>OX392505.1:16072771-18472771 GCA_947623375.1 Apotomis capreana | reverse complement strand
CATAAAGTTTGAGTAGCCTTAATATTTTATTGTTAATTGACTAAGAAAAGGTATCGAGGGCTTCGTAAAATTTATTGTTCATATAAATTCTAGATTTAGCATTCAACTTCGAACTTTATTCTCAAGAGGTGTATGTGCAATTCCTTGTATTGCAAAGGATAAAGTCTCCGTGTGGTTTGGGTTGGTTGTCTTTTTGTCCTAATTTTTGTCGCTGTCCTTTCGCAGGTCATTCCACCCTGTGTCTGACCACTTATCAACTAACGAGAACTGACGTAAGCGTGGAATGGTCCAATGTTTTTCTTAATATTTTTGGCATATAAAAAAATACGTCTCGGTTATCAACTTTCTTGTGTAGGTATTGATTATCGATTTTTCTTTGTCAATATCAGCTAATGCAGCTGGAATAGCAAGCATCGGTATACATAAATGTCGCCCAATCATGGACTTACAGATAGCCGTCATTACTCAAAAATGGTTACTTCTGCGGTTCCAGAGGAATTTTCTACCGCGAACGCGCATGTGGAATGAGCTCCCTGCCGAGGTTTTCCCCGGTGGCTACAGCATGCGATTCTTCAAGAGGGGAGTAAATAGATTCCCAAAGGGTCGGCAACGCGCGGGTCCTGGCATCGCAAGCGTCCATAGGCGGCGGAAACTGCTTATTATCAGGTGTGCATGGTTGTTTAAGGTTAGTTGTAACCGTAAATACGAGTATATGTTTATTTGTTATAGCTTTATTTGGGTTAGGCTGTCCTCGCGAATGCACTTGAACAAATTGAGTCTTTTGTGGAGTTCAATATATCCGGAATGTTACGACTTATTATCATTTTATTGCCGATGAGGCTGTTGAGTTCTTGAATCGCAACCTCATTTCAAGTGGCTCAAAACGTGGACAGAATGATTACGGGACTGTGATGGCCATAACACTTCATAAGAAAACTGTATGTGATTTTTTTTATCAAGTGTGAGCTCCTTTCCTAATGTGTTACTTACAACTCAATTCAATTTGTCATCTTCAATAATAATTATGTTATGATTTATGATATTTATAATGAATATCACTAACACCTTAAAAACCAACGCATCTCAAACGTGTCTGTCTGTATATATATGTAATGTATGTATGCGATAATTTCAAAAACTATCAAACAGATTGTCATGCTGTTTCATGTATCAATTGAGTGATTTTTGAGGATGGTTTAGGTGTAGATTTAGTTGAGACTTCGTGTGAATTGGTTGAAATATGACGATGAATGTATCTAAAAGAATTGGGGAATAACCAAGCCCGGGAGCTTTTCCCGAAAACGCTGCCTAATCTGTTTGAAATATACGAAAACAATATATGATGTGAAGTTTAATTTTTATAGGTGTAGATTTTAGTGTCAATTGCTTTCTACTCTTTTATGTCATTCTGTAATGTTGTATTTGCAAAGTTACTTAGAAGGATAACACTACTATTAATCATTTTGAAAAGAAATACGTCAGGGACCTTATGAATTTCATATTTATAACAGTCCTTTACACCATACAAATTATCTTCGGACTTATCATAACTACGCGCGACGAAATAATTTCAAGCAGTTCGACATAATTTCAAGATGGTAGCAATTTGAAGCAGTTTCGTATTAAAAGCTCGCTGCATTCCACTGTTTTTATACCCGGACGAAGCCGTGGCGGGACGCTAGTAATTTACAAGACATTGTAGTTAATAAACTCGTATTGACTTGGGTTTACCCTGTAATGTTACAATTTCTTGTTGTACGAATTTTATAAATGATATAATTGAACTAGATTACCCACGAGCTTAGGCAAAATTGATTTTGGGTTTTTAATAGTACGAGTATATCATGCAATATTTGTTTTTAACAAAACAAACACCGCCGTCACAACAATGCATCGCAACAATGCAACGGTTTCCCAATTTGATGTTTTCGCAAGACTTCATTTGCAATTTTGTCTGACTATCGCCATCATCAAAATATAGTGGCGCCTGCTAGCCGTTTGCATAAAACGTTGGTATCACTAATATTGTATTGTGAAATCACCAATAACTGTGGTTATTTTTATAATAAAATGGGACTTAATCGCAAGCAAACGTAATTTATTTATTTACGTTGACCTTTTGGATGGTTCTCGTATAGTCTCGAAAGGTCTTTAGAAAGTATAATGTTGTGAAGCGAACAATAGAAAATTTATAAGTAGAAATATCTCGATTTTCAAACAACTAAATACCTTAATTTGTTGGTAGTACATGAATAGTCAAACATAATTTATAACAATCTAAGGGCCTTTACCACACTTGCGATTTGCGAGCGTGTTTTCTATACAAATAAGCCTCGCGGCAAATTCGCTGCGTGAGCGCCCTCATACAAAATTCACTCGCAAATCGCCCTTGGTTTTTAGCACAGCACTGTTAACTGGTACACTGAGGCACTCAAGGAGTGAAGCTTAGTGAGCCAGCCGAGCACAGCACTGTCCTGCCTCCCCGCCACACCCTGTAGACAACTGTTGGGGCTTCCCTTCACTGTGCGTATTAAAGGCATTAGCGCAAAAAAGTCGTCTTTGTGAGCATCGACAAACATGCCCGAGGCGCTATAAAAACGAGGAAGCCCCACCATCACCAGTACCCTGAACATATTGTTATACTACCTACACGTAGGGCGCTGCTGTGGTCCATAAAATGACCATTGAAGACACTAAAATAGAAAATTCAAAGTTATTAAGTATTTTTTTCATTACCTCTTATCTATATAGCATCTATGGATGTCCTGCCGTTTTAGCATGATGGCGGGGCGATGAAAAGGAACTGATTATCATTACATTTTAAGTATTCTATAATAAATAAGTATAGGACAACATCAGGATAATTGTGGAAACAAGACTTCATCTACAATACGACAAAACTACTTTTATCCTAGCAACCACCATTTAATATTAATTTACCGATAACTAATGCCAGTTAACACGTGCGCTGATTACAGCGGCGGCGAAAGTATCGATGCTTAGGTGCAGTAATTGGCAGGTGTGTAGTGGGCGACGTGTGGACATGGCCTAACCGTCGGGGTCAGGGTAGGCTTTGCCTATTGGGACCACGGATACCTTGACGCGGTACACTGACACATTTGACAAAACGGCAAGTCATATCACTAACTATAAAACTTAACTTTATACATCTATTTTCTTTATACTACGACGGTGACAAACAAGCATACGGCCAGCCTAAGCAGTTACCGCCGCCTATGGACGCTTCCGATGCCAGAAGCATCACATGCGCGTTGCCGAACCTTTAAGTACCTATTTACTCCCCTCATGGAGAACCGCATGCTGTAGCCCCCGGGGAAAACTCATTCTCATTCCACATGCGGAGCGTTCGCGGTAGGACATTCCTCTGGAACCGCACAGTTGTCGACCCTTTAGGCACCAGTGTGTGAGCATCTATTTATTTTGCATTTATACTTTATTGCACAAAATGGCGAATTTAGTGCAAGTTGAAGCTAGGGACGTCGTTTTCTGAACATATGAGCTACTATACCATTATATTTATGGGGGAGATACGAGTAATCAAACTGGCCCGGTTTGACGCAGTGATGGGGCTTAGTATGTAGATGTACATAAGTAGTAGGCGACATGTGAACTAGTCCTAATCGCCAGGAGTCGGGGAAGGCTGTGTTTCTATGGGAAGTTTAACTATCAAAAATTCGGTTAGCTTAAACTTCGATGTGATTGATCCTTTAAGGCAATGCCATGGAACATTGATTCCCGAATATATGAAGCGACGGCAGCTCCAATTCACAAATTGTGGGCCTGCAGCGGAAGATGCAATAAGAAAGTAAAAGGTGGAGTGACCCGTACTATATAAACTTATTGCATTTTAATCCTCATGGATCTATCGAAAGAGCCCAAGCGCAACCATTCAAGTCGGTTATCAACTGAGGATTACGCAAACGCTACCGTTGGCGTTTCCTTGCGCAGAGTAATTGGGGTGTTCAAAATGACTCCCAACAAACGTTAATTGCATTCATTGCATCAAATCAGGAGCCGTGTGAGGAACCTGTTAGCTATAAATAGTTGGCAACGTAACGCTTACTAGTTGCTGTTCGTTTGGCGCCAGTTAATAGGCGAGTAAATGGAGATATTAGGCCGAAGATAGCAATTTGGAGCGGAAATCAAGGGGAAATTTACTTACTGCCCTCTTCTCTTGGTGAACTTTCTCAAAATTCTTTCTTATTCGATAGAAAAACCACTCTCAGACCGAGATAACCTTGCAATTCTTGAACCGAGGATATTCTCAACTTTTCGAGAATCTTCTGCAACTTGCATATCGCCAATAGCCACTTGAGCGTTTTTTCAGCATTGAAACATGTAACTTGCATATTGCCAGTAGCTACCTGAGCGTTTTTCAGCATTGAAACATGATTAATCTAAGAGCGTTTATTTTGTATTGAAAAAATGTTATCATACATAACAGGTACAAAGATTATCTTGCCTTGTGACGTGGGACTTTCTTTGCTTAATTTTACATCTCGTATCAAAAATTATAAAGGAAACCCCTCTTACTGGATAAATACAATACTACCCGTAATTTAACTCGTAATTTAACTCATATCGTTGCGATTTGGGAAATTCAGTCTCAAAAAGATTTTCAGAAGATCAAACGGGGAGAACCTTCCGTAGTGTTTTCTAGTGTAATAAATAATTACGTATAATAAATCTAAACCAAAAATAGGGTTATTTATACACAAGGATATTCTAGCACTGGAAAGGTTTCTTAGAGAAGCACGTATCATAATCGATAGGAAAGATTACTAAGTATGTTACTTAAAGGAATTATTCGAATAAGAATTATATTATACTACATATACTTAAGCGACGCAGGCGCACTCAATCAGTGCCAGAGCGATGAAGTTGGATGATGCTGACATGCTGTCAAGGGCGCCTGAGATGCGTAGGGCTGTCAAACTTTATATTTTTGTTTTCCAATAGGATTCAGGATAGAGAAGGAATATGTTTATGTTATTTTAAAATACCAATGGCCGTTGGAGTAGGGCAGCAAAGGTTCTTGAGTTGTGACCGCGTATCAGTAGCGTGGGAACACCCCCAACAATTTACTGCTGCTATGGTTATCATATCAGTCGAAAAACGAAACGCGCGTACGTTGCTCGGACATTTCTGCCCGTTTAACCATCGATTCTAGAAGTAATATATACCCCGCCCACTGTTATTTTAGCTCGGTATTTGCCAGGAGTTTCCAGTTGGAGAGTTCTCCAAGCTATGTAGACGATCTTGATTCTCCTAGATGCCCTTGAGATCCCTACTTATTTGTGATTCGATCACGCGAGGAATCTTCTAAATGAGCTCGCTTCATAGCCCTTTGAGTAACTTTACATTAATTTGATTATTAAATTATTAGTATTAACGTCTCCCGTGATGACCCTATTCTGGAATGAGAGGGCATGACGAGTGCGACGAATTGAGAATTCAAATCATATTAAGGGTGGTTTTATATGAAAAAGCGAATTAAGATATCACACAAAACCATAATTGCTTGTCCGAATTCTGAATATTTATATCGGATTTGAACACCGAGAAAGGATTACCTACGATTTGCCTACGATATTGGTTTGTCTCATAACAATGTTTTTTTCTAGTTATATAATTAACCAAGCGCAACGACCTAAAGTGGATCTTGGCCTCCGACAACAGTTTACGCCACGTTTCACGACCCTGAGCTCTGAGCCAGCTCTTGCCAGTTACGGGTGCCTAATATGTCTCTGAGATCTTTATTAGACTAAAAATAATAAATAATAATACATTAAAAATTAATCTTAATTAACATGCAGTTATAAAAAATAAGACTGACCGATTTTGAAGAGCTACCGCAACTTACCACGACGCCGCAAAAAAAAAGCCGGTAAAAGTACTGGGAATATTTTTCGCGAATAAAATTATCATAATTTGTGCATAACAACAACAACAACAAATCCACTTTATTGCACACCTCAAATACAAAGGGATACAAAACATGAGAGATATACAGTAAAAAAAATGACAGAGGTTAACAACAGGCGGTCTTATCGCTAAATAGCGATCTCTTCCAGACAGCCTTTAGGTAGCGGAGTAGATTAACAAGAGTTAGAATTGAGAGAACATATAGCATAATATATTTTTATTTCTTAGACGAGTGCATCAATGATTACAACCACTGTCTATGCTATAAGCATGATTCAAAAACTAACATTAATCTCTTTCATACTCGCAGGTCTTTATTTTTGCTGAAAGCCCACCCGTCCGCCTGATGCAGCTTTGATCTAAGTGTCCATTGGCTGTCCTGGCTGACAACGCATTCAACTCGATGAATAGCCTGTTAAGCGTTGCAAGTCTGTACTCACTCCTGCCAAGCCAAGCTATAAAGATTTAAGTAACCCGGGGCTAATATACGCTTACGGCATTTTGGATATCGAAGGACACTGTCACGAGTAAAATATCGCACCAGAACGACACAATACAACGCATTGTGCGTACTCATACAAGAGAATTGAACTCGACAATGTATTACTAGATTACAATAAAAGTTACATCGCTATTGGATGGACGAGGTATTTTTAATCAAGTTGCGTTTAATATTCGATGACGATTGACTTTTGCTTTCTAACTTTTTGAGTTAATAGCGATAAATGCATGAGTGTTTCCAATTTCCCTTTAGTGAAATGGAAATTTTGTTGCAATATATATTTGAAATAACTTTCTAAAGTGATTCGATTTTCACTTCAAATTATTGTTTAGTATCATTTAGAATCAATACGTTAAAAACCAACAATTTACATTTAAATATAGTGTAGGCGCTTGTCCGCGCTTTTCATTTCTCAATCGGCCAAAGAAAGCCTATCAGAGAACGGTAATTATGTTGTGATTTAAGGTCTCTCTTGGTTGTGAGGACAGCGGGGAGGTATTGACTATTTATTAATAATAGGCCCCATCGGATAATCTCGGCATTATTGTAATAGCCTGTTGTCCGACATAAGGCCACTACCAGACAAGTACGAATGGGCCTCTCGTGCTGCCGATTATCCTATAATGGGGTGCCGATGCGTGGATAAACGTCGTAGACATTAATTGTCTTCAGGTTAAATATTTATTTATACATGGCGCCTTGTATTTCTTTACGTTGCCTAGGGCTGACCACGACGCAATAAATCTTGAGACTTGCTATTTATTCATTTGCAAAACAGATTGCAAACAAAGACGGCATTCAACATGCGCGAAAACCCGAAACTACTGTCACTTCCATATAATCCTTGGACGGAATTGAATGCTTTTTAATAAATCGATGCGTCAATACGCAATCGTGAATTCAATTCCGGTACAGAGATTTATCCTTCAGATTTCAATTAGGCTACAATGGATCTCTTCAAGTTGAGAGTGATTACCTAGGCAAACATGTTTCATATATGAGACTTCTAGAACATTTTACGTTAGGTGTGATTGTGGTCACATACTGCTTGTTTTGCATTAAAACTTGCTGACTACGGAATCCTAAAAACGATAGGCCCTATCGTCTAAGCGAGTATCCTATCGGATAGGGGTAAAGTTGTCAAGAATTAATGAAACGGTAATTTCCAATGGTAAGTATTCCCGAGAATGTAAATTTTCTGACGGCACATCACTGGTAGCAATAGAAAAGACAGAAGTTTTTTAAGTAAACTGAAGAGTTACAGAGTATCACGTATTACGTTATTTTGTTTAATTCTAACAAAATTTTCCTTTGTTTACGTCTACAGGCATCGACTTCCTTGTTGATATTTAATGTTTTTCCTGTTCCATTTCAAAATTTTAACAGCTTCTTAAATACCTCCCTAACAGACCAATAATCCAGAATATCCAGATCACGTGAAGAATGTGGAAGTGTGGAAGTGAACGTGACTTCCCGCGGAACACAGGACTATTGTGTTGCATTGACGTCAGCAAACAGACTATTAACCAATGAACCTAATTCTAGCCAATAGTCTACGAAATTCCACCGTATTGGGAGCCGATGCAAGAATAGGATAATTTATTTATTTATTTATTTATTCAAATTAGTTGCACAGCATTACAGTAATTAAACTAAGGCACTGTGAACTACAAAATCATACATAAAATAAACTTAAATCTAGTTCGATTTAGGCGACGTAACATTTTTTTTTTTTTTTGCTCTGTTTGCTTGCGGGCCCGAAGGGGCCCTTTGCACTGCTGGGACAGAGGCGACGTAACAGCGAATAATGGAAGTTTTATGTATTTTTTCCTGCGTCATATGCAGCGTCCCTAAATCAATGTGCTAAATTAGGTGGTTTTCGATACAAATACATCATCAATATGACACTTTATACTCTCGCGGTTTGTACTCATAATTAACACAAATTATAACGGGTCTAACGCGATATTTCTTATTTACCTTCATAATCTAACGTTTCGGCGGGGTTGCACACGCCGTGGTCTCAGATGTACTGAAACGTTAGATTATGAAGGTAAATAAGAAATATCGCGTTAGACCCGTTATAATTTGTGTTAATTACATCATCAATAATTCAAAATTCAAATCTTTATTTTGCAAGTAGGCCTCAAGGTCACTTTTACATGTCTGATTACTTACTATAATAACAATAACTAATATAAAATTACAATTATATAGGAAATTTGCTATTTGCGTGGCATTGGCAAGTTTCATTTGTCGTCGTGTCCATCAAAATGAATCAATAACAATAACATTGAAAAGTTAACAGTTAGATTAGAGTATGTAAATCGCAAGCAGTGTCATCAGTACATTTAGAGTTAGTAATTCTTTATCATGTAATAATATGTGTTATTTAATATTGATAACAAGTTATTTACTTTTCATGTCTAGTGCGACATGAGCCACATGTTTGCGATTTCTGTGAAAACCCTCACTTTCAGTTTTCTCCGTCAAGTGTTGGCTCACAAGCCAAGTGTTGGTTTATTCGCTCTCCAGTCCACTCAGTATTTGTTCTGTATCGCGCGCACTAGTGCGCTCTTCACTTGTTTTGTTCGTAGCCAATATAAACATTTGAGGATATCTTGAGGACGTTTTGATTGATGATCTTGTTCTTCAGGCGCCTTTACTTAAAACTCTTTGGCTTTTTTAAATAGTCAGTTCCCATTCTCTGATTCGGTGTCAAGTCGTTCTCGCTATTTTACACATCGAAAGTCCTGTGCCTTATTCGCTCTCCAGTCTACTCAGTATTTGTTCTGTATCACGCGATTCACGCGCCAGAGCCGGTTGTCTTGAGTTGGTTTGTTCGTAGCCAATATAAACATTTGAGGATATCTTCAGGATGTTTAGATTGATGACCTTGTTATTGAGGCGCCTTTTTAATTAAACATTCACGGACACAGGATCACTGCTATTTTGCACATTGAAAGTCCTATGCCTTATTCACTCTCCAGTTCACTGAGTATTTGTTTGATTGTTTTGTTCAGAACCAGCATAAACATTTGAGGATACCTTGATTGACCTCGTTATTAAGGCACCTATTTGCTAAAATTTCTTCGACGAAGTTTTTATATTGTCAGCTCTCTGGTTTGGTGTCAAGTTGTCTAAAGTCTTATGCCAATTATACTTCACGACACGTCTTTATTCTTTTGTTAAATGAAACAGGCACTCTAAAACGAATAGAGTCAAATTAGAGAGTTGTACTTCATAATTTTTTTATCAGTTTAAAAAATAGATAAACTTCTTCACGTTGGAGGCTTAATTGAATCTGTATGGATTTGTTAATTTAGTGTTTTTTTAAATCTTATACTTTTAAAAGCTAGGTCGTTAAAAGATCATAGCGCATTTAGTGTTTATGAACTGGAATAACTATAAGAATTATGAATTCCAACTTCATGCATATTCCCTTTTGCACCTACTTAATCATTTTATTCTGTACAGGCTGTCTCGAAACCGACATATAAATAGTAACTTGTGCGGCGTAGTCCTAAAACTACCTTTGAGGTGTACTGTACAGCGTGCGTGGTCCGACACACACCTCCAGCAAAAACATCAATAACAATGTCATCACTGTCATTCACAAGTTTTACAACTACTTTAACGTTAAACGCACGCGCCTCCATTCATCTACTCTGTGTTTTGAATACAACACAATATTTTTCCTCTCCCACAAAAGGGCTTATGTGAATAGAGTGTTTTTTGTCGGTTTTGTCGTTTTGTAGTTGAGGAGTGGTATAAATCTCGCAGGTTTCAGGCCCACACGGAAGGTCAGCTTCGGATTTATGCACCACGAAGTCTTTGAGCCTCGCCGCCACCCCGCACCGTTACCTGAAATACGAATACAAGCGCGGAAAGTTTAAGTACATATTAACAAACACAATAGTCACGATCTTTGGTGAGCGAGCTACGCAGCTTCCTGGGCAATTGAGATTATTTCAATCTGCACCGAAATGTTGCAGAATATAGAATAAGAAGTTACGAGGAATTCTATGCCTACTAAGCGAGTAATTACTTGCATTTTGTAGACTTCAGAGAATTCAGGTAATTTTCAATGGTCCTATCATCTCTTCAGATATTGGAGTACCACTTTTACAGTAAGAAAATAATCGTCCGAAAAGGTCAATCTCGGCTGATTATGTCAAACTGGGACAAGTGAAAAACAACCCTTTTATGTATAATATATGTATACGGTTGTTTGTACCTTGTGCCAAAGTGACTTCATTTGATCTTAGACATCGGACAGACTATAACTAACTCCAGTGCCAGTGTCTACAGACTGTTCATTATCAAAATTATTTGCAACAAGTAAAATGTCCATAGGATTGATTATTGTCGCTATGGTCGTTAAAGGAAACCTTAAACAAAACAATCACAGAAAGGCGTCAACCCACCGGGAAACCAGTCATAATTTTGTCTTCTAATGCATCTAGTCGATAGCGCCACCGTATTTCAGAGATACCATTTTTCCTATAACCGTTTTTCGATTTAGCTGAATTCGTAATGTAGCCATTATGGACTATCTACCTCCATTAGTTTATCTTCAGTGTACTCGGTATGCCCGGGAACACAGCAACGGTCGTCGAAGTAAAACATTTCTCGTGTTTTAGAAAGCATTCGTGAGTTTGTGCTCGATAAACTGATCGGGAACTGTACCCATATCCAAGGAACTGTTCGGGCGTAAGATAGTATTGCACTTTTCTTGAACAATGTTACATTCCTGTATGGTTAGTACGGGTGCACACCGCACAACACAGGTAAATATACTACACAGTATGTTATAATAAAATCGTAAAAGATTATTTAGAAATTATTAAAAATTGGGCAAGTGCGAGTCCGACTCGCGCATGAAGGGTTCCGTACCATAATCTATAACAAGTTTGTTGTATGGGAGCCCCCCTTAAATATTTATTTTATTTTATTTTTAGTATTTGTTGTTATAGCGGCAATAGAAATACATCATCTGTGAAAATTTGAACTGTCTAGCTATCACTCGTTCTCGAGATACAGCCTGGTGACAGACGGACGGACAGCGTAGTCTCAGTAATAGGGTCCCGCCCGTTTTTACCCTTTCGGTACGGAACCCTAAAAACAGACTATGTGACCCTGAACGGTGTGTGAAACGGCTGAACAGATTTTCCATACACTAAGCAGACTAAAATATGGTTAAGATTTATTTCACATATTCGAGCAAAACTAGAGGCAGACCGAAATAGGATGGGCAGATCTTATATAGTAAGACCTCGCTATACATCGGCACGGCAGTTGCGTTGGATAGGGAAGAAGAAAATAATATAAGTGGAAGAAGAGGACAAAGAAAGCAGACTTCACCATAGAGAGATACGAATAATAAATGCTCAAGAAGGAGATATATATTTTTTGTACATATAATAGTTCGTTATGGTATTATGTAATATCAAATATTAATGCGAAATGTAGTTATAGTCACTTTAATAACAATATTGTTATCTCTTAATTAAATTAGATGAATTGCTTATTTCAGCACCAGCTTTATTAATTACGAGTCCCAATAGAATATCCATTTAGGTCAGTTAATTTAGATACGGAGATACACCCTGCATGAACGAATGGTTATATTCAGCTATTATTGGTATCGTAATGGAATATAATAAGGCGAGGAGCGTGAAGATCTTAGTGAAAGATTTCTCGAATGCAATTTTAGTATTTTAGCGTAAGTTATGGGAGGGATCAGATAATACAGAGGTTGCGGGTGCGGCGATAGGCTCGATCCTTACTTCGGAGTGCAGTCTAGTGCTCGTAAGGCTCCTTATCCGTTCAAAAATGCTGATTGTTTTAGACATTTTTGTCTATGATCAGACATGTTTCTTAATATATTATCAATGTTACTACTTAGAACAGGGCTATTGAGATTTATGGCATATATTTGAAACGTACAATTTGAATTTTTCACTGATAATCTTTGTTTCAAAAACTACTCATAATGACAAAATGCAATAAATGGTTCTTTATGGAAAGCATGAAATAGCTATGTTACTTTCAAGAAGTCAGGGAAAAGTATTATTCACTTTGAAAAGTTGGTTGAAATTATCAATACATTTCTCATAATATGAATTTAAATGGAATAAGGCCTCGTAAGACGCAGGGGTGTACACGTGATTGTCATCACGTGTACGGACAAAGGAAAATTTTGAGAATTTTAGGGCTTCTCAGTCAAATGAAAAAACACCTTGTTGTCCGTCTGTCAAGACCCGTCTCAGAAACGCGTAGAGGTAACAATTAATATGAAATACTTAAAGTTGGTAAACCCTTGAAGCAGTAACAAAGAAGGAACAAAATTCTAAGTCAACACAATCAAATGATACGAGCGTCTATATTATACTGCATGTGTTGACCCTGGTATACGGCATTTCTAATACCAAGTCGAGCAAAAATTCAATCCAGTTAAGTTCCCGTATAAACGCGGCGCGAAAAAAATAAATTCATCTTATTTTTAAGCTACTGAAAAATCTGTAAAGTTTTTCTATAAACGACATATTCCCACCAATAGGCAAAATTATTAAGCTTTTTGAAAATTTTCATCCGATCCTCATTGTCTGAGGCATTTTCTTGCAGCAGTTCCTCCAAAATTACTCCTGTGGCGGGTTATACTCCCACACACAGTCCGACTACTGGTAGTGAGGGCTAACCACCTCTGATACAGTTCAAGTCATATCTTAAAAAAATCCAGCCTATCATTTCTATTCCTTGAAGAAATGTTATCATACAATTGTGATGCAATTCCCAGTCTGCTTCCGTTGATTAATTACGAAGAAAAAGCTAACAAACGTATTAAGATTGATCGGATCCGTTCTGAGGTACACGCCTGTGCTATATTTATGTACCAAGAATCCGATACTGTTAATAAACATTTCAGTAACTCGGATTGCATTCTGGGAAGCTCCAAGTGGTCGATAGCAGAGTCTAAGTTACTGCGGCGTCAGACACTTACTGTTATCTCTTTCTGTTTCTGTTTCGTGATGGTGTAGATACTAGTAACATGTTTCTTAGTTTCATTTGTTCTTAGGGAAACAATATCTTAATTAAAATGCAGCCGTCTGAGAGTTGTCTTTTAAATGTAAAAGTAAATGATGAAACGGATGAAAACAGAAAATAATTCCGTAGTCATTGATCAATTGCTAGCGTCTCACATACATACCTACACATACTTGTAATCACGTTTATACCTAGGTCATCTAATAGCGCGTTGCAGGGCACGTAGTGACCCTGTTATCTAGTTATAAAGCCTAGGTGCCCTGAAACGCGCTAGTAGCCTACGCACATGCTGCATTAATATCTTAGTAGGTATGTCGCCGGTTGCGTCGCCACGCCCCAAAATCAAATGCGTCGCACTTTACCCAAACAACCAATGAAATACAATTGTAACTTTAGTGTTTTATGTTCGGCGCTTTTACTGCCATGTGTCGAGTTACTTAGAGTCAAATCAAATCAAATCAAATAATTCATTTGTAAACATAGGTTTGTGGATGTTACATTGCACTTAATATGTAGGTGTACCACTATGTTTCGCCATAAGGCATACAAATATTTTGAGTCAAGATGGAGCATGCATTTTCACGAAAATAAAATTAATCATGTAATTTAAAACTAAAATTAAATTAAACATTCAAAAATTAAAAAGTCTATAATGAAATTAAAATTGAAAATAGTCATAATGAAATAAAAAATAAAATTGAAATAATGAGATTAAAATTAAAAATATAATTGAAAACATAAGTTCAAATTATGGTAGTGTCCGCTAAATATTCGGATACTGAGTAGTATGCTTTTTGTACTAAAAATGTATACAGGCTTTTTTTAAATTCTATTATGTCTTGGATCATCAATATATGTTTGGGCAATTTATTATAATTTTTGGAGCCATTCCAAAAATGCTTTTAGAAAGCAAAGCGGTTTTAAAAGGCCCTGAGTATATTTTGCCCCGCCTTCGAGCACTGTTAAAGACAGAAAATTGACATAAATTGGATTTTACGTAAATTGATACTTCATGTATGCATGGCAGCGTTAGGATATTTAGTTTTATAAATTGAGGTCGACAGGATTCTGTTGGCGGAATTCCACATACAGAACGTACACACTTCTTCTGTCCTTTGAAAACAAATTCTCGGTCTGTAGAGTTGCCCCAAAATATGATACCGTATCTTAACGTCGAAGTTACATATGCATGATAGGCGGTTAGTACAGTAGGTTGATTAACAATTTTCCTAAGATTATATAATGCATATGAGAATTTATTAAGCTTTTTACATATAATGTCGATCTGATCTTTCCATGTCAACTTATTATCTAGACTTAATCCTAAAAATTTTGTTACGTCAGTTTCATCAATATTATGTTCTTTATATGTCACATTAAGATTACGCGTTCGGTCAGATCTTTGTTTAAAACTCATAACTTTAGTTTTTGACAAATTTATACATAGGTTATTATTGTTTGGCCAATCGATTATTGATTCCAACGATTGGTTTATATTAGTTTGCAGTGTGTGCGAGTCATTAGCTGTAAATATAACTGTACTGTCGTCAGCAAATAAAATCATGGGATAATCTATTGATTGAGGCATGTCATTTATATAAATAAGAAAAAGCAAGGGAGCCAAAACGCTACCTTGTGGTACACCATATTTAATTTCTTTGTAGTCAGATGAAACATTAATCTCAGATTTTGATTTTGTACATATTTTTTCAAGAGTAACATATTGTTTCCTTCCAATTAAAAACGATTTGATTAGATCATGAACGTTACCGCGTATTCCATAGTTATACAGTTTTTCTAATAGGACATTATGATCAACAAAGTCAAAAGCTTTGGTCATATCCATGTACAGTGCACATACCGGTTTTTTTTGTCAATATCTGTCATTATTTTTTGAAGTAGGTCAAATATTGCCATGTTGATGGACTTATTTTTTCGAAAACCTTTTTGTTCCGGTGCAAATAGATTAAATGATTCTAAACATTGATTTAAAGAATTGTATATAACTTTTTCTATTATTTTAGAGAAAACTGGTAGAAGAGCTATTGGCCTATAGTTGTCGATGTTTTCTTTATCGCCCTTTTTGAAAAGAGGCCTTATCACAGCTGTCTTGAGGATTTCAGGGAAAATGCCTTTTTCAATGCATAGGTTTGTAATATAGCTAATTGGTAGTGATATTATGGGTGCTACTTTTTTTACTATTTTGCATGATATGCCATCGTAACCTGTACTATTCGTATTTTTTAGTGATTTTTTAATTATTTGAATGTCTTGGGGGGTAGTAGGTCTCATAAAAATGGAATTGGAGATTTTAGATGTCATGGTAGTATTATGTTTACGCTTAGTATTATCGAAATTTTTGTCAGAATTTAGGGTGGCTTGATTTACAAAATGTTCATTGAATTTTTGTGCAATGCTCTTGATGTCATTTATTCGTTTACCGTCATGTTTTAT
Source organism: Apotomis capreana (assembly GCA_947623375.1). NCBI lineage: Eukaryota > Metazoa > Arthropoda > Insecta > Lepidoptera > Tortricidae > Apotomis > Apotomis capreana. The sequence goes on along the minus strand of OX392505.1, from coordinate 18,456,822 downwards.
TTGTGTTATATTATCTTTTAGGTGGGTCGTTTTAGTTTTTTTTATGATATTCCAAGTAGCTTTACATTCACAGAGTTCTTAATGTAGTAATCATTTTGGGATTTTTGTGTTAAGAATAATATTTTTTTAAGTCTATCGGAATAATTTTGAAGGTACTTTTATGCGTGTTCACTTGGTGACATTCTATATTTCCAAAGTAGATCTCGTTTTTTCCTACAACATCTCTTAATACCGTTTGTAATCCATTTTGGTTTTTTATAGATATATATTTTGGATCTAATAAAAGGAAAACATAAATTGTAAAACAATTGGAAGTCATCATTAAAATATTTGAAAGCTTCATCAGGATCGTTTGTTACAAATACATCAGAAAAGCTAAGATTTTGCAAACAGTTTATAAACTTAGTGATATTTTCCGGACTATAGTCCCTTCTTTTTACATACCAGAATGATAACGGACAGGTTCGTTTGACTGGACATTTCAATGTCTGTGCCGTGTGGTCTGATAAAGCAAGATCGATCACATGAGTTTTACCACCTTGAGTATTATGAAAAATGTTATCTATACATGTCTTACTTTCAGGTCGGGTTGGTTGTGTTACTCCTATCTTGAGATTATAGCTGAGTATCAAGTTTTTGAAATGTACGGTATGTCTCGTTCTTTTTAGTAAGTCGATATTGAAGTCACCACAAACAATTACTTTTTTTTTACTAAAACAATATTTTGTTGGTATTATATTTAGTTTCTTAAAGAATATCTCTATGTCATATTTTTCATATTTCGGAATTCGGTAAATACAAATAATAATAATTTTATGTTCTTTTAATTCTATCGCGGAACATTCAAATACATTCGAAATGGAAGTAGTTAAGACATCGTGTAACACTTCGTATTTGTGGATGTTATTGACAAGAATACATGATCCATCATTTCTGTTTTCTCTTGAGTAACAAGTTGCTAGTTTATAGTTAGCGATGGACAGCTGTTCTTCGTCGCCAGCCTTCATGTTGTGTTCGGTGATGCAGAGTACGTCAATTTGGCTGCCTGAGCGTTTCAGTTCTTCTAGATGAACACTTAGAGCACCGGATTTGTGTATTAAACCCTTTATGTTTTGGTGTAATATAAATATGTTATTGTATACGAAAAAAATCAGATGAATTTTTTGTTTGTGTGTTGCTGGTCTCTTCACTATTAAGCTGTTTGTTCTCGGAGTGGTGGGCTCTTGTTTCTGAGGGGGGGTTTGTTTTATGCGTTGTCGCTGACGGGATGTATTCTTTCCCTTCGATATATAATCTGTTGTTTCTAATAATAGCAAATTGTCCTTGTTTCCGTGCATTTAAGAGGTGTTCTCTAAGCTGCTTTCTTTTTTGTAGAGCTTCTCTGTCTAATAATTCTGAGATGGCATATCGAGTATTTTTAAAGCAGCTTTTATTTTGTAATACGTAATTGGTCATACGCTTGCTGATGAGTTCTACTTCCACTGGACGGCGGTAACCTTTTCTTCCAATCCGTTTGGCGGATTCTATAAATCCATTTATATTAATGTTTAAAAGCGACCAAAACATATTATCGATGCGCTGAATTAAGTTTACTTCACTTTCTCCTTGTAGTTCATCAAGCCCGTATAAGATAATTTTTTTCTCGTTTTCTTTATAGTGTACATTTTGGTATAAATTTTGGTTCTGAGTCTGACTGTGGTTATGTACCGAGTCTGAGGTGTTTTTGTTGGTGATACAGTTTTTTAAAAGCAGTAATTCCGATTTTATTTCCTGATTTTCGGTTTCCAGATCTTTTATTTTTGAGTTCGTATCGTCGATTTGATTTTTTAAGGCTTGCTGAGTTGATTTCAAACAGCTGTGCTTTTGAGTGAAGTCATCCCTTAATTTATCGATAGCCGTGTTTATTTCTGTCTGTAGGAGTTCTTTTATTTTGCAAATAATGGTCATATAATTTTTATCTAATTTGGAGTCTAGTAGTGTACTTATTTGTTCTAAGGTAAGTAAGGTAAGGTAGAGTGGTATTGCCATTATTTATATACAGTCTCGGCGTTATACCTATCGACGCGGAGTATCTCAAGGTAGGATACTTACTCCTAACTGCTCTACAGTTAAGATAGCACAACAAAGAGCTGGTAATTCGCCGTGACGCCCAAAGGTCAGTCGTTTCCGCGGCGCGTATGTCAGAAGGGCTACTCCGATGTTCGAAATTCGACAATCGTATAGTGCCGACCCTCTCGATCTCCTATCATAGTATATTTGGGTGAGCGGGTTGGCACTATACGACGATCGAATTTAGAGCTTCGGAGTAGCCCTTCAGATTACTCTCACTTCAACAAAGTTCATTGCTGAGGACAGCAATGTTTTGGTCACGTATACTCGGGCACAAACTGCATCAAATAACCGCTTTGGAAATCAACAAATCTTGTTTGATTACAGTTAACCGGTAGCTTTGTTGCGGGGTTATCCTTTCGTATAACATTATCAATAATTGCCGGACACTTACACATTGCCAATTTTAATTTGGGTAAAGGGGGTAATTACGACCTTTCCAATAATATCTGTTCGATATCTCGACACTTTGATGTGCATTATGATATTTTAAATACAAGCTTGTGAGCCATGCCGCTAAAGAGGACCAAGCAAATACATATATCAAATTTAACCGTGCGTCTAAAATGGTCTTAAAATTCTCACCCTGTCTATTATTTAGGATGCTGTTGGGACTACCGACGTGGTGTAGTGCATCAGGTATGTTTGCTGAAGCCCGTGTTGACAGTTTTCAAGCGATAATGAGAAAAAAAAATGTCTCACTGTTGGCACGGGTTAGGCAGAGCTCCAACAGCATCCTAAGTGACATTGCGGCTAGGTTTGACTGCCCCATCCAGAAATTTTGGATAACGCAGGTCAAAGGTGTCGCGGAATTTGTGTTATAGTGTTTAATCTTTGTGTTGTGTAAGTGTTTGTATTACAAATGTATTTATAAGTATTATAAGTTTTCGTTGTTACTAACACTATGGATACCTACCTAGATATCTGAAATAAAGAATTTATTATTATTATTACGGTCGAGCGTTAACAATTTACTTAAAACAAAAACGCGCTTATAACAAAATCGTTAACCTATAACAATGTTAGAGCTCATTATAAAAGTAAATCCCAAACTAGCAATTACAGTTCTCACAACGTGAGTTGTGCGGGATGCGTGAGCGCAGGCAAAGAAGACTACATATAATAGTTCCTAGCATTGACAATTGATCAATGAAAGGTAAATTAAACACGACTGTTAAGCTTGTACAGTCAGAATCAGAATCACAGAAAGTATAACAGTACCTAGTGTGAAGTGGACTCATTGCAAAACAAATCATTAGTCCTTAAAGGAAAAAAATAAATTGGAAATGGAAGCATGTACAGCATTCAAATAGCCACGACAAGTCTGACATGAGTGACGACAACTCTACAACTATGCTTCGCGATTCTTGTCGTGCGACTAAAACTCATCCGTCACTCTCTCACAGTATTACACAAAAAGAGATAGCTAATATATAAATAACATAAGTCTACACATCCACAATCTCTGAAAGATTAACACGAATTACCTCGACATGACATCATACGAAGAACAAGAAAAAAAAATATCTTGCACATCTTTTTTAACTATTCGTCTTGTGTTATTTGCAGCTGACTGTACTAGAATGAGTAACAATGCGACGCTGCATCAATCGTTCAACAGTACAGTTAAATCGTAGAAAATCGACTCTGTAAAATTAAATGACGGATCACTGTGAACTATTTCAATTAGTCATTGTTACTCATTCGATTACTTTTCGTTCTTGTTTCCACCTATTTAAAGTATACATTTACTGACGCCAGATCATTAATTGGCACCATCAGCTAAAGAATAATAGGTACAGTAGAAAAAGAGAAGGTAAAGGTTCATTAATTCGTTTAGGCCATGTTCAGGTGACAAGCGCTCAACGCGCTTTTTACTAACGCGCGTTTATAACTCCAAACAAAAAAACCCGGCCAAGTGCGAGTCGGACTCGCGCACCGAGGGTTCCGTACAAACACTTTCCATCCCTAAGTGGTTAAGTTAAGTTTGCACCTGGTATGTATAGCGCCCCATATAAATTAGGTGCAAAGTTAGGTATTAATAGGTATTAAAAAAAAACTACTTACTAGATCTCGTTCAAAACAATTTTCGTTGGTAGTTTTTCTAGTAATGTACATCATATGTTTTTTTTAGATTTTTCATTTTCTTATTTTAGAAGTTAGAGGGGGGGGGACCAACTTTTTTCCACTTTGGAAGCGTCTGTCACGCAAACTATTCGGTTTAGAAAAAAAATATTTTAGAAACCTCGATATCATTTTTGAAGAACTATCCATAGATACCCCACACGTATGTGTTTGATGAAAAAAAAATTTTTGAGTTTCAGTTCTAAGTATGGGGAGCCCCCAATATTTATTATTATTTTTTTTATTTTTGCATCAAAATTTTAATGCGGTTCACAGAATACATCTACCTACCAAGTTTCAACAGTATAGCTCTAATAGTTTCGGAAAAAAATGGCTGTGACATACGGACGGACAGACGGACAGACAGACAGACAGACATGACGAATCTATAAGGGTTCCGTTTTTTGCCATTTGGCTACGGAACCCTAAAAAGTGCGTTGAGCGCTTATCATCTGAACATGGCCTAATAAAATGGGACGTAAAAGCGTTCAAAAGCGCAATAAATCGATTAAGTTACGTTTTCTTATAAACTATAATAAAACGGGATGTAATCGCGTTTTTTTAAAGCTTTCTGAGTATCGTTATTGGTGGTCTAGATACAAAATGTGTGACAATTGGTTGTGGGGTGTGCCGGCATGCACCAGTACCAGCCCGCAGTCTGTTTTACTCTTCTGATATTGAGTGCACACTTTAATTTTATAATAGTAATAGTACTAGTGCGAAATAAAACCACACATGATAATTCAAAACAAGGCGTCTGTAAGTAAGTCAGTCCTGGACATGAGCTGGAACTCGCGTGAGTCGGGCGCATAATTTTGACCCTCGTAAAGACTCCGTCATAATTGGAAAGTTGATTCGCCATATGGAAAATATATGGGCATGTTAAATGAAACGCGGGGAGATGAGGTGAGGCGTCATGCGATCTAGTCTTGCCAAAGATTACTAAATGATTGCATTAAGAAGCGACAGTCCGCTTTACTAACTTCTATATAATACTTCATCTACTCGGCTCAAGCGATAAGCTTAAGCTAAAGAAATGGTAAAACTCCTTTGGGCTGCCACCGTCCAAGGACGTGCGGGGAAGTTACTCAAATGCGACTCTGAGCTATGGCGACTGAATCGGTGGCAGCAGGCCGCTCCGATGGGAAGGCTGCTTGCAAGAGCAGACCCGCTATCGATGGTGTCAAGAAACCCCATCGCTAGCGGTCCGAACAATCACTCCCCATGAGAGCTGTCGTTTCGTTACCAGAAGAGCACGGTCTTTCAGTGAAAAAATCACGTTTGATGTTTTTGATAAATTGCTGATTATTCCGTACAGAGGCTAGGACTCACTGGCAGAGGTAGGCCTGTTATTGGTTGGCTGCAAGTGCTCTCGGGAGAGTTGAGCCCACAGGCATTAGGTACTTAGGTACCTAATGCCTGTGGGCTCAATTGCCTTATGGATAATCGGCCCTGACTCTGCCAATCGTCAGGAAGAAATGAATGTTTTTATCTACGACAATAAACACGACCATTATTTGAATAAAACAAATTATATCGTGTATATTCATTAATTTGAGCCTCCCTGGCGTTTCGGCGCGTTCGGATCCGTTTAAATTGTTTTATTTAAATGTGTGACAGTCGCTAAAATCTGAGATTTTACAACCTTTATTTGTTACATGCGATATTTAATGACCACGATGCTAATAACTACACTAAATATAGCAAGTCATTAAGTTAAATTTCTAACTCGTTGTTAAATTGTAATTTATTGAAAATTAGTTACTTTGTCGCGAGCTAAGTGGCGTTTACTTTCAATAATTATAAACTTGTTACAAGTAGAAATTTTATCACTTGACAAGCGTTGAATGTCTTTTATGACGTTTCACGAGTACTTGCTTAATCTCCGCTGTATTGTTCGGGTGTATGTCACGTACATGTAAGGAGTAATACAATGTCACTAACCACAGTGTAATCGTTCTTACTTGTCTAATTTAGTAGACACTATTCTAACCTCAAAGCATGTTTTTTTCTCAAACTGCCATTTTCTTATAAATGAAGTAACCCTATACCTTATCCTTACCTACTGTAAGCCCCTATACTCACTATTTTGTATTTTATACTGCCAGTAATTAAAATGAAATTACTTTCTTTGCGAGAGAGGTTTTGATATAAAACTTTGAGGTTAGTATCTTGTTCTATTAATAGGAGAAATTAAGAACGAAAAGACTTTATCTCTAGTCTAGAGCAAGACACTTTGTCTGGTTGCTTCTCCGACTCAAAAAAGAGGGGGTTCGCAACAGCACCTTTAGCACAACTGTGACCTACAACTCTTAGTCGCACGACAAAGCTACATCTTTCTTTACAATACCGTTGTAAAAAATACGAATAGAACGCGCAGCAAGCGAAGTCGTGACAAGTGGGCTAGCGGGGTAGTTTTAACCTCCTGACTTCCCGCGTCCTACACATAGTACATAAACTACAATGGATAGTTAACTGTCAACTATGTGTCATAAGGCTAAAATTAAATTGACAAATTATGAATGCTGGTCGTCAGGAGGATATATAAAAAAACGAAAGCGTAATTAAATATCATTAAGAATTTCCCTCTCCGTCATTGCGGGCTCGAAATGTCAAAATTGTGTGTTCCCACGACTGATGGCGATAAATGTAGGTACTTACGCGAGTGATTTGAAGCCCGTTTCAATTCAACCACTGGCACTTTCGTCACAGAATAAACTTATTTTGATCTACGCAAAATCCGACTGAGAACTGTACGACTATTTTATTATCAATCGATTTTTTATTTAAGAGACGGAGATCAAATGGGTTTATATGGGGACTCACTACACTTCATAATCATAATAATATCAGTCGATGGACGTCCACTGTTCGACAAAGGCCTAAAAATTTCCTAGTCCTCGAAATTTCTCCACAATGATCCCTCGAATTTCTGGCCGCGATCTTTATCATTATCATTCAGCTTGGTTATGGCCATTATTCCATTAAAAAAAATAAACAGGCGCGAATATCGCCAGAAACGGCTCGACATATATATATTTTTTAAATCTTTTATAATTTCGCTACAAGGATACCGGGACATTTAAAGACGGTTATAGGATATTTTTTACTCGACTACGCTACTTATTGAAAAAAGGTTTATGCGGACAAAATTGCCGCATTTGATAAAACAGCAAATTCGATGCAAATCTGCCGATACTACTGGCAAGGAACTTGTGCCAATTTTGCCAGAACATAGGTGGAAGGCGGAGCCGAGAGCTGGGCGCTAGTGCGTAGAGTGAGTCGCATCGCGTAGTGCGTCTCGTACCTTCAAGTTTATTAAGGGGTGCGGTGAAGTGAGAGTAAAATAAAGAATGAAGTAATGATGAGTTTTAATCATTTTCTGAGATGAGTTCCTTTGTTGTGGAACCGCCTTTACGTGGTTTCTCGTATTAGCGTCAAATAAATACGCTCGGCTGCTTTTTGTCTCAGCCGCAACGGAAAGGGCCGTATAAAACAATTTTACGGCTGAAATTTACGAAATCGGATATATGTATTATGATGTCCATCACAGTAGTAACTTTGTTCTACCGAGGCTGTCGAAGTCACGCAAAATAGCTTTGATCGGAGAATCCCTTATGATAACACATAGGTAAGTAAATAGAGATATGGTAACGCAATGCATTATTGTTCCAAAGAAACGCAATAACGGGAAAACCATTTGATTTTCCCTAAAGTTCAAATCTGAAACTTGTCCCAGATTTTCCCTGTTGACTAAAACTAACAAAAGTATTTATCTTGGCACGTACAGAACCCTGCTCAAATTTTAAGTTTTTTATTTTAATTCGTATTCATTGCGGTGGCACTGGCAGGTGGTAATTCTGAGATAATTAGTCAGATTTCTTTCTGTCTGATGCGTTATTTGCGCGATGGGATTACGACAATCTGGATCCGGTCTTACTTTTTTTTAATGATTGTAGCCACTTTTGAGTCACTGTAAAAAATGTACAAGATTTTTTTGGGTTCCGTACCCAAAGGGTAAAAACGGGACCCTATTACTGAGACTTCGTTGTCTGTCTGTCCGTCTGTCATCAGGCTGTATCTCAAGAACGGTGATAGCTAGACAGTTGAAATTTTCACAGATGATGTATTTCTATTGCCGCTATAACAACAAATACTAAAAATAAAATAAAATTAATATGGGAGCCCCCCTTAAATATTATTTAAGAGGGGCTCCCATACAACAAACTTGTTATAGATTATGGTACGGAACCCTTCATGCGCGAGTCGGACTCGCACTTGCGCAATTTTTTTTCATTAGCTGTGCCACGCGGTGTTACCCGCTCATCGCACAGGAGCACTACATTTTTTCGGGATGAAATGTAACCTCTATGTGTTTAATCCAAGGAGCCAGCTACATTCCCACCACAATTGGTCCAACTGTTTGAGCGTGAAGAAATAACAAAGATACGCATAAGCACACACAAACTTTCGCCTTTATAATAATAGTGTTATGTTACGTATACAGGACCATTTTGAAAATTGTATGCAGTGGACAAAACAAAACACATAGAATTTTTTTTTTTAACAAAAAATAGAACCGGCTTCAGTAAAACTAAAAAGGCAAAAATAACCCGTTCAAGTACAGATTACATTTGACTCACCCGTTGAAGTCGATCCCAAACCACTCAGTTATTATACATATTTATATTTTATAGTTTACGTGAGGTTTGGCCCCGACTTCAAAGGGTGAGTCAAATGTAATCTGTACTTGAACGGGTTATTTTTGGCTTTTTAGTTTTACTGAAGTCGGTTCTATTTTTTGTTAAAAAATTTTTTTTTGCTTTTTAGTGATCCATAAAAACACTTATGGCAGGGTGATCAGGGAGGTCTATAAGGCATGCATCTCGTTTGAATTATCTCCTAACTCCTAACCGTTGAGGAGTTGTACCTTCCATCATCAGCTCAGCATTGGAAGATGATGACTACCATATGCAAATACTTAAATAATTTTATAAAATATATGAAAAATATTATAAGTGCCTATAAAATTTCAGGAATTCCTTCGATTCCTCATGGATCTCGTTATCCGATCTTCACCAAAATTGTATGGGACCAACCTTGAGATGTCTATTCATGAACCTAAAAAGAATTTTCCAAATCGACTCATAAATACGACGGAGTTCTGAGGTAACAAACGTTAAAAAAAAAACATACAACTGAACTGAGAACCCCTTCCTTTTTTTGAAGTCGGTTAAAAATAGATTAAGCAAAAACGGCAAAAACGACAAAAATTTTTTGTATATAAAAGCTATGAAAAATGTTCGGTGGCATTAGTGGCAGTTTTGTGAAGATAAAGATCATTATACGCAGAAGTCCTAGGGGCCTAATTTACGTCTCTCAACGTACTGTTCGTTGGAATCATGAAAATTTCACTGGTTAGTGACGAACAATGTGCAAATGAACTGAAAATTTGGCTACGAAATAAAGTTATACATGTTCCCGATATAGGTATTAGGTTCTTTCTCCAAAATGTATGCAAATGGATGTACAGCCTAAAGGAAACTGAAAAGTGTCCCTTTTTTGACCATTATTGTCTTTGTCACAAGAGCGAAAAAGGTACGTGTTTCAATTACCTTGACTGTACTTTTTAAGGAACGGATATATATAAATGAAAAAGTGAGATAGGACCGCGCAAAGAGTGTAGTAGTACGAGCGGAGAAACTTGGTGATGTAAGTACAAATGTCATCCATAAATCGCCGCGTGGTGTGTCGATACAGTACTGTAATCGAACATCTAGCTGTTCATGTTCGATATCCATATTTTCAGAAGCAGTCAAAACGTCGGAGAATTACCAACGCAAAGGTAATTAAACATAAGTATGTATACGCCATAAGTACTCTTTTTGTTGGTATGCAGTTTATTGAAAAATTGTTGTAGCTGTACAACAGTTTTTTAATAAGTGCCAAAATTTATAATTTTGGAAAATTTCCTACTCCGCAATCAAAATAATTACTTTGCTCGCATATTATCTTGTTAATCTTAAGAAGTCTATAAAATGTTTCCTTTTTACGTGAATTGAAGGGAAACTATTTAACGATATAATAATTACGCGGCCCTTCAACAGATTTCTCTTTTTGCAGATAGATAACTTGACTGTAAGTACTGATAACTATATATCATGGCAAGTAAAAAAAAAAACGAAAAAACTGACATAGGGTTGCAAAATTGTTTTTAACTGCAACGAAACATACAAAAACCAACACAGATATTCTATGTACTTACTCGAAATACTCGAAATGTATGAAATCGGGCAAAAAACTAATAATCGTTGAAAAATATCTGACGGAATCTGGTGGTTTTTGAATTATTTATTTTTCAACGCACCGGTTTCTTAAAACAAAGAGATGCGGCTCTTCGGCATACATATCAAAACTTTAGTATTTATTATTAAAAGAATAATTTTATAATAAAATTATTAAATAGAACATATTAATTAATGAAGAAAATGGTGGTTATCAATACTGGAAAACTGCTAATTTAGTTACATATCTCCAATTAGCAAAAAAATATGAATGAATCTACTAATCTGTCTTGTGCGTTTTTTTCTCATTAATGACGGCAGAACTCAGCAACGTTTTACATAAACGTAAGGTTGGCAACCCTAGATCCGGCGCCAGTCGGAAACTCGTGTCGAAAAGACTCGATTAATTTTATTTATTTAAAGTTCTGATTAAGATCTGGCTACCGAACTACCTTGGGCACGGGAGCCGACGGAAAAGCAAGGCTTATTTAAATTAAGATAGATCGTGTTTTACGACTGTTAACCTGACAAAAAGGTGATAACGTTCGTAATAAATTAAGCTATTTTAAAGGCGCGCTTAGCTGGTGACATTTCAGGCAATTGAATAAGAATATCGCTCTAAATAAAATGTTTAAAGAACAGTTGGACTATGGAAGTATCTCTTAATGACCCATTTTTGAAGTAGTTTAATAAAACGTAGTCTACGCCACCCTATATCGAATCTGTTGTGATACGCGGGGTATAGAGCCTTGAAGAGTATATTTATTTTAGGATTTTGGTAAATAGAAATTAGAAAAAGATGTTGACGGTTAAAATGTATATTCGAAAGTGTAACAGAAAATTTAAAATATGACATAACTATAAAAAACTTAATTATTAAAAAGTCTAGACACAACTAAGGTTACTATCTACAACAGCCGCCCTTAATCGAAGTTGTGCCAAAAAGACAAACGAAATTAAGTTCCTAGTCCTAACTTAACTATACATCGCTTATGTACAATTGGCCCAAGTGGCTTTGTTAAGACATCTGCAGGCATATCACTGCTTTGCACATATTCTAAATTAACAATATTACTAGATACTTTTTCCCTAATAAAATGAAATCTCGTATCTATATGTTTCGTCCTGTTGTGGTGTACAGGATTACGAACGAGATTCATGGCACTCTGGCTATCAGAAGCTAAGTTAATTGAAGAAAACTTACCCGTTATTTCATAAATAAAGCGACGTAAGTAACAAGCTTCCTTTGTAGCAGACGCTAGTGCCATGTATTCGGCTTCCGCGGACGACAACGCAACTGTCGGTTGCTTCTTTGACTCCCAGGATACTGGACCGCCACTTAACTTAAAAGTGTAACCAGTGTATGACCTTCTGTCAATTACACAGTTCGCCCAATCTGCATCACAGTAACCTCGTAAAGGTTCTCCTGTTCTCCTATAAACCAAAGAATAGTTTAAAGTACCTTTCAGGTACTGCAGGACTCGCTTTGCAGCATTCCAGTGTTCCTTTGTAAAACACGTATTAAACTGACTTAAATAACTTGTTGCGTATGCAATATCGGGTCGTGAGTTTACCGTCAAATACATGAGGCATCCTATTAAGTTCTGATAAGGATAAGACTCACCAACTTGACCATCAGTTCGTCGTTCCATAGTCTTTTTTACTAAAGGAGTGTCCACAGTCTTGCAATCCTTCATATTAAACTTTTCAAGCAAAGATAGAATATAATTCTTCTGATTTATTTTTATATACTCGGAATTGTTTTCCACTTCTAAACCTAAATAGCATTTTAATAGTCCGAGATCTTTCAGAGAAAAATATGTAGACAAATCTTTCTTGACATTGTCAAAAATCAAATCTGATTTATAAAAGACAATTATGTCATCGACAAAAATACCCAAAATAATAAGTTCATCTCTAAAAAGTTTCGTATAAACGCAAGGCTCGGAAGGAGTTCCTGTAAAACCAATTTCTAAAAGCGTTTCGTTCAACTTTTTATACCAAGCACGGGGCGCCTGTTTAAGGCCATAAAGAGATTTCTTCAGCAAACAAACCTTGTTTTCCTTGCCCTTTTCTCTGTAACCAACAGGTTGCTCCATAAAAACCTCTTCATCCAAGTCCCCATTCAGGAACGCCGTGTCCACGTCTAAGTGCCTCATTTTTAAGCCTTTTTCTGCAGCTAAGGCAAACAACGTGCGGAGGGAAGAATGACGAAGAACTGGAGCGAACGTCTCTGTATAGTCCACACCTTGGACTTGATTGAAACCTTTGACAACCAGTCTAGCCTTATATTTGATGACGTTTCCATGAGCGTCCCGTTTCTTCTTATAAACCCATTTACATGGTATAACCTTCTTGTTCGGTCTATCCACCAGGTTCCATGTATGGAGTTTCATTAACGACTTATACTCGTCATCCATTGCATGGTGCCACTTTTCGGCATCATCGGCATGAGTAGCTTCATAATAAGTCATAGGATCGGAATCATCAATCGACACATTATATGAAAGGAAATCAGGTGGTTTCCTACTTCTTGAGGGGTACCTCTGCTCAGGAATATATTGTTCCTCTTCCACATCTGCTGGCTCCACATCGACACTATGAGGTAACTCATGGAGAGACTCGCACTCGCGATCTTCCATATCTGCTGATTCTACAGCTCTCTCCGGATTTACCCGTGAAGATGGTCCAGCCTCAGGTTCGGTATTCCCAATACAGTCGAAGAATTGAGGATCTTCGTGCTCAGTATGGAGCTCATTTTCTTCAAAGATCAGTACGGAGTCGGACTGTGCCACAGGCTCACTCTGCCTCTGCTTCAACGTTGTAAAACTATTTTCAAAAAAGGTTGCATCTCTGGAAGTAATAACTTTTCGAGGATTAGCTGGATCCCTAAACATGTATGTATTTGGATTCTCAGAATAACCTACAAAAATCGCTTCCTTTGCCTTGACATCCAATTTCTTCCGGTGACACGAAGGCACGTGGACAAGTGCTCTGCATCCGAACACTCTCAGATGTTCAAGATCACTTCTACGACCACACCATCTGTCATATGGAATTTGTCCACCTAAAGCTCGATGAGGTGACCTGTTCTTTAGGTATACGGCAGTTTGGAAAGCATCTTCCCAGAAAGCTTTTGGCAGTGAGCTTTCAGCCAACAACGTCCTCGCCTTCTCAGTAATGGAACGGTGAGTACGTTCTGCGACTCCAACTTGTTGAGGGCTGTAAGGCGTCGTCGTTTGATGTTCGATACCTTTTGAAGCAAGATAATCAACAAACTCTTTATTCACGAACTCTTTTCCGCCGTCAGTCCTAACCGCTTTAATTTTCTTGTCTAATTGATTTTCAACAAATGTTTGAAACAGACAGAATTTATTTTTAACTTCAGTTTTGGAAGGGACAAAATAAGCAAACACCTTTCTCGTAAAATCGTCTACAATAGTCAACATATACCTATTTCCTTGAAAGGAGGTTGTAGAGACCGGTCCTAGCAAATCCATGTGGATCAGCTCAAGAGGGGAAGTAGCTCTATTATGCGCTACTTTCTTGAAAGGTTTTCGTGCTTGTTTACCTTCCACGCAAGCAATGCAACTGCTTTTGTCTACTTTACTAAACTTTACGCCTACCTCGTGATTCTTCAGCTGATTCATGCCTATACGACACAAATGTCCTAACCTCTTGTGCCAGAGCTTATAACTATTGTCCTGACAGCCAGAGTGCACATCTTGTGTCAAATTATTATTCGCCACATTCTCGGGAACATAAACAGTACCGTCTAAAATGTACAATCCACCACAGGGCGAGGCATGTAAAACGGAATCACCTGTAAAACGAAAAGTATTAGATTTATAAAAGTTACAACCAGTAGTATCAAAAACACAAATAAAACCCTTATCAACAGCTTTCTTTACAGAAATCAAGTTAGCTTTTAAATCTGGTACAAAAGCAACATCACTTATCTTGTTGATAACATTTTTGGGTGTGTTTAGAGAAATGTCTCCAATTCCGCAGCATTTAATTTTTTCACCGTTAGCGACAGTAACGCTACCATTATCAAGAGCCATAATATCTTGGAACCAATCACGTCGTGATGTCATATGTTTTGTACAACCCGAATCTACGTACCATTGGTCCTTGTTTGAGCTTCCAGAAGTGTTAAGAGCGGTAAATGTGGCGTCGTTTACTTTTACTACATTAACCTTCTCTTTATTCTTCCTTAACGGACAGTCTGGTCTCTTATGGCCAGGCACTTTACATTCGTAACATATAACTTCCTTCTTCTTTGACTTAGGCATCTTCTTAGTAAGTAAAACGGAATCTCCAGGTACAGCTGCGTCCTTAGACATTTCGTTCAGCAGTTTTGTCTTCACCAAGTCAGTGGTCACGTCGACATTACAATTTTCTAGTGCCATTATGAGAGGATCATATTTTGGGGTGAGTCCTCCTAAAAGTATGGCTGCAAGCGATGTGTCCTCTATAACCTTGTCAATATCCGCAAGATCCTGTGCGGTTGACATTACTGCATTAATGTACAGTTCGATATTTTCAAAGTCCGACAAGCTTAATCTGTACAATTTTC
Organism: Apotomis capreana; assembly: GCA_947623375.1. NCBI lineage: Eukaryota > Metazoa > Arthropoda > Insecta > Lepidoptera > Tortricidae > Apotomis > Apotomis capreana. The sequence goes on along the minus strand of OX392505.1, from coordinate 18,441,726 downwards.
GTTCTAAAGCTAGTCTTCTACCCATTCCCTTGTCCTCGAAAGCTTTTTGCAAATTTTTCCATGCTTCGGCAGCAGTTTTCGCACATCTGACATGAGTGATAGCTGCACCGTCAACTGTTAAGCAAATTTTTGCTAGTGCTTTTGCGTCGTTTCGTACCTTTTTCGAAGCGGGGGTCGTGTCATCTTCCGGATAACCACATATTGTTTCCCACAGGTCTTCATGTAAAAGATAATTCCTCATCTTGAATTTCCAGGTAGGATATCCATCCTTATTTCTTATACCAAAAGATGGAATAGAAGATGAACTCGTAGGGGAATTCGACTTATTGACACTCGAGGAGTCTCCAGTTTCATGTGACATTTCGATTACTTTTACTATTTTCAGTCACAATGAAAACCACAACTTTTTCACAATTTTTACACAAACCTACTACTCTTCTACGGCTTCGTGCTGATAACGTGTTGTGATACGCGGGGTATAGAGCCTTGAAGAGTATATTTATTTTAGGATTTTGGTAAATAGAAATTAGAAAAAGATGTTGACGGTTAAAATGTATATTCGAAAGTGTAACAGAAAATTTAAAATATGACATAACTATAAAAAACTTAATTATTAAAAAGTCTAGACACAACTAAGGTTACTATCTACAACAGAATCATTTGACGTCTCATTCTTCAAATTGGGATGCAATATATTCTCCCTACTCACTGTAACCTACACCCACACCTACACTTTCCATTTGGTTTTACCGCAGTCGGGTAAAATAACTACAAATCGTTTCAATTTAATATAAAATGTTACATATTATGTAGGTATATTACAAGACACACCTATCTATACTTTTAACTACAGGCTTGTGAGCATTCAATCAGCCGCAGAGAGCCCGAGTGCCTCGCAGTATAGGCTTTGACTGCATAAAATTACCAACATAAAATGTTAAGAAGTAGCTGAGGGTTTACAAGTTACTAAGATGTTAGTTTTTAAACATTTCTGTTGAAGACTTGCATTTTTGTGTTTGAAATTAGGATAAACTTTAAAAATGGACGTGGAGGGGTACAGTGACTTGGCTGGTATAGTATAAGCTATGGCCCTCAGTTGTGACTGGTATCTGAGGATGGACTTATGTCCATAATAACTAAAATGTCTTTTATCAGTTCACGCTTGCATGAAACTGGATAGCCTGTTTCCTTGTTATTATCATATTAAAAAAATATCGGAGGAAGATCTCCGTGTAAAAAAGGTATTATTTAATAAGGCTGTGGATATAAATACACGTTTATTTTTATCCTGCTTGTATAGTTTCGTCGTAAGTGATTGTACAAAAAAAATATTCTTGATATAGCTCAGACAGTCTCCAAACTTAAGTGGCAGTGGGCGGGGCACATTACTCGTAGAACCGATGGCCGTTGGGGCAGAAAGGTACTTGGGTGGCGCCGGCGGACCGGAAGACGCAGCTTGGAAAGGCCCCCAACAAGGTGGACCGACGACCTAGTCAGGATCGCGGGCAGAAATCCAATGAGGGCGGCGCAAGACCGATCGTTGTGGAGAGTTTTGCTTTTGCTGATATGATAATGATTTATAGGGATCCAATATTAACCCATAAAGATACTGAGCCCAGAAACGTTCAGTACAAAAACTGAAATAAAGTAATACCTACACATTTAATAAATAAATATCAGGGAATAAATTGCTTCAATACATGTATACCTACTACCCAAAGACTAAGGAACGATCCATACTCATGATACAAATGCTTCTCACCAGAATTTGAACCCAAATAATACCTAAGCAATATAATATAAATAACATTATGAGACTACATATTAGCTGCACCGCGCAGTGTTACCCGCTCATCACACGGGGACACTACATTTTTTCGGGATTTTTTTTTTTTCTCTTTATTTAAGGAGTTTTTTCGCTAGTGCGAATATTTCGGGATACAAAGTAGCCTATGTGTTAATCCAGGGTGTCAGCTACCTTCACATCAAAATTAATCAAAATTAGTCCAGCCGTTTGTGCGTGAAGTAACAAAACATACACATAAACACTCACAAACTTTCGCCTTATAATATAAGTGTGATATTAGCCCCTATACAGCCTTTAGGGAGTGGAACTGCGGAGGGCAGACCGCAAGGAAGACCTACAAGCGCCGCAGGTGTCGTCTGCCTCGCATTACCGACTTTTTGTTTCCTTTTTTAGGGTTCCGTATCCTGAATGACATAACCTTGATCTTTAACGATGTTAGTCACCGTTCTTTACCTAATCTAACTTACTCTGAGTTCCACACTATCTACACGGTTTCTACTTATTTTATGGCTATAAAGTAACCCAAGTAAAATGTACAGTGAGTAAAGTTTCCTGTTTTTCTCATCCAACAACCTGTATGGCACATGGTTTTACACTGTAAAGAATACAGAAATAATGTAGTTTGTCCTCTTTAATAAATATAAAACGAGCTTGATCCACCAATGAGACAAATATTACCTACCTCAAATTGTCACTAACGGGTTATAAGAACAAATATTTTCCTACTAAACCTGCAAATATTTTCCGCTGCCTCCCCTCATATCTATGGGAATTACATTTAAATTCATCGGAATATCACGCTAATATTATAAAGGTGAAAGTTTGAGAGTGTGTTTTTGTGATTGTATGTTTGTTACTTGAAGGTGACACCCTGGATTAACATATAGGCTTCTTTTTTATCCCGAACGCGGGTAACTCCGCGGGGCACAGCTAGTATCATTTAAAATAAATTTTGGAATTTTTGGAAGCACCTACTATAGTTATAAAAAAATAATTTCTAAATTGATTCATTTACACTATTTAATAATTTTTAAATTAAACCCTCTTGCCACTTTCTTTGCTTTCAGCTTGACTTTAGTGACAAAGTGGTATCTCGGGTGTCTGACTTGACTCAATTATAAAGCGTCTGGTTTGATAACTTGAGCTGATTATATTCCTTTCCAATTATTTTTAACAAAGCATCGAAATCCGGGTTTTGGCGGGAAAGTGACTGAGATAAGCGCTCTCAAAACGGACACTTTTGAAATGGATTCTTATTGCGAGTATGGTAATTTTAAATTGAAGTTTTTCTTGAATATAGTTTTTTACTGTCAACTTAGCTTACGAAAAATTACGCATCTCATATTTTTTCCGAAATTAAGTTCGACAAATGGATTCAGAATCATCCTATTTATTTATTTTGACGTAAATTTAAGGTATCCACATATACTTACACATATACGTACCGGTCCATATCATTACCGTCCTCTGCTTCGCTGTATTCGGACAAAAAAAACGAAACCGACAAGTTAGCCTAGTAAGTTTTGGATTAAAATTTCAGATGAGTCTTCTTTACGCACGTGTAAGACGGTAGAACTGAAATATTATAAAGGTTTTGGTTTAATAAGTATTAGATTTGCTTCATTTTATTATTTTGCGTATAATAGATTCACTAAAATCCATTTTTAAATTCTGGTTTAATCCAGCATCAATGGTTAAATGCTGATTTCTCCTAGTATTTCCGAGGCAAACCTCGAGATATTATAATAGATATGGCGCATTAATATCAATGTATTTTACCTTATAATGAGAATGTAGATCGTTGAAAGCCGTTCTCACATCGATTAAGGCCAGCCAGGACAAAGAGCTTGTTAAAATTCTTCCAAAGTTGACCGCTATCTAACATGCCCCATTAAAATAAAAAAGCACGCCTTTTTCCTTCGCCTTATATAGAAAGATAAATGCGACATATTTAAAAGGAGCGAAGAACCAGTAACCTACTTTGGCTACTCATTTTTCGTAAGATATAAAATTGCATTAAGTAATTTCGCTTAGAAAAGTTGTGTATGATATTTAATCCTGTATTGTTTATTTTTTGTTTGTGTAAGACTGCGCACATTACTTACCTTGAGATAAAATTTATTCAGTACGAATTTTATTGATTATATTGAATTTTTCAAATATGTACTAGTACATTACATACCTAGGGCGTTGAATTCGTGACCGCCCTAGGTGTCAGGTCTTTGTGGCCTGAACCGAAGTTGAGGGCCATAAATATGCGATCTGGGGCTTTACGAATTACCGCCCGTGATTAGTCGAAAGTTTAACGTCTTGCCTTGGACAAGAAGTGAGATTTTATAGCATAGCGGGCAGAAAATCCAATTTTTGTACGGCCTAGGCTGACGTAAAATATCAATATGAAGTGTATTCGATTTGTTATTTTTTATTAGCATAGTATGTGCCTAACATTACGTATCTATTTAATGTTAAATACTTTATACTTAAACAGCTGTATTATGGGACTTTAGTTTGCAATTTTAGGAATAATTACATTGTAATTGATTCTAATGACAGCAAAGAATCAATGCTTTGTAAGGCTTTGAAAGTCGTAAGTACGATGGTAACGCCGTCTGAAGTAGTGAGAGTGACACCTACGTCAAACAACTCGACAGATCTGTAGAGAATCTATTGTGTTCGGTACACGTTTTGACTATAAACTAACCCGCTTTAATAAGGAGAGCAGTGATATTTATTCATTAACAATATTCATTAAATATTACATTTTGTTTAACCTCTCTCTCTCACTCACTAATATTATAAAAGCAAAGGCTTGTAAGTGTCTATGACTTCTCCACTCCGAAACGGCTGGATGAATGAATTTGCATATAATTTGGAATATTATAGATGCATGGAAAATCATCAAAAGCACGAAAAATACATGGTTCCCAAAAGACGAAGCCGCGGGCAAAAGCTAGCTTAAAATGAGAGACTGTGAAAGAGGTGCAATTCGCAATGAGAATCTGTTGTTTTTACAACTTGGTCATTTAGTAACCGTTAAGACCACCGTTCCAATGTCGAATTTAATCGTCGATTACCAACAGCTACGATAAAGGTAGGTACAGGTCAAACGCAGACAGTAAAAACACCAATGAACGTTGTATGTGTGTTTATGTTAATGGACTAGTTTTACAGAGAGAATATCACGGAGATAACTTTGTCGTAAGAAAAGGAGTTATGTCTACCTCAGCTAAGAATAAAATCGTGAGTAATCTACATGGTGTAATTAAAAGTAACTGTCATTTTCACTTTAATCTGGCGACAATCGCTATCAAGTGTTGGCGCCAGGAATTACTTCCATTCGACTCCAACGCAACAATTGTAACATTACTATCACTTTTCGTGCCGATTGTACATTTAATCATATCACACGTCCACGGTATCTGTTGGCATAGTTTCCACAGGATTAAGCGCACCTATGTCTCTAACCGTAATGTGAAGATAGAATTATCGCTTGCACTTTTATTTCTGCCGATATACCGAGTCTTGAGGATTAGTGTCAATGTTGTACCTGCCCGCGATTCGAAATGCTTTGTCCCACTTGCAACGCTTACAGCGATTTAATTAGACTTAGATCTAGTAATCCTCAAGCGACAATTTGTAACTTTTTTGCCCCACGATTTTACTTTTGCTCGGTACTTTATAGGATTAAATCGTCGACCTAGTAAGTGTATGATTGGATGACCCTGTTTTGAGTTTAAACGAAAGTTAAGTGTTGCTGATTTAAAAAGTGTCACTTTTGATATCTTGGTTGACGTTGGCTTAAAATATTTCTTGTCAATTTTTCGGATGCGTGTTTTTGCTCGAGGGAGAGAAATTTAACGATAATAGCTTCATGCCATAAGTAATATTCCAGTATCTGTGAATGGAATTTTATATCAAGATTAACATGGAGGGCAGGTGCGTCATGCAATGATATTTTAGTCAATTTAGGAGCCAAATCTCCACGGAGAAATTGAACTAAGTAGTGTTATTAGTTATTACATATTCAAATGCTTCATGTTGCGCTATCTGAGCCTGCGCCAATTTTTGTTTGACGCCAGTCGCTCGCAGGCAGGTGCGTTGAGCGCGCGTGCGTCCGCTATCTTTATAAAACAGCTGATTTTGGCGCCAACGCGATCGTAAGCACGATTCGGAACATAACCTCCAAAATAAACTTTAGTTTTACATTGACATTGGAATAGTGTAAAGTGTAAAAAAGACTAATGAAGATGACGGTTAATCGAATAAGAGTTGTGGTGCTTGGCAGCGCGCGTTGTGGGAAATCGGGTAAGGTTAATTTGAAAATGTTGGCATGAACACCTGACTAATAGGAATGGAATGGTTGCGATTTGAGCTCACTTTTGTTTTTTTATATTCCCCCGTCGAAAACATGGGATAATCTCTTAACAACGCAACATCGACCGTAGTTTAAAACTTTTTGTAAATCCTTTTACCATCCATCTTTGTCGAACTCAGAAGTACCAATTGTATCAAAGAGAGAAAGATTTAATGAAAACTCATCATCTGTTTTGACCAGAGGGCTCGACAGAAATCAATTATAGCTAATGATCTAAGAAAGGATTCCTTCATTTATTATGAGAAACCGGACGCTGTAATTAAGGTTGTTAATTTAATTACTGTTATCGTTAGTTTTATTTTGTTTTATGTGATGTTAACCGGCAGGCGGCAGGTGCCTATTAGTGTTTTCCTACTGATTTATCATGGCCACTCGAACTTAAACTCGAACCATCCAACTCTCGCTCTCAGTTGAGTTCATCAACTTCCAACTGGAGCATTCATAACTATTACGAACTTCTCTATTCGGTTCTTACGGCACTATCAATTACTATGAACTAATTTTTGTTGTTATACAGTGTTTGATTGTTTTGCTTGAACAAAACCAGGAAGAACAAAACAAGGTGTAAATATTTAGCCATCTGTTTTTTTTTATATGTTCGTATCTGTTTTATACTTTTGAGGTTACGAGTTGTCCTGTCTGACCTCTTTGTAATTAACTCAGACCAGTTTCCGAATGCAATTGTCAACATCTTTACGTAGTTCAGTGACAGTCACTGGGTCAATGAAACCTTAGCATTTAAATAGATGCCACTAGTCCGATCCGAGTTGCGTGATTATCTGCTGATTAGCATGAACACATTTATCCAAGAGCCCTTGAATGGAAATGAAGTAGCAGGCTTTAGTAAATCCTTCCCATCTTGGTTATCGTGCGATCGAATTTTGAAAGTGTTTCTAAACAAACGGGGACATGTGGGTTGCAGGTTAGAGTGTTGCATTGTAATCACTTAACAGTCGCGATAAAACGATTAGAGACCGACTTGGGTTATAGATAAAGGTAATAGTACGATTATCAGGAAATGATACGGATTGAAATTAAGTATGGGAATAAATACTTGACGTTTGTACTCTTCGGTAGGTGTGTTTGCGCTTTTCTATTAGCTACTATTTTTGTAGCGAAGTGCAGGGTTGTTGCATATGTAATTGTCAAATTGATATTGGGTACTCACGGGTCTTAAGAAACATTACGAGCACAAAAAAAACATAGTACCACCACTATGTAAATTATCGCAAGATCACTTATTATCTAAATTTTGTACATAAAATGCAGCAGATTAAAATATAGGTAAGGATAGAAAAAGGGACGACGGAGAGGTATAAGTTGCGATCGTTGATAACTTGAACATGAACGTTTATAATATGTAACTTCGTTTAAGCCAATATGTGCATTCCTAATAGGTTATAACTTTGTTGCGTCGAACTGTCAGGTGTGAAACAAAGGTGCCTTATCTCTGTTTGACTCAACGATATCACTTGATAACTCACACTATGTCAATAGCCTTCTGGTCGATTCCATGAACGCAATCTTGATAAAATTATTATGGTGTATTTATAAAATTCTTTAGTATTTGCTAATGCGTAATATCTTTGATTAATTTTATTAATTAGTCACGTGGAGCACATCAGATGCATGTGGATTTTGGTATATTATCAGTTTCATCGATTTGTATTTTTCGTTTTTTTCATTTCCGTATGTTTTATTGATATCTTAAAGTTCGTATAGTCTTTACTTCTAGAAACTGGTCATTGCACAGCCTTTTAATATGGCGATGATGTATTCTTTAGATATGATTATTTTTCGATGTTGGATGACCGAGTAAAGTTTAACTATAAACAAAATCGAGTAATTAATTGCAGCCTAATTTGTCGCCAGTACACGTCATTGTTTAATAAATAACTAGACCAGCATATCGCAGCGTGGTTAGTCAGAGTCAAGAAATAGTAACGACATCGTAAAGTTGTTGTACTCGTAGTAGTAGCGCATGCGTGCGCTGTTCTGGTATTTGTCATCGAACTGCGCCGAATTTAATTGGATATTTGTAAATACCTATTACAAACGCGATTTCCTTCGTCGCCTTTTACGGCTTCCTTGCATAGAAGAGAATATTGCCACGGATAATCAGTTGTGACTGTCACGATTCCACCATGTGACATAATATATGGCGACGATATGTATCTTCAAAACTAAAACGATATAAAATAATTTTGGGGTCCTAATATCTAAAAAAATTACAAATGTACTTATCAAAGTCATTTACTCCAATAAAGTCTTAAAAGATTACATGAATAATTCAGAAACCTCTTACTTCGGCAAGCAAAGTCACTGATCCTCATTGATTCGTATGAATAATTATGTATTATCTTCCTAAACAGGACAGCACAGGAGCATCCAATATTTTCCTTGAATATTATAACTAAAATCTATTTTTGACGAAAATAAATAGGTATATTCTAGGCAAGAAATAAGGTGAGATCGAGGACACATGCGCCTGTTTTGAATTTTCACACGTATCTTAGTAGGTATTATAAACGTTTAGTCATCTCAATTAAAACCAGAATCCCTTGCGTACAAGCACGAATATTCATGGTCTATGACTCCTGAAAGCGTTAGTCATCGAGAAGAAATGCGATTCGGAGCCAGACGCGGCGCAGGCGGCTGCTGTGGGCTGAGATTGATCACATCCGTCGATCCTTATACAGGGATAACGGGGGGTTTTTTGCACTATATAGTTTTAACTGGATAGGATGTTAGTAGTTATACCAAACTCGTGTTTGGCACGGTTCTCATGCGACAATGTTGGAATAGTTCAGTTCAGTGTAAGGATAGAACAATTTATTGTTATAAAGGAAGTTGTATCATCCGTAATTGTTGAATAAACTTTCAGGCTTAATTTACGTAGTGCACGTTTAATTTAGTTGACATAATCAAAACATTTAACTGACACCGACGATTCATTCTTTGCTAGTATTAATTCTCTTAACATCTTACTTACTGTACGGGGAAACCATCCTTCATTTTAACAAAAGCATGTTTCTTCCTATACAAAAATATTTTACTTTATTTACTCTATGGTTAACAGAAGCAGCTATATTGCTCTGCATAAGAAGGTCAAACTAATGAACCAACAGACACGCATGACAAGAGTTTTTGTTTGATAGCAAGTAATTTGTTCCATCATTACAAAGTCACTAGAAAAAACTCAATTGCCCTTGGTTTCCTGGTGGTCCCATTTTGCCCTCGGCCCAACCTGAGTTTTTTTGCAAATTTGCTTGCCAGTGGAAGTTAATTTTACGCATGCAATTCAAATTAAAGCAGAATTGGTTTGTAATTTAAACGGTGCGCTCGAAAATGGGCGGACAGATGAAGTGGGACCGCATTGTGTGCAGTTTGCAGTTTTTTTAGCTCAATTGAAATGCAGTTTTTGAACAATTAACACTTCCTTCTTACCACACACAGCTCGAGGACTGAAATGCAATTCGTGCAACGTGAAAAAATCAAATCAGGCAATAATACACCTATTAGTTATTATAGTATTTGTATTACACGTCATTGCAACGTTCTAACCACAAAGTAACTAGTTATTTAAAAGCAATCATGGATACCTACTGGTATTTTTAGAGATAGTTGTTCATAACACCACCAATTTATTAAGCCGTGTTTACTTCTTACGGTGTTTCTTTACGACTCATAATATTTTCATTGCTCCCGTCTATAGGATTTTTGTTGTCTATATGTACATATTATTTACACAGTTCACAGAATTATTAGTATCAGCTCTCATCATTTAAAAAGTATAAGTATCTACTTATTTAAACAGAAACAAGTGCAGCTTACAACATTTTGGTGCTCAAGATGAAAAGGTATCGAAATACGAAGATTATCCCTAGTAAGCCATGCTAATCCTTGAGCCATCAATGTCAAACTCCTTCCACAGAACAGGGCTTATTATACTCTGGTTAATAATAGAATTGTTGTGGTTAACAAGGATACATTATAGGGTATTACATAATTCATTAGTTTACTGAAATTACGAGTATCAATAGTTTTTTTTCTAACACATTTCGGACAACCTCACACTAATCGATCTAGTCCCACAGTAAGCTCTAGTAGGCTTGTGTTATGGACACTAGACGACGATTAAGATAGGTACTTAAATTATCATCAGGTACAAATATTCGAGTTCATCACACAAATATTTGCCGTTGCCGGGATTCGCACAGTGGGCTCAGTAAGCAGCTGCTTTAGCACTGCGCCAAACGGGTCGTCTTTTCGTTTTTATTAGTCTAAGATTGGATTCAACTAATCCTTCTTTCCAAGAATAACGCGTACTCTGGGATAGTAATTTAAAAGCCTCATAATATGTAGTTTGATATCCTGAAAGTAAGCGTTTCCGTTGTTTATGATCATGGGATACAAGTGTGTAGTCGAATCCAGCCTAAGGCTTGCTTTAAACAACATGGATTGAGGTTTATTCTTCGAATAAACGTCAAATTTATATGGCATTTTGTCTGTTCATTTGTTTTATTCCAGTTGGGTTGAATCAAGCCGAAATCCTACAAATATTTTCAAGCGAAGAGTAATGTTTCCATGTTTAAGACGAAAAGGTATAGAAATACGAAGATTATCCCCAGTAAGCCATGCTAATCTTAGAGCCCTCAAAGTCAAGCGGCTTCCACACTGGTTATTATGCTCTGATAAATAATTATGGGCTACTGGTGCCCGGAACGCGAAAGCTTAAAGCAGTGTTTCTCAAACTTTTGTGAAGTACCCTTTTGAAAAAATACATTTAACTTACGGATTGCCAAAAAGACAAGAATTCTGCTATATTAATCCTCACTTTAACAATGTTCACCCTTAACAAACACGTTTTTCATTGGGTTTTTGTATTTTTTATTCCATCAGAATTTATGGAACTGTATAAATTCGTGGATTTTAAAAGTATTGCCAAATTAAGAGCCAAAGAAAAAATGTGTCATTCTTATTACTGAAACATTTCTCTTAAGCTCTGCAGACTTGGAAGCGCATTACCTAATCGTTTCCATTTTAATAATAATCTTTGTGAGTTTCATATTTTTTGCTAAAGTGTAAAAAGATTTAACTTTGTCAGGTTGCTATTACTTTTAAGTCGTCTCCTCTTCCCGTCGGAAGCAAGCTAACCCAAGAAACGACTTGGGTTTCGCGAAGCACACTTTGAGAAACGCTGGCTTAGATCATTGTCTGCACAACATTGTAAAGTTATTATTATCGTGTTGGACTGTTGGACCTACGCATTACTTTGTGTGCCGACGGTCTTAGCGGCACCTGGTGTTAAGTGTAAAGGTAAATATTAACAAAGCGACGGATTCGTCAAAAAATGTGTAAATAAAACCCACTTTCGTTCAAGCGGAAAGGTTTGAGGCTTGGATGAGTTTGGATCGGAATCTGCCATACTACGACAAAACGTCGTATCTTAATATGGGTTTCATAGAGAGATACGTCTTTCTACAGTAGCACAGCAGATATGAGACATTTGCCACTTTCTATTGTTTATTTTTCTTATATCCAAATGAAAATATTCAACGGCCTGCAAAATACTTTGGTTAGCATAAGTTAGGTGTTAGGTCATAAAATACAAGTACTCTTACTCTTACTTACCCTGCGATTATTTTCTGAAAATCAAACCCTCAATCATTTGCTTACCTTTTAAATAATACCTTTTTTGTGTTAAGGCTAAATGTTCCTTGGATAAATTTGAATGAGTTCCATTTACCTCTAATTCCTCTAAATGACAACAATTTGCAGCTCGAATAACAGCAATCTACATATATTTTATTGGAAATATCGCGGCATGTCCTTGGTATTGTTAATACATCGCTCAATATCGCTGCATATCAATAGTCATTGTCATTTATTCCACAAAGTCATTTAACACATTCGTATTAAACCCCTGGTTTGTAAGTAGAGTCAGCAGCAAAAATAGCTAAGCATTATAACACACTCACAATGAACTGTACAGTGTACAACCCTTATTCTCTAAACAATAGAGACCGCGTGCATACAATTTTGAGCACCTGACGTGCGTAGCAACTTCTGCCACGAACTGTATTAAAATGAAATTAACCGCCGATTAAACATTTAAATCGCAGATTAGTGTCATCGGTTCTATATCATTTATTATGTCACGCATATATCTTTATAAAACCGTGAAATTATATCATTTGATTCACTAATAGACGGAGCTATGCAATAGAAAGTATAAACAATAAGTCGGCGAAAGCTAGTGAAATTGATTTATAGTATCGGGATGTCGTTTTGGGAAACACTTGAGAACATTAACACAACAATTAAGAGAGATTAGGTAAGTTCAGTCGGTTGAGTAATAGTTACCGCCACTCGAGATTTTATAACACTCAATTGAAGAATATCTCGTGTCATTGTGATATTGGTTTATAGTTGTAATGTGCCTGTGAAGATAAATGTGTTTGAAAGGAAATCTATATATTTTAACCGACTTACAAAAAAGGAGGAGGCTCTATGTTTCACTGTATGTAATTCTTTTTTATATGCACTAGGCATGTCCGCAACTTCACCCGCGTAAGAGCTTATTTACCGTAGATACTCGAGTAAAAGTATTATATTACATCAGGACCATCTTTAGACGACCCACTGTTTAAAAATAGTTTAAAATCAATCCAGCCTTTTTGACGTAATGAGCAGATATTTCGACTCATATAGATGGCACTGTTATCACGCTCAAACGGCTGGACCACTTTTGATAAATTTCGGTAAGAAAGTAGCTGACACCCTAGATTAACACAGGCTACCCGTGTTCCCGTGGGGTGAGCGGGTGATACCGCGCGGTGCAGCAAAGTGATTTTATGGTATACGTAGATGTAGCATTCATAGTGACGAGTGGCACTGACTGTAAACCATCACCTTGACAGAAATGGTAAAAATAAACAGTGTTCACGTGAAAATACTTGCTCTAGCCATCTTACTGAACGAAAGTTTCGTCATTTATGGGAACATAGAAGCCAAACTAGTTATTGTGAGCAAATTTATCGTGACATGACAGCGATTCACTGGCGCTAACGGCTGATTCATTTCATTTTTATTTGGATTTTATGGCGAAAATAGAAATCTGGTTACTTTCAGTTCACGTTTATGTGTATAATTATAACCAATGTTATTTTAAGTGCAATATTTACACAAAACATTTCATATGAACTGTCGATTTTCATTAGTAAGATGCGTCATTAAAAAGATTGAGTATTCTGAGACGAATAAACACTAAGATTTTCAAAGAATTTTCGAAATTACCGTGTGAGTCAGTATGGGTTAGGGACCAGCGTTTTATTTATAATTCGTTTGTTTACCCTTTGAGTTTAATGAGATTTTCTTTGAATAAGTAGTCGTATCGTATGTTTACGTTGTGATCGCGCGCTTTACACTCACTGAACGTCAATTCACCGAAGCTTTATCATATCTTCCGTTTAGCACTATCACAGCTTTATAACGGTATTATATCAGCAATATTCATTGCTGCATTTAATGGCTTTAATTTAATAGTTACAAACATTTAGAATTTTCCTCACTTCTAAAATAGTCTAAATATAACAAAAACAATACCTACTACACTCCTACAGCTAAATCAGTTAAAAGAAATTCCCAACTCGCAATCTGCCTCGCAGATAAACGGCTACCCACTAATGTACGAGTAAACGCTTTCAGTAAAACACGTCTCATTATGCAATTACACACAAAACAATCAATCACGAGCGCATCTTGATTGTGTGATTAAGCAGTTATCTACACACGCACCCGAGGCAGTTGCTGGCGGCGAGTATGCATTAGGAATTTGATTGTAAGTTACGTTCCGTGACTAAGCCCTTTGAGACCGTGGACGTATCATCACGTCTGAAACGTCGAGGTAATTAAAAAATAGACACCTATTTGGAAGCGATTAATTCCTTAAGCGCTTAAGATGAAGCAAAAAGGAGGGTTTTGATTTTGCCTTTGTGTGTATGTTCCCTCATAACTTCTAAACTACTTATCATAATTTGACAAATTATGTGTCGTTAGAAGCGTCTTGATTGTCCGCTGGTAATAGGCTATGTTACGTCACAATAAATTGTATGGCGTCTTCTAGAGGACGTGAGGTCAATGACCTATCTTTTTTTTCTATTTCTAACGTCATAACGTACATCGATAGCATAATGTGACACTTCATTTGAGTCTTCCATAAAACTAAAATAGAAAATATAAGCGCTTAGCCGTTTGGCTTTTGTTTCCTAAGATCCATATTGTGTTTGTATGCTTGTTGTTTCGTATGTTGAAGTAGGTCGTATAATAAAATCCGAAGCAGTGGGATGCTAGATCGAGAGCGAGAAATGTCAGTGCTGTATTTATAGTGCCGGCCGCATGCCGAGCGCACTCTGAGTCACCCGGTCACCGTCTGCAGGGACCCCCAGATAGGGTTGCCAACCAACATGAGTAAATTAAAAAAGTATAGGCACATTACACCCGGACCCAAATTCAACGTTTTTAAAACAGCTGACCAACATTTTCCAGGCCAGTCTGTCTACTTTAAGGTTATCTTAATTATACATTTCAGACTAGCGTTGACATGTCATAGAAATTTGCTGTTTTGATCTGATTTGCATCGGTACGTGGCAAAATGAGAGACCTTTGAGAATCAAAATAAGCAGGCAGATCGAAGTAACGTTTAAATATTATATGACGAAGTCTTACAGGGTAAGCGCAGTGAAGTTGTGGAATGAGTTGCCTTTGTCCCTTAGGAAGTCTCCATCTGTTGCATCACTTAAGATTAACTTGAAGACATTGTGGCTGTCCGATGACGTGTGAATTCATTGAATACTATATTTATTTACGCATTTATATGTATTATATTATGTAGATATATATATATATATATATAATATATATCTTATAAATAGTATAAATATATGTGTATTATTACTTACTTAGTTTATGTAGGTACTTATTATAGTTTTATTAAGTATAATGGAGATATCTTGGTTGTACGCAGTGTAGTTTGCCTATTTTCTTCGAATACCCATTCCTTCAATTGCTCAAAGGTTAACTGGAAGAGATCCCTAATAGGGATAAGTTCGCCTTTGTACATATTTCATTTGTTATCAATGTATTTATAACCAGTTGTTGTGTACAATAAAGCGTTTACATACATACTTACATGACTTTGTACCTAACAACTTTTTAATATATAAGTATACCTAT
Organism: Apotomis capreana; assembly: GCA_947623375.1. Taxonomy (NCBI): domain Eukaryota; kingdom Metazoa; phylum Arthropoda; class Insecta; order Lepidoptera; family Tortricidae; genus Apotomis; species Apotomis capreana. Next base: position 18,426,307 of record OX392505.1, on the reverse strand, counting down.
TTTGAAAGTTGTTAATATTGTACATAATTATTTCTGTTCAAAGCGGTTGAACTTTTTTGGCTTAGTAGTGTAGGTATATCTAATGGATATATATTATCTTACTAACCCTTTTTTATCTGTTTGACTCGCAATTTAAAATAAACCTTAGTTTTTTTGTTTTAAGTTTTAATTGAATTTGAATTAGCCTACTACCCACGGATAAGCAAAAATAAATCATATATATATCATAAATAACATGTTTATAGTTATTTGACATACTTATTAAAAAATACAGGAGTGTTATAACTTATCTTTTTAACTTACAAATTCCAAAAAGTGGCAGCCCTAGCCGGTAAGCGATTGAGTTACTCACTCGTCAATTTATAAACCGACCAAAATATTTATTTTTAACATCAGTGATTAAATATAGTAACCCCGAGTAATAATAGAACACTAACGTGGAATGAGGAAAAAATAAAACGATGAAACATAAAGATTTAGTGAAACAACATTTAAAATGAGAATGCTAATTCTAGCTTACGAAAACACTCATTAAACAATGTTATACAGTTTTCACAGCAGTTAAAATGTGACAAACAAAGGTTACACAAAAGATTTATTCGTCATTGGATGAAAATTAAATACTAAATGGCGATATAACGGTCACATTGATTTAAATTAAACAGGTGCGTTTCTAAGTCTATATTTGTTTTGATTTGCGCCACGCATTCTAGACTTAGGTCGCGCACCTAATCCTCATTGTTGTGAAACGCATCACCTGTCAAATTCTAAACTTGGCCGGGTGAAATCCGAATTAGCAAGTCTTATATAGATGTCAATAAGTACCAGAGAAAGTGGGATTCTTCACATTAAAATTAACGCACTTTTTACAACCTATTAAATCCGACGGCTCGGGGAAAAGGATTGCAGTTTAATGAAGTTGAGTTCACGGAAATGAAATTGACGTTAAAAATGCAAATGAAACAGTTCGCGTCCAATTATCGTGACTAGCGTGGCGGCTGGTCGTGTCTGCAATCACCTCGACGATGCTCTTAATTAACATTTAGCTTTTGCTACCTTATTCATTCCCAGACATCTCGGTTAAATCCTCGGCTGGAGTACCGTTATAGCTCTCGTTACCGGTACCGTACATTCTGGAAATAAATTCTAGAATTTCTTCTACCTCCCAAAGCCGCGGACCCATTTCCAGGTTGCAAGCGTGTGTGCATTTAGTTTACTTGGAATTAACGTTTGCAGTTCTTATATAACTCTTTGCCAACAGATGTGGAGATTTCATTATTCATGAATATGTTTCGAATGTCGTTGAACTCGCAAACTTAGGCATTGTAAATATTGTAAAGAAAGATTTTACATCAACTTATGGAGATAACCAATTTTATTGGCAATTCGTTCTGAATCGTATAATTTATTAGCGTACGAGTTAATCTTTAAAATCAGCGAATAAATTATCTGACATGGAATTCGCTATCCGGACGAGCCGTATGGTTTCGATATCACTGAGATGAGAAACTTATTGTTGTGTCAACGCTGAAGAATGGGTTACGAAATGTTATGAAAACGTTTTCCATTTGCTTTTATACAACACAGTACATTATTATACCAAAAACAGTTTACAATAGAAAAACACAAGTACAAAATAGCGGTAGACAACAGGCGATCTTATTCTCTTATTCATATTTATATTTCGTTTTACTTATAATTATGTTTTTATGGTTTACGCTTGTTTTATAGACTCACGTTTCATTGAATTTTCATTTCATCAAATGCATTTTTTTCTGAATCTATAAAATATTTTGTAATATTATAACACAAACATAATCAAACCTACCTTAATCTATAGGATGAAATTCTCAATATCTCTGAAAAAACGGAACTTCCGAGGGAAAATTTGCCTATGAAATGAAAATTCCATGAAATTAAGCATTCGGTGAAGTGCTTTTTACAAAAGAAGGGGATCCCATGTTATTATATCTGATACCTAGGCTACATATACCTATATTGATTGATTGATTAAGTACTTGAAAAACATTTCTAAGAATATATCGACTCTCTAAAGTCTATATAGGTTTTTATCGACTCTCTACATCTGCAAGTCTCAATGCAACCTTTCTGATGTAAGGTTATTCCACATCGGTAGGCAGCACCTCGGTATCAGTCAGTCGAGTCGAGAGATACCCGCTTGTGGATTACCTTGAACGGCACTATCAATGCAGCAGTGAAAGTATTCGTTACTGTAATTGACCGCTTGTATCAATACCCATGTTTATTCCGCATGTTCTGATAAGGGAACAACTTTTCTGATTCTGAAACATTTCACGCTGCTCGTGTGCCGCTACCGAGTTTTACTTTTACTTTATCGCCATCCTGATCAATTAATTTATGGTCGACATTAATTTGAAGGAGGTATTTATTATATCTGCAGCCACAATTGCTTTGGAAAGCGAGTGTGTAAGACTAGACGATCCGGTGTTTTCGTTCACGACTCGGCCTGCTGTGAATGTAATTACATGTCCGACGGAGATCACTGCAACTTTGTTTGGGAACAGAAACTTGACTCGTTCCTGGACATAGGACCATTTTTATAATTGCATGCTCACAAGCAAAACTCATAAACGTTTTAGCCAAAACGGCACAAGGCATTTGCCTTTATACACTATGAGAGATGTTCGGCTTTAGATGGAGTGGAAGATAAAAATCGCCGTCTACAGATGTGTTACCGTAACACGAGGGTTCTCATTTACGTCTCTCGACGCACTGACTGTGAAAGTGTTCATGCTGTTCATGTCTTAACATTTTGAGTTCCCAACTCTTCTTTTTCAAAAGTATCACGACCATCCTCATGATCATGATATACTCGTTATGGTTATTCATCGTTCAATTAGGCGAGAATACAGCTATCTGTGACAGTTTCTAAACTAAGATTCAGTTTTGCAGCAAAATATTGACATTTAATTGAATAATTGTAAAGCTAAAGTGGACTCCAATCATTACGGTAGTCGATGTTTCTCGCAGACCTCAAAACAAACACCCAGTAACACACTAACATTCCAACGTGTGACTTCTTGCGCAGTAAAGAACGCTGAACTGAAATAAAAGGAAAGTAAGCAACGACAGCCTCAATAGATAGTTGCAATTAACACACATTTATTGTTAGAGAGTGTACTAAACAATCAGCAAGCCACCTGACCTTCACAGGTCAATCAAAGTCAATAAATCACGGCTGAATCAACTAATTGTTAATGATTTCAGTGGCATAGTATCTTCATTGCTGCAAACAATTAAATTATGAATAATGTGTTGTTCAAAGTCAATTCAGTTTACGTATATGTAATTACAGATGGGCTCCTCTCAGATAGTTTCCATCCAAGCGCGGGCGTACGACAGGGATGCATAATATCACCTTTGCTATTTAATATCTACACCGAGCTTATAATGCGAATCACTCTCGAGGACTGGACCGATGGTGTTACGTTTGGTGGATACAAAGTTGTAGACTTGAGGTACGCAGACGACACCACCCTGTTTGCAAGTAGCAGTGACCTTTTGGAAGAATTACTTCTCAAAATGGAACGCGTAAGCCTTAGTTTTGGACTTAGAATAAACCGATCGAAGACAAAGATTATGATCGTCGACCGCGTCAACTCCAATTCGCCCGAAGTCACACAACTTGCGAACTGCGACGTGGTTCAGACCTACGTATACCTTGGGGCTTTAATCTCAAATAACGGCGGCTGTGTGGATGAAGTGAAGCGACGTATGGCCATAACCAGAACTGCCATGGAGAAGTTGAGGAAAGTCTGGAAAAATCGCAACATCACCAAAGCTACCAAGGTCAGACTCGTGAGGACACTTATATTCCCGATTTTTCTATACGCGGCAGAGACGTGGACAGTGCGCGAGTTGGAAAAGGGGAAGATAGATGCTCTGGAAATGTGGTGCTGGAGAAAGATGCTCGGAATATCGTGGACGGAGTTCCGCACCAACGTTTCCATACTCCAAGAACTCGGCATCACGCAGCGTCTATCGGCCGTAGTACAGTCGCGCATACTACAGTACTTTGGCCATGTCTCTAGGCGGGATAACAACTCTATAGAGCGGCTGGTTGTGCAGGGAAAAGTGGATGGAACCAGATTGCGTGGCAGGTCACCTATGCGTTGGACTGACCAAATAAAATCAGCAGTAGGAAACTGCGTATCTGACTGCGCCAGACAGTCTGCCAACAGGGAGAGATGGCGGGAGATCGTGCGGAGAGCTGTGTCCGCCTCTACCACCGATGTGGACGCCTCAACGTGACCACGACCGCTCTGCCAAGAGCGAAACGACAGAGAAGAAGAATATGTAATTACAAATATTTTATTTAGTTTAGTCGGTCACTGGAGTAGCAACAACGCAATTTATTGATACGATAACGATGGAATTAAAAACTATCCTAAAATTCTGATAACTTTTGTCTTTGGCTCAATTGGTAGAGCATTCATCCCGGCGAGAGATACCGATTCCAATTCGATAAGGTGGCACATTTTTATTGTTTTTGATCTTTGTATCGTATTTATGTAACAATAGTGGAGAAACCCACTAAAATATATGATGATGACGGAAATAAAATACCCATTTGCTTCATAATCATAAAATTAGGCCAACATCATTCTAACATCCAAATAGCTGGACATACGAAAAAAATTTAGACTAAGCTGAAACGGTACGAAGACGCTACGTTTATTCGCTCGTTAGGTGAATTACAAGTTAAGGTAAAGTGGGGTACCTAAGACTGCCGCTAATTAACTAACTTTGGCTCAGTGATCCAAACAGGATCTTAGCCTTCGAAACGAGAGCACGTCACTTGTCCCGATCCTGCGCAGTTTCTGGGCAGTTTTCGACTGAAAAAGACTGCCACAGTCCCATAAATATCTAACTGGTCATAACCCATAGACAATACACTAAGTTAATTTTATCCCACCTTACCTTATGGGAAATGTGTACATTACAACAAGATCCTTCAAGCCATCGTGCCTTTTATGATTGCTAACACAGACCGACATACTCGTACCTACTGATTATGATTAAATGGTAAATGTTGATCGACCATGCGACATACAATGCATGTCGCGCAAACCTTGAAGCTTTGCTCGTAAAGCAGAGGCTGGCAATAAAAGCAGGGTGACATGTTTATCTAGCCTTCGTGAACGAAGGTATCTTCTACACTACCATGGCAACCGATAAAACGACCAGCTGATGAGACGCGGCGTAAACATAATCTCACAAAACTTTATGCTATTTACGGCATACCGTATTTTACCGCTCACCGTATAAAACCGCATATTTCTTAGCGTCAGCTATTAAATTCCTTTTGATCGCGTTTGCTATAAATTTAAGAAGAATATTACCGATTTTGAAGGGTTAATATTGTAAATATCTATCGTTATTTTACCTTCACGCTAAACGCAAACATAAAATTGGTTGAATTTTAGTGCTCAAATTTTAAATAATACTTTATAATAAATGACCGTGCAAAAAATACTTTCTGAGGAGTTTCTGAGGAGTGAGGACTGAGGAGTGAGGAGTGTTTTCATTTTGATAAAACTGCCTGCTGCCACTGCATACAATGATGAATAGGTAAGTGCTCCAGTGAATGAACACTTAAGGAAATTATCAACTTTAAAAAAAATATTATTACTGTTCCTATAGCGTAAACAACTATTATTTTTCTTTTTAGTTTTCTAAAATCATTTTTATTTTGCAGTAGTGATGCACAGTCTTAAATAATAGCAAGCTGTGTAGGGGATAAAATGGAAAATCTCCAGTGAATGAACACAAAGTTCTAGTAAATGAACAAATGAAACCAATGAATGAACTACCCTTAAAGTCATGCTTTATTTTGGTAAAAAAGATACAAAATGTAGGTACTTGTTTAAAAAACAATTTCGTAGAGGTATTAGGTAGGACATCAAATGAAATCAATAAACTACTTACCTACTTAATCAAACTAACCAGTTGTGTACGTATGAGTTGAAGTAACTGCTACCAGAACTTGTCAAATAATGTTGCTAACCGAAAAAAAAAATCACGCGTGGTAGAAAGGTACAGAAATCTTATTTTACGAAAAAAACATGCATTTTGTTCGTTCACTGGATTTGTTCATTCACTGGAGCACTAACACATATTTCAAGAAATTGAAAATTAAAATACAAACAATTGAATAATTTCAGTTTTGTTTCATATCAAAAATAAAAGAACGTTTCTTAAAATGAAATGTGCACACGTAATGCAGTGTCCGTTCAGAGGCCATATTTTTTATCCACGCTGTAAATGTAAAATAGAAATATGAAGGTGTCGAGGCCCAAGAAACTGAAGAAGGAAACGGAAAATTTCGCTCTATGCATACTGTACAGTAAAATCTAAATTTCCGCCAATGTAAGCAAACGTGCATGTAACCCTGTTGTATGCTTTCCCTCTAATTGAGACTTGTAGTTATACATTAATTCAGGAACACAACTTTTGTAACACCTCTTACCGATTGTTGCTAATTGTTGCTTTCTCTAAGCTTCGAATGCAGTGTTTATTGTGCAAGATTGTTGTTTCCACGAGTACCAACAACCTTCTAATTGAATATTACACCTTGGGGTTTTCGGTGCGGTGATGATTTGATGCCTACCCTCTATTTATTATATAGAAAAAAATGTCTGCATTGAAAACCTTTATTAAATGTTATAACTTTAAAGTCTCATTCATGGAATCCAATATTTTCAATAAATCTATTACTAAGAATAGTTTTAATAAATAAACACAACAAGTGACTGAGTTGTTCGATGAATTGAGAACTTCCACCTTTTTTAAAGTTAGTTAATAATAATGACTTTCGGAAGAAAAGTTGCAATACTCCTTATCATACGAAGGTAAAACGTTTGTTCGTTATAACCTAACCATTCCTCGACGACTAGCCATTGTACCATACCTAGTTGAGATCGGTCCAGCTAGGGGTGACAAGACAGTCACATTAAAACAACGATTCGGTGACTGACAAATAGCATATACCTTGTAACTTATCCATAGTTATAGTGTCTACAGGTACAAAATTATCTGATTTATGTAACGAAATTCCAGAAACGTTCCAATACTCAACTCTTCCAAACACATTGAAAAATATATATAAACTAGTTTAACTCCTTGAGAAATGGCCAGATTGTGCTTATAGTAACCAAAATTATGCCAATCTTACATTACTTATTTTGGTTACTAGTACCTAGCCTTCGGTTTGTCAGTCCTCCGATTTATGTAACTGGCAGCTAATATTTTTTTTAAGTGCATACGCAGCTCAATCACAAATGACAACAATCAAAATTTGTATTTTTTGTTGCAGCCGTGGTGGTCCGTTACCTAACGAAGCGCTACATCGGCGAATACAGCTCAACCGGCGGTAAGTAACACAAGCTAAATAAGGTCAATCGGGTAAAGTGCGCCAGCGGGATAAGAACGCGTATGGTAGTGCACTTGCCCAGCTGTTTCGAAAAATATAGATGTTACACTATATAGGTACCTAGTTGCCAAAAGTAAAATGTCGTTAGTATAACATCTGCACTTTTCAGTATGTCCATCTAATGTGCTCGGATCGGAGCCGACCCGACCGTAGGGCATTCGAAGCACAGGCCAATCTCAAGTTAAGTGATACTGGTGTTTGCAATGCTATACCATCTGAACCCACTTCTAAATTAGCAATAGGATTGTACTATTCAATTATAAAATTACTTAATTGCAGATAACTGTTAAAACAGACGTATGTTGTCTGTATGTGCTTGCATGTAGCATGTGTGGCTGACATGGTCGCTAAGCGATCAAAGCCTTATTTTTTTTAAATAAAGATTTAATATATAGGTACACATATGTCCACCTACCTTAGGGTGCGCTTGTCCCGAATGAACTTACCTCAATAATTTAGTTATTGTGTTTGGTAGCTAAGTGCAAAGCATTAAGGGGGTAAGATATGAGTTGTTTTTGAATATTTAAGTCATTTTCGTCTTAGATGAAATTTGGAACTTATTTCTTTTTTAAATAAGAATTTTCATTAGGTACTCATTTCATAATTCGTATAGGTATTTAATTTATATTTAGTATTTCATAATTCGTATATTTAATCTGGGGGCACGGTAGTGCCCCCGCCAAGACGAACAAAAAAGAAGGGGGCACTACCTACCTTTTCTCGAACCGTTTCGTCTCATATTCAAACCCTCATAGTTTCGTCCCAGTTAACACTAGAGCGCCCAAATTCTCAGGTTAAGATGCAGTTAGCAAACATATAAAATGTACAAAATTTAATTGATCTAGCTTTTATACTTTAGGTTTTATAGGTACCTAAAATACGCCGATTTTGCCACTCACTCACTGACGTATCAAAACCTCTGGGGTACTTCCCGATGACCTAGAAAGCTGAAATTTGGTATGTAAGCTAGTATTAGTACACAAACAACAAAATAATTCTAAAACTTGGAACTTTTACCCCCCAACCCCTTAAACTAGGGGATGGAAGTTTGTATGAAACTTCCGCAAATTTTGATACTAGAGGTCTGAAAATTGAAACCTATAGGGACTCATTGTTATAAATCAAATACATATTGTAGGACTTTTAAAAAATCACCCCCCACCCTTTAAATAAGGGGATGGAAGTTTGTATGGGTTTCCCATAATAGGGGATAAAAGTGTATATATATGGGGCTAGAATTAAGTATTTCTTAAATACACAATTGTCTACTTCAGTTGTCGCTCAAGAAACCCTACAGCCCAAAAAAATTGAAAAAACTAAAGCACCTTACAAAAAGAAATGATATCCCACCAAAAACATTTCATGTAAAATTGACGGCCAAGACTCACATTCTCATAACGCTTTCGCTGTAAAAAAGTTATCAGATCCCAGGAAAAGCCAAGCCCCTAAGCCCCGACTTTACTAACCCCACCACCTTGGTTTAAAAAGTATGGCATCAACTGGCTTCAAGCCCCTAAACCCGGAGTTTACTAACCCTACACCTTTGTTTCAAAAGTATGGCTTGGCCGTTTCATAGACTACCGTAAATAAGTCTAGCGGACTGTCCGGCCCATATCGTAAGGAATTAAGTTTATAAGTATATATTATCAAAGACATAAACTTAGTTTCTTGATACCATATGGGCCAGACGGTCCGTTGGACTTATTTACGGTACTCTATGAAACGGCCAAGCCATACTTTTGAAACAAAGGTGTAGGGTTAGTAAACTCCGGGTTTAGGGGCTTGAAGCCAGTTGATGCCATACTTTTTAAACCAAGGTGGTGGGGTTAGTAAAGTCGGGGCTTAGGGGCTTGGCTTTTACTGGGATCTGATAACTTTTTTACAGCGAAAGCGTTATGAGAATGTGAGTCTTGGCCGTCAATTTTACATGAAATGTTTTTGGTGGGATTTATATTTAGTATGACCTCTAACTATGGGCCTCTTAAGGAAGCTCAGAGTCACTCTGCGAGCTATGGAAAGGGCTATGCTCGGGATCTCTCTACGTGATCGAATCAGAAATGATGAGATTCGTAGACGAACTAATGTCACCGACATAGCAAACAGGGTTAGCAAACTGAAGTGGCAATGGGCAGGGCACATAGCTCGAAGAACCGATGGCCGTTGGGGCAGAAAGGTTCACGAGTGGAGACCACGTACCGGCAAGCGCAGCGTAGGACGGCCACCCGCAAGGTGGTCGGACGACCTGGTCAGGGTTGCGGGGACTCGCTGGATGCGGGTCGTTTCTATCCGGCCCATGTGGAAGTCAATTGAGGAGGCATGTGTCCAGCAGTGGACGTCCTATGGCTGAAATGATGATGACCTTAGGTCACTAGCAGAATGTCAGTGTTTTGCTCATATCGGCATAATTATCACTGAGCTGAACACTTTTTGCATGACTATACCAATCACAAGATCCTCGTTTATTTAGTTAATAATGTGCATCTGTGTGAGTATCATGTAGTCATAGAATTAGCAAATACTTTATCTATCTATCATGTTTGGCACGATAACGTTAGCCTCGCTATGTCTAGAATGTTTAGAAACAGCCCTTAATGTTGTCAAGAGTTGCCAAGTGTTGCCAAGACTCGCCAACGGTTTATTTGCGATATTGGCAGGGCGAGCCAAGGCTGCGCGACGCGACGACCGGCGCCTGCGCTGGGCCGTCGACCTTTGATAGTATTATTGAGATGTTTAGGAAGATAATGATCTTATACGAGAATGGTAGCTCTTTAGAGTAGCGGAAACATTGTTTTGTTCACATAATTAGGCGTGATTATTAGAAAGATAATCATGCTTGAACTACCATTATGTGCAGAGACACTATACATCACCGTAAAAAAAACCGTGATCAAGGGAAAATAAAACTATTTCTAAAAATAACTGGACGATTAACTATAAAAAAGCACCAAAATCGCCATAGATTTGCTTATTATAACTGAAGAGTGCCTTCGATTCCACGTGGATCTCGCCATCAGATCTTCACCAAAAAATTATGTATCCAATTTGGAGATGCCTCCTCTCAAATAAAAAAAAATGCAATAATAAAGGAACCAAATCATCACTTGCTATATTTATCCAAAATATACTCACGGCTTTGTTTTGTTAGTAATAGTAAACCTTTGACAGAACATAAATCTAGAAATAAATCCTAAGGTTACCTGTTGTAACCTAGAATCGTGTGACTGACACAGTGTTTCAGAAAGCCAATACTCCGCAATGAGGTCAAAATCAATACGTCGAGGCCTCAGATACATAATAGAATAGGTTGATTGACGGGCGATATGACGGAAGTCTGCCTATTGGTGTTAGGTTATGTATGGAAGGAAAATTCCATAGCGTTCATATCCGTAAACAAATGTCTTCTTTGGCCATTCATGGTCGTCAAGTGACATAGATCCCGTTTCAAAGGAAGAGTAGTTATTTCATATTTGTAAGGCCTACTACGATGGTGGGATGACTTGGGCTCTAATTCGACGGCGAAGTACGTTGTCCCCGGCTTAGCAATATCACATTCCTATAAAATATATTCCATCTGCATTAAGTGATTTCATTTCACGTAAAAAAAGAACAGTTGACTAAATATTTGATATAAATAGGAGAGGATAATTTACACAAATCGATTTAGCCCCCAAACTAAGCTCGCTTCTGTCATAATTTGCAGTTGATTTTATACTTATAAAGTAAATATATCAAAGTAGTAGAGCTTAATAGACCGCTAAAAGACGAAGGAAAACATCACGATTTTAGCGAGATCTCTAACATTAGATTTTTTTTTTGTGTGTATGGACGTATTTTAACTACACAGCATTACAATGAGTACATGCTCGTATCATACCTCAGGAACAAAGATTTTATTCCCTTTTTATTGAATCAGTTACTTTTCGAAGTCACAACTACAAATTTTAACTGCGATGGTGATAATCTCCAGGTACTCGTATATACAATATAATGCATTGGCTAAGGAAAAAACACGAATCATTTTGTTCAAAATTCTTTGAAAACCACACAACCCTAATAAAGCTATACGGAACTCACGTACTACGTACACCTACTCCCATCCATTCTATTCTGTTTATAATTCATTATGTTTCCACAATATTTATGACCCAAATACATTAAATGAAAGATAGTCTAGTAATTGTTTTGCCCTTGATCTAGATTTTAAGCGCGAATGTAGTTTCATAACGTAAATGTTTATGGTTGAATCTTTAGCGTTTTTGCAGCGTTTTCTTTCGTCATTAAAATCTCAGCAAATATTATTAAGGTCACAATGATGAATCACAATGAAAATGGCACAATGATAAACACTGCCTTTTTATGAGTCCGAATGAGACTGAAGTCTGATCCTATTTTGAATACAATACAGAAAACATGATGACATTTTTTTTGAGGATATCAATTGATCCTATTTTTTATTGTGACTGCTAAACTGCTCTAAAAATCCGAATTTTTTGATAAAGTCCGACATATCTCGGGAGCGCTGAAAACGCTCCATACAAATAGCGAATTCGTAACGTCATGTTGGAGTAGTCGACAATCGTACCAATATCTTGCAAGTGCCATTTTGGCCGTGAAAAAGTGTGTTTAAAAAAGCCGGTCAAGTGTGAGTCGGACTCGCGCACCGAGGGTTCCGTACAAACACTTTCCATCCTTAAATGTTTAAGTTAAGTTTGCACCTGGTATGTATATCGCTCCATACAAATGAGGTGCAAAGTTAACGCAACTAATCCCGTTTGTTGTATGGGAGCCCCCCTTAAATATTTATTTTATTTTATTTTTAGTATTTGCTGTTATAGCGGCAATAGAAATACATCATCTGTGAAAATTTCAACTGTCTAGCTATCACCGTTCTTGAGATACAGCCTGGTGACAGACGGACGGACAGCGAAGTCTCAGTAATAGGGTCCCGTTTTTACCCTTTGGGTACGGAACCCTAAACATTATCAGCATTCCAAAAGTGAATTTTCTTCCTATATTTCTGCATGTTTTAAATTAGTTATGCTATTCGGGACGGATATATTGAACTAAATAACCGAATATAATGAATATCTTAGCCTTTAGCCATATTTAATAATATATTTAAATAGTGTAATTAACATACATAGGAGATTAGAATTTGTTATTCATCCATATGTTTCTTTCCAGATTTGCTGTACCAGCACAGAGTTGCATTCGACGGTGCAACGTCAGAAGTGGAGATTCTAGATACATGCGGCTGTGCGGTAAATACATTATGAACAATTATTTTGAGCAAAGAATGCGTAATGTCTCGGCATTAGTCCAAAAACTGTATATGAATCGCAATACAGCTTACCGTACAATATCGAAATAGAGACAAACATTTCTTCATAGACTGTCTGCCTAAAAATACCGAGTGAGCGATTCATGTCATAGTAGCCGATAGGTTGCTTTGACTCTTTTATCACATAAATTCTCGTTCGTACGTACTTGAAGTGATGAATTACGTCAAAAGCTGATTCAAAAATCATAATTTAAATAGATTTTCTCCCGGGGTTAATCACTTAAATCAGTTGGATTTAGGATCCTTTCGCTCAAGTATATTTTCTGAAAATATTCATGAGATAAATTGGAATAATCATTAGCAACAGAAGATGTTAATATACTTTGTCCTAAATCGATGTGAAAATTTATTTGTAAATAAACAAGTTCAGTAACACTATTATATTTAGATTAAAACAAAGTATTATAAGAAATACTGAAATACCTAGAAATAACAGATTTAAAAAGCGTACACGTAAGATGTAATCTATATAGTTAACCTAGGTATTTTGATATTTCTGATAGATACATGTGGTAAATTCGTAATAAGAAGTGAGAACAATCTTGCCTAAATTGCTAAGAATGTGAACTATATCTTGAATCAACTTATTTTTGTTCAGAAACGCGGATGCTTAGCAGAACACCTCCGATGGGGTGATGCCTTCGCCATCGTCTACTCGGTCTGTGACCGGCGGTCTTTCATGGCGGCTGCAGAGCTCCTAGCCTTGTTGGAACGAACCAGGCTCCCTGGCTGCACTGCTGTCACGTTGCTAGGCAACAAGAGAGATCTAGAACACGCAAGGTAGTATGAATTTCAACTAGAATCCTATCCTTCTAAAGTTAGTTATACCTACATGTGAAAGGTGAAATTTGCGTTTTGATGGCTGTTCAATATCGTGTAAACTTGGCACGTGTATGCTAGTCATTCAATAAATTTCGTAAAAAATTGTCATATCACATTTCGGTGGAACAATAAAAACTAAGAAATCAACAGAATCATTTATTAGATTTGAATAAATGTATGCGTAGGTAACGTTTTAACGTAGGTGCAGTTTTTATTTCCTTTGATGTCAATAAAATCCGCACGTGTTTAAATGCGCGTGGTTTTAGACACAACTACACAAAAGTACTGGTGACACATTAAATATCATTGGAAGTCTAGAAATAAAATCTGACTGCTCTCAACTTGTTTGCTCAGAGTCGTGAAAGCGGAGGAGGGCCAGGAACTGTCGCTGCGGTTCGGGTGCCAGTTCTACGAGGTGTCGGCGGCGGAGTCGTGCGCAGGCGCGGCGTTGGCCTTCCACGCGCTGCTGCGTGAGGCTCGCGCGCTTGCGCTGTTGCTGCCCTCGCCTAAACGCAAACTCGCTGCCTATTCTGTCTCTAAGGTAACAATCTATGCATTAATTATAGGTACTTTTCAGTGCTGTTTTATCTACGATAAGATCAGCTAAAAGTAGTTTTCAGTCGAAATTGGGATCATTGCCAAAAACAAGATTGGTTTCATGATGTTGTTTTCCTTTTTACAAATAAACCTAGTAGCAAAAAATCTTATAAATTCACTACAAACTATAAAAAAATAACGTTTTTTCTGTTTCAATTCGATGCTTTATGACAGTTTTCTTATTAAAGGATGAATTAGCGATTCTTATATGACCTGGGGTATTGCTTATACCACGTGTTAAATAAGTGACAAAGCATCTGTTACTCACCCTCGCATTTTGTCAAAACGTGAAGGATACCTTGTCACTTATTTAGCGCGTGATAAAAGCAACCATAATAGGCCCTCTGGTGATTCTTTTGATGGTGATGGAAATACCTTTATTAGTTCGTATCTGAAATACTCAAATTACAACATTAATGAGCCAAGATGTTTTAACAGTTAATTATTTTACAGGTAATTGGCTCCATTCTTGGTCTAAGCAACAAGAGTGTCCGGAAAAAACGGCCATCTCTGAGCATATGAAGCAGCAGTTGGTACTTCGCGGGATTTTATCACTCCTGGAGGAGTTTGGCTGTCTAAAGTTGACTTTTGTCTCGTTGAAGAGACTTGTCGGAAACGGAAAAGACTTTTGGAAGGAGGCTAACAAAGGCTGAATACGGATTTGATGGAAAAATGTAAACCGATTGTACCCATTTTAGAGTCAGATTGTCTTAATTTTGCATTTTGGACTACAGTTTTATTTACTTTAAACATGACTTGTTTACTTTCTTTTTCGGCACATTCGCTGATCTCTTTTATTACGTTCAATGGTTTCTTAATGTGATGTTTTGCATATATATAGCTAATGAATTTGTATTTATATTAAAAGACATATTTGTATGTTTGCAGTTGTTGGTTTACATTTATTTTAGAACAATGTAGTTTTAGATAGGATTTTTTCTCTGGAAGTAGTGGGTCAACATGAACAAAGGTTTTATTTCAAGAATCTTTTTTCATTAGTCTTGTTGATAAAGCCAGCTTATGGGTACGGTAGGTACTCATTAAAACTGAAAGTAATATAATGTTTGGAGATTTACACATGTAAAACTAAATGAGTAAATTACTTTATTGTGACAAACATAATGGTGATGACAATATTTCTGTTCTGAGACGGGATTTAATCAAGCAAAATACACCAACAATTTTTGTGTAAGAAGACTTCGTCTTCGTGAAAATGTATGGTGTTCTCGGCACTTTTTCCGGTGCCTATGTCATTTAATTTGATCATTTAATCCATAACTCAACACTTGAAGAAACTACTAACCGGCATAAGACACTACTGATCATGGATTGGCAGAATTGAGAAATATTAGCTTTATGAACACGATTTTTGTAAGGCGCGGTGTGCGTAAATTTATGTAGGTTCTTATAGACATGAGTCTGTATCCTCGTTTAATACCCACAATTATGTTATTTAATTAAGACTTTGGGACATAAGACATTCGGGTCAGATTGTCCCTGAGCTTTATTTATTATAATCAACGTACCTTGGTAATACTATCAATCTTCGTTTAGAAGATTGTAAATGTCAACAATACCCATAACATCTATAATTAACTAAGAAAATCAAGGCTTTACGATCTCTCTTAAGAGAAAATGCAGTAAAATGTGATTTAATGTACATAAAGATCGTTGTAAATATTATTATTGTTTGCCACAGACCTCGACTTGTATAAGGAATATGCCTATGTATAAAAGTGCCTAATTTACCTTTTAGAAATAAGACTGTCCCTGGACCATAAATAATATTAAGAATGTAAATTGAGTATACTCTTGTACATATTTAGTTGTTTATCAAATTACTGTAAATGTGCCATTTTTTGACCCGATACCTTGTTTAATAAAGTATCTTAAATTATATTTTTGTTTTTCTTGCTGTCCTCCGAATCACTTCTGATAAGTTGTTATTTCCGTCTTCCTGTTTCCTAGAAATAATATTCAAATACCACTCATAATAAGCATAACTAGTTTCACTTTCGAAGCAGGTGTTACTTAAAATTGACAAGTGCGGTAAAGTAAGAATCTTAATACGAGAAAATAGCACCTTGCGGAGTGCGGTGGTAGCCTAGTGGTTAGGGCGTGTGACTTTCAATCCGGAGGTCGCGGGTTCGAACCCGGCCCGTACCAATGAGTTTTTCGGAACTTATGTACGGAATTTCATTTGATATTTACCACTCGCTTTTCGGTGAAGGAAAAACATCGTGAGGAAACCACCTAAGCCCAACAAGGCCTAGTTTCCCCTCTGGGTTAGAAGGTCAGATGGCAGTCGCTTGCGTAAAAACTAGTGCCTACGCCACATCTTGGGATTTAGGTAGCCGACCCCGATTGAGAATTCATTCTCAAAAAATGGGACAAAGGCTAGGAGGAATGGATGAGCACCTTACGGAGACTTCCTATGCTGATCAAGTTGCTTATATGATCCATTTCTCACTCACTGTAACAAACCGCACGATTGCTCTCAGAAGCAAACATTACAAACGTACTCGAGAATCATTGTCGCAATTTAAAAAGTCCACTATATTTTGCAACTTATATGACTGTATGAATTGTTATTGAAAAACAAAACGATAAATACACACGAACACGAGATAATTAGTTTCTATATTTTTCTATGTAGTATGATGCGAGAGAGACAGGTTATTAGCTTAGCTTTAAAAAAAAACCAGTGACTCACTACACTTGTAACGGATTTGCTCTCTATGTTCTCTTTACTTCGAAAATACCACTTTAAGTTTTACAGTCCACTTATTATTTCACCATCAAAATACCAAGTATATCCTGAAGAACTGAAGCCAGTTACGGATCCTATTCATGGTAAGTCCTTTTTAAGTCATAGGAGACAGGTAAGGTCGTTGCATGATAAGGATAGGTGACAAGCAAAGTCGCTGTTTAACATACTCCATTGGCCAACCGACTGAGCTGGCTTTTTGGAAACAACTGAACTTCTACCAAGAAAAAACGTTTCAGGTAGACTCTCGTCGATAGGAACTTGATCTCCGATAGACGCACGTAAAAGTTATAAATAATATGAAAATCAACAAAAGAAGTGATTTTATAATATTTGATCTTCTCTTTGATCCAACCGTGTAGGCATGACAAGGTCGCAAAGACGCCGAAACAGTCCAAATAATCCAAAGCCTAAAATCTTTTATTTTTTATACTTAATTATGTTTAAAATACAGACCACTATTTATTCTATAGTAGTAAGTATGTAACAGTAGGCGGATAATAAGCATTTCACCAAAGAATATTTTAATTGACATGATCTCTTTACATATCTTATCACTGTTATTATTTTATTTTTTGTCATAACTAATAAAAAATAATAATAACAATAAATAAGGCAGTACTCCTGGACACGGCGCGCATCGTCAGGAGGTTCCTCTCTCTGCAGCCCTAACCACCGGTAACCTAGGCCCTGCCCCGCTACCGGTGGCATCCTGGGTTAGGTTTATTATAATGTGTTTATTTATTTTGTAATTTCTTTATTGTATTTTACTTTTTATATTCATATATAGCTAAAGACCTAGCTTAAGAGATCAAAATATCTGGATTATATGAATATGTGAATAAAAAATAATACACATATATTATCACTGGTTGTCAAACGTCATTTCAATCGATTTTGCTCGTATTTTACGATCCCCGGTCATTAGGGATTGTTTAAAGCGTATAAAGATCAGCGTTAGTATCGCCTTTCACCATTCAATAAAGATCAACTTTTCCATCAACAACCACTAGATTCTTGTATTGAAGAAACCTGCACACGCACCGTGGCCATATACTGAAAAATTACGCTTAATTATGATTTTTATAGCGAATAAATGGATGCTATACAAGCTAATGTAACCAGCAAAGTGCAACAATTTCATTCTAGTCTGACTTATAATGACCACTTACCGGCCATAAATAAAACATAATAACAAAACTCACAAGTTTAAAATAACTTATTTTACATGAAACATCTTAAAGACCGTCAAGCGAGTTTGAAAAAGATATCCACCAATATATCACGGTAAAATACCGTAATATTATATTACAGGTTTTTTATTATACGAATGCAATGCCACCAAATTTTTTCAACTCATTGGGCTCTTTTTCAGATTTGGACTTATGGGTCGTTCTCAAAAAATTTGCACCGCCACCTGTCAACAGGTTTGTCTTAGAAGAAGTTTTTTACACCACATTATTTTAAATATTCAATTATCAACACATATCTATAGACACTTTATAAATAAAGGCCAAATGCTTTTAATTAAAATTAAAGTATATTAATAGACAAAAAAACGATTTAAAACTATGTTTTGTCGCTCACTTGCCGTGTCCCAACGCGAGGTACTCTTGTTTCGTTGTAATAAAAACATATACGTTACCGACTTAGCTTAAGTTCAGTACTCCATTTTATTTTCCTATATGATGAAGATTGAATACTACCATATCGAATAATAATACTATGCTTATGTTGCGAATTATTTGCAATTTAAGTTTGTCCACGCCATTTTTTGTCGTTCACTTGTCATGAGACAAACATTACAACTGTGTGAATACTATTTCGTTTCCCCTGCCTCACTCCGCATAAATCGAGACCTTCAGTTGCCACCTAACACTGTTCCGTGTGACACGTCGTCAGAGTGCTGCACTAAAAAAATATGATACATACACTTACGCGAGCGGGAGTTTGTAATGGGTATGTAGTCTATATTCTGCCTTCCATATTTTGGTAGACGTGGGTACTATTGCATTCATTTTAATTTATAACGCGTAAAGTATGGTCTACTTTTATGTGTATAAATATGCAGTTCATCAACGAAATACTTTATTTGTTTTGATGACATAACTGTCATTTTGTCCATTACCTGTATGTCGTTCACTTGTCTATATAAAAACAGGTGAACGACACATACGGCAGGTGAACGACAATTATTTAAACACTTATACAAAATAATTTTAAAAGCAGGTTTTACGGTCACTCGCCATGTCTCAACTCATGTTTTGTTGTTATAAAAACATATATATTACCGAAGTAGCTTAGTTTGAGTATTCCATTTTACTTTCAAGCTGTCTTAGGAATCCTTAGCAGGCGGCGCCCACACCAGATTTTGAAAGCATCAATCCTCTGCCTGTCAGCGGCTTTGAGCTTCCAGGTCTCTGCCCCATAAAGAGATATGGAGAAGACAAGTGCACAGACAATGTGCATGTTAGTCCAGTTAGGGATGTTTCTATCTTTCCATATTTTGCCGCGTTGGGTCATCACTGTATTGGCCATTCCGATTCGCCTGCAAATCTCTGGTTTGCATGTGCCTCTATTTGTGACAATGGAGCCAAGATACTGGAACTGATCAACAGTTTCGAACTCTTGAAGCAGGTTAGTACTTTGTCGACTAGTAATGGTCGACTATCATCAGCTCGGTTTTATTGTTATTAATATCGAGACCCATTCTAAGGCTGGTTGTTTTGAGTCATTCCAAAAGTTAAGCTACTTCTGCTTCGGGTGATGCAAAATAGGTGATGTCTACCACGTACCTTCAAGGGCTCCATATCTGTTATATAGTATTGGGGATATTATGCATCCCTGTCGTACGCCTTTCCGGAACTTAAAATTCTTGTATGTGACATGTCCTACCGACACCATTCTGTATCCAGACTCGTAAAGGCTTTATAAAGTGTTACCAGATGTGCTGGCAGCTTCAGACAATACCTCCCATAGCTTATCCCACCTAACGCAGCCGAAGGCTTTCTGGTTATCAGATGTGAAGGAATTCCTCGAAGATGGCGAAAACAGCAGTAGGTTACTCAGCGGGTAAGAAATAATATGTCAAAAGAGGCAGCATTAGGATGCAGAAACGTTATTTAAATGATTCGCAATTGAACCCGCATAACAAATTTATAAAATCACATGGGTATGCTTGAGTTTTGCATCTTTTGCCAGTTATGACCTTTCTGGATTGTACAGGCTTCAAAAAACCTCCTGAGATGAGAATTAAATGCTTGTTTTCTTTATGCAAATTACTAACATAAGGAAAAAAGAAAAAAAAAACAATCAAAAAAGAACGAGTTGACAGCTCAACGTAGGTTTTTTTTTTTAAATGTCACTTACCTGCCACCGTCGTCGTTAACCTGCAAACAAATTCAGTGAAGTTGGAACATATTTGTCGCAAACCTGCACCCATTGTCGATAACTTGGTACAAAATGTCGTTTACCTGACATCGATGTCTTTCACCTGTCGACCTAAAATTTCAAACCCCTATATCTTCTAAGATATTCAATTTAACTACTTCCCTCGACGTGATATCAATTGTCTGAATATATTTCTAGCGATCCTATGAAAAATAAAAGAAGAAATCGCAACTTTAAAAAAAATGCAAAATTAACGCAGCGGTGCAAATATTTTGAGAACGACCCTTATATTGTCAAAAAATACGCAAAAACGAGGCTGATCTGAGAATTTTGGGAAAAAAGGCTTTCAGACAAATATTTCTTTAGATAACTGAATAGTTATAAAACAATGTATCGCCATTGACATGGCTTTTAAATTGTTGAACGATTTGATTTGTCATACTTAGATAACAGAAAAATTAAATTTGTACAAGGATAAAATAAAAATCACATGACACTAATAAAATTAAAAACTGAAATTAACGTCGAACAAAGAGCAAATTAATATGTAAAAAACGATTTGTTAACCCCACTGATAAAAAATGTATACATTGTACACTGTAGTTATAAAAGAGTAAACATTTTCCACTTTCTTTCAACGCAACTTAGGCTTCAACATCTTTAGTCCTCTAATCTTTGAGTCGAGTCAGGTCAGGATTGATGAGACACCACCCACGAGATTTCAACGCAAGGGATTTAAATTACACAGCATTCATTCGGTGTCTACTGCATCAATGTAGCGTTCTTTGATAAAACGTCCTCATTGCTTGTCAGTAGACAGTAGAGGGATAACTGGTCATTTGTGTGGGCTTATTCTGCATTAGAAACGTTTCTGGAAAATGGGATCATTTGTGTTGATATACTAATTGATATCGATGGTAAAATGCAGTTAATAGAAACCGACTTCTTCCTATTACCTAATTTAAAATTTGGTAGTAGATCAAAAACCTTATCTCACTGTTTAAAAAGTTGTATCACAGTTCCCATTCTGGGGCAATAATTACCCATCAAATAATAATAAGGTTCTATTTTATGGTTTCTTGTTGCATCGTTAATTTTTGGCGCACAACGGAACATTTTCTAATTGATCTTTGTCGTTTTGTATGGCCAACTACGCCTAAATTTCGTCCAACTTTCTGGTCCTTACCCTATCTACTTCATCATAATACGAGTATTGAAGCGCATTTAAAAAGTGCTACCTAGGCTTTTTCTTCGGTTTACCAAAGGATGATCCTAGTTGTCTCACCATTGGTAAGTATTATGCTGTTATTTACTTTGGTGGTAGAAATATAGATGATGATACCAGAAACGAAAAGAAAGAAATGGTGATAAAAACGAACTATTCCTAGATTAACCCGTGAGAAGGTTAAATTCATAGGATAAAATGAGGCAGCTTATCCAGATATATTATCATATTGGTGATGGTGACAAAGTTTTAGTCTACCGTTTCGACCGAACGGTATCTTAGACGCGATGTTCACATTCTTCTTGAGCTTAGCTTTTGTTTTATATACTGATGCAAGTGGTTGATTGATAATGTCTTGAATAAGCAGGCATATTATTACTACGTCAGAACACGAAAATGGTTTTAGTTACAATCATTGGATTGGTTGGATTTATTTTTCTAAAATCCGTGCTACTTTAATGATTCTTATTTTAGAAAAAACACGTGGCATATCCTAGTTTTATGGCGAACTATTCTTATCTTATCTTACATTAGATTTATTAGTTAGTAAATCAAAGTTGCAATAAATAAATTATAGTTTGTTGTAGGCGGGACATCAAGCTGCCGGTTAGTATAATTCGGAAATAGAGTGACCAATAAAATATTTCTAATGCCCTTTCAAATATTGACCATTAATTTTAACGGTGCGTTGTTTGGGTCACTGGGTACATTTGAGTTCAAGTAGGGATATGACGGAGTATCAAAATATTAGGGTAAATAAATCGATGGAACTAGTAGTTTTCAATCAGTCAAATGATCTTCACGATTGATCTATGGATGCAGAATTTTGAAAGCTGTCAATAGCTTGGCTTAAATTGGGTGGCAGTGGCACCGTAGTTCTTCCGAAAGAACGTTGTACCTTAAATCTTAGATAGATACTGATGTTTCTGTTTATGCTTAGTCCAATGGTTGACTAGTAGAGAATGCCTTGAAACATTAAGCAACAAACAAATATCAGACTACACCCTTTTTATAAACTTCGAGGAAGCTGGTTACGTTTCAGCAAATCCAGGTTTCTTGGTCGTTTACTCACGTTACTCCAACTATACTCCAATCGACAATGAGTAGATCAAATATGAGAACGTGAAGTACTATGTAGGAAGTATGAGCACGATTCTTGGGACTCTCACTTGCACAGAATACATGTTATTATTCCACCTGTCTAGCCGCTAAGACTCTAGTTAGAAACGCAACAAGCTAAATTTATACTCCAACGCAGCTTATCGCCTCATAAATTATAACAATCTGCCATTTGCTTTACAAAATCTTATAAAATAATATTAAGTAAGTAGATAAGGCCTAATTATGATTAGTACTAATAACGGTTGTAGGGAAACTAGAGGCATCAACCTTGTTGCAGATACGAGTAAAATGGCGCCTGGTTCGACAGCTGATGGTGCGTTCGAGCAGACTAGGCTATCTATATTATGCAAATAATGCGTCAGGTCTAGTCGACCCGTGTCAGTTAGCTGTTTTTAATAATGCATCTAGTGCATGTGTATTTTAAGAGAGTACACATTGTAGCTCAAATAATTGCCATTTTTTTTAACTAAAACCATTGAACATTTTACGTTTATCTGATTTATCACATATACGAGTATCACAATTAGACAGCAGTGGAAGTCACTGTTAAACACATCAAGTGTAATAACGACGATTATGATTGTAGCTCAACAAATTTGCAAAAGATGAAGCCGCTTTTGTGTTTTGTGTGCGTGTCTGCAAACCAATCATAGAGACTTTTTTTCTTGTGACATTGACGTTGTTGACCGATGCGCGCACAGACGGAACTTAGACTGTGGCGTTAAAACTGGCTTAACTTTGAAGCGTAGACTAGGTTTCTAGGTGTACTTATTCTAAGGATTGTAGGCATTGTAAATAGACATGTTGACTGATGTTGAATTCTACAGTGTACTGTAGTTATATGAATAAAATTAGCTAAATATTTCACGAAACAAAAAAAAAATCGAGAAAAGTAAATCTTTTTTGGAAATATGTGACTTCAAAGGTACGCAAATTTTATGATATCTTTTTTTAATCCAAAATAAATTTTGAAAATATTTTCAGTATCCGCATAATTTTACAAAACAATAATTGTACAACAACCATGAACTTAAACGCACTTTTTCACGTTGAAAATAGCAAATTTCTTAATTTCTCCATACAATTATTGGTACCTATACCGGCATGTGACGTCACTAGCCTGACGCGTTTTGTATGGAGCGTTTTTAGCGCTATGTAGGAATGTTGAACTTTGACGGTCATTTTTGACTTTTAGAGCAGTTTAAGTGTAGTCAGTCCCATATAGACATTTAATCACAATAAAAAATAGAATCGATTGACATCCTCAAAAAAAATTAGTCAACATGCCTATTATAATTTGTAATACGTCTGCTGCCAAACTCTAAAGCGAATGCTCTCCAGGCACCTACGTTCAATCTACCAATTGATCCACCGAAGCTCAAGCATTATTTACCATTTTGTTTCATTTCGTCTTTGACAGGTAAAACAAAATTAAACACGACGTTGTAGTTCTGCTGTGTTTACTGTACCCTTGCAATGAGTACTTCATATATACCATGTATAAGAAAATAGCACACTTAAACAATCCCTCATGCAAACTACGCTTAACTCTTTGGTACCTTGGCAGCGATAATGGCCACACATTACACAGTATTACACACGCCTCGAATTGAAAGTGTGACGCCATAGGAGCTTCTTCAGGATGCTGTTTACGAGTTCATTGACATCATTTTTGCGTAGCAAGTTAATATTGAATTTATGAGGGTTTGACGTGCAAATGTTTGAATAGATTTATAACTCTCTACCATTTCTCTTATAGGGATAAGTTCGCCTTTGTACCTATGTTATTTGTAATAGATGTATTTTTAACTATTTTTGTATACAATAAAGTGTTTACTTACTTAACATTACTCTGCAGTGAAAAACATTTGAATTTGAGAATTTGAAGAAGACTCAGTAACACTCAGAAAGCAATGGAAAGGGCTATGCTCGGAATTTTTCTCCGAGCTCATATCAGGTTGGGAACGAAGACAATATCAGCAGAAGGACTAAAGTAAATAACAAACATAGCTCAAATAATTGACAACAATAAAACAAATCCTGACCTTTTTCAAATAAAATCTAAGATTAAGTAGACAAGTATATACTTATTTATGTTACATCTTGCTCACTTTAATTGGTTATTTAATCACCCGTCTCCCAAAATGGAGACACGAGTAGATGTAGAAATCTTAACACACGGCTAATTAATTAAGCCTAAAATGTCCAAGAACTACGTATTTTGACGTTTACATGAAGTTCCCTTTAATTGGCTGACGCTGAAGACATACGCATGCGTTTTACCAAGAATGTCCCGCGGATAGACAGAGACATGCCTCAACGTCAACATTCCTCAGCTTCCCCAAGCAGTAATTAGATAAACATAATGGTAATTTGCATATAAGTAGATAGTCCATCTCAAGATACATAGGTATAATACGTGTACCTACATCTACGGCTAGTTAAGCTAGGAGTTCTATGGGTATGGGTACCGAATGATAAATATTATGTGATGTGGCTGTGGCTTCTTTCTAGTTGGTCCCAACTGCTATTATGGTAGAATCTGATGATGGAGAATTCAAGGGAACTTCAAATATTATAGACACAATGTATAGTGATTTGGGTATATATGTTTATTGGTTTTTATGAATAGAGAGGTCAAATATAAATACAAAATTTCACGCGATCAAGTTACATTGCATGTGGGAATCGAACCCAAGATCCGGAGTAGTGCACTGCCGCCTGATCTACCGCGGCGTTAAATTTTGCATTTGGCGCACATCGCGTGAAATTTTGTCGTTGCTCTCGTAAAACATGATTTGGTATCGTATAAACGATCATGGTAACTACAGTGATTGACCACTAGCATTGCGTGCGTTATTATTATAAGTACCCCGGAGTTTCCGGTGCATGAATGATTTGACGCCTACTGTCGGCCTAGTGTCAAATCATTTGGGCACCGAAAACCTCGGGGTATCGTTATTATTTAATGGAAAATAGATTATACTAGTCCAGGGAGTTTGCGAGGAAGTCAGAAATTCTTTTTTCTTGCTTTTACCACCGCTACAGATGTTATTTTTCTTTTCTTTATAGATTCCCAGTATGTTGCAATACTGCGTCATGGTGTGCCATAAAACATGTAAAAAAGAAATCAAATGCAGATTATATTTCCGTTGCAACCATTAGTAACAAAAGATCGATCGTTGCAGTGTTTTGAAACTCCATAATCCATTGTTTAGTCGATTTCGCCACGATGTAAAAGGCTTTCCAACGCCATAACATTACCATAAACCCACATACGTGATTCAATCCCAAATATTTCTGATAAACATCTCCGTAATAGTACTGTTTATTTTATCGTGTCAAATGTGACACCTATAATATAGTTAACGAAGAAATATAAATAATAACGAACGACATTCCTGCATCTCGTAATGAGAAGATTCTACGCTGATACGTCGTCGAGACAAGTTAAATATTTGCCTATTAAGACGTGGAACTTGAACTCTATTGTCTGTTCGCTTATAGGGAGTCGGAATTGGCTAGAAGTATTCCCGTAATTCTCTTCCAAGAATACACATCTATGGTTTTCTTGAATACGGTTTGTTTTGGCTTACTTGTGCGCAGGCGCCAGAGGACGCGTGCTGCGACCGGCACGACCACGATGCGCTCATTCAAAATGGCACATTAACATAATGCAATACACGGAATGCTAGTGATGCCTCATAAGGCAAATAGCTGCTTCAATATTCAATAAGAATCGTTACTATTCTTATGTAACAGACCCACGATTTTGAGCTGAACGGGCAAGGAATATGGTAATTTGATTTGAAATTAGGTGAACTGCAGCTGTGATGCGAATTTTTCTGTTGATTCGGTCAATCAAAGATTCAAAACCAGACGCGTGTGGGGATCTAAAATCATCTCAATGAATGAAAACATTTTTAGAATTTTTATACACATGATCTTTTATACAATGTCACCACAAATTCACAATAAGTAGAAGTTGAAAAAGGCAGGCTGAAAAGAGGGTTTATTTCTAGAGGAGGGTGAAGTTATTTCCGCGATTAAATTCAGGGTCAATGTTTAAACAAAACAATTTACGGATTATATCACGTATATTTATTATTTCAGCCTTCCGGACGTTAGTTGATTTAAATGTATGACAGTCGCAGAAACCAAAGACAACAAGAAACTTAAGTACAAGATAAACGTTATTAAAAATAATTATTTTATAACATAGGTATACATAGTAAATTGAGGAGCGCATCTGGGAATTGGTAAACCTGTAAACAATTCAATAGGTTACCAGTTAAACAATACGGTTAGTCGGATGCATCAATAACTACAATAATCATAAACTAAGACCGCGGTTTACAAACAAATAGTCAACCCACTTACAGTTTTGGCCTTGTGTTTGACTGCGTTCCATTTCACGAGTGATTTATACATTTCACGAGTGTTGTGCTAAAATATAACAACGGCGGAGAGTGATGGGAATTTGCATGGTATTGGTACGCTTCATTACGCGCATAATTCGTGAACGTTGCCAAATCATTACGTGCTTAGAGACATGTTGCGTAAAGAAACGTCTTCCTGGGCGTGGAAATAGTGCGTTTTATTTTAATTAGGGCGAGGTTACACAAATTGGTACAGTCAGTAGCAACGGTAGCTAAGCATTATAACACGCTCACGATAATCTCTACAACGCTTGTTCTCTAGATAATAGAGTCCGTATGATTAAATGAATAAGGCGTTACTTTGCGGATATACATATTAACTAAAAATAGTAATATTGCTTTGCTGATCCGCGATATAATAACGTGCCAGTTAATTTGTGCTAACCCGTTATACTTATTTGCGTATTTTTTCATGCATACATACATTAAATAGTCCCACCCTCCCACCACGATAGGAAAAATAAAATAAATACGCAAATAAATAAAACAAACCACCACCAAATTAACAAAACTTACTCGACACGTGTTTCGCCTCTACGAGGCATCATCAGGAGATGTCGACGGTCTGAAGTCCGACGACCGAATGAGCTGCCCAGACAGGTCGGCCAAATATATAATCTGGCCACCCCTATTATGTAAGTGAGGGTAAGATGCAAAAATAAGTAGTAAAGGTCATGTAACGACACATTCTGGACAGTTGCACGAAGCTATTTTGATAAAATCTGGCCTGTTCGGCTTCGCTAGCCGTTTTTACATAATTAAATGAATAAGGCGTTACTTTGCGGATATACATTAATATGTATATCCGCAAAGTAACGCCCACCACGATAGGAAAAATAAAATAAATACGCAAATAAATATAACAAACCACCACCAAATTAACAAAACTTACTCGACACGTGTTTCGCCTCTCTACGAGGCATCATCAGGAGATGTCGACGGTCTGAAGTCCGACGACCGAATGAGCTGCCCAGACAGGTCGGCCAAATATATAATCTGGCCACCCCTATTATGTAAGTGAGGGTAAGATGCAAAAATAAGTAGTAACGGTCATGTAACGACACATTCTGGACAGTTGCACGAAGCTATTTGGATAAAATCTGGCCTGTTCGGCTTCGCTAGCCGTTTTTACATAATTAAATGAATAAGGCGTTACTTTGCGAATATACATATTAACTAAAAATAGTAATATTGCTTTGCTGATCCGCGATATAATAACGTGCCAGTTAATTTGTGCTAACCCGTTATACTTATTTGCGTATTTTTTCATGCATACATGCATTAAATAGTCCCACCCTCCCACCACGATAGGAAAAATAAAATAAATACGCAAATAAATATAACAAACCACCACCAAATTAACAAAACTTACTCGACACGAGTTTCGCCTCTCTACGAGACATCATCAGGAGATGTCGACGGTCTGAAGTCCGACGACCGAATGAGCTGCCCAGACAGGTCGGCCAAATATATAATCTGGCCACCCCTATTATGTAAGTGAGGGTAAGATGCAAAAATAAGTAGTAACGGTCATGTAACGACACATTCTGGACAGTTGCACGAAGCTATTTGGATAAAATCTGGCCTGTTCGGCTTCGCTAGCCGTTTTTACATAATTAAATGAATAAGGCGTTACTTTGCGGATATACATATTAACTAAAAATAGTAATATTGCTTTGCTGATCCGCGATATAATAACGTGCCAGTTAAATTGTGCTAACCCGTTATACTTATTTGCGTATTTTTTCATGCATACATACATTAAATAGTCCCACCCTCCCACCACGATAGGAAAAATA
The DNA here is from genome assembly GCA_947623375.1 of Apotomis capreana. Lineage (NCBI taxonomy): Eukaryota > Metazoa > Arthropoda > Insecta > Lepidoptera > Tortricidae > Apotomis > Apotomis capreana. The sequence continues at coordinate 18,397,331 of OX392505.1, read as the reverse complement.
AAATAAATACGCAAATAAATAAAACAAACCACCACCAAATTAACAAAACTTACTCGACACGTGTTTCGCCTCTCTACGAGGCATCATCAGGAGATGTCGACGGTCTGAAGTCCGACGACCGAATGAGCTGCCCAGACAGGTCGGCCAAATATATAATCTGGCCACCCCTATTATGTAAGTGAGGGTAAGATGCAAAAATAAGTAGTAACGGTCATGTAACGACACATTCTGGACAGTTGCACGAAGCTATTTTGATAAAATCTGGCCTGTTCGGCTTCGCTAGCCGTTTTTACATAATTAAATGAATAAGGCGTTACTTTGCGGATATACATTAATATGTATATCCGCAAAGTAACGCCCACCACGATAGGAAAAATAAAATAAATACGCAAATAAATATAACAAACCACCACCAAATTAACAAAACTTACTCGACACGTGTTTCGCCTCTCTACGAGGCATCATCAGGAGATGTCGACGGTCTGAAGTCCGACGACCGAATGAGCTGCCCAGACAGGTCGGCCAAATATATAATCTGGCCACCCCTATTATGTAAGTGAGGGTAAGATGCAAAAATAAGTAGTAACGGTCATGTAACGACACATTCTGGACAGTTGCACGAAGCTATTTGGATAAAATCTGGCCTGTTCGGCTTCGCTAGCCGTTTTTACATAATTAAATGAATAAGGCGTTACTTTGCGGATATACATATTAACTAAAAATAGTAATATTGCTTTGCTGATCCGCGATATAATAACGTGCCAGTTAATTTGTGCTAACCCGTTATACTTATTTGCGTATTTTTTCATGCATACATGCATTAAATAGTCCCACCCTCCCACCACGATAGGAAAAATAAAATAAATACGCAAATAAATAAAACAAACCACCACCAAATTAACAAAACTTACTCGACACGTGTTTCGCCTCTCTACGAGGCATCATCAGGAGATGTCGACGGTCTGAAGTCCGACGACCGAATGAGCTGCCCAGACAGGTCGGCCAAATATATAATCTGGCCACCCCTATTATGTAAGTGAGGGTAAGATGCAAAAATAAGTAGTAACGGTCATGTAACGACACATTCTGGACAGTTGCACGAAGCTATTTTGATAAAATCTGGCCTGTTCGGCTTCGCTAGCCGTTTTTACATAATTAAATGAATAAGGCGTTACTTTGCGGATATACTCGTACATATTAACTAAAAATAGTAATATTGCTTTGCTGATCCGCGATATAATAACGTGCCAGTTAATTTGTGCTAGCGAAGCCGAACAGGCCAGATTTTATCCAAATAGCTTCGTGCAACTGTCCAGAATGTGTCGTTACATGACCGTTACTACTTATTTTGCATCTTACCCTCACTTACATAATAGGGGTGGCCAGATTATATATTTGGCCGACCTGTCTGGGCAGCTCATTCGGTCGTCGGACTTCAGACCATCGACATCTCCTGATGAAGCCTCGTAGAGAGGCGAAACACGTGTCGAGTAAGTTATGTTAATTTGGTGGTGGTTTGTTATATTTATTTGCGTAATTATTTTATTTTTCCTATCGTGGTGGGAGGGTGAGACTATTTAATGCATGTATGCATGAAAAAATACGCAAATAAATATAACGGGTTAGCACAAATTAACTGGCACGTTATTATATCGCGGATCAGCAAAGCAATATTACTATTTTTAGTTAATATGTATATCCGCAAAGTAACGCCTTATTCATTTAATTATGTAGAAACGGCTAACGAAGCCGAACAGGCCAGATTTTATCCAAATAGCTTCGTGCAACTGTCCAGAATGTGTCGTTACATGACCGTTACTACTTATTTTTGCATCTTACCCTCACTTACATAATAGGGGTGGCCAGATTATATATTTCGCCGACCTGTCTGGGCAGCTCATTCGGTCGTCGGACTTCAGACCGTCGACATCTCCTGATGATGCCTCGTAGAGAGGCGAAACTCGTGTCAAGTAAGTTTTGTTAATTTGGTGGTGGTTTGTTATATTTATTTGCGTATTTATTTTATTTTTCCTATCGTGGTGGGAGGGTGGGACTATTTAATGCATGTATGCATGAAAAAATACGCAAATAAGTATAACGGGTTAGCACAAATTAACTGGCACGTTATTATATCGCGGATCAGCAAAGCAATATTACTATTTTTAGTTAATATGTATATCCGCAAAGTAACGCCTTATTCATTTAATTATGTAAAAACGGCTAGCGAAGCCGAACAGGTCAGATTTTATCCAAATAGCTTCGTGCAACTGTCTAGAATGTGTCGTTACATGACCGTTACTACTTATTTTTGCATCTTACCCTCACTTACATAATAGGGGTGGCCAGATTATATATTTGGCCGACCTGTCTGGGCAGCTCATTCGGTCGTCGGACTTCAGACCATCGACATCTCCTGATGATGCCTCGTAGAGAGGCGAAACACGTGTCGAGTAAGTTTTGTTAATTTGGTGGTGGTTTGTTATATTTATTTGCGTATTTATTTTATTTTTCCTATCGTGGTGGGAGGGTGGGACTATTTAATGCATGTATGCATGAAAAAATACGCAAATAAGTATAACGGGTTAGCACAAATTAACTGGCACGTTATTATATCGCGGATCAGCAAAGTAATATTACTATTTTTAGAGTCCGTATGCATATAACTTTGAATTCATGGCCCGCATAGTTCTCTCTTCTTCTGCTGACTATTACCTACTTAAAAAATAAGAATGGTGGTCTTAATAATTAAACTCAGTGCTTTATCAACATTTTGAAATAAATTCACACTCAGGAGCGGCGTTAGGGTCGGACGTTGAGGCCTCAGGCTTTTGGATTACTCAGGCTAAAGGAATTCGCTTACCACTAGAATCTAGTGACTAGATTAGTGACTCGCCCGGGGGCACGGGCAGTCATTTTTAACCTCAGTTTTTAACTCTCTCATATTGTTTTTGTGATTTTTTCAAATTCGCCATATATCTATCTAAAATTATAGGAGCATAGGAGATGCCTAAACGCAAGTGTCATATCGGTATCAACTTATTCATTTATCACACTAATATTATAAAAGCGAAAGTATGACAGTGTGCTCAAACGGCTGGACCAATTTTAAATCAAATTCGGTATATAGATAGCTGTCACCCTGGATTAACACATAGAGTATTTTTTATCTGATAAACCGTGTGTAACATCGCAGGGCGCAACCAGTAAATAATAAATATGTGATGAAACATATCGTTTTAACTGCGGGCGTGCAAATTTAAGGCTGTGTTATTAATGAAAGAACTCCCGCAGGCAGTAACGGGATGATCCCGCAAAAAGGCATCTCAAAACAAACTGAATAGTTTTTTTCTCTCCCGAGAATCTCATCATTAAGAAACCATTATGGTGCATAAAACAAGCAGCAAGTTTCCTCCCAAAGATAAAGGCAGTAAGTACCTATAAGTTTGGACGAGAGTTACTGCGTTTTTCGTTGAGGAGATAGGCTTGGTAGCAACGCCTCAAGAGCAAATTTGTTCTGAGAAAGAGATATGAACGCTGTGCGATGAAATGTTCGGGTTGTTAAATATTGATCGAGTTTATTGGACTTTATTTCCTCACGGATTGGCAGTTCCCGTTATAAAAGAAAGAAATTATTTATTTAACGCAATTCAAAAATGTGCAAGACAAATACTTGTGTAAATAAAAATAAAATTTTAAATTTAAAAAACCCCCGACATGACAACCAATAAAAAGAAAGAAATAAAATCTACAAAATGTGCCTTTACAATGAACAGTAAAAAAAGAATCCAAGCTTCGTTGCGTTCGGGGGACTGCTAAGTACCTAAATGAAATGAAATATATTTTTCAACGCAAAATTCCAAGTATGAATTTGGGCTTCCCACTTTACGATTTTCAGTACATTGCATTTCATTTACGTAGCGGTCCCCCGACACAACGAAGCTTGGATTCTTTTTCTACTGTTCATTGTAAAGGCACATTTTGTAGATTTTATTTCTTTCTTTTTATTGGTTGTCATGTCGACATTTATTTTTATTTCATATTTTTTAAAGAAACAGAAGTTTTGTCCCGGTATTTTCTTCTTTTGACACTGTTTTTGTTGTACACCGCTTAAGGTCCAGGGTTTCCAATCTTTCGTCGAGCTTGATCCTTGACTATAATATATGTAGGTACAACAGGATCCAGCAGCCATTTGTAATGAATGCCGTCTTCTCTAAGATTGAAGTTAGGATATATTTTGATTTCAATAGCCTTAAGTAACATTCTGGAAAAAAATCGTTAAAGTCAGATTAGTTAATGCTTAAAATGGAAAAATGGCGAAGTTATTAGCCAACACAATCAAAGTATATACTTTAAATGCACTGCATGAGTCGCAAGAACCTGCTACTTATGGCCTTAAACAGAACCAGGTTTCTATTCTACTGGATCCAAAATGTAGGTAGGGGGGTTAGTTAGCTCCATAAAAATTGCAGTTGGTGCTAGGTAACTTGACCTAGTTTTGAGAGAACTAATCATCGATACCCCACACCATGGGATAAATATCCCCACTTTTGTTGCGTGTAGTGAAGGTACACAAAAAAATGTTTTTAAAAATGTATTCAACCACTATGTCTCTGAGCTAAGCCGTGGACAGACTGACACAAACTACAAAATCCTAAAAAGCTGGAAAGAGTACTTTTGCTAAAGCTTACGTGTCCTTTAGTCGCGTTAAAATCTTGCAGGCTGTTGCTATTTGTGACCTCAATCAAAGGACCCTGTTCAATAGTCCTAATAACAATTCAGCTTTAACAGAATTCCCAAACTTAAAAATAGTGACCCAGTTTTTTTGTCAAAAAAGTTTTTTGAGACTCGGTTTTATTATTGAATGTACTTTCTTACACAAATGGTAATTGCTCATCAAGAACAATCAGACGAGCCCAAACACCATGCGTTTATCTTGTGCTGTTTAGGAGTTCCTACGGTCATCTTCAGCTCCAAGGTACCAAATTATTGTACTGTCAAAAATTTATTACTTTTTTGATTACGCTAATAAAACTTGACATTTAACAAACATTAGAAATTCTTGGCTTAGATCCTTGCACAAGTAGCTGGTCATCATGAGACCTTCATTTATTGAGTGATATAGAAAATGCTAATAAAATATAACATTTAACCAAAACTTTGGAATCCTTGTCTTCAATATTGGCTGAAATTTATTAACAACTAGCTGGTCATCATGAGACCTTCATTTATTGAGTGATATAGAAATTGCTAATTATACTTAACATTTAACCAAAATTTGGAATCCTTAGCTTCAATATTGGCTGAGATCCATTAACAACTAGCTGGTTATCATGAGACCTTCATTTATTGCGTGACATAGAAAATGCTAATACAACTTAACATTTAACCAAAATTTGGAATCCTTAGCTTCAATATTGGCTGAGATCCATTAACAACTAGCTGGTTATCATGAGACCTTCATTTATTGCGTGACATAGAAAATGCTAATACAACATAACATTTAACCAAAATTTGGAATCCTTAGCTTCAATATTGGCTGAGATCCATTAACAACTACCTGGTCATCATGAGACCCTCAATTAGTGAGTCATATAGAAAATGCTAATAAAACTTAACATTTAGTCAATATTTCGAATTATTGACTTCATTATTGGCTGAGATCTCGTCACTTGTTCCAATTAAAGCTGAATATCTTGGAAACTACTGGTCCTATTTCCACCAGACATAGCTAAGAACCATCTCGACGGAAAAGTCTTTCGATTAAAAAAAACCGCACTTAAATTGGTCCATCCGCTTGGGCGCTACGATGCCACAGACAGACACACAGATACACAGATACACATGTTAAACTTAAAACACCCCCTCTTTTTCGTCGGGGGTTAAAAAGGGAATTCACACTGTCATATTGTCACGGCCAGTCAGAACGCTTAAACCCAAGCAGACTAAATTAGTAATACCTAATAAGGCGTTACTATTTAGATTTCCATAAATTACTGGATAAGAGCTCCTTTACTGCATTAACTATTGCCGCATTAAAAATGCTTCTAAAGATTATTTACACAAAATCTATCATATAGGTATCTAGAAATTTATTTTTATATGTTTTTTTAGGTACTGACTTACGATTTACGTCACATCCATAGTTGTTTGCAATGAATAATAATGATATTTGAATCTAAGGTTACGTTTATGTTCTGAATCGTAAATATGTTACAATGTGTAACGATACAGTCATGACCGATTGTAAGATGAAGTTATGTACGTAATGTGTGTTAAGATGTCATGAATGTCATGTGTAAGTAAATTTTTGGCAGCTATAGTCACAACTAACCAAGCCCCTATTTCGCGAAATAGCAACATTTTCATCCATATTTAAGAAGAGTGCCAAAAAACAAAACCCTAAAACAAACCGTACATACACCTCTTAATACTTAATTATTAATGTTAAACTAATAACATTCCTCATTTCACATAAGATGCATAATATTCCTTCAACGTAACTATATTCCTAATCGAAACTCCAGTTTCGTTAGAGCAATTAATTTGGTCCACGTAATGCAGTAGCTAGCATATTAACAACTGCCTGCAGCAACCCGACCACAACTATAAACCAATTCGCACTGATTGGTAAGCCTTAATTACAAATTACTACTGTATTTAATCCAATGCGAGTAATTGGAATTTAAATGCACGCTTATGTTGTTAACTGGATGTTAATGTTTTGGTGTTCTGAGCAATGTTAAGTTTTACGGATTGAAAACTAGTTTAAAACAAAATTAGTATTACGAATTGAAGACTAGTAAATAGTACTAGTAAAAGGAATAAGTAGTGTATTAAAGTGGTTTTCATTTAGAAGAATGAAAATAAATGCCTATTTCGAAAAAAAAATGACAAAAATATCTATACGTAATTATAGAACCTGCTCACAATTTGCTACGAGAATGGATTGAGAAATGCGACCTGTAGGCAAGAACAGCTCTGTACATCGAGATTTCGGACATACGATATCATTTTTGGCCAAGCTGAAACGGAGACACTTTGCTCGATTGGATAATTTATTAACAGAGAGCAAAGACAACAAACTTAAATAAATAGCTATGCAAAATTTTAGCTTTAGCTTTTTTGTTGGCCATACAGAAATTGCAAGTTAAATAAGGGCTGTTACTGCTAGTATTTATTATATCTAATAATAGGTAGTAATAATTAACAGGAGGGCAATGTTGAGTATTATACTATACCTACTCTTTACTACTTCCCGGATGAGAGCCCTTTTATTTTTTTTTCATTTGACTAATTAGTAATTATGTTTTCCAAGGTGCTTTATTTTGCAAACTAAAAAACTAACTTTTTATAAAAACTATCCTAAGCTACTCACTTCTACTCAACGGTAAAAAAAGTGACGCCGTCTTGCCATGAGGAAAAATTCAGTATATCTCTAGCTAGGGAAGTAGTTACATACATTCAAACTGTAGTGCAATTACATTACTTTTCGTGAATCACATCCCAAGCGATGAAACGCATTTTGCACATGGCTGAATTTAATTTTCGTGCATGTTTCCTGTTTTATAAACTCTTGTGCTTTATGCGTTAGTTGACGCAACCTTCGGTATTAATAATGCCTTATGAACCAAAACACTAGTGGCTGGAAAACTGCGTAAAACAAACCGATATATACAAATGCAGTTGTTTATTTTGGTTTGTTTCACGCATGCAATGAAAACGCGACTGTTTTGGGCCAATAAAAAAAATATGCGCAGTTTCAAGTTTTCATTTATAGTTGGAATAACTTTTAAAGGCCTTATTCACTTCGCTTTGTTCTAACAAACAATGAGGACCCATGCGTGTTGTCTGCATTATAAACTGTGGCCACAAACTACACTTGTGACACCTTTCTTTTCAAAGTACGAGTAGCTATTTGTAACCACAATTCATAATGCAGACAACACCCATTGCATCTTGGGTCCACTTGTTCATGTTAGAACAAAGCGAAGTGAATATGGCCTTAAAAAATTATTCCTACTATAATTTTTTATATACTTAGGTATATAAATTGTAAACATTTACTATAATTTTATTGTTTATATTCGATTTCGTATATTTAATTTCTATGTGTGTTTCAATTCTAGTAAAAAATAATCATGCATCGTATCGTTTGTTGAAAATACTGAATTCAAATTTAAATTAGCTTTATTGCCGGAACAAAGAAACAGAATATTAACAATGTAAGTATACAAAAGAAAGAAAAAGCACTATACTTACATTGTTTTATAATAATTTACTAGTCTTAGTGAATAAAATACTAACTACAAAAACAACGAATAGGTTGGTCATGGCCTCATGGGTAGGTACCAAGCTCAGCACAATTATATTATTTTGATTACTATGAGAACTTCATTCGTAAATACTTAAACAGCTTACTTTACATTAAAAAAAATCCGTAAGTCGCGGCCCGCCACCACGACTGATTGGCGCTACTGATGATGAATAGCGAACCGATTCATGTCGACCGATATTCGACTTCTGCGACGTGAGTAAACCCGTTTCCTATGTAGGTATTATAATATGTACTTACTACTATCACTTTTTCACAAAAACCTGTATATTTTATTTATCTATTCCGTAGCCGCACAATTTCAAATTAATTATAGCAGTAGCAATTAAATCTATTAGGTAAGACCATTGTGGCCTACATCTCTAGTGATTCAGTGGCGTGGAAGTTGGCACGCCAAAAAGTGGTTTTATCTAGGTCACTGAGGAAGCCAGTTCGTTTTAATAATTTAAATTCTCATGAACTCATTACCACCGAGACAATTTATAATTATTATTAACCAAAAATCTGCAAAGATCTCTCTATTATTAAAAATAAAATTTATCATTCATACAAAGATCAAAGGACAAAGAAAAATGAAACACGGTACCTTTGGATTACCGTTCCAACGTGCCTACATTAAAAATAATGAGACATGTTCATAAATTAACAATAAGATGCCACTATATAGGTGTAGAAAACCCAACATTGTTCCGTTAAAATTGTTTTATTTGAAAGAAACAATCGCGGAAACCAATGACTATGACTACTAAGGTGGTTTTTGGTTTGTAATGTAGAATCTTGATTGAACCGATGGCCGGATCGGACAACCTCGAAAGACGCAGCGTGGAAGGCTTCCAACAAGGTGTTTACGTTTTGGGTTAGGATGGCCGGAATCAATTGGATAAGGGATCAGAGTTCTGGAGAACTTTGGGGAGGCTTTTGTTCAGCACTGGATGTCTATCGGCTGATATGGTGGTGATGATGATGAATCATGATTTGTATACAAAAACTGCACGGTACAACAGACTGATGCCACATCTTCGTGCGGACGATTTTCTATTGTCTTCCGCACTTCGCAGCGGGATGCGGCGCCAGTGTGATAACCGTTTAAGGACTCTGCATACACCGGAGTAGTTTATCAATTCGACGTTGAAATCTGTCTAATGTTTCGTAACTATTATGCTAACAGTTAAAATTATAAATACATTTATTTAACCTTACATCGATCTTCAGATATAAAACGGGCGTAATTGTGTATACTTACATAAATATGGTTTGTTTTTACCTGATATTAAGATATTCATATTCAATGTTTTCCATGTTTGTACGGAACCCTCAGAGGCACGCAGACAACGGAGGTGATCTATGCTCGGAGCGTAAGTCCGACTCGCACTTAACCGTATATTGATGGTTATGATGGTTACGATTACAAAATAAATCACAAAAGGCTAATGACTAGTAAACATTATGACTAGTTATCATATATGTATATTGCCAAAAGTCCAATTCTAAGAAGTAATCGTACACTGTTATCACGTATCCCGAGAAACAGTAGCGTCTAACGGGAGCTATGAGAATTGTTTATCTTTTGTGAACTACTATTTTAGGGCACATAATTCATTGTTAAGCCCCAGCGATTATAAATTTAACGATAGGTTAACCCAGAAATTTAAGTACCGTTTATACCGGTCGCGACACTAGTGACTAATTCTGATTTTAGCACGCGACGACGCGACTAATAAAAACTTAGCTGTAGTTTATGGTTTACTAGGACTGCCCCGCTGCTTCGCCCACGCAAACGCAAACCTTCTGAATGCATTTTCCGGGGGCCTAATTTGATTGACATTGACAACAACGATTGATAATTCTAGTCAATTGAATCAGAAATCACCCTATTATGATACCGGTACAGTTTTTTAAAGACTATATATTTCTTTTTTTCGACCGTCCTAAGGATCTAGGTACAAACTGCTACTCTTTAATTTTTCCTCACAATGGATTTTTAATCCTCACAATGGATTTTTAATATTTTTTTATATGACAGTTTTCGATTTCTATAGCTCCTTCAAAGCCCAATAAAAAAATCTCGTACTTGACTAAAAACATTTTTTTTTTCATTTATTTATAGTGAGGAAAAATTTAAGGGTTGCAGTTTGTAGTTCCTTGGTATAGCAAGGATTATCGGCACTTAAATAAATAATATTTAGACGTCTTGAAAAAATCGTACCTATGTATACTATATTGTCCCTAAAGGCCTAAACAACTACAAAATACTCAGTATTACGCACACACACTAATCACATATCATCAAAACGTTTATCATAACGATAGAGTAATTTGGAATTATGTTTTGGCCGTTTGTGAACGTATTTCAAATTGCATTGATTAAACTGTAATTTAAACAGTCCTACGATCATCAAAAACCGCTATACGCTACGCTTGTCCACTATGCACCTCGTCCCATACTCGTATGTTTGAAACCCAAGTCCGGGTTCCAGGTACACAGTCACCTGCTGAGACAGCAAGATAAATAAGACATAGGATTAATTACTTCCTACTACCAGGCCCTACTAAATCATTACACATATTAAACTGTCATTTAATCTTTATCGTGAGTTTTTAAAACCGAGAGTTTATTATAAAGCTGTCCGTTTATATCGCAATGGGGTTTATTTATCGGGGCTAGTCTGACTAGGTACTCGTATACCTAGTGAGTCATGGTTTACGCAGGACGCTAATTCGACGGAGCAATATGTGATATCTCCACCTTAGCAATGCAATCTCGATCTTGTCAAGGCAATAAATGGGAAATATATAAGTTTTCACTATTTGAGCTACCGATCATTGTGGAGAAGTTTTGGAGAGGCCTTTGACCAGCAGTGGACGGTTATCAGTGAGCTGCATTGACGAGGTGACATTTTAAAGACATATTATGTTAAAAATAAACATTTCAACGAACTGAACCCTTTTCGTTTTTTGAAATCTGTTAAAAATGAGACAGTATATCGCTAAAGTGTAAACGACACAAGCAAGTGTTGCTTACGAGCAATACTCGTGGTATTCTAGCAATATTCGCAGTATTGAAAGTTTTACGCCCATCAAAATATAATACTAGTTTATATTAATTATATTCTATTATAAGTTATGTATTCCTAAGACAAGATATGAACACATAATTAACAAGTACAATAAATTAATACTACATACCTACTTAAAACTAAATGCTAAAAAGAACAAGGTTCAAACAACACCAAATATTAATTATCTAAATGTTAATTATTGTTTAAATTCCAGTTCCCTGAAACGGTCGAGTAGCACATATTGTTTAAATAGAGTTATAGTAGAAATATCATCGATATACATAAATAATAGGTATATTATCAGTGTGAACATCGAATTGTTCAGTTCAGCGTAAGCGAGTGGTAGCGATGGGAACGGTACTGGGTACCGTACTGTTCTTACGCAATTGATTGGAGCAAAAAGAGGGCCGCTAGCGTAGCTACTGAATTACACTTCTTTTAGCGGACCACCGCTGACTGATCGGCGGTGGACAGTCGTAATCAGACATACAAGTGTGTGTGTGGCACGAATAAAATTTTGCTAGGGAGAGCCACACGATATTATTTTATCGATAAGTTGTACTTTCTTATGACAGTAGTTATAGTTATGTTATGCATGAGATAACGTAGTAACATAGATGGGTAGAAATCAGCATATTTTAATTAATTTCTATTTATCCGGTGAACTTAATAGGTCATGAAATGTCATTTCGGAATAAGTATTCAGTTGTCGATATTTTTTTTATCGAAAGGATAAGTTATTGCCACGAACACTTCTATGTCTGGTCGTAACCGTAACCTGCCCATCTAGCAAGTAGGCTTCGCGACTATTGTCGCGCGACAGCATCGCCCGTCATTCTCTCACAGTACTGCGAAGAAAGAGATCGGTAATATTTGTCGCGCGAGAAAAAGTCGCGTGTCAGAGTTGGTGCTGGAATTTTATAGTTACGGAGTTTCGAAAGGAAGACAGGTTATGTATTTTTAAACTCTTGTTTTTGACCAAGCGAGCATTTTTGTTTGGCCTAAAATTATTTCGTATGTCTGGATGCTACGATTTTCGTATGCCCTGATTTGGGGTGATTCTCATAAAATTTTAGGAGAAGGTCTTGAATTATAGTTTTTCTTTTTTTAGTTGGTGAACCAAAATGTTTTGGTGGCGTGATATTGTGTTTATGACAATGTCATTCGAATTAGATCCTAGACAAGTCAGTGTTAAATAAGCACCACAGAAATAAATAATAAAAAAGCACAAAACAATACACACATGGGTCCATTCAAGCTTTTAGTTGGCATTATCTCCCTTTCAAATAAAACACATAACACCTATCTTATTAGGTATCATTGCGTAATCTGACATTTGCGTATTCTTTCGTATTGACCACCTGTAATCATCCGTCAGTTAATGTTAAGTCCAAACGATATGTTACTTAATTGGTCGCAAAGGATCCGGCTTGGGGCTTGCAACGTTCGTTAGTTCGACGTTCGTTGACGGGGACTATACTAGGAGCGAGCCGAGTCCGAATCACAGTTAAAGCAGAAAAGTTTTTAACTGCAAACGATATGTTACTTAATTGGTCGCAAAGGATCCGGCTTGAGGCTTGCAACGTTCGTTAGTAGTACGACGTTCCTTGACGTAGACTATACTAGGAGCGAGCCGAGTCCGAATCACAGTTAAAGCAGAAAAGTTTTGAACTCCTAACGATATGTTACTTAATTGGTCGCAAAGGATCCGGCTCAAGGCTTGCAACGTTCGTTAGTTCGACGTTCGTTGACGGGCACTATACTAGGAGCGAGCCGAGTCTGAATCACAGTTAAAACAGAATACTTTTTAACTTCAAACGATATGTTACTTAATTGGTCGCAAAGGATCCGGCTTGGGGCTCGCAACGTTCGTTAGTTCGACGTTCGTTGACGGGGACTATACTAGGAGCGAGCCGAGTCCGAATCACAGTTAAAGCAGAAAAGTTTTTAACTGCAAACGATATGTTACTTAATTGGTCGCAAAGGATCCGGCTTGAGGCTTGCAACGTTCGTTAGTAGTACGACGTTCGTTGACGGAGACTATACTAGGAGCGAGCCGAGTCCGAATCACAGTTAAAGCAGAAAAGTTTTGAACTCCTAACGATATGTTACTTAATTGGTCGCAAAGGATCCGGCTTGAGGCTTGCAACGTTCGTTAGTAGTACGAGGTTCGTTGACGGAGACTATACTAGGAGCGAGCCGAGTCCGAATCACAGTTAAAGCAGAAAAGTTTTGAACTCCTAACGATATGTTACTTAATTGGTCGCAAAGGATCCGGCTCAAGGCTTGCAACGTTCGTTAGTTCGACGTTCGTTGACGGGCACTATACTAGAAGCGAGCCGAGTCTGAATCACAGTTAAAACAGAATACTTTTTAACTTCAAACGATATGTTACTTAATTGGTCGCCAAGGATCCGGCTTGGGGCTTGCAATGTTCGTTAGTTCGACGTTCGTTGATGGGGACATACTAGGAGCGAGCCTAGTCTGAATCACAGTAAAAACAGAAAAGTTGCTAACTCCAATCGATATGTTACTTAATTGGTCGTCGGCTTGGGACTTGCAAGTCTTGCAACGTTCGTTAATCCGACGTTCATTGTCAGGAACTATAAGTAGGAGCAAGTTGAGACTGAATCTCAGTCAAAACAGAATGGTAAAGCAAAATCTACTATTATCGTTGTCCACAACATAATTTGAGAGGAATGATGTTCACTGCTGGATAAGTCCAGCACTTATCCAGCAGTGAACATCATTCCTTGATTTTGCTTTACCATTCTTTTTTATTTACCCGGTATTTATCGGGTATTTACTAAATACCCGATAAGATAAATACCCAATCTACCGGGCAGTAGTAGTAGTAGATTGGATATTTACCCGGCACCCATCGGGTGTTTACCCATGAGCGCCCATCTCTACGTTGCAGTAATTATTTTCAGTTGTCAATATAGTGGGAAAATATTCAGCGTTTTTCTGGCGCGTTATTTCGACTTATTATTTCGATTGTGTCTCAGCAAATGTTATTAAAAAGAGATATTGATTAGAGTAAACTTATAATGAAACCTTAACGCACTCCCGAGGATAGTTTTCCTCCTACTGTTCCATTAATCATAATCATTTATTGTAATCATGTTCAAATCATTTACGTTGTCACAAAATAAAGTAAGTAGGTACATGATACCCTGTTAGGGCGCACAATATAGGTCCATAATTACAATTAAACTTAAATTAAATATGAATTACAAGTCAAATACATGCCAGTATGATAATAATGGAAATTCGAGAGACAAAAGACGTTAAAAGCGAATGGTTCAAGAGTTTTGTGAATCACCCGTGTGCCAAGGGAACATGTTGATTGAATATATTTTAAAAGCTAGCAAGATATCCTACTTGTCTACATACGCTACGGTTGATGCAACATCAAAGGCCGGGACTGCGCTTAATAGGCGCCGTGTCACAACCGAACCCTTGAGCTATCTCGCATCTACCGACTGCCCTAATACAGTAGTACTCTGACCTACCTACCTCGTGGTTCGGTGACACTGTTACATTTGATTCATACTCAAACCCTGAACAATAACAACCTATAAGCGCTTGAAAATTATAGAAACTAAAGCTCTTTTGGTTATAGGATGTGTTGGCTGGCTCCGGAGTGAAGGTACAATAAGACTCATTTTAAATTATAATAAAATTCACGATAAATCATGAATTTTCGATTGTATTAGAGATTTATCGATCCGCTATTTCGAAAACAAGTTTTGTTTAGCAGCTCGTTGGGAACGTACACAAAACAGTAAATTTTCTGAATTCAATGAACTCTCCCAAAAAGGGCACAATATTTACTCGTGTTCTGTTTTTCTGCAGGTTTGGATACTTGTAATAACATCGTAAGCCACTACTGTTTTGTTTTTAGTAAACAGAGCTTCCATAATGTTCTATTTTACTGCATATCCGGAGAATGTTGCGTATAAAACACATTAACGATTCGACGGAGTTTATTTATATTCTGCCGTGCAATACTTAAACAACAGTAAGTGCAAAAAGTGAGTTTCGAGAAAAACGCAAAAAACCCTTTCGAACCGGTTTTTTTTGGTGTTCTCGATGATTATTTACAAATACTTGAATATCAAAATATAGCACGGAACACATGAAATACGAATACGTGAACATTTTTTTATTTTAACAATAATTGAATAAATTATAGCTATTTTAATTTTTTTTATAGTTTTACTGTACTCTCGAAAAGAACTAAAAACACAATAAATGCAGAATAAAGTGCAGTAAAAAAGCGGATTACTGCTAATAACCCTCGTACACTAATAGCTAATTGAATTAATTGCAGACTAAAGTACAGTATTCATAACAATTTACTGCAATTTACTTAGTATTTATATTGATTGAGTTCTTCGAGATACCAACACGTCGTGGTACAAACAAGGTATGTTTATAAATAATACACATATTTGGCCAAAAATTGTTTTCCAAAGTATCACTTCCCCAACTGTTTCATTTCCCAACTCACGATTTTCTCTGAAACCTTATTTTTTTCGGATCTTTCATAAAACAAATCTAACCTAACCTCTACTGTATTCTATAAGAGCATAAAAAAATACACTGAGATATTTTTTTTGCTTTAAGAGAAACCCGTGAGTTGGGAAATGAAACAGTTTGGCAAATAAATCAGTTTGGAAAAATATTTCGGCGAAAAGGCAGGATACCAATTTGTGACTATGTTACATACAAATTCAAGAAAAATGAAATTTTATCTTCTCGTCTACATGCTGTAGCCTTACCACGAGGTTGACACCGACGTGACACTGAAATGTTCGGGTAAGGCTACTGAATAAAAATACTAGTAATAAAAACATTCACAGACATCTAAGTATATGTAACTTACACATCTTCACTCTGTCTTCAAACGCAAAATCAATGGTGTGCAATAAAGAGTATTTGTATTTGTCAAATCTTCTTCTTCACCTGAGCCTGCAGTAACATATATTTTTTTTCAAAACAGAGGTCTATTTAAATAGACTTGGAATTATTTTTTTACTAAATTTGGACATCAGTTGCCATAGCTTTTTAAACAGATTAAATTTCTTGATTAAATTGACACCTTTAGGCACAGTTATTCATTGGTGCATCAAGGATTTTTTTTATTTCAGACATGTTTATTTGTCGTATTCTTGCGACTCGAAATGAACAATATCCGCCCCCTCTGTACCATGGCTTCGACAATGTCTTTTAAATAGACTCGATTTCCACGGTTATCATTATCAATCATTCAACTTCTGTAGAGAAATGTGCGATTTGAAATCATAGAAATCGGATAAATTCATAGATTTTACCTGTACTTTTCCTGGGGTTACAAGCTCGAGTAAAAACTCCAAAAACGAACACTTTTCGCATTTTTTGAAGTAAATTTTGCTCGACATTGTGGTGGAAGGAGTCATCAGACATGAAAGTGTGGCTTGGCTCAATGTATTTTAGAACCATTTTATGTTTGAAGAGCAAAATTCAACCTAATCTACAGTAAATTGCTGTCATGTTTGCAGTAAACACATTTAAAAATATAAATTTATGAAACATATAATGTCTCATTTTTTTATGTGGGTAGGTACACCACAATTTTTATTTAAGCATTAAATACAAAGGTGCTAAGGTGTAAAAAACCTTTCAAATAAACAATGCAAAGATCGACACACAAAGCATAAGGAAAAATTCGTCAGATCTTCCTGGAGCTAGGGTGGCGAAATGGTTAACGCGCTGGACCGGCAATCCAGAGGTACCGGGTTCGATTCCCGGTCTCTTCCCCCAGGTAGCTCATTTTTCAATTTTTCTTTAAGCTTTGATCTTTGTATTTAATGCTTACATTTAAAAATAGCCAAACGACAGTTTAAGTCACAGTAAGTGAGCTTAGTACTGTAATTTAGGTTGTATTTTGCTCTCTTATTTACGACTGTTCGACCACTTAAATTATAGTAAGGAAATACTGTTACTGCATTTTAATTAGTAATTATGCTGAAAAATCATTAAAATACCAAACACAGTACAAATATTTTAGAACATTTATATTGTACTGTATTTTAAACAGTTTTTGGCGTAAGTATTAACTTCTGTTTACATGTTAATTTACGATTGACAGGAGACCTTTACTGTATTTTAATCAGTGAAGTCTAAAAATTCACAGCCGACAACTCTATTACGGCATTTTAGTTAGTTTTACCTCAATAATTTACTAAATTCTTCTGATTTACTGTACATGGAGGCTTCGATTTTTATATGTTCCCATAGTCATAATCGCACGTGGACTATATACATGTGTGCGTCTTGACACGGTGATCTACGATCAAGAAAAAACAAAAAATCGCAAAAGTAGCACTTACTGTTGTTTAAGTATTGCACGGCAGTATTTTAAATATTAATTTACGTAGAAAAATAGACTGTTGAGCTTCTTTCGGCGTTTCTTCTAACATTGGTCTTCTTGTGAAATGCTGGTAGATTCAGATGTGTAAAAGTGCCCTTATGCCCTCCTTACTGTTAACTATTTTATATACACCCATTTTGTTAAATTCCTGTAACAAGTTCAGATATTATAGGTAAGCACCTACATTACTTGGCAGCGACCAAAATCAGAGATGTAGTATTATAACTGTATACCGTAGCTACCGCGAGGTGCAATTTTGATCAAAATTTATACTGTATAATGGTGACCTCCCCCCGCCGCACGAGTCACCTCATGTTCCTCTGCTCCGCGGACTGACTGACAGGACTGAGTATTTCATATTTTCATAAAAGAAAATCAATGATAATGATTATGAACATGTGAGTAGATAAAGTAGTGTATGCAACTGTACATAATTAGGTCTTAAAACACTCGTGTGATTCTATTATGAAACTCGCCTAAGGCTCGTTTCATAAAACCACACTCTTATTTTAAAACCTCTCCTTATGTAGCAGTTCTACTATTAATATTATAACAATATCTCGGATTTATCGGTATTACATGGGGATATATGCATTGCTCAGTTTAGGACTAGGTCGATTTGTGTAAGATTGTCCCTTAATATTTATTTTTTATTTCTATTTAAGTAACGAGTGACAATTAATAAGATGTTGTTATTTTATCGTATCGATAAAAGAGACACATTGCTCGCTTCTGTCACTTAGTACAGTCGAGTTCATAAACTTTAATGATTAAAAATAAGCATAGTGCAAAAAAATGCTTTTTGCACTTTAGCGATAGGACTCGCTCTTTCGAAATGTAGGTACGCCTGTCAAAATATTAAGTAATACATATCATTTTAGTGAGAACGACATTGTCATCACGGTGAAGTTTGAATAGCAAATATCGGTTAAGTAGAAATACCGTAGTGAAATCTCGGATAATGTGAGTGTCAAACGTTTCGAATTGAGGCCCAGAGCTCTTATAGTACGTTGTATTTTATTGCTTATCCGGGTAACGCTTAAACGCATTAATTGAAGGAAACATCTTTATTAGGCAAAGATTATCCATATATGCATCGAACAGTTATTTAGCAACGCATCAACGTTGGACAGTTAAAGAAGATTGCTATTTTAATAGGTTAAAGAGACGGATGTAGCTAAAGCCGCTACCACATCACCACACCACATATCACAGAAGCCAAATTTACATGGACAAGGATATCCCGGGATATGGCCACTAATCAATGGATCAAAATATTTTATGTCAATTGTTTAAAATATTCTAATCAATTGACATAATATATAGCGTCCATAATATAGGTTTAACAGGCAACTAACGTCAAATTCGGTCACATATTTCTAGTCATAGTTTTGCCTTTACAGAAATATCGCTTGAATTTGATTTACACCGATACTATTAAAAATTCTAAATTTGATTTGAACCAATTTTGCTACACTTTTCATACAAGGCAACATGTAGAATGGATATCATCATTTCCGGTATATCGTTTAAATCGCTATTTAGTAATGTCACATTGAATTCGGTCCCAAGTAAATGTGAGATGTGTTGTGGTGGCTTTACAGCGCAACAAGTACGGGGCCAGACGTGTCATACAAAGCAGCAGGTGCAATGGCCAGACGTGTCATACAAAGCAGCAGGTGCAATGGCCAGACGTGTCATACAAAGCAGCAGGTGCAATGGCCAGACGTGTCATACAAAGCAGCAGGTGCAATGGCCAGACGTGTCATACAAAGCAGCAGGTGCAATGGCCAGACGTGTCATACAAAGCAGCAGGTGCAATGGCCAGACGTGTCATACAAAGCAGCAGGTGCAATGGCCAGACGTGTCATACAAAGCAGCAGGTGCAATGGCCAGACGTGTCATACAAAGCAGCAGGTGCAATGGCCAGACGTGTCATACAAAGCAGCAGGTGCAATGGCCAGACGTGTCATACAAAGCAGCAGGTGCAATGGCCAGACGTGTCATACAAAGCAGCAGGTGCAATGGCCAGACGTGTCATACAAAGCAGCAGGTGCAATGGCCAGACGTGTCATACAAAGAAACAGGCCATTATAGCAGGTATATCGTTTTAAACGTTATATAGTAATGTCACATCTAATTCGGCCCCGGGTATAGTAAATGTGGGATGGACATGTGTGGTGGTGGCTTTACACCGCGACAAGTGCGAGGCCAGACATGCCATACAAGGCAACAGGTAGAATGCCGCGCGCCGTAATATGTACTAGCGTCGGACGTAACTGGGA
Source organism: Apotomis capreana (assembly GCA_947623375.1). Lineage (NCBI taxonomy): Eukaryota > Metazoa > Arthropoda > Insecta > Lepidoptera > Tortricidae > Apotomis > Apotomis capreana. The sequence goes on along the minus strand of OX392505.1, from coordinate 18,377,237 downwards.
AAAACGATGTGTTTGTCTTTGTTGACTTTTTGGATGCTAACGTCCGACGTCTTCCCCTTAATCAGTGCAAGTGTATAATATCACATAAAAAATTGGGCAAGTGCGAGTTCGATTCGCGCATGAAGGGTTCCGTACCATAATCTATAACAAGTTTGTTGTATAGGAGCCCCCCTTAAATATTTATTTCATTTCATTTTTAGTATTTGTTGTTATAGTGGCAATAGAAATACATCATTTCAAATTTTCAACTGTCTAGATATCACCGTTCTTGAGATACCTACAGCTTGGTGACGGACGGACGGACGGGACGGACGGACAGCGAAGTCTCAGTAATAGGGTCCCGTTTTTACCCTTTGGGTTCGGAACCCTAAAAATTATAAAGGCGAAAGTTTGTGTGTTGGTTACTTCTTCACGTTCAAAGGGCTGGACTAATTTTGAATTAATTTGGTCAGGTGACACCCTGGGTTAGCACATAGGTAAGATTTTATTCCGAAAAAATTGTGAGGCGCAGCTAGTAATGATATAATAATAAATTAATATCGGACAACCTCCACCTCCAGGCCTCCCGTCAGGTGGACCGACGACCTAAAAAGAGTGGCAGGAAGCGGTTGGATGCGGAAAGCTGAGGACCGGGTATGGTGGCGTGAACTGGGGAAGGCCTATGTCCAGTAGTGGATGACTCCGGGCTGATGATGATGATGATGATGATGATGGACAACCTCATACAAATTTAGGTAAGCTCTAGTAAGCTTGTGTTATGGGTACCTACTAGACGACGATATATAAATAAATACATAGCATGCAACATTTTCTGTTCTCGTGGGATGAGTGTGGGTAAAACCGCGGGGCACAGCTTGTAATTAATATAAATCAATATCGGTCAACCTCACACAAATCAAAGTAAGCTTTAGTAAGCTTTTGTGTTATGGGTACTAGGCGACGAAATTAGATAAATACATAGAAAAAATCAATGCCCAAGGAACAATTATACAAGTTCACCATTTTGCCGGGATTCGAATCTAGGACAGTTGGCTTAGTAAGCAGCACTACCACGAACCGAACCGCATCGTCAAACCATCATAATTACAGAACAAGAATGTGCAAAGTGCTGACAACTATAAAGAATAACACATATTAGATAACTTGTGTAATCCCAGATAACATGAAGCTTAAATCTCTCTCAACTAATGAAAGTAATCTTCGTATAATGAAGCCTTTAATACCTTTGCCCATTGTGCACATGACAATATGAAACAAGTTGTTTTGATACGTACAACATCATTATGCTTGTTGAACATTGTGACGTCTAAATTGGAAATTACAACGAGCTGTCAATATACCTAATGGTTATTTGCTAGTGATGTGACCCACATGCTTATACGGCGCAGTAGAGGAATGAAAGCAGTACGGCAATGTTGTATAAAGTCAGTGGTCCGAATACGAACACAGCGTGATACTTATAATTTTCAAAACGATAAGTTTACTATAGATTGTTATTAGACAAAATTATTTAGGTAGGATTAGACGAGTAAAATTTTCTAAAGAAATACAACTCAAATCTATACCATGGTTAATATTTGGGATAGTGAAGTTCGCAAGAATGGTGCATTTCGACAAATGCAAGTTCAGAGTTATACAATTATTTTCAGTTGCTCATAAAAACTCGACTTTTTAAATCTTTTCCGGTTCCCATAAAATGATATCGTTCATATATTCGACTCCTTTTTAAGTACGAATATTCAATCACCGATTGAGGTTGAAAGTAGCCTATGAAAACCTTCGTTTATTATCTGAATTTAAAAAATGGGGAGACTCTCTGTTCGAATGTATGATTTTTTTACTAAGCGAATTACGTAACTAAACACGCTGCCAAAGCTATTCTATCTATGTTACTCGTGCTGTATTTGAATCTGTGTACCGTGTTCGGACAGTGATCGGAAGTGTTGTAAACTTGAACTCGGAGGCAGGCGGTGAAAGTGCACGGTAGCCGCGTATGCGCATAGCTAGTCTAGAACGTCTACAAATATCCCACAGATATTAAAACACATCAAAGTATACATTTACAAAAAAAATATGGCTTAAGCTTCTAGATTCTACGCCTTAATTATTCTATTATGAGTCAGTTGTTACTTGTAGATTGAACAGTACAATCAACAAATATCTGCATATACCGATACGCTGACACTGCAATCTCACTAATTGCATGTCAAGAAAAACGGTCTCTGCGAAATACGTAATATAATATCATATCTGATCAAGTGATCATTTACATGTATCCAGAAGAAAGTAATTATGGCGGCCGCTGGAAATTATCTGCATTTCATTTCAAGTGTATGCCAGTTATGGGATAGTGTTGTAAGTATAAATAATCTCAAGAGCTCTTCGCTGCATTGTGTCTACTTATAGAATTTAATTATCAACCACGTTGTTATAGAACGGAAACATTTATAAATCCATCTAATTGAAGGGCTAAAGGAAAGAACTGGGTAAGTCACAAATGCAATATTTTACAGGACAAGCATTTGAAGTTGTCGAATCGATTTATGGCATGTGGCTTAAGAATTTCAGACAGACGATATAAAGAAAAAAACTTCGAATTCACACATATCCTTCCTTTTAGATCTATCCCATTTACTTGAGGTACTTTGTCCATAAAAAAACCTCGAATTCACACTGTAGCAATAAAACCTGCATCTAAACCCTTCTCCATAAAACTGATTCATCGCTTGAATGTGAAACTCGTTCCCCCATTAGTTGTATTTTTAGTAAAACTATTCGCTAAACCGGCGTTTTGCCCCTAGTGCTTTTATTAAGGGCTATTCTCAGCTAGGAACGCACTAATGATCGTCCGATAGACAGCGGCCTGCTCTGCCAACATAAAATTCTTTTGCACGTCTGTCTGTTGCATTTGAGTAGTAAATTGTCTAGACGTCTCTGATAATATGGTATGCCGTTTCCGAAGCTCAAAGTGGTGATTATAGGTTGCTTTTGCAATAGGGAATGTAAAGTTTTTTATATACAATTTTTTCTATAGACTGTGTTACAAGGATCAATAAACTGCAGGTGTTTAATTTTAGCTTATCATGGTTATTCCAAATCATTATTTAAATTTTCGATATGAGAGATTGCTTATTTATTGGGGTTGTATGCCTGTAAAACCCAATTGAAAACGAAATTGTTGATAATTAGCAGTTTTCACTACCAACATTTTAACGGTTTGACACTGATATGTGTCAAAATATTGATAAGTGCACACCGTTGACCAGTTTCTTTTTAAATTTCGTTTTAAAAGCACATAAACCTATATAACTGCAAACTGTCATTTCGAAAAGTTAAAATCGATTTTGGAAAAACTATGGTAAGGAAAATTTAAGAGCTCCAGTTTTATAGATCCTTATTATGGCAAGGACTATCGGAAAAAATATAATTAGATTATCTTCAAAAAACTTTACCCTATTGTGCGCCTTGCTCAAAGAGATCGATTCAATAGCTGAGTTTTGTGATAAACTCGAAACATATATCTCTTTGATTTTCAAACTACCAACCTAGCATTCATGTTTACTACCACTAAAGCAATTTGCATTATCTCATAGAGAGTAAAACGAGATATAAAGACGCAATTAAATTAACTTAGTACCTTTTTATTACAGTTTATTTGCGAGTAGGATTTATACCAACTGCATACTTTAAAGGAGTGAACACATCGGCTCAAAATGCTACGGTGCGTTTACGCAAAGACGTGTCTGCATGACTTTAATAACTATAGCTTGACGTTGCGTTAACTCTGTGACGTGCGGTTCTCGTTAACGTCACGTTTTTCATACATTGAAGTGACGTTTATCGTAAGTGACACACACGACACGATACTATGCAAACGTAACGACACCGTATTTTGAGCAGCGATGTGGTCGCTACATTTGAAAACCTATACAGCACAAACCGCGGGTAATAACATGTATACGATGAAATTGCACAATCATTAACATCCGTCGAGGGCTACATCATATAAATCGACTTTTATGAACTCCATAAAGCCATTTACATCAATATGGAATAAGTAGTGAGTGTAAATATGGTGTGTTGTAAAATTAACAGTTTCGGAGTTTAGGGGCTCATTATAATGCACTTTCGACTGAATTTGGATGGTAAATACGATAATAAGCATCTGGTATATTACTGAAATGGACTTACAGCACAAACTGCGTCAACAGCCTACATAGCTAGCGCGCATGGACGTATAAGTGAAATGAAATGAAATAATTTATTCAGTAAGTAAGCCACAAGGGCACTTTTACAAGTCAGATTGTGAATCTACCGGCATTTCGCAAGAGGAGACCGCTGTTGAGAAGAAAGCCGAAAGAAACTCAACAGTAAGTCATTTTGTCGTAAATAATACTTAAACAATTACATTATACATTTGTGTCATAACTAATTACACGGGTACACGTAAAGGAGATCTATAGATAATCCAAATCAATGTTAAGTAGGAACATTAAAATAAAATGTTAACGATCAATTTAAAATATTAAATATACCCAGATATGTATAAAGTCTTTAGGTGTCACAACATGCAATAAAATATAATTACTTAATTAATTTAATTCCACAGAAATGTATAAGGTCTCTAGGCGGGTGGTTCTACTCAGGAGGGACGAAAATGAAGTGATTTGCGGCACACCATTTTTTTAGCATCTAAGGTTAGAAAAGTAGCTTAACGCCTAGCGGAGGTCGTTCTTTTACTGATCTCAAACGGGCCAGTCAAAAAATAAAATATACCAAATTTATGACCATTTAAACAATAGGTATATGGGCCCAGGAGACTGAGGACAGGATACTGAGATTATTGTGAGTTTTTAGCCAATAACTACGTCAATGCAACATTTAATATTGAAATCATGCAGTTCTGTACTCTAATGCAACGAATTTACGACCTATGAATGCAAAAAAAGTGTATAGAAAACAATGGATTTTAAATAAATACGGGCCAGGATACTGTTAAGCTGACTGGCCGTAGCACAACTTCACTTACACAACTCGCCGTAGCGACTAAGCCAACCGCGAACCGAGACAAACGCGATCATTTATATGCTAACTTCACTTCGATCTTTCACTCAGACCGAACAGCAACGCGCTAGACGTGGTAACTCAAACTGATTTTAACGTGTTTTGATGTAGCAGGAGACTGAGGTAAAAAACGAGGGACAAAATATAATGCACTTTTTTTTAATAAGTTTCGCATTTAAGGTAAAATTAGACAAACACATTGAAACTACATATATTATAGATTTCTATTTTAGCGAAAATATTACGTACATACTCAAAATGCAGTTATGATGCAGCCATTAAGCTTTTATTTCGTCCGAGAGACATGCCTGGAGACTGAGAATTTGGCACTTTAAAGTACAATTTTTGAGAGATATATATTTAGGGCTTAGCTAATTTTCAGTGTCATACTAGAAACCATTTAGTTGTACAGTTTCGATCGTAAATCAATATAATTTGCCTACAAAAACTATACAAAATAAGGTGAGCCGCGGAAAATTCCCTTGTGAGTAGAACCACCCAGGCGTCAACGTGAATAATTTACAATAGAAAATAATTATTAAACTTAAATTTCTTAGAGATGTATACGGTCTCTAGGCGTCACAACATGCAATAAAATATAGTAAGAGTGCGTCTCCATTGAAGCGAGGGCAAGCGAAGATGTGCGGAATAGACCAATCACCTGAGTTGAAGAGGGCGCCAACGCGTTGGCTAGCTCTCTCTCTCACTGAGCGTAATCGTTAGCGAGATGGAAGTGCGTGCTCGGAAGCGCGGAAATCATGTTTTTTGAGTTGTGTCATAAACGTGTGCATTTTATATTGAAAATAGTTTTACAGTTTTTTAGAACTTATAATTGTGCATCTATTGAGCTAAAAAACATTGTTAAAAACGGAAGGGTTTTGAAGATCCAACCGAAAATATCTAAAAAAGGGATGTTTGAGAGATAAAAGTATCGAGAAAATTATTACTAATCGTGCTTTCACGATGAGAAATTTGAAGAAAAACTGTTTAGGTTTCTTATTTCCAAGGGACAGATTTTTAATCACTATGGATATTGAGATCTAGGATCATTCACCTGGCGAATTTTGCATGTGTGGGCTCTTAAATCTGTATTGCAGCTCGGCTTCACTTTTCTGATTGGTCGATTCCGCACGTCTCGGCTCCGCTCCTTTTCAGTGGAGACGCACCCTAAGACAGAGCCCGACGCCCTGGTGCGTACTGCCACGTACGCTGTTAAGTGAGGGTCGCTTCCAATCGGTGCAAAGTGGCCCTTTTAACTTCTTCACTGCCAGTCACACATATATGCGTTCACATTCATACAAGTTTCTTCCTAGGCCACGGCGCCTGGCAATTTATGCGTTAATGAGTTTGTAATTGTGTCAAGTTAATTTTGTTGGAATGGAACACCTGTTTCTTTTTTCAACCGACTTCAACGTTAACAGAGTTTGTATGAAGTTAGTTTTGTTGGAACACCTGTTTCTTTTTCAACCGACTTCGAAATTCTCAATTAGATTGTAGTTATTTATGTTTGTTACCCCAGAACTTCGTCATTTATAAACCTAAATATTTGGAAAAATATATTATTTTTACATTTCCAAGCCCCATAAAGTTATGGCAAATCCGAAGACAAAATTCATGAGGTATCGAAGAAAATCGAAAAATATAATAGGCACTCTACTGCAATAGTGTGTATTGAGGCGGACTAATCGAAATTTTCTCCAAATGCAAAAAAAAAGCAAGGAAATGAAGAACGTTTTAAGAAAACGCCCGCAGAATGCAAATCCTTGGAGAGGCCTTTGTCTAGCAGTGGACATATGTGAGCTGATATAATTACGAATTAAGATTCATATTATACAGTCTTGTTTGCTTTACTAATTAAATTCGTGTCAGCAGCAAGATTGAATTAAATTTCTCAACACAATTTTCTCAAGTGGCAAAGTGAAATGTAAATTGGTGCCGCAACAACTAACGTAAGTGACATTTCGTTCACTAATAAACTTATCGAATCTTGCGTCATTACGGATTACTAGATAAAGAAATCGTCAAGAATTCTGTTTCGAAATATCTTGGAGATATTTCTTCCATTTCATTGCGGTTCGTTAACTTTTCCGATAGAGCGAATTAACAGAATCTCGATTGAGATACAATTTGCCGTTTTCCACGAACAGAGGCTAAATTCGACGTTTCTATGTCATACGTATTTGAGATCTTTCGGAGTAACCATTGTGAAATTTTCTTTATTGAGATGAATATTTGATAAAACTCAAAGTGAGTACTCTAAGTACTCAAAATGATATGCACACGGACTCTATTATTTAGAGATTAAGGGTTGTACAGATTAGTGTGTGAGCGTGTTATTTTACTCGTAGCTTCTTTTGCTGCTTACTGTACATAAACTTCAAAACGGCGAGCTAGTATATCTTTTAAATGCATGTTATGTGACACTGAACAAAAAGGTCCCATTGTGCGGCTAACCTTAGGACGTGTTGACAAGTTATTGGTTAATTTTTTTCAAGTTATTGGTTAAAATTTAATTCTTATGGGAAGCCATAATATTACCAATAGGACCCTTTATTAAACACTATCACATTATCTATTTAGTATTTGGGTGGATCAACTTTTTAATTTTGTATTTTCTGTTCCGTGACCCAGGGAACAATAGTGATTAAACTTCTAAGAAAAGTGTTGATAATTTATATTACAGGTACCTATTGACAGGAGATAGTCTACATAAGAATGGTCTTATAACTGCTTAAATTACAAAGCTTTTGCTAAATATAACCACGGTTCATAATCGTAGTTTTAAATACCGGCCAAGTGCGAGTCGGACTCGCGCACCAAGGGTTCCGTACAAACACTTTCCATCCCTAAGTGGTTAAGTTAAGTTTGCACCTGGTATGTATAGCGCCCCATATAAATTAGGTGCAAAGTTAGGTATTAATAGGTATTAAAAAAAAACTACTTACCAGATCTCGTTCAAAACAATTTTCGTTGGTAGTTTTTATAGGAACAGTGTACATCATATGTTTTTTTTAGATTTTTCATTTTCTTATTTTAGAAGTTAGAGGGGGGGGGGGACCAACTTTTTTCCACTTTGGAAGCGTCTGTCACGCAAACTATTCGGTTTAGAAAAAAAATATTTTAGAAACCTTGATATCATTTTTGAAGACCTATCCATAGATACCCCACACGTATGTGTTTGATGAAAAAAAAATTTTTGAGTTTCAGTTTTAAGTATGGGGAGCCCCCAATATTTTTTTTTTTTTTTTATTTTTGCATCAAAATCTTAATGCGGTTCACAGAATACACTACCTACCAAGTTTCAACAGTATAGCTCTTATAGTTTCGGAAAAAAATGGCTGTGACATACGGACGGACAGACGGACAGACGGACAGACAGACAGACAGACAGACATGACGAATCTATAAGGGTTCCGTTTTTTGCCATTTGGCTACGGAACCCTAAAAAGTGACCCTGGGGACATCACCATGGCAACGAGTGGCAGAAAATAGTTGATTGACCCATTTGAACCACATCTCCTTAAAAATGTCATCTTGTGATTCAGTTCAAATGACCAAAATCAATATACACTCCAGAGCAATAATAACGGGTGCAAGTTGTATGAAATGTCTATACAAAGTGCAGGTACATTTTATTAACGACTGTCTGGTACATGGCCGTGGTAAAACTGAGATATTGCTAAATTAGGGATATCGCAATGCTTTGTCAAATTAAGCCCTGTTTCGAGTCGTGATAAATTTGTTTCGCTGTAGATTTTAATTCGTCGAATAGGCGTGTTCGACATGACTGAGTGCAGTTTCGTGAGTTAAAGTTTGAACATTTTATCTGATCGAGACATAAAACTTAAAACCACGTTTTTGTCCTTTGCCGAACTAAATATGTCTCCTAGGAATTCCGCTTGATTTTGTTGGTTATTCTTTTAGTCATGGCCCTGATTCGATAAATCATTATGATACCTTCAATTTAGCAATATATCGGTTTTCGATTCCAGCTGAGTGACACTAAGTTGATAAGTTGATATTTTTAAGGATATGACAAAAAATATATACAATCGAATAGATAACCTCCTCTTTTTGAAGTTGCTTGATTATATATTATTATTGTAATCGGTATCGGTTGATTAGAAATTTTGCTAACGTCTGTAAGTTCAGCGACATGTCTCGAAATTGTGAATTTTACGCCTATGAAAATAGAGTAAGGACGTTCATTTTCGTGAGAACGATTACTGCCAATTGACTGAGAATCATACCCCGGGTATGCTGAGAATAGATAGCACATACATATTGGTGATCTCTCAGACATACACCATTAGCGACATGGAATTTTGCCTCAGGAAATTGGAACGATGTGCAAGAATTTCAAAAATGTGGCTGAGTCATCCTGAATGCTGATAGGGCTGGATACCCATTATGATAATTTTTGTTTTGGACAGGATGCGTGTGCGACGACTTAAAAACGTAAATTAATTCAGAAGCCTGAGTTGGATGGATTTTATATGAATACAGGTATTTTTTGTATTGAAAAATTATATACAGACATGCAATGATGTGGAGTAGATAACCGTGTAACAAAACATTATGCGACCTGTTGACCTGTATTTAAAAAAGGTTCCAAAAAACATTCATGTTAAAATCGCTTGCTATTTTTAAAAATATGAGTTCGTGAGTTTTAAATATTTGTTCGAATTGGTAGTACTTTTTTATATCACTTAAATTAAACAAAATTAAATTGTTTTACAAACAAAACTACCGTGAGTCTCAGACATATTAAAATACATAAACAGGTTTTGACTCACGTCGTAGAAGTCGAATAACGCTCTACATTATTTCGAATCGGTACGCGATTCATCATCAGGAGAGCCGATCAGTCACGGCGGCGGCCAACCGAACACACAGTGTCGATGTCGAGCGTTATTCGACTTCTACGACGTGAGTAGACCCATTTATATATTTTAATATTAAATTGGTTTAGTTGGATACAGAATTTAGTTAGGCATAGTTTTGTAAGTGTATTTTGATACATATACATACAGGGTGAACGCTAAGTCATGTATTTAAATATTTTTTTTAGTTACACTTCAGTAAAATCGGCAATCAGATACTATTTGGATGCAGGCGGACTTTTTGGATGGAGTATTTTTTTTTATGACCCTTTATTATTGTATTATGAGTAAGGTTTTATACATATCTTTTTCTTATGATAAACACTTATTATTCTGACTGTTTAATAATAATTGGATAAAAATTAAATTAAGAGTAGATAATAATACCAACTTGGTCAAGTATATGTCAAACGCAAAAAAATGTAGCGTGGTCATGATATGGAATAGAATACAATAAAAACGAATTAACACTAGAAACTGATGTAATTTATCAATCTAATCAACTGTTAAGCAGCCAAAAACATACAAAAAATATTTTGGTTCACGACTTAGAATTCAACATGTACGCATTAATAATATGGTGCAATGCAATACTTACCTGTAGCATCTTCCGTGAATCAGCTGCCAAAACAGTATTGTCACTTTCGACCTAAAATCTCGTTAGAAACCTCACAAACCATGTCAACTGCTCTCGAGCCAAGTGTTTGGCCTGGCTAATTGACCTTTATTTAAAGACACTTGCAACTCAAATGTCTCTTACCGTGCCCCTTATTCATGAATGATATTTAAGAGGCCTTATTTTAAATGTCCATTGATTTGGACTATTTTCTCCACACTTATTGTGGTCCATGCAACTTGATATTTATCGTTTTTATTATCTCTAGTGTTTTCTGGGTTTTCACGAGATTAAGTACCTAAACATTAATTTAAATATCACTAAAATTAACAATATCCAAACGAAAATGTTTCATCAATTTTTAAATGAAACTTCTATTATGATTTTAATTTAATATGGCATACATTTTCTATGACTCAAGCAAATAATCAAATTAGGTCATTTTATAAAAAGTAGAAAAAGGGATAGTCAGATGTATAAAAAACCGAAAACTCACGTGTTGTTTCGTCCATCAGCTCAGTTATACACTAGAATTTCTAGACCAGAATTGCTTTTCTAGTCTAACCCGATATAGGCATACTAGTGACTAAAGATTAGTTGTAGAGATTTAGATTCGATTAATATTTATTTTCGATTATAATATTAGTATAACCGAGTAAACCCCTATTTCTACAGAGTATAATTTTCTCCTTGCGGCAAGGTTTTATTTAGTCTATGACAAAGTCTAAAGGCTCCGTTTTGCCACCAGTAATTTCTCGGTTTCTCCAGCATCTCATTGTTAGATCTTAACCTGATGACAATGGCGTTAATTAAATTGTATATATGTATAACCTTTCAAACTAAAAACAATTTCCCGAATCGGCCCACATCCTTCTTAAAGTAATCAGAAAACCGGGAAAAAAACCATCCCGACTGAGAACCTCTTTTTTTATTGAAGTCGGTTAAAAAAGGTTTATAAGCTGTTTCATTCCTGTCTACTCGGTTATGCGTTCGCGTTTCTAGACCAGAATAGCTGCAGGTAATTAGCATCCCGCGACCGGATTGTTAACATTCTTCCTTCGTATCCGTTTCCAGATAAAAAAAAACTAAAGTGTATTATTTGTGAGAGAAATGTTAGTGTATTTGCGAGATTTTTTACTGAGTGAGGAGATAATCGATTATCCCTTTAGTATTATTAAACATTGTCTTTAAATTAGAACGGCTGTCCCAAAGTCCAGTTGAAAAACAAAATGAGTTGGAAATTTTCCGAAATCTCGAGTTGAAAGGATGGTATCGGGACAAAATTAAAATAGTTGGTTTTAGTTATAACAAAGTGTTATTATTATTTACGTGTTTTCTATGTGATTTTTCTGCGCAGCAACATTGCAGTGATGTATTGAAAAATAATATTTTAACTTTCATCAACAAAATTATACTTTTAGCCGTTATGAGGTAACTAATTGGTATATTAGGTTGACCATGTTTTACAAATAGTAGCTCAATGAAGCTACTTCGTGATTTTTAAAAACATAATTTCTTTCATTAATTAAACATGTGGACAAAACGAGCCCGGTTCTGGATTACTGGATTAAAGAAATTGAGAAATAATTATTTGCCGAAATAATTTGCATGCATTAACTCATATTATATATGATATTAGAATGCAAGATGACTGCCAATGTTTATACAAACTCTTTTTCCATTGAACTTAGATTGTCACCTTATCGAAGTCTGAATCCGTGCATTCCGTATGGATGGAAATGGAAATAGGTAATTAAATAGTGAACTTTAAAAGTAAGTAGGCCACAAGGGCACTTTTATATGTTTGAATCTATAGCTATTGCACAAGAGAAGACTTTCGGGGTTCCGTCTAGACACTGGTGTCTAGAAGGAGCCCCGAAAGAAACTGTTCGACACTTACCACGCTAGCGCCATCTAGAGAGATTATGGGCATTGAAGGTGTTACTGAATGAAGGGTCTATGAGAAAAGTATGTTATTACACTACTTTTACATTTATTTATAAAACATAATCAGTAAAATGTCTAATCAATAAGCGTAAAGAAAGAATATCCTTTTTGCTCCGATGACGTAACGACGCTTGGCTGCCGATATGTCGAAATAGTTAAAAGTTGCAAAAGTCAAACATTATATTGTGGCGTTTCGAGCGAAAGTGTCAGCGTGCCTGCGCATGAGTTTGACGACAACAATGCTGCCATTGTACATGCCAAAAGAGCGTACGTGCACACTACAGTCAGTGACGGTTGCGTTGTTTCTTAAGCGAGAGGTAAAATGACAGTGAAAGCCGAAACGTAAAGATTTGTCGCCAAAGTTATGGCTGCACCGTTTATTAAACACCCTGTAGAATGCACAGGGCACGTGTACAAACAACGATGTAATTTAACTTTATGTCCAACAGTCGGTGTTCTGTGGAAAGGTTCTGAATAAGTTTTTACTAGTGTTATAATTTGTATGTTGGTTGGTGCTTAGTGGTTGTAAGTTGCCCTATTTACTTAGTTGCAGGATAAGTACTATCCGACGAAAAATTTACCTAGCCAACTAAATACATAATTATGAAACTTGCAACACTACTTACCCAATATGAAAGATATCGTATTATATCATAGTAAATTTTGAACTATACTACCCCAGATTATAATTCCATGTTGTAATAACAAGAACATATATGCAAAGCAAACTTTTTGTCGATCGATCATTGTACAGTGTTTACTTAATAACAAAATTACGTGTTTTTATACTATCTTTCTTATACATCGGACAGGTCGATAGAATATGCTTCGTCACTAGTATACCTCAATGCGGGTATAATAAATACATGTACTTAGACAGTTCATCTTTTTTTTGTGTGAACTAGTTCATTAATTAACAACTTCGCTAATAGCCATCAACCAGTAAACCAATAAACTACGTTTAGATGAAATCACCATAACACCTTATGTAACAGTAAAGTTAGATTACTTCGATTAATTATAGCTTTCGCATCTACGCGCAAACGCCTCCGCCCAATACCAATTTTGGCACACCTATTCGGACATTAACAGCTCCAATTGATTTATTTGTTTTAATTTTCGACTAATGATATCGTAAATGTTCCGATTCCGGTCCGGAGATGCATTCGATGTCGTGTTCTTACGCAATAGGGATGCATTGCTAGATCTTATCGCACGGTGCGGGTAAAGGTATGCTGTTGTGAAACTGAAGTCACATTGATTTCGAACTTTACGGCAATGGAGGGAAGGAATACTTGTGTTATTGAAAGTTGTTTGTGTGAGTTGGTGGATGACTTTGCCGTCTTTGCTGGACAATGCGTCTTTATTCTTGCGTGCGTTGTCCGTCTGACAGACGGACGGCAGTCGGCGTGGACGCATGTCAAATTCTTATGAAACATCGTTATTTCATGTAGGTACTAAAGCATTATTTATTAATAAAACGATGGGCTATGAAACGAATTTAATAAATGAATAAAATAACGTTAATAATTATCGTTGGTCGTCGTTCATGCAACTGTTATCGCGTAAATAGTTGTCAACTCTTTCCTAAAGGTGGGTGGTAAAAATTATAAGTAATCTAAAGGTATTTTTTATGATAGAGATACTATCCTGTCCTGTGACGTATCAGGTAAGTATCTAATATTATTATCAGTGTTGTGCCCGTGTCGACTACATTCAACCCTTTTCTCATACTATCCCTGTAAGCATACCCAAAACATGCTTATAAGAAACAAAGCAATTGCTTTATAGAATTAATGCTTCAAAAGGCTAGCCTTTCAAAACATTATTTACGTCAAGCAAACACGATTCGCACGCCTCCCAGCAAACTTGAAATCGGCAAGCAAAATTTAAAGTCACATTACGCAAATTGCGTAACATCGGCGGTATCTACGAGTATCGTAATAATCCCATTTGTCAGGGAGATAGCATCGCGTCTCTCCCGCGACGATGGGAACAATAGGCCACGTAACAGATGAAAGCGAAAACAATTAGGAGATCATAGTACATCGCGGACTTTCGCGTATCGCTCCTTATCGCGAGGATCTAATTAGTTTTGGCAGAAAAAATGGCAACCTCGCGATTGGTGCCGCATAACGTGACATGTAATTTTCTAGTTTTTTAGGGTTCCGTACCCAAAGGGGAAAAACCGATACTCTGCTGTCTGTCTGTCTGTCACCAGGCTGTATCTCGTGAACCGTGATAGTTAGTTGACATTTTTACAGATGATGTATTTCTGTTGTCGCTATAACAACAAATACTAAAAAAACAGAATAAAATAAATGTTCAAGGGGGCTCCCATGCAACAGACGTGATACGTTGCGTTAAGTTTGCACTTCATTTGTCACCATACATACCAGGTGCAAACTTATCTTAACCCGGCCAGTTAAGATGGAATAAGTGTTTGTACGGAATCCTCGGTGCGCAAGTCCAACTCGCATTTGGCCGGTTTATTTTGAAGCTGCCGGTGATTACGCCAAGTTTGCCTGTCGCATCTTGTTTCGATCTGATTATTTTAGACTAAAAACTATCACAAGATTATTACTGCATGGAATAAATTATACGTATTAGACGGGTAGGTCTGTAGCCATTTCAATCTCAAGACTTGCTAAAGTCAGCCAAAAGAAGTCTACTCCAGTGTGCGGTATAATTCATTTCGCTTCTGGTGATCCTTCTCAAAATTATTAGTTCAGCCTTATTGTCTTGTCGTCGTATTCGATGGTCACTACTCAGTAAAGAGCCAGGCGGTAGTCGTTTTGTCTCAGTTTATTGTTCATGTTCGTAATCACTAAACCTAAAATTCCTACTTGCGTTTAGCGGCAAATAAACTCCTACTAATCACTAAACAATATGTAAACAGACCATTATATGCAGCACCGCACAAAATGAATACTATTTAAAAGGCCCAATTCTAGCAGCAAAATTCTGTAGCAATATTACAATGAAGAATACTCTTCATGTAACCTCACTGGCTTAATTTATAAGCAATCATCATCGCTATAAATAAACCTTACAGCATTCGCGATGCATTGGAATTTTCGCAACCTAAAGCGTTTGTATATCGATCGTTTTCACATTACGAACGTAGCCGGAGAGAATATCTCATTATAGATATCGGGGCGTTTCGAATAGACGCGTAATTTTATACGAGAGAGCAATATATCAAAACGAACTGATCACAGCTACAATCACACATCTTCTTTTTACTTGAATCGTGTACCCAATACGTGTAAATGGTGCTGCGAGGCTAGTAATTGCACTTAATGTCGCCCGCGACCCATTCAGTGCATTTTCAATGCGATATTTATTTATTTTAATTCGCGTTTCGCCGACATGGCTCCTAGATTTTATCTTGTCACGCCTGTGGTTATTGTGCAGGGTTACAAGCGGTAACCGGCATTGGGTTGGGTATGCATTTATTGTAGGATAGAATGCACTGCATCTTATTATAATAGGTTCGCTTATAAGTGTGGGTAAATGGGAGTTAAATGTAGATTTGTTTATTATGAACTTGGCATTTTATTGCACGTATTTTTGCAATGGCGCAGCTTGGGGTAGCTTTTCAATAAAAGGTCTCATCCACTTATCCAAATATGAATCGCTTTCATGCTATCCATAAAATCCAGTATAGAAAGAAACGTTGAGGGAAAGAGGAAGAGGGGAAGCCGAGGGCTAGCCGAGGGCTAGCCGATCTTAAATAGATCAAATCAAGAAGTGAACATAGTCATAAGAAAGTTGAAGATAGAGAAACATAGAAATGGTTCCACTGGGAAGAGCCTTAAAATAATGAATGTATAAAGAATAGATAAATCTGAAAAGTTGTGACTTAGAAAAGATCCATAAGGATGCAACATTTAATTTTCCGTTTTATGAATATACGGGTTAGTTGACTCTAAAATAATTGACACTTTAATCTGTAATAATCATTGTTTGTCAGATAAACATTTCCACTTTATTAGTAGGAGATGAACCATAGCTTTCATGTTTTTATTTTATCACTTTGTCGGGGTGATTGGCATAAATACCCATGCAAGTTTACAGCTTTCTAGTAAGTACTGTCACTAAGATGAGCCTTGGACAGACACGAAAGGAGATCGAGAGAGACGGCACCATACGACGGTTGAATTTCGAACATCGGAGTAGCCCTTCTTGTTAGGACTACGGAACCTTAAAATGGAGATTTAAAAGTTTGATGGCTCGTGCAAAGCTTCGATAACATAATGGTCAAGGCGCCCGTGTTCGCCCGGAGGGTCGTTGAAGACGCGTATTCGAAACCCGATCCATTTTATATTTCTTTACATTTTTCGCATTTTTATATTTGTAACTTATACCGGGTGTGGGCCGTAATAGGAGCAATAAATTACAACACAAGTTCTTCTCTTCAAACTAGACATTTGTTTAGCACCTTTTGAAAATAACGTTATAAAACAAAAGTTTATTCAAAAAGGCAATGTATTACGAAATCAACGATAAATAGTAGCGTGACAACTATGTCAATCCTAAGGCAAGATTCGTATCGTACGTATCCATAATTGAAATTATGAACATCTGAAAACTATAATTATATTCATTAAGTTTTTAAACAAATGTTATTCACTTGAAAGAGTAGAATCTATGTTTTGATTTATTGCTCCTCTTACAGGCCACACCCGGTATATTTAAAAGTATGTTCTTCGGAAGAAAAAAATGCTCTTAGATTAACGGCATATCTGGGGGCACGGCAGTGCCCCCGCCAAGACGAAAAAAAAGAGGCGGGGCACTACCTACCTTTTCTCGAACCGTTTCGTCTCATTTTCAAACCCTCATAGTTTCGTCCCAGTTAACACCAGAGCGCCCAAATTCACAGGTTAAGATGCAGTTAGGGAACACATGAAATGTACTAAATTTCATTGATCTAGCTTTTATACTTTAGGTTTTATTGGTACCTAAAATACGCCGATTTTGCCACTCACTCACTTATGTATCAAAACCTCTGGGGTACTTCCCGATGACCTAGAAAGCTGAAATTTGGTATGTAAGCTAGGTTTAGTACACAAACAATAGAATAATTCTGAAACTTGGAACTTTTACCCCCCAACCCCTTAAACTAGGGGATGAAAGTTTGTATGAGACTTTCGCAAATTTTGATACTAGAGGTCTGAAAATTTATACCTATTGGGCTCATTGTTATAAATAAAATACACATTCTAGGATTTTTAGAAAATCACCCCCCACCCTTAAAATAAGGGGATGAAAGTTTGTATGGGCTTTCCATAGGTAATGGGGGATAAAAGTGTATATATATATATATGGGGCTAAACGTAAGTATTTCTTAAATACACAATTATTATTACTACTTACTTAGAAACACTTCAGCACAAAAAAAACATATAAATTAAAAATTACCTTACAAAAAGAAATGAGATCCCACCAAAAACATTTCATGTAAAATTGGCGGCCAAGACTCACATGCTCATAACGCTTTCGCTGTAAAAAAGTGGTCAGATCCCTCGAAAAGCCAAGCCCCTTAAGCCCTGAGTTTACTGATCCTACACCTTGGCTTCAAAAGTATGGCTTGGCCGTTTCATAAAGTACCGTAAATAAGTTTAACGGACTGTCCGGCCTATATGGTAAGGAATTAAGTTTAATATATTTTATCATGAAGACATAAACTTAATTTCTTGATACCGTATGGGCCAGACGGTTCGTTGGACTTATTTACGTTACTCTATGAAACGGCCAAGCCATACTTTTGAAGCCAAGGTGTAGGATCAGTAAACTCAGGGCTTAAGGGGCTTGGCTTTTCGAGGGATCTGACCACTTTTTTACAGCGAAAGTGTTATGAGCATGTGAGTCTTGGCCGCCAATTTTACATGAAATGTTTTTGGTGGGATTGTTATATTGTGTATATTTTCAACATTGTCAGATGAAGCTTCGTTCTAAATGCAGTAGTCTAAACTAAAGTTTAGCAGTGGATACTGATCTGGAATGTCATAAATAACCGGGGCAGCATCGCACGAAACGAAACATTACTTCACGTAGATTTATAATAAGGCTAAGTTACACAGTACCGAGTTTGAACTGTGAAAAAAGAAGTTAAAATTATATAAAACACCGTTATTTTAGTCTAAAGCATAAAATCAGGACATAATGAATTCGATTGACATTCGTTGGAGATGCAGGTTCGAATCCCACCATATATTTGTGGTAGTTAAATTATACCAGGTGTTTCCTGTAATAGGAGCAATAAATTAAAATATAGATTCTACTCTTCAAATTGAACAACATTTGTTGAGCAACATAAAAAAAAAAGTCAGTTTTCAGAATTTTATTATTTCAAACAAATTAAATCCCACCAAAAACATTTCATGTAAAATTGACGGCCAAGACTCACATTCTCATAACGCTTTCGCTGTAAAAAAGTTATCAGATCCCAGGAAAAGCCAAGCCCCTAAGCCCCGACCTTACTAACCCCACCACCTTGGTTTAAAAAGTATGGCATCAACTGGCTTCAAGCCCCTAAACCCGGAGTTTACTAACCCTACACCTTTGTTTCAAAAGTATGGCTTGGCCGTTTCATAGAGTACCGTAAATAAGTCCAACGGACCGTCTGGCCCATATGGTATCAAGAAACTAAGTTTATGTCTTTGATAATAATATATACTTATAAACTTAATTCCTTACGATATAGGCCGGACAGTCCGCTAGACTTATTTACGGTATTCTATGAAACGGCCAAGCCATACTTTTGAAACAAAGGTGTAGGGTTAGTAAACTCCGGGTTTAGGGGCTTGAAGCCAGTTGATGCCATACTTTTTAAACCAAGGTGGTGGGGTTAGTAAGGTCGGGGCTTAGGGGCTTGGCTTTTCCTGGGATCTGATAACTTTTTTACAGCGAAAGCGTTATGAGAATGTGAGTCTTGGCCGTCAATTTTACATGAAATGTTTTTGGTGGGATCTCATTTCTTTTTGTAAGGTGCTTTAGTTTTTTTAATTTTTTTGGGCTGTAGGGTTTATTGAGCGTCAACTGAAGTAGACAATTGTGTATTTAAGAAATACTTAAGTTTAGCCCCATATATATATACACTTTTATCCCCTATTATGGGAAACCCATACAAACTTCCATCCCCTTATTTAAAGGGTGGGGGGTGATTTTTTAAAAGTCCTAAAATATGTATTTGATTTATAACAATAAGTCCCTATAGTATAATTTTATTAAAACTTTCGTGAGACATATTTAATTATTGTATTAAGCGATTTACACTCACGTGAAATTGTCAGGAACGGCCCGACATGTTTCGAACTCGTATGGAGCCCTTCGTCACTGTGACGAGTTTGCCGCGGCGGTGTGCGGGCAGCCGTCCCTGATGAAGGGCTCCATACGAGTTCGAAACATGTCGGGCCGTTCCTGACAATTTCACGTGAGTGTAAACCGCTTAATACAATAATTAAGTCCCTATAGGTTTCAATTTTCAGACCTCTAGTATCAAAATTTGCGGAATTTTCATACAAACTTCCATCCCCTAGTTTAAGGGGTTGGGGGGTAAAAGTTCCAAGTTTTAGAATTATTTTGTTGTTTGTGTACTAATACTAGCTTACATACCAAATTTCAGCTTTCTAGGTCATCGGGAAGTACCCCAGAGGTTTTGATACGTCAGTGAGTGAGTGGCAAAATCGGCGTATTTTAGGTACCTATAAAACCTAAAGTATAAAAGCTAGATCAATTAAATTTTGTACATTTTATATGTTTGCTAACTGCATCTTAACCTGAGAATTTGGGCGGTCTAGTGTTAACTGGGACGAAACTATGAGGGTTTGAATATGAGACGAAACGGTTCGAGAAAAGGTAGGTAGTGCCCCCTTCTTTTTTATTCGTCTTGGCGGGGGCACTACCGTGCCCCCAGATAGTATTTTCAATGTACGTCGTCCAACATTGACATTCCCTGAGCATTGACATAGCTGTCACTCTACTAATATCGGACATTTCGCAATACATTGCTTCTTTGTCTAAACATTATTCTCCAAAATATCATTTAATACACGTTATTTTCAGAAGTTGCTTGACGAAATGTTGTCCAGTTTCAAGCGAAGAATCTATGTTTTAATTTATTGCTCCTATTACAGGAAACACCCGGTATAATATACATGTATTCACTTGTATCGTGGATGCTCTCCGAACGCTCTGCACCCACTTGAAGCATCTCTCTTTGGCCCTATGGTTGACTGGTAGAGAAAGCCAATAGGCATTAAGTTAACCATTTGCACTGACTTTTGTTTTGTGCAATAAAGTTTAAATAAATAAGTAAATATATCACTAAATTAATAATAATATAATTAATTATTGTATTGAGCGGTTTACACTCACGTGAAATTGTCAGGAACGGCCCGACATGTTTCGAACTCGTATGAAGCTCTTCATCAGGGACGACTGCCCGTACACCGCCGCAGCAAACTCGTCAGACGACCGCTTAATACAATAATTAAATATGTCTCACGAAAGTTTTAATAAAATTAATAATATAATTAGGTATATTTTTGTTTTTTGTTTTTTATAATAATATAATTATTTTTTTGTTTTTAATTATTATAAGTATCGACTTTTGGCCGTTGGTTAATGAAGGAGTTTGGGAAAATTAACTCGGCAAAATGTAAGTATATCAAAAATAACACAAAATCAATGAACAGTGTGTCTCGCCTTTACAATGAGAATAGCCTAGACCGAAACGTCTAGAATTTATGAGGGCTTTCGATTCAGCAATAACATAACTTTGGGCCTTTGTGTTAACCGCCGGCGCAGTAAATGATATCCGTTGGTGCAGGTAGCTTCGGCATGCGAATGGAAAATGTTCGACTACTATAATATCTTTGTGCACAGGATACAATAATCAAACGTACAAGTTAAATGTTAAAAATAAGGATTATTCGCGAGCCAAATATTCTGTATAAAATTTTCAATAAATCAAATTTTCTGTAAATTAATGTTAATGCAAAATAAATTAAATTATAAATAAAATAAATAGGTATTACGGGACAATCATACACAAATCGACGTAGTCCCAAACTAAGCAAAGCTTGTACTATGGGTACTAGACGACGATATATACATAATATATAAATACATATATAAATAACATCCATGACCCAAGAACAAATATTCGAGTTCATCACACAAATATTTGCCCCGGCCGGGATTCGAACCCGGGACCGCCGGCTCAGAAGGCAGGTGTCTGCAAACTGCGCCAACCGAGTCGTCTTTTTAATTGCTTACATACAGATAAAATAGATATTTTTAGTAAGTAGGTATTTAATGGTTTTATTTTAATGAAAACCTGCCCTGTAATGCTCAGGAATGATGATAAAGTACGTAAACATATTTTATTACTCATTTCACGTAATCTTTAGTTATTAGGACCAAATTAAAAATACATTTGTCGATTTCAGAACCAGAAGTTTAATAGCCACTGCACTTATTCAGTCGAATATACGTAAAATTAACATAAACAAGTGCGAGTCGGACTCGCGCACCGAGGGTTCCGTACAAACACGTTCCATCCCTAGTGGTTAAGTTAAGTTTGCACCTGGTATGTATAGCGCCCCATATAAATTAGGTGCAAAGTTAGGTATTAAAAAAACTACTTACTAGATCTCGTTCAAAAAAATTTTCGTTGGTAGTTTTTATAGTAATGTACATCATAGGTTTTTTTTAGATTTTTAATTTTCTTATTTTAGAAGTTAGAGGGGGGGGGACCAACTTTTTTCCACTTTGGAGGCGTCTGTCACGCAAACTATTCGGTTTAGAAAAAAAATGTTTTAGAAACCTCAATATCATTTTTGAAGACCTATCCATAGATACCCCACACGTATGTGTTTGATGAAAAAAAATTTTTTGAGTGTCTGTTCTAAGTATGGGGAGCCCCCAATATTTATTATTTATATTTTATTTTTGCATCAAAATCTTAATGCGGTTCACAGAATACATCTACCTACCAAGTTTCAACAGTATAGCTCTTATAGTTTCGGAAAAAAATGGCTGTGACATACGGACGGACAGACAGACGGACAGACGGACAGACGGACAGACAGACATGACGAATCTATAAGGGTTCCGTTTTTTGCCATTTGGCTACGGAACCCTAAAAACGAAGTAAAATCAAAAGTAAATCTCATATTATAATTAGTAGAGTTGGGTAATCAAGATGAAAAAGTCGCAGTGATCGTACGTCTAACGACGACATCTCACAATGCAGAGGCAGGGAGTATTACAAAATTAAAGCCGTTTATCCGCTCTTATTAGTCATAATATTACTCATTGCATTTGAGCCACGGTAATTGGAAATTTTTACCTGAAAGTAGTAAAAATACCTCGATTAGGTGGACGGTTGACCTTGTGACGGTAGCGGGGAGTCAATGGATGCGGTCTAAACGGCCTATGTTCACCAGTGGACGTCTGTGATTGATAGATAGTAAAATACTTAATTTTTTCATTTTTAATTGTATTAGATTCTATTCTGCCTACTTTCAGGTAAAGGTGTCCAATTACCCTAAAATGCATTGAGTAATGTAACAGCTCCCCCAAATATAAGAAACCTATGCAAAAAAACGCGTCGATCACGCTTACATTTCTCGTACAAATAACATTCTCACATACGCCTTCGAGCCGTTTTTGTGTTAGAAGTTACAATTTCAAAAACGTAAACTAAAATATCTCACATTGTAACTCGAAAGTAACAGGCCTAATCAAGTCACAGTCACAGTGACAAGTACCATCATGTCACAGTGATTTTAACGATCATGCCAAATAAAATGTAACGCTTTCCCCCATCTCTAATAATTACGCACTCAGCTTACAAATACGTCCTGTTCAGAAGTAACTGTTTAATTAAATACAATTACATAAATATTGCAATACGCAAATGCAAATTCGAAGTCATAAAAAACGAAAGTCGGACGTGTCTGTATTTACCTAATGTGTTATCTGTAATAATTAGTGAGGATTTTCGGCACTCGAGCACTGTCATACCGTCAATCGACTGACGGTAGCCTGTCAAAACGTTTTGACAGGAATTGACGGATAATCATCGCGTAATCAGTGCGATTGCTTCACACGGGGTTTTATGTATATTGTCTAATAGTTCGGACATACGCATTGATCCATTCACTATTTTAACCACGCAATTGTGCTACTAAAAAATTGCATTACTTAGGTTGGAAATTTAAGGCACGTTTTTAAATATTGCCATATATGGCCTAAATGTCATAGCCTAGTCTGAAGTCGTGGTTAGGTATGACGAAAAGCGAAGCGAGCAGGATTGCAATGTTACGATACCTTGTGATAACAACACAGCCCGCTTACTTTAGAAGAAACAAAACTGTCTGTTAGAATAAATTCGCCTAGAAAACTAGTCAGCGCTTGAAAGTGAAGCCAGTTTTGGTGAGCTAAGTTTCGTTTGTGTGCACATCTGTCACAACGTCAATGTCACGAGAAAACGTCTCTGTGATTGGTTCGTCGACATATCTTTCGAAAATCTGTGTAAAATCACGGGGTAAGGTATTACACCTAGACAGAAACAGGCTGGACTGGATTTTACCAATTACCCTTTAGGTACCTAATGTTTACAATGAAGCGAAAAATGGAAAAATTTAATGGTTCAGACAGGATTCGAACCTGCGTTTCCAACGGCTTTCCGGGCCAACACGGGCGTCCTACCAACTGGACCACCGAACCAGATGTCAGAGCCATTGAATCTTTCAACTAGTTGCTTCAACATGCCTTAGGGTGGCATCGTAGCGCCATCTACCATAAAGATTTAGACTTTATCGTAGGCACCATCGTCTCAAATTTGTTGAGAATCGATAGTAACGATGTGCTACACCCGTTTTTTTTTTTAAATATCCTTTACCTAGTAGCCCTTTTACTTCTAAAGTTGTGTTGGCGTGGTTGATCAGTATATAAAAGAGGATTCTTTACTTATATTTATATTTAATAAAGATGCATATTATTAAATGGTTAGACACTTTTAGATAACATTATATTTTTGTTACTTAAGTGATCTCAGGATTTTTATTGTTGCTTTGTCTAGCTAAAATCCGTTCCTCCATAGTTCTACTGCTGGGCAACGTCGAAAAGGTTTTGCCCGCTAGTGGAAGTGTTTTATTCAGCTAGAGTACATTATTATTTTGCAAACCATTATTAGGGCAAATTTTTATTTTGTTGTCGTTTTTTTTTCTCAGATTTCAATAAAATTTGGTGGGTTGGTAAAGCTGCTTATTCAAGGTAAGCCCAATTTCACGATATGTCCTACAAAATTTTCCATTGAGTTACAAAAAATGTATGTATTTTTACAAAATTTTCCATTGAGTTACAAAAAATGTATGGAAATTGGGCTTACCTTGTTCAGAATAAGCAACTTTACCAACTCACCAAATTTTATTGAAATCAGAAAAAAAACGACACAAAATAAAAATTTGCCCATTAACAAGCTAATATCTGGTTGAATGAAATGTAACCAAGGATAGCTCAGTGCTACAGTAGTTAGAGACTTTTAAAATTGTATGCACGCAAGGATTTCATTTTAATGTTGCTGGAGGATGCTCTGACTTTGCACTAACAATTTACTGCAATTCGTCTGAATGACCGACGTACAGTCTTATTTAGTGTTACTCGTATGTCTCGGCCGGACAATACTCTACGCTCGTGAGACATTGTACGGGACATAGTTCAGCAACAATGTCTCGTCGATTGTAACTTTACCGGTTGTTTTCAACACTACAATTGCGCAGTAGTAGCCGACCCACCACGCCGTCAATTAAAAGTTACCTCATAAATGCTAATGCTGTCTAATTACTAAAAAGTAATCCTTAAAAGATCTATCGAAATGTGATCCATCTGTTATGTAACGGTGTTTTCTTGATAACCGGTATTCGGACTACTTACAAATGTTGCGTAGAATTACGGACTAATTATAAATGTCTACTAACAAATCTGTCCGACTGAGTGTCCATTGACACGGGTATCGTAAAGAGATTTATGCGTAATTGACGAAATTTTACTTTGACATAACTATGAAAATTGAGTGGTGAAAGAGTTGTCAATGTTAATTAATTTAATTAATAGGGGTAGCGCCTAATGCTACTTAAAGGCTCTACAGTGAGAATAGTTGTATTTATCGTTTATTTCAGAATATTAAACATTTTATGAATTCAACGTGTCATTAGATGGGTTATGAATTCAACGTGTGTTTCTATGTAACTCTCTGTGGCATCGTAACGCCCAAACGGATAATCCAATTTAAGTTCGTTTTCTTAATCGATAGTCTTGTTTATTGAAATGGTTCTTGGCTTTGTTTGGTGGAGATTAATAGGAGCAGTCGTTTAAGATACAGCTTTCATGAGAACAAGTGACAGGATCTCAACCAATACTGAAACTGAGAATTCAACATTTTGTTAATATTTTATTTCGAAACCCAATTATGTTTTCCGAAATATTTTTTTGATTGGGTAAATTAACAATTTACTTAATAATTATCATAGACGCCACTGACAGGCGTGAGAAGATCGATTTTACAATTACAAACAGACAAACCGAAACTAAACAGACAAAATATCAGTGAAACGAAAATCGCAGCCTATTAACAATAGTCAGTAGAAGAAGGAGACAGAGTAATGGCCACCATGTGAGCAGGAAACGCCAGGATAAATGGCTAGTATTAAAATTTGCACAACTGTAACTGTTTACAAATTAGCATCTCGGTTTTATCTGTATGTTAATGTTAAGAGGAAGCTTGCTTTTCAACTGACATTAACCAAAAGTACCTACTTGCATTTTTGTATTTACGTTAAGTGGTTAGTTTCCTGTGTCAATGTTATTATTTATATTATATAAGTATACTTATGGAAAGTTATGTTATCAAAAATGTAGGGCAAGTACTTTTTATTTTGTCAATCATACAAGATGAAGCACATTAAGGTTCGGGAGTGAGGAGATGTGACGTCACCTTTCAATAATAATGTAGCACAGCGTGATAGCACGCGGATTTTTAACGGACTATAAATGCCTTCGTAATTTCTTGTTTGATTGGCAAAATAAAAATTCGTGCCATTTTTTATACGGTGTAAAAGGTGTCCTATCTCAATTCTGAAACATTGTGTCCCATCTGTAATATTTCTCCAAATTTTTCCGAAAGTATATTTTTCCTGAAACTCGTAATAAATTCAGGATTTTAAAATAGTATTTTATGCAATCGTTGCACAATGAAGGTTCTTAAAGTCGAGTACCGCGTTTAGGGCACGATGCTTGCCGACTGGTACATAGGCCAGGTACGAGTTTTTAAGACCTAATTGTGTAACTATTTCATATAATACTTTTTATACGAGCAAAACACAGAAAAACATTTTTTACTTTGATCGTCATTCCCCACTATGAATTTTTATTTTTGATGTAAGTTACCTTTTACGTTTAACTAAAATGACCTATTAAAAAAAAATATCGCGATGTTCATGCACCCGCCAACTCGTGATTAGTTAAATTTTTTGACAAGTAATTTCAACCAATCAGTGAACAGTAGCGTGTTTTTTTTTTAATCAAATAGGCTGATGTTCTCTTTTAGAAATTATTAGAGTTGAGTAGAGAGATGCCTTATGAATATTAAAGTTCTGTAGCGGGTACCATAGAGTATAGAATTTTGGTACAGGATTAAAAAGTGCGTTATTGTGATTATGCCTGTGAAATTATAATTGACACATTAAAGTACGCGAGTATAAAAACATTGTTTTAAAGAACCCATTAGGTTAGGTTAGGTTTGTTTTATAATTATTCTGAAAAATTCACAGTTTTGGAAAAAAATGGCTTTCGGTGAAATGAAAATTTGACAAAACGCTACAGATGGGAAACTAAAATTAGTGTTTCAGATAAGTAACCGATGTAACAAACGGACTCATTTTATTTTTTTAGGAAACTACTCAATTTGACGACACGTTTGGCTCGGTTTATAGACACCTGCCCACTGAGCCGGCGGTCCCGGGTTCGAATCCCGGCCAGGGCAAATATTTGTGGGATAACCTCACACAAATCGATCTAGTCCCAAATTAAGCTCAAGGAGGCTTGTGTTATGGGCACTAGACGACGATATACGTACTTATATATATAAATATATACTTAAATACATAGAACAACCATGACCCAAGCACAAATATTCGAGTTCATCACACAAATATTTGCCCCGGCCGGGATTCGAACCCGGGACCGCCGGCTCAGTAGGCAGGTGTCTACAAACAGAGCCAAACGCGTCGTCAAAGTATATATCACAAAGGAACAAGTTAGAAGAGTCCCAAATCGTTTAGTATACAAACCAAGCCGGTCGAAATCAAATTCTATGGTTGCCAGCCATAGTACCTAGCATAGCGCTCGCTATAGTTAGAAACGTCAGGCAGGACAGCTCACCGGCGACAGCTCAAGTTAGTAATTGAACGGAATTTTGAATTTCAGCTATTAGACCATCAAAACACATAAAGGTATTCGTCAAGAACTGAATGACAGTCACACCGGGTCAAAAAGTACCATAACCCAGCAGCAGACATAATTCTGGGGGCCTATGATGGTCGCGTCTATCACATGATAAATAAGTGGGACAGCATCTGTCATTTACACTCGCATTTTGTTGAAACGTGACGGATGCTGTGTCTCTTATTTATCGCGTGATAAAAGCAACCATCATAGGCCCGCTGCATTCGATTTGATAGGATTTTAACATAGATACATGCGTAAGAAAAAGGTACGTAAGTAATTCATACATCCGATTACTAATTAAAAAGCACCCACCTAGTCCTTAACTTGAATATCGTCGGACTTGTCACTTTCTCCGCGCCTCGCAGATGCTCTCGTCTGATTATTTCCATTAGTGTCCATTAGGCATTTAACTCGTGCGATTAGAGCGTCACGAGCACCGTGTGGCGTTGCCATAAATCATCAGATCAGGTTCTGGCCGACCAAATTCGTGCGGAAACTATTATGTAACGTGCTCTATCGTTTGGGCGGTGACTTGGTAACAGTTTTGTTGCGGATTTCGGACAGTTGGTATTCTTTTTCTTTTTTTTAGGGTTCCGTACCTCAAAAGGAAAAAACGGAACCCTTATAGGATCACTTTGTTGTCCGTCTGTCCGTCCGTCTGTCAAGACCCTTTTTCTCAGGAACGCGTGGAGGTATGAAGCTGAAATTTATATCAATTACTCAGGTCTACTGTCCCTTGAAGCTGTGAAAAAATCAAACTTCTAAGCCAACGCAATCAAAAGATACAGCCGTTTATGCCGCAAATTTTCGACACTTGCAAGGGAATCAAAACCTACAGGGTGCTTCCCGTGAACTCAGAATCTTGAAATTTGGTACGAAGCAACGTCTTATAGCATAGATAAAGGAATAATTACGAAAACCATAATTTTTTTTTTTAATACCTAACTTTGCACCTAATTTATGCAAATATCCGACACTTGCAAGGGAATCAAAACCTACAGGGTGCTTCCCGTGAACTCAGAATCTTGAAATTTGGTACGAAGCAACGTCTTATAGCATAGATAAAGGAATAATTACGAAAACCATAATTTTTTTTTTTTAATACCTAACTTTGCACCTAATTTATATGGGGCGCTATACATACCAGGTGCAAACTTAACTTAACCACTTAGGGATGGAAAGTGTTTGTACGGAACCCTCGGTGCGCGAGTCCGACTCGCACTTGGCCGGTTTTTTTATAAATAAATAAATAAATATTAAGGGACAATCATACACAAATCGGCCTAGTCCCAAACTAAGCAAAGCTTGTACTATGGGTACTAGACGACGATATACATAATATATAAATACATATATAGATAACATCCATGACCCGAGAACAAATATTTTGCACAAATATTTGCCCCGGCCGGGATTCGAACCCGGGACCGCCGACTCAGTAGGCAGGTGTCTACCAACCGAGCCAAACGCGTCGTCGAATTCTGAATAGGTCATCTGCAGACGGCAGTAGCGTTTCGGTATAAGGATGTCCGATATTAAGATGGAGATACCTACGATATGAATAATTTTTTTACGTTAAAGCACTAAACAAGAAACTATACCGCTTTGCGCTTTGATCGATTTGTACTTAAACAAAGACGAAAATTGCGACTGTTTGCCTACTGAATATTATGTCGTTAATGACGTTACCTCTGTGTGACATGACTTTTTCGAATCTGAAACCATTCTCCGACAGCCGCAAACTTTATACCGATGGATCGATTTAATATGATGCGGAAAAAAGGAGCTAATTTGATCCGACTTGAAGATTAATATGAATTGATAAATCTCTTTCACAATAAAAACTAGAATTGTTTTTTTTTTATAAATATTAGGAGATATTATTGCAATATTATATTATTATAATTATTGATCTTATTTCCTTTTTTGTCCTTTTCACATGCACATCCTTTATATTCTTTTGTTATAATTATAAAAGTTCTTGAAGGATCGGTAAACCCAAATAATTACTGGAATCCCTTGCAATATCCCTTAGTCATAAAATGCAACGTAATGTCAATGACACTATACGGATGCTCTTACGCAATATGCACCTTGACAGTACCCCGTTCAGACCGATGACGATTCCATGACGTAATGGTAAGGAATATAATGAAGACTTATAATTGCGTTGCGTACAACGAAGCTTTCCTGTAGGAATTGTTAAGGATCACTCGAAGCAGGCCGTCAATGGAATCAAACCGAGATGTCTCGAATGGGATAGTTTGGTACATTGGTACAAAAGATGATATTCTCGATGAGATGAAATGCAGGCGATTCTTTAATTGCACAATGAAGCATTGTTCGGCCAACGTAATCGCCGACCCGAATGTTATGAATGAACTATCATCACATTACTATCACGATGTTATCTGATTAATCACATTGAGAATAGGCCGCCTGATTGAAGGCGTTTATAATGGCTACTTATGGGTGAAAAAAACATTTTTCTCATAGATGATAGGTTTGAAATAGGGGTGTAGATTTTTTTGAAGATGTCAATCGATAATTTTTATCGTGTAACAACGTAAATGATCAGCATTTTAATATGAAATAAATACACACATATATATATAAGGTGCTAACAAATTAGTCACGGATATTTTTACCTCTGATAGTACTCGGTTCTCGGAGTACATTTAAGTATGAAACATCATAGGTATTGTTATGTTTTTTTGGAGAAAATTAGGAAACAAATTTGCTACGTTAAAACACCCTGTTAATAAGATAGTTAAATGAGACCTCTTTAGACATATTCTAGAACCTCTTTAAACTATCATACACATGGCCTCTTAAAGTTGAAAAATAAAATACTTGAATGTCAATGTCATGCTATTTGCTCTCTGATTGTGTCAGTTGCAAAGAAATTTAATTAATTAGAATTACGCTATGTATTTATTTAACACGTATTCAAGAACTGCAACCACAGGATTACGAACCACGTGTATTATTCAGTCAGTGGCTTATTAGAAACCCCAGATGTAAAATACTGTGGACCGACGAGTGTACATTTGCGAGGGTGGGATTATTTAACATTCACAATGCACACTTTTGTTTGGAAGAATCCCCATTTAGCACATCCTGACCACTTTGAGACTCGCGTCAGTGTTAACAGACTCGCTTCGGTGTTAAGGTGTGGGCAGGATTCCTTGGCGATTATTTGCTGGGCCCTGTCTTTCTCAACCGCCTTAATGGAAGAAAGTATCATCATTCATCAATTCCTACAAGAAGGCCTACCGGAATTGCTAGATGAAGTTCCAGTCGATCTCCGTAGGAGAATGCACTTTCAACATGATGGTGCCCCAGCCCATTACGATCGTAACGTACGAAGATACTTAACGGAACGATTCCAATTATGATGGATTGGCCGGGATGGGGTTCAAGCAGGTGAAGTGAACTGGCCAGCCCGCTCACCAGATTTAACACCGCTTGATTTTCACGTATGGGGACGCGCCAAAGACTTGGTTTATGGAAACGACGGGCACACAATCAGAACGTCAGAAGAATTACAAACACGGATTACCGACGCCTTTCAGGTTATGAAAATGGAAAGACAGATCTTAATGCGTGGTAATGAAAATATCCGAAAACGAGCACTATTGTGCATTAACCAGGGTCACCATTTTCAAGAAAATTTGTAAAGAGTTTATGCTAATAAAAGTTTTCTTATGTCCGTGTTTGCTTTTTAAATTACTTAGACTTGTTAATTAGGTAGGCTAGCATTCGTTAAATATCTAACTTAATCATTATTAAATGTGAAGGCTTGTATGGGTGGATGGATGTTTGTAACACTATCACGTCACACCCAAACAGTTTAACTGATCTGGATGAAATTAGGCACAGAGATAGGTTATTTGCAGGGAATAGCACACGACATTTTTTTACATAAATTGTTCGGATTGGACAGTTTTTTTGTTCCACGCGGGCAGAGCCGTAGGCATACGCTAGTATTTAATAACCTACAGTTTTCCCGCCAAATCA
Organism: Apotomis capreana; assembly: GCA_947623375.1. Classification (NCBI taxonomy): domain Eukaryota; kingdom Metazoa; phylum Arthropoda; class Insecta; order Lepidoptera; family Tortricidae; genus Apotomis; species Apotomis capreana. The sequence goes on along the minus strand of OX392505.1, from coordinate 18,345,185 downwards.
TAATGACATTTAAGAAAAACAACTTTTGACGTGACATGACAGACAGTGTTAAACATCTTGACAGAGACATAATAGGGGTGATTATTTTAAAAAAATATTATAATATTATTTTTTGTTCGGTAAATTAAAATTAAAAAATAATATACAAAGGTTCCTTAATTACAGTTAAAAGTTAATTGTTTTAATGTAATGTACTATCTCTTAAAATATCCGTGACTAATTTGTTAGCACCTTATATAGGATGGCCGTTCAACAAAATTTCAATGTCAAACGCGACCTCATCGCTAGTGGTATACTGACTGACTGCTGCACCTCTAGCACAACTGTGACACGCGACTCTTTCTCGCATGAGATATACTACCTATCTCTTTCCGTACAGTACTGCGAGAGAGTGACGAGTGATGCTATATCGCGCGAGATGAGTCGCGAACCATAGTTGTCCTAGACTGGCTGGAAGGGAATCGCAGTGCAAAAATCGGAATGGCGCTCTACTGTCTTAAAAAAAGTAAACCAATTTGAACGCCAACGGCTGGAAAACCTGGCTGCTAAGCAAGCCTCAACCGAAGCCTTTTTACACTTACATTTACGACCCGGCACGTCTAGCACAACTTAGACACGCGACTCTTTGTCGCGCGACAAACTACCTGTCACTTTCTTTTCAATATCGTGCGAGCAAGACAGGAAATGCTGACTCGCGCGACAAGTGAAGTAGCGGCAAGATATGCTAGCCCTGCTTCTGGATAACATTGCGGACCTTGTGGTTTATCATCATTTGCTAAACAACTTTTTACAAATAATCACTTAACAAACAACGATTTACAAACTATTCATTTCACAAACCTATCATTCCTTAAAATGCTCATTTTACAAATAATTACTCGACAAATATACATTTAATAACTTAGACGCTTTATAAAAATATTGAATGACAAAGTTTCATTAAAAAAATGTTCACTTCACGAATAAATCGTTTTACAAATCAGTTATTTTGCAAAACATTATATGATAAACTATTGTTGAAAATAACTCTCTATGTAACAAAACGCAGGACGGTATGAAGTTTAATACTCGAAACACTTGATTGTACTAAAGAGGGGTCGGACCGGTCGGTACACTTTTTTTTTTGCTGTATTTGGACTTAAATTAGATTGAATCTTGTTGATTACACTAAAATAAGCATGCTTTGTTTTATAAAATTTTCTCTCAGAGCGATATTTACCGAGATATTGGGGTTCAAAAAAAGATTTTTTTCAATATTTGCCATTTTTAGGCTTAATTAGATTGAGTGATTTTCCATTTTTTAAGCAAGCATTTTGACGCTCCGCTATACATGGTCATAAAACAAACCTAACCTAACCTACAGTTTTCGGTTTTCGAGCCACGTTACCTAAAAAACCTCAATAACCTGAACACTAAGACGTCTGTATGCTCATCAGAACAATTATACTCTGTTAAAAATTAAGTAGGTATGTTAATATTTTTACTCGTAGAAAACTACACATATGAATTGCGTTCACACCATGATGATTTATTAAACGAAATGTTTACCAAACAATGCATTTTATTAACGTTGTTTTATCATTCGTTATTTTGTTATTTGACTAGAATAATAAATGAATAATTTGCGAAATAATGTTTTGTGATATGATGTTTTGTCAAATAAATAATTTGTATTATGATCTATTTGTAAATCTATATTAATTTATGCAACGTCTAATTTGTGAATCGTTCATTTGTCTAACGTTGTTTGTAAAATGAATATTTATGAAACGTTGTTTAGCAAGTGATTGGCTACCGGACCTTGTACTTATAGTTTGTCCAGCGGCATTACATTGAAAAGCCATAAAACTAATATATACAGTCAAAAGAGCGTAAGTGATTTCTTACATAAAATACATTAAGCTATCGTAATTGTATGTACTTAAGTTTCATGTCAAATGACATCACTAAAATTGAAAATGGAATGTAAAAATTTTGAGAATCACTTTTTCGTATTAGGACTTATCATCTTTTTAATTAAAAAACAAGTTTTATTGCTTTTAACTCTGCATCTTCAAAACTTAGTTTGGTTTTGCGAGTCACATTTAGAGCCTTTCATAACCTGGACAAAAATAATCGACGGGGTCGCTGTCGCCGGATATATCACAATATTATTTAAAATCTAACGATATCTATAATGATATCTAAAAAAAAAAAATGTTATAACCTAAAAACTTAACTAGCTAAAATCAATGATGACTAAAAGAACATGTACCTAATAATGTTCTAAAATTTAGTGTTAAAGTTCTATACATTCCTATGAACCGTTGGAACATTCTATGCTAGCGGGACGTAACGACATCACCCCAAAAATCAATAATACATTTATCCAAAAATAACGAAGTTGTTATTTTAACGGTGAAAAAATGCATTTCAGTAGGTACATGGTTGTCATAGAATTATTATTTCGTTGTATTAATAAAAACAATGCCCTTCACATAATTTCAAAGCACTTTCTTTCGTATTTTTTTCTTCTTTATTTTTTGACAAAATGAGCTTTTCTATTTATATAATTATAGTATGTTGTATGATTCAACATCCGTCTACACCGCTATTACTGAGTCTATAAATTCAAATCTATTACAGGATGGAGTAGGTAATAGATTTTCTCTTTGATCACTTGGGATTTTATACACCTACAAATTAATAATCTTACAGTTAGGTGTTTATGATTTTGCAACGAACGTTTCAAATGGGAATAATGATGGAACACTATAACATTTCTTGGAGATGCAGGTGGAGCAGCGAATAAAAAAGCTAATCCATTACTACCAACGATAGCGTTTTGTATGCAACAATTTCGCACTAATGCATTGATAGAGCAAATTAAATGTGTACATATCCATCAGAATACGATTGTAAAACATTGTTTCCTGTACAGATTTGTTTTATTACCTATCAGTATTGAACAATTTTCCTATTCTTATGTACTTTTCGTGTATAATTGTATAATTTCTTTTCTTACCAAAATAAAACAAAATGTAGTTTATTTACTTGTTGATCACAAATTTTCACATGCAGTATTTCTGCGAATTCATTTTTTTGTTTCAAAAATGTGATTTATATTTTACATTTACAAATTGATTTAATCGTGTAGGAAGAAAATCAACCTTTAAGTTATACGGGTTATCCATTTGCTACTTGACATTTTGCGCCTATTTTGCGCGAAACCCTACGTTAAATATTGTATGTAAATACAAATTACAAAAATAGTACAATACACTTCTTAGTTTATCAATTGGTCTGAAAAACATTTCGATTGGTTTCTGTAGCAAGCAATTGCGCGCCGTGTGGGTAGGTGGCGCCTGCATCTCACCGGCGCCCGCGCTTGCTAGAAATGGGATAAACATTTCAATCGCTGTGACCGTCGTTCCAGTTCCAAAACAACGTTGTGAAATATCACTGTGACTTTATCATGCCTGTAATCTACGTCACGTTATCATTACTCTCTTAAATACGCAGCTCACTCAGGCGACTTCGAGAACATCTCCAATGCGGCAGCTGTAGTGTTTTGTAATGCCATACGATAAGGAAAGAAAAACGGAAAGAAAATAATAATGACGCTCTCTAGAAAATAATAATAAATCAGATGCTTATAAATGGTACTACAGTGATATTGAAATGAAATAAATGAAATATTTTTTTGGAGTAGTAGGGCCTCGTGCAGGGTCCGTCCGGATTGTTACTACCGTCTTGCCTGCTAACCCACCGCCAAACAGCAATGTTCGCATTGTTGTGTTCCGGTGTAGGGGTAAGATAGCCGGTGAAATTAATAGCATAGAGGCATTCTATCTTTGTCCTCCGGGGTGTCGCAGGTGTTTATGGGCGACGGTTATCGCTTTCCATCAGGCGATACGTTTGCTCGTTTGCCCCCTATGACATAAAAAAAAATGAAATTAAATGAAACGAAGTGAAATGAAAATCGTTTAATACGAGTAACAAGGGTGACTCATATTATTTTACCAGACTTGTTGCTCACTATAGCAAGCAGTAATTTACTATCACTAAGACACTTACGAGGGTGAATCAAAAAGTCCTTAGAAATAGGGTCAAAAACAAACGAATATCAATTTTTTTTTTTTTTACTTTTCAACATAATTTCCTTCTTGTTCTATACATTTATTATACCGTTTTTCAAGTTTTCTTAATCCATCATTAAAAAACGATTTTTCTTGAGCCTCAAAAAACTCCTCTACGGCACCCATGACCGCGTTGTTGTCGTCAAATTTAGTTCCGCGAATGTGCTCCTTTAGTTTCGGAAACAAGTGGAAATCACTAGGAGCTAAGTCTGGCGAGTAGGGCGGATGATCAAAGATCTCAAAACCAGCTTGGCGGATTGCAGTGAGAGCCATTTCTGATCGATGAGCCGGAGCATTATCATGGTGAAAAAGCACTCCCGCACTCAATTTTCCTCGGCGTTTTTCTTTGATTGCTTGACGCACTTTTGGTATCAAATCGCTGTAATAGGCACCTGTAATGGTTTTTCCTTTGGGGAGATAATCAATAAAAAGGATTCCTTCTGCATCCCAGAAAACTGAGGCCATAACTTTACCTGCTGTCGGAAATACTCTAAATTTCTTTATTGGAGGGGAAGATGGCCGTTTCCAGGACATGCTTTGCTTTTTTGTTTCAGGGTCAAAATGGTGAACCCATGTTTCGTCCATTGTTACGAAACGACGGTAAAAAGTGTCCGGGTCATGCATGATTTTCTCTAGATTCCGCTTCGAAACTTCTAAACGCAAGACTTTGTTAGCCTGCGTTAACATTCGCGGAACCCATCTTGCTGACACCTTTTTAAAACCCAAAACATCGGTAAGTATTGAATGTACGCTACCAAACGAAATCTTTAGAGTCTCTGCTATGTATTTAATTGTTAGTCGCCGGTCGTCCAAAACCATTTTCTCAATTTTTTCAACGGTTTTTGCGTTAACTGAGGTAGATGGCCGGCCGGAGCGGGGGTCGTCTTCGCAGCTAGATCTGCCTCTTTTAAACTCGGCAACCCAGAAAGCGACGGTGGAATAGGGTACAGCACTAGTGCCTACGGTTTGCTGAATATCCAAAAAAAATTCCTTGGTAGTCATTTTTTTCATACACAAGTACTTTATCACGGCACGTAACTCATTTTTTTCCATAATGGGACGTTTTAGTCGACTTATTTCGCAAAATATTGATTTACCATGTAACGGCGGGAACAATTCGAATGAAACCAACTGTCAAATATTACGTTATAATGACAGTTCAAAATAAAATAAAAACTTAATTTAAAAACTTTTTATAAACAGCCAGTTCTAAGGACTTTTTGATTCACCCTCGTATATCACTAAGAACTTCTGTTGTCAACACGCACTCTTCGATTTCACTAAAGTGTGTATTTCTCTTTTTGCATAGAGTTTTGTACTCGGGAAAGGGGAACGCACTACGCAATTTGAAGTGTTGTTTCTTCGTGACAAGTAACAGTGATTTTTAGATGGTCGATCACTGTGATTTTTTCAACATGATGTTATTTATCACCCACCTCTAGCGCTGGCGCGCTTGTCCACTTCAATGGAGCATTAGCATAATGCGCATGCTCTTCTGCGCTGACAAAAACGTCGTAACTACCCTTAAAACCTTTTATACATACGTCATTTTTACTAGGACACTAGTTTTAGTGCTGGCTTAATGCGATTCAAATGCAATTTTGTGAGTTAAATTATCATGATATTTGAATGTTTCTATATTTATGAAGAAAACGGTTTTTGAAGATAAGAATGCTTATCGTCTGAGTTTGCTTTGGCCATTATTTTACTTTATATGGCAGCATTTGCATTAACATTGCACAATAATTGTAAACGGTCCCATTATACTTAGATTCAATATAAACGTAACCATAACAACTAGAAATCAAAAGGAAAAGTTAGAAAATTCAGAGAACGTTAGTGGAATGGCGTGGTACGTTTAAGTTTTTTGGTGTTAGGTACATGTAATTTTTTCTCAAACCATAGAAAGACTGCTGCCTAAGACCGAATGCTGCCTCTACCTTTAATTGAAATGCCTCGGGCTTTATCTAAGTACAGTGACCAGCAAAAGTAGCAAAAAATTATAACACGCTCATAACGATCTGTACAACCCTAATTCACTAGATAATAGAGTCCGAGTGCATATTATTTTGAGTACCTAACGTACGTAGCAACTTCTGCTGTACCTACCAGCACAATGCATATAAATAAATATCAGACAACCTCACACAAATCGATCTGCTCTGGCCGGGATTCGAACCCAGGACCGCTGAATCAGTAGGCAGGTGTCTACAAAAAAAACTGTGCCAACCGCGTCAGCGGCTAATATGAATATGACTAACTATTTACCTATTCTACTATTCTATAGATCTTCGCCTATGAAACGAGAACATACCACATGCCCTTTTTTACAGGTTCTCGCCAGCTTTCCTCGACCACTTCTTCTCTATGGGACGTTGTTATTCCGATGACGTTGTGCTCAGTCTGACACCAACACCTCAATCCAGCATTCCTCCGTATAGTCCGGTTTCTCCATGTACCATCGCTTCTTTTGGTGTGCTCTCATGTTTTTTCTGTTCCGACGTGCACATACGTCGCACAAAAATTCAGCAGCTCAGCTACAAATATACAAATATATAAGTTTAATAACATATGTCCCCAAATATTGTCTGTTTGCGACGGCCGGATACGAAGCAGACTTTACATTCCTCTGTACGTTTATGTCAACTTCCGCCTACATCCCACTATAAACGCTTTTGTAAAATAGACGTACAACTTTAAGACATGCCATATTCATTTCACTTTCTTGAATACTTTTACCTTTTCGTAATCGGATTACGTCGATAAAAATCGGACTTATCCCGGAGAAATATTTTATTCATACACAATTTTACATATTTGTGGGGTTTTGACAACTTTTACTTCCCAATAATGTTGTTAAGCCATGTAAGTTACATCGTATCGTTATTTAAATGGTTAAAACCCTGTTTCGTAATCGCACCTTACTTTATGTTGATAATAATCTACGAATAATACACGGACTTTGCACCTTTAACTACCTATCGTAGTTACCCGCACCTCCACCAAATGTGGGGGTCGAGGCTCAGGGAAACACATAACTTTAGATTCTATTTGAGACTGGAATACAATATAGAGGTAGAGGTAGAGGAAATTACCAAATTTTTATTATATCGGTCCCCTGATAGTGACAGAATCTTCATTTAAACCAAAATCGTAAATACTTCTTTATAACTGGCCTATACTTATCCTTACCGTACCTATTACAAGATGATAAATAAATGTTTTGCTATTTTGCGAATAAGCGTCGTGGTTATATTAAGACTAAGGCTCTAATGAATAAAGTTACCATTGAATTTGTTTTTAAAAATATAAATAGGTAAACAATGTTTAACTTTAATATCAAGGACTAGTAATCTTCGTCGAATTGATCAAGCATCAGTATGTTTGTTTTTCCCCGTAAGATTTTATTAAACGAATATGAATTTATTTGTATAGAAAAATTATGCCGATTTTCTTCAAGACGACATAGGTTTAAGTAAAAATAGATAACATCACTATTATACAACAATCTGAGTCACTGGTAACGCTCCATTTACCGCGAGTATTTTCGTCATAAATAACACTTTCCATCTCTTATCTTCTTTTAAACTACGCTCAAAACGAAACTTTAGCACGTCTTAGAGAGGTTGATATTCCGAATACGTATCTGCCGAAGTACATCTTTGGGATATTTAGGAAGTATTTTGTCACGGGTATCACGGGGATTACCGCGGAAACGGCCTTGCGACCTGAATACCTGGCAAATTACTCGCTAAGACAAACAACGGTTACGGCATCTCTTGGACAGTTATGTCGAGTAATTAGGTCTTTATTAAGACCGTTTAATTAAGATTACGTAGTAAAATGGGCTCACAATGCGCCGAGACTCGCGCTAGCAGCATTTTTCGTCGAATGTTTAATTTCATAGAATTTTCACTTCGCTAGTTTTTTTATTCCTCCGAAATTATAAAATTTTCATAATTTTTGAAAATATCATCCAATTGATTAGGTATGGTTAGATTTGTTTTATAACAATCCCAAATAGTTTACGTTTTCAGAGAAAAATGCTTTCTACTAAATTACACTTCAGCCTGTATCAATTTAAAATAAATAATCGGTTTAAAAGAAATATTCGACGAAAAGTAATTCGGCGAAAAGGCAGAGAACACTTCGCCACAGCAGACATATGTCTGCTCGGATTTGCCTTCCACGTTTGTTCGGGTCCCAATTCTGTCCTCTCAGTCTACGTAGAAATACAGAGCGAAGAGTTCCTGTAAAATAACAATCGGGCTTATCGCTACCACGGTTTTGTCCCTACCATATACATATGAATCAATCAAAACTGTCTAAATCAATTAAGCATAACAAACAAACAAATTATTCAAAACTGACCTTTTATAGTTGACAATCTGTCGACGCTCAAAAGTAGGTAATGAAAGGTCATCAGTATGTTTCGTTGCGCAACATCCGTAGTTTCAGCATCTTCAAATTGCAAGTATATCGCATCGTGCCGGCGAGTTGACGTTTGGGATCCAGCTATATCCATTTCTGATCCGGTAAAAGTTCGGTATTAATGTGATTTTAAAGGCATGTATTTCTCATCAATCAAACAACAAAAGTCTAACCTAAAACCTACAAAGTAATAATTTGACATCTATTCCCTGGGCATAGATGGCAAGTTATTATTTTATTGCGTCCAAGTTAATTATTTTATATGCCAAATTATTATTTCAGCTGCCCGGAAGTTAGTAATATATTTCTATGGGACCCACCTATCTATCTAGATATGTCTAGATAGAGGTTGTGCTCGTTTTCGACTTCTAATGTAACTCCTGTCTAATTTTAATGAAAGTTTAAAACATTGGCCTCTTTGAAATCGACATCGTATCAAATTCAAACCTAGTCTAGTTTTATTATACATATAATCAAAGAAATCCGTCGAAAGGTAGTCCTTTCTGTTATTTCATTTAAACATTAATCCAGACCTGTCTCGAACTTCACAAACTAGAAAAATAATGCCACGAACGTGTTTTCTTAATCACGGCTAATAAGTGTTGACACCTGACTGCTATTTTTAAGTTTGGTAATACTTCACGTGTCATAAACAACCGAATGGGTGTCGACGACCTGTAAACTTAATTAAATTGATACAGGCTTACCTAGATCAAGATTGCGTAAGCATAGTATAAAGAATTACGCATAAAGCTAAGCATAGTATATAGTGTTAATTAATTAAATATGCACCAAGTAGTGCAATGTTTTGTATAATTTATACTAGCTGTGCCCCGCGGTGTTATCCGCTCATCCCACGGGAACACTATATTCGGGATGAAAAGTATCCTATGTCCTTCCCCGGGACTGAAACTATGTATATACCTCATCTAAATCGGTTCAGCGGTTTAAGCGTGAAGAGGTAACAGACAGACAGACAGACAGACACACTTTCGCATTTATAATATTAGTATGGATTTTACATACTCATATACTTAGTCTACTTGGGGGTCACTATGCGACGCGAACCGTGATAATAGTCTTTCACATTTATTCGGACATCGTTTGTAGTCGTAGCCAGTAGTAGAGGCGCGGATGCGCAATCGTACTCTGTGACCTACTATGTCGCATTTTACACATTTAACTAACAAAATACAGATCTCATGCAATGGGTTTTCGCGAAGCTAAAAACTTCTGTACCTTCTTGTTATTTTGTGTCCATAAAAGGTTTTCTACCTAGCGCCCTCTATGGGAAATATACCTAAGCACATAGAGCGGTCAAATTAGTTAGGCGCAATATTAATTTGCCCGGAGAATGGATGGCGGTTGGGGCAGCAAAGTCCTATAGTGGCGACCACGTACCTATATAGGAAAGCGCAGCATGGGACGCCCCCCCGACTAAATGGATGGATGACCTCGTGAGGGTAGCGGGGAATCAATGGATTCGGTCTGCACGTGATCGCACTTTGTGGCGTGTCATGGGGGAGGCCTATGTTCAGCAGTAGACGTCTGTGGCTGATAGATAGATAGAATATTAATTTTCTTAGACTAATTGTCTTTCTTAATAAGTTTATTTCTACAAGAAAGTCATCAGCTCCTTCTAGATATTACCAACGCCTTAAGAATATTGTAAAAATCGCTATAAGTTCGTACAAAATTCACCGCAATTACAGATACCAGAAGTACTTCTCATTGTCTACATTTAACTGCATCCAATCGATTACCAGATAGGTACAGATCGATATCTAAGATGATCGATAACTCAGATCGGAAGAGATCGCGAAAGTAGGATAGGTCGTGTTTTTTCCTAATTATAAAGTTACGTTAAGATTGCGACAGTCATTTGTCTCTTTATTGCGAATCTACGAAGATTTATGGGTTTGAAACCAGACTTTAGTTCGTTTCTTACGTGATCGGAGTGGTTGATAATACTATAAATCTTAAGAAATATCATTATGTAACACCACTTAACTACGAATGCCGATATTTTTGCTTAAATATTGCAACAATATAATAATAAAATATACATCATATTCGGTAACTTGATTTTATATTAACCTAGACGTGTTCTAGTTTATTACGACAATAATACCCAAATATAATTTATTGAATGTTATATAATTTAGCTTTATCTGATTTAAATTTTGCGGGATGCTAAACTACTCTTATGTGTGTCATAAGGACAACGTTAATTGCATGCAACATCGTTCAACAGTTTAACATTTCATTGCCCACCAGAATTCTAAAAAAAATGTGATACATTTTGTACCTAAATACCTGTATCAATACATCAAGTAGGTATCTGACTATTATTTTATTATACATTCATTAGGCGTCAAATCGCTACGGGGGTGTGATTATTATACATTCTATTCGATGTTCTGCATATTTAGCAAAAAAATTTTTCGTCGATGTTTAAGTCGTATCTTATAATATGTTTATTACTAAGCATGTTTTAATTATCTCGATACTTTTATCCTCCTGCAACCGTCGTCAAAACAGGGACATATTGTAAGAGTCACTGTTCCATTCATTGCTCTAAGTATGTTGTAATTTTTAACACCGTGCTGAACTTTACCCAACAATAAAATCGGAGACTAAAAGTAAGTCACAATAAAAACCGACACCCACAAATTAGTCGAAGTCTCGACAGTTCCCATTTGGCATTTTAATGGGTCTGCAAAGTCCTTTAAAATATAGGAGAATGCATTTAAAATATAGGTAGTTTTCATATAATGCTCCAGACAAGAACGCAGTAACTCCATATCATTACCATACATTTGTTACGTCGTTTTTCCTTGCAATATAGCCCCGAGTACTCGAACATTCTTTTACCCCTTTTATCTTTCGTAGTTTTAAATATCATCGAATTCATTAAGACAGTTGTCGCAGATATTTTGTATTTTATGATCTTTCGTGGGAACAGTTGTCATTTCCTTGGTAAGTGGGCAATAAAGGTAAATTCATGGTTTTTGCTTTCGAAAGGCATATTGTTTGTGAAAAGTTTTGAGGACCAAGGTCTGTTGAAAGTATGCATTACTTTAAATGGACCGTTTAAGGATGTATGATTTAATGCTGATATAATGATACGAAGTATCACTAAAATATGACAGTGAGAGTGGTAAATTACTAGTATGCTTGTTGAACTAAACTAAAGGGGCCTGACGGGTGACGAGACGATAGAAAAATGGCAACCATGTACCAGCGTGGAAGCCCAGGTCGTGGGAGACCGCTAGACGTTATGCAGAACCGGCCAAGGAAAGGTTTTTGAGGGGCTTATCTATGTGATAATAATATCTATGATAGTTATGATATGATGCCTAAGGAGTGTAAGAAATAAGGGACTCGTTGAAAAATGGCTCTTGCATAGGACTCGGTGGCTTTTTTTTTTTAGTTTATTGAAAGTGCTTTGTCGCAGAGCGACCACATCGCCCCGTAGGTGGCTTAGTGGACAAAGCGCCCGTGTTGCCAGGGAAAGCCGCTGGAGCAGTGGGTTCTAATCCCGCCCGAGTCATAATTTTTTCAATTTTTCGTTTTTATATTGGGCTTATTTTTGCCCAGCAGTGGACGTCTTTCTTAACGATGATGATCACAATGATGGAATAAGTTAAAGATATAAGCACTTCAATGTTACGTGTTTCAGATAAGATGAAAAATACAGTATTTGGTTCAAATATGGTAAGTAAAAGTGAAAATGACTGCTTGTAAACAAGTAACGGCGTGGAAGCGTGTATGTTGAATTAAATTTGAATACAGGTTGGTGGTATCGGCAAAATATCACAGTAGAATCTAAAGATCAGTATATTATAGACAATATTGTTAAAATTCTAATTATCGCTAACATCGTGCTTCTTTAAAAAAAATAGTACCTAACGTGTTTTTTGTCGATTGGCATTCAGTACTATTTGAAACTTCCAAAATAAGAGGATCTAAAATAAAAATATATATATGTATCTTAATCTATTGCTATATTTTATCTTATTAATTTTAATATTAAAATACATATTTGAATATGATAGACTTTTTGCCGCTAGGGTACGGTCAGCATAAAAAGTAGTTGACAATTTTACTACTGGTTTATGTCAAATTACATACTAAAATTGTCAGATAGTTTTGATGCTGATTCTACAACAAAGCTGCCCATACCTCTAACCCAACAACAAAGGTTAGTTCAATTTAAATATCCACCCGAATGTCATGAACTCCCTTACTTTCAACTCATAATGATTACTATCATGTTTTATGACCGTGGTAGAGATGGCAAAAAAAGAATAAATAAATATTAGACAACCTCATACAAATCGATCTAGTCCTACATGAGCAGTAGTAAGGTTGTGATATGGGTATTAGACGACGATAATCATACTTAAAGATAAAACAATTAAATACATATTATAAAATTATAAATCACCCATGACCCAAGAACAGACAAAAGTCCTTGTCAGGATTCAAACCCATTACCGTCGGCTCAGTAGGCAGCTGGACTACCACTAAGCTAACCGCGTCGTGAATAAAATAATGTCTGAGAGTATTAAATAAGAATTATATCCCTGGTTTAGGTGTACTGTGGCGAATGCAGCCATAGATTTACTGCAGGTCAAAGCGGCACAAAGCAGAACGCCCATCATAACCGCAGTACTGTATTTCCGCGACGATCGAGCTGTCGATAATTTGCTCTATTGAATACCTACTATCAATAGAAGCGGACGCTGATATAGACTGATGGAACTGTCAGCTGTTATAGGATAGCGCGCTGGAACATTTCAATGCGATAAATTCGCTGAAATTATAAAAAAAAACTGATGTGCTTCAAACAACTGCAATGATTTTCGTAACTGACGAAAGCACACCCCTTGTACAGTCTACCAATTTGATTCCTAGGCCATTTCGTACTTTGTCATTGTGAACATCAATATGAAAGCCGCTTGAAATCTCATATCATTGTCATTGTGACAAGGTTCTATAGTGGCCTAGATATCAAATTGGTTGACTGTACAGCTAATATGCAGCCTGTGTGCTATTTGGGCACGTTCCAAATTATGTCAGGGTGGAGTACTTCAAGTTCAAAATGGAGTGATGATGATGATGCGAGAATCCACATACCTACTTTCAAAACCCACCAATACAGCTACTCTCTACCTACTCTATCCAGGACAAAGACCCCAGGGTATGATAGTCGTGTATACGCGACAAATAAATGATTTATCTATCACTGACACACTCACATATTTACCAGCTGCAAAAGTTAGGTGTTTTTGTCACATACCTATCGCGCGACAAACGGATAGGATAACATCTAGAACAAAGTATGTCGAAGGTGAACTACGTGGGCGAATCCAACGGAAAACGCTAGTAGATTTAATGGACAGCAATAAAATTTACAGCTAAAACTTCCTATGGATTATCCAGAAACACTGCACAAACACAAATGAAAATGTCTTTTAATGGGCTTTAAAATAATAATTTATGATTCACAAACAATAATTGAAGCTATACAATGCTGATAATTTATTGTACGTATTATCTCATCTAGTTTAATGTTGTCTTTGACATTAGAATGCTTCCTCGACCCATGTGAATGCTCATTCATTACACTTCCTATTGAGGAGTCGGGTCGCTTGGACTTTGATGTACTACCCATTTAAGCGTTAAAGGGACGGATGTCATTAAATTATGCACCGAGAGCAACTCAGATTACCTACACTTGGATTATCTTATATTGGGTTCTTATTCAATAGGTCTACAAACAATTACTGTTCAAAGGAAACGCGAGGTGTGAATGCTATAAGTAATGCTTTCTGGGGTCCCTGCTTACATGTATTACAGATTACTACATGACAGATACCTAAGATATACCTACTCGATTTGCTTAAGAAATTTTAGTTAAAGTAAACAAACGAGCCGGTCAAGTGCGAGTCGGAATCGCTCTCCGAGGGTTTCGTACAAACTATGAAAGCATTGCACATTGCTTGCGAAAAGATAAACTGCACTGAGCGACAAACTTCGCCGTTAGACAACGATGTCCATGGGGATATCGTCGTTGATAAACTATCCCGGCTATGTCTGGACATAGCCGGGATAGTTTATCAACTGCAAATAAGTATGTAAATCATAAATATATATTTCTTGTAATGTAACTACTTTACAGTGCAAGACGTTTTTATTTACTTGTGCTAACTGGTGATGTCTCTTGCCAAATTTTACTTAGAAATCGTCAATGGGAAAAGTACCCTATTACAGGTTTTATTTCCCTTGCTAGCGTTAACAAATTATCTTTTGATAGCGCCGACTAAAAATTTTAATTTTTTAACGGCTCCGAGGTGTAACAAGTTGAATATTTAATAATAATTTCAGCTCGCGTTTCTGAGAAAAGGGTGTTGACAGACGGCCAATAAAGTGATTCTATAATGGTTCCGTTTTTGCCGATTGAGGTACGGAACCCTGAAAAACTACTGGATACTGAGTTACACATCTAATAGTGTCGTACTCGTACATATCACAGGTACAAAAACACATATAAAGCGTATGTTTTGGATATAAATCGTATGTTTTGGCTGTCATAGTTTTGGTTAGTCATAATTGATAAAGCAGACCAAAACTAATCTAATGGCCACTACCAGTGACCTTTAGTCCTAAGTTCAGTGGTTTATTTTTGGCATGTAATATGTTACGTTAACTTTTGTCATGTATTTTATACTACGTATATGATACCGTTAATTAAGTTCCAATTATTTCAATTACCATATTGTGTATCGTTGAAAATAATAAAAACTACATCTAGTCAGGACCCGCACGTTTTCGCAATAGTCAGGTAATATACTTCTTGCTGCGGCCATGGCACTAGGTAATTTGGTAATAATCATACTAATGGTTAGGAAAAAGAGCATCTTTACCTACACGATAATTATTTGATTATCTGTAATGATATACCATTATTCCCAGTAGTCTTGGAATGGTGTACTGAGAATTAATCAGCAAACATGTTGTGCATCTCGACTAATTTGAGCATGAAGTTAAAAATATACTTACTGGTATTAAAAATATGTACTTTGAAAAGGATTTTGAGTGCAAACAAGAAGGTGCGTCTATAATATTTGGGTATTTAGGGAATATTTTAGTCAATTTGAAGTATCTAATTACTTATGCAATTGAGATGTAATAAAATCCACCCGTACCTACCCAAGAAGCAAACAGGCTGCTTAAGCATTTATACAGCCTGTTAAGAAACGTTTCGAATCCTTATTCTTTTTAACAATTTAATTTAATTGAAAATTTATTTATTACTCATTTAGTAAATAAAATATTCAATGAAATGTATAGCTTCAATTTAGTCAGTACAAAATGCATCAATGTTTTATACGGCAACGTTATGTAGTACGGCAACAGTACCTGTGTAACAGAGTTTTAAAAATTCACTGACTCCTACTCGACTTGTAACGGACTTGCTCTCTTTGTTCTTTTTGACTTCCAAATATACCAGGTTTACAATCCAATTTTTATTCCACCACCAAGTATAGTATATCCTGAAGAACTGAATCCAGTTACGGATACTTTTCATGGTCCTTACGAAGCCTTCGAAGGAAAGCAGGATTGGAGAGTGAGATCGAACTGAGTCGGGCTTCTTCAACTGCCTTTATACAGCAAAACAGCCGACGGTAATCCAGATTGACGCCGGACAGATTCAGCGACGTGCTAGTTACAGTGCTGACACTCATCGAATCCCATCAGTCAGGATATTCAACGACGGGTGAACAACGCCAGAACTCACGAAGCGTCCCTATTCAACGGGTATTCCCGTGACCAAACGTGACCAAGAGACAGTTACGTTGGCCCATCCTGCTCAATCGTACCGGGAAGCATTCAGCGGGAGACTATTCAGTTGGACCATCCATCGGACAACATTCAATTCAAAAGAGGCCATCAGATAAGATAAGGACAAGGACACAAATTAGTGAGACCGTTCCTATATTCCTTTTTTCACGTTATTCATTTCATTTTGTAGCTGCTTATATCCATATCCATCCATTTCATACATTGGTTCAACGTAAATTCATTGCTTAGGCATTTCATACACCTTAAATTAGAGTAATAATGGCTGTATAAGCTCTCTTATACTTACAGCTTGTATGCTACCTGGGTACTTATGGAAGGCGCAATGGTGAAAAACTTGTTACATCTTACTAAACTTACACGTTTTACACGTTACTTACCCCTGACAAAAGATCGCAGCTTATTTAAAAATCGTTTAAACATTTCATGTCCCACTATTGACACTACACGTAATTAACACGTTCACAATAGAAGCCTGCTAGCAATAAGCCGAATCTTATTACAAAACCTACGTCAGTTACATCCTTTCATTAATGAAAAAAATAAGCAGCTTTGCTTGGAAAATGCCGAATGTTATTCAAAATCAACGTCATTTACATCCTTTTGTCAATAAAATATTGCATATTTACTGTCTGCGTGATTCCGTCGGCGCCGGCGCCGCCAGAGTTGACATTTAACACGGGACCTTGCACGAACAATTTGCGAACAATACGCTGTCACATGCGTCCCGGAACCCAGGGTGACCTCAGGGTAACAAAGGATCGATACAAATTGAATGAGACTGCATAAACTTATTGGGCCATTTCTGTTACTGCTTTGATATTGGGAATGTCGTCTTTATTCATGGTTATATGCATACCCAGGGGTAGACATGTGCCGTTCTCGAAGCCGTTTCCCGGTTTGTATGGGAAATGTTGTCGATACCTAATGTTCTTTCTCCATACCTACTAATAGAGTCCGCCACATCTCTAGCCACGCCAAACGCCTAGGGTTTTCGGTGCAAGACTAATTCAACACTAGGCACATCCCGACATGGTTGTAACTTATAGAGTTAATGTTTGGAACTGGTATGCAGTTCATCATCTTCAGGGACGTCAGACGAATAGTCCACTCGTGTTGAAATTCGACATGACAATTTAACCGTCATTTTCAACATCGTAATGCTCCTCACTCCGTGGTAACGTTAATGGGTGCCCGACATTTGATATAACGTTTTTTTACCTAATGTAACGTTTCATATAATGTAACGTATGATATAATGAGTTATTTTCTTTTCCTTTATTTCCTTTCTTATCAATAGACTTGTAAATTATAAGACGAGTTAGATTAGATTTTAGATTACAATAGGTTAGGTTAGATTATGTTAAACATTTTAAAAGTTTTGGAAAACGTGTTATATATCTAACTTCATATTATGTCCACTGTTATATATAAACATTACGAACCCAACAATAATGTTGCTGAGATTGATTGATATTTAATTTTAACTTAAAATAAATTTTTATCCTGCTGCGCCATCGCCAGAAAGAGAATCTGTTTTGAGCCCTGCATACATATCTATTTCTTTTGCACGCTCTGCATAGTTTAAATTAAAATGTCGCCCATAAAAAAATCCATTAGTAAAGAGTGTCCTAAAAATATGGAAATAACGAAATTCATCTAACATAGTTAGTAAAATCACCACAAAAAGCCGTCAGTTCAATTAAAAAAACAACGTGCTTATAACCTAGTCATACCTCGAATCTATTTCTTTTTAACCTCTGACTCAAAAAAAGGAGTAGCTGGTAGTAGCCTCTTTTTAAGTCAGAGGTTGAAGAGAGCAGGTGTAACTCTTTCCAATTAAGTATTGTCATTTTCACTTTAATAATTGGTTAATGTGTAGGTGTAATTTGATTAGGTACGGCATTCGTCTCTCAGATCTGTAGTTTAATTAACACTTTAAAAAACGGTTTCCCGTGGGAGGGCCCAATTTTCCTCTTAAGCCCAGCAATAAACTGCTATCAAAAGAAAGTAAGTAACACAAAGGTCGTTAGCTTAAAGACGGTATTTGAATCTCCGCGGTCGTCCATCGTCGGATCGTAATTGATGAATCAACTCGGCAATTTTACCGTGAAGAAAGAAACAATCACTCATTCTGTATACTAGTTACAAATTACATGCCTTTGTCAGCAGCTCCGTATGTGTTTTTGATTATTTTTGTTAGATCAAAGCTTGTTAGGAACCGCTTTGTGCACTTGTAAACAAAGTTTTTTTGAAAAAAAAGGGCAATGCGAATGCGGCTGTCTTTTTGTATCTTAATTCTGTTATTATCGACGGATTGTGAATCAGAATGGAGTAAAATTATTGAAAGAAACAATAGGGACTATAAATGATGTTGACTACAACAGCATATATACACTGTAGTTATATGAATAAAGATAGCTCAATTTCAGCAATACATTAATTGTACCCCAAGTGGACAACCATGTACTAAGACGCACTTTTTCGATGCAAAACTGGCAAATTACCTATTTTCTCCATACAAATGATATTGGTACTCAACTCAAATATGACGTCACCTCTCTGTTGCCATTTTGTATGGAGCGTTTTCAGCGCTCCGTAAGAATGTCAAACTGGAACAGTCATCTTAGACTTTTTAAGTAGGTAAGTACCTATAGTTAGTCCCATATATTCATTTGAACTAACCTGTTAAAAATTTAAACATCCCGACACAAGTAGCTGGTGATCATGAGAGCCTCATTCAATAATTGAAAATGCTACTTAAACTGATCGTGATCGTAACTACTGATTTGTCATTTGTTCCAATTAAAGCTAAATATTTTGGATACTACTTGTCCTATTTCCACCAAACAAAGCTAACAGTGTAACACCTATAAACCTATCTGCTAAATAAATACATCCTGGGAACGAGCACCAAATGTAATGTTTACGTCTAAGGTACTTTAACTCTAAAGATATCCTGAGTCACGGGACCACCAATCGTAATGTCTCTACGCCTAACTAAAGATACAGGTCCTACGCCTCCTTCACCTTCGCCTCCAGACTCTACTCCT
This sequence comes from Apotomis capreana, assembly GCA_947623375.1. Classification (NCBI taxonomy): domain Eukaryota; kingdom Metazoa; phylum Arthropoda; class Insecta; order Lepidoptera; family Tortricidae; genus Apotomis; species Apotomis capreana. Next base: position 18,325,714 of record OX392505.1, on the reverse strand, counting down.
ACAACGAACCCCTAGGAAACCCTTCAACGACTACCTAGCCTTCCAGAACCTACAACTAACCAAACCTAGATATGAAAGGATCTTTATACAGTTGAGCTGAACATTTCTTATAACTAATGGCCAAGGTGATCGGTAAAACCGTTGTGAACGTCTAGATTGGTCGGATCCTACGTTGTTGTAGTAACACAGTTTCTTTTAAGAGATGTAGCCGTGATGTGCCGCGAAATACCTCGTACCTGAATAGTGCAAAATTACTATGTATTTTGTTAAATTAACTAAATAAGTGTGTATTCTATTATTTATTTTGTGCAAGCTACTCCTATCCTACTGCTACCTCGGTTCTTTGTACTAATTAAATTCCTAACTTATATAGTCCCTAGGTATATCAAAATCAATATGGAATATTACAGATACTCTTATGAAAGTTGTTTAATTCTATATGAAGTATCGAATTCATTTAGACCACAGTCAGGTATAATCGAACTAGATTACCTTATGTAACAATAAAAGTCAATATGTGATTCTATCCAAATTTTATTAGAATTCTGGAATGAAAGATAATTTAGTTCTTAAAATTGCATGTTCTTACTCCAGAATGACTAGAAAACATATGTCTATGTACAATATGAAACTACACTTCATTACCAATCTATAAACAGGTGAAAGTTACAGGATCTATGAGATTTTATTATGAATTTAATTAATCTTAAGTTTTCATATTTGACAATATTAAATAAATTTTGTCATTACACCTTAATCTGAGAAGATGGTATACATCCCTTAAATAAACTATAGTAGAACAATCTGAAGTGGATTCTAGACCTAAGCAATAAATAGGAAGTTGTTTTAATCTTCACAATTAAAAACTAGTAAGACTAGATTATAGTAAAATGGAGAAGACATCTCAATGAGATTCCTCCTACAGGAAGGACGAATAAGAAGTTTTATTTAGCTAGAATTTCTGGAAAACTGAATATGTTTAATCGATATAGTTAAGGACTAGCATAGGCTAGTCTATAGTAGAATGAAGAAGGTAACTTTAAGGTGTATAAAAAAAATATTTTTTTTTTTTTAGAAAATCGCTAACCCTTCTAAGTGTGTGAAGGAGTAATACTGTATGCCTTAGCTATCTATCCTATTTGGCAAAGCTAATTAAGACATACAGCACAGGGATGGACGGACCTTCACGCCTGGCTAATAACTGATCAAACCACTGTGGGATCTCATCACATCTATGCATGACGTCCTAGCCTACGGCAAAGTGTCAAGGATCCATCTTTTGGGGAAGCCTTTTGGCGCAGGCTTCTTAAGTTAACTACACAAGGCCTACGCTAGGTTAAGCTACCTGCCTAAACCTACAACTTGCTAAATATATGAAAAAGTTGAAAAGATTATGACGTATCCAAATGATGAAGTTATAATTAAAATTGTAAGAAGTCTAATACACTACTCTTCCCTAGTAGGTATGAACCCTTCTAATGAGTTCTAGAACTTGGTTTTCGTTTGACCATATTCATAAATGTAGTATACCCTTGAAATCATGAAGACTATTGTGCCGATCGGAGTATCTTTCAACTCTCGAATGACTGGTTCTGATAAAGGAAATTACTCTCAACCCTTGTGATATAAATTACTTTAGTTCTGAGATCTGTGATGTAAATACGAGAACGAATAACTTTCATTATTGCTATCCATAAGTCCCCGGCTTTTCTTTTAGCAATTTACACTTCAGATACTCCACATCCAGTCTTAGGAATGCTCTGTATTTCCATACTATACAACGATCCACAATTTCCTTATCAAAATTATAACAAAGTTTAAACTATTTCTGTTCATTGAGAAAGCGAATATCTACTGCTAATTGACTCAACTTTACTTCAGTGATGCCATTCTATCACTTAAGCTATATCAAAGGTACATTGCTTCAAATCATAATCGGTAAATTTTAATTAATTATTTCTATAATTAATGTTGGTAAGTTAAAGGTGTTAAATATCTGGATGACCTAAATAACAGGTTCCCTATTCTCAATCTTTACAAACCGCTACAAGACTCTGTTTTTCCCCTACTGACATCCCAAGTCATAAACACTAGTAAAACAGTAGGTCAGCCTCTGCATCTACTATACCTGACGAGAATAAAATAATTTGAATAGATGTTATGTTAGTTAATGATGAATGGCCGATTGCTCGGAAGATAAAGAACCCCGTTTTAATATTTCTACTGGAGTGTACCTATCCCCATACCCCCGTTCCTTAGCTAGTACAAAGAACACTAGAGACCTGGGTCTCATATTTATATTTAAACGTGTATGGGCCTAGCTAAACTGAACTGTAAGTTCGGGTGATTAGCCCGAAGAAGTGACTATCATCGGTGTATTTGAGCCCCCCCCATGTGGCTGATGAGACGCCGGAAACATGGAGTAGCTCGCCCTAATATGTGTATATAAAGCAGACATATAAATATATAAGTATATGAGACCGAGCCTGGAGGTCCATTTGGCTTCGGCAAGCGCGGAAAGGCCCGCATGTCCATCACGTGTGGTCCTTGCTTTCACCAAACAAAACTATCCACCCTCGTAGGCTATTCACTGCACTTATATATGGCTAGTGTCCGAGCCGCCTAACTCGGATAAAACTAGAAGAGTCTGAAAGATATTCGTTTAACAGCCGCAAGGTTAAATATCTTTCACCTGGCAACCATGTACCAAAACACTATTTCTGGCATGTAATTAAGCTGAATAGCTTTAACAAAAAAACAACAAAATCCCACAACATTTCAATAAATAATTATAGATCAGAAAAATAATGTAATCCCAACAGAAATTCCCCTTAGAATATATATTTAATATCTTATTGCCAGACAACAGTGTTACCCAGTCGATGATGCAAGAAAGAATCAATCCCATCCTACTAAGCCCTTGCCTATTTATACCCTAATCTCTAGTCATTCGCCGCTGTCGACCTACTCGACTGACCCGTTCCATTCGACTTCTCCATCTCACTCGACAGCGTCATCTGTCTCGCCCCACTCAACTGCTCCATCTCACTCATCAGGCTCGCCTGCCTCGTCCCACTCGGGACACTCGACACGTCACGTGACCTAGCCCCCGCCCTCTAAGCGTTGTATATGGGATTTTGATTCTTATTTAGTCTAAGTAAAGCTCAACTCCTCTGTTGTCAATTTGTGAATATCAACTTGCTATTTTCAAAGTGATAGTATGTTTAGTTATAAGAATGGTTTTACTTGCTTCCGCAAACATTCACACTGTTACTCTTATTTTGCATTTGTATTGCCTATATCTACTAAATGATAATTTTAGTATTAGCTTGATGACGTATGATGCTAATATGTCTTAAATTCGATGATGATAATGATGATATGAGTATCACGATGATGATATATGATTATTTGATGGCGGGCACATGACGTGAACATGTGAATCGCTACAACCGCCCCCCTGCGAAAGTTTGAAGTGGATTGACATCGTCAAATAACGTAGAACTTCGCATTCCCCTTATTAAATTGTAAAAACAATTAAAAAAATAATATGTATATATCGTCGTTCCAATGCTAAACTAACATAACTGCCATTTTGTCAAAATTGAGTTTTTGATGTAAATCTGTACCAAATATAACCCCGCACAATGTCACAAATTTATAGAGCTCTAGCTTTTAAGGTTCCAGAGGTACAATATTGTGAATCTGCACTTTTATTTTTTTCCCCCATGGTAAACTTAGAAAATGTAGGTCAACTAACGAATCTGACATTTTCGTTAACTTTTTATGGTGATAATTTTCACTTACCGGTCAGATAACCAATAGCAAATTTGCGAATCTGCCAGATTCGTTAGATTTCTACGGTGGCTATTATGATCTGCTCATATAACAATCCTATAGTAAATGTGCGAATCTGCCAGATTCGTTGGTTTACTATGGTGGTTATTATGACCTGCTCACATAAGTAGCTATAGCGAACTTGCGAATCTGCCAGATTCGTTAATTTACTATGGTGGCGATTATGATATACACCCGCTGTAGCCTATAGACATTTACGAATTAAGCATTTTCGCGAGTTTGTCATTGTGACTAATGCATTTGAAATAGGTGAAACTAGAAGTAAATGTGCGAATCAAGCATTTTCGCAAATTAAGTATTGTCAATTTAGTATAAAAAATAAAATTCATGCGATTTGCGTTCGAACAAAGGGATAAACATATCAGAGGGGAAGCATATAAAAGCCTAAATGGTAAAGACATTGAAGCAAGACCGATGACAGAACCTAAATGTGTGACAAAACTCATCCATTAAAAGGGTAAAATGGGAGGTGAAACTTTGTATGAAGAACTTGAAATTCTTCGAGTAACATTTCGAGTTCTTCATTAAAAACTAAGAAAACAAGTTTCAGCATTTTTTTAAATACATCTCTGAAATGGATTAAATAGAAGGTGGGCTTGTATAAGAAACGTGGCCTTCTTTGTGTAGTGTCGTGTAGACTTCGTCAAATAAAGATACCTAATACTTCTTTATACTTTAATAAGATTTTAGAATTTTTTGAAACCCCCTGTCGTAAAATGGGGAAAATTCGAGTTAAAAGTTTGTTAAACAATTTTTTAGAACTATACTGAGCATGTATACCCGGTATTTCGAACAAAAATAGATGCATATTTTCGTATCTCTCACCCATTACACTGGTAAGTAGAAATCGAAATGTTTATTTGCCAGAATACGTTACAACAAATTAGATCTTACGATACTTATAGAATCAGTATTCAGTCGACATGCAAGTCAACATGCAAAATAAATAAATTTTAATACCACATTTAAGGTAAAATCGTTATTATCAAATTAAATCTTAAAAATAACTACACATTAAGACAAATGATAGCAAGAACAGCTACCACTATACGTAATTATGGTATTGCATATTAGTGACATATTATCTAAACTTTGGTAGCAGAAAATATTGTTTCCGAATATTATCACTCTTACGAAAGTATCCCCAACTCGGAAGTGTAGTTGGACCACATTAACTCTACCAAGCAAATGAACTGTCAAAAACAAAAAAACTAAGTATGGCAATATTAAGCAAAGAGTAACCAACAATCTTAATACTGGCATATGTTTATTTCGAATTCACCCATACAAATTTTTATCTTGTTTTAATCCCCTTTGAGCTCTTTTAGAGTAAGAATATCAATAAACTGCAGTAAAAGGGAAATAGAAATACAGCATGTAAACTTACTTAATACAACGTAAAAGTCCTCCGAAACATCATTTATAAATATTATTATAATTACAATATTGATCAAAGCATAACTTACCAAGATCTTTTTTTATTTATATTAAATTTGATAGAATCTAATACTAACGTTCTAATACTAAAGTCTAAAACTTAAAGATTAAGAGTAATACACAAGTATCAAGACTAATTAGTGACCTATCTTCAGTGTTGTCATATACCGATTTACAGATAAAAAACTTCAATTGCTGGGGGAAAGATATTTTAGCCAGACTATACGTAATAGATAGCATACTCGTACCAGAGTTTATATTGTAAAGCTGCCTAATAAGTAAATAAAAACTATTATTTTCGTTGAAGTACTGAAAATCGGTATCAATTACTATTAAGTATAAGTTAACGCTTGTAAGTAGTTCATAAAAACATGAAAAACCATATGTCATTATTAAGTTTACTGAACATAAGTTGAAAGTAAATCATATTAATATTGTCAGTCAGATACAATTTAACTGCATTTATTGACTGACAGGTATAAAAACAAATATACTTATGAGACGTTTTCAGTTAAAAGAGTCCACTGTGCCGCTTACCATGAGCGCGAAATTTGTTTGCATGTTTAAACAAATAACTTGTCAACGCGCCCTTATGTAAGTGACCTAGTGGTATCTTTTGCTTGAACCGTCACATTTTAGCATTTGAACATTATTTATTGGTCGAATGCGATAAGTTTTAGACTATATACAATAGTGTTATGTTATTGGCAACAAAAATAAGTGCAGATTCGCACTCTATTATGATAGCAAATGAATGGGAAAGCATTTACATTCCCCAAACGAAAACGACGAATGTGGCATTTTCGTAACTTTACTTTGGCTTAAAAATAAAAAATGCATTGTGAATTTGCGAAAGTGGCACTTTTGTAAATTTACTATGGTGAATAATCTTACCTTTTTGTTCCTTTCTATGGAGTAGCCAAATTGCGAATGTGCCTTAATTTCTAAACCCAATGAATTAATACATATCTGATACATTGAAAATATAATACATGCAATTTAAAAACACTGTGTGAAAACAGTTCTATTATAACTACAAAAACAACCGCGAAAAAAAATAGATAAATTTTTTACGAACTTAAAATTGCTCCCCTGTAAAATTAGTTTTTTGCAGTTATGTTAGTTTAGCATTGGAACGACGATATAGATATATGACAATTATTCTTAAAGCAAATAACATTTTGTGATAATCTTGGATATTCTAAATCCGTTAGTATTCGTACCCTTAAGTGTGTGTGTGTTTAAACCAATACTTGGAAAGTCACACGTGTATTAAATCAGAATTCAAACCATAGAATAATATCATTGAATCGTGAATATATTTCTCCAAATCTTGACCATATCGTAAGAAGTGTTTGGTTGTGAGTCAAACAAGCCCTATTAGCTCGGTTTTGCCTAAACACCTCAAACTTGACCTGCCCATTGCTCAGCCTCATTTGCGAATTCACATTGTACGAATTCTTCGATGAATTGACAAAACTCTCCTCAGACAACATAGCAAGACCTTTGGTATAGATACTGAATATTCATTCTCACTTCAATTCAATAACTGATTCCGATTTCAAATTCTTCTCCAAAATCACATGTGACTCCCCTTATTGGCGCGTGTATCACATCAAGAATAAACAAGCCAATTTCAGCTCTATAATCATACAATTGTGTTTTTTTTTTTTTCTTGTAAGACTATAGACTTACTAGTCGAATTGTGTAAAAATGTTTCTTTTCAAAATTATGCTGAAACAATATTATACCAGAAACTCTTACAAATATACCAATTTAGTTTTATCCTGGACAAAACTACCCACAATTCCTTTTCCTTAGAAAAAATATACAGTTGGCCAATCTAATCGTTGACATGGGTGTGTGTGAAACCTGCACGTTCCTGCCCGCGCTCGAAGAAGGTTAGCCCGTAGGCACTGTAGAGTATTGTTTCGCACAAACTACCGCACATCGGTCTTAAATCGAACCTTCGATTTACTAAGCCTAACTTCTAAGTATGTGCAACCCAATTGATGTCTTTAGAAAATACTCCCGTTCGTACCTCTAAAGATAGTAAACCCCCCGTTTTCGGATCCGAATACTTTCGAACTTAGCTTGAATACATACAGGCAACATCCAACTCAAAAAGTCCACTCATTCATCCTCTCATACATCGCACTACAGGCTCCTACATTCGTTTTTCCGCATCGACTTAGTCAGAAGAACACCATCCATTATGTATTCAAAATCCATACTACTTTACCTTCCTATAATATCCCAAGTTCCCCTTTACTTCTTACATCAAATTCAAAATAAAGATTTTCTCTAATATAAATAATCATAACGTCTATCCACTTCACACATTTCGTTTTTTTTTTTTTATATTCTAATAAAATTCATAATTATTTTATCTACCTAGTTCGATTCACCTCTAACTACTCTTTTGAAAATTATCGAATCTCAACTTATTAAAGAAACTCAAAATACGTATTAATGGAATCGAACCATTACGTAATCATCCATGTAACTTATCGAATTTAAACTTATTAAAGAACCTCAAAATACGTATTAATGGAATCGAACCATTACGCAAATCATTCGATGAAATATTCTTCTAGCGACTTCTAGTTAAAATTTCCTACAACTCATTCGTTTCTCATACTGTTGCAATACTTTTACTGCGGTACAACGTATATGGTGACATCACTATTGTCCTTTAAAAAATTTCGTCTGTAATCGATTCCTTAATCGATCCTATCTTAATATCCCTATTGAATACTACATATTGCTTAAATATTATCACTGTTTAATTAAATAATATATATAAAAAATGTACTTGTCTATTTTCCATAAATGTTACGTAAATCTTATGAACTCGGTAAAGTGAATCTATGCCTTAATAATAGCCTACTATTTATGTCATCTTATCTCTTTAACCTGGTAACACTGTCTTATGACATGTCAAATGTCAAAAAAATTTCATAACCTATATCTATTCTATGAAATGGGAATGAAATTACGAATAGAAGAATAATGAACAATAAAACGGATTGTTATGAAGAAAACTGTGATAAAATGAGTCTACGATAATAAGGTAACTATTTTCTACGCATATCACTATGATCTGACTAAAATATTGAGCAAAGAAAAATCGTGTTGTATGTTTACAATCAAGATTTGTTTTTGTTACAGAATCAAAACAATTACGTTAACCTTCGCGCAACGGTTATAAATTATATCTCAAAATTTATGCAAAAATAATGAAAACCCGGATAATTAAATAAGAAGCAATGAAGTCGAACTCTGCGCCAGCGCCACCTGTAACAGACTAACAAAATGTAAGGTAACAAGAGTTTTAACTGCGTCTGTTTATAAAATAAGTCTTGAATCTTCTGTACGTCAATTTTTGCTCTTTTCTTGATTCTAATATCTTCTGTTTTCTATTTTTAGACTGCTGGCAAATCTTGACAATTTCTCAGTACAAACTAATCTTGAATGAAGCTAAAGTTATGGAGGATGGCATTAACTCCCTACATCTACTGCTGTAACTTATTACGACTTCTTTACAAGGTAATATTATTGTCTTATTCTCTATTATTGTTTCAATTCTGAAGAACATAGTTGTTAAAAATATCTTCATGCAAATTTTCATGGAAATGACTTCGCTCAACAACAGTAGGTACTTCTTCAGGGTCGACATTTGATTAATTTCCTCCTATAATTACTGCTAATTCTCTTCTTCCTATTGTTTTCTTAAGTCTGTCTCCATCACCTGATTACAATTTTCATTCCAGTTGAAATCGAGTAGTTTATTTATGAATTTAATTTAGTTTCCTAAACTACTGTTATAAATGTTTATATCTCAAATTAAAGTATGTGAATGTACTGTATAGTTTTCTACCTTTGTGCAATAACAAATAACATTTAATGTAACTTGTTTCAATAATTATTTATTTTACTTTCCAGATTTTTGGGTTTCAACGGCAAGCTCTGGACCAAATCTACTATACATCTAAAATGTAACCCGAGTATCATGACTAATGTGTAATAAAACCTTGACTGGAGATATATCTACTTAATCATAAGAATATTAACATAACTGAATACCTTAATAAAATCCGATGGTAACAATACAGACATATTTACTTTGCTTCAAAAATAAATTAAATTTAAACTGCTTTCCTTTTCTTTCTGATTCTGTGGTTATACTCTTATACTACATGTGAACATATAAGTAAGTCATTCTATTGGTAATCTATAAGCCATAAATGTACCAAAATTATTGTAATAAAATTACTTTCATTTCATTTGTTTCATTGTGTTAAAAGAAAACTCAAAGATCGCCCCCCGAGATATGAAATCACTAACCCTTCTACTTTCCTTATAACTGCTATATTTAATATTTCCAACAAGTCTTATAATAAGCTAAAAGGTTAATAACTTAATATTGTAGCTAGAAGCCTTATACAAAGGTTAACATTGGTCATGTTTATCAGATCCTATTCCAACCATTTCCTAGATTGAACTAGAGCCTATAAATAAATCTACGCCCCCCGAAATAATAAGTTCTTAGTAACCTCATAACTTATTTTTAGTTTCACAACTAATTTTCAACACAACTTGAACTAAAGTAGATAAAATCTCCACAAACTCATTTATTCTGTAGTCAAGAACAATGAAATCTCTATTCTACCTTACTTATTCAATTTCCTACAACATTCCGACTTCATAACTAAACTAAAATTAAATTTATTTAAATAATCATTCCATCTCGATATCATAATCATTTACTGATAAGATAAGCGATGACACCTGTCACTTGTCAAATCAACCAACTCGAGGACGTTTCTCTTCACTCTGCCTTGCTTACATTTTTAATTTAAAAATGAATTACCTATTATTATTTTTCCCAATTATGTAAATTATGCATAAATAATATTAAATGTATCCTTAAATATCTAAATCTTATGTTATATTAATAATATGAACATATTGAGTAAAGTTGTCTATGTATCTGATTGAAACTAAAGTAAGTATATTATTACTTGATATTATTATTTTATGTAACGTAAATAATTATCTAAAACTTAAATAACACACCTATTTCATTATTAATCAAAATTAAAAATTAGCTTTTTGTAAAGCCTTTACACTAACGTAACGCATTTAATTGTATCTCAAACAATCCACTATTGAACTATAGATAAAAAAACAAAATGGCTGAATGCCCTGTCAATTAATTATTGTTTGCAAAATATTGAATGATAAAAAATATCACGTTGTTCTAATAGAAATCTTTTGTTTCAGGTACTATTACTATGTGAAATAAGAAAAATATAGTGTGTTATATCAAGAAGCTACTCTATTCACTGTAGTTTGTGTATAAATATGCAACAAAATGTGTTTCTTGGCGATGTGCACAAACACAACTCATCACGACCAATCTCTTTTCCACTCTCACGTCAGCAATTGTGCCTGTAAGGCAACTAGTTCAAAGCTCAAGTGTTCAAAGATCCCTTCAATAAAACCGCCACCAACAACTCCACTAAAATTCCAAAACGAATAACAATTGTCGATCTACAAAACGCAAGAAGACAGCAAAACATGGAACCACACGACGAACAGCAATGCGACGAATATTCTGGCCATGCCAGCAATTGAACAGATCCTCGGTCACCGGCACCAATTGTAACACCTATAAACCTATCTGCTAAATAAATACATCCTGGGAACGAGCACCAAATGTAATGTTTACGTCTAAGGTACTTTAACTCTAAAGATATCCTGAGTCACGGGACCACCAATCGTAATGTCTCTACGCCTAACTAAAGATACAGGTCCTACGCCTCCTTCACCTTCGCCTCCAGACTCTACTCCTACAACGAACCCCTAGGAAACCCTTCAACGACTACCTAGCCTTCCAGAACCTACAACTAACCAAACCTAGATATGAAAGGATCTTTATACAGTTGAGCTGAACATTTCTTATAACTAATGGCCAAGGTGATCGGTAAAACCGTTGTGAACGTCTAGATTGGTCGGATCCTACGTTGTTGTAGTAACACAGTTTCTTTTAAGAGATGTAGCCGTGATGTGCCGCGAAATACCTCGTACCTGAATAGTGCAAAATTACTATGTATTTTGTTAAATTAACTAAATAAGTGTGTATTCTATTATTTATTTTGTGCAAGCTACTCCTATCCTACTGCTACCTCGGTTCTTTGTACTAATTAAATTCCTAACTTATATAGTCCCTAGGTATATCAAAATCAATATGGAATATTACAGATACTCTTATGAAAGTTGTTTAATTCTATATGAAGTATCGAATTCATTTAGACCACAGTCAGGTATAATCGAACTAGATTACCTTATGTAACAATAAAAGTCAATATGTGATTCTATCCAAATTTTATTAGAATTCTGGAATGAAAGATAATTTAGTTCTTAAAATTGCATGTTCTTACTCCAGAATGACTAGAAAACATATGTCTATGTACAATATGAAACTACACTTCATTACCAATCTATAAACAGGTGAAAGTTACAGGATCTATGAGATTTTATTATGAATTTAATTAATCTTAAGTTTTCATATTTGACAATATTAAATAAATTTTGTCATTACACCTTAATCTGAGAAGATGGTATACATCCCTTAAATAAACTATAGTAGAACAATCTGAAGTGGATTCTAGACCTAAGCAATAAATAGGAAGTTGTTTTAATCTTCACAATTAAAAACTAGTAAGACTAGATTATAGTAAAATGGAGAAGACATCTCAATGAGATTCCTCCTACAGGAAGGACGAATAAGAAGTTTTATTTAGCTAGAATTTCTGGAAAACTGAATATGTTTAATCGATATAGTTAAGGACTAGCATAGGCTAGTCTATAGTAGAATGAAGAAGGTAACTTTAAGGTGTATAAAAAAAATATTTTTTTTTTTTTAGAAAATCGCCAACCCTTCTAAGTGTGTGAAGGAGTAATACTGTATGCCTTAGCTATCTATCCTATTTGGCAAAGCTAATTAAGACATACAGCACAGGGATGGACGGACCTTCACGCCTGGCTAATAACTGATCAAACCACTGTGGGATCTCATCACATCTATGCATGACGTCCTAGCCTACGGCAAAGTGTCAAGGATCCATCTTTTGGGGAAGCCTTTTGGCGCAGGCTTCTTAAGTTAACTACACAAGGCCTACGCTAGGTTAAGCTACCTGCCTAAACCTACAACTTGCTAAATATATGAAAAAGTTGAAAAGATTATGACGTATCCAAATGATGAAGTTATAATTAAAATTGTAAGAAGTCTAATACACTACTCTTCCCTAGTAGGTATGAACCCTTCTAATGAGTTCTAGAACTTGGTTTTCGTTTGACCATATTCATAAATGTAGTATACCCTTGAAATCATGAAGACTATTGTGCCGATCGGAGTATCTTTCAACTCTCGAATGACTGGTTCTGATAAAGGAAATTACTCTCAACCCTTGTGATATAAATTACTTTAGTTCTGAGATCTGTGATGTAAATACGAGAACGAATAACTTTCATTATTGCTATCCATAAGTCCCCGGCTTTTCTTTTAGCAATTTACACTTCAGATACTCCACATCCAGTCTTAGGAATGCTCTGTATTTCCATACTATACAACGATCCACAATTTCCTTATCAAAATTATAACAAAGTTTAAACTATTTCTGTTCATTGAGAAAGCGAATATCTACTGCTAATTGACTCAACTTTACTTCAGTGATGCCATTCTATCACTTAAGCTATATCAAAGGTACATTGCTTCAAATCATAATCGGTAAATTTTAATTAATTATTTCTATAATTAATGTTGGTAAGTTAAAGGTGTTAAATATCTGGATGACCTAAATAACAGGTTCCCTATTCTCAATCTTTACAAACCGCTACAAGACTCTGTTTTTCCCCTACTGACATCCCAAGTCATAAACACTAGTAAAACAGTAGGTCAGCCTCTGCATCTACTATACCTGACGAGAATAAAATAATTTGAATAGATGTTATGTTAGTTAATGATGAATGGCCGATTGCTCGGAAGATAAAGAACCCCGTTTTAATATTTCTACTGGAGTGTACCTATCCCCATACCCCCGTTCCTTAGCTAGTACAAAGAACACTAGAGACCTGGGTCTCATATTTATATTTAAACGTGTATGGGCCTAGCTAAACTGAACTGTAAGTTCGGGTGATTAGCCCGAAGAAGTGACTATCATCGGTGTATTTGAGCCCCCCCCATGTGGCTGATGAGACGCCGGAAACATGGAGTAGCTCGCCCTAATATGTGTATATAAAGCAGACATATAAATATATAAGTATATGAGACCGAGCCTGGAGGTCCATTTGGCTTCGGCAAGCGCGGAAAGGCCCGCATGTCCATCACGTGTGGTCCTTGCTTTCACCAAACAAAACTATCCACCCTCGTAGGCTATTCACTGCACTTATATATGGCTAGTGTCCGAGCCGCCTAACTCGGATAAAACTAGAAGAGTCTGAAAGATATTCGTTTAACAGCCGCAAGGTTAAATATCTTTCACCTGGCAACCATGTACCAAAACACTATTTCTGGCATGTAATTAAGCTGAATAGCTTTAACAAAAAAACAACAAAATCCCACAACATTTCAATAAATAATTATAGATCAGAAAAATAATGTAATCCCAACAGAAATTCCCCTTAGAATATATATTTAATATCTTATTGCCAGACAACAGTGTTACCCAGTCGATGATGCAAGAAAGAATCAATCCCATCCTACTAAGCCCTTGCCTATTTATACCCTAATCTCTAGTCATTCGCCGCTGTCGACCTACTCGACTGACCCGTTCCATTCGACTTCTCCATCTCACTCGACAGCGTCATCTGTCTCGCCCCACTCAACTGCTCCATCTCACTCATCAGGCTCGCCTGCCTCGTCCCACTCGGGACACTCGACACGTCACGTGACCTAGCCCCCGCCCTCTAAGCGTTGTATATGGGATTTTGATTCTTATTTAGTCTAAGTAAAGCTCAACTCCTCTGTTGTCAATTTGTGAATATCAACTTGCTATTTTCAAAGTGATAGTATGTTTAGTTATAAGAATGGTTTTACTTGCTTCCGCAAACATTCACACTGTTACTCTTATTTTGCATTTGTATTGCCTATATCTACTAAATGATAATTTTAGTATTAGCTTGATGACGTATGATGCTAATATGTCTTAAATTCGATGATGATAATGATGATATGAGTATCACGATGATGATATATGATTATTTGATGGCGGGCACATGACGTGAACATGTGAATCGCTACAACCGCCCCCCTGCGAAAGTTTGAAGTGGATTGACATCGTCAAATAACGTAGAACTTCGCATTCCCCTTATTAAATTGTAAAAACAATTAAAAAAATAATATGTATATATAGATATATGACAATTATTCTTAAAGCAAATAACATTTTGTGATAATCTTGGATATTCTAAATCCGTTAGTATTCGTACCCTTAAGTGTGTGTGTGTTTAAACCAATACTTGGAAAGTCACACGTGTATTAAATCAGAATTCAAACCATAGAATAATATCATTGAATCGTGAATATATTTCTCCAAATCTTGACCATATCGTAAGAAGTGTTTGGTTGTGAGTCAAACAAGCCCTATTAGCTCGGTTTTGCCTAAACACCTCAAACTTGACCTGCCCATTGCTCAGCCTCATTTGCGAATTCACATTGTACGAATTCTTCGATGAATTGACAAAACTCTCCTCAGACAACATAGCAAGACCTTTGGTATAGATACTGAATATTCATTCTCACTTCAATTCAATAACTGATTCCGATTTCAAATTCTTCTCCAAAATCACATGTGACTCCCCTTATTGGCGCGTGTATCACATCAAGAATAAACAAGCCAATTTCAGCTCTATAATCATACAATTGTGTTTTTTTTTTTTTCTTGTAAGACTATAGACTTACTAGTCGAATTGTGTAAAAATGTTTCTTTTCAAAATTATGCTGAAACAATATTATACCAGAAACTCTTACAAATATACCAATTTAGTTTTATCCTGGACAAAACTACCCACAATTCCTTTTCCTTAGAAAAAATATACAGTTGGCCAATCTAATCGTTGACATGGGTGTGTGTGAAACCTGCACGTTCCTGCCCGCGCTCGAAGAAGGTTAGCCCGTAGGCACTGTAGAGTATTGTTTCGCACAAACTACCGCACATCGGTCTTAAATCGAACCTTCGATTTACTAAGCCTAACTTCTAAGTATGTGCAACCCAATTGATGTCTTTAGAAAATACTCCCGTTCGTACCTCTAAAGATAGTAAACCCCCCGTTTTCGGATCCGAATACTTTCGAACTTAGCTTGAATACATACAGGCAACATCCAACTCAAAAAGTCCACTCATTCATCCTCTCATACATCGCACTACAGGCTCCTACATTCGTTTTTCCGCATCGACTTAGTCAGAAGAACACCATCCATTATGTATTCAAAATCCATACTACTTTACCTTCCTATAATATCCCAAGTTCCCCTTTACTTCTTACATCAAATTCAAAATAAAGATTTTCTCTAATATAAATAATCATAACGTCTATCCACTTCACACATTTCGTTTTTTTTTTTTTATATTCTAATAAAATTCATAATTATTTTATCTACCTAGTTCGATTCACCTCTAACTACTCTTTTGAAAATTATCGAATCTCAACTTATTAAAGAAACTCAAAATACGTATTAATGGAATCGAACCATTACGTAATCATCCATGTAACTTATCGAATTTAAACTTATTAAAGAACCTCAAAATACGTATTAATGGAATCGAACCATTACGCAAATCATTCGATGAAATATTCTTCTAGCGACTTCTAGTTAAAATTTCCTACAACTCATTCGTTTCTCATACTGTTGCAATACTTTTACTGCGGTACAACGTATATGGTGACATCACTATTGTCCTTTAAAAAATTTCGTCTGTAATCGATTCCTTAATCGATCCTATCTTAATATCCCTATTGAATACTACATATTGCTTAAATATTATCACTGTTTAATTAAATAATATATATAAAAAATGTACTTGTCTATTTTCCATAAATGTTACGTAAATCTTATGAACTCGGTAAAGTGAATCTATGCCTTAATAATAGCCTACTATTTATGTCATCTTATCTCTTTAACCTGGTAACACTGTCTTATGACATGTCAAATGTCAAAAAAATTTCATAACCTATATCTATTCTATGAAATGGGAATGAAATTACGAATAGAAGAATAATGAACAATAAAACGGATTGTTATGAAGAAAACTGTGATAAAATGAGTCTACGATAATAAGGTAACTATTTTCTACGCATATCACTATGATCTGACTAAAATATTGAGCAAAGAAAAATCGTGTTGTATGTTTACAATCAAGATTTGTTTTTGTTACAGAATCAAAACAATTACGTTAACCTTCGCGCAACGGTTATAAATTATATCTCAAAATTTATGCAAAAATAATGAAAACCCGGATAATTAAATAAGAAGCAATGAAGTCGAACTCTGCGCCAGCGCCACCTGTAACAGACTAACAAAATGTAAGGTAACAAGAGTTTTAACTGCGTCTGTTTATAAAATAAGTCTTGAATCTTCTGTACGTCAATTTTTGCTCTTTTCTTGATTCTAATATCTTCTGTTTTCTATTTTTAGACTGCTGGCAAATCTTGACAATTTCTCAGTACAAACTAATCTTGAATGAAGCTAAAGTTATGGAGGATGGCATTAACTCCCTACATCTACTGCTGTAACTTATTACGACTTCTTTACAAGGTAATATTATTGTCTTATTCTCTATTATTGTTTCAATTCTGAAGAACATAGTTGTTAAAAATATCTTCATGCAAATTTTCATGGAAATGACTTCGCTCAACAACAGTAGGTACTTCTTCAGGGTCGACATTTGATTAATTTCCTCCTATAATTACTGCTAATTCTCTTCTTCCTATTGTTTTCTTAAGTCTGTCTCCATCACCTGATTACAATTTTCATTCCAGTTGAAATCGAGTAGTTTATTTATGAATTTAATTTAGTTTCCTAAACTACTGTTATAAATGTTTATATCTCAAATTAAAGTATGTGAATGTACTGTATAGTTTTCTACCTTTGTGCAATAACAAATAACATTTAATCTAACTTGTTTCAATAATTATTTATTTTACTTTCCAGATTTTTGGGTTTCAACGGCAAGCTCTGGACCAAATCTACTATACATCTAAAATGTAACCCGAGTATCATGACTAATGTGTAATAAAACCTTGACTGGAGATATATCTACTTAATCATAAGAATATTAACATAACTGAATACCTTAATAAAATCCGATGGTAACAATACAGACATATTTACTTTGCTTCAAAAATAAATTAAATTTAAACTGCTTTCCTTTTCTTTCTGATTCTGTGGTTATACTCTTATACTACATGTGAACATATAAGTAAGTCATTCTATTGGTAATCTATAAGCCATAAATGTACCAAAATTATTGTAATAAAATTACTTTCATTTCATTTGTTTCATTGTGTTAAAAGAAAACTCAAAGATCGCCCCCCGAGATATGAAATCACTAACCCTTCTACTTTCCTTATAACTGCTATATTTAATATTTCCAACAAGTCTTATAATAAGCTAAAAGGTTAATAACTTAATATTGTAGCTAGAAGCCTTATACAAAGGTTAACATTGGTCATGTTTATCAGATCCTATTCCAACCATTTCCTAGATTGAACTAGAGCCTATAAATAAATCTACGCCCCCCGAAATAATAAGTTCTTAGTAACCTCATAACTTATTTTTAGTTTCACAACTAATTTTCAACACAACTTGAACTAAAGTAGATAAAATCTCCACAAACTCATTTATTCTGTAGTCAAGAACAATGAAATCTCTATTCTACCTTACTTATTCAATTTCCTACAACATTCCGACTTCATAACTAAACTAAAATTAAATTTATTTAAATAATCATTCCATCTCGATATCATAATCATTTACTGATAAGATAAGCGATGACACCTGTCACTTGTCAAATCAACCAACTCGAGGACGTTTCTCTTCACTCTGCCTTGCTTACATTTTTAATTTAAAAATGAATTACCTATTATTATTTTTCCCAATTATGTAAATTATGCATAAATAATATTAAATGTATCCTTAAATATCTAAATCTTATGTTATATTAATAATATGAACATATTGAGTAAAGTTGTCTATGTATCTGATTGAAACTAAAGTAAGTATATTATTACTTGATATTATTATTTTATGTAACGTAAATAATTATCTAAAACTTAAATAACACACCTATTTCATTATTAATCAAAATTAAAAATTAGCTTTTTGTAAAGCCTTTACACTAACGTAACGCATTTAATTGTATCTCAAACAATCCACTATTGAACTATAGATAAAAAAACAAAATGGCTGAATGCCCTGTCAATTAATTATTGTTTGCAAAATATTGAATGATAAAAAATATCACGTTGTTCTAATAGAAATCTTTTGTTTCAGGTACTATTACTATGTGAAATAAGAAAAATATAGTGTGTTATATCAAGAAGCTACTCTATTCACTGTAGTTTGTGTATAAATATGCAACAAAATGTGTTTCTTGGCGATGTGCACAAACACAACTCATCACGACCAATCTCTTTTCCACTCTCACGTCAGCAATTGTGCCTGTAAGGCAACTAGTTCAAAGCTCAAGTGTTCAAAGATCCCTTCAATAAAACCGCCACCAACAACTCCACTAAAATTCCAAAACGAATAACAATTGTCGATCTACAAAACGCAAGAAGACAGCAAAACATGGAACCACACGACGAACAGCAATGCGACGAATATTCTGGCCATGCCAGCAATTGAACAGATCCTCGGTCACCGGCACCAATTGTAACACCTATAAACCTATCTGCTAAATAAATACATCCTGGGAACGAGCACCAAATGTAATGTTTACGTCTAAGGTACTTTAACTCTAAAGATATCCTGAGTCACGGGACCACCAATCGTAATGTCTCTACGCCTAACTAAAGATACAGGTCCTACGCCTCCTTCACCTTCGCCTCCAGACTCTACTCCTACAACGAACCCCTAGGAAACCCTTCAACGACTACCTAGCCTTCCAGAACCTACAACTAACCAAACCTAGATATGAAAGGATCTTTATACAGTTGAGCTGAACATTTCTTATAACTAATGGCCAAGGTGATCGGTAAAACCGTTGTGAACGTCTAGATTGGTCGGATCCTACGTTGTTGTAGTAACACAGTTTCTTTTAAGAGATGTAGCCGTGATGTGCCGCGAAATACCTCGTACCTGAATAGTGCAAAATTACTATGTATTTTGTTAAATTAACTAAATAAGTGTGTATTCTATTATTTATTTTGTGCAAGCTACTCCTATCCTACTGCTACCTCGGTTCTTTGTACTAATTAAATTCCTAACTTATATAGTCCCTAGGTATATCAAAATCAATATGGAATATTACAGATACTCTTATGAAAGTTGTTTAATTCTATATGAAGTATCGAATTCATTTAGACCACAGTCAGGTATAATCGAACTAGATTACCTTATGTAACAATAAAAGTCAATATGTGATTCTATCCAAATTTTATTAGAATTCTGGAATGAAAGATAATTTAGTTCTTAAAATTGCATGTTCTTACTCCAGAATGACTAGAAAACATATGTCTATGTACAATATGAAACTACACTTCATTACCAATCTATAAACAGGTGAAAGTTACAGGATCTATGAGATTTTATTATGAATTTAATTAATCTTAAGTTTTCATATTTGACAATATTAAATAAATTTTGTCATTACACCTTAATCTGAGAAGATGGTATACATCCCTTAAATAAACTATAGTAGAACAATCTGAAGTGGATTCTAGACCTAAGCAATAAATAGGAAGTTGTTTTAATCTTCACAATTAAAAACTAGTAAGACTAGATTATAGTAAAATGGAGAAGACATCTCAATGAGATTCCTCCTACAGGAAGGACGAATAAGAAGTTTTATTTAGCTAGAATTTCTGGAAAACTGAATATGTTTAATCGATATAGTTAAGGACTAGCATAGGCTAGTCTATAGTAGAATGAAGAAGGTAACTTTAAGGTGTATAAAAAAAATATTTTTTTTTTTTTAGAAAATCGCCAACCCTTCTAAGTGTGTGAAGGAGTAATACTGTATGCCTTAGCTATCTATCCTATTTGGCAAAGCTAATTAAGACATACAGCACAGGGATGGACGGACCTTCACGCCTGGCTAATAACTGATCAAACCACTGTGGGATCTCATCACATCTATGCATGACGTCCTAGCCTACGGCAAAGTGTCAAGGATCCATCTTTTGGGGAAGCCTTTTGGCGCAGGCTTCTTAAGTTAACTACACAAGGCCTACGCTAGGTTAAGCTACCTGCCTAAACCTACAACTTGCTAAATATATGAAAAAGTTGAAAAGATTATGACGTATCCAAATGATGAAGTTATAATTAAAATTGTAAGAAGTCTAATACACTACTCTTCCCTAGTAGGTATGAACCCTTCTAATGAGTTCTAGAACTTGGTTTTCGTTTGACCATATTCATAAATGTAGTATACCCTTGAAATCATGAAGACTATTGTGCCGATCGGAGTATCTTTCAACTCTCGAATGACTGGTTCTGATAAAGGAAATTACTCTCAACCCTTGTGATATAAATTACTTTAGTTCTGAGATCTGTGATGTAAATACGAGAACGAATAACTTTCATTATTGCTATCCATAAGTCCCCGGCTTTTCTTTTAGCAATTTACACTTCAGATACTCCACATCCAGTCTTAGGAATGCTCTGTATTTCCATACTATACAACGATCCACAATTTCCTTATCAAAATTATAACAAAGTTTAAACTATTTCTGTTCATTGAGAAAGCGAATATCTACTGCTAATTGACTCAACTTTACTTCAGTGATGCCATTCTATCACTTAAGCTATATCAAAGGTACATTGCTTCAAATCATAATCGGTAAATTTTAATTAATTATTTCTATAATTAATGTTGGTAAGTTAAAGGTGTTAAATATCTGGATGACCTAAATAACAGGTTCCCTATTCTCAATCTTTACAAACCGCTACAAGACTCTGTTTTTCCCCTACTGACATCCCAAGTCATAAACACTAGTAAAACAGTAGGTCAGCCTCTGCATCTACTATACCTGACGAGAATAAAATAATTTGAATAGATGTTATGTTAGTTAATGATGAATGGCCGATTGCTCGGAAGATAAAGAACCCCGTTTTAATATTTCTACTGGAGTGTACCTATCCCCATACCCCCGTTCCTTAGCTAGTACAAAGAACACTAGAGACCTGGGTCTCATATTTATATTTAAACGTGTATGGGCCTAGCTAAACTGAACTGTAAGTTCGGGTGATTAGCCCGAAGAAGTGACTATCATCGGTGTATTTGAGCCCCCCCCATGTGGCTGATGAGACGCCGGAAACATGGAGTAGCTCGCCCTAATATGTGTATATAAAGCAGACATATAAATATATAAGTATATGAGACCGAGCCTGGAGGTCCATTTGGCTTCGGCAAGCGCGGAAAGGCCCGCATGTCCATCACGTGTGGTCCTTGCTTTCACCAAACAAAACTATCCACCCTCGTAGGCTATTCACTGCACTTATATATGGCTAGTGTCCGAGCCGCCTAACTCGGATAAAACTAGAAGAGTCTGAAAGATATTCGTTTAACAGCCGCAAGGTTAAATATCTTTCACCTGGCAACCATGTACCAAAACACTATTTCTGGCATGTAATTAAGCTGAATAGCTTTAACAAAAAAACAACAAAATCCCACAACATTTCAATAAATAATTATAGATCAGAAAAATAATGTAATCCCAACAGAAATTCCCCTTAGAATATATATTTAATATCTTATTGCCAGACAACAGTGTTACCCAGTCGATGATGCAAGAAAGAATCAATCCCATCCTACTAAGCCCTTGCCTATTTATACCCTAATCTCTAGTCATTCGCCGCTGTCGACCTACTCGACTGACCCGTTCCATTCGACTTCTCCATCTCACTCGACAGCGTCATCTGTCTCGCCCCACTCAACTGCTCCATCTCACTCATCAGGCTCGCCTGCCTCGTCCCACTCGGGACACTCGACACGTCACGTGACCTAGCCCCCGCCCTCTAAGCGTTGTATATGGGATTTTGATTCTTATTTAGTCTAAGTAAAGCTCAACTCCTCTGTTGTCAATTTGTGAATATCAACTTGCTATTTTCAAAGTGATAGTATGTTTAGTTATAAGAATGGTTTTACTTGCTTCCGCAAACATTCACACTGTTACTCTTATTTTGCATTTGTATTGCCTATATCTACTAAATGATAATTTTAGTATTAGCTTGATGACGTATGATGCTAATATGTCTTAAATTCGATGATGATAATGATGATATGAGTATCACGATGATGATATATGATTATTTGATGGCGGGCACATGACGTGAACATGTGAATCGCTACAACAGCCATCTCGACAGTCTTGCGATAAAAAAAACACACTCAAATCGATCCATTCCTAAGATACACAAATACATAGATAAGTACTCGTAAGTACATAGACACATAGATACATCGGATCGATTGATATCCCTCTTTTCTGATTTGACGTTCATTATCATCATGCCTATTGTGCATCGACTAGTGTTTAACTTACAGTTGTATGTAAAACCACGTAAAACTAACACTGCGTCGAGAAAATGTTTTCATGTGTGGATAAAACCCACAAATTTTACTATACTTGTTTTTTTACACCTCGTGGTACCGCCCACCGCTGGTCACTGCAATAAAGTTCATCCATAAGTAATTGCTTAACCGTATGTTCTCACAAGTGCGTCACTTGAATATAATTCCAGTCTCCAAATGTAGTAATCATATATTAAACTCATAGATGCTTATGATCTTTTTCTGTTGATGATTTTGGGATTAGGTAACAATCAGCCGGATCTGCGGACTCATTAGAAAAAGAAGATAATATCGCGCACAATAGAGCACTCAGCGACCGAAAGTGATAGTATAATAGATATTAAAGCTGGATGACGATAGCAAATTGGTCGTCCAGTCACTGATGAAATTAAAAATGTACCTCTGACGCATGTTTCGGAGAACTGTTACGGATGGATTGCGGTTCAAGTTTGGATTGGACGGAAGAAGTTGTTACAAAACATTACTAATATGGATTAAGCATTAAGCATGAATTTGTAATACGTAAATGTTACCGAAACATCTAAGAAAATGGACGACATTTCCTACGGACCTATTTTATGCTTACGGACATATTTTGGCTAGGTACTTACTGATTTTTATGACGTCATGAGTCACTAAGTTATGTATTTTCGTACTTTATTTAATACAAAAGGATAGTTTTTGACATCTCAAGAGAACCAACTGATTTTACCTGTCATTAAAAACCGTATTGTGAAAAGTGCAAGAATGTGAAATACGCCGAATACCTCTTTGAAGGAAATAATGTAGTGTGTGTGTTTCTTAGGGTAGCTATTCAGGCCAGCTATATATGGCCACATTTGCTAAATGCAAATAGCCGGTGTTTAAAAATAAAATTAGACTTAAACATTGCTTAACTTGATTAATCAATTATTTTGATACTTTTCGCTCAGTCCCGTTGAAACAAAATGTGGGTAGAAAAATAGCGTTCGGGTGGTGGAGTGGTTGACACGTTAGACCGGTAATCCAGAGGTGCCATGTTTTTAATCCCCGTCTCATCCGCTAGGTTATACATTTCAATTTGTCTTTGTGCTTTGATTTTTGTATCAATGGTCTCTAACAAATTTAGAGTTTTATTATAAGACCTAACCTACCGTAGTAAATAATTATTAATATAATAAACCACACGTCTAAACATGAAACTACACCTAACAAGTTGTATGAACATCTAAAACATTACGACTATCTATAAAATGCAGTCGTAAGGCTACAATGTTGTCCTTTAGTTATTATTTTAACGAACCTCTTTAATATAAGAGGAAGTAATTCAGGTGCTTCTAGAGAATCTAACCTGAGATCACGACTTTAATCTCGCGAAATAGTTACCGTAATGAAGGCAGTAGACGACAATTCTGGCCTACAAATTGCACTTTGTAAGATAGAATGCCTGGGTGACAGATGGAATGTGGTAAACAAAATTAACTCATATTGTTTAGTATAAAATGTATTAATATATTATTATTTATATTGACTTTATTAGGATGACTTTCCACCAGAAATGTGTAGCGAGGGATGTGTTTTTGTTAACCAATGCAATAACTTCATCTACTCGCTCAGCGCAGCTGATTCTATTGGTTAACAAAACACATCCCTCGCTACACATATTTCTGGTGGAAAAACACCCTTAGACTTTGGAGTCATAATACTCATACTCATAACCCGGTCGGCGAATGATGATTTCTGGGACACTTGCACATTACATGCCTTTTACCGGTTTTCCACAAGAGGAGACGTTGAGAAGAGACACTGATTCCCCCGCTGCTAGGTCATCATACGTCTGACAGTGTTTCGCGACATGGGTCTATTCTTGGCTTCATGGAGTGAGTTGTGCAGCTTGATATCCAACGATGAACGGATTTGGGCAGACGATTTCAGTGGTAATTGGCCCCTAGGCCGATTTCCATCGACTTTGCCAGTGACCATGGGCTATTCTAAATTGTGCCCTTCCGTTCTAGCGATATGGCCGAAAAATTCCATTAGTCCATTGTTATAAGAACTCTAAAAAGAAATAATGCAGTAATAGTGACGATGATGATGATGGGACGCCCAGTCGGAGATAGGCGGGCTGTCGATTGCCTGACTGCGTTCATTCAGCCTAATTCCCAATTGGACCATCGTCGGTTACTGTTCCAGCGGCGCTCCCATACGGCCTTCTTCCTCAAATCTGCTTATTCTCCTGCAAAAGGAAAGAACATCCTTAAGGTTAATGTCCTTCAGCTCTTCTTCTCCTTGTTTATCTTTTCTGAAGATGCTATATCGTACTGTCCCGTACATGCAACCCTTTGCTATAACATGCTTACTTGTCTCCTCCTGGCCACAGTGCGAGCAGTATGGATAACTTACTACAGCCATCATGTTACGGTTCCTGCAAATGCAGTAATAGTAAGAAAGGTCTCGTTTCATCAACCAGCCCAGCGGCCGTGACCTCGGTATAATACCATTATAGGTTTTGTAAGAGCCCATTTGTTTTCGGCTTCAGCCATCAATCAACGCGAGTCATATTAAAAGTGGCAATTGTTGCATAATTGATTAATTAAGTGCCTTAATATTCATGAGCTGGTTTTTACAGTTTAGCGGTGTTTATTCTTAAAATTGGAACGATTTTTTGCACGTCTATAAGCTATGAATATAATTAATGTCTATATCACTACATAGTATAAAACAAAGTCGTATCCTGCTGTCTGTCCCTATGTATGCTTAGATCTTTAAAACTACGCAACGTATCTTGATATTACGGTTTTATAAGACAGAGTTATTCAAGACATCATTAGGCGGGCGACAGCAGCCCCCAAGCCTCCCTCATGATGACCACGACCGCTCTGACAAGAGCGAAACGAAGAAGAAGAAGATTCAAGAGGAAGGTATAAGGTACGAGTATAATACATGCATAATATAGCAATGCGCCCGTGCGAAGCCGAGGCGGGTCGCTAGTTATCTTTAAGTATTACTAATATTAGGTATTCCTTATAGTTACCCTTAACTATTCTATGGATAGGGGTAATTATTTCAGGTAAAATGTATGGATGCGGGGCGCCCATCGTGCAGTGCCATCTGTTGATACAAAAATCTTTGTAATCTCATCACGCATTGGACGGATGTTAATAAATTTTGGTATAGAGATAGCTGGACATATACATATGGTTATCAGATACCTACCTACATTTTACTAGACTACGGCAAAGAAAAAAATCACCCACAGTTTTATTGTAGGTTGAAGATAATTTTGATGAAAATTACTTATAACTGGCAATTTGGTAACTGTACTACAGAATAAAATACTACTTACAGAAGGCTCTTCTGGTCTTCGCTA
Source organism: Apotomis capreana (assembly GCA_947623375.1). Lineage (NCBI taxonomy): Eukaryota > Metazoa > Arthropoda > Insecta > Lepidoptera > Tortricidae > Apotomis > Apotomis capreana. The sequence goes on along the minus strand of OX392505.1, from coordinate 18,299,269 downwards.
AATTAACCGTTTCACAATTTTATTGTAGTCAGGCAGAACGTTTTAATTGATTGTTTGTGTAAAATGGGGTTATTTTGTTTTGGCGCGGTGACGCGACCAACCGGCGCTTAAGCGCCTCTGTGATTGGATACGAAGGTATGTCGATTTAGTCAGAAGCGCACCAACCAACCCCGAAGTCGGAGTCAAATAGGTAATCATTGTGTACCTACATCGGTTCGCAGATTAATGGCGAGAATCGCGTTGCATAGCGACCCGCGTCCAACGCGTTCAACCACCTTGCGGGTACCCTACGCTGCGCTTGCCGATATGTGGTCTCCAGTTGAGAACCTTTCTGTCCCAACGGCCATCGGTCTTCCCTATACGTTAAAGTACAATGAACATTTTGAATATAACTAGAGATCATATCTAAACATCATAAAATAATAATCACGAGACTGAATAGCCTTTGTAATTAACAATAACTCGACCATTAAATAAGCCCATAATTACGAGACTTTGTTTAACGCTATACAGCGGCACTAAGAGACAAAGTACGGTCGCACCTGACTACCTGCGGGCAACACATTACAACTTAGAAGCATTCGTCATTCAAAGGTAAATTATAGAGAAACAGAATAACAGAAGCCAGTAGCGACCGGCTCAATGGGGAACGCAATGTGAACGTCAGAATTGCGGGTACTTACTATACATCAACGTGCGAGTTTGCGGTTCTTTGACAAATGAAGCTGTTGAACCGTGGTGTGTTTGCGCAGTTTAAAGGAAGACAAAGGATATTGTGTATATACCCTCGACGAGTTAGTTTTCCCTCATTTTAGTAGTACTTACTAATTTATTTCATTGGCTAGGATTAGGTACTCTTTGGTACCTAACTGACGTTTAAAATCTTCGAATGTCACAGATTAAAACGAACAGCGGACGGGGCTAAATACTATAATAAATTTTCGCCAAAATATCGAAAGCGATGAAAGAAAACTTATTTTCAATATTTATTTCTGAAGAAGAACGAAGGATTAAGTAGAATTCCGATGAACAATGTTTTGAAATTGGTTGTAGACATTTTATAATGCATTTAAATCCCGTATGTACCTACCTACATTATTGCCATATGAAAGCTGTTTGTAGCGCCATCACTATCCTAGTGTTTAACCACAACCTGTTAAGCTATTACTTATGTCAAGAAAGAAGTAAAAAAAGTAGTTTCGGCCGAAAAAGAACGGAAATCAAGCCTAAAGCTGTTTCTATGATATTATTGTTTCGGTGATAATGGCACGTGTTTTGCGTCAATAATGAGCAGTGGTCAGGGATTTGGTTGTCAAGTTCATCATAATATATTTTACTAGCGACCCGCCCCGGCTTCGCACGGGTGCAATGCTAATAAATTATGCATAGTATTATACATATATCCTTCCTCTTGAATCAGTCTATCTATTAAAAAAACCGCATCAAAATCCGTTGCGTAGTTTTAATGATCTATTAAGCATAGGTACATAGGGTCGGAGAGACAGGAAGCTACTTTTCTCATATGTACATTCAATGAAATGTCTTCATAACGTGATTTACAACACGAAGTATCACGTTACGGTCGGAACAACTCGAGAGAACTGTAAAGGAATTTCATACAAAATTGAAGGCCTAGGCCGGGAAGTATTTTTTTGAAACATGGCGTCTGTGTTCATAAACAGGCTAAACAGCTGAATTATATTTGTTTGGAGTGGGGTATTTTTTTATTTCATTGCATATGTTTGAGAAAAGCACTATACATATACAGGGGGAAATAATATTGACCGTTCATATTTTGACAGTAGATTCCTTGGAAAAAAATACGTGTTTTTTCTTTCAGCATCTTTTAGTACTAAAATATTGAGATAAAACAGCTGAAAGATATCCTATAAAACCATGCGATGCGTTCATGGATACCGCGTTAGCGCGCTGTGCAGAAGGCGGCAATAACGTTTTTTGTATTGTATTGGTCGCGTAATCCTAAATAGGATTCTTCGATTGTTTCAATTGGTTTCGCGGGGTTACTGCCCAGGCAACAATTTCTGTCCTATGACGTAAATCATGACGTCATTTTTTGGTGATTTTTTTCAATTTTACGTCTTATGGAAATAAATGACGTCAAAAATGACGTCAAAAGTTTTCGTATGTCGGCATACGCCTAAAAGTGACGTCGCTGATCACGTCATAAATTATTGTGTTCCGTCATAGGTCTGATAATGACGTTGCAAATCACGTCGTGATTCGCGTGTTACGTCAGTGGTTTATAAACGACGTCAAAAATCACGTCGAAAGTTTTCGTATGTCGGCATACGCCTAAAAGTGACGTCGCTGATCACGTCGTAAATAATTGTGTTCCGTCATAGGTCTGACAATGACGTTGCAAATCACGTCGTGATTTGTCGTGTTCCGTCATAGGTCTGACAATGACGTTGCAAATCACGTCGTGATTTGTCGTGTTTCGTCAGTGGTTTAAAAGCGACGTCGTAAATCACGTCGAAAGTTTTCGTATGTTGGCATACGCCTAAAAATGACGTCGCTGATCACGTCGTAAATTATTGTGTTCCGTCATAGGTCTGATAATGACGTTGTAAATCACGTCGTGATTCGCGTGTTTCGTCAGTGGTTTAAAGACGACGTCAAAAATCAAGTCGAAATTTTTCATATGTCGGCATACGCCTAAAAGTGACGTCGCTGATCACGTCATACATTATTGTGTTCCGTCATAGGTCTGATAATGACTTTGCAAATCACGTCGTGATTTGTCGCGTTTCGTCAGTGGTTTAAAAACGACGTCAAAAATCACGTCGAAATTTTTCGTATGTCGGCATACGCCTAAAAGTGACGTCGCTGATCACGTCGTAAATTATTGTGTCCCGTCATAGGGCTGACAATGACATTGCAAATCACGTCGTGATTTGTCGTGTTCCGTCATAGGCCTGATAATGACTTTGCAAATCACGTCGTGATTTGTCGTGTTTCGTCAGTGGTTTAAAAACGACGTTGTAAATCACGTCGAAAGTTTTCGTATGTCGGCATACGCCTAAAAGTGACGTCGCTGATCACGTCATAAATTAATGTGTTCCGTCATAGGTCTGATAATGACTTTGCAAATCACGTCGTGATTTGTCGTGTTTCGTCAGTGGTTTAAAGACGACGTCAAAAATCACGTCGAAAGAATTCGTCTGTCGGCATACGCCTAAAAGTGACGTCGCTGATCACGTCATAAATTAATGTGTTCCGTCATAGGTCTGATAATGACTTTGCAATTCACGTCGTGATTTGTCGTGTTTCGTCAGTGGTTTAAAAACGACGTCAAAAATCACGTCGAAAGTTTTCGTTTGTCGGCATACGCTTAAAAGCGACGTCGCTGATCACGTCATAAATTATTGTGTTCCGTCATAGGTCTGACAATGACATTGCAAATCACGTCGTGAATTGTCGTGTTCCGTCATAGGTCTGATAATGACTTTGCAAATCACGTCGTGATTTATCGTGTTTTGACAGTGGTTTAAAAACGACGTTGTAAATCCCGTCGAAAGTTGTCGTATGTCGGCATACGACTAAAAGTGACGTCACTGATTACGTCATAAATTATTGTGTTTCGTCATTGGTCTGATAATGACGTTGCAAATCACGTCGTGTTTCGCGTGTTTCGTCAGTGGTTTAAAGACGACGTCAAAAATCAAGTCGAAATTTTTCGTAGGTCGGCATACGCCTGAAAGTGACGTCGCTGATCACGTCATAAATTATTGTGTTCCGTCATAGGTCTGATAATGACTTTACAAATCACGTCGTGATTTGTCGTGTTTCGTCAGTGGTTTAAAAACGACGTCAAAAATCACGTCGAAAGTTTTCGTCTGTCGGCATACGCTTAAAAGTGACGTCGCTGATTACGTCATAAATTATTGTGTTTCGTCATTGGTCTGATAATGACGTTGCAAATCACGTCGTGATTCGCGTGTTTAGTCAGTGGTTTAAAGACGACGTCAAAAATCACGTCGAAACTTTTCGTATCTCGGCATACGCCTAAAAGTGACGTCGCTGATCTCGTCGTAAATTATTGTGTTCCGTCATAGGTCTGACAATGACATTGCAAATCACGTCGTGATTTGTCGTGTTTCGTCAGTGGTTTAAAAACGACGTCAAAAATCACGTCGAAAGTTTTCGTATGTCGGCATACGCCTAAAAGTGACTCGCTGATCACGTCATAAATGATTGTGTTCCGTCATAGGTCTGATAATGACTTTGCAATTCACGTCGTGATTTGTCGTGTTTCGTCAGTGGTTTAAAAACGACGTCAAAAATCACGTCGAAAGTTTTCGTATGTCGGCATACGCCTAAAAGTGACTCGCTGATCACGTCATAAATGATTGTGTTCCGTCATAGGTCTGATAATGACTTTGCAATTCACGTCGTGATTTGTCGTGTTTCGTCAGTGGTTTAAAGACGACGTCAAAATCACGTCGAAAGTTTTCGTATGTCGGCATACGCCGAAAAGTGACATTCAGCCATTTTGGGCTCTGAGACATGGAAAAATTTCGGAGGCGTGAAATGTATGTCAATATAATACCTCATTTTTATTAATGTGTCCTATAAAACATGTTAAAATAAGCATGTTTTGTTATTGAAACTTTCTGGCTCAGAATAATATTTATAGAGATATTGAGGTTTTTAAGGTAATATGCTTGCTGAAAATAATTATATGGTACATGGGTCGAAAACCGAAAACTGCAGGTTAGGTTGTACTATTATCTATTCTGTGGGTTAGGTTAGGTTTGTTTTTTGACCATGTATAGCGGAGCGTCAAAATGCTTGCTTACATGGATCCTCGTAAATAGTCTACTATAGGTTACATACATCAAAATATGTTATGCATTTGAACCCGGTCTCGGTAAAAATATCGATCTGAGAGAAAAAGTTTAAAGAATAAAATATGCTTAATTTAGCGTAATCTACAAGATTCAATCTAATTTAAGCCCAAACCAACGAAAAAAACCTTTTGGTCGTAAATTTTCCAAGTCCTAAAACTGACCACCGACCATCTGTCTTTTACAATCCTTTGAAAAATTTGTTTTTAGAAGTATAAACAAACTTTGCCCTTCCCTTAATTCAACGAATGAAAGTGCGGCGTTATTAACGCACGCGACCAATTTTTCCCGTTCCGACCAATCACTCGTCATCCAGCCACATTGTATAGTCGTTTCCGGGGTCACTTAAGTGTTTTGTAATTTGCGTTAAACTATAACCCCTACTTCAAGTGTATAAAAATTAGTATGAAAAACTGAGAACAAATATTTTATTATTATTTTATCGGTCATTTTAGCAAACAGAAGCTGAATATAAAATGCACAACAACCGTTTTTATTTTCGCGCCAAAGAGCGCGCGTCGCATATAGGGATGTCCCACACGTTTACTTGATGGGGTAGCTGTCGGTCGATATTCGATAGTAAAATGGAAATTTTAACCACCAAACTCGTACACATTTGTAACTAAAACGAAAGATCGCTGCCAATAGTGTTAAGTTTTTCGTTGAAAATGTAATACACACTAAAATATTATAGTGATATTACGCTAATATCTCCCACTTTTACCTTCGAATTCCTAAAAACGTGTGTGTTAGTTTGACCAAATGTCAGTCTGTCCGTATGAAATAAATAAAAACCAGCCAAGTGCGAGTATTACTCGCGCACCGAGGGTTCCATAAAAACGCATATCCCATCTTAACAGGCCGGGTTAAGTTAAGTTTGCACCTGGCAAATTTCTTGGTTATAGGCCAAAACGGAAAGTACCCTATACATTTTGATTCCCTTGTGTCACATATCCGTTTTTTTGCGGCATAAATGGCCGTATCTTTTTTTCGTTAACTAGAAGTTAGATTTTTCGGCAGCTTCAAACCCAAAAAAAAATCAACGAGGGAACGCTGCCAGCCTTTTGGGCACCATGGCGCGGGGGCCTATTTAGGGCCTGGCAAAAACGGAACCCTTATAGTTTCATCATGTCTGTCCGTCCGTATATCACAGGCATTTTACTAAAAAAACGACAAGAGGAACATTGATGAAATTTGGAGTATAGGTGTCTCGTAGAAGCCGCTACTTAGTTTTGTAGTCAAATAATAAAAATAAAATATTTCTAGTAGTACCAGTTAGTTAACTGAACGAACGACGAAAATGGTTTCGAATAAGAGCGGTCATTAGGTACGTATATGGGGCACACGCAATTACCAACAAATTAATCTTTGCACTTTCTAAATTGGACCTGAAAAAAAAAAGCCGAATTTGTTTTTGTATTTACGGACGAAAGATTTATTTTTGTTTTTAGTTAGCAGTACACAAAAAGTAATCACTAAAAAAAAAGTACTGACGAAACACAAATGTTTAGTCACGGCCCTTATTTGTTAGGGTTCCGTAACCAAAGGGTAAAAACGGGATCCTAATTACTAAGAATCCACTGTCAGTCTGTCTGTCTATCTGTCACCAGGCTATATCTCATGAACCGTGATGGCTAGACAGTTGAAATTATCAAAGATGATGTATTTCTGTTGCTGCTGTAATAACAAATACAAAAACAGAAAAAAATATTTAAGTGGGGCTCCCATACCTACAACAAACGTGATTGGTTGCGTTAACTATGCACCTCATTAATATCCGGCGCCGTACGTACCAGTAGCAATGCAAACATAACTTAACCCGGCCAGTCATGATGGGATAAGTGTTTGTACGGAACCCTTGATGCGCGAGCCAGATTAGCACTTGTATCTTGTCAAATTAATTAATGTAGTATTTAACTGGGGCATTAGTTCCACATTTGAGGCCTTCAAATATGCAGTTGTTTTTTTAGCGGTATGTGCAGACGCGTTATCGTGGTGAAGCACGATATTGCTACGGGGCCGCTTTTCGCGAACTTTATCGAAGATTCTTGGCAAACAGCTATTTGCATACCAATCTGCAGTGACTGTCCTTTGTTTTTCCAGTGCTACAGTTGCGTAATGTCCTGTTTCGCCAAAAAACGAAGCAACCATTTTTTCCCCAGTGCTCCGAATTTTCTTAACTTTGGTAGGCAAATCTTCAAAAGGGAAGACCCATTCCGCCGACTGGCTTTTTCTTTCTGGCTCCAAGCAGTACACCCATGTTTCGTCACCTGTCACGATATTTACAGCCAACGATTGTCCTCCGTAATTTTTTTTTACGGCTCCAGTCTACACGCTGTCGTTTCTGGTCTTCCGTTAGATCGTGCGGTATCCATCGAGTGCATAGTTTCCGCACCTTCAAATGTGCATGCAATATCTTTTGCACTTGGCTCATTCCAATGCTTAGTAAGGAATGAATTTGCTGACAAGTAATTTTTTTGTCAGTTTCGATCAATTGTCGTACGACTTCAATATCAGTTTTGGTAACCGCAGTTGCTGGCCGACCGTCATGTACATCGTCATGGAGGTGATCACGACCACGTTCAAATTCATTAAACCACGAATACACAGAGCTACGACGTGGGGCTTCATCACCAAATACTAGTTGAAGCCTTTGACAGCACTCTTGTTGACTTGAGCCACAACGAAAATCGTAATAAATCATAACCGAAAATTTTCACGCTTTAAATTCATTTTTGTAGCAACGGACAAATTTCAAAACGGCGCCTCATTGAAAAAACAAATGACAGCCTTGCAATTTAAAAAGTTACTAGTTCCCAGAGAGTTATTTTTAAAAATTTCATGATTATTTCATTTGTACTTGTTTTATAAGTGGCCAGTTCCAGAAACTTTCAGTATGCCCCACGTAATTCTAAGTTACGCCACAGATTAGCAGAACCCAAAAATGGCGGACAGCGTTTTTAACTGTTCATAAAATTTCAAATTTTCAATTAATAAAATTTAGCTTACTAGCTTTCACAAAAATACAAGACATTATTTTAGAGCTAGTAAGATCAATATTAACTATTTCAAATATATTTCAAAACTGGGTCTACTAGCCTATTGCGTTAGCGCACTCGGTGAGCGGGGCGGAGGCGCGCGGGCGGCGCTGCGCGTCTCGCCGCACACCTCTCCGCCTTGATTCGGCCGGAACGTCGGAAACTATCGCCTTAAATTTTTTGAACAAAACAAGAATCGACAAATAAAAAACTGAAAAGCCAAAAATAACCCGTTCATGTACGGATTACATTTGAATCACCTTTTGATGCCGGTGCCAAACCACTTAATTATAACTTTGAAAACAGATGCCGCCCATGAAGCCTTTAATGATTACTGTATATTTTATATTCACGAGTATTTTGTTTACATATTTGGTATTTACGAGTATTTCTGTTCGATAAAGAGTTTACGTGAGGTTTGGCACCGACTTCAAAATGTAATCTGTACATTAACGGGATATTCAAATGTAATCCGAAAATGTGATTCAAATGTAATCTAATACACATGAATGCAGACAAACATATGGGTCAAACTGAGATCCTCTTTTTTAAGTCGATTAACGTTAATCTTCTCCTAAGTGTAACAAATTCTTTTCTGAAAACCGCATCAAAATCGGTTCAGCCAAACGCGAGATAATCGCGGACAAACATAAATACTTATATACATAGATATATACATACATTCCTCCTGTTTTAACTTACAAGACAAAAACGCACACCACACCACATGAACTGCGGAAAATCAAATCAAATCACTCTGCTGCGCTGCGACTACCGCGACGCGAGTCAAATGCGAGTGACATATAAACAAAATCGTACGTAAAATCGCAACACAGAACGACTCGTTCTATCTCTGTCAAACTCAAATTAAACGGTTAATTTTGTTAAACAGAAACGGAATTTGCTAAATAACGGTATTATGTGAATAACGTTATAATACCGGTAAACGAAACCACTACCAATATTCATTTTGGTTTAGCGTCACGTGACCAATAACGGTAATACAAAAATAACGGTATCCGATCCCTGAGTTCCATTTATATATTAAAGTTTACGCTAGGTTTGGCACCGACTTCGAAGGGTGAGTCAAATGTAATCTGTACTTGAACGGGTTATTGTTGGCTTTTTAGTTTTACTGATGTCGGTTCCTTTTTATGTAATTTTTTTTTTTTTTTGCTTTTTAGTGATTCATATAAAAGTTCTAGTGGCTATCTGTGGTGTTCATCATCAGTTTCCTTACACCAAATCCTATTTACTGAATGTAAATTCTTGACTTTATCAATAAATTACCGAAAGCGCCGTACATGTCCCTATAACATTTGAAGAGTTCCCTCGATTTCTCCAAGATCCCATCATCAGATCCCGACTTAGTGCCAACGGGACCTACTCGGAGTTATACCCTTTCGATTTAAAAAAATAAAATTGAAAATCGGTTCACGGTTAAAATTAGTTCGAATTGAGAACCTCCTCCTTTTTTGAAGTCGGTTAAAAAGTAAGACCCTATACAGATTGATAGGTATATTACTTTGGAATTTATGCAATTTGTTTTTATTCATTTTGTTTAAGTAACATCATTATTTATATGTAGGTATACATTAAAATGATGATATTCGTTTTATGAAAAATTAAAATTCACTAATTGTTTTTATGACAATCATTACACACCCATTTAACCGACTTCAAAAAAGGAGGAGGTTCTAAATGTGTCGGTTTTTGTTTTTTTTTATTATTTTTAGAAATAAATTATTTAAATTTAAAACCTAATCCTATAGTTTGTCAAGTTTCGTTTCTTTGTGTTGTGTTAGGTGGACATTATATAAAATACCTACTCAGTGTCATGTTTATCTGTCCTGGAATTATTATAAATTTTAAGAGATAAAAACAATACTTATTTGATGCGCTGGAAATATTTGTTACGAGCGTTAATGTATCGATATCGAATTAGTTATCGTTGGCGGCTGGCGCATCCCTCACGCGTACCTACGCAAGTCTATACTTGTTCAGTTCACTTCACTGTTTCGGTTAGAATTAGCAGGGTATCGCATTAATTGAAATTGAAATTAAAAATGAATTTAACTTTCGCTTGACCCGTTTGATATCACGTATGGAAGACAGGTGACTAAATTAATGTATTATAATGTATTGGTCTTTGAATTGACTCATTTGTTAACGGGCAATCAAATCTTAAGTACCGAGTGAGCAAGTCTTTGTCTTGTTGTGTTGTAAAATTTGTTTGTAAACCTTTAGGTTGTGTGTGTGTGTCCTGCTTGTGCATTATTGTGAGCAGCACAATGGTTGACACCTAAAAAAACAGACGAATTTTGGCCAAGATTCAAGCAAACCGATCCGATAATCAACATGGCAGTTAATAACCCTGAAGAGAAAATTTTATGAAACAGGTAAGTAAGCTCATTTGTGTGTGTGCAAATTAATCTTCTTTCTTTCATTCAGTCATTAAGAGCTTCGATCTTGTTGGTGGAGTTATCGCCACTCTTCCTGTTCGTTTTTAGTCTCTTTAATTTAAGGTTAATTATTTACTATTTAAATTGTTTTAGTGGTGCGTAAACCGAGTCTGTGAGCCGATGCCCGGGCAGGGGACCATTGAGAACAAGCCAGAAGAACCGCCGGCGCGGCCTCGCTGGGAGGAGTGGGGCGCGTGGACCGGCTGCAACGCCGACTGCGGCTACGGGCTACGTACGCGGTCCCGACGCTGCTGGTACAAAGGGTAACTACTTATTTTTATACTACTGCTAGCGAAGATGGACGAAACAGAACTAGCTTATGTTCGGCCACCGGAACGACGAGAACAAGCCAGAAGAACCGCCGGCGCGGCCTCGCTGGGAGGAGTGGGGCGCGTGGACCGGCTGCAACGCCGACTGCGGCTACGGGCTACGTACGCGGTCCCGACGCTGCTGGTACAAAGGGTAACTATTTATCTTTATACTACTGCTAGCGAAGGTAGACGAAACAGAACTAGCTTTTGTAAATATGTTTATCGATTCTGTGACTTCGGGATTATATTCTTTCGATTTCCAACATTATGGATAACAACCATTTGACCATAGTTATGCAGAAAGCGACCAGTGTAGATTTTTTGTCAAAGTGACTTAAGTCTTACTTAATCAATGAATGAGTTTGGTCACTTTTTGCATTATGAAAAAAAATCTTTGGTCGCTTTCTGCATAACTATGGTAATTTATTCATTTAGACTTTTCTTCTTCATTCTAGACTGTGTTTTAATCTTATGACATTTGAATTTAATAGATACTGTGCTATTTACCCATTTTAATAAAGTATTATTACAAATAATTTTTAATGCTCTTTTTGTTTCAGGAACTGTAAAGAAACACTTCAAGTCCTTCTGTGGAAATTCTTCAGCCAGCTCGGTGAATCAAATTATGAGAAAGGAAAGCGTCCCTTTGAACAATACAGGTATATATAAAATCAATCTATACTGCCTATGTTTATGATTAAAAATATATAAAGTCATATCAAATGTATCAGGCGTTGGTCATTGGGACTTTTTATGCCGTATATTTCTATGTACAACGTAAATATGTTTATCGATTCTGTGACTTCGGGATTATATTCTTTCGATTTCCAACATTATAGATAACGACCATTTGACCATAGTTATGCAGAAAGCGACCAGTGTAGATTTTTTGTCAAAGTGACTTAAGTCTTACTTAATCAACGAATGAGTTTGGTCACTTTTTGGATTATGAAAAAAATCTTTGGTCGCTTTCTGCATAACTATGGTCATTTATTCATTTAGACTTTTCTTCTTCATTCTAGACTTTGTGTTTTAATCTTATGACATTTGAATTTAATAGATACTGTGCTATTTACCCATTTTAATAAAATATTATTACAAATTATTTTTAATGCTCTTTTTGTTTCAGGAACTGTAAAGAAACACTTCAAATTACCTGCTGATACATCAATTGAAAAGGATATGAAAGTGACACTTCGATGAAAACTGAATAGTTCTTCTAACAAAGACAATTAATAATTATATGGGTTTCTTACATGTTATTTTACCATTAGCTCACGTGTTTTGATTTAGTAAGCGATTTTAGATTTAGTCTTTACTTTAGTAAGTTGTTCATATTTAATTAGTGTTTTACTGTATAGTAGAGTAACTTCCGTGGGACTTGGTTCCATCTGGTATGTACTTGTTCGGTATGTAGTTTCACTTACTTATTAGCAGCTGTTAGGTTAGGCCTGTAGAATAATTAATAACCCCTCTGGTTAAATTTGATACCCAGTACTGTAATTCACTTGCAGGTGGATACATTAATAGCTAACATACCTGGGGGATAGTGATAACGAAGATAGATATGATAAGAAGACTAATTTTTTACATTAAGACTCCTGTCTTTTGCTAATTAGCTGTATTTTGTTAGGTTAGGCCTGTTGAATAATTTAATTACTAACCCATCTGGCTAAGTTTGATAGTTTTTATTATTATTGAATTGTGATATGTATTATATTGATTGTTGCCTATCTCTTTCTCTGTTGGTTTTTGCATTTTCATGTGTATTATTGTACTCGTATAGTTATACTCCTTTGTATTGTACATGTTGCTTAGTTTGTCTACCATTTACATTTGTGTTTAGCACACATTTGCTCAAAGGTTAACTGGAAGAGATCCCTTAAAGGGATAAGTTCGCCTTTGTATGTACACAGGCGAACTTTTGTAATGTGTTTTTCTTGTTTTTATGTACAATAAAGTGTTTACATACATACATACATAATGTAGTAGATTTTTCTTGTAGATTATATTTTGTGTTTTCTGTGAGAGATTTTATAAATTAATTTTTGAATTAATAAATATGTTTATTGCATACACTTGTTTTGTTTCAGATACGATTCTTTCTTCGTATACAGACGTCAACGGGATGGCATGACGTTGACAAACGTGTACCCTATGACGTCGACACATGTCTACCCGATGACGTCTTAGTAGTGGCGTCACGCGACGTCTATTACCGACGTCGTAATGACGTCATGCGACGTGAAATGATTACGTCATGTGACGTCCATTAAAGACGTCATCTCAATGACGTCGCGTGACGTCTATTAAAGACGTCATACTAACGTCATCCCAACGACGCCATGCGACGTGATCTAATGACGTCGCGTGACGTCTATTAAAGACGTCATACTAACGTCATCCCAACGACGTCATGCGACGTGACCTAATGACGTCTATTAAAGACGTCATACTAACGTCATCCCAACGACGTCATGAGACGTGACCTAAAGACGTCGCGTGACGTCTATTAAAGACGTCATACTAACGTCATCCCAACGACGTCATGCGACGTGAACTAATGACGTCGCGTGACGTCTATTTAAGACGTCATACTAACGTCATCCCAACCACGTCATGCGACGTGAACTAATGACGTCGCGTGACGTCTATTAAAGACGTTATGCCAACGTCATCCCAATGACGTCATGCGACGTGAACTAATGACATCGTGTGCCGTCCATTAAAGACGTTATACCAACGTCATCCCAATAACGTCATGCGACGTGACATACGACGTCGTGTGACGTTTGTAAACTTGTACAAATAACGTCATGCGATGACGTCATTTATGACGATAAATTTGTGACATCGTCACGTGAAACATGACGTCTGGTCTTACGTCTTAAACGACGTCTTTCTACGACGTCTTTAATCACGTCAACATATGTATCAAAATGACGTCAATAGGTGACGTCATTTATGACGATAAATTTGTGACATCGTCACGTGAAACATGACGTCAGGTCTTACGTCATAAACGACGTCTTTCTACGACGTCTTTAATCACGTCAGCATATGGATTAAAATGACGTCAAGTGGTGACGTCATTAATGACGATAAATTTGTGACATCGTCACGTGAAACATGACGTTGGCAATCACGTGATGCGACGTCTAAAATGCCCAATAATTCACGTCAATAATGACGTGACCTTGTTGTTTGGGTGTCATAGAGGTATTCATTTGTACTAGCGTAGTACTTAGTAGTGGCAACCTAATCCCGCCCACTGCAAATGACAGACACAAAGAACGTGTCTAAGAAATATCATGGACACAATTCGCTCAGTGACTCTAATAAGAACGGCATTCTTATATATCTTGGCAAAAAGTTGTCGCGTCTTGTATTGTGTAAGATTTATCACCGATTATTAAAAAAAAAACGGACAAGTGCGAATGGCACTCACGCACAATGGGCTCACAACCGCATCAATTTAATCTATCTTATTATAAAATTGTATTGAAAATCAGTTTTCTATGGAGAAGGTTAATTACTTCAGAAATAATCTTAACAGCGCGATGCAGCCAGCCGTACAGCGTCATCTGTTGAAAAAAAATATTTGCCCTCTCATCTCGCTGAAACGGCTGAATGGATTTTAACCAATTTTGGTATATGGTTAGCTGGACATCCAAAGATGGTTGTATTGTAGGATACTTTTTACAAGACCATGGTAAACAAAAAAAAATGGGCAAGTGCGACTCCGACTCGCGCATGAAGGGTTCCGTACCTATATATATATTTGTAATCTATAACAAGTTTGTTGTATGGGAGCCCCCTTAAATATTTATTTTATTCTATTTTTAGTATTTGTTGTTACAGCGGCAATAAAAATACATCATCTGTGAAAATTTCAACTGTCTAGCTATCACCGTTCTTGAGATACAGCCTGGTGACAGACAGACGGACGGACGGACGGACGGACGGACAGCGAAGTCTCAGTAATAGGGTCCCGTTTTTACCCTTTGGGTACGGAACACTAAAAATTAAGGGGACAACGTTGAGGGCCTTCTAGTTTAAAATATATAAAACTTTTATCATTTGTGTATATGTAGCAGCGATAATAATAAATAGGTAGCCTACCTATTTATTATTATCCCAAAATATGCCTACCTAAGGTAGGCATATTTTGGGATAATTTCAAGGGTCCATGCACTTACTATATTAATTAGGTATTGCACTTCAAAAGATTATCCGTAAATCGTAAAAAAACACTTTTGTTAACTTCTTATGTATCCTAGCTTTAATTATTGTAAGTATTAAGCGGTTTACACTCACGTAAAGTTATCAGGAACACTTCAGAACCGCTTTATACAATAATTAAATATGAGTCATGAAAGTTTTAATAAGATTATTCTAGATATAAAAAAATCCAGATGTATGTTAAGACTACATACGATTCGAATTCACTTTTTATTCTAATATTAGTATTTTATTGGAGCTCCGTAGGGTTCCGTTCTAGAAAATATCTATTCACAACTTATCAACATGAAAAGATTCAAGTTATTATTTGTTTATTATTATTTACTTATTTATTTATTTCATAAGTACAAATAGGATTATATTTTATTATAATGGCATCGTTAAACCAATTTGGTGTGTCTCGATGCTACATACCACAATAATGGTAACCACGACGTTTTCAAGGCAATTATTATTTTGTTGTCTTTTTAGAAAATATTACAGAAGCTCGTCCCTGCGCACTTAAGACTACTTATATTAGCAATTTTCTAAGCTGTCTGGTTCTACTTGAGGTCTTATCATGTAAACATTGCCGCAGAATGTGTAACTAATAACAATAACATACAGAAAAAAGTTGACCTATTAGAAAAGTGTGTTAATTAAGAGTTAATTGATTGATAATTTGTTATTTATGAAATTGCTGACTTTTTCTTTGATTTCGTAGTTGACCCCATAGTAAGAGCTGTTTATTTCATTCACGACTAATAAAATACCCCAGTAATTTTTATTTAGAAAGTCATCAAAATCATGAGCGCACTTTTTTAATGGGTAAACTATTTTCTACTTGTAGGTACCTATTAGCTAAACAGTCAGTTTATTTTTATATCGTTCACCCAATCAAAAAGTCCGAGGTTTTCGGGTCTTAACCGTTTCCACCAGAGATGTGTAGCGAGGGTTGTGTTTTTGTTAACGAATAGAATCAGCTGGGCAGAGCGAGGATAGATAAATGAAGTTATTCCATTGGTTAACAAAAACACATCCCTCGCTACACATCTCTGGTGGAAACGCAGCCTAATGCTCTAGGCTACACTAAGAGGCGCCATCCAAGTTCTATGAAAGAAACAAATGAGTACTTCATAAAAAAATATAGACAGTAACAACGGATCCACTAATCAACATAACGATTCAAGCTTAGCATTAAAAATAATTGACTAATAGGTCATCATTACCCCTCGTTTCTTATATCCGGCGCCAATGTCTAGGTACTAAAACTTTCTTACCGCATCTTGAATATGGCATAGTTTTTGCATGCGGCGCCAATCCTGGCGCCATGGGAACATTTTTACAAAGAAATAGGCATTTAAATAAGCACTAGATTTATACAGATGAATCAATAATTCCAGTTTTGATAGATGAAGCTTGTTTTTAACCCCTATGCGACGCAATGCAAAGAAGTGTTATAAGTTGAAGACATGTGTATGCCTCTCTACGTTTATCTTTTTACACCATCGCATGATTTCAATAAATTGATCGGGTTGAGTTTTTATGACGTGTTTTGATCGATACCCTTATTTGGCAGGAGGATTCTCAGATATGCTGAAAGAAAATCGAAGCAGCTGCTTATATAATAAAATATTCATTTGGAAGGATTGGCATTGAATTAACTTTTAAACACAGTATTTTACGTCAATCAGAGTAAGTTTTCATCAATTTTCTATGCTTTCTTTCTTTTACAAGTGGCACGGCGTCCATAAAACCCGACTCTCACCGGCTGCTTGCCCACTTCAGAGCGATTGAGCATCATTCTCTAATGCAACTGAAGACAAAGTAAGCGAAATCTACCCCATTTGCTCAAAGTTTTTGTTTGATGCCCAGGGCTCGGACTTTCTTTCGCACGGTAGGACTAATGGAGAGCTATGGAGCAGATATTAACATTAAAATACTATTCATAGACATACTCATAATCATAAGTGTATTTCATTCGCAATTTTAATTTTATAGTCAAGGACAAAGTCAGAAGAATATACAAAGACCTGATTTGTGTAGGCATTGTTTTTTTCGCCACCATAAAATACGTAAATATTTGCAACTTTATCCATTTATTTTCTGGAGTAAATTGGATTCTATATTGATCGAATATCCATTTATAACTAGAAAGTTCATGATATTGACAATAAGTTGAGTTAAACTAGGAATTGTGAAATATTGTAAAAAAAAAAAATCATAATTTTAGTCATTTAATGCTTGGTAGTGTTAACCATCATAACCACAAAGGCAGTTTGGAATGCAATAGATGAGTGAGTATGGATATGGGTATGAATTGTATTTTAATGTTAATAACGGCTCCATAGTTCTCCATTAGTCCTACCGTGCGAAAGAAAGTCCGAGCCCTGTTGATGCCACACCACCGTTAACTACTTAACTATTAACTAAAGTTAGCTTTTTTTTAATACTACGATGGTGGCAAACAAGCATGCGGCCAGCCTGATGTTAAGCAGTTACCGCCGCCTCTGAACGCTTGCCACGCTAGGAGTATCACACGCGCGTCGCCTGCCCTTTAAGAACCTATTGACTCCCCTCTTGAAGAACCTAGAAATAAGAAGGAACTACAAATAATGAGACTTGTGTAACCATTTCTTGTTTACATTGGTAACTTACACTTGGGTAAAGTCTCGAGGAGTGGCATCTTATAGTGTTTCATAGTGTCTTTTAGTGTGTTGTGACCGTTAACCACCACGAGGCGACACCATGCTCACTCTGGCAAGAGTGTAACTGCCACTTTTACAACACGTGCAAACTCAATATCCTCACCATTTCGATTTTTGCTCACCGAAAACCTTGAAAGTACGACATAAAGGCAATGCAAATTTGATTTATAACACGTAGTGCCAACAGTCACCCTTGCATTTCAAAAGACTGTTGAAACAAGGTATTAAGGACAGCTTCTGTGAATCTCGTTAAGTCAAATTAATGACGTAATTACTCAGTCAGCGCAGTTAAAGGTGTCATTTTAACGATGTGTAATTTTGCAAAGGTTTTTTTGTGATGGTGTGATAGATTGGACGTAGTTTGTTCGCTTTTATAATAGGAAGGTGTTTCGTTCGCACGAAGCGATTTGCTTCATTTTATTTAATGCGAAGCGCTACGGAATGGGACCGATTCTGTCGTACGTTTGTCCTGATATTTTCATAAGTCGGTATCTTCAAGGCAACAATGTATGGCCCACTGAAACGATCTACATCTTCGACCTAGCAGCTATTTATGATGAAACGATTATAGTGTTCAAACGACATGTTATAGAAATACAAATAACACAACATAATCAAAATAATTAATTATCGCGTTATTGAGGGAGATTTTATAAAACCGGCACCACTTATTAGAGGTAGGCACAATAGCTATTTGTATATCTAATGTATAACAAGAAGCAGATATCGGAATTTTGGGAGTGCAGGGTAGGGAGTTTGCTGCTTTATCGATAAATTCAGTTATGGGTGCTTTTCTCCTATACCTACTAGTGATCGCTCCCAGATTCTTTTGTAAGGGTGCGTGTATTTCTTTTGTAAATATTATTTGGGGGATAACGATGAAATGAAGTAGGTTAAAGCCAGCATAGTTTTAATTATCAATAGGTTACGAGTACCTTTGCACTATGAAATTGTTATTATACAAAATAATTCAATAGAGAAGCGTCCCTATTGATACTCGCCTTTGCTACAAAATAAAGTATCAATGTCATCATTGATTTCGATATTTACAAAGAAATCTTGTAGCAAACACTAGTAGCATAAAAATAAAGCATCGATAAGTGACCTTATCGATATGGAAATCTCTATCTGTTACTCTCAATATTTCGATCTCTTACAATAAGTACCTAAGACGCAAGGACCAATTTCGAGATCTCATACGGTGGCAGTAGCACGCCACATAAATATGCATAAATGTTTGGTAGCGGCCTCAGCATTTACAAAAAACTATACTACCAAATCACACGAAATACTTCATAAGGAACTTTCGAATTTGGGTTTAAGTTAGTACAGGAAATAGGAACAATAAAAAAATTATAACCCAAAGGAAACGTGCAGAATAATAAGCACATAGCAGGAAACGCAAAAAACAACACTCTCGTAGCCTTGAACTACAAGAGGATTAAAATACAAGGAGAAGCAAACAAAGCTCTCGACTACAGCACTAACATATCAGTATCTTAACTTGGCGTAACTCTGTGGCAATGAGCACGCTATCAGTCGTAGTTGGTGTAGCCGTCAGTTGAAGGCAGAGAACTCTAAAAGTCAGCGCACACTCCGGCCACTTCTAGTGGCCGCGACAGTACCTACATCTCTCTTTTTCTCACTTCGAGCGTGGAAAAGACACAAGTGTACTGTGGGGGCCCCAAGAAGCCGTATTGTCCAAAGAGCGAGCCCATAACTATCGCGAGACGGTCACGACGCAGATCAAGCATGCCTCAAGTTTGTTCAGGCTGTGCTGCCCAAGGTCATCATCTCATCAGCCGAAAAACGCCACTCAAAAATCTTTGCACCTCAAGGGCCAACGGTTCTACTACGATCTATGTACTCCGCTCCGCCCACTGCCTTTTAAGTTTGGAATTTAACGATCTGTTCAAGAAACTGTGAATATTTTTTAAACTGTGATCATGATAACAGATCTGCAGGCATTCATACAAAAACATAAGACATTTAAATACGACACGACGCGTGTGGAGATGCATCGTGGAGATACGAGCTATCGTGCATTTAGCGAAATAAATGGAGCTCTTAATGCTATAGTGCGGTGGCCGATCACTTTGCGTATAGGTATAATGGTGATAAATAAAATGGTTTGTTTACACCCAATAACCATAACAAGAAACTATGGGTAAAGATTTCATGACATTACGATATAGGTATAATGATGTTACGGCGATCGCGCACGCCGCTGCCGCCTTATTCGTTCTTCCGTTTCGCGGGAGTTACTGGTAATACTGAGTAGGTACTTCCTATAAAAGAAAATCTGATTAACAAAAAATGTTATGATGGAATATGTGTGGAGATAAAGGTTGTGTAATTGGACATGGTTATTAATATACTTCATAGTATCACACGAGCGTTGGGCCGTCAGTGAGGGACTGTTTTAAAACACGAGTGTGGTAATAGAACGTGTTTTAAGACGTCTTATTAAAAATGTATAAAACATTTAATGTTTCATTTTTTTAATGTGGGTACACACCACAATGTTTATATTAAACTATTAATACAAAGATATCAAAGCTCAAAGATTTTTTTTGGAGTAAACTCCTGAGGTTCGGGTAGCGAAGTGGTTAACGCACTGGACCGGCAATCCAGAGGTACCGGGTTCGATTCCCGGTCTCGTCCCCCAGGTTTTTTATTTATTTATTTAAACTTTATTGCACAAAACAAGTCAGTACAAATGGCGGACTTAATGCCAAATGGCATTCTCTACCAGTCAACCATAGGGCCAAACAGAGATACTAGAAGTGGGTGCAAATTAGAAATCTGATGGTACAGAGAGGATCTAGAGTACAAGTAAATACAAAATATTATATTGCTGTTTATACAAAAATACATATACCTACACACTTTAATACTTTATATATATATACAGATATATACATAATATAATATATATATACAAATATATACGAAAGTCTACAACATGAGATGATAGATGAACTATATGAGCTCTTGTTCCAGCAGATGCTTACGCAGCAAACACTTGAAAGCTACCTTGCTTGGGGCTTGTCTGATAGAGAGAGGAAGTGAATTCCAGAGACGGCATGCCTGAACGGCGAAAGAATTAGACATAAAACCAGTATGGTGCGAAGGAATGGAAAGTTTGAGAGTTCGAGAGGAACGAAGTTCACAGCCTGGACGGGGAGTTTGAAAAATGAATTTACTTTTGAGATATCCTGGAGTAGAAGGCTCGAACAGGATAGAAAACAGACAGCAAAGGATCCTGAGGGATCTGCGACTACGAATAGGAAGCCAGTTAAGCTGACGGCGAAATACTGAAACAAGGTTTCTTTGAGCTTTGATATCTTTGTATTAATAGTTTAACGTCTCATTATGTAACAGTTCTATATAGTACAAAACTACTATTAAAGTCATAATCGTATTATAAAATATAAACGAAACTTTTTGATAGAAACATCTATTTCTTTGTTCTCAGCCATTACAATCGGTATGTCGCACTGTTTTTTTCTTCTCTCTTCTTTTATTTCTGTTACTTTATGTAGGTATGATACAGTCCGACGTCACGTCAGTAGAACCCGGAAAGCGGCAGCTTTGATGATTCGATCATAGATCTAACATATCGTAATGGTTACTCGAACTGTCGTAGCCATAATAGGTTAGCAGTGTTGATCGTTCGGGAAGTAATTGAAGGTTTTGTACATAAATGAATACTAATAGTTACTGTATTTTCCGGACCATTACTTAATTCATTGCATCATCATGTCAGCCAAAATCCGTCTTCTGCTGGATAAAGGCCTTGTCCAATTTTCTTCACAAGGACCGGAACAACTAGAAAGTATACACTTACCTTTGTAACAAATTTTTGTTACTAACAATGAAGAATTTTCCAAATCGGAACCGCCGCCTTCGAGTCATCGGAAAAATACGTATAAAACCGTATTATTTTTTTGTCACTTTAATAACACTATAGTAATTCATGACGGTAATCAAAAGCAATAAGTCAACAGCTCGATTAATTTACTGTAACTATTTGTCTTTCTCACGACGCAGGTAAATAAATAACCAGGAATACGGGGCGTAGTAAATATTTTTATTCCGAAGCCGGTAATAAAACGACAGACACAGACGCTCCGGAAAATAATAAAATTGGCAATAACGCCTGCAGCCGAAGATCAGCTATTTGTCTTATATAGGGTGGAGGCATCCTTCGAGATGCTGATTTAAATAAGTTCTGTCTTACAATATCAATCTACTTTTACAGAACTGGAAGAATGAAAAAAGAAAATACGATTAAGCAAATGTCGAGGTCATGTATGTAGGTACTATGGGCTGCACAAATGCAATTGCAATTGTGCAGCTCATTGTACCTATATAGAATGGACCTATATTGTGAATAGTTGTGCTTGGGTCATGGTTGTTTTATGTATTTAAGTATATATTTATCTATATAAGTATGTGTATCGTCGTCTAGTACCCTTAACACGAGTACCTATTCTAGAGCTTAATTTGGGACTAGATCGATTTGTGTGGGGTTGTCTAATATTTATTATTAAATATAGATTTGCAGCCTCATCACCAGGGATCGTAAAATGTGAGCAAAATTTAAATTAACTATGACAACCAGCGACGAGCCTAGTACATCATTGAATTTTGCTAGCATTTATTTTTAACATTTTACGAACGAACCCTGCTCATCACACAGATTTAAACTTCTAGGCGACATCGAACTTAGTACAATTTCCCATTTTTTAAAGTCTAGGTCCTAGTAAAACACCTTTAATATTTGTTAAATATCTGTATATGTAGTTGTCCTCTAAAATTTTTCCCAAAACTAAAGTGTGGCCACTTTTGACGTTAACAAGTTTTGTGGGGTAAACTACATATAGTACAAAATATGTAATATGTATAAGGTGTTTTCCTAGTGCCTAGCCAGTTGCATTTACCTGATTTAAGATATAAAAAAACAGAAGTAATCATAATCATAATCACGCATCATATACCTAATGTCGCCTTAATCTAACTGGCACTGTGAGTGCCCTTCCTTAGTGCAACTATACGATAATGTTTAACTGGAATCAATAAGAATAGGAAGGTTATGACTTTTTTTCTTCCCCACGCGAACAAAGGACGTTTTTATAAAAAAGTAATACAAAAAATAGTAAGTATGGTTCGGTATCTATTATAGTGCATGGTTTACTAATACGTTTCCTATGTACAATCGTTTAACAACATTTCCTATTACTACTTAAGGTAATATTAGAAGTACTTTTTCGTACTGAAAACACCATGCTACCTTAAAATAGAAAGCCACTAATCGGAAAGGGTTGGGAAGTAAGCAGGTACGTAAACCACTAAAGCGTAGTCTGATTACTCATTCCCAATAGTATATCTATCAGAATATATATAGGGTGCTGTGTACACTACCACAATTAAGTGTCAATACACCTTGGATTGGGACCTTGCGGGCACCCGAACACAGCTGTCCCGCCATAATATATAACGGCTCATAACAATAGGAACCTTAACGCGGTAGCCGCATACGACTTTATTGATATTTCTGCAATACGAACACAAGTCCTTTAGCTATAAGCGCCAACCCTGTTAGGGGTCAATTCTAATTGGGCGAGCGATAATTTTATAGTTACTTGTTGCGAGACGATGTCTCTGCACATGCGCTCTTACCCTCATCGATTTTTCTAACTTTGACAGTTCAGCCGATGTTTTGGGCGAACGCTCGTGTTGTGGCAAAATAAACAGAAATGGCTTTAGATTTCTCTGCCACATACAAACTCCTAGTGCTAGGTGATTCTAATGTAGGAAAAACGTGTATTGTGCACAGATATTGTGATGAGAGATATTACGATATTTACATATCCACAATAGGTGAGTAAAATATTTACTTTAAGTTTTACGAGCTATTGTCACAAGTGATGCTGTTTAGTGTCTCGGAGAACAGAGAACTCGATTGGATTGCATTTTATATTGCGGAAGGAAAACCAAGAACAATAGTGTAGGTAAGTAAAGTAAAACATTTTAGGGCTTGCGTCTCCTTTGTTTTGTTATGGATGACACATCCCCAGCTAATGAAATATTCCTGCATTTATGTACCCTAGTATATTCTAATTGCAACGTGTTATCGGCATTTCTACTTGTTTCTTAGCAGTTACGTTTACATTCTTGCTTTAAATCAATACGACTGCATTTTTAATCAAGGTACCTAGGTGCTCTATTTCGGGATAGCAGATCCGTGCTATAAAATGCATTGCAGTCTTGTCGACCGTTGTTTGAAATGAAATAGATCTGTTTTTTCTATGAAGATTATGTTAAGAAAATTGAATATCTTGTTTTTAATCTTGAAATAACGGGGAACGCGTGTAGAAAACCAATTAATAACCAATATAAGTAGGTAAAAAATTACCATTAGGTATGTTGGATAGTAAAATGTAACTGCTGTCTTCAAAGATGTTCAAATATGTCTGTGATGATCTCATCATTACACTTACTGACCAAAAGGCATCTAGTCCTAACTGTATCAAATATCGGATAAATAATTTTCACGTGGCGTTCGTATGTTACGACACTTCAGATTTTTACTAATCTCATATCAAAAAATGCACCGTCACTTTTTCGTAATACCTACGTAACAAAGAGAGATAGTTATTATATTTTTTATCATGCAATTTTCAGGAATAGATTTCAAACAAAAGATAATAAATTTGGACGGGGTCCCGATAAAGCTACAGATATGGGACACCGCAGGACAGGAGAGGTTT
Organism: Apotomis capreana; assembly: GCA_947623375.1. Classification (NCBI taxonomy): domain Eukaryota; kingdom Metazoa; phylum Arthropoda; class Insecta; order Lepidoptera; family Tortricidae; genus Apotomis; species Apotomis capreana. Next base: position 18,274,885 of record OX392505.1, on the reverse strand, counting down.
CGGACACTGACCACAGCGTACTACCGAGGAGCTATGGGCATAATACTTATGTACGACGTCACGAATCTAGAATCGTTCAATCATTTGTCTTATTGGTTGAGGAATATTCAAGAGGTATGATATTGTGATGAACTGATTTACTGTACTGTGTATGTTTTATCTCATAAGAGAAGTTTACAAATAAATTGTTGTTACTGGAAATCAGTAACAAAGTGTCACACTATTAGGTGTACAGTCAGTATCAAAAGTAACTGTCAATTTTAGTACTGGCATATGTCAAATTGCATACTAAAATTCTCAACTACTTTTGATGATGACTGTAACCTAACACTGCAGACCGATAACTTAAACCTAATTTTGTGTATAAATTTGAAGTTTTGATGCCGAACGTAACAATGTACCTAGGAGCTTCACGCAGAACGCCACGTTTCAGTTTGATTTAGGTGGCATATAAAATAAAGGGTGGATGTAGGCTGGTGTGATGATGATGCTAGCATATATATATCTATATTATATGTAGTTATATAAAATGCTTAATTAATAGCTCTTTTTTTTAACTTTACAGTACGCTTCGCCTGACGTCATAAAAGTATTGGTTGGCAATAAATGTGATGTGCACGAGAACCATCGCGCAGTACCTAAGGATAGGGGCCAAAAGGTAAGCAAATAACACATACACGCAGTTAAGATGACTAAACATATTTAGATGATTATTTAGTTTGGTATCTATAGTTATAAAGCTTCAGTAATATTTAGTAATGTAGCCTGGCCGGTAGGCAGGAACATGCCTTCGTCAACCGTGCTTCCTATCTAACCTGTGTTCTTCTATACGTAACCTGCCAAAAAGCATACTCACCGCTTTTCTTTTAAAGAAAATAAAACATTGAAATCCGATTAAGTACTAATACTTTGCCAAGATGCATACTTTCATTATTCTTACAGAATAGATAAAGAATTACCATAACCGAAATCGCATAGCAAAAGCGTTTTTTTGGGTTTGTCTTACAAATTCCATAGGCGTTATGGACTCAAATAGTCCATCGCCTATGAAATTTTGATACTCGTAACTATAACGTGACCGACATGTCCGTAGAATCAAAAGTTGTGTTTATTACTTTCAGATAGCGGATGATTTCGACATGCCGTTTTTCGAAGTATCCTGTAAGAACGACATCAATATAGAAGAGGCGTTTTTGACTTTAGCCAGAAAAATTAGGGAATACAGAGAGAACAAGGTAATAACCAAATCGTCCCTTTTTTTTAGGAATATTGTGGCAGTGGGGCACATTGCTCGTAGAACCGATGGCCGTAGGGGCAGAAGAAGGTTCTTGAGTGGCCACCTCGGACCGGAAGACGCAGTGTGGAAGGCCCCTTAATAGGTGGACCGACAACTTAGTCAGTTTAGGCAGAAATTGAATGAGGGCTGCGCAAGACAGGCGTTTGGGAGGACATTGTCCAGCAGTGGACATCTGTCGGCTGATATGATGATGATGGTAATGAGTCACATTTCGTCATCCTTCGATTGCAGTAGGTACTTAGAAAGATCGCGGTTTTATTTCATTTATGATTCAAAAATCAGTAGATACATGATTTCACCAGAAAATCCGTAGGAACCTAAAATATGCAATAATATCTATACTTTATGTACTTATGTATTGGTAAGCAAATAAATTATTTTGTAGTCTGCCCTCCATTGTTATATAAGAATAGCGGCTCTTGTTTTGATGAGCATAGATAGATATATCTTTGAACTTCGTGGAATCAGCAAAACTCGAGGGGAGCCCATCTGGATGGATTACATCTAGAACATGCAGTTCCGGAAAACTGTAGTATTGTTTTACCGAAATTTTTCGATACTGCCTTAGGTACTAAAATTTCCCGCATCTGCACACCCTTTCAACATCAGACGACCCCGAAGAGGTGATTGGATCTTGAGAACAGAAGAAACAAGGAAACCTTATTGAATGTGATTTACAAGGACATAATTGATAGTGATGAGACTGATGAGACTTCTACGGAGATGTTGTTCTTAGAGGGTTCATCTTGTGTACCTATAGGTACCTTTTTCACGCAACATATTTTATCAATCTTTGTAGGTTTTACGTTTCGTTAAAATTTATAAGGGCCACTAACCATCCTGCGAACGAAAAGTTCTGATGGTCATATTATAAACAACTTCAAAGTTGAGTTTATTATTTTTATTTTCAGGCAGACGCTTTCGAGCTGAAGGAAAGAGACAGTGTGATAAAGCCATCGGATTCCGAAACAGACGTATCAAAATGTTCTTGTTAACCAATTTTCCTTGTTCATTTATTTAAAAGCCCTGCAAATTGCGACAAGCAAGTTCAGGATGAACTCTTACAAGGTATCATTAGTTAATTAAATTGGATATTATCTACGTTTGTACATAGAATTTGCATTGTTGCAATTATGCAGTGGAATTATGTGTGCTTTAATCTGAATACAAACTTTTTGTTTAACTTCACTGAAAAAGCACTTAAGTGGTGTTCTGGTGTTTAAATGGACAGTCTGTAATTAGATTTGCTACATCTTTTGCGAGACCTGTAACAACTTAATGCGAAGATAATGGGAAGTAGCAGTCTGCTGAAAAAAGTTGGGGATTCATATAGTCACGAGTAGCCTTCTGAAGTTGAGTGTTTTTGGCCTTGTCCGTTTAATATTGACCTTGTTAAGCCTATTAAGCATGAGGAGCTGTTACGGATCATACGAACTATGTCTTCAACCCTGTTAAAAGACTAAACCATCCTATTAATTAAAGCTACTGTAGATAACATCTTTATCGTTTAGTTTTGTGACAACTAAGGCAGGATTCAACCCAACTTTTATTCCAAGAAAAACGCTTACTTTTGGATAGTAATGTCAAACTGTTATGGAGTTTTGACATTACTACCCCAGAGTAAGCGTTATTCTGAGAATTAAAGTTTGGTTAAATCCAGCCGAAGGCAACAGAGAGAAAATATTTTTTTCGGACTTACCTATAACGCAATCAAACTAATAGCACTTCGAAGGAAAATGGGCAATCTGTATTAACCGTTAGCTACAGTCAATTTAGCGGGAAATCGTACTGTATTTGAAAGTTCTTGGCCACGACGGAATCGGGAAGAAAAAAGGAGCGGAATAAAATGTTATCCATACCAATAAGGGTAAGGACCAAATTCTTTGCATCGTTGGACAACGGAAATCACAATGGAATGTGTCACACCGGAAAAAAGTAGCACAATAAAATTGTAAATGTACGTGTACAAGGTTTGAAGATGAATAATAAATAAACATCGGGACAGGTGAAACTAAATAAAAGCTTGTAAGCACAATTGGTAACGTTGTCTTCGCTTCGACGAATTTCCGTTGTGACACGTAGCACAATGTTGTGTCACTCGTCGCACAATGGAGGCAAAATACTTCACGACCTAACCAGAAATAACAACATGGCAGCACTATCGAAGTCAAGCTTGCAAGTTCGGAGTCAGTGTTCCGTTAAAATAATTGAAGAATCTACTGGAGTAGCGTTGTAAGTTCCGTGTAATGTCGTCGCACAACTGGAGGTTGCACAATGGAAGAATATTTGGGACATGCATAAAATAGCCGCAAAATTTAAAATGATGAAGGATATCGAATATTAAACTATACCTGCGTCTTAACAAAACCTAAGACTATACATACAAATAAACTGTATAAGTTAAGGCGTTCGTACTTTAAAACAAATCAATATATTCTCGAGAAAGCAGAGTACGGACATATTCATTTTGTATGGGAAATAAAATAAAGATAAAAAGTATATTTCTGAATATTTTTTTTATTAACTATTTTGAAAATCAATTCGTTTATTGATGATTGGGTTAATAGGAACTGTTATTTGGCGTGTTTTTCTACACTACAAATTAACGATAAATGTTCTATTTTTAGTTTGAGATGAGGTAGACATTAATGTATGACAGTATTTGCAAAGAATTTGGTCCTTACCCATAACTCAAAGTGCCATTGAGAGTGCCAATTAGAATTTGCAGTACCTACCTATCGGGAAATTTTAGTATGGTACCCCGGAATTTTCGAGATTTTCCGTACGACAATTTCCTCTGGTACTGCAAATCTTTGTGTCAAGACTTAAACGGAAAATTAGGAAATCAGTCACTAGCTTATAAAAATATCTATATATTTCTCAACTGTGTTATTTCGTATTACGTTGTTACAGGACTTGTACTCATTTATATTCTAAAGACAATAGGTAAAATGGAGTTTAGTGTTCGCTTAGCGCGTATTATCCTCTACTAACTGTGCTATTTTGCGTGTGACACTCGCATGCGTGTACGCACCGTTTAGTGTAGTACGTCAGTATTATTCAATAAATAAGTATAATTGTCGCCATGTTTTTATGCAGTTTGACACACGTCAGTCCCATTTCTGATGTGTTTCTATAGTGAAATTGTTTGAAAATGTTTATTAGAATCTCACAATAGGAATAAATCGCGACGTTTGGACCATTTATGGGAAATTAAGGAATGAAATGTCATTAACCATTTCAGGAGGGTAACTCCGAGTAACCCTTCTGGCCCTGTAAAGATAAAGTTAAGTTTAGCCATGAAAATGATCCAATAGTTCACTAGTATTAAAAAGGCAGACAATCTTATTATTTTTTCCCAATAACTAGTCAACTACCAAGGTTAGTTTAAACGATATTCCATCAGGTTCGAGTCGCGAGGCTCAATCCGATGTTAAAAATTCGAAATTAGTATCGTGCCGTCCCGCTCATACAAATATTGTTTGACCCGAGATCGAGAGGGATGGATGGAGTTGCCCTTCAGTTTAACACGGGAGCACGGGGAACGTCACGATACGAACTTGACGAGAGTCACGTGAGTCACGAGAGTAACCCTTCTGGTGCATAGTTGATTATTTTACTCATATTATGGTCCACGAATGGTCAGATAGCGGATGATGAATGTACAACCATTTTCTTTTCCATCTAAGAGAACGCGACTGTGCCCTTGGCATTTTCAATTCTCGTCTACTGTCGTTTTAAATAAGGCCAAAAAAATATAATAAGTAGGGAGCAATGGCCAACTTAATAATAATAATGTAAAAGATGGCTTATTGGCGTTTAATTGTTATGTTGTTGCTGAAATCGAAGATTACTTAATGCAATAATTTTGTTGAAACTTGAATGTCTTAAAAATTATTGATTATAATAGATCATTATTAGGATTGTCTTTGCGTTAAGTACTTATTAATTAATGTCAACCTACAAGTTGCGCAACTCACACACGTTTTGAAGATTTTATTTAAGTATATAGTGTGGGTTATAAACTTTCTTTTTCTTAACTAGTTAACTTTTTATGAAGTTGTCTACTCAGATGCCATAGAAACATGCACGGCAGACTAGACATTACATAAACTTTGTAGATATTCTTTTGAACGCACAAACGGGTATTGTAAAAAACAGAACCAACCTGCAAAGACCTTGGAACAAAAAGAAAAAAAAACTTGGGTTTAATGGGATACGTTTTTACGAGTACGAAATCAGAGTGTGAGAGGAAAAAAGAAAAAAATCGACAAAATAACAGAACCGAAAAGCACCATCGGCGTGGCGTAATACTTTGTGTTGGTAAAGCCGATGGAGATTGGGATTGGTGTTACTTCTTAACACACACAAATGCAACGCCACTGAGGCGTTGCGTTTGTGGGCTTGATAAGTACTTTCGTTGAAAAGTTAGTCGGCCTAACTTGAAACTTTCGTTGGAAAGTACTGTAGATGGATTCAAATGAAGAAACCCGAAAGGCGGGTATTATTAAAAAAAAACTCTGTTTTTTTTTTGGAAAAACGCGTATATTGTTGTATGTTTCAAGTTGAAACGACAAATCCATTCATTCACAGTATTATGTAAAAGTATGTTTATGACCCACGTGAATTGAAAATTTTTCATTGCCGTTAAAATAATTATTTGATGTTGCCAACAAATAGAATAAGCAATTGTTGCTATGTATTAAATATATAAACACTATTTGAATTGCTCAGAACAACATCAACACCTAGATAGCGGGTTACTAAGTATATGAAATAATTACATAGCTACTCTTTATTTATTAAAAAAAAAAACAAAAGTTTACAGTTCTGCGGTTTAAGTTGTTACAGTTCAGTTTAGTAGGTACCTAGACATTATTTTAAAATAAAATAAATTTAAACATTTGTAGTCTTAATTGCAAAGCATAATCATAGGTGATATATCTTGTAATTTTGTTGAGACTTTAGTTATGATGAAAATGATCTTAATCTACATTTTAATGTTTTTGCGAGGCATCTATCTCAATGTAGGACAAAAATAAAAGTTAGGTATGTAGGTACTAGGTACCCACTTTTTATTTACTGTACCTAGGTATTCCGTTTTTTACAGTTTAAAGGTCACTTTGTAACTAAAAGAAAAATGAAATAAAATGTATTTTTTTATATTTACTGTAAATTTTGCAATGTAGTGTGTTGATGTGTTAATAATTATGATACATGCACAAAAAGCAAAAAGTATGAAGTAACCCGCTATTATAATGCACATAAGTACGAATTTAAATATAAACTTGTTCTAATAATAAAGAATTTGTTACAAAATTGCATATTCATCAACAATCACATGTTACAATTAATGTAATTTCATTGGAGAGTTTAATATTAAGCTTTTGGTGTTATTAATTAAGTGCGCGACGATATGAGCATTTTAAACGTATATTTTTTTATAAATATCAATAAATATTATAAATCATGAACACGTCAAAAAAAGGTTTAAAAGTTTATTAGGTATCATTATTATCCCGAGAGTAAAATTCATTTTATTATTATGCAAATAAATAGGTACAAAATCTGGGCTGGTCCCGAACTAAAAAATCATAGGGACTGCTGGACAGTCAAATGTAAATTAAAAGTAAAATGTTGTTGATTAGGCCCATTTATTCGCATTTATGAACTTTATGTTCGTTCATTCGTTGACATTTCAATTCAGAATAAAAATGTCAAAATAACAACGAAATAAATGTTATTAATATTTTCATACATCGCTATGACAAGCGCATTATATGTGTACAAACATACCTATTTAAAAAATATCCCCCATTTCATCTACTCGAAAAATATAATTATTATATAATTTTTGTACGACTCCAGATAATAACGAACTTAAGGCACTATTTTAAGTGACTACATAAACTTTGGTTAAATATTTTACATATCTATCAATAGGTACCTTATTACATGGTTTTCATTGATGTAAGGTACGCACATCTCCAATGAATTGCATTTTCAGTAACAATTTCACACTAGCACAACTAAAACATTAGTTTTTACTGTTCTATATATACCTAGTAAAGTTTTATTATAAACAGCATTTTGTCTTTCATTTTAACCTTTTCTTTAGATTATTAATAATAGTGATAGTCACTCACACGATTTTCACTTTATGATTATCTATTTGTGTTGAAATACATTCCATTGATTAACCGGATTGAGGTTCTACAGTAAGTTTGCTTTTAACGCAATAGAACGTCTCGAGCGCTCAACAAAGTTAAAAATCACACACTACCGACATGTTTTGTTTGGCTAGAAACTTACACTTGAGGTACTTCTTATTCTTTGTGTAAACTTCTTGTTCTTCGTGTTATTTTGCCAGTGCGTTGCCACTTCTATCACTATCTGATCACGTTTTAATAATTTAACAATTGTTTTCGTTTCTTTCTTGGAATGCTCATAGGTTCCACTTTCATCTCTGTCTTTATGTGAGTGCTATCCAGGTTCGGTGCATCTTGAATTTCTGTAGGCGTGGCTGGCTCCTGTTTAATGTCGAGAGTCTCCTGTTTCCTGAAAGGAATCAAAAGAATTTTAAAGCATATGTTGATGAATTTTAATGAAATAAATCAGATCTTAACATGTTCATCGCCATGATATTTTCGTCAGAAGCTAAATTGTATGTTAAAAATGCCTAGTATCGGCTAGAAACTTTCATCATACTTATACTTAGGGAAAACACGCAGCGATGAATAGACTATTTTGTGCATTAAACTAACATACTTATCAGTACGTGTACGTGTTACCTACGTGTTATTGAAAAGCGACTAATCCACCGTGGAAAATACAATAGCAATAATGAGGTAAGTCGGGGGATCACACAGAATGAATATATATTCGAAAACATGAAATAGGTGAAGCGGGGGGGTACAGCTTAGTGGAAATTAAATAAAGGCATTTAATTTTATATTTTCTTCGGCTTCCGCGGTTTTTCCGGTACTGTAAATGTAATAAAACAATTTTAACGGATTATTATTTATTTTAAATTAATATTTATAAAATGGGTAGTTTGCACAAATGTAACTTTGGCAGAGAAAAATTGTGTTTTTCTCCGTCAACCTTTGACAACGGTATTTGTAAAGGTACCGAAACGTCAGGGAGGCTCAAATAATTAATATACGCGATACCTGTAATCCGTTTAAATTGTTTTATTTACATGGACTTTAATGTAATTTTATATTTAAATTTAATACAACTACTTATCATAGCCTATTCCCGAATGTCCGGCTTTTTTGGTGTAATACAGAGTCTGTCATAATTCGAATATTCAAATATACTTTTTATACAAAATCTAATATAGGTACCTACCAGCCTCACCTACCAGCACTGCTGTCACCGACCAATAAGGTCCTTACATGTACCAACAATATGTACCTACTGAAAAGTGGAATTGTTAAGCCATGTACGGTCAGCACTAAAAGTAACCGACAATTTGACTACTAGCTTATGTCCAATTGGATACTAAAATTGTCAACTACTTTTCAGGCTCGAACGAACAAAAACACTATCATTGGACACGACCTCGTATGTGTTTGATGTTCGTTGGTGTTAGTAGTACGCACGTCGCACTTGCGAACAAAGTGTTCGATGCATTTTTTTTTAAATTCTGATTTATAATATTTGTGTACAAGGTCATTTGGGTCGAGAATATTTTTATAAAAAAATCATACCATAATGTGACTACGTTTTTTTTTAAAGCTACGAGTAGGGAATGCAAATTGTTAACCGAATTGTATGAAAAAAATCGCGGTTTCGGTGAGTTTTCTTCATAATAAAAATATAACTAGCTGCTACGTATATTATGGTGGCCGCATTTTAGTCAAGTTTTGTTTTACGACTCTGTCATAGGTCACTTAGGCGATTTTTTAGGACCTAGAAATTTATACGCAAATAGAATTTCTTAGTAGCAGGAGAACTATTTGTTACTACAAATGCATGAATACTTAATAAGGAACGTAGTATATGATATGAGTCAGGAAAAATCAAATGAAGTATAAAATATTTTACATGTATTATCGAAAAATCCAAAATAAACGTAACATGAGACCACAAACTTCACAAATTAATTAATGTTTTCGTCTATATCTAAATTAAACAGAGGTTTTAGAATTAATATATCAATAAAATGGCACACTTTTTCATCACTATAACTTCGTACAGCGCGGCCATGGCGTCACGTTGTAACTCGTAACGTTAAAGGTGGACGTGACGCAATAACGTCCACTGTTAGATGACCAGGGATCGGAAATACCTACAGAAAGTTATTTACCTAAGTTGACAAAATGCTATTGCTATCTCGATCGTACTTTAAACAAAGCCGCCTATACCTACGACTGAGCAGCAAAGCCACCGCCAAAGTTTAGGTACGATTTAATTCCGCCACCCCTGTCTCAGCATCGAACGAGACGAAGTGAGCGACTTCACCCTTATGTTGTCAGTATACCACTTATTCGCACGAAGCGATTTGCTTCATCATTTGTAATGCAAATCGTTAAGGAATGGAACACGCTCTTATTGTGTCATTTCCAGAAAATTATAATTTGGGTATCTTCAAGGCAAGGGTGAATAGGCTATTGTTGAACCAGCGAGCTACATGTTCGACCCCGTAGTTAATCGCGGGAAGTTTGTGAAAAAAAATTGAATATCTATCCTACTATTCGAACCCTGACGATAACAGTATTTGCATAGGTATCATTTCAGGCGATAAAAATATTAACAGCCTCAATCATCACTATCCGAAAAATACTCACTATCCGAAAATTCATCGCTATCCATATCCGTAAAATCGTCACTATCAGACAGATACTCAGAAAGCCAATGGTCAAGGTACTTGTACCTCGAAACTTTACTTAATATAGTGCCATGCAGATAAACTGGTGGCACGATGGTGGTCTTACGGCCGCGAGGACTTTGAAATACTAACAATTTACTCTTATTCTCATTGAACCTAAGCCCATTTAGCCTTAGCGTAATCTTCGCACTTCTGGAGAAGTTTCATGATTGCACTAAGCGAAGGTCCTAACAACACCAAATTATCCGTATAACAGATGTGATTCGTGAATTTGCCGTGAATACAACAGCCGACTTTGGCATTGCTGTGTTCTTCAAAAAGACCAAATAGATAGGGGTTAAATAGAAGCTGTCGAGGAGCCATATTTATTCGATTTCTATAAAAATAATCGAACATGACGACAACATCGTGTGGCATAATCGGTTCTGATCTCATTTTGTGCCAAAGTTTATTGTAGGGCACTTGGTTGAGATTTTTCTTGAGGTCTAGGAAGCACGCGTAGATTGACGTCCGCCTATTGGTGTAATACCGGACGGTTTGCTTGAGGCAGAGTATCGCGTCTGAGCAAAGTTTAGACCTGAAACCAAGCACATTTTGTTTAGTCTCAGACAGATTTTTTTTACGTGGATTTTAAGTTAAATTATAATTTAATATCAAGCAACAATGTCATCATATAATTTATTCTTGTGTGAAATTATGGTATTTTGCCATTTCAGACAGGTATAGGTATTATGTAGGCGAAATCAAGTCTGACGTAAAATAATAAACAGTGCTTTCTAATTTCTATGCTTATTAAATAGATGTTACTTAAGCTTACCAATATTTATCTTAATCTTCTGAATCAAATCAATTATCCATCACTATCCGAAAAATACTCGCTATCCGAAAACTCATCGCTATCCATATCCGAAAAGTCGTCACTATCAGACAGATACTCAGAAAGCCAATGGTCGAGGTACTTGTACCGCGAAACTTTACCTAATATCGTACCATGCAGATAAACGTGTGGCACCATGGTAATCTTACGGCCGCGAGGACTTTGAAATACTAACAGTTTACTCTTATTCTCATTGAACCTAAGCCCATTAGCCTTAGCGTAATCTTCGCACTTCTGGAGAAGTTTCATGATTGCACTAGGCCAAGGACCTAACAACACTAAATTGTCCGTATAACAAATATGATTGATGATTTTGCCACGAACACAACAGCCGACTTTGGCATTGCTGAGTTCATCAAAGATACCGTACAGGTATGGATTGCATAGCCGAGGTCGAGGTGAAAAATTTAATCGATTTCTATAAAAATAGTCGAACATGACGACAATATCATCTGGCACAATCGGTTCTGATCTCATTTTGTGCCAAAGTTTATCGTATGGCACTTGGTTCAGGTTTCTCTTTAGGTCTAGGAAGCATGCGTAGATGGGGGTCCGCCTGTTGGTGTAATGCCGGACGGTCTGCTTCAGGCAGAGTATCGCGTCTGAGCAAAGTCTAGACCTGAAACCAAACAAATTTTGTTTAGTTTCAGACACAGGTCCGGATTAACCATGTCAGGGCGGGCCCCATAGGGAGGTAGTGAAATATCGGGGCTACTTAGTAGCCATTTGAAGATCATCAGCTCTTTATAAAATGTAGAGTATCCTGAGCTGTTTTGTCACTTCAATGCGTGCAGTGATATAGCAACAACATGGTTATTTTAACCTGATACTGCTGATTATTCGAATATATCTAATGCTTAACTCTTTAAGAACAAACGTTTTCTTTTCCAATTTTGCGGGTAATTGCCTACCCTACCTAAAGGTTAGATTACGGCCCTGTTAGGAGAGACGTTTTTTATGCCGAATCTAAAACTAAAGAATATGCTCAATTAAGTCTATAGGTTGTCTCGAAGGGATGTCTTAGTCTATCTAGTAAATCATCGCTATCAGTAAAACATAAAATATAATATTCTATTAATTACAATTGTTATAGTTTTCATATTATGTGTTTTCTCAGTGTAATCCATTTCGGTTTTTTCAGTGTAATCCATTTTACTCGATTAATGAATTTTGTGATAAGTTAAAAAAGGAGAAATCATGTTTGTGAATAGGCTTAGCTAATTTGTATAGACTTCAGGAAATGACCATATGTCGTCTGTGTCTGTTATTTAGTTTAGTTAATAATGCGTGTTTTTCTGTAACTTGACTTGCTAAATGTAACGTTTTTTGTTGCTTGGCCAAATAAATGAAACTGAAACTGTGTTTATCGTCATACGAAATATAATCAATTAAGTAATCAATTGCATATAATAACATAAACTATAATTCGCAAATAATCACATTTTAACAAAAACTAAACTAACCGGCGTCAAAGAAACCAAGTTATGTTATATTAATTCTATTTTGTCAGTTTTTCACGGAAACTTGAGGTTATTTTGACGATATTATATGACAATGGGACTAACTGGAAAGTAAGCCCTTTGAAGCAAAAAAATATTCAAATCCAGTCGTTTTCGAGTGATCGGGGAACATAGGTACATAAAAAAAAAATTGGCAAGTGCGAGTGCGACTCGCGCATGAAGGGTTCCGTAACATAATCTATAACAAGTTTGTTGTATGGGAGCTCCCCTTAAATATATATATATTTTCGTATTTGTTGTTATAGCGGCAATAGAAATACATTATCTGTGAAAATTTCAATGTCTAGGTATCACCGTTACTGAGATACAGCCTGGTGAAAGACGGACGGAAGGACGGACGGACGGACGGACGGACAGCGAAGTCTCAGTAATAGGGTCCCGTTTTTACCCTTTGGGTACGGAACCCTAAAAACAAACACCAAGCGAGCAAAGCGTCTTCGTTTCAGCTTGGCCTAAAACTCTTTGGTATGTCCGGATGTTCGATTATCCGGATTTCTGGCTGTTTTCGCTTTTCTCAACCGATTCTCATGAAATTTTGTGAGTAGGACTATATGTGTAGATTTATTTTTCGTGGCTGACCGTAATATTGCAAAATGGTGGAGACATGGGAATTGAAAACGTTAAAAATCACAAATGTTAACTATTTCTAAACAAGCTGACGAGGTCTACACTTCATAGAGCCATTAGTGAATTAGCGAGTCAGTTTGGAAAGGGATATTATTAATGGCACAGCAAACAAATAATCGCATATCAATTTATTTTCGTGAATTTTATACTTTTTACATCAAATCAATTATTGCACAGCAAATAAAATAAATGCCTAGCAAAAATTGTGGTTGTACCTTGTTTTGCCTAACAACTTTTTGCCTAATTTCGGTTTGCCTAATTTCATTTAAACTAATATTATTTAGCATAACTATTCACTTTGCCTAATTTTCATTTGAGTGAAAGTCGTTTCGTATAATACTCATTTCACATAATCTTATTTCGTCTAATTTTATTTGGCCTAATTTTTAATTCGTATAAACATATTTTGCCTAACAATTTTTTGGCCTAATTTCGTTTTGCCGAATTTTTGTTTAGACTAATATTCGTTTCGTCTAATACTTATTTTACATAATCTTATTTTGTCTAATTTAATTATTGCATCGTCATAAAACAAACCTAACCTAACCTACAGTTTTCGGTGTTTAGTCTAACCTACTAACTGCTAAATTTCAATATACTTCCATGCAAGCAAGCATTCTGACGCTCCGCTATCCATGGTCATAAAACAAACCTAACCTAACCTACAGTTTTCGGACCTGCCTTAAGGTGAAATAGGTAATGTTAGGAATCGTAAGCCTGAGTCGGACCTGCGCGGCTCGCTCGCTTCGCTCGCTCGTTAGGGTCATAGTTCAACCTAACACTCCTCCTCGCTTCGCTCGTCGTCGTACCTAACCTAAGCCAAGTCGGATCTGCCTTAAGGTGAAATAGGTAATGTTAGGAATTGTAAGCCAAGTCGGACCTGCGCGGCTCGCTCGCTTCGCTCGCTCGTTAGGGTCGCAGTTCAACCTAACACTCCTCCTCGCTTCGCTCGTCGTCGTATTTAACCTAAGCCAAGTCGAATCTGCCTTAAGGTGAAATTGGTAATGTTAGGAATCGTAAGCCAAGTCGGACCTGCGCGGCTCGCTCGCTTCGCTCGCTCGTTAGGGTCACAGTTCAACCTAACACTCCTCCTCGCTTCGCTCGTCGTCGTACCTAACCTAAGCCAAGTCGGACCTGCCTTACTTACCTGCCTTGCCTTCGTTTCTGTGAGGGACACAGTTTCAACCTAACCTAACTTTGTTTTCTGGCAGCGATTCGGTTCTGTGGGTATGCTATGGTAAAATTATGCCGCAATAAATTCGGCGGGACTTATATTGTGCTACATAAAATTCTGCGAAATAAAAGTTGGCGATATTAGTATTCTGCTATACAAATTTGTGCCAAATGAATATTATGCGACATAACAATTGTGGTGAGTATATAATTATGCGATAGTATCATTCGGCTAAAAATTATTGTGCGAAAACGATTATGCGAAGTGTATTTCGGACAATAGAGATTGTGCAAGATAAGGGGTACCCGTTTAGCCTAACCTACTAACTGCTAAATTTGAATATACTTCCATGGAAGAAAGCATTCTGACGCTAATAGTTGAATAAACAAGCTAGTAGTAGGCGTTATAGTACATGTTCAGATATTTATGAACGCCTTATATGCTGCGATATATCTGATGGCGACTGTATATTGTTTTGCCTAACAACATTTTGCCTAATTTCGTTTTGCTTAATTTTCAGCTATGTATTGATTAGACAAAATAAAAATCGACAAGGTTAATATTATGATAATTCAGAATTAGACAAAAACTTTTTAGTTCAAACGTTATTCGGCTATGTAATGATTAGTTAAAATAAGAATCGACAAAGTGAGTTTTAGATAAAATAATATTCGACAAAACAAGAGTTATGAAAATGATCATTTAGGCAAAACGAGTTTCGACAAAATAATAATTATGAGAAATGATATTATACATAATGACTTTAGACAAAATGTTCATTATGGTAAAAGTTGTTAGACAAACTGAAATTAGACAAAAAAAAATTAGACAAATCAAGGGAATACCAAAAATTGTACTGCAGATAATTAGAAAATACACATCAGCACGACATTACTTTTTTCTTCGAACGCAAGACAAAAATACGACAGTGTTGTCATAAATACTGACTGCACAGCAAATTAATTAGAGTGCACGTAAAATACTCATTCTCAAAGCAAATAAACTATTCTAAGAGCATATATCGTAATAAGCACCTCAAAACTTGTTCATCATTTTTGTCTTATTTTAAAGAACACATGCTCAGCAAATTTAATAATTATCAAAGCAACAATAGATTTTTTTCATAGCATTACGAGGGTTGCCTTTTATATTTTGGGATTTGACTAAACCAGTGCTGCCATCTGTCAAGTGACATTTCTGTAGTATAATTTGAACCTTTTGGCGGCAATATAACCTTAAAAAAGTTTTCGCGCGATCGCATTTTGTTTTTTTCTGTCAGTTGAAAAATAATCGTAGCTGACAGTCATGGAACTGAGCCGTGAACATTTTCGTGCGATAATTTTTTACAATTTTAAACGCGGCTTAAGTCAACAACAGTGCGTTGATGAACTTAATTTTACATTTGGTGACGAAGCACCGTCGAGAACGAGTGTTTATCGATGGTTTGCGGAATTTAATCGTGGCCGTTGCTCGCTTGTGGATGAATTTCGCGAAGGTCGTCCAAAATCTGTGGTTGTTCAGAAAAACATTGAAGCTGTGCGTGAATTAATTCTGGAAGACCGTCACGTGACCTATCGGGAGATAGAGGCGTCCTTGGGCATTAGTGGGACCAGCGTACACACCATATTGCACGAATGTTTAGCAGTCAAGAAGATTTGTTCGCGATGGATTCCACATAATTTGACAGGTACTCAAAAAGAGGCTCGTGTAGATTGGTGTAACGAAATGCTTACAAAATACAATAGCGGGGCTTCAAAACATGTGTATGATATTGTGACAGGTGACAAATCGTGGATCTACGCATATGAACCCGAAACCAAACAGCAGTCCACTGTATGGGTCTTTCAAAATGAACCGAATCCCACTAAAGTTATTCGTGCACGAAGCGTTTCGAAACAAATGGTTGCCTGTTTCTTTAGTAAAACTGGGCACATTGCGACCGTTCCTTTAGAAAAACGTAGAACGGTCAATTCTGACTGGTACACGACCATTTGTTTGCCAGAGGTCATTGAAAAAGTCAGAGAAACCAACCGCGGTAAACGGATTATACTCCACCACGATAATGCGAGTCCTCATAAGTCTGCATTAACTTCCAAGTTTTTGGACACTCAAAACGTCGATTTATTGGGCCATCCCCCGTACAGTCCAGACTTGGCCCCTAACGATTTCTTTTTATTCCCTCATATCAAGAACAACCTACGAGGGCAACGATTTTTGACCCCTGAAGCAGCGGTTGATGCGTTCAAAATGCACGTTTTGGAGGTGTCCCAATCAGAGTGGTTGAACTGCTTTGAGAATTGGTTCAACCGGATGAAAAAATGCGTAGACTTGAGAGGAGAGTACTTTGAAAAGCAATAAAAACTTTTTTATTGCGAAATAATTGTTTTTTATTTCTATTCCCAAAATATAAAAGGCAACCCTCGTATATCTAAAAGCAGAGCCAATACATTGAAAACTGAGTCGGCGCGCTTTTTTGTCATTGAGTTACATATCTATGCAGATTGGCGCGAGCAAGTGAGATAATTTGAAATGTTAAGTTGTATGCAAAAAATATTAGGCTGCGAAAGTCCGAATATAGGGCTCTCGCTGGTTAGGACGCGTGCCGACACAGAGCACCCTAGAGTGTTTTTGCAAACCCGGAGGCGCGGAGGGCGGGCAGCCGGCAGTGCTTTGTCACGCAAGGGCGGTGGGGCTGCACTGCCCGCAGCGCCGGAGCCGTTGCATAAACAAAAAGCTATTGAAAAAAAAAACACTTTTTTGGAAGTGAGTTCGGGTGGGATGGGGTGGGTGGTTACCTGTACCATGCAATATTTTGGGATTGGCATGTTATGCCAAACGATACAATTGCCAATTTTTTTTGGGAAAATAGAACTTGACCATGTAATTATTTGCTAAACAATCATTTGCCAAAAAAGAGGTTTGATGACTGCAAAATTTGCGATAATTAGTTTTGACAATAGAGTTTTTGCCAAATGAAAATTTGGGTAACAAAGTTTGCGATGTGATACTTTGGGGAACGTTTTTTGCCAAACATTAGTAATCCATTATTTACCTAATAAACATCAAAGTGATGTTTTGATGTGCATTTATTATTTTCTTTTGTTGATCTCATTATGTTTCAATGAATAAAAAATAAAATTAAAAAATTTAAAAACCCCCGACATGACAACCAATAAAAAGAAAGAAATAAAAACTACGAAATGTGCCTATACAATGAACAGTAGAAAAAGAATCCAAGCTTCGTTGCGTTCGGGGAGTGGCTCAGTCGATTATTACTTACTGTATAC
Organism: Apotomis capreana; assembly: GCA_947623375.1. NCBI lineage: Eukaryota > Metazoa > Arthropoda > Insecta > Lepidoptera > Tortricidae > Apotomis > Apotomis capreana. The sequence goes on along the minus strand of OX392505.1, from coordinate 18,257,267 downwards.
CGGTGTGGGGAGGCGCTACCAAAACCAAATTCTTAGAACTTGAAAGAGCCCAAAGATCCCTCCTAAAGGTTATGCATTTTAAACCATATAGATGTCCCACCCTAGAATTATACAGAATATCAGATGTTCTATCAGTTAGAAAACTCTATATAATGTCGGCAGTTCTTAGATTACATAAATATACACCATATACACCAGATGTACAAGACCGTAGGCGAAAAGATAACATAATACCAACCTGTTCCTCTAATACAACGTTTGCAAGTAGGCAATATGTAATTAGATCTGCAAAATTATATAACTTAATAAATAAACAAATTAATATCTATCCCTTATCACATTATGAATGCAAACACGCGTTAAACAACTGGCTGAAACATAAAACTTACCACGACATAGAAAACTTATTGCAAAATATTTTTGAAATATAATACATAAAATAAACTCTCCACAAGCAATACAATAATAAATATACAAACACACACATACATACACACACACACACACACACACACGCACGCACGCACGCACGCACGCACGCACGCACGCACGCACGCACGCACGCACGCACGCACGCACACACACACACACACAATATTTTTCGCATATTTAAATTGATTTTAAACTAGTTAAGAATAGTTAGTGAGATTTTAATTATAATACATTGTTCAATAATACAAATAATTTACCACCTAGAAGAGCGGTGCCCCTTAGCACAAGTATGAAATACTTAAAAAGGGGTACCAACACTGTTTGTCAGCTGAATTTCTGTGTTACTGAATAAATACATTTTTATTTTTTTTATTTTTTTTAATAACAATTCAGCTTTAGCAGAATTCCGAAAGTTAAAAATAGTGACCCACTACTGTGACAGAAATTATAATGAGTTTTTTTGTCAATTTTTTTTTTGAGGCTCGGTTTTATCATTGACTGTACTTTCTTACACAAATCTTAATTGCTCATCAAGAACAATCAGACGAGCCCAAACACCATGGGTTTATCGTGTGCTGTTTAGGAGTTCCTACGGCCATCTTCAGCTCCAAGGTATCAAATTATTGTACTGTCAAAAATTTATTAATCTGTTGATTACGCTAATAAAACTTAAAATTTAACCAACATTAGACATTCTTGGCTTAGATCCTTTCACAACTAGCTGGTCATCATGAGATCTTCATTTATTGAGTGATATAGAAAATGCTAAGGATACTTAACATTTAACCAAAACTTTGGAATCCTTGGCTTCCATATTGGCTGAAATCCATTAACAACTAGCTGGTCATCATAAGACCTTCATTTATTGAGTGATATAGAAAATGCTAATAATACTTAACATTTAACCAAAATTTGGAATCCTTAGTTTCAATATGGGCTGAGATCCATTAACAACGACCTGGTCATCATGAGACCTTCATTTAGTAAGCATATAGAAAATGCTACTAATACTTAACCAAAATTTGAAATCCTTGACTTCAATATTAGCTGAAATCCATTAACAACTAGCTGGTCATCATGAGACCTTCATTTATTGAGTGATATAGAAAATGCTAATAAAACTTATCATTTATCCAAAATTTGGAATTCTTGGCTTCAATATTGGCTGAGATCCATTAACAACTAGCTGGTCATCACGAGACCTTCATTTTTGAGTGATATAGAAAATGCTAATACAACTTAACATTAAACCAAAATTTGGAATCCTTAGCTTCAATATTGGCTGAGATCCATTAACAACTACCTGGTCATCATGAGACCCTCAATTAGTGAGTCATATAGAAAATGCTAATAAAACTTAACATTTAGCCAATATTTCGAAATATTGACTTCATTACTGGCTGAGATCTCGTCACTTGTTACAATTAAAGCTGAATATCTTGGAAACTACTGGTCCTATTTCCACCAAACATAGCTAAGAACCATCTCGACGGAAAAGTCTTTCGATTAAAAAAAACCGCACTTAAATTGGTCCATCCGCTTGGGCGCTACGATGCCACAGACAGACACACAGATACACAGATACACATGTTAAACTTATAACACCCCTCTTTTTTTGTCGGGGGTTAAAAATATGATTATATGTCAAATAAAATGCCGTTTCATTCAGGTCCTACATTACATTACATTAGGCTACTGTACGTTATATAAAAATAAAAGTTATATTATAAAAAAATAAAATTAATACACATAATGTGCGGTAGTCATGCGGCAGCTATGCATTACTTAAATATGCTTTACTTTTAAATAAATAGATGTACTCCACAAATATAAATCGTAGTATATTTAGTAACATTTTGAGTGCAATATTTGCTGTGCAATCATACTCGTAATTTTGATATAAATGGATTATTATTGCATAGAAAAAGGTTTTTTTTGATGTGCGTTTAAATACTACCCGTTTGGAAATGGCTGGAATGATTTATGTTTACAACCCCCATTAGTTCGCGATTTTGTAATATTTCGAGAAACCGACACAACCAATAAATTCTATATACCTACTCATAAAAATGGTCGAACATGTTCACAAAAATTACGAGAATCGGATGAGAAGTGCGACCTGCAGGCGAGAACAGCCAGCATACAGAATTCATAAATAAAGAATTTTAGGTCCAACGGAAACAGAGATGCTTCACTCTTTAGGTCACATAATATAAAATACTTACATCGATTCATTCCTAATAGTACTGGCAGCAACTCTGTCTAATATCGTCCCTGGGATGTTGATCAGCTCAGCACACTCCTCATGCACTCGATGTTGATTCATGTGTTCTTCATCATTGAACTGTTTAGTTTTTAAATATCCTGTAAACATTGAATAGGAACTTTGATTATCAAATTCGTCCCAGCTGAAAGAAATATGTGATTCTCAGATTGAACTTTATTTACTTTACTAGAAGGTGCATGGAATTATAATAATAAATATCGGGGGGCACGGCAGTGCCCCCGCCAAGTCGAGCGCGAAGCAAACACTGCCGTACCATCCTTTACTGGAACCATTTCGCCGCATTTTCAGGCCCATATTTGAGCACCTCTGGATAAGACCAGAACGCAGAAATTTTCGTCATCCAGTAAGCTATAATCACATACTTAAAATCCAAAATTTCAAGTCTGTAGGTCATTTAGTCTCGAAGTTAAGCGAAAGCAAAGTTTCGCATTTACGACACTCACTCACTCATGATCATCAGTAAAGAACTAGTACTTCCCATAAATTCAGAGAGCTGAAATTTGGTACAGAGTTAGGGTTTAATGGCCACATAAAGCGAAAACTATAAAAATTGGCCAAGTGCAAGTCCGACTCGCGCATGAAGGGTTCCGTACCATAAAACAAGTTTGATTTCATTTTTAGTATTTGTTGTTATAGCGGCAATAGAAATAGATCACCTGTGAAAATTTCAACTGTCTAGCTATCACCGTTCTTGATATACAGCCTGGTGACAGACGGACGGACGGACGGACAGCGAAGTCTCAGTAATAGGGTCTCGTTTTTACCCTTTGGGTACGGAACCCTAAAAACTAGGATAATCGAAGATCTGGAGTACTCTGATTAGAAAACACAAGAGCCCAACCAAACTATTAGAGATCGACATACCGCCTTTACAAAAAATATTCAACTTGTTGTGTTGTGTTCGGTTGGCCGCCGTCGCGACTGATCGTCTCTCCTGATGATGGATCGCGTACCGATTCGAAACATGTCGAGCGTTATTCGATTTCTACGACGTGAGTAAACCCGTTTAAGTATTTTAATATTCAACTTGGTGGGCCGCTTCATTTGATGTCAAAAATCCAAGGTCTGAAGTATTTTGACGACGCGTTTGGCTCGGTTTGTAAACACCTGCCCACTGAGCCGGCGGTCCCGGGTTCGAGTCCCGGCCAGGGCAAATATTTGTGTGATGAACTCGAATATTTGTGCTTGGGTCATGGTTGTTCTATGTATTTAAGTATATATTTATCTAGATAAGTATGTATATCGTCGTCTAGTACCCATAACACAAGCCTTCTAGAGCTTAATTTGGGACTAGATCGATTTGTGTGAGGTTGTCCAATATTTATTTATTTATTATTTATTTGATGAAGAACCCTCAGCTGGTCTCAGCTGTATTAGAGATATGGTAATGCCCCCTTCTACTATTGGTACATAAAAAAATCGACTGTCATTGCAAAAATCCAGCGTAGTGGGATACATCTTCTAATTTAATCTAGTCCCACAGCTGGGCGGGTTACGTATTACAATCCCGAAAGTTCATAATACCTACAGTTGAAATACCGATGTTCAAAATACCGAAAGTTCAAAAAGCCGATATTCGATAAACCGAAGCTCAAATTACCTATTTTCAGAAAATCGAAAGTTCAAAATCTCGAAATTTCATAATCCCGAAATTTTATAATCCCGAAAGTCAATGAGCACTTTAAAAGTGTCAGGACACTAAACTAATCTGACTTTTCCGTGGAACCGATCTGCTCCGGTGCTGCGGGATGTTCAGCCCCTCCGCCCTAGCGTAAGAAAGTGCGGCACCTACGCTTGCCTCCGCAGCTTCGGCTTTTTGGTCACCTTCGGCGACCAGCCTCAGCCGCTGCGCCTCGCTTGATGCCCGTACTTTCTTACGGCGGCCGGGGGCTGCCCTCCCTCCGCGCCTCCGGGCTTTTATATACACTCTAGGGGTAGGGCAGACAAGACCACGTGGAATCGGGGTTGACAGCTTCGGTTCTGTGGCAAGTCGATTAAGAAAAGGAAAGAGTCCGGGAAAGTGGTAAATTAAGTATGACACTAAATATTCGATATTATGATAAAGTATTCTGTCATGGACTGCCAACCGAACCGAACTTGTCTGGAACCGAAGCTGTCAACGCTCGCCTCCGCAGCCTCGGCTTTTTAGTCACCTTCGGCGACCAGCCTCAGCCGCTGCGACTCGCTTGATGCCCGCACTTTCTTACGCTAGGGCCACAGTATAATAAAGAGTACTAACGTACTAGGGCGGAGGGGCTGCACATCCCGCAGCGCCGGAGCAGATCGGTTCCACAGAAGAGGTCACTTATAAATAGTAAGTATAGTAGTAGGCAAGTAGGTTACGTAATTTAGGTTAATATTCTTTGTATAAAATAAACATTAGAATCTGTAAGACTACAGAAATACGAGATAATTCTCGAGAGTTTAAATAATATTCCGGATTACAACCTTCAGGCAGGATCATAGTCTTCGGGATTATAATCTTCGGGATTACAGTCTTCGGGATGACATTCTTCGGGATTACAGTCTTCGGGATTATAGGTAATATTCGGTATTTCATCCTTTCGATCAAACGTTCTTTCGGGATTTTAAGCTTTCGGTCAAATAAACATTCGACATTTTAATTTTCGGCCTTCCGTCCATAGGTCTTATGATATTCGGTATTTTGAACTTCGGCATTGTAATACATACCCGCTGGGCGAATGCCTACCCTTCTGCTTGTAATGTAATACGCATATAAATAAAATTAAAGGAAAACTCTGGACAAGACTAGACTGGCTTTTATACTTATACTTACAAGTTTACAAGAAGAAATAGTCGAACGATTAACTTTATTCTACTCGAACATTACACAAATTAAATAAACAAATTACACGAAAATATTAATTTCGCTCAAAATTTGGTCAAAATATAATGCGTTGGACTAAGAGTGACGGTGATACCCGCACACGTCGCTAGATGGCACTGACTGTATTTTAAAACGCGCCGTCGTTTGTTTTTCCGATAATCTTATATGGCGAAGTGGCAACCGGCCGCGTTACAGTCGTTTACGACATTCTTCTACTGCGCTTGGAAACGTTTGCTAGGGATTAGGAGGGATTATTTGCATTTCGTTGATTTCGCTTATTATTTCGTGAGGTTTGCTAAAGTGAATTAGCAGGTTGTTATAAAACAATATGCTTACGTTTCTACAAAAAGAAGTGAAATCCCACCAAAAACATTCTGTAAAAAGTAGCCAAGTCTCGATGGCGCTGCTTGTTTATCTCTAAAAAGTAATGAAATCTAGACAAAGTCGTACCAAGTCTAAGGTTCCTTACTGCGATTTCTTTATTATTATAGTTAATGTTGTGTGACTAGGCCGTTGAAGGGTACACCAGTATGGGCTATTATCTCGCTTAACAAACATAGGTAGTTACAACAGATATAACATTACGTGTAAACAAAATTGACTTGTAGCGGTTCTGGCGACAGATTGGTGCAATGGTGTCATGGAGCACCTGGTTTTGTACCCTTGTGTCGCGTCGTCACAAAACTTTTTTCTTTACTATAGTCAGGTAAAAAGTATCCTATAAACATATTTGGATGTGTTTCCCTGTACTAAAATTAATTAAAATCCGTCTTACCGTTTCGGCATGATTTTATTTATTTATGATGAGAGTGCGGGATGACGTGGACTCATTTTCGAAGGACTGGCCAGATACAGCTCAAAACCGCGACATATGGAAGAAGAGGGGGAGGTCTTTTCCCAGCAGTGGGACATAATAGGCTCATAATATAATATATATGACTAGCTTTTGCCCGCGACTACGTCCGCGTGGAACTTGGAAGTATGGAAGCAACCTCGTACAACACGATAGATATCCACCTAATCACCTTAATTAATAAAAGGGAGCGCCTAAGCAAATGTAAGAGCAATTGTGCTTTTGGTCTAATCATTACATTTTCTACAGGGTCATCAATGTCATCATGAATCACTTACTCACTTTTCAATCTTTTTAGGTATAATTTCTAGGATGAAAACTATCCTATGTCCTTTCTCGGATCTTAAAATATCTCCATGCCAAATTTCATCACAATCGATTCAGCGGTTTAAGCGTGAAGAGGTAACAGACAGACAGACACACTTTCGCATTCATAATAGGTATTAGTATGGATGAGAGTGGGAAGTCAATGGACACAGTCTACACTTCGTGGCGAGCTAGGGGGGAGGCTTATGTTTAGGTGGACGTCTGTGGCTGATAGATAGATAGATTATGAGATGCCAGTGTTGAGGCCACAGAAATTTTATTTTAACTAGTGTCCGACCGAAACACGTTTTTCTGCCGAAACCGAAACCGAGGGTTCGGTTCTGATTACAGTTTCGACCGAAACCGAAACCGAATCTTATATAAACGTGATTAAAAGGTTGTATAAAATGTCAGCGGGCCGTTCTTTCTAGATCTAATAATGAATACTTACAATGAAAAATATCGCTGACCAATGGAGCTAAGTGTTTCAATTTCAGTTTGGTCCAAAATTCTTTCGTATGTACGGACGATTGTATGCTTTTCTGTTCTCACCTGAAGGTCGTATTCCTTAACTGATGCTCATAAAATTTTGTGAGTAGGTTTCATAAGTATAATACTTAGATTATTTTTGACGATTAGAGAAAAAAAAAGTGCAGATGGATATTCTATTCTTTTCTATGGATATAGTGTGAGGTGGGGGTATACAAACTAAAAATATTACAAATTTCAGCAATTACACAACAAACAAACGTTTCACTTTTGTTGAATTGATATTTAAACATTGACACTGGGTCTAAATTCCAAAAAGTGAAAAGCATTTGCAGCTGTAATACTGTACTGAGGTTCTCTGTCTAATCTGTTAATTGTAGATGGTATAAAAATTAAACAAGTTTACAAACCTAGCAACAAGATAATTGATTGAGTTTTATTTCTATAATTGCAATCAGGCAGCCTCCTAACACTAATTCAGACGTAGTTACTCATTGTATTACATACCTGCAACAATGTCGAATCCTAAAGTCGTTTTATGAGATCAGTAAACCTCCCTCACTTTTATCCTAAATAACCAATATCGCCGTCAATTTGTTTGTAAATTAAGAAAATTTGCGTTAAAAATTACACTATGAGTTGATAATAAATTCATAACAAAAACTAAATTAAGTAAATTTAAAGTAAGTAGTATTTGCTCCACCGACAAGAGCCTAGCTCTTAAGTTTATGATGACGAAAGTAAATGTAAATTTTTCAACGCAAATTACCGCTATTTTGAAAATTTCTAACAACCGAATCGACGAAATAATACTCTAATACTTAACGAACATACTCACAAAATGTCTTAAGAATCGGTTGAGAAATGGGACATTAAGGCAAGGTAACAGCCGGTAAGCGCATGGACATCCAAACATCCGGGCATACGAAAGAATTTTGGGCCACGCTGAAACGGAAATGCTTTGCGCGCTCGGTCAGTTACTTAACATTATTCGGGGAACAAACACAAACGTCACCTCACTGAGCAAAGTGATTCAGCGGCCGGCGGAGTCAGGCGAGCGACTCCATATTGCCAGCCGTGTCAACTGCCGAGCGCAACCGACGTTGGCCGTACGCGACCCGACAGTACGATGTTGTAAGTTTCGGCGCGGCCGAAAGGTTCGGCTGTTTTTTGGCCGAAACCCAACCTTTGGCCAAAACATGATTTTTAGGCTGAAACTGGCCGAAACCGAAACTTCGGTCGGTCACTAATTTTAACTTAAGTATCTCATTAACAACTGGCTGTGTGCTTCCCTCCTGCACTGGTTTCAATCGTCAATTCACCTAGTTGAAGAAATTTTCACCAGCATTATTACATTTTTTACTAATAATTGTGCTAAAAACTGTACTTACTTAATGCTATCTCCTTCCCTTCACATTTGTATTCTTCTATCTCATCATCCTTTTTCTTCAACAGATTTCTAAGTTCTTGCTGACTAGTTTGCAAATCGGCTACAGTCTTAAGCAGCATATGAGTTACATTTTGAAAAAACTGAAAATAGAAAATTAATTATCTTCAAAACATTGTTCATTCAGAAATGTAAAAGTTCCGGTACAATGTTAGTGAATAAAGTTAAATATATCATTTTATTTATTTATTGTACAGCCTATGATGGAATACTATATACCTAGGAATTCATGATGGTGATCTGCTAAAGGTGTGTACAGACGAACAAACAAACTTGCACTGAAAATTTTGTAAACATCTGTGTAATGCTAAGGAACATCAGACACAAAAGGATGGTTCATACGATTTAGTGTTCAATAATGTTTTCTTCAGTTTCCGCGACTGTCACACTTTTAAATAAAACAATGATAAACAATATTCAAATAATCACATTTTCATATTCACATATTAAAACCATAGTGATTTGGGTAGGGCTTTAACTTTTTGAATGCCGCAGGCTGTGGCTGCAACCAAAAGTGCCACTGATGCTACATCACAGTCAGCCATAATAACTTTTGTATCAATTTTATGTTTAGGACACCACTGGACATTTACTGCTCATCGCAACAACGGCTTAGGTTAAATTAAATATAGTTACCATTTCTTTAGATCCTTCTGAAAACGACAGCTTCAATCGTAATGGGTACTCAAACAGCTTGGTCATAACAACATTAAGCAATGAGGCAGCTTTTTCAATTTCCAATTTCCTGAGATTAGTTGGGTTCTTTAGCATGTTTGAGCCTTTCAGTATTAACTCCTCTGATTCCACTTCTAGGCCAAAGTTGCTTTCCTGAAAATGTTTGTGATGTTTTGTTAAAGTTGCTGCAATATACGCAAAGCCATGAACTTTAGGGTCGATCGCCCCTAAAGCCGCCACTGGTGATAGATAAGAACAGTAATAAAAAACTTACAAAAATTACTACAAATATACCATTGCACTACTAAATGCTATTTGGGAAATAAACTGACCGGACCGAATTGAATATTTAAAACTGCTTATGCATTGACAGTCACTAGATAGATAACTAGATAGACTGTTCCCAAAAAGTATTGTCAAATCGTTACGTACCTTTAAACACTCCAAAAATTCTGTTTTCTTGAAATAAATATACCAAATGGAGACATAATCAGTAACATATATTTCATAGCTATTTATTTGCCTAGTTAGTAGTAGATATGGTGGATCTTCTTGTAATATATGCCACATTGTTTTAATAAATAACTTTTAAAGTATTCTAACTACTTATTCACTTTTCTCGCGGCATAGGTTGCAATACTTGCAAATCCAGTTGCAATGCAATTTTATTGCATCGGTTTGACTTGACAGTGACAGTGACAATGACAATTCAATGACATTGACAACAACCGCGCAGCTCACGCTGTTCAAGGCACGTCATAAACCGCGGCTGAAGACTTGAAGTAATAAAATAAGGTAATTAAAGTTTTTTGATGGCTATGATTTTTAGGGTTCCGTACCCAAAGGGTAAAAACGGGACCCTATTACTGAGACTTCGCTGTCCGTCCGTCCGTTCGTCCGTCTGTCACCAGGCTGTATCTCAAGAACGGTGATAGGTAGCTAGACAGTTGAAATTTTCACAGATGATGTATTTCTATTGCCGCTATAACAACAAATACTAAAAATAAAATAAAATAAATATTTAAGGGGGGCTCCCATACAACAAACTGGATTGGTTGCGTTAACTTTGCACCCCATTTGTATGGAGCGCTATACATACCAAGTGCAAACTTAACTTAACCACTTATGGATGGAAAGTGTTTGTACGGAACCCTCGGTGCGCGAGTCCGACTCGCACTTGACCGGTTTTTTTTTTTTTTTTTTCAATAATACTTACTATTTAAAAGGATCTACTAACTGCAGCCTTTAAATTTTTCCTCACCTTGATTTTTCCAAATTATTTTGCAGCCGCACTTGTGTTGATAATGATAAGGGATTATGTAACAGTTGCATACCTAAACAAAATAAAAGTACACAGGGATACAAAACATGATAGATATACAGTAAAATAAAAAACAGAGGTAAACAACAGACGGTCTTATCGCTAAATAGCGATAATTTCCAGACAACCTTTAAGGAGTTTATCTACGGATGGTAAGGGCAGCGATTAAATAAAAAAAAAAACGGCCGAGTGCGCGTCTGACTCGCGCACCGAGGGTTCCTTACAAATACTTATCCCATCTTAACTGGCCAGATTAAGTTAAGTTTGGTATGTATGGCGCCGGATACAAATGAGGTGCAAAGTTAACGCAAGCGAAGCGATCACGTTTGCTGTATGGGATGGTATAAATTATTATTTTACATATTTATTTTATTCTGTTTTTTATTATTTATTGTTATAGCGGCAACAAAAATACGTCATCTGTCAAAATTTCATCTGTCTAACTACTTGTCACGGTTCATGAGATACAGCCTGGTGACAGACGGACGGATATTATTTTATATTTAATTTTTTTATAATTTCTGTCTATTTATATAATTCATGTTCTATGGTCACATCACGTTTAAATGTATTTCTTTCTTCCTTTCTTTCTTTCTAATAAGAAATATTTTTTCCATTAAGTGTCTGTTAAGTGTTTTAGAAATAAATCTCCGTTTTCATTTCATGACAAATAGTTTCTTCAGCTACCTATCTGCTATTCACAGGCAGGCGGTCCAGACGGCGCCAGTAACTAGAAAACATCATGGACGGAATTCAAAAGCCAGTATTCAACTAAATAAAGTAAACTCGTTCTGGGCTTAATCTTTGAAAAGATAGATAACGAAGTTACAAATTAGGTAAGGATGAATGCAGCTTGGTGATTACTTATTACGACTAGACTTTTTCTACGACGGGCAAAGGTCTGGGGAATTAGGCATAGGTATTTTGTTGGAGTGACGCAACATTAATACATAGAAATGAAAGGATTTGCTTAATGTGTATTTACGATGATAAAAATGGTTACTAGTATTGTACCTACTGGATCATCGAAGGAGGAGCAGGGAGCAGAAGTACAAAACTCATTAACACATAGCTGAGAGTCAGTCAGTTTGTGCTTAATTTCGTAATAATTTGTTGTTATTGTTACCTTCGCATTTTCTTCATCACGTCTTTCGATTTATACCAAGTTTAAAAGTATAGATTGCTAGCACACGCGTGTAAGGACGATTTGGTCACAGCCGTTTGTTGTTTATACATCAAACCGTAGTCGTCTAGAATTCTAGATGTACTTCCATTCATCATGTGTGTACTTATCATCTGCCACGAACAACTCCTTAATACGAAAATTAAACCAATCCAAATACTGCAAAGAAAGCACTGCTTACATTTTAGAGTTTACATAACAGCTTTTGGCGGCGTTTGCCTCCGTCGATGTAAGAATAGCAACTCCGAGCAGCCATCTGATACAATTAAAATCTACCGGCAAGAATTTGCAAGTAATTCGGCCTTTTGAAGTTAATCGTACTCATCCGTACCTCGATATAACGAAAGTGAATTCCTAAATACGTGTGCAAAATCGCTATGAAGTTATCCCAAAGCTTAGTTGTTTAGGGGCAGATACTGAAAAAACAGGCCCATTTCCTGCTGGGCGCTTTGTGCCACCTGCCCAGGGCCCTCAATCTCATGTGGCGCGTCTCCCAGCAACTCACGAAAAACATACCTAGATGACTTTTTTGAGGCCCCTAATTAGGGAGTGCCCAGGGCATACTTTAAGACGACCTTTGAACAAACTTACACATGCCTAACTTAAATATGAGCAGGGGGCCTACGATGGTTGCGTTTATAACGCGATAAATAAGTGACAAAGCATCCGTCACGTTTTGACAGAATGCGAGTGTGAGTGACAGATGCTTTGCCACTTATTTACCACGCGATAAACGCAACACTTGCGGTGAAAAGAAAGAGGAAGAAAATAAAGTAAACAAGAAGAGTGGGGAGAAAGGTATTACGAGAGAGATATAGAGAGAGTAGGTACCTATAAGAAGAGAATTGAGGATCGCAATACAACTACAGATCAAAGATCAACATTTCCAGTGTACTATATCCTCAATCAGTCATTTCTTTTCTGTTTAGTCGGGACTACGGTGAATCCCAAAGATTTTTTTATGTACCTATGTAAAAGCGATAGCGATTTCGGTTCCCTTAATGCCATAATCCGCCTCCGGAAGCAAAGCAGCTTTATTTAAATCAACTTAGATACAAACAAAAGGTTCTAATCTAATGCGAAATAATTAAGATAAGCAGCATTCCTGGCAGATTTACAGTTAATAAAGTAAAATGTAAAATTCACCCTAAGCAATTTGTCTACGTGACGACATGTAGATGTTTTTCTAAATGAGATCATGTACGATTATGTAGGTAGGTCTCGTGTGTTCGGAAGTTCAGATGTCCAGCAGTCCAGATTTCCGGCAGTTTTTGCTTACAAGTCGTATTTCAACTGATTCTCATGAAATTTTGTGAATAGGTCCGATATACATCGTTTTTTTACAATTCAGTTTTTCGTAATTTTTCAAAATAGCAGGGAAAATAACATGTTTTAGCCATAAAAAAAGTGTGAGGCCACCTTTTATTTTGTGTCTTTTGTGGTAAGAATAACAAGCTCAAATCTATCAAAGAAAAGAACTACTTACCAACTTAGGAACTTCTTTAGTTTAACTCCATTAACAAAGAACTTCATTTTAATTGCATTTGCTTCGCAACAAATTAGTTTTCCCCTTATTATTTTGCTCCTTAAAACTTTATTCGGCGTCTTGCGTAAACAGATAAAGCGGGGCGGGTGTCGGCTTAATAAAGTCGTTCGCAGTTACTTCGGCCTAAAGACACCGGGAAATCTTGCTGAGCCTAAATATGTTAATGCTAGGTTCTTCCTGCCTTCGAGGGACGTTTTGAACTTAGGATTATGTTAAGAGGCCGTATTCCTTTAAAAAATGTTTTTCATATTATGACAAATAGACTGGTAGAAAAATCCAAATATCGGCTTCCTTTACCGTCCTAACGGCATTTTGTGAGCCATTTTGGCAACATGACTTTTCCGACGTAAAAAAGCCTGCTAAATTCGATTCTAGATGTTGCCAAGCCGAATTTTGCCCCCCTCCCCCCATTTCCCCCCTTTTTACCTCAAAATATGTCCCTGATCACGGTTTTTACGGTTTTATACAAAAAGTATTACAGCTAGAAAAAAAGTGTCAAAAACAAGACTGATCTCTATAAAATTTGCTATAACATGGTGTATAAACTTTTTTAGTAGGCCTTATGGTTTGTGAGCAATATCTTCCCGAACTTCATAGAATGGTAGAAAATTCTAAATATCGGCTTCCTTTACCGTCCTAACGGCATTTTGGGATCCAATTTGGCAACATGACTTTTCCGATGTAAAAAAGCCTGCTGAATTCGGTTCTGGGTGTTGCCAAGCCGAATTATGCCCCCCTCCCCCCATATCCCCCCCTTTTGACCTCAAAATATGTCCCTAATCACGATTTTTACGGTTTTATACAAAAAGTATTAAAGCTAGAAAAAAAGTGTCAAAGACAAAAATGATCTCTATAAAATTTCCTATAACATGCTGTATAAACTTTTTTAGTAGGCTTTATGGTTTGTGAGCAATACCTTCCTGAACTTCATTATTTTTTTTTTTTATTGATAAACGTGGTCGATGCAGTGAAATACACTTATTTTAGGATAATTGGCATCGCACAGGATCCAGCCGCTCTGCTGCTCTTGACGCTGACATCCAGTTGGCGTGCTGCTTATTATATGTCAAGACTTAAAGAGGCTTTCAGTCATAGGCAGTCGTCGGATTTACACGCAGAACTGTATCCAAGTCGGGCTAAAAGCGACGTAGAAAATAAAAATGCTTTACTTCTGACCATGAAGTCATTCAAAATGCTCACGCCAGGTTCTCCAGAAACGGGCCTCAGAAATGCAGTTACCCAGGACCTTGCAGCAGAAAAAAAATGGCATGGTCCTTGAATCAATCTTCTTCCGGATCTGGCGAGCTAATAAAAACCGTTTCTGTTTCGTTGCAGCCGTAATGTTAATGAGGTGAGCATCCACAAGTGATTCAAGAACTTGCGGATATTCTACTGTTTCGGTGATTAGCCTGAAAATATTAGACTTTTCTCGCCCCTCAGGGATCCATCCGGGATGTAAATAGCCATGGAGACAGCTCATGATTCAAGATCTCTCGCAGACTTAAAGTTCTCCCAGCCTTGTCAACAGCTGTCAAGCGTTGTTGGACGCTACGGTTTTTCTAATTTGTAGTTTTAGCAATGGCAGATTTTGAACGACCTGCCAAGGCAGGGGTATTTGAAGGTCGGGCCTTTGTTAATTTTGACCTTAGCGCAGTTGCTTACCTGCTATTGGTGAGCCTTTCGGAAGTAAACTTCGTTACTTGGAGTGAGCCAAGCTGTTTGGCAGTGAGAAGTGACACTTTATTTTTTTCTGCTGCAAGATCCTGGGTAACTGCATTTCTGAGGCCCGTTTCTGGAGAATAAGCTGGCGTGAGCATTTTGAATGACTTCATGGTCAGAAGTAAAGCATTTTTATTTTCTACGTCGCTTTTAGCCTGACTCGGATACAGTTCTGCGTGTAAATCTGACGACTGCCTATGACTGAAAGCCCCGTAAGTCTTGACATTATAATAAGCAGCACGTCAACTGGATGTCAGCGTCAAGAGCAGCAGAGCGGCTGGATCCTGTGCGATGCCAATTATCCTAAAATAAGTGTATTTCACTGCCTCGACCATAATTATCAATTTAAAAAAAAATTATGAAGTTCGGGAAGATATTGCTCACAAACCATAAAGCCTACTAAAAAAGTTTATACAGCATGTTATAGGAAATTTTATAGAGATCATTTTTGTCTTTGACACTTTTTTTCTAGCTTTAATACTTTTTGTATAAAACCGTAAAAATCGTGATTAGGGACATATTTTGAGGTCAAAAGGGGGGAGGGGGGCATAATTCGGCTTGGCAACACCCAGAACCGAATTCAGCAGGCTTTTTTACATCGGAAAAGTCATGTTGCCAAATTGGATCCCAAAATGCCGTTAGGACGGTAAAGGAAGCCGATATTTAGAATTTTCTACCATTCTATGAAGTTCGGGAAGATATTGCTCACAAACCATAAGGCCTACTAAAAAAGTTTATACACTATGTTATAGCAAATTTTATAGAGATCAGTCTTGTCTTTGACACTTTCTTTCTAGCTGTAATACTTTTTGTATAAAACCGTAAAAACCGTGATCAGGGACATATTTTGAGGTAAAAGGGGGGGAAATGGGGGGAGGGGGGCAAAATTCGGCTTGGCAACATCCAGAATCGAATTCAGCAGGATTTTTTGCGTCGGAAAAGTCATGTTGCCAAAATGGCTCACAAAATGCCGTTAGACTTGAAAATTTTTATTTGAACTACTAGTCTAAAATATATTAATAATTTAAAACCAACTTTTTGAACAGAATAATACTTTTCCTGAAGTTCTAGGTAGTAACGTAGCTATTTACTGCTTTCATTGCGTGCAGTCGAACATAAGTTGAAAAAACTTATTTTCTACGTGAATTTTGTCTATTTCGAGTTGTTTTTGAAACAAAAGTTATCATTGAAAAATTTAAACTGTAGGTTTCAAATATATACTAATAAATCGCAATAGCCCTGTTCTAGGTAGTAACATCAATAATATGTTAAGAAACGTGTTTGATCATAGAGAAAAATGTAAAAAACCATCAGCATTTAAAAGGAATAAGGCCTCTTAAACAGTTAGGCAAAAATTGTTTTTCTATACTAAACATTTAAGCACATTTAACTAAGAAACACACGACCTATAAACTATTAACTAAAAATTATTAAATTGGTCTGACCTATGCGCAGTCGTAACGTAGTGCCCTACGCAGCTTCAGAAAACGTAGACGCTCAGAGAGCCATGGAAAGGGCTAAGCTGGAATTTTCTCTAGATTTTTCTGAGTTTCTGAAGGAAATTTGTGTATTTAAAGTCCATGGAGAGGAATACTTGCTAGACTAACGATACTCAGCATTGAGGGGCAGAATGAGCAGGAGGGAATGTGGTGATAGTGATATGACAGAGAACTAAAATCGTCAATATAGCCAATCGGATTAACAAGCTGAAGTGGCATATTGAGCCGGCCGTATTTGCCTTAGAATAGAACCAACAACCGTTGGAGTAAATGTATTCTTGAATGGATGTGGATACCGTTTCTCGGCAAATGTATGGTCAGATATCCGCAGACGGTTATAAATAGGTGAAGGGAAGGGACGATCTACAAATGTTAGTTGACGAGAACTAGATCAGATTAGGTGCGGATAGTGTTCATTTGCGTAAACTTGAATAGGCTATTAGCCTGTACTAAAATAGGATTAACAGTGTGAAGTGAAGGGTCTATCTGATTAGTTGTTTGGCTGGAAGAAAAGTTTAGACTATCATAAGCAGCATCATGTAGAAAAGCAACGTTTTTCGTGTCCACACCATGAGCACAGATGCTGAAAATCCTTAAACTAGGCAGGATTAAAATTTTACGAAAATTAAACATTTTGTTCGAAATAATCAAGAAATGGAAATATGGCTTTCAGCCTTGTCAATTCCCTCAATGTATTGATTACGAGTACGCCCCCATCTCCATTGACCCTGTACGTAAAAAGAAAATATCGCTGTGACAGATATACTGCTGAAGTTCATAGGTTTTTGCTCTCAGTAAAATCTTTAAAGTGATTTTACGAGAACCATTGCGACAAATAACTATTTATATAATTATATAAATATCTCCGGGTTATTACATAATGGTATTTATTTAAGGACGCGTAAATTTGAATGTATAAGTCGAAAATAGCTCTACAAAAGTCAATGAATATGTGGCTTTGCTGTAAATTTGAGCACATGGATTATGGACATTATCGGGTTTTGGACAAAGGCCTCTCCCAACGATTTCACAAGATCCACCCCAAACGGACAGTCCACGCGCAGTCTTCTAGTTTGTCACCATAACCTTTTTGCCCACTGGAACAATAAAACGAGACAAAACTGATCTAAAAGGAAATACGAAATGTCAATGCTTAATATAATTCTGCCAAGCATGTGACAATCTATTATAAATATAAGTGACTGTTGTGCCGCGGATAAATTACTCACTGCTTAACACAAAAGTGTACTAAGTGAGACAGGATCACTCAAATATTTTTCTTCTCACTCAAATAGAAATAAATCGTTTAACTAAAATTTAGCTTTTATAAATTACGTTTCAGTCCAAGTCCATGAAAGAACCAGTTTAATAGGCTAATTAAGATTACGAGAGTGGAATGAACAAACGAGATCTAATCTGCCTATTCTTTACTGATGAGATCTTTGGAGCAACGCCGTTTTCTTTTCAGCTAACGATAATTGCTTGAACCGACACTGCCCGAATGTTTTTTTTTTATTTTGGTGCAACTTGTTTTTGTGAAGAAGCAATATTTTATTCACATTACTATATATTTATCTTAGTTTATTTGTTATTATGGTTATAAAACTTTTCATATCACACCTTAGAGTACAATAATGTTTGACGTTTTCTATGAAATTATTTTAATTAAAAACGACGAATATATTTAATAAACGTTATAGGTAAGCAGGTAAGTCATTTTCATGTCCTAATTCGCGTAACATAACATACTTACTCCGTAATCATAGTGCGTTTGTTGATTTCTGTTAAAGACAATTTCTGTTTATTTAAAAACCATTCCAGAACGAAGACTTTGTTAGGTACGATGATGAGAGAAGCGAGGAGAATTAGGACCTCTGCCTTGAGATGATGAAGAGTTTTGGACAAAAGCCTCTAGTTTACAACTTGTATTCCCCTATTATCATGGAATTATCGAACAGCAGCATCTGGCAGTTTTCATCCTTCTGAAAAAGTACCTAGATCTATCTGTCACTATTGTGTAGGTATATTCTGCACTATTTGTCAGAACTTTAACTACAACTTCAAACATTCCACAAGAAATATCGCGCTCTCGACGTTTTCCACTACAGTTCACTTTTTCGAAAGGAACGCCGTATCTAGAGTTATGACACAACACGAGCAGATTATTTGATACAGATGAATAACTACCAATATGACTGATAGGTAAAACTTCTTTACAAAAGGTTTACCTCCGAGAGATATTGCGATATAATACCCTGTTACAGAGTGATTGATCGAGGCCCCAATAGATTGCAGCACTATTCTATATCTGTGGGGAAAAAAACGGCAACTTTGGTCGGGGTCTCGCAAGAACTTCTTTAACTATTTATGAACCATAAAAGTCTTCCGATAACGCTTAAATCCGAGCAAAGTGCCTCTTATCTAGTTCGCCCTTTGTGCCGCGTGGCGTTTATAGTTTGTGAGCTTAATACGATTATGAGAGTTCTATAGCGGGATAATTTTGTCAGTGTTCAACGAAATGCGCTGTATCCGCTATCTTATCTTAGGGTCGTTTCGGATACACGGATCGCTCTTGTAATTACTGCCATTCATAGCCCTGTAGGTATAAACCTATAGAGTTACACGTTCCACGAGACGTGTATGAAGCGAAATAGCTGTGACAGTAAGCAACTAATATGTGCCCACGTTGCGTGCAGCGCTGACTCAAGTTGCATACAGGCTATAGTAGGTATATAAGAGTTGTATAAGAGTCTATGCAGCCATTATAAATCAAAAAAAGCTGTGTAAGGACTGTGTATAAGCAAGAGCTTAAGCAGCCCGCGAGCTACTTTGGGATATGTTAGTCTCCTCTATGATGCGTCTGAAATATTCGCAATGACATATATATCACACCTTTTGACTTCGTTTTGTTAAGTCAAACGAACTAGTTCCATTTTTTTTAATGATAAATGAGACAAACGAGCGCGTGATGGTAAGTGGTTGCTATTGCCACACTAGAAGAGTTACAAGTGCGATGCCGGCCTTTCAGATGGGAGTACGCTCTTACCTAGAAGACTTAAACTACTTATCACTAATTTTTTTTTTTTTTTTTTTTTTTTTTTTTTTTCCTGTCCGAATCATTAAATTTTTCAATTTTCGCTTCATTTGTAAACATTTACTTATCACTATTTCACGCATCGGAGAAGAACTATGACACCCCGATATACAATGCCACTCACTCCTGTGAAAGCCGTGTCGGAGAAAGTTCAACAACGTTTCGTTACTTCACCTGTCGGTAGTGACAAATTATGTGATATACTTAGTTACGGCCCCTAGTGAATCAGCTTTTTGCTTCACTGGCTAAACCTGCTTTACCAGTCTATATCGCACGAAAAATATCACCCTTTCCTTTCAAATCGATATAAGGTACACGTAAAATTACCGCTAGCTGTATAGAGGTATTGTACCTACTGTATTGGTAATTCAATTTGATACACGTATTATCCGTTCAATTCAATTTGCATCACGCCTCCGTTGTCATATGTCATTGCGTCTACTCCAATGTAACATTACAATCAAAACTAAGTACGTACTGACTTTCCCGATATTGAACATTATGTATTGGTTTCAGAATGATCTAACCTCAGAGAGAAAGTATTACAGCTCACACATATACACAATAGTCTTTGATCATAATAGTATTCGTTTTATTATTGCTCGTTCGAGACCTTAAACTTGTGTCGTAACGGTGTTTTAAATGCAGAACCCTAAAAACCTCTTCCGTCCACTTCGCAGACAGAACGACGTAACAGGCATATTTTTCTACAACCATAAGCCATTCTTTGTTGTCAGGACATCGTATATATGTGAAATGTGGGATATTGGATGGATGTAACCTGTTACTTTACGTCAGGCTTGGCTATCACTGCCACGTTTGATAAGGGTCTGTCCAATACTAACACGTCGGCTCATAACATGAAGAATAATAATATGAATATCTTTGGACTTACGCATCATAAAAGTTATCAGGGATGCTCTATATCTATACAAACAAACATATAAAATAATTTTATAACAAGAGATTTTGTGTAAGTGAAAAGAATTGATTGATATTAAGTCACAGATAACATGAAAGAAAACGTTACAACAAAACCCTAAAATTTTGTTGTAACATTTTCTTTCATGTGTATTGGCTGAGTGTCGCAACAAAGAGGCGATATCAATGGCGGCATTATTTTAACATAATTTTAATGAGAAGTCCTGAAAGGTGAAGAAATAAAATGTAGAATAAAACTGGCATTCATGGGACTTCAGAGTTTCGGAGGAGGCCAACGATTGTGCTGCCAACTGGTGCCCTCAATCCGAATATTGAATTATCACCTTAGTAGTTTAGATGGTAGTAATTTATAGTACGGCTCTTCTCAGGTGAATTTTTCGCTTCGAGCCCTTATCTTTCAAACAATGGCCATTGTATCTATTATCGCAAAGCCGCTAGCTCGAGTTTGCCACGCGCCACTATAACATTCATATTAAAAACAAACGGTATCGTCATAGTATTAAGGTTAGGTTATAATACCAGACTAGTTTTAGTTTGTGCGACAATCTAGCCAGTTATCGATTGCCTCATTTTCTTCACTTACTTAGTCTTTATCTTCCAACATATTGCCGGCCAGGAAGATCTTTTGTTTGACATAATATTTACCAAATTGAAGATATAATTTCGTCTTGACTTTGTCTACAAAAATTAGAACAATTAGTGTCCGTCTCTTTTGTCGTTTTAGTCCTGCCGTCTATACCTAGTTCCTGCACGTTTCCTATATCCGAAGGAGAAAGCAGGTCACGTAAATAGAGAGGATGACGATTGATGATGAAGTACAGACTCGATCCATATTACATTATCTACAAAATAGACACTTAGATACTTAACACACTAAATAATTCAATGGCAAAAATTTTGTGAGTGTGTTTATGTGAATGTTTGTTACTTCTTCATGCTCAAATCGCTAAACCAATTTTAATAAATTTTGGTATGAAAGTAGCCTACACCCTGAATTAACACATAGGCTACATTTCATCCCGAAAAATGTAGTGTTCCCGTGGTATGAGCGGGTAACACCGCGCAGCGTGGCTAGTACCTATTATACATACATTTATTCATACATGTATACATTCATTTTTCCTCTCGAATGTTAACGTTGGGAAATACATTAATACCATTTTTCCTCCATGTTAATTTTTCTTTTATGGGGCTCGGAGGGAAGATACAATTTCTCTTACAAACGATTACACCTAATTTTGCAAATTTTGTTTTCTTGTGCCTTACTTACCGACGCACGAGTAACAACGTTGTAAGGTAATTTGGGACCGGGAGCCTAAATATTACGCAACCTTCCGAAATTGGGCACTAGAGAACATTTGTTCGCGTGAGTGGGTAGTTATTTAGGAAATTACAAATCCATACTAATATTATAAATGCGAAAGTGTGTCTGTCTATCTGTCTGTCTGTCTGTCTGTCTGTTACCTCTTCACGCTTAAACCGCTGAATCGATTTTGATTAAATTTGGCATGGAGATAGTTTAAGATCCGAGGAAGGACATAGAATAGTTTTCATCCTGGAAATTATCCATATAAAGATTGAAAAGTGAGTAAGTAATTCATGATGACATTGATGATCCTGTAGAAAATGTAATGATGAGACCAAAAGCACAATTGCTCTTACATTTTCTCAGGCGCTCTTTTATTAAGGTGATTAGGTGGATATCTATCGTGTTGTACGAGGTTGCTTCCATACTTCCAAGTTCCACGCGGACGTAGTCGCGGGCAAAAGCTAGTATTAGATATAGCTTGTATCAGAAAAAGTTATCAACATTTTAAAGAGGTGTTAATTTGAGGATTAAAACACAAATCCACTTTATCCCTACCTCCTCCATACTGGCAAGTGTAATTTTTGTGATTTTCGGGTTTTTGCACGTACCGGGGTTAATGTATAGGTACAATCCGGTTACAATATCTGTGGACCTGGCGTCGATGACGTCACGTCGGCGCTCTGGTACGGTGCGCGACGCGACGTGGCGAGCGCGGGTAGGTACAAGGGTAGGGGGAGGGGCCTCACATTCCAGCGAGGTCCACAGATATTGTAACCGTGTTGTATGTCTAATAAATTTTCACTCCGCATTGATCGGCGATTCATCGGCCATCTTTGTTCAAGTTCATCTCATCTCATGTTTAATTTTTTTTGATAAGTCTTATTTATCACGGAAGTCATGCATTGGTTATAAACTTTGAACAGCTCTTCTGTAAAATTTGCTTTTGCACTAGTTTCGGTATACCTACCTAATGTAAAACGTATTATTATGTAGTAATTGCGTTAAAAATTGGTACGACATTCGGCGCGCCATCATGGCGTCGAAGTCTACGACGTGGAACGTAAAAGTTCTCGGCACAATATGATATCTATATTATACTATTATAATTATATAAAATTCTACAATTGTATTGAAAATCAATTTTCTACGGGGAGGTCATAATCTTAACAGCGCGATGCAGGTTTTGTATCGACACGCTGCGCGAGACATATAACGCCATCTGTAATAAGGGTTCCTAGTTGACTACGGAACCCTAAAAATGGGCTGGATGGATCTTAACCAACTTTGTTACATCCAAAGATGGTTCTTTTGTTGGTTAAAATACATCCTTTGTCGTAGTGGGTTAAAAAGCTATAACCATATAGGATGTTCTTTACCCCATGACTAATACAAAGAAAAACGTTTTACGTCTACGAAGTTGCGGGCACCGTTTAGTGCGCACATTTAAACATGCTTGAAAATTGTCAACCCTCTTTTTCAATCGTTGAAAATAATATTTCATCATTAAATGCCATCAGTAAAAATTGTACTAAACGAAAATTTAAATCACGGATGTATTGATGTTGGCATAAAATATTTCACCGTTATCTACAAAGAATCATATTCCCTCGGGCTTTTTTTTGTCACATAAATATCTCCAATCGGCGGCGCATGGGAGGAAGTACGTAGTCATTTCTTATCTCCGTTCACTTCAATAAATGCCCCAAATCCTTTATATCCGCGTAATGAAGTGAAATTAAATTTCATGCCGGACCTGAGAATCTTGATTTAAATTTCAGTAAGCAATTTCCTTTATCTCCTTAATCCGTATCACAAAGGGTTTTATTTTTAGGATAAAAATATATATTTTTATTTTTTATTTAGCGTTGGACGCGGTTGGGTTTTCAATTTAGCTCTTTATTTGACGGGCCGGTGTCCGATTCAGACGGTTGTGGCGTTTTCCATACACTCTTAGATTGTGGAAGGCAAGTAAGGAAAAGAGCACTTCAAGGTTTGTCTACACTATAATACCGTGCATCTCTATAACAATTCATAAGCTTCTGCAATCCTAGGATATTTATTTATGAGAACCATTTTTTTTTACTTCCTGGAAAATAAGGGGTGCTGTATATTGTATGTTTAGGGTTGTTACTTACAAACTTAGTTATTGCCGTCCGTTATAAGTGGCAAAAAACTTAATTGTCAAACTCAAAACTTAACACTGACTTATTCAAATTTATTTAACTAAATAAAAAAATACTTACAGTTATTATTTATTAAATATACCTATAGTCAAAACCTTACATTTAATACAATGGTTCTTTTACATGTTTTATTCTACCACCGCTTCGGAAATAAAACTTACCTGGTGAAAAAGAAACGTCACATAACCACCAGTTTGTCTTTTTTCGTAAAAAGGTTCATAAGTTACATAATACATTAGATAAATCCCCGCGACTCTTAACCAGCTCATATTGTCTGCAGATTACTTGCGGATTACAAAAGCCGGTCAAGTGCGAGACTGACTCGCGCACTGAGGGTTCCGTACAAATACTTATCCCACCTTAACTGGCCGGGTTAAGTTTGCACCTAGCCGGATACAAATGAGGTGCAAAGTTAACGCAAACGATCACGTTTGTTTTATGGGAGCCCCATTAAATATTTATTTTATTCTATGTTTAGTATTTGTTGTTATAGTGGCAACAGAAATTCATCATCTGTAAAAAATTCAACTTTCTAGCTATCACGGTTCATGAGACAGCCCGATGACAGACGGACAGCGGAGGCTAAGAGCCTTATCAGATCCCACTTGCGATTTGCGAGCGAGTTGAAAGCGAGGCGAGCGCGCAGAGCGAGTTTGTTGCGAGCGCGTAACCAATTCGCCGCGAGGGCGTCACGATTTCGCCGCGAGTGCGCAACGAATTCGCTGCGTACCCGCGTGAAAATCGTGGCGAGTGATTTGCGTCTTGGACAGTTAGTTACATAATGGATTCCGACGAGGAGACACTTCTGTTAGCTTTATTGCTTCGGAGACGTAAGAAATGAATACAAAAGCAGAAAAGACGAGTTTGGGAGGATCCGTTCCTAATTAATCGATTGCAAGAGAGCGATTTCTATTGCAAACGAATCAAAAATAATCCCAAAAAATTTCGTTCCTATCTGCGCATGTCAATTGCAGCAGTGTTTAAATCTTCCGACGATGCCAATATTGTTGCTAGTCCGTCCGCTCACACTCGTAGATAATATGATAGATAAAACTAAAGTGGGTAGAAATATTTTTTTGCTGACGAATATAGTATGGCATCCCAACTCAAGACGCGGCGAACTCGCTACGCAGTCGCGGCGAAATCGCTGCGCACTCGCGGCGAAATCGCTGCGCACTCGCGGCAAACTCGCTGCACGCTCGCGGCAAACTCGCTGCACGCTCGCTTCGCTTTCAACTTGCTCGCAAATCGCAAGTGTGATAAGGCTCTTAGTAATAGAGTCCCGTTTTTATCCTTTGGGTACGGAACCCTAAAAACGTACTTAGTCCATTACGTTTTTGTATCCATTTACAGCGCAAATTTAAAACTTAGCCCCAAGAAGGCTTTCCACAGCTGAGGGGTTAACGGCTTAGACCTAATAATCTAGGGGCCTATAAAATAAAAATAAGCTTAAGTAAAACAAAGTTAAACATAGTAGGTTAAAAATAAACTTTTAAAAAAATTATATCACAATCGTGATTGAATCAGGGAATCTGTCCTAAAGTATTTTAGTGTCGGTTCATTTTACGAGGTTTGGCATGTGCTCGCCGGTTCTTATTGAATACCCATATTAAGGTATGGACGATTTATGGCCTTACAAACTTATAAAAAGGCCCCAAGTCGCATCGTAGTGCATATTTCATCCCTTTGCGTCCCGAAGTTACTATTAATTGGTTTTTCATTCAGTTTCGAAACTTTTATACTTTCTCGTATTAATTTTCTGTGAAGTTTATGTTACCTTTGAGTCAGTTGGTAATCAGAAGTTGTGTAAGGAAGAAGTAGTGCATTTTGTAAGTTTCTTAAACTTGTAATAGTTGTAATTAAGGGAAAAATAACCTAAATTTAAAAAAATTAAACACCCCTACACAAGTAGCTGCAGGTCATCATGAAACCCTGTATTAATGAATGATATAGAAAATGCTTCTAAAACTAAACAAAAAAATTAATTTGGAATTCCTAGCTTCAATATTGGCTACGAGCCGGTCACTTGATCTACTAAAAGCTGAATATCTTGGAGACGAGATCTCCGATTTTCATCAAACAAAGCTAAGAACCATGTCGACAAACCAGGCTTTTGATTAAAAATAACCGCACTCAAATAGGTCTACCCGTATGATGCCACAGACACATAGATACACATGTTAAACATATAAGTAACACCCCTCTTTTTCGTCTAGGGTTAATGAGGTTATATTCAGTTTAGACATTGTTGTTTTATCTAGAACCTATCTCCATATTTGAACTGAACAGCTGCGGGTTAGACGAAGATGTCCAGGATACAGCGAAGTGGAGCAAAAATGCAGGAATGCGGACCCCGTCCCCGGAAAGGACAAACGCTAGGAGGATGGTAAGAAGCTTTCTCCAGATTATATAGTAATAGGCAAATAATAAATACATGTCAGACAACCTTACACAAATCTACCTAGTCCCACAGTAAGCCCTAGTGGGCTTATGTTATGGGCACTAGACTACGATATTCGTATTAATTTAGATATATACTTAAATACCAAGAAACATACATATATAACCCAGGAACAGATACTCAAATTCGTCACACAAACATTGCCATTCCTGGGATTTAAACCTACCGTCGTCTCATTAAGTAGCTGCTCTAACACTGCGCCAGCCCCGTCTTCAAAATGATGGAAGTGTGTTCTGGGTCTTGGTCTATGTGCCATAGAATAATGTATGTATAAGACTAAGACAGCCTAGTATAGATACCGATCGGGGTTTGTATATGTGTACTTGTGTAGGCATGGGCAGTCCCCTTGATAAAAACTACAAAAAAAAGGGTTGGGATCATAACGACTTACATTATCAAAACGACCAAATCATCATAAGGCGCATAGCTCTTTAGAAAGCCCATTATCTCTATATAGTAGCAGAATGACTGGTGCTTCAGAAGACCACATCGTTAATAGTCCATATATCACAAAGATCAAGGAGCAAAACGACTAGTTCCTAAAAAGACGTCGTTAATAGACCACATCTCAATAAGACGAGGTAGCAAAATAACTAGATAGCAGAATGTTGGTATAATCAAACCTATTCTATGTGTAACATTTTATTTTTCTTATTTCATGAATTAAATAAAAAATAAATGCAAAAATGTTAAATAGCAGAGCGTGGTTTCGATCCACGGACCTCTGGGTTATGGGCCCAGCACGCTTCCACTGCGCCACTCTGCTTATATCGATATGAGTTAAAAATACCGTCTGCATTTGCTTCGATCTCGTTTTTTAGGATTGCACTCTAGGTATACCTAATCTCACGTATAAAGAGCGATGTCAGACTTATTGCACAGTATTAAATGACTACTATACCAACCATAATAATATTGTCGATCTCTTTAATTTGAATTTTATTTTAGATCATTCAAAATATTTTCTAAGAACTAATAACAACGATGTTGAGTTGGCTTAAGCATCTCATGAATTTCCACAGTTTTCAATAATATTAAGAATTCTGGAAATGTTATAGACTCCCCAAACTGAAACACCAACCGACTTTGACTTAGTAAATGAAAGTTCCCGCGATCATCCAATATCACAATTCACAACGGGACGGGTACAAACTTTGGGATATACAAAGCAAATAGTCCTGTCAAATTGGACAGAAATCGGAAGTCAACCTTAGTAAATATTAAACTCTTTGAATTTTGGCGTGTGGATTGACGACGCCTGTTGAAAATAATTTAAAAAATATTTGAAACGCTAAGCCTTAACATTTGGTAAAATTATATTATTTCCTGTAAGCTTCCATTTATTTATTGATATAAGTCACAAACTTTTTCATAGTACCATGGTATTTGGTTTATAAGTAATTTCTAAAATTTAAGTTATTTTAAAATATGATGAACTATACTATAACCCTACACCAGTTAATTTAATGCAACATCTTAAATATATTTCCAGAAAAGAATCACAGCACATGTGTACCTACGTACCTACGAATATACTAGACAGATATATACAGCAAACTGTTTAATTTTCCATTCAGCCAGGCGACACAGAAAGAAAAAAGTAAATCTGCTATCTTTTTAATAGAGCCCTCAACGAACATGAATAATGCCCCTAACAAGAATATCTCTTACTCTCATTTAAATTTTCCGATAAACAATTATTATTTTTGACAGTTAAATTTCACTGGATTTATATACAAAGCAAACGCTACAGAGAGTACAGAGCCATTTGATCGTCTAGCTTTTTGAATATAAATGTAGCTCTCAATAATTAACACATAATGTACTCAACCAAAATCTCTCTCATTAAGAGGATATATGACTGCTCCTTTTCCCATACTATCAGTTTACGTTGTCTGCGCCTGATAACTATGGCGTCGGATACAAATATGACGTCCAAACTTAACGTAACCGGGTTATAGAAGTCGTGGTTTCGCTCTCGTCTGTTTACTCCTCCACAACTTAATCAATCTCTACAAATATAATATTGCGCTATAAAATGTGTGTAAACGTTTATTTTTGCCGCCAACGGACGCCTAGTACAAACGTTTTATAATACATAATTTGCACAAAAATCGAAACGGCCCGACGCAGATTTAGATTTAGATTTAGATTTAGATTTTTTTTTTTTTTAATTATTGGAAGGTTTTTTTGATTATCTGGAACGATATTTACATGACCAATTCCTTTACCTCCCATTACCTTTAGGTCAAGTTTTGTGGAAGGATTTTGATTTAGATTTAGATTTCGATTTATATTTAGATTTATTTATTTCATAATGTAAAATGACAGTAATAGGTATAAATTACGCTAAGACAATTTACATGCATTTATACTATGATCGTCATAAAAATAAAAGTGAGATAATATTATAATAGTAAAAAGTGTAAAAACCATAGCAATTGATTGCAACAAAAGATATTTACATGACCAATTCCTTTACCTTCCATTACCTTTAGGTCAAGTTTTGTGGGAGGAAACAAACGTGAACAAAACCTCAATTTGTATGTAAAAATTAGCCGTGGTATTTCCTCTTAAAATGATCAACGGTTAATTCTTATATTTCAACGTTTTGAATTAACTTCAATTTATACTCTTATTCTACTAGACTAATATACCTACAAAGCAAACGCTACAGAGCTATGTGATTGGCGGTTACTAGCGTAACTCTCAAAGTTTTTTCATTAGTACGTCTGTTTCACGAAACACTGCCTCTGTAATCAGTTTAAGGTTACTGCAATCTGATTTTCGGCGTTATATTATAGCGCCCGGATGCACTGTTTCGTGCTTTAACTATAATTAAATTTGAATCTTGTGTAAGTTGTAGGTTTAATTTAGGCGCTTAATTCGAATCAATAGAAAGCCAAGAAATTGGTCATGGATATCGAGTTTGAAGTTTATAAGAAACGTTGAACTAAGACCCGGTCTACACCAATTGCGGCACAGTACGGCACCACTGTTGCCCGTGGTCCTACTGCGTAGTCCTACTGGTAGTACCAAAAGCATTTTTTTACCGTGGCTCTATCGGTAGGGCCATAGGCAAGTAGCATTACCAGTGTTCAACTAGTAGTACCACGGGCATTTATTCATGTCCGTGGTTCCATCAGTAGGACTACGATCAAATTGCGTTGCCTTTAGTTCCACTAGAAGTGATAGGAGCATTACACACTTAATCCGCCATTTTGTTTTACAATTAGTAACTACCATAACTCTGTCTACTGGAGCGAATCAGTGGGGATATGTAAAAAGGACTAATCAAATATCTCAGATTTAAATGCTCTTCTTCCGGGCTTCACAAAGACAAATTCAGCCGGATTGGTTCATTCTCCGTTCCGTTTAAGTGGACAGGCAACATAAATGTGGCATTGTTTTCTTATTCAAACATATAACCAGTACCATTGATACAAAGATCAAAGTACAAAGAAAAATATAAATGACCGGGAATCGAACCCAGTACCTCTGGATTACCGGTTTAACGTACCAACCTTTCCACCACCCTAACGCCAAATAACCTTCCGAATTTTTCCTTATGCTTTGTATGTCGATCTTTGCATTGTTTATTTGAGAGGTTTTACACCTTAGCGACCTCTATGCGAATGCGTTACTCATCTTACCACACTACTTTACAGCAGTGAACGAGTAAGTTCTTTGTGCTTTGATCCTTGTATCAATGGTACCTACAGTATAAAAAAAATAATTGTGTTGTACCCATATTAAAAATAATGGGACATTATATGTTTCATAAATTTATAAAATACGTAGGTACAACCTAAGTGACAATATTACACTAAGGACCACGGAGGCAATAAAACACCTTGAAAAATACGATACTTCGCTACAGACGAATAGGTATAGTAGCAAAGTATCGGCATAAAATCATATTATCTCAAGCCTTCCGGAATAAACAAGAAGCCTAAATTGTGTAACTCGTATTGTTATGGTTATTAAGTCTTATGTATTGGGTACATAACCTATTGTGAACATTAAATGCCTGTAGGTACATTGAATACCTATATCAAAAAAATATTTGATTGCGATTTAACACGCCAAGTAAGTCGAAAGTATGTAAGTCGGATTTTGACTATAATTAGCTTAAGCTAACAAAAAATCACGATCGCTTCCTTTGTGTGACGAAAGTCAGTCATACAAAATGTATTGGTAACTTTCGTCACACAAAGGAATCAATTAACTTATGTTTTAATTAAAGCCCTTAACTATGTACAATTTTTGTGCAATCGACCCGGGTAGCTACACTAGCCACAGGTAGTCGTAGTTAGCATACTATTTATCCCAACTAAGGTAAAGCGAGAATGATGCCCATGATCCTTTAAGTATACAATAAAGTCTTGTATTATTGCAATGGAATGCGAATGAACCGATTAATATTAGCAATCGTGATTGTAAATAACGTATTACAGCCTAAGTAAAGTCTGAGAAATATAATTAGGCGATATTTAAGTACACTAACAAGTATTTTATTGTTTGTTTGAGTAAATAAAGCAATAAGTCTTGGGGCGTGGCGACATGACTGACAGATGCCGTGTGTGCCGCTACGATAGGCTAAGAATGTGTGTCTGGCTTGTATTCCATAATATACCATGACATAATATTGTCTCAAGCTGTTTAACTAAATCAATGTATTATTAAAAATAAGTTTCTGTCAAAAATGACATTTTAGTGGCAAGCTTTTATAGCCGACTGTACTTTTCTTTGGATATCCATCAAATGCTCACTGAGACGATTCTAAAGAGCCCAAGCTCGGTAGGATTGCTTTTTCTATTATAGAGTTCCTATGGCCACCTTCCGGCTCCATCATCAGATCAGCCCCATGGTACCATATTATAATATTGTCATCAAAGTTAAGTAAGTATGCAAAATTTCAGCTCAATCGGTTGACGATATCTGCTTCAAAATTGAGTTGCAAGATTTCACCCGAACAAACATACTTTAAACATACCATGCAAGCTAAATAAAAGCTTGTAAAAAGATGTCAGTCGGTGCAAGTGCACCCAAGGCAAACTCACCTACCATATCGAAAGGTAGATATACAGAGTAACTAACTTAATTAGTTGCGTGGTTGTAAGAGCGTTAAAAGTAGGTATATAAAGTTGTACTTTTCGATATTTCAATATGGTAAGTGCGCTTAGGGTTGGCACGCGTCCGGATAAAGCCGGACTAAGTTAGGCTTTTTGATTGCGTGTCCGGCCAAAATAAACGGCGTCCGGCTTGTCCGAATTTTGTTAGACATTTCGCAAACGAGCGAGCGCCGAGCGTGGCCTGATTTTACATAAAAAAATGTGTCGTACCTATTAATACTGAGACACAATATCCTCAGTAAGTAATGTAGGGTGTCTGGCCTTTTTACCCAAATGTCCGGGCAAACTGGCTGGTCTGTCCGGTTATTAGGTTTCGCGACCTGGCCACCCTAAGTGCGCTTGTCGTATTGGCGCATTCGGCCCGACTGACCTTATTACTTTAGAATTTTCTCTTTCATACCAAAGATGTGTCGCATAGGGGAAATCCCGTCCAACACATTCCACTTTACAAGAATGAAGGCATTCTGTTGATACTCGCGGGAAATAACGCATTCCGTGAAATCTCCTTGCGCATAATGCGCTTCGCAACGCGTTCTCATTCTTGTGAATAACCGAGATGAATGAGAAGTGCCGCCGATTACAGAAAATGATTTGCATCAGTTGTTAAAACGGCTAAAACTGAAAAATGTATACTTTCATGAGGACCTTAGGTATTAAGTATACCGTGTTTCTAAAATCCACAGAGTTGCTAATTGTAATTTTTACACAGTGTAAAAATATATGAAGATTTATTAAATACCTATATTTTATGCAGTAACATCGTTACTTAACTCATTTTAATAGAGCGTTATTTTGTAAGGTAGATTTTTTTTTAAACCACCGTAAACAGTAAGACTTTATAAACAAATTGCTCTAAACCTATCTTTGCCTCCCGCACCCGTTTTTAATATGCAGATGGGGAAAACTAAAATCTTACTCTTAACGGCGAATTTAATGTTTTTTTTTTATTTATTATTAAAATGGGTTGAAACTAGTAAATCTTGATCTCTAATCTAGCATCATATATTTTTAGATTTTGACTTTGACTTTGAAAACGTTTACAATTAGTGACGTTAGTTACTCTGCCGACTTTAGAACCACGTCATGCTAACAAAACTCCTAACCTATACCAGTTCGAAACAAGTCAGGCCGATCTTGACACACAACGGTAAATAAAATCGTAATTTTAAATAGTATTAAATCGCCGTTCAGTTCCTACACAAGTTGCAATTGGAATGCAGCCAAATCCTTAGATTCAATGATAATTATGGGAATCTACGAACATCCACTACTAATTGAGTTACCTAAATTGTTAGAAACCTAGTTTCCAAGATTTAGTTAGCAATGCTAGCTTCACAATCAGGGTTGACGTAAACAAATACACTTCAATAAGTCGCCTTGGTGTCTACATGCGTATTATTCGCACTTAGTGAGACAAAGACGTAACAACTTCCATTGTCGTAGTTAAATGTGACTTTGTCTTATTGTAGCTTCTAGTTGTGGAGGCTTTACGGCTCTTGTCTTAAGCTCTCGGAGACATATTCTTTAGTTACGAGTTAGTACCGAGGGATTGTGACGAAAGGGATGGAAAAATAAATATTTTTCATTTCTTATATTCTGAAAGTTGGTCATTGTATATCCATATAGCGGGTTGAAAGTGACCTATTTCGACCCTAGGTGAAAGAGTAATTTGAAAAAAAAAGAACACTCGGGCCTGCATAGCAAATCCAGGAACTGTTATAATACTAAATTGTGAAATAAAGGGTCCAAAACAGTTGTGGTGACGACGCAATACCGAAGAAAAAATAATGATTTATATAAAGCTTAAATAACTCTATTAATAACTCTTAACGATTTTTCACTAGATTCATTTAATCTATAACTATCAGTCCCTGATTCGAAATCCAAATAGCGGCATATTTTGGATATATAAAAACGTCTTGTCGGCTATTGGATTGATCTATTATTCCTATAACAGTTTTCAATAATTCATGAGGCTTCTAAAAGTTTTGGACATCGGTTAAGATTTGGGCAGATATCAAATATCATTCATTCGGTAACCGGATCTCTAGGGGCTCTTAATAGTGTCCATAATAAGTTATGACCCTACCTGTTTTCTCGGGAATTGATCCTATAACGTGCTTTTTGCCAACTGTTATCAGTTATTATTATTTTTGTCTTTACTCTGATTTTATAGTCTTTTAAACTTCGTAATAAAATTCTCGGTTTTTTATATGTATGTTGTTCG
The DNA here is from genome assembly GCA_947623375.1 of Apotomis capreana. Classification (NCBI taxonomy): domain Eukaryota; kingdom Metazoa; phylum Arthropoda; class Insecta; order Lepidoptera; family Tortricidae; genus Apotomis; species Apotomis capreana. The sequence goes on along the minus strand of OX392505.1, from coordinate 18,223,311 downwards.
GAAGTACATTTTTGTAGCTACATAATTGTACATTACATGATTTTCAAAGCTTCTGAATTTAGGGAAGACAATACCTATAACTATAAACAATAGGTAATTACCACGGATGACGATCAGAATCGGGAAATTACATATATTTAGTATTCAATAAGAGGATTATTTAATATCTACATACCTAGGTGGGCAAAGCAAAATATCGAATGACATTTGTACGCCACTGGAAACTAAAAACGCCGGAAAAAAAATATCGCACATTTTTTTGCCGATTTCTCTGGTTCAATATGATTTTGCCGTAAAAATAAAATGTATAATATGTTGTATTTTTTCTCGTTGTCGCCAAAACAAATAAATTGATGACATTGCAATTACGAATGAGGAAAACTGCTATTTAAAAAAATACGTAGATTTGGAGTTGCGCCAAAAACGTTAAGAGTTTTTTGGAATGGTCTTGTTTGCAAAAGCAACGGTCTGTTACTGCATTTTTGGTAAAATAAACAAGGGGTGACAAACAATGGATGGTTTACGATACCCAGTCAATCGGCTATAACTGCAATTGTTCGGGAAAATACTTGTTTTTAAAAGTTTCATGAACGAGTCAGCACCAGTTCGACACATTTATTTTTGACACAAAAAAAAACATCACTAATGTTGGTGTTTGCGTTAATGTTATCAATGGTTCACTAAAATCATTGCAGATTTATTTTTCGCCGAAAAATCATTTCGTAAAAATATGTTTTCTCTTAAACCGCCAACTATTTGGGATAATAACGATTACGAAATTATGAAAAAAAAAAAATACTACAGAGGAAAAAAAACTACGAAGTGAAAATTCGTCGAAATGCAACCAAAAATAACTATCCGAAAAGGCAGTATACCATTATGATAGTGTCCTCACTGGTGTTTAAAGGAATTCCAATTTTTAAACAGCGGTACGAACCAGAAAGGACTTATGACATGGGGTAAATTCAACCACATGACGAGCGAATACGGTCTAGTAGTTTAATTAAAATAAGAAGGTTTAGGTAGATTAATATGTACATGTAGTCTGGATAAATTGCTTTTACTTATTGCCGACTGAAATTTAAAATGCGGATAAAAATTACTGTATCAAGCGGTTTACACTCACGTGAAATCGTCAGGAACGCGAACGGCCCGACCCCGCTGCCGCGGAGGTGTACGGGCAGCCGTCCCTGATGAAGAGCTCCATACGAGTTCGAAACATGTCGGGCCGTTCCTGACAATTTCACGTGAGTGTAAAACGCTTGATACAGTAATTAAATATGTCTCACGAAAGTTTTAATAAAATTATTGCCGATAAAAATGCGCAAATATTCACTTTAGTATCTATCTAAATCGGCATTTTAAAGTAATATTATATTCAAAGTTAGCTTGTTCATTTATCGTAAAAGTTTAGAGTTGTTTTCTTGAAATTACTCGCGTAAATAACGGGGCTATTGTCACGAAATCCATCGCGGAGTAACTTGATAAATGTACCGTTAATACAGGCTGATGAATGGAAAGGATTTAAAGCCAGATTCAGAGTGGGCAAAAAACATAAATACTTACTTTTACTATGAAAGGTTTATATTGAAGACAAAAAAAAATGCTTCAGGCGTGTCTCGAACGAGTGATGGAATTAAAAATTACAGTTAAAAAGAAAAAAATATCAGCTGTTTCTTGATTGACGTACTTTTATTGTGACAGACTATGATTAATTCGCCGTTAAGTTACAATAGAGTAGGTACTAATTATTAAAATATTCGTCTTTTAAATCAGTTGGTCATTCATTATGTCAATAGCGGATTGATAGTGACTCATCGCAACCGACGATTGAATAGTAATTTGAAAAAGAATACTCAACTGTGCATCAATCAAATGCGCTACAGGGCAATAGAATTAACTCGTACAGCAAACATAAAAAAAACAGTTACGAAGATTATTTCGATACCTCCTACGTATACTGATACAAGTGCAAAATCACGATTTTACAGGACGGCTGTTCAAAGGTATGAAGTGCCATAACTAACTCATCATCATCATCATCATCATTTCAGCCATAGGACGTCCACTGCTGGACACAGGCCTCCTCAATTGACTTCCACATGGGCCGGATAGAAGCGACCCGCATCCAACGAGTCCCCGCAACCCTGACCAGGTCGTCCGACCACCTTGTGGGTGGCCGACCTACGCTGCGCTTGCCGGTACGTGGTCTCCACTCAAGAACCTTTCTGCCCCAACGGCCATCGGTTCTTCGAGCTATGTGCCCTGCCCATTGCCACTTCAGTTTGCTAACCCTGTTTGCTATGTCGGTGACATTAGTTCGTCTACGAATCTCATCATTCCTGATTCGATCACGTAGAGAGATCCCGAGCATAGCCCTTTCCATAGCTCGCTGAGTGACTCTGAGCTTCCTTAAGAGGCCCATAGTTAGAGACCACGTCTCGGCTCCGTAGGTCATCACCGGTAATACGCACTGGTTGAAGACTTTTGTCTTCGCAGTTTCCCGAACGCTGCCCATCCGAGTTGAATCCGTCGATTGATCTCTTACGTAACTAACTAACTAACTCATACGTTGAAATAATGTAATGAAAATTTCAAATACTTTTAATGAATATATTTTCCTTAAATCTACATATTTACTATTTCAAAATTAATTGTACTTTTAGTAAAAAAGGTAGTTATACCAGTATACGTGAAATTTACTAGTTCTAAGTTTTTGGTATACTGATACAACTACCACTTGATCCAGTATACGTCGTAAACTATGATTAGATGAATATGGATAATTATATTATTATTATGCCTATTATGGACATGTATCATTTATTAGATATATAAACAAACTCATAGCTCGTGTTTGGATGGATCTGATCGGTTAGTTTCATCTGATTTGTCACTTGTACCAGTATACGCCTGAATCATTCCGTTATGTACCAGTATACTGTTAAGGTTATTTTGTATGTTATGTCCAATATAGTAAGTTCAGAGGTTGGTATTTAGGATATTTAAGCAAATTACGTTTGAAAGACAATAAATAAAGCAAATTTACACTAAAATTACGTTTATTTAAAAGGTAATTAAAATCACAGCCCGCATTTAGGGAATGGTGTTTTGGTCTTACAGCGGTATATCAACTTTATTACTGTTTTAATATTTATATATAGTAGATTCCGGTTCCTATTTTGTCCATCAGAATTGTCAGACCAAAACCTGAATTCATCTCTACATCATCTTGAAGTATTAATTTAATTAAGTCAAATAATTTGTCATTTAGTCATGTCAACAGTACCTGACAAGTAGTATTCCCAAACCAAATGCTGTGAATTATACAGTTTAAGTTTTTATTGTAATAAAACATGCTTATATTACCGTGAGGAAATGACAAGGTTTTTGAAGGTCGAATACAGCAGTCGCATTTTTTTGTTAAGTTTGAGTTTTCATTCCTATTTATTTCAAGTCTCTTTCCTCCATGTGCCAATGTATTTGGATGTTTGTTTTTCAGTAGGTGTTTTCTAATTATCGTAAATGTGACAAGCGTCAACTTATTAATATTTTGACTGAAAATATCACGGTATTGTCGAACAGACTAAGCTTGCGCTTCGTATTTGGTAGAATTAAACGACTCCTTGTACAAATTATACATTTCAATCAAATTCAAACAGCCGCCAGCAAAAATGTGTGTGATGAACTTGAATATTTATTCCTGGTCATGGATGTTATCTCTACATGTGCTTTATAAAGTATGTATATATATTATCGTCATCTTGTACCCATAGTACAAGCTTTACTTTGCTTGGGACACTGGGTCGATTCGTGTAAGATGGTCCCTTAAAATTTATTTATTATTTAAAAAAAAAATCCGTTCAGACACTAAAATTTAACGTAATTTTTGTCTTATATGTTTATTATTTGTTTTCTTGGCTTGTTTTTCCCGTATTTATTTTTTTATTTAAACCCATGATTAGATTTTTACTTTCTTTGTTCGTTGATCCAAATATTTTTTAAATTATACGTAAGTTACCGACATCTTTTTTGCTATTTTACTTTACAATTGCCTGTCGTGCCAACTAAGCAGCTTCCATCTCTAAATTCGCCGAATACGGACAAAGACTTAAAAACCCGGACATTTGGCGTAACTTGGATTTCCCCCATTAATAAAATAAAAAAAAAATTGCTTTATTTTTTATTGACATTAAACCCCGGACGGCCCCCGGACGGCTTCAAACTAGGACAAATCCGGGGTAACCCGGTCAGATGGCAGCCCTAGTGGTGACTCTGGTTTACTGTAGGTAATGGCGACATATGGCTAATTGTACTCCAAACAACCATCGATACTGATTGGAGAAAACTGTATCATAACCAAAAGTAAGCCTAATTTGATACGTAGTAGGTAGAAAAGACGTAGGCCGCATCGACTGTCCGTCGCGCATAGTGGGACATCTTACGTCCGCAACGATGACGAGCAAGCATACTGAGATAACTGCCACTTGTACTTGATAGGTGTACTGCGTACATGGTACAAGTGACTTATCTCAGTATACGATGTTCTAAATTAAAAAACGGTGTTAGTTATATCAGTATACGTCACTTTATTTCAAAAACTAGCAGTAATTTTGTCATGAAAATTTTATAGCATGTAGATATAAGTATTTTGATCCTAAATATGCAAAAAAACGAAAATCGTAAAAATGTCAGTTGCATCAGTATACGTAGGAGGTATCGATTTATGAAACGGCTGGATGGATTTTAAACAATTTTAGTATACCTAAGGTTAGCTGTAACATCCAAAGATGGATAGAATACTTTTTACCTGTTTATTGTAAAGAAAGAAAAAACGCGGACGAGGTTGGCACATTCTAGTATTTTATATTGTTTAATTTTATTCAAACAATTAACAGTCCCGGAAATCGAAGAGACTATCATAGTTCTAATAAAGTTGAGTTACGTGTATATACCGCTATTATAAATGGAATGTTGCAAATCAAACTATTTAGTTCGAAACTAAATAAAGGACGCAATTACATTTCGTCACAGAGCCTAACATTAATTTGTGTTTTCAACTACTGAAACTTTAAAGGGCGTTCGGGTCCCTTTTATTTGATAATCTTTGATTACAATAAGTTTCCTTTATGTTACGCCCCTGAACCCTCGGGGGCTCCAAAAACTAGCCCTTTAACTGCCCGATGTGATGCTGATGGCAGTGCCCTGGGGACTGGATGGGATTTTGTTATGTTTTGTTCAAAGAGATTCGCGTTTAGACGGCTAATGTTTACAAGTTATTTAGAATTCTACTTAAATTTATATTTGAGTTGCTAAGATGCGGTGAATAACTAGTTAGGAAATTTCATTCCGTGTACTTCTTACAAAACGTCTTGACTTTGATGGAGATTTTAAGCAAATACACGACGCTTATACAATGGAGTTATATTATGGCCGACTTACAAAAGAAAAACTTAATTTTTAGGTTTTTACTTTTTACATATCCGCTACTCAACTGTTGTCTGGAAGACATCGCTCTATAACGATAAGACCGCCTAAGTTTTCTTGCGTTTGTATTTCTTTCCTGCCGAGGTGTGCCAATAAAGAGCATGCTATTTCCTCTGCGATCATAATTGTATAATAAAAAAGGTTTTACATCAACTAAAATCAGTATTTATTCTATTAGCTACTAGAGATTTTCTGTTAAAATAACACGATTTTTACCAACAGGAGCTGTGTTTAAATATTAAAGCTGAAATAAAAACTTGCCTATAAAATGTTGGCACATTTTTGTTGTGATTGTAACACGATAAAGATCAAACAAAAGATAAAAGGAAGAAAAACGGGGTTTCCAAGACAACCATCTCCGGTCAGTCATTTCCGCCGAAAGCGGAATCCGATTTTCTGTTAAGAATTTAAACAACATTTTTATTGAACTTCTTAACTTTATAAGTATGTTATTTGGCTTGCGCATGGCTTCTCTCTTATAGAGCTTTTAGCGAAGGGTCTATCATTATCTTTACTGAATATGAGGCTATTTTGATCCTCTCGGGATAGAATTGATCGTATGACGATTAGCTTGATATTTTCTTAACATTGGATACTTTATTTAAAGATAACAAAAAAGGAAAAACAAAGTGACAGTCAATAAAAAAAAACTTAAACACTACTAACTACTACGTAAAAAAAATAACTAAAATAAACTAAAACAAATATTTGTATAGAATCTTTTTATCGATTCTATATTTTTTATGTGGTAAAATATATTTATTTATAAAACTAAAACAAATTAAAAAAATTGCTCCCCTTTGGCAAGGTACCGAAAATGCTGGCAGCATTTCCTCGCTGAACAGCTATGCTGATACGCTGTGCGAGGAAGCTGCCAGCTCTTCGGTCCCCAGTGGTCTCTTTGAGCCTTTTGGAGAGCTCTTTGTGAAGTTTTATGGCGCTGGGACCCCATTTGGTACACGTAGTTGCCAGGTCCAAAAATACAAAAGCCGGACACTGCACTTAATCTAGCGGGACATTATACGTTTATATTGTGACACTCGCCGTTTTACTTGCGATCAACTTTCAACTCCATTCCATTTATTTGAGAAAATTCGTGGAAATTTTAACCAGTAATACAGAAAATATGCATCAAATTCTCCCACTATTCTCCTCTCATACTTTATCTCAAATTACTTTACTGTCATGAATTGTTTGTCTCCCAAATTGGTTGTCAAAAACTACATTCGTATTATCTATAAAAACACAGACAACACACAATAAAGAAATAGTACACAAGAGCATTTTGTTCTCGTGCTCTGCATGTGACAAGTCACTTAATTTCGCAAAATCATGATTATTAGACATGTTACAAAGGCTGTGAATCGCAAAAATTAAATCGCAATGGAAGTAATCACAACCGCAACCCTGCGTTAACCATAATTATTAAGGGTCATAAAAAAGCACTAAAAAATGATACTGTTTCCGCGATTGTCATACATTTTGACGGGCATGTATTTAAATCGATATCTGTATATTCCCTTTTTTCGATCAAAATATTTGAAAGTTTCACCGAAAACTTGCACACTAATTATGCCCACTAAATAATGCGAATTAAATATATACTATTTAAAGGTATTTGCAAAATTGTTTTACTGGATATAAAAAAAAAAAAACTAACCTAACCTAACCCGGCCGAGTCGGATCTTAGTGTGCAGTGCGAGGATAATTAGTGTGCAAGTCAGTATTTTTGGTGAAACTTTCAAAATATATCCGATGTACGAACCATATTTTTGGTGTGAATTCGATTAAAAAGGTCATCTCGTTTTGTATGATGTTTAAGTTTTTTTTGTAGGACATGTTCAGTTAATCAATTGTTTTTTTGCACAGCATTAGTTTTTCTGGTATGCATTCAGTTAATTAGTGGAGTTACCTAGTGTGCTGAAAAATTATACAGATGTGCATTTAATAATATCCCATTTTGACGACGCGTTTGGCGCAGTTTGTAGACAACTGCCTACTGAGCCGGCGGTCCCGGGTTCGATTCCCGGCCAGGGCTAATATTTGTGTGATGAACTCGAATATTTTGTGCTTGGGTCATGGTTCAAATTCAAATTCAAATTCAAATGTTTATTGCATATCACATTTTACATTAAAGATGGAACAGTAGGTATAGGAACATGTGACACCCTGCAAGGGCACAGCAATTAGAGAGGGCTACTATTTACACATTTCAAAATATTACAATTACTTTAGGTACGTTATATGCATTATTGTTCAAATTTTATGTTTACAAATTTACATTCTTGCCTATCATTAATCATTAGTATTCTCTTCAAAGAAATCACGTAGGGTATAGAAACATTTTATTGATGAGAAATATTTTTAATTGTTTTGTAAATATTGTTGTCTTTTCCTGATTCTTTATTGAATTAGGCAGCTTATTGTATATTTTAATCATCATGTGGTGAGGACTAGTCCTTACTATCTTCATTCTGGAGAAGGGTAATTTAAGTTGATTAAGATTTCTATTGTTTCTTCTAATATCTGTTATTGGGGTATAGAGTTCCATGTGATTCCTTACGAATTTACTACATTCGAAAATATACATAGAAGTTAGAGTAAGCATTTTAAATTTGATAAAGTGAGGCCGGCAGGATTCCATGTGATCGATATTAGCAAGAATTCGAATGCATTTCTTTTGAAGAATAAAAAATTTCTCTACCTCGGTACTTTGTCCCCACAGGACTAGACCGTAAGACATTCTTGAATAGGCATAAGCATAATACGCTGTGAGGGCAGTATTGAAATCTGTGACGCGTTTGAGGTGCTGGAGAGCGTATATAAAAGAAGAAAGCTGTTTGGATAGTTTTAGGATGTGCGATTTCCAGGTAAGATGTGTGTCCAACTCCACTCCTAATAAGGTAGCAGAGCTAACTGATTCAATTTTAATGTTATTATAGAAGTACTGAATTGGTAATGAGGATTTCTGATGAGGTTTGAATTGAATGATTTGCGTTTTTTTTATTTTTAATTTAAGGTTATGAGTGTCTAACCAATTTATTATTTTTTGTAGAGTTATATTTAATTTAAGTTCTACTTCAAGTATAGTTGAGCAGGGAAGGAGTACTGAAATATCGTCAGCAAAGAGCACGCTATGGTTGTCTAATATATTTGGGAGATCATTTATGTACATGAGAAATAGGCAACATCCTAAGACGCTACCCTGAGGGATAGAGCAAGTGATAGGAACTCCTTCAGATCTAATGCGTATTATTTTACCTGTCTGAAAGTCTGTTGATTCGATTTCTACATATTGGGAGCGATTACTAAGGTATGATTTGAACCACTCATGGGCTATTCCTCTGATTCCTCTATTATATAGTTTGATTAACAGTGTCTCATAATTGACTCTGTCATAAGCTTTGCTCATATCAAGCAAAAGCCCTATTGCATATTTTTTATTATGAACTGCCTCTACAATTTGTTTTACGTATTTATATATAGCTAGTGTCGTAGAGCGGTTTTGTCTAAACCCGTTTTGGCTGTCGTGCAAGATTTTAAATTTTTCGTAAAAGGGGTAGAGGCGTTTCATCATTGCAGTTTCAAAAACTTTTGCAGATGTTGGTAGAAGAGCAGGTCGATAGTTGTGCTATGTATTTAAGTATATATATTATTTATCTATATGAGTACCTATATCTTCGTCTAGTACCCATAACACAAGCCTTCTTGAGCTTAATTTGGAACTAGATCGATTTGTGCGAGGTTGTCCGATATTTATTTATTTATTTGAATAAAACAATTTAAACGGATAGTCAACTTTCGACAACGCGCAACGGTTACTCTTAAATTGCTGAAATGTCAGGAAGCTTCATCTTTTATCTTCATGAAGCGGCGCTAAATTGCTAAGCACTTTAAAATGGAAACCGTATCAGGTACTAATAATAATATATTTTTTATGAAAATGGAAAATAAATCTTGGTAGCGGCCAGCTCCATAATAGATACGGATACTTAAAAACAAGGCAACCAGATCAGATCGGCTAAAATGTATAGATATGCAGATAAAAACAAACCAAGAAATGTCTGCAGATACCTACTGTAGGTAGAGTTTATTTTTTAAGTAAGTAAGTAAGTAAGTAAACGCTTTAGTGTAAGTACACAAAAACAGTTAAAAATACATCTATTACAATTAACATATAGGTACAAAGGCGAACCTATACCGATATTCGTTTATTCGATATACTAAAATTAGGTACTCCCCTACTTGACCTAATAACGCAAGTGCTAATATTATTACACCTATCAACGTTAGCTCTAATTTTCATTAGCCCTAATGTTATTTCACCTAATTTTTATACCCTTATTAGTTGTTAGACCTAATAATCCAATCCTCTTATAATGATTTGTACTAATTGTCAACAATACTAATATGAAATAACCTAATAATTACCATACCTAATGATTATTAGACCTAATCATTACTGACACTAAATGTCAAGAGTACTAAATATTATTAAACCTATTTTTACATTAAAACAGAAAATACGTATTTGGACAAATATCGAATTGGCTGAACCCCGAAAACTGTAGGTTAGGTTTCTATTGTGACAATGTATAGCGGAGCGAGCGAAGCGAGCGGAGCGTCAAAAGATTCCCATGTACATCTTGAGTATATGGCAATTCTGACTCCACGTGGTCTTGCCTGTCCTACCCTAGTGTTATTCCAAAACCGGAGGCGCGGAGGGAGAGCAGCCCTCGCCTTAGGTTTATAGATAAATAGGTTTAATAAAATTTAGGTTTTAGCATTATTAGGTATTATAATATTAGTAGTCTAAAAAAATCGGCTAAGTGCAAATTAGGGCTAGTGAGAATTCGGTATGAAGTAATTAGGTATTATGAAAATTCGGAATCCTGAAATTAGGGCTAGGTATTCATTAATTAGGATGAATGAAAATTCGGGTTAGTGATTTTAGGGTTACCAAAATTAGGGCCAATGTAATTAGGATGAAAGTTTTTCGGGCTAACCCTAAAATTACGAGTCCTAAAATTTTCTAACATTTATTTTAAATTAAATTAATACTACATAGTTATGGATTTAAGCTTAAATCCAAAAATCTAAATGGTTAAATTACGAAACTGATTATCCCTTAATTTCACAAAAAATGACGAAGGTCGCTAGTTCAAGCCTCGTTATGGTAAAATAGAGCAAACAATTTCTGGTTCGAAAAAAGATGGTCAAAGAATTTGTTCACCCTGCCATACACTGCCAAATTAAGGGTTTTGTAGTATAACGTTTTATAAAATAGGCCACAATAACTTGTATCATAAGAAATTTCCTTAATATTTTATCCTGGCTTAGAATATTGTGTACATAAATAAAAAAGAAAAATTTAATATTATACATACTTACGTTAATTAGGTATACATTCATTAATTGCAGTTAAGAAATGAAAAAAGAAATAGAAAATGTTAAGCGCAGTTAGACGGTTGTTTGCAATGTAATGATCTTAGCCGTTTCCCTGATCTTACAATTGTCTATGCCCGCTATATCATAGTCAAAAAAGAATTGACAAATCTACAAAAAAATAAATCAGCAAGCTATTTGCGCTTGGTGACACAAGGTAAGAAAATAAACTGAAAAAGAAAAAAATACAATTGATCATCTTCTTACAGTAAATAATAAATAACAAAAAAATATATATTTAAAACATAATATATTACAGCTGTAATGACTATGAACTAAACATATTTATAATTGAACAATAATATTACGCGCCTGAACTAGGATTATCCTGTTTCAGGCAGAAATTAAGGGAGATCTTCTTACAGTATCGAGTTACGGGATGCTTTTAGTTCAGAACATTGTAAAGTAATCTGATATTTGCAAACTGCCATACAATCCTAAAGAATTCAAATAAATACGTTTCTTAAAGTTGATTCTGGCAGCCAAATCGCGGAATTTCAGTACAAATCTGCCGCCAGTGAGCGGTATCGCTGAATCTATTGTTCTTTTGAAATTTACTGGCGTGGTGTCGGAAACAGCAAAAGCAGGTTGGAATTTTTTGTAAACTGCCTTCGGAATTAGTTTATAACGAAATTCAGGTTCAATGGTTTTGTTTAGTTGGGAGTTTATTGTGGCAAACGTACGCTTTATACTGTAATTAGAGTGTAGATTTGATAAGGCAATTCCTAGGGGAGACCAAGGAGTTTTGATCGTCAATTTGTCGCTATCTGAATCTGTCGACGAGCCGGCAAAAACGCTGTTTACACGCGCCGCGTGTTTAGATGGCCCGCGGGCCCTTCAGTGTGTGTCCTTGCTTCGCTAACCGACAATTTGATGTTGTTTCAATTCGCCTCTGTTCCAAAACCCATCGGTCTCCCTTACAGTAAGAAGAGAAAAAAATCCTATAAATTGGCGATACTATCGTTGGCCGCTTTTGAGTTATCCTTACGATAATTCACGTTTTCTTTGGGACAAGTATCTTTCCTTTCTTGCCGGAGCGAGCGAAGCGTCTCCGATTCAACTTGGCCAAAAAAATATTTCGCATGTTCGGATATTGGATGTTTACTTGTCCAGACGCTTTCTTTCGCATTTCTCTACCAATCCTCATGAAATTTGTGAGCTTCCTTCCTCCCTGGCGATTATTTGAGCGTTTTAACCGGCTCATTAATATGTCTATTATTACCAATATTGACGAACTCCGTATGATCGGAGACGCCATTTTCTTGTCTTGTAGTAGTCGCGGATGTAAAAACAATTCATATCAAAAATATTTTGATTGGTTTTGATGAGTTAGCCAATATTGCTGACACATTAATGAGACGGTTAAAACGCTCAAATAATCACCCTCCTGAGGTTCGATACGTTGGTACTGTAGGGATGTAGGCCAGTTATAAACAAGTATTTAAGATTTAGGTTTAAATATGATCCTGTCAGGTGATCGATACAATAAAATATTATGTAATTCCTCTTCGACCAAACAAACATCCATATTTATTGTATTTCTTTAATATATATTTATTCAAAATTATCAAGTAATGTGTTTTCCTGAGCCTCCACCCCCACATTACTTATCGAAATAAGTACATAGTTTCCATTGTCAATTCAGTTCTTCGATGTTTTTCAAAATGGTGGAAATATGGGAGTTGCAAACGTAAAAGAATACAAATTTCTAACGGCGTACAGACAGAGCCACTAGTTTAAATAAATTACCCAAAAAAAACGTATGCAATTTTACTCATGTAGAGAAGTACCTTCTCGTCTATGTAGTGTTAGTGAGCACTGTGATCAGTACGAATAACGGTTGATTTCAAATGTCGAACGGCTAATTGCATAACATTAGGCACGCATACGACTGAAATTATTTATAATATAATAATAATACATATTTTACTCAATAAGAAAAACAATATATCACCTTTCAAATTGATTTTACCTTATTTTCTTTCCAAAAGTTAGATTCTTTCAAAAACCAGCCTAAAATAGGCGGAACGAAAATATTAACTGACACCACAGTGCCCCGCTTGAGATTAGCAAAACCAAATGCCATGATAAAACCGGTATAAACTGCTTAAAGCAAAACGCATAGGGTTACCACTCGCACGACTTTTCAGCCGACAACGGCACGATAAAGTTGGGTATTGTATAAACTCAAATTCGAAGTTTGCGAGTATTTGAAAAGCACTCTTTGTTTTCCACGACGTACAGACAGGTGGAGGTAACTTTTCCTTTTAGTCTCGAACTGATTCTTGACTATGTTCGCTACTTTTCAACTGAATAACAGAGGAACATAACAGGTACAAAAGTTTGCTCTGATTTTGACGTATCATTCGGGACTGTGTTTACTGAAATTCTATGTACAGTCAGCAGCAAATAGTTAGTGGCAATAACAATAGTTCGCAGCCTTACATTGGAACAGATCTTTCTTTGCACAACAGTAAGGATGTGATACGATATATTTAATTTTATGCTATTAACTATATGATGCTGACTGTTTTTCGTCCGTTGACAACCATAACTCACTAAGTAAGTAACAAATACCTACTTAAAAATAAATTCGTATCGCAGTGTGAATCTACTTACTAGATGCGAGGTTTTGAAAGGCAGTGATATACATTTTAGTGAGTTATAGTTTCACCAGTAGATTTATAGGTAGCTTATCCTCCATAGTAGAGGTACCTAAAGCTAGTAGTTTTGCAATAAATTGAAATAAACAGAAGACTACGAGTATACTAATTTCAGGGTGTTTTGGGGTGCTAATGCGAATGTACTTGGAGATATCTCCAAATAAGCGATGCCTCAGGTATATCCCGGTATATCGTATCTGTCATAAAAAACAATGTCTTGCAATTTGAGCTGGCGTCGTATAAAAATGAGGAGATAACGCGACCAGTTTGGCGAAGGGCGAAGGATATATATGAAATTTCGACCCAGGTTTGATTCAACGTCAACTTATTGAATAATCCACCCAATGTCTTTCGAAAATCTGACAAAGACATCGCCGAGATACAAATGCAAAAAAGATTTTATCTCGATAAAATACTGTCTGTGTACCAATTGTGCCGGATAAAAGTCAAAAGGTAAAAAAATACCAATCTGAGTGTCACAACAAATCTTTTTTCTTGGAAATATTAAAAGAAAACACAGTAAAAACTATCTTATTTCTTTCACAGCTGCCGCGGCCACATACGATCCGCTGGGATTGCACAGATTTTTATTTTTGTAGAAACAGCGAGATCTCTGTAATAACCCGTTTCTTTTTAGCCGTTAACCGACAAATTAATGGAGGATTTGTAGACGTTTCTCCAAGTTCAAATAGTAGTAAATACGTAAATATAATTAAAAGGTAGGTGGTAGTAATTATGCCGCAGGTCAGGTACTCTAAAAATCTGTTTAAAAGTAACCACTTTATGCAAAAGAATAGGACTTATTTTAATGTTTTGGTTTGCAGATAAAATTCTATATTTAATTTCAATCAAAAATCATTACGTCACATTGAAAAGGATCATTATATAGAATACATGAGTATTTTCGTATACCTGTAGCTTTTGATCTAACATGCTAACACCGTTCTTCTTGAGTCTCAGATATTGCTTGGCTTGGTCAGTAAACTCACAGGTGCTCTAACACTTATCAAATTCTACTGCTATATATGTACCACGTGCTTGGAAATATAATTCCACAATTTCGATTTTACTCATCCAAAGAATAATATTTGATATACCACTGCTAACAGTTTAGCCCAGAATTTCCTCTCTCTTCAAAGACGTACCCTCTTGTCAAAGTGTTCATGGCTGTTTCGATGCCATGTTTGGTCTGTCTTTGCTACTAATTAATTTTTACTTCATTTGTTGGTTTAGTGCTTGCCTTTGCAATGGGTTTTCACTTCTGGCTTGGTGAGAGCGTTGTAAGAGCACTCGACAAGGGATGATTTGGTTGCTATTTTTAGTATGTCTGTCTACCGGGTCGGGACCGTCCTCTGCACCTCTTTCCTTCTACCCGCTCCACTGATCCCTCGTTTTTTTGAAACATGACTAAAAACATGACTATTCTTTGCTGCCAAGTCAAGTAATAATAATAATAATATTCTTTATATTATTTCATATAGCAACTCCGCTGTAAAACAGCGATATTTGTCTAAATCGAGTAGTAGGTAGTAAGAAAGCCAACATAATTAGCTTTTTGGTGAGTGAACGGTTGAGGTATTAAAATAACGTAGTGCTTCGCAATCGTCCCAGAAAATAAATAAATACTCGCATGTTGAACAATTCGTGGGATCACTGGCTAAAACAATTGTCTGCGGCTGACTTGGCGCTCAGATCGGGTCATCTGTAGAGTGTGTAAGCTGCACTCAAATGGGGTCTGACGGGGCGGCTGTGACGCTGCAACGTCGCCTGATATCTAAAACGTGCTCAACACCTTATTCAGCCACACTTGATGGGAACAAAGAAATAGCCACTTATTCGAGGCTTCACATCGCTTCATACGAGGAACTATGAGAGCTATTTATGGATATGGATGGTTAAACTCCTTCAAATGTATGTCTATGTTTACAAGTAAACCATCGTCTGGTGTACTTTTCGCATTTCCTATCTCACAATTTTGTCCGTCACCAAAAAGGTTTCTTTCTAGATTTTTTATTTATTTATTGCTTATTAACTCAGTTTTTAAGGTTAGGTTTGTTTCATTAAAATTCTTGCAAGATTACGGTTTAAGAGAATAATTCAATACCGAAAAAAAAACTACAATAATGGCGTCTTACCAGACTCTTTGACAACTTTTAATCCTTAAATAAATTCACTGGAGCCATAGTTTTACGTAATTATTTTTTAGTAAGTACGTACAAATTATGCGAGTTTAATTTCAGTATTTTGTATAGGAGTAACCTATGTGGGGAATCAAGGGAGAGTCCTTGTACGTACGTATTTCAAAACATTGGCAACCAGGTAAACATACAATAAGCTCAGTATTTAATCTAGAAAGTGCCCCTACACTCTGTATTCCGTTTTATTATCTCTATAGAGTTTTTGTTTCTTCGTTTATGTTTTTTGCCAATCGGGGTGAGTATCTATTTTAATCTTAATAAATTCCATTGGCTTACGTTTACTGTGCCAATTCCTCGTAGTTAAAGCTAAGTTTAAGCTAGGTTTGTTGTAACATACTATAAATAGTATCAGTTAAGTTTCAAAGATATGATAACGTAGCTAACTGGAGCTAATTTCACGTTTTTATGTACATACATATCTCAGGCGTATACTATATTTTGTCAGAAAACTGTCTACTTCAACAATGTACTTTATTTACCTTTAAAGTTATCTTGTTAACGTCCACTCAATGCACATTGTGTGGGTACCATTGTCATATATGAAGGTGTTTGCTTAAATCACTATGCCTAATTCCACCACATATGGAATTATGTAATAATGGAAGGAATCGGAGAAATCTCCGAATCAGCGATATGCCTAATATGTCTCCGCTCCACTCAATCTGGTCGGGTTAGGTTTACGTTTGACTTATGTACGAGGCCATGGATATCAAACGCAAACTTAACTTGACCGGGTAGTCTTTACGCAGCTTGAATTGCAAACATCACGTTGTAATGACACTTAAAGGCGATATACCTGGGGCATACCTGACACATTGCTTATTTCCATTCGCAATATCTCAAATTACACACGAATTAGCGCCCAGGGATATATATGGAACTAGCTGTGCCCCGCGGTATTACCCGCTCATCCCACGGGAACACTAAATTTATTCGGGATGAAAAGTATCCTATGTCCTTCCCCGGGACTGAAACTATCTATATACCAAATTTCATCTAAATCGGTTCAGCGGTTTAAGCGTGAAGAGGTAACAGACAGACAGACAGACAGACAGACAGACAGACAGACAGACAGACAGACACACTTTCGCATTTATAATATTAGTATGGATTACGGCCCGGTTTTAATAACCGCTCTTCACCATCACTTCAGAAAGTATTTACGAATACGTTTTATTAAATTCGACGCGATTAGCTTGGAACTGAGCGAGCGGTCTTAGGTTCGAATCCCGGCTAGGGCAAATATTTGTTTGGCGAACTTGAATACTTGTTCCTGGGTTGGATGTTTCTATGTATTTAAGTATGTATTGATTTATATAAATGTATTTCGTCATCTAACACAAGCCTACAGACTATCGAGCTTAGTCACCGTGAGACTAGATCGATTTGTTTGAGGTTGTCTGATATTTATGTACTTATATGTATACTCGTATGCATGTTCCGTTATAAAAATATATATAAAAATAAACTATATAAAACAGAGTGTGATGAATATTATGATCGGATACATATGGACATGGAGACAAGTCAGTCACGTAGAAAATCCGCCCGTATCACACCCATGCCATTCGGTGAGTGGCCAAGTGTAAAATAAAATTGACATGTTGTCACGTTACGATGGATAATACTCCCATTTATTCTCCAATGTCGATAAAGGACATTTGTGGCACAACGTGGCTCACAAATAAAACCTAGGTGTTTTACAAGCTTGTATCTTATATCTAATTAAATCTTGCAAGTCGAATTCAACCTGCTTGCTGCCTGCAAATTTAGCCTGGCGAGTAGTACATGAATATATTTTTTGTAAAACTGGCTTCGATGAAAGTCGATTAGGTACCGACCATTGCTATCGCTTCAAAATATTTGGCGGTAGAAAACGGTCATCACGAAAAGAGTCAAACTTTTGTCGGTTAAGCTGATGAAGTATGTATTTGTGTCTCCATATCACTCTGTCCATACGATATATGACGTCTCTCTCGACTTCCCTGGCCTCTACCTTACCTTTTATTGATTTAATGTAACTTGTTCTCTGGATTTCTCTTTCTCGCTTCCCTTAAATCTTTTCTTGTATGATTTTATTAAAATCATCACGTCGTATACGGTGACCCATTTTCCCTCTCCTATTTTCAATAATTTTCAGCAAATTCCTTTTTTATTCCACTCTGTTAAATACTTTTTCATTCTTACCTTTTTTTAAAGTGGTATCAATTGTATCATAGATAAAATATAATTCCAAAAAGCAAGGGATACAGTTCTTTGAATAGGGGTAATGAAAAAGTAGACGAAAACTTACTTTATTTGTGGCTTTCCGATATATTTCATTATCGAAGCTTTCATTATTCACGGATTAAATTTTCCATATCAGGATCTTTTTTCAACATGGGCCAAAATAAGTAATGATGGATATCTTTCTCTGTGGACGCGCCCTTATGACTAAGGATTATTGGTGATGTGGATTCTCTACACCTAGTTTTTATTATCTGCCTCCACCAGTGCCTGTTCATCGCATCTCTGATGACCGAGCAAAACTTGCTTGAGTTGAACTTGGTCCATCTGTTTGGGGACCGTCCCCGGGCTCGTTTGCCCTCCGTGTTCAATGATGGATATAGGTAACTAAAATATGCTACCTGTACAGTTGAACGATGGCATTTATCCATATTAATTACTTAGTTAAACCAATAATGAAGCTTGGTGGCTGCAATTATACACTGGTCTATTATTAAAATAATAACGCACGTCCAGATCATTTAAACGTGTTTATTTGCTGCGTTTGCTGCTGAGTTTACCATAAGCTAAACGAATTTAGAGCCATTAAGATAATCTGTAAAAAATTGTTTAGGTTCGGGCACGGTTTTCATTTTCAACGATCATTTTCCAATAAAACAACATGATAATAATAAATTGCATCCACTGGAGTGTGTACTATGTGTTTTTCAGTTTGTTGATTCACTGGATTAATATCCATTTCCACGTAAATTTAATTTGTAGTTTTGGCGTGGATTGTGGTAGGATAACTTGTAATTTAAACTATGAAAGTCAAAAGATGGCTATATTATCGGTTAACCACTAAATATTTGGCAAGCATGCTTCAGTGGAATAAACAACGATTGATTTTGACACAAACATACGGTATTTATATAAAGGTGAGCTTTATGTAATATTGTATTTTAGTGAAATATGATCTCTATCAAATATCCCTTTGGAACGTGTGAGATATTTTTATAAAACACAATACTTATTTTTGTATTGTTTTCAAAATGAAAACCATACTCTCGTCTGTTTACAATACATTACGCATTTGCATTTTATGTAGTATGCAAAGATCGACACACAAAGCATAAGGAAAAATTCGTCAGATCTTCCTGGAGCTAGGGTAGCGAAATGGTTAACGCGCTGGACCGACAATCCAGAGGTACCGGGTTCGATTGCCGGTCTCTTCCCCCAGGTAGCTCCTTTTTAAATTTTTCTTTAATAAATCTTTGTATTTAAGGCTTAAATAAAAAAAATTGTGGTGTACCCACATTAAAATAAATGAGACATTACATGTTTCATAAAATGTATTAATCGCTATAAACTTGAAGATCTACTCTTAACTGTGTAATAGATACAAATGATAAATAAGAAGCCAACATTTTAAGCAATCCACTGCATATGCATAATAAATGAATAAAAAGGTGTACCCTTGTTAGACAAACGTTTCATCGAATTTTCATTTTATAGAAATTTCATTTCATCGAAAGTATTTTTATCTTAAAACATAAAATATTTTAGAACACAAAGCTAACCTAATCTATAGGTTGACATTTTCAAGATTTCTGAATTTTTATTTTTATTTTTTATGTCATAGGGGGCAAACGAGCAAACGTATCGCCTGATGGAAAGCGATTACCGTCGCCCATAGACACCTGCAACACTAGAGGAGTCATGAGTGCGTTGCCGGCCTTTCAGGTGGAAGTAGGTTAGACTGGTAGAAAAATCCAAATATCGGCTTCCTTTACCGTCCTAACGGCATTTTGTGAGCCATTTTGGCAACATGACTTTTCTGATGTAAAAAAGCCTGCTGAATTCGATTCTGGATGTTGCCAAGCCGAAGTTGCCGAGTGAGCCAAGCTGCTTAGCAGTGTGAATTGACACTTTATTGTTTTCTGCTGCAAGATCCTGGGTAACTGCATTTCTATGGCCCGTTTCTGGAGAATCTGGCGTATAACTGAGCATTTTGAATGACGTCATGGTCAGAAGTAAAGCATTTTTATTTTCTACGTCGCTTTTAGCCCTACTTGGATACAGTTCTGCGTGTAAATCTGACGGCTGCTTATGACTGAAAGCCTCGTAAGTCTTGACAGATAATAAGCAGCATGCCAACTGGATGTCAGCTTCAAGAGCTGCAGAGCGGCTGGATCCTGTGCGAAACCAATTATCCCAAAATAAGTGTATTTCACTGCCTCGACCATGTTCATCAATTTTTTTTAAATAATGAAGTTCGGGAAGATATTGCTCACAAACCATTAGTTCTACTAAAAAAAATTATACACCATGTTATAGGAAATTTTATAGAGATCATTCTTGTCTTTGACCACTTTTTTCTAGCTGTAAAACTTTTTGTATAAAACCGTAAAAATCGTGATTAGGGACATATTTTGAGGTCAAAAAGGGGGGAAAAGGGGGGAGGGGGCAAAATTCGGCTTGGCAACATTCAGAACCGAATTCAGCAGGCCTTTTTACATTCGGAAAAGTCATGTTGCCAAAATGGATCCCCAAATGCCGTTAGCACGGTAAAGGAAGCCGATATTTAGAATTTTCTACCAGTCTCTGAAGTTCGGGAAGATATTGCTCACAAACCATAAGTCCTACTAAAAAATTTAATACACCATGTTATAGGAAATTTTATAGAGATCATTCTTGTCCTTGACATTTTTTTTCTAGCTGTAATACTTTTTGTATAAAACCGTAAAAACCGTGATTAGGGACATATTTTGATATAAAAAGGGGGGAAATGGGGGGAGTGGGGCAAAATTCGGCTTGGGAACATCCAGAATCGAATTCAGCAGGATTTTTTACATCAGAAAAGTCATGTTGCCAAAATGGCTCACAAAATGCCGTTAGACTTGAAAATTTTGATTTGAACTACCAGTCTAGGTACGGTGTTACTATGACTTCCGAGGAAAAAAATGTCTATGAAATTAAGCATTCTGTAAAGTTTTTTTTACAAATAAGAGGATCGGGTTAATAAAAAATGTGGTATCACCACAAAGAAACAAGATCAACATTGATTCTGTTTGATACCTAAATATCACAGCCAAATGTTAGTCAAACCTCTATATAAACACTGGATTTTGAAAGATTACATACAATTACTTAGACCAACTTTAACCTAACCATGTATTATTTCAGCTAAGCTCACCCGCATGTGTAGTCTAGGCATCTAGCCCCAACAAACGGCAATCCTAAATAAACAAACCTTTGTCCACGTCCAATTAATACAGCACTTTTATTTATGGCGGTTCAAGTCCTTTGAAAAACGATACAAGAGCTTGTAAAAGTTGCCCTGTAAAATGATATTTATCGGCAATAAATGGCGGCCGGTATGTCGTTACTCTGAATTGGAGCGACCAGTGGTAGTAAATTTAATTTGGGCAATGATAGGCCGCGATACAGACTAACGTATTTCCCTTGTGGTTTTCATAACTATAGACAATAAACTTGGTACTTACTTTTGGTGGGACTTGGAGAGTTATATGAATTGCTGACGAAAAGTTTTTGAGGCTAATTCTGAGTGACGGCACTGCCTGATAATATTAATATTATTATAAGTATAAAACAATCTTTAGTACCTAAGTGGGATTTTTTTATTTTATTTTCATAAAAAAATAAACTACAGTATTGTTTGAAATTATAGTAAATGAATTTTCACTTCTCCAACTGAACCGACTTCAATAAAAAGTCGATGCGTAAGCTTTTTTTTATGTTCATAACTTAGAGCTCCGACATTTTGTTTAGTTTTATGGTTCCATTTTATTTTTATTTTCGCCTATGATTAAGGTCAATCCTTTATTTAATTTTCTATTCTTAGACAGTACTTAAGCTTTTTTGGCTTTAAAAAGTGTTGACTCCGATCAAATTATTATTGTGGGTTTATCTAAGTCAACTGGCGGGTATTATGACAGCAGGGGATTTGTAACGGGTAATCATATTAATTTTAATAAATATATAGTGATACGTAGAACCTTCTTATTTAAGAAGTCGGTTAGAAAGAGAATAAATCGAAACTAAAAATTACTGGAGTACCTACACCTTTCATTGTGCAATCTCTCGACCTGTAATAATAGGTACTTAGGTATTTCAGAAGCATAGTCATACCTAGTGTAAGCATAAATTAGATGCAGGTATTTGTACTATACCTTCATTAAATCTATCTAAATAGTTCAGTATTGTCACGGTACGCTGGTTTAACACATTCACTGCCAGCAACGCATAGTATTCGTCTGTTGACAAGCAAAACTCACTAAGTAACAAATACCTACTTAAAACAAATCTCGTATCTCAATATCAATCTACAAACTAGATACGAGGTTTTGAAGAGTAGTGACAGAAATTTTAGTGAGTTTTGGTTGTCACCAGGCGATATGCGTTCACCTTCGTACAAATTTGATCCTATATGCCACGCCCCCTGGCAGTGAATGCGTTAACCCGGGCCATATGTTGTCCGTGACGGGGATCGCCGCTGCGTCACAATCTAGGGCAACAACGTGATGCAGAGTTGCGTCTTGAATAAAACCTGGGTAAGGCCGCGGGAATTTACCAATGTAACATAGAAGTAACATAAAAAGATTTACGTTATGTTATCATAAAACGTAACATAAGTCGTTATAAAGGTTAGATCATACTGGAAAATATTCCCATTAAATAACGTAGGTAAGAAAAAAAATCAAGTTATACAATTATTAGCTTTGTATTGCCTCTAAACAAAATTTTCATGGCACATTAAAATCAATATAATCAAACACGCGTGTGATGGAACTAATGAAACCCAAACCGCTCTAGTGTTTTAAAGCCTCTCATTTTGGTCCAGGTGGCAGTAATTACTATTTGTTCACTGCAGGTACCCAATACTAGTAACAAGACGACCGTATAACAATAAAACAGATTTAGAATCAATGATTCTACTGTGCCTTGAGATCGAAAATAAATTATTTTCTTCTTAAAACAGTTTTTTTTATTTAGATGTAGTTTTTATTTATTTTATTATTGTACAGGAGTTTTGTTCGACTTTATATATTTTCGTGTCATTTAAAATCTATTAAAACTCATTTAAGTTAGTATATTCTGTTTGCACTTCCCTTTACAACATTTATTCGTTATGTTACGTAGAAAATACGTAACATTTTGTAAAAATGTAACATATTCGTAACGAAAATGTAACGTATTTTTGAAAAAAAGTGGATTTTCATGGTGAAAGAAAGACATTTTTAATACAATAATACGTGTCACTTGCTTGACAAACGTTACGCTATTGTATAAAAAAAACTGATTAAAAACAATCCCTCCTTACCTTTAAAATCACACACGACACTTTGGGGTACTTTCACGAAACTATGACTGTGTCTACTTTGAATTGCGTTTGTTGACAAACTGACGGATTTGGACTTGCCCATCGGTGTTGCCCTACTAGAATATGAGTTGCACGTACACGTATTTTCGCCAAAAAAGTCGCCAAAGCGTCACGAAAGTATTGTAACGTAAGTGTGGAATGCTGATCCATTAAAATAATGTAAGATAAAAAATTAAAATGATTATGTTATCATTATTCCGTAATCAGTAGACCTATCCTTATATCATAAATTTAAGTTTAAAACAAAAGTATGCCCATGAAAGTTGAAATATCATAAAAATAACAGACCTTTTAGTACTCGTGGTCGAAAAATTTAACCAACTTTCGTTACGTTTTGGACGGAAATATATTTTTAGTATTTTTATAAAGGGGTTTATATTAATTATCTTACTTGCGACCATGAGAATTCCTATATCTGCATGAACATGAACATGAACATAGGCACCACACCCAGCCAGGTCGTAGCCTGACCCGGACAAGCCGGATACACCAGGGGGCACAGATTTATAAGGAGTGACACGCTCTGGGATGGGATAGGAGGGCCGACTAGCCGCAACCGGTCGACCACAATCAGCCGATTATGCAACCTTGAGCCAATATTGGAAGTTAGGTGAGGTGGGGTAGAGCATCGGGGATGAGCGTTGGTGAGTTTTCGCGTGCTCTCGTTGGCGTCTTTGCTTGTCGTGTTCACCGGATAGCCGAGGTATCACGTTTCTTGTTCGTTGGTCTAACCTTCATCCTCCGATTCGCTGTCGGTTTCTTGTAGTTGGTAGATTTTTTGGGCTGCCGTGATATATTTGTTCTTGTCTGATGCAAGTTCTGCCCACTAGGAGGGGTCCATGTCGTAGTATTACATATCCTGGTGCAACGAGTTTTTCCATGTAAAGCTGGGTCGGCCAACTTTGAGTTTTTGTGCTTTGTGCCGATACGCGGAATGCAGCAAGTGGGGTCTTGGGCGTCGTAGGATGTGCCCGTAGTAGCATAGCCGAAGGCATTTTATCCTTTTGGTTATTGTTTTTCTCTTCAGTAGGTCGTGTATTTTGATTGGTCCCGGCTTTGATCCTGCGTTGTTTATCATGTCCCTCAATATGAGTCTTTAGTGCCTCCTGAGTTTTGATCTGTTGGCCTTGGTGAGTGCTGCGCATTTGAGTCCATACGTCATCGATGGCTTTATCACCATTTTGTACAATAGGCGAGCGATTTGCCATTGCATGCGTGATTCCTTGATGAAGTTGATGAGTACTTTTGCATTTCTTACCGCTTGCTTGCACCGTGAGTTGATCGTATTTTTTCTGCCGAGGGAGGAGGTTATGTAGGTACCCAAGTAGCGGATTTCGTTCACTGGAGTAACTGTTGTCCCGGTGAGATTAATGAAGTTTCTGTTGCTTTCGTTTAGTGGGTCTCGGACTAGGAGTTTTGTTTTTGTCTCATTCACCTTTAGCCCCACTGATTCGAATAACATTTTGGCCTTCGCGTATATCTCATTTATTTGTTGGAGGCCGTTCGATACAATAATCACTTCTTCTTCTAGTGTTCTGAACACGTCGTCCATTACGATGGTGAATAGTCGCGGTGAGAGGGGGCAGCCCTGCTTGACGCCTTTGCCTTTATTGATCCACCTGGTTTGTTGTCCAAACCACTTGATGCAGGTAGATTCGTTCATCGCGGCTTAAACTATACGATTGGTTAGTGCCTTGTTCGTTCGCGTGCATAATATGTCTCTCATGGCGTTGAGATCAACTGTGTCGAATGCTTTTCTAGGTCGACTGCTAGGACAAAGGTTTTCTCTCCTGCTCTCCATTCCTCGTCTAGAATTCGGCGTAGAGTAAACATGTGGTCGTTGGAAGATCTGTTTTTCAGAAATGCTGCTTGGTAGCTTCCAAGGTCGTTGATGGTTTCATCCAGTCTCGTAGAAGTCGTAGGTGATTTTCATCCTCATTGACGGATGGGTATTTGCTAGCCCTTTAAAGAATATTCTGCATTCCCTTTCGTCTTCTTTTGATTCGATTATTTGTAGATTTCGTCTGCATTCTCTGAGGCTGTTTATGCATGTTGCGTCACTTGGGCGTAGATTTTTCCTGAATTTTGCTTGTTGTAGTTTTGCTAGCGCTACTCTGCGTTCTTTTGAGTACTTTGGATGAAATCTCATTGTTCTTTTCGCTAAGGTTTTCATTATGTCCGTGATTGCTTTCCATTGGAGTGGGCTTTCTTTTGTACGTTTCTGTACCATTGCCAGTTCTTGTGCGAAGTTTTGATATTTATTTTTTGTGGTTTTATCTTGGAGCATGTCGTAGTCTAGTGTCTTGTAGTTGAAGGATTGTGATTCGTCTGAGGTTTTATCCCGGGAGGTTTTGTTTATGTTTGTCTTGTTCGGTTTTTGTGGTTTCAGTTCACCCCATATGATTTTGTGATCTGATAACGGTGTGTGCTGGCCTTTGATGAAGTTAAAGTTAGATGAGCTCTTGTTTTGGGTTATTATGTGCTCTATCTGTGACTTTCTACTGCCTGATTGCCAGGTTACTTTAGAGCTACTTCGGCCGAATGACGTTCCTAATCGGAATTTCTTGATTCTTATTAGGTCAGTGAGCATTTCCCCATTACTGTTGCTGTTTGGGTGGTATAGGTTTTGATAAGTTGAGTTGAAATAAACTATTAATTTATAATAATCTGGTTTAATTCACTAAACAAATGTACACTCGCGTTTGGATATCACAGAGTATAGAATATAGATAGTAAAATATTAGGAACGTCAAGTGACATTTACTTAAGGGCGCTAAATTTAAATCCAACACTCCCTCTAAATTTAAGCCTTCTAATTCTAAACAATAAAAAAGAGAGTATCTAAACAATAAACTTTTAAACAAGTTACACTATGAAAATATTCTGACATATCACTCAGAAAGAGAGATGCAATTAAACATTCCAAGTTTAGATCTTAAGAATTGAAATTTATCTTTTGACAACGCTTTAGTTAATATATCTGCATATTGATAGGCAGTGCCTACAGATTTGAGATCTATAATTTTCTGAAAATATTTTTCTTTTATGAAGTGATACTTAATATCAATATGTTTACATCTTTTATGGAAATTTACATTTTTGATAACACTGATAGCACTTTGATTGTCTAAATGTAAACACATAGTGTCTTGTTTATATTCACCAATATCACATATCAACTGTTTTATCCACATAGCCTCTTTGGTTGCTGCACAGGCTGCCATAAATTCGGCTTCTGTTGTCGACAGAGCAACCGTCTGTTGTCGTTGGCTGGACCATGTCACAGCTGCACCATTTTTTATGAAGACGTAGCCTGTGACTGAGCGTCTTGTATCAAGATCGTTCGCATAATCAGCGTCACTGTAACCAGTAACTGCTGCTGGTTCTGATGTCGATGAGTAGTACAGCCCATAATCTTTTGTATCTTTTAGATACTTGAAGATTTTCATGACGGCATTCCAGTGTGATTTATTATAGCAATTCAAGAATCTACTCACCAGGCTCACAGCGAACATAATTTCAGGTCGACTCACTATTGCCAGGTGCATAAGGGAACCCACAGCTTCTCGGTATGGAATGTTTTTCTCTGGTTCTCCATCTCCTTTTTGTAGCTGGTCCACTGGAACACTGTTGGGGTTAGCGTCAGTCATGTTAAACTTGTTCAACATTTGTTCAACATATTTGGTCTGGTGTATAAAAATACCGTTGCTGAGTATCTCAATTTGCATGCCCACAAAATTACTTGGTCTATTCAATATTTTTACTTCTAATACAGATTTTAATTCTTTAGTTATTTCTTTCAATGTGGATTCACTTTTAGAAAATAACAGGCCATCATCCACATACAGACAAAGGTAACATTTCTCATTGTTGACTTGACCAACATAAACACACTGATCTGCTTTGCTATTGATGAAACCAAATTTCTTTAAAATCGAATCGAATTTCTTATTCCAACATCGGGGGGCTTGCTTTAAACCGTACAGTGACTTGTTGAGCTTACATACCATGTTGTTTTCACAAGACAGACCTTCAGGTGGAGACATAAATATGGTCTCTTCAAGTTCACCATATAGAAATGCAGTTTTGACATCAAGTTGCATAATTTTAAGTTTATTTTGGACAGCCATAGACATTAACAAACGTATCGAATCATACCCCACAGTCGGAGCGAAGGTTTCTGTGTAGTCGATACCTGCTGTTTGTGCAAATCCCTTAGCACAAAGTCTTGATTTGAACCGTGGACCCGTTGACTCCTCCTTTATCCGGAACACCCATTTGCTTCCAATCACTTTGGCGTTTGGAGGTTTTTCCATCAATGTCCAGGTTTCGTTTTTCTTATGGGCATCAAGTTCTTCGTTGATTGAGTTTATCCATTCATTTTTATTAGTTGAATTTACTGCTTCTTCATATGTTTCAGGAACATCAGATGAGAGTAAACACAGGTAAGTATTTTCTTCATTTTTACTTTTTGTTTTATTTCTAGGTCTCAACATGATTTTACTGATTTCAGGAGAATTAATACTATTATCAGGTACGTATTCACTGTCTGAAGCAGATCTGTTTCCTTTCATCGTTTCATATGAACTTTCTGAATTTGTGTCTTCATCAACCAAGCTGTCCTCTTCTGTTTCTTCCGTTTTCTCTTCCTCTTTTTCCTTCTTTTTGTCGTCTTCCTTTTCAGTATCCATCTCAGACAATTCTACCAGAACAAAGTCTCTCTTCACTGAGGATTCAAGAAATGTAGCATCTCTGCTCTTTATTACCTTTCTGGAATTTGGTAGGATGAATCTGTACCCTTTTGTGTGGTCACAGTATCCGATGAAAATCATTTTATGAGCCTTCGGATCCCATTTCCTACGCTTTTCCTTAGGCAGGTGAACCATGGCCTCACAGCCGAATATCCGCAAGTGATTCACACTCGGTTTCCGTCCGGTCCACATTTCCATAGGGGTCTTGAACTTCAAAGACTTGGTCGGGGAACGGTTGATGATATAGGCAGCAGTGTGTATTGCATCTGCCCAATATAACTTTGGCAGACCAGCATTGAGTAGCATGCACTTCGCCTTTTCAACTAGCGTCCGGTTCATACGTTCCGCAGTCCCATTTTGTTCAGGCGTGTATGGTGTGGTTGTTTGATGGATGATTCCAGCGCCTTTCAGATAATCAGTGAAAGCCTTGTTATCATATTCGAGTCCGTTGTCTGTACGAAGAACCTTTATATGAGTATCCAATTGATTTTCAACTTCTTGCTTAAATTCTTTGAATTTGTCGAGTACTTCAGACTTGTTGCGAAGAAAGTATACAGAAATCTTCTTGGAGTATTCATCAAGGAAGGTTAAGAAGTATCTGCTTCCGCCAAGAGACTGAATTTCCATTGGCCCGCATACATCGGAGTGAACCAATTCAAGGTGTTTGCTGACCCTTGCTCCTTCACTTTTAAAAGGTAGCCTTGTCTGCTTACCTTCTTTGCATGTTATGCATGTCAGATTTTCTGTTTTTCCCGAGAAAGTTACATGCTCAGTACTATCACTCATTTTCATCAAACTATGAAAATTAAGGTGTCCCATCCGCTGGTGCCAACGATAAGCATCTTCTTCCTGATCGACACTAGACATGTGCGCCAGGCCTCCAGGCATGTTCAGCCGGTACATGTTGTTTACAATGCTTGCAGTCGCTACTATTTGATGCTTGCTGTTCATAATCACACAGCCCGAGTTATCAAATTTTACTTGGCCTCCATTTTTTATTATTTGACTGACGGATAACAAATTTGTAGCCAGTTCAGGAACATATAAGACATTTGTGAACAGAATCTTATTCTCGTGTCCTTTGTGGTCATAAATATCTAAGCTCACATCACCTGAGCTGTGCACAGATAACACTTTGTTGTCAGCAACTCTAATATTCTTGGTTACAGGAGTTGTTTCTTTTAGAAATATATCCTTGGTTTTCGTCATATGTGCCGAAGCGCCTGAGTCGACGTACCAAGCATCATCATACCCGGATGATGCAACAAACACAGCAGCATAAGAAGAACTAGGTTTTTGTGATTTGTTCTTGGGTTTTGTTTTGTTGCACTCAGGGCTTTTATGACCATATTGATTGCACGAATAACATCTCGGACCCTTGGAGAACTTCTTAACATTGTTATGAAACTTCTTATTGACAGCAAAAGCTGTTGTGTTGTTTTCAGAATTTCTAACATCTTGCAGTAATTTTGCCTTAACACTATCTGCAGATATCTTTGTGCCAGAGCTTTCGATGGCTATAATCATCGGCTGATATGATTCAGGTAGACCGGAGAGTAGCAAAGTTCCGAGCCACTCGTCATCCACTTTGAAGCCTATGTTGCGGAGCTTGTGAGCCGTTGACATAATTTTGCTCACGTATTCCTCTATATTTTGACATCCACTGAGCGATGTGTTACATAAGTCACGCAGCAGACCAACTCGGCGTGTAAGTCCGGAGTCGTCGAACGCCGCGGCCAATTTATCCCAAACTCCCTTGGCCGTGCTTTCCTCTTGAATATGTACGTAGTTAATAGGATCAACCAGGAGAATTATCTTTGTTTTCGCTTTTGTATCACGTTTCGCGTCTACAGTTGACTCCGGTTTAACCTCAACGCAATCCCATAGTTCTTCGTGTTGTAGGTATGTTTTCACTGCGAATTGCCAAGTCGAATAGTTTTCACGGCCAGTTAACTTTTCGATTAATGCCAATGAATTGTTCGATGCCATTTTTATTCGTTGTAAACACTTTAGACACGAAAAACAGTTTTCATATAGTCACGTTATTTTTGAGGTTATGTTCACTACTTATTCTTTGTTGCACTAATTACTTTTTTTTTTTGGAAAACAGTCACTAAACGTCTCTGGACTAATCAGGGCCCTTAACCTGATAAGTTGAGTTGAAATAAACTATTAATTTATAATAATCTGGTTTAATTCACTAAACAAATGTACACTCGCGTTTGGATATCACAGAGTATAGAATATAGATAGTAAAATATTAGGAACGTCAAGTTAAGTGACATTTACTTAAGGGCGCTAAATTTAAATCCAACAGGTTTTTACCTGCTTTGTGATGGTTGCGTCGCGTTTTTGCATCTTTATACTTGATGTGTGCATTGAAGTCACCTAGGACGATTAGGGTCGAGTTTTTTGACTTGAGCTTTATTAATCGGAGTAGGCGTGACAGGTCGTTTGTGGCTGCTGATGTTTCGTTTGACCAGTGTGTTGTGACGATGAATAGTGTTGTTTTGTTATTAACGTCGATTGACGCTGCCATGTTGTTCAAATTGGTTTTAATCCAGTTTATTTTCAGCGGGCGCTGTTTTTCCTAATAAGAATGGCTAGACCTCTGTTGGAGTTATTTCAGATTAGACTCCATTTGTAGTTATCCGTTTCGTGAGTTCCGGTTTTCAGGTGAGTTTCTTGTAGACATGCGATGTGTACTGATTTTGATTCTAGTAACGTATCAATATCTGATTTTTTCTTAGGTTTAGCTGCTCCTCTGACGTTCCATGTTGCACGTTAGTTCTATATATTGGGTTGTGAACCGAGTGGTGCGGCCTAGGTCTTGACAGTCGGTATGCAGTTGCGTCTGCTATCTCCTCTGGGGTTCCGGTATTAAGGTTAATTTCTGCTCGCATGAGTTGTGTGTTATTAGTCGTGTTTACACCCAGGTGGTTTTCAAAACAATCTTAGTGATTGTGACTGTAGACCAGGCCTATGGTGCCTACCGCGTCACTGGGTGTTTTAGGGGTAAAGTGTATTATTTCTTTTAGTGGGGTGGCTTGAAATACTTTTACGTTAATGCCATAGTATTCTGCTGCGGATATAAGTACATCGGCTCCGCCCCACACCCCATCTTGGTATTGCGAAGTCAAATATTTCTTGATTGGTTCATTTCGGTCTGGCTTATTGACATCAATATTGCTTATGATCGCATTTTGCATTGTTTGGTCGTGTTGGTTTTCATCGGCATATCGTGCGAGGTCTCTTCGGGTTGCTTGATGATCAAACGTTAATCCAAATAAGTCTTTGATTTGGTGGACGATAGCTCGAAAAAGACAATTACCATCTCCGGGTATATTCTTTATTGCCGTCTTGCTTTCCATGTTTGTAGATTGTTGTCGTGTCCTGCAATCTAAAGGCGCGCTGTGGGGAGAGCTTAAAGTCTAGGTTATTAGTGGGTGGTGTTGTCGGGGGTGTTTATGTGTGTTGCTAGGTATTTTACTTTTTGTTATATGGTGTAGTGTTTGCTTTAATGCACACCGACTGTGTTGTTTTGTGCTCCGGTGACTTAGGTAGTTATCTATTGTGATCGATGGACTGTCTTTCAAACTTGCGTCAACTTTCTACTACTTAATTACTATTGTTATATGGCTTGGCAGGCTCTCTTTGGTGACTTGTGGCTGCCAGATGTGCCAGATGTGGTTTCGTTCGAAGAAGTGATGAGCTTTAGATAAAAAATTATCTGTTGCGTAGTGCTCTTACAAGGGTTTTTTTTTTTGTGTTGAGCTGCTTTGGTTGGCAATAAAACTGGGTGTTTGCCGGACGGACCATGTGATTTGCTGTGAGTGGGTTGTAACAAAAAATATTTTTGTTTGATTATGTCTTATACAACCCAAGCTTCATCAAGATGATGTGAATTGCATTGGAAGTGGTGTTATGTGTGTATGTTTTTTAGGAAATGTGTTGGGCGCGTGGTAATAGGTGTTTATGTTAAGTTTAGATTCGCAAATCAATGAGCCGTGAGATGTTGCTTTAACCAGGTGTTTGCGAAGCAAAAAGACCGCGTTTTTGGATTAGAATCTTGACCCCGTTGTTTTGACGTCGAACTCGATTGTAGCTGTTCGTTCGTGGAGATTATTTATGCTCTTCGGTCTATTTAATAAAAGAAAAGGTGTAGGACTCTATGGGTTTGTGATTTAGCGATGTAATTATTAGTTAGGTAAAGTTTATATGCAAAAATCAGCTTTTAATAATCTTTGTTTGTTTATTAGGTAGGGTCTGGGCATTTTTGGAGTTGATCAGTGCATCTAGATTACAGATCCTTCGTAGAGGTATTAAACCTAAATGTGGCGGTTTTAAAGAGGTCGGGGGAATGTTAAACGGGTAATTTGCCGAGGACCTGACGAGGTCTGTCGCTAGGCACGTACTTATCTGAACTGATCTTTATAGCTTTTCAACTCGGATATGTAACGTATTTAACGGTTTAGTTTCGAATTGACAATAAGTAAGCAGTGATAATGGAAAGAGCTCACCGGGTTCTGCTTGGGCCGCTGTGTCGTCAGTAATTGAGACAGCGCGCGGCGTGGTTACCCCTGTATGTTGTACTTTCCTCGGCTGCTTCTGCCTCCAGCACTAGGTTTACACTCACTACTTAGGCTATTTGTTATATAGACGCACTGCACTATGTATTAACCGATGTTTTTAGAGGTATTAAGGAACGCGATGGAGTTAGTTTAAACTGATCTTTCAAGTTTTACGTCGAATGCGCGGTGAGAATTTTGAACTTTATGACGGGGTTGGAACGAACAGATGGCCGGACTATTGTTTCGCGTGGGGCTATTGTTTTGGCTCAAAGATTTAAGTGGCGTTTTTGGATCGTTCGGGATGGCTTGCACAGATGCGACCGCGCTGTACCGTGTCTCCGACGAGACTCCATGAGAATTCCTATATCTGCATATGATAAAAATATTTTTGAAACAGTAGGGGTTACCAATTTTTTTTAATCAGCTGGGTAAATTTGAAACGTCCAAATTGGTAACTTTCCGCGGCCTTACCCACCTAATGGTCTGCTACTGGAAACAAAATAAGACAGATTAATTTGAGAATAACTGTTTAAGTTACTCAATATGCAAGAAAATATAAATGAGGGATGTTTGATTTACCTGTTATTAGCCCATATAATTTATTAAGTATCAAAATGTAGACGCTAAATGCTCACAATGGGCCTCATAAGAAGGCTCAAAGCTACTCAAAGGGCAATGGCGCGAGCTATGCTCAGAGTGTCCTTGCGGGATCAAATCCGAAACGATGAGATACACTAGAAAACCGAGGTTGTAGACATAGCTCAGACATCAGTCGCCAAACTTTGCTCGTAGAACCGACGGCCGTTGGGGCAGAAAGGTTCATGAGTGGTGACCGCGAACCAGAAGATGCAGCGAGGAAGGCCCCTAACAAGGTAGACAGACGACCTGGTTAGGATTGCGGGCAGAAATTGGCTGAGGGCAGCGCAAGACCGATCGTTATGGAGAACTTTGGAAGAGGCCTTTGTTCAGCAGTGGACGTCTTTCGGTTGATGTGATGATGATGATCATATATTATCGTGATTAAATGAAGGCACATGTAGGTATATTTTAATGTGTTACACATTCATTTAATCTACTCAGTATCGTCACGGCAAGTTTCTCCTGCCTGAGCCACGCGTTTGTCCGTGACGGGTACGGACGCTGCGTCAAGATCCAAGTGACGCAGGGTGGCTTCTTGCATAATACGGCATGAGGCTGGGAATAACACAATACATTCATATAAAACAACGATAATAACTGACTTTGCTACCGTAGACCAATTTAAAGAAAACTAGCTGATTCTAACAGAACACACACACATGCGCCGACCAAAACTCATTACCCTACTTCTTGCTTCGCCGTACTCGACGGTAAAAATAATCTTTTTCATCACGTTTTTTTTTTCATTTCGATTACACGTCACTATCAACTATCAATGTACAAACACGTCTTTTGTGTTTGAAAATATCCAATAACTTTGATGTTGATTGTACATAACTCGCAGAGGGGACCAGCAAAATAATTAATCAGCTCATAGGTACCTACGTGTGGGCTCGGGTGCAAAATCGATATTGGGGCGATTGAGTGATTTTCATTCCGGCACCTGCTTCATTTAATTTTACAATTGGTTACACAGGAAACAAGGTTAAAGGATTTCAGAGCATATTTGAGAGATATATATAATAGTTCAAAAATAGACGCAAATTCGACCTCTCATCAAAATACCGTACCTTTTTGTTGTAGTCGTAGAAAATTTGACATTTTATAGAACGCATGCGTTTCATATTTACTGCAAATGGACGATGACCACTTGACCAAAGTCGATCAAAGTTTGTCGAGAATTTAAGTTATTTATTTTTACCACTAATTCTCTCTTTACCACATTTATCTTCTTATCATATCTTATAAAGAGATTCATGAGTAAGTAATTTATGGAACTCAATTAAAGTTGCGTGTGTTTTTCATATTAAGCTAATATGTGTGAGATTTGGATTTATAAGAACTAATAAGAAGTCGATTTTTCGCCAAAAAAATATTCCAAGAAATATCAATCGACATATTTTGGTTTTTACTTCTGTAGACTAAAGTAGAACACCGGACATTTACATAAAATTATGCAGATGTTTTATATCACGCTTATAAAGCAATCTCCAGCAATTTTCCCGTTATATTTGCAACTAAAATGCTGTCTTTGCAATTTATAGACCGCAATTTTTCACATCAAGCGGTCGGGTCATACATTTAAGTAGGCCTTATTATTCTAATTGGGAGGTACTTATCTCAACTCATTTGGAGTCGGCGTGAAATACTGGGTCTTATTTAGGATGCTCGGGCGTCCTAAGAAAGCCGCTTTGTAATTCTGCGCTTCCATTGACTTTGAGAGACTTCCATGAAAAATATGGTGTACGTGCAAAGCGATGACTACCGTGTCTGTTCTTTGAGCATGCGAAATCAAAATTAAAAACCCTGTACGTCGGACTGAACGTGAAAAAACTATCCATTGGTTTCTCCACGTTTGATTTTACTATTTGTTTTGAAATACTGGGGCTTACTTCGGATGCACGGGCGTCGTAAGAAGGCCGCTTTGTAATTCTGCGCTTCCATTGACTTTGAGAGACTTCCATGAAAAATATGGTGTACGTGCAAAGCGATGACTACGGTGTATATTCATTGAGCATGCGAAATCAAAATTAAAAGCCCTGTACGTTGGACTGAGCGTGAAAAAACTATCCATTGGTTTCTCCACATTTGATTTTACTATTTGTTTTGAAATACTGGGGCTTGTTTAGGATGCTCGGGCGTCGTAAGAAGGCCGCTTTGTAATTCTGCGCTCCCATTGACTTTGAGAGACTTCCATGAAAAATATTATGGTGTACGTGCAAAGCGATGACTACGCTGTCTGTTCTCTTTGAGCGTGCGAAATCTGAATTGAAAACCCTCTATGTCGGACTGTACAGTCGAGTTCATTTACATTTACACACTTACGAGAACAAAAATATCTGAACACGACTTTATGCCCCTGACAATAGGGTCGTGTTCAGATATTTTTGTTCTCGTAAGCGTGTAGATGTAAATGAACTCGACTGTACGTGAATAAACGATCCATTGGTTTCTCCATATTTGATTTTACTATTTGGTTTGATCTCACGGTTCTTAATTGTACCTATTAATAAAATATATATTATTGTACTTTTTGCTGCATTTGTAAATAAAAAACATGTATTGTCTAAGTCACCTTAGATTTTTTTTGAGTTACCACGATTTGAAAATTTCGATGTTATTAATCCAATAAAAATGTAAAACAGAATAAAATACATAAAGATTTATATCTGTAACTGAGTAGTAGGTATGCTATTGCGTACCTACTCTAAATTGAAACCTCACTTTCATGAAAATTTGACTACATAATTATTTTTTCCTTTATTCGGCTACATAGCCTTTATTTGACTTTTATATTACTAGTAGGTACATTTCTGCAGACAGCGAAAAAGAAGGGCTTGCCGGGTCAGTTAGTATCCGAATAATATTACTACTTTATATTACTTCAGCGATATGCTCTGTTTAACTCTGAATAGCGTGATTTTTTTTAAACATGGCATCTGTCGTGTTTATGAACAGGCTAAAGAACTGAATTATATTTTTGTTTGATTTTGCATATTTTTGAGAAAAGCACTATACATGCTAAGACTGCACCGAGCGAAATGTGAAAAATAGGCAGTTGCAGATAACACCAACACTAATTGTTTAATCCATTTCTAAACTACCTATATATTTAGCATTTCGAAGAACGTGTTAACAACTTCTCCGTGGAAAAATTATAAGATTATTAATAATATACCCTAGAGAACTAAGTAAAGTTGGACGAAAATTGTAAAATAGTAAGCAGGCGTGTTTTTTTATACTTTAACAATGGAAATCTATTCTGATTTTCAGTAAAAAAAAAAGATGAATGTTTACATTACAATTTGTCCTCATCAAATATTTCAATTATTGTTTAGTATTAAAGGTCCAGATTTATCAAAAAAGTGCTTTTAATTTTCCATACATTTTTACTATGGCGGCCGCGCGCCGATTTAAATACGCATTCCCCGCGCTCTATGGTTCAGTCGCAAACGCTCGGCGCCCTCTTAATAGCATTATTCGCCTCAGAAAATATAAGTTACCTTCTAAATTACTAAGTCAGCCACAACCAACGCGCGTCTGAATAATAATATCTCAGCCACTAGTAAGCCACTGTAATTGTAACTTAGCATGGTGATTATTTTTTAGCATCTAAATTTGAGGCATTCATTCAAATAGCAAACTTCTAAAATATTATTATATGACACAAAAATGCTTCTAATTTTATAACTTAGTATGTTTAAAATGTAAGTCATCCTACATTAATCAATCGTAAAATTTATTTAAAATTGTTATCAAATAGTATATTAAAGCCACTATTATTACATATGAACTATTGAGGAGAGAACAAAACAAAATACTTAAATCAAATTTTAGGTTAGGGTCGTAGTTCAACCTAACACTCCTCCTCGCTTCGCTCGTCGTCGTACCTAACCTAAACCAAGTCGGACCTGCCTTAGAACTAGATTAATGGGTGGCGTACCGTTATGATTTTTTTTTGTAGTGTCGCAGTTGAACCTAACACTCCTCCTCGCTTCGCTCGTCGTCGTACCTAACCTAAGCCAAGTCGGACCTGCCTTAGAACTAGATTAGAGAGAACGCAGATGAACCTATTGCAATATGAACGAACGAATGACAATAAACAAACACGGGCGGGTCGGTCGGCACAGGAATCAAATGGCGCTCTCTGATTGGTGCAAATGGCCGGTGGCTGTCATGTCGCGCACTCGCACCAAATCGCACCTACACAGTGGCTATTTTCACGATAAAAGAATATGAAGTATTATTTTACATGTTAAGTTATAATATATGATGTTGTCTATGGAAGCTCGAATATATAATTTTTGAGGAGCTTGTATTGAAGCTGTAAAATGAAAAATGATGATGAGTTGCAAATTCCGTGGCCGAGTTAGTAAATTAGTTGGCAATGTATAAATCAGAAGGACAAGTAATAATAATTGTTGCTTGTGACTTGACGCTTTCTTTAACATTTTTAGTTGGCGTTGTGAAGAAGATGAATTAGTTTATAGAGGCTATCTCATATTCCCGAATTCCCGATGCTTAGTTATTAAATGAGAAGTTCGACCATGTGGCCAAATAATAAATCTGCAGCCGGATTTATTATTTCTCATATTATTCCAATGACGACGCGTTTGGCTCGGTTTGTAGACACCTGCCTACTGAGTCGGCGGTCCCGGGTTCGAATCCCGGCCGGGGCAAATATTTGTGCAAAATATTTGTTCTTGGGTCATGGATGTTATCTATATATGTATTTATATATTATGTATATCGTCGTCTAGTACCCATAGTACAAGCTTTGCTTAGTTTGGGACTAGGTCGATTTGTGTATGATTGTCCCTTAATATTTATTTATTTATTCCAGGTATTATAGGCAAAGCCGCAGGTAAACATAAGCTATCGTATA
Source organism: Apotomis capreana (assembly GCA_947623375.1). Classification (NCBI taxonomy): domain Eukaryota; kingdom Metazoa; phylum Arthropoda; class Insecta; order Lepidoptera; family Tortricidae; genus Apotomis; species Apotomis capreana. Next base: position 18,185,063 of record OX392505.1, on the reverse strand, counting down.
ATTTAAAGAAGAAGTAAAGATTAAGAAATCAGAGTTTCTGCTGGAAATAACCAGATTTAAGAGGAATATTAATGGCAATGATATTTCAACAAAACACCTGAGCAACGGACCATTAGTTGGAAGGATCTCACTTAATTAGTCGCGAGGGAGATCGTAAGGCATTGCCCGCCGTGAATAGTCCCATGGCTTCTTAATGGCTATTCGTTTTATCTATTCATTCGACCACAAGAACCGAAACGCATTAAAAGCCATTCATCGGTATGAAGCCGGAACTTAGTGGTGGCCGGCTATCGCTAGCACATATCCAAACCCAGTAAGCGACTTTTTTTGGACATAAGCTAAACTTCTTCATCATCAAATCATCATCATAAGCCCTTCAGTCTAGTACCGACGATTTGTGGTTTTCAGTCTGCGAAGTACCGTCTTTGGTGGCTGAAAAGACAGATACACGATCGGCATATCCGACCGCAAACTTGATAAGAGACACTGACCGTTGTTGATGTATTTAGTAGGGTCGCCTTGATGTCGTTTCTGCCTGCAAGTGTGTGGCAGGTGGTCGCAGGTGGTGCGACGATGCATGGTTTGGCGCATTGACTGACGAGAAGCAAGAACTTATTCTTACTGGCACAATAAAAATCATTCCCCTACGATTACTAAGGATTTAATGCATAAAACAAGTGCATTTCAGTAATGTCCCGTTCAAACTTAGTATATGTTACTAATTTAACTCATTGCAGAACCTTGTGGATATTTGTTTACAATTTCATACAAATACAACATTATTTCAAAGTTTGTACCCTATGTTTGTAAAAGTACAAAACGTGTTTTATGGTCATGTTTTTAGGGAAAGCTAAGGACTTCTTTTAGGTACTATGTATTTTTGTGCGTGTAAAATTTGGTCTAAACACGTACAAGGTTTTGATATGAGGCAGCCGTGGAGGGAGGGCTTGATGGGGTTTTGTTCTGTCTATTCAGGATATAGCTAAATGGAATGCCAAGGATCACTAAAGTAGAAGAAAATGTGCAACAAATTGAAAAATCTAGAGCAGCGTTTTCAACTTGTCACAACCGTTAAGAGAGTTGCAGTTACATTAATTCAGTTTGAATTGGCGCTGTAGGGGGTCGCATATTTTCATAAAATACTGGTCTGTCTAGAATTCAGACTCTTACCATTTTGGGACATTCTTCCTATGATATAACATAAGATAATATATCAATAATTCCTCAGGGCTAAGACCAAATCTCAGGTCACGATGACCCTTGATGATGTTTTGGCCTTTAATCCAAACTATTTAGCAGTTATCTTTCGGATCGTGCGTGTAAACATCCAAGGGTATGGCTAATGCGCTTAGGCATTTAATAAACATCTCACGCAGGGCACTCTAGTAGCGTAGAATTATGGAATAAAATATTTGATGTGATTTTTTGATTTAACGATGTGATAGCTCAGTTGAGAGAGACACAGTAAACTTCGGGTGGTTAGGTTCGATTCCTGCTTTAATTGTAGTGGATCACATTACATTCTTCTTTCCACTAACCTTTGTGTCAATAATTAGAAATTAGAATGTGGTATTTATTTACACGTATAAACCTAAATCAATAAAAAAAGATTCCAATAAAGTGCTTCTATTCAGTTAACCACAGTCTTGAACGTATCGTCAAGTAATACTAAATGACACTTTGCTCTTGTAAGTGCCAAGTTTTGCAACATAAGTTATTGCTAGATAAAATGGTGCTTTGTAAAAGTCACAACGTTTATCCTACCAAGTAAAAGGTCGCTCGTCTATCAAATAAAGGTAATTCTTTTGTTCTAGAATGTGACCTCCAGGCGACATTTGATTCTACAGTGGTTTTATTTGGATTTATTTTAGTCCTGCGCGGGTACAGGGTAAATAATCCATGGATGGGTTTGAGTTATTAAATTTTGTATTGGGCTGTGTTTGTAGAGGGATTTGCATTCGTTTATGAGTTTAGTTCGCGATATATACATATACACATGAACTACAACATATTACAGAGATAAGTTTATGTAAAAATGGTTTAATTATTTAACATGTGTATTTATATTTAACCTCCTGACGACCAGCATTCATAATTTGTCAATTTAATTTTAGCCTTATGACAAATAGTTGACAGTTAACTATTCATTGAAGTTTATGTACTATGTGTAGGACGCGGGAAGTCAGGAGGTTAAGCACCACACAAGCTGTATGATGCTGTGAAAAGATCAACACATGTGACGAAATAAAAATTTGATATCATTGTAGAGCTTTTTCTATTATATGTTATAGCTCACACTTACGATTACACCCTGTATGTGTATGTGCGGTGTTTGCTTTTTCATTCACCTGGTGAGCACTTAGAGACACTGCCATAAAATTTACCTGATTTTATTTATTTAACGCCAAACACATGTAAGTTAACAGTTACACACCAAAAACATTTACACATTATCAACATTATTAATAAAGTAAAATTCCATATAAGTGTGGTGCAGCATACTGATAATGAACATAAATTATAGAAAATATTGATTTATTGATATGAAAATACGAAATATTGATTATCTGATGATGGACCCTGGAGGTGCCTACTGGGTCTCGTAATTCGGTTTTCACTGTTTGATTCATCTTGAGAAGCACATACAATACAGCCAGTACCATAGAATAGACCTAATGATGGACCCTAGAAGTACCTACTGTACCTCAGGATTCGTTGATCAGGTCACCTTGATGAGCACTAAGCAATATTTCTTCGCTTCGCTCATTTTGTTCATTAAGAGGCCTTATTCCTTTTGAAATGCTGATTGTTTTAGACATGATCGAACATGTTTCTTAACATATTATTGATGTTACTACCTAGAACTATTGTGATTTATTGGTTTATAATTTGAAACCTACAATTTGAATTTTTCATTGATAATTTTTGTTTCAAAAACTACTCGAAATTTACAAAATTCTCGCGGAAAATAGTTTTTTTCAACTTATTTTCGACTGCACGCAATGAAAGCATGAAATAGCTATGTTACTACCTAGAACTCGGGGAAAAGTATTATTCACTTCAAAAATTTGATTGGAATTTTCAATATATTTGTCATAAAACGAAAAAAAAATATTAAAAGGAATATTAAGGCCTCTTAAAGACGTAGTCAGGTAGCAAATAGGACGTATAAGAGCTTACCCAGAAATTATAAGTATAGTTTAAGCTGTATAGAGGCTGTATAAGTGCTTATGCAGCCTGTGTGCTACTTTGGGTAGTTATGGTTATGGCGTAGTAGCAGATCGTGAAAACGCTCTCGGTTATTTGTTTAAATAGGCGAAAGTCATAATCGTCATCATCATCATCATCATCAGCCTATTCTTGTCCACTGCTGGACATAGGCCTATCCAACTGCACGCCATTGTAAGCGATCCGTGACTACTCTCATCCAGCTTTTGCCAGCCACCCTGCACAGATCATCGCTCCACCTAGTCTGAGGGCGTCCCACACCACGCTTGCCGATCCGCGGTCTCCACTCAAGAACACGTCAATTCGTGTATGTATGCAACGTCATAATATGTGTTACTAATACTGAAAGATAAAATTCTCTTAGCAAGCCTATAATGCCTGCAATACTACAGGAAGTGCTTTTATCCGAATTCGACCTATTGACGCAATAAAATATGTTAAACATATTATATTGGCGAAAGAGTGTGTTTGTTATTTTTTCAAGCTCAAATAGCTGGATAAACTTTGATAAAATTTAGTGTGAAGGTAGCTGACACCGTGGTTTAACATTAACACATGGGCTATATTTTATCCCGAAAAAAATTGGATTGCCGAGGGATGGATGAGAAACACCGCGGGGCGCAGCAGGTTTGACTATGCCGTGGTTCCTGGGTAACAACTTAAAGAAAAACATGCAATCAACGTTAGAACCTCCTTCTCTTTTCTGAAGTCCGTTGAAAATGAAACTACATACCCTTCCAGTCGTAAACTTCAAACAGACCGATACCGTTTGCCGAAGGGTATAAAATTGACATATGACTACGATAGACTATGCAAATATCAATGTGCAAAAAACCAATCCATCTCAAAGTTTATTTCACTTGAGTCTGTGAAGTGGAGACAACTTAAGGCAACGCACGTAAGAAATATAGACCAGTAAATTCATAAATGACACGCTTCGAGGGCCAAGACCAAACTTCCCCCAAACTTATAAGGTTACAATAAAAATGTCACATAAAAGGCCAAATGTTGCAATTTATCGCACAATAAAGTTGTGAACCTTCGGAAGTTAGAGAGTTTCTTCACGGATGTACTATCTGGTGCCGATGCAGATGTGTGAATTGATTATTTGAGGATGTTTCTGATTCCTAAACACTTCTTTACTGTACGAGTACGATGATGTCTTATTATAATTATAATTTTGATGTTTTTCTGTAGGACACGATACGTTAAGGCTCCTCATCCTTTAAAAATGCTTGTTGTTTTAAATTATTTTCTCTATGATCTTCAAACATGTTACTACTTAGAACAGGGCTATTCTCATAGGTGGGGTCTCGCCCCGCACATCATTCTGTGGCTATACAAAACGGTAATCGTACCTATGATCAGCTACGGAGCAGTGGTATGGTGGCCCAGAACGCAACTAGCGTGTGCGATTGCCGGCTTGCAGAAAACACAAAGACTAGCATGCACGGCCGCAACGGGTTGCATGAGGACCACTCCTACCGCGGCACTAGAGATGATCCTAGGTCTCACGCCACTGCACATACATATACAAAGAGAAGCAGCCGCTACGGCGATACGACTAAAAAGCCTAAACCTATGGACGAATAGCAATACCCAACACACAAAGATCTACAGTGAAATGATCACAAAATTCCCTACAGTAGAAGCACCAATTGACAAGATACCTAAGACATTAACCTGCAAGAAGGAATACGTCATACTCCTAACAGAAGACCCGAATGAGGGGCTCAACCTTGAGGACCTGAGAATCTTTACGGACGGGTCAAAAACTGAGAAAGGAACGGGATGTGGTGTATTCTCGGAGGATTTGAGTATGCACATCTCTAAACCCCTAGGTGTACACAACACGGTATTCCAAGCTGAATGCGTAGGAATAATAGAAGCCTGCAACGCTATAAAAAGACGCCAGGTTCAGAACACAAACATACGAATACTTTCAGACAGCAAATCCGTACTACAAGCACTAAACAGTGAAATGTGTACCTCTGCTTTAATATACGAATGTCATCGCAGCATCACAGACGTGTGCGATGATTAAAATACGGTAACATTACAATGGATAAAGGGACACAGCGGCTCGAGAGGCAATGACGCAGCGGATGAATTGGCCCGTAAGGGATCAGAGACACCGCCATGCGGGCCAGAGCCAATAATACCCCTACCACAATCTTACATATACAACATAATGAACCAACATACATTATACCAACACCAAAAATACTGGGAAGACATGGGAACGTGTAGACAAACAAAAGAAATACTTCCGAATAGGAACCACAAACTCACCACCATCTTACTGAGAATCCACAGGAACCAACTACGCAAGATAGTAGGATTAATAACGGGACATAATACTCTGAACAAACACCTCTTCAATTTAGGTATAACAGACAGCCCAGTATGCAGAGCATGCATGGAGGCAGAAGAAACCACCAAACATATTCTACTAGATTGCAAACAGGTAGAAGGATACAGGATGAAATACCTAGGATCTCCAAGTACCGTACACGAAGCCATAAGCAACATCAAGGCTTTGCTTAGGTTCGTGGAGGAGCTGGGGTAGTTGGAGTAGCGCTACCCCCTTTTCACGCAAAATAGGCACGTTGGATGTCGACTTGCGGAAAATGCCCAGCGCAACTAACTAACTAACTAACAGGGCTATTCAGTTTTATTGGTATATATTATTTGAAACCTACAGTTTTAAATTTTTGATAATTTCTGTTTCTAATACTTCTCAAAATTGACATAATTCACGCAGGAAACTCGTTTTTTCAACTTATTTGCGAACGCACGCAATAAAAGCATGAATAGGTTTGTTACTTTCTAGAACTCAGGGCAAAGTATTATTTACTTTAAAAAGTTAGTTTAAATCCATACTAATATTATAAATGCGAAAGTGTGTCTGTCTGTCTGTCGGTCTGTCTGTCTGTTACCTCTTCACGCTTAAACCGCTGAACCGATTTAGATGAAATTTGGTATATAGATAGTTTCAGTCCCGGGGAAGGACATAGGATACTTTTCATCCCGAATAAATGTAGTGTTCCCGTGGGATGAGCGGGTAACACCGCGGGGCACAGCTAGTTATCAATATATTTGTCATAATATGAAAAAATAAAATATGGATCATCATCATTACCAGCCGAAAACCGTCAACAGCTGGATCGTGGCCTCCCCAAACATTCGCCACAACGACCGGTCTTGTGCCAACGGCTACCTTTGATCCTGACCAAATCGTCAGTCCACCTTCTAAGGAGCCTTGCAAAGGGTTTTTCGGCTGTTCATTCATCATTCATTTTCTCTGCCAAATATATTTAAATTAATATTTTGTGCAATCTACCGGCTTAGCAAATCTAAATTTTTTCACCTACATCATATACATATTGCATATACTCGTATTCCGAATGTGTCTAATTGATCGGACATCCTAACTAACGCATGGTAAACATTTTAAAATGTGACTGATTTATAAATAACAAATCTTAATATGAATAAAAAAACATGATATAGGTACAAATAAGAAAAAAATATTATTCAATTAAGTACTGTTGTGTAGGAGGTTATACTATATTTATAATATATATTTGGTTATATTCCCAAAGTTACGTACAGCTATCAGTGCAACTACAACTTTAAGTTTTAAAATAACAACAAATAGTAAAAAAATACGGCGTAGAAAACAACAACAAAATTAGAGACGCACCGGAACTGAAGCACGATAAATACGGTTGAATTTTCCTTTTAACTTCACCGTTGACATTATCAAGGTTGTTTTTGTATTCTGTCTCTCTCAATTTCTAGTCCAAAACATTTTTGCGCTTCGGAAAAACACTTCGAGTTGATAAAAAAATAAACAGTCAATTGTGTAACAAATAGTACCCCCCAGCCAGTCGTCGCTTCGAATAATGGGATCATAAAGCGGCCCCCAAATTACCAGAAGTAAAAGAAACATAACGTTGCAAACTCACGGTACAAAATGAACACCGAAGTAACAAACGCTGCAATAACAAACAGGCTTACGCATGTTCATGTGAAGTGAGACAGGCATTTTATTTAAAAGGCTGAACCAAGAGGGGCGCAAGCGAAGGAACTGCTGACAGATATATTTACTGCTAAACGTTCGGCTCTGTTTTTGGGACAAGCTAAACGAAACAAAATGTTGATACGCTATATCCTTCAAGATATATCTGCAAATATCTGACGCGCTTGAACCGCTTGGGAAATAAAGATTACTATACAAATAACTCAACTGAGCTCCGGGTTTTTTAAGATGTATGATAACCTATACCATTATTATTTATACTGCGCATTTCGGTCTGAAAGCAATGCTTTACAAAACTTGTTTTGGCTTTGGACAGATTTATATTGTTAGTTATATGCGACCCGTAAATAGAGGAAATGTAATTGGGGATTGTTCGCGAATCTCTGTTAGACCGAAATTCCATTGTCGTTTAATATACCCGTTCTTATACTGGTACAAGAACTTCACTTCGTAAAAGGGGATAAGAAGTAATACCTATATTGAAAAGCCCATAATATACCGATATGCTAGACAACTTGGACGGAATTAGGCGTTTGGGTACGATCATAAAAAAATGTTTTCAATGAGAATAAACAGTTCAATACGCATTATTGTGATTTGTGATAAACCTGTTAAGAAATACACCAGTCTGTAGGTCTCTGAAATCTCAACTTGTTAGGAAATTGTTAGCAACCTTTTTATTAATATTTGCACAGTCTACAGTCAGTGCAAACATTTTTTTGGAATCTTTTCATCGATTTTTGTTTTATGTGGAAATACCATTTTTTTCTATAAATATTGACACAAAGGTAAATTAGGTACGAAAGAAAAATATGATATGATCTACTACAATCTAAGCAGGCAAACATTTTACCTACAGTTACACCGATGCATGGCTGTTTATTCACTGTCCCTTTAGCGTGGTGTCGTGGGTTACTTATTAGATCAGTAATGGCTACCGGCGATCGCATCTCAGTCTATATAGCGTTTATTACAAAACTACCTGATGTTAGTTGGCTAATCCAATAATAACACAGTTTATACAGGTGGGTGCTGCGGATTTACATCTCATTACACCGACACTCGTGACACCACGAGGGACAAAACGCACAAAATACTGTCGTTATGAAAGTTTGCGGCGAGATCGAAATTGTTACAAGTTTATAGCAGCTGCTCTGGGGATGAATTTGACACTTCTAATGATATATGTGCGAGATCTCGCCACAATATTCAAATTTACTTCCACTATTTGCTTTATTCGAAATGATTGTTTTGGTATTATTTTGTTTATTGAGAAGTATAAGTACTCTATTGATATATTTATAGGTGTAAAATTTGTCATGTCGCTTATATGCAAATGACAGATGGGAGCAACACATTTTAAACTTTATAAATTATTATTGTCATAATCCAAACGACGTCGACTGCTGGTAAAAGGACTCCCTCAATAGACACCGCAATGATCGTTCTGGCACCGTTCACATCCATAGAAATGTAATAATCTAGAGAGAGTGAGATGATTAGTTGATCAGACATACGCAAATTAGGTACATTATCAATAATTCACACCTCGTCTACACCTCTTTAAAAATGTCATCTTGTTCATCGAAAATCTATATGAGCGTGTCTAAAAAATGTGTGTGATACTGTTAAACTGGGGATATTGCAATGCCTAGTCGAATACGGGCTCTGATTCAACGGTCGTCTATTCACGGGCAGTTAACTCTCGGGCACAAACACCGACAAACACCGTCCGATAGGCAGGGCTTATCGTCCGAAGTTAGAGGAATCCGTTTATTGGCTATTGAAGGTAAATTTATCGAGTTAATAGAAAAAGTACGGTTGAGGGAACATTGATTGTGCCCGTAAACAGTGAAAAGTGTCAATACAATGTAGGTTTGTGGATGAAATTTTATCGTTACTAGGTACTTATAAAGTAAATCGGGACAATTGCATCTATGAAGAAATACCTATATAAAGAGATTGTTTTTGGACGATAAGATCAAATTAATATGCCCTTAATAATTTCCTCTTCTTTTTTTGCCTGATTTATGTCTATTGCATACTATTGCATTTACCTATTTACCTTTTACCTATTGCATTTTTTTTCTAATACTACGAATATACTTTGTTTTCGAGTATACTCCATTTCAAATACGAAGGCCCGATGCACTTGAAACTTAACAATAGGGCTCATAATGTTTGTCTTTTGTTATCTAATTAGGAGCACTTCAAAATGGCACGCGTCAGTACTGGGTCCGGCCAGGTATCTTTTGTTATCACTAATCCTATTGTTAATGCCTAATGACCGTCTCAAGTGCATCGGGCCATGGTATTTGAAATGGAGTATACAACTTAAGAGTCTTATCACTAAAACATATTTATGTTGGCTATATTCATATATATATATATATATATGGGTAAGGCCGCGGAAAGTTACCAATTTGGACGTTTTAAATTTACCCAGCTGATTAAAAAAAAATGGTAATCCCTACAGTTTCAAAAATATTTTTATTATATGTAGGGATGGGAAATCTCGTGGTCGCAAGATAGATAATTGATATAAACCCCTTAAAAAAAAAACAAAAAATATATTTCCGTCCAAAACGTAACGAAAGTTGGTTAATTTTTTCGACCACGCATCATAAGTGCTCTGTTATTTTCATGATATTTTAACTTTAATGGTCATACTTTTGTTTTAAACTAAAATTTATGACATAGCGATAGTAATACCGATTACAGAATAAGTATGGTAATACAAATTTATTTTTTTATCTTACTTTACTTTAATGGTTCATGATTCCACTCCACACTTGTGTTACGAATACTTTCGTGACGCTTTATGTAGCTTGTTTTTAAATATTTTTTGGCGAAAATACGTTTACGTGCACTGGCAACTCATATTCTAGTAGGGCAACACCGATGAGCAAGTCCAAATCCGTCAGTTTGTCAACAAACGCAATTCAAAGTAGACACAGTCATAGTTTCGTGAAAGTACCCCCAAAGTGTCGTGTGTGATTTTAAAGGTAAGGAGTGATTGTATTCAATCAGTTTTTTTTTGTACAATAGCGTAACGGTTTTCAAGCAAGTGACACGTATTATTGTATTAAAAATGTCTTTATTTCACCATGAAAATCCACTTTTTTTCAAAAATACGTTACACTTTCGTTGCGAATATGTTACATTTTTGCAAATTGTTACGTATTTTCTACGTAACATAACGAATAAATGTTGTAAAGGGAAGTGCACACAGAATATACTAACTTAAATGAGTTTTATTAGATTTTTAATGACCCGAAAATATACAAAGTCGAACAAAACTCCTGTACAATAATAAAATAAATACAAACAACATCTTAATAAAAAAAACTGTTTTAAGGAGAAAAAAAATTATTTTCGACCTCAAGTCACAGTAGAATCATTGATTCTAAAGCTTTTTTATTGTTATACGGTCGTCTTGTTACTAGTATTGGGTAACAGCAGTGAACAAATAGTAATTACTGCCACCTGGTACAAAATGAGAGGCTTTAAAACACTAGAGCGGTTTGGGCTTCATTAGTTCCATCACACGCGTGTTTCATTATATTGATTTTAATGTGCCATGAAAATTTTGTTTACAGGCAGTAAAAACTAATAATTTTATAATTTGATTTTTTTTCTTAGCTACGTTATTTAATGGGAATATTTTCCAGTATGATCTAAGCTTTATAACGACTTATGTTACGTTTTATGATAACATAACGTAAATCTTTTTATGTTACTTCTATGTCACATTGGTAACTTTCCGCGGCCTTACCCATATACATGTCATAATTTTGTGAATATGTGTATTAATATCATGTGTGAATTTTAATACATCAGGCTCTTCCTGATCCGCAAAACGTATAATATACATATGTATATACCGAATGACATACTTATCTTTATAAAACGGGATCTCTCTACCGTTTAAATTTCAATACTTTTAATCGGAAATTGCTATAAATTCTCCTCGACAAGACTCGATTTATCTTGAGACCCGACAAGACAGCAGCAATTCCAATTCCTGGTATGAAAGTCTTCTGCCAATATCGTTGAATAAGCCAATAATTGAAAATACCTAGAAGCGCTTTTTAGATACTTAATGTAGGTATGCTCGTTTCTGATACGCCTCACATTATTTTTAATTACATAAATATTTTCATAGTATAATAATTTGAGCAACCAGGGCTCGCCCTCTTCAATATTGTGAAGATCGCAGGAAACGGCTGAATACGAACGTTCGTTCGTTGTAAATTTTGGCATAAAATAAAATTCTACAGAAAATTGATCCTCGAAAAAAGATCCTTAAAAAAATTAGACATTACATGTTTCATATAAATTCATAAAACTAACAGCGCTCTCTCTCGCTTTTTTTTTTTTTTTTTTTTATGTCATAGGGGGCAAACGAGCAAACGTATCGCCTGATGGAAAGCGATTACCGTCGCCCATAAACACCTGCAACACCAGAGGAGCCACAAGTGCTTGCCTACCCGGAGGACGAAGATAGAATGCCTCTATGCTAGTAATTTCACCGGCTATCTTACCCCCACACCGGAACACAACAATCGCTTGCTCGTTCACCGCTGTAAAGTGGTGCGGTAAGATGTGAATATTAACGTTTTCACATAGAGGTCGCTAAGGTGTAAAAACCTTTCAAATAAACAATGCAAAGATCGACACACTAAGCATAAGGAAAAATATACAAAGTCGAACAAAACTCCTGTACAATAATAAAATAAATACAAACAACATCTTAATAAAAAAAACTCGTCAGTTCTACCTGGAGCTAGGGTAGCAAAGTGGTTAACGCGCTGGACCGGTAATCCAGAGGTACCGGGTTCGATTCCCGATCTCTTCCAGCAGGTAGCTCCTTTTTCAATTTTTCTTTAAGCTTTGATCTTTGTATTAATGGTTTAAATGTCTGTTTATTGTTTTCTTGTGTTAAATGCGACGCAGTGAGGTGTGGCGATCCGATCGAACGCTGCGTGTATGCCGCTATGATTGGCTAACGGCCCGATATATGCCGAGCCAGCAAGCAGCGACTTTAGACAGGAGCGGAATGACGGAAGGTGTCTCGCTCACTCCCATGGCTGCCTCGCACCTTCCACGTTCCCCCAGTTGCATTGGTGGGTAGACTACTTTCCTTGGGAAAAAATTGAAAAAGTGCGAGTCTGACTCGCGCACCGAGGGTTCCGTACAAACTTACACTTATCCATCTTAATTGGCCTGGTTGAGTTAAGTTTGCATCCAAATTACGTATGATGTTTGAAAAGGACTATATTTTTCAAGGTTTTATTACAAATGTATAGTATTACTTTCCAAATTTCATAGTTCTAGGTTATCGGGAAGTACCCTATCATTTTGATTCCCTTGAGAGTGTCGAAATGTAGGTTTTTTGCGACATAAACGGCCGTATCTTTTTTTCACGTTAACGTAGAAGTAGAAGTTTGATTTTTTTCACAGCTTCAAGGGACCGTAGACCTGAGTATATTTATGGTGTTAATTTCGACTCGATACCTCCACGCGTTCACGAGATAAAGGGTCTTGACAGACAGACAGGCGGACGGACAACCAAGTGATCCTATAAGGGTTCCGTTTGTTCTGATTGAGGTATGGAACCCTAAAAATATATACTGCAGTAGGCGTTTTTTGAGGTGATTGTCGTAGTGTTTAACTTATTCAATGACTTGGAAAAAATATAGACTTAACAAGGACGTACGCTTTGAGAGTACCAAAATAATTATACGTATTCTGAATTTAGTCCTATCTCAACTCTGATTTCCTTGCCTCCGAAACGCCTCGTTTGTAGTTCATGTTTCCGCCCCGCTCACTCAAACAGTAAATAAAAGGGGTTTGAAAGGAAAAGCACGATACAATCTTTGGATCGGAAACTGAAGGATAAATCACCACGCGGTTAGGGAGTCCAATCTTAAAATGTTTAAATGAAATATCGTAATGAATGATAATCACAGTTTGTAGCAAAATTATTTCTATTAAATTGATGTACATAAAACAAAATAACATTAAAGCTATTTTGTTAGTTCCATAGGAAAATGTTCAAGAAAATGTAACATTATATTACTTGCTCTTAACACGTTCACGGACAGTGCGTCGAGAGACGTAAACTAAAACCCTCGTAATATGGCATTACGGCTGTAGACGGGAATTTAATTTTCATTAAAAGTGGCATTTCGTCCACAGCCGAATATTTGTCATAGTATTTATAGGAAGGTTATGTCTCTGTGCCGTTTTTGGATGTAACACAAACCCGCCAGTGCCACAGCAAGCACTCATATTGTTGCACACAAGTTACCTCCATCACGCACACATTGACAGACCGCGTGTTGCGACGCTTCGTCTGTGGCCGGACGATTCGCATACATATTCCGCCGCTCAGTCGCCGTGTGCCGCAGCGGGAGACGTTTCGTTGCGACAAGGTGCGGTATGGGAATTCTCGGTGAACGGTACGTATCATTTTATTGATAATTTAACAAAATATTTACTTGTAGTTGTATTTGCTAGTTACTTAAGTGTGCTGGGAAAAATTTAGTTAAGATTTTAGTGCTGATAAGTGCATCTGAATGAGAAATAGGTACTTATAAAAACTGACGAAATCCTACTAATATTTATAATAAATTGTGAATATTTGGATTTTTGCTACTCGATAACACAAAAACCGCTGAACGGATTTAAATGACATTTGGCATACGCTTAGTTTACGAGTGATTAGATCTTTTCCCCGAAATCGTTAATTCCGAGTAGCAAACTTTCCATTCGCATTTTTCCCCACTCGAACTTCTACCCGCCACTTTTTTTTCTCATTTGCTTGCTTCCTCATTCTCAAATATGGCCAAACGACATTTATCACAATATTTCTAATTCTTAAACGATATTTTTTCTATAGCAAAAGTTTCCCAGTCGCTTCTTTTTGCAATAGTTTTGTTTCTTACGAGATATTTTTCCTAAACTCAAAGATTCCATGTCAATTTTTTTCCCGATGTTTTGATTTCTTAAGCGATATTTTTCCGAAACTCAAAGTTTCCATGTAATTATTTTTCCCAAAAAATATCCCACTCTTTTTTTGCAAAATTTGTATTCCTTAAGCGATAATGTTACTATTCTAAAACTGCAACCCTTTCAGAATAACGTCAATGTATAACAAACTCACACACATTGCCGCGAGTCGACAATCGAGATACACGGCAATGTGTAGTTCTAGCCTTAGAGCATAGACAAATGGAGAGTTCGTAATGTAAACTCTTCGAACAAATTTTTTCGCTAATTTTAGCGGGGGCGAGGTAAACATGTACAGCACACCGCCAAAAGATGAATAGCTCATGGCGATGGCGACCACGTATAAGAAAGCGCAGCGTAGCGAGCGTTGTGGCAAGTCTGTGGCGAGGCCTATGTTCGGCTGTTGCTGATAGAATAGGTAGATAAATATTAGGTATTTATTTTTTATTTTTTTATACGTGGTAAATTCTAATTAAATTAATAACAATTTGATTTATTGTTTTCTCTTTTGCTCATTCATATGTTTAAATAACTTCATAAGTGGTTTCATATAAGTACATAGGTTTTTACAAATGCCACTCTACCATATAATATAAATTTGTTAAACATATCGGATAAAATCAAATAAAGGATGAGAATAAATAATTTCTTATCATTTATTTGATTTATCGAAAGGCAACAGCAAGAAAGGTTTCAAGTGTGTTGCTGGGTTTTTAGATCGGCATCGGCGTACGTTCTTTTCTTGAATGTTATGTTCACTGACCTCTATACTACTAGCACGTTGAACTAATTATTCCATGAACGCCTCGGGTACTAAAATTGACATTTCATACAAACGGCTGTTTGATCTGTGACGATCTGTGAATCACTAATATTAGATCCATGGACGCTAACACAGCTTGCACATAGCTATCAGCCAAAATGGCGAAAATCAACTGGTTTCATTTTGACAACGACAATATCACGTCGAGCGTAGTTGTTTTAGAAGTCAGTGGTTGTTTAAGCCCGAAACCACGGGCGGCAGTTTCATTTCAGTTTAGCTGTGCGAGAGTGATAAGGACACAATGTCACAAAATATAGACAGACAAAGAAACAAATATATGAGTTTTTGGATAACATCTTCTACAAACAGAATTTTCACTTTAAAAAATTCCACACTAAAAAGTTCTTATAAGACAATGCAGTTCATTCATCAAACTGATTTGACTCATTCTTTAGATGTGTCCCATCACTAGTTTGTTCGTATGTATGCTGCATAGTTACTTGAAAACTGTGTTTGTGTGCTTGGCATTCTTGATGTGGTGAATTTTTCTGTAGTGTGCGTTTATCGCAACAGCAAAAATTGTGTCTATTGAGCTATTCATCTTTTGGCGGTGTGCTGTACATGTTTACCTCGCCCCCGCTAAAATTAGCGAAAAAATTTGTTCGAAGAGTTTACATTACGAACTCTCCATTTGTCTATGCTCTAAGGCTAGAACTACACATTGCCGTGTATCTCGATTGTCGACTCGCGGCAATGTGTGTGAGTTTGTTATACATTGACGTTATTCTGAAAGGGTTGCAGTTTTAGAATAGTAACATTATCGCTTAAGGAATACAAATTTTGCAAAAAAAGAGTGGGATATTTTTTGGGAAAAATAATTACATGGAAACTTTGAGTTTCGGAAAAATATCGCTTAAGAAATCAAAACATTGGGAAAAAATTGACATGGAATCTTTGAGTTTAGGAAAAATATCTCGTAAGAAACAAAACTATTGCAAAAAGAAGCGACTGGGAAACTTTTGCTATAGAAAAAATATCGTTTAAGAATTAGAAATATTGTGATAAATGTCGTTTGGCCATATTTGAGAATGAGGAAGCAAGCAAATGAGAAAAAAAAGTGGCGGGTAGAAGTTCGAGTGGGGAAAAATGCGAATGGAAAGTTTGCTACTCGGAATTAACGATTTCGGGGAAAAGATCTAATCACTCTAGTTTACAACTTGGATTAACACATAACATACTTTTTGATACGCTTCTTAAGGTGGTTTTTTCCTCGCACGTCTCGCGCGTTTTATGAGATTTCTATCCTTGTCTCGTCTCGCCCTCCCGGTGGAAAACCACCTTTTAGACCAAGGCAAGGTGACCGAGCGTCACGGGCAGAACATTATGTAGATGTAGGTACTAAGATGGTAAGTTGTAATATGTTTTTTTCCTATTGTTGCTACAATTATGAATTACGTTCGTATTTCAAGCATGTAAACTTGTTGCAGATGGCGTCTCGTAAAAGAACAATATTTACTGTCAGCAATCGGCCTAGTGTGTTTGACGACTCGGACTCTGACAACAGAAATAAGGATCCATATTGTGACGGAGACGGTGAATATGGTTCTGATGGAAATTACGAACCTGAAAATGGTGATGCCTTGAGTAGTGACTCCGATGATTACCAGATATTTAACCGGCCTAGACCTTCCACAAGACAGGTTACCGTTTCTGAATCCGAAGAGAGTGACAATAAATCAAATGGGGAAAACGATGTCTTGACGATGACCAATCTGAAGGTAATATTGACACTCAAAATTTAGAGTGGCTGGAGGCGGTCGAACCGTAGGCTGACGAGTACCATAGAAAATCGCCGGTTCTCGATTTCCCGGTGAATTTGGTAGACCAGTTCTTCGATGATCCCTTACCTGACTCTCAAGACATTCCATCTCGTAAAGTAATAGGTTTCTTATAATATTAGATATCATCAAAACCATTATATTGTTTATTTAAGAAGATTATTATGTTTGATTTCAAGAATAAATAAATATCATGTTGATTAATACACTAATTTCATATTTTACCCCGACCCACCTGTGGCCGTTATTAGTTTACTTATAACATGTCATAGCACGCTTGGTGTGGCGGTCCGTCTGTAGACAGTCACGTCTATAGTCTTACTGCCACAAGAAGCGTCACGCAACTCACATGATACGGCTATCGTCTGTAGCCGATTTCGTCTGTGGCCGTTAGTGCCGTAACACAGGTCATAGTAGTCGCTTGACATGAATACCCGTCTACAGGCGGTTACGCCTCTGGTCGTTAATGCCGCAACACAAACATTCAAACCTGAGCAATACGACAATCCGTCCTCAGATGTTATGCCATTTTGTATGGAGAATTTCTGTGTCGTATCTCAAAAAATCAAGATCGTCCTGTGTCCGTGAACGTGTTAAAATGTAGCTTGGAGCAACCCTCTAAGTGGTAAATCAAACAACACCGCTTTTCTTAGACCTTCGGTTAAAGTATAAAGTTTGAGTAAATAATTATGTTCAGTGAATATGCTTTCGTAGGAATTTTATTATTTTGTTAGAACTTGAATTGTTGGTAAGCTATTAGGAATATTTTAAATTGATCCTGGGGCTAAAAGTAAATGTTTTACCTACTAAGTTAGATCTTGGAACTAATATAAATGTTTTTTTTTTGTCATTATATTAATTAAAATTTTATAAATAATACATAGAAAACATCCAAGCCTCTGGAACAAATATTCGAGTTCGATCATCATCAAAATATCTCCCCTGGACTGCCAACTTTGTAGGCACTTCCATGCTAGCTCAAATCTCCAAATATCCAGTCGAGAGCAATCTTCCATTGCAGATTCGCACTAAGCACTACGGAAACTTGGTTTATGAGGCAGAAACATAAAAGTAACGAGGCCATTAACTCCGGATCATTGCACCCGGTCAGACGAAGTTTTATTTGAATTCAGGAGGCATTTTATACGTAACCCCTTTATACCACGTTATGAGCCTGTTGTCATTAAATCGCCATCAAGGAATTTCTGGGGAGTGGTGATGTGACGATTTCTATCGTTTTCCGAAGTCTCTGTAAATTGGGGCTTTGCGGATGCGAATTTTTGGACGGCTTAATTTAAAGGAATGAGGAAATTGGGATAGCTTAATGCAACTTGCGGCAATGTTTGCTGAGTTTGCTATTACTTTTTAACCGTTATGAAATACATTATTTTTATTAAAGCAGTAACGTCTGCTAACCTAAACCAAATCTTTACAATGAAGCGAAAAATTTAAAAAAATTATGGTTCAGACAGGATTTGAACCTGCGTTTCCAACGGCTTTCCGGGCCAACACGGGCGTCCTACCAACTGGACCACCGAACCAGATGTCAGAGCCATTGAATGTTTCAACCAGTTGCTTCGACATGCCTTGGCATCGTAGCGCCATCTACCGTAAAGATTTTAGACTTAATAGTCGATTTATAGTTGATTTTTCAATTTTTCGCTTCATTGTAAACATTTTCTTATAATGTCCCTATGCGTTTTTTTTGTTGTGCACCTACCTGTAATGTGAAATTATGTTTGCTGGGTTGCTAGGTTGTCTGCCATTGCTCCGCAAGGAAAATAATCAATGCACATAGGTAGGTTTCTCTTACATTGAGAGAATATTTACCGGACTTATTCACGTGCGTTAATTTTTTGTAAGTATGTAACTTCGTTCGCGCTCTGTGGTGCTTGGCTCCGCCTTTTTATTTTGCTTGCGCGTCTCAAGAGCGTAACCAGACGAGCAATAGTATCGTATACTACAAATATAAGACTTACGAAGACCAAAAGAGAAGAGCCCTCTGTAGTATTCTTAACTACCGATGAAAAAAGACGGCTCTTATTACTTTAACATGCTGTATAGCGCGTGAGTTGACGAAATGTGATTCGAGTTTTATACCCGTCTTGCTCGCTCTTATGCGACCCAGATAAGAACCTCTCAGTTTTCTACTAAACCCGAATTACAATCTGAGAGCTCACGGACTGTATATCTGTTTATATGTGTAGCTGTCTGTGGAAGCGTATCTCTCAAACAAATGGACCGATTTAAATGCCTTCTTTCACTCCTAAATTGCTTTGTCTTTTGTGATAGTTTTCAGCAATGTTTGGTTTAACTTACCGCAGCCATTTTCATGATATTCAGGTGTGATGTGAACAAGTGATAGGATCTCAACCAATATTGAAGTTAAGAATTCCAAATTTTGCGATTATGTTCTGATTTAGTAGCATTTTATAACACTCATTAAAGAAGGCCTCATGATGACCAGCCCAGCGACGCAGCTGGACACAAGGGTATTGGAGGTTTCTTAAATGTTCAATTTAGTTTACTTATTGTATATTCCGTGACCTTGTGAACACACACATAGGCACTCGTATCTCTGACCGGCCCTCATGGAAGCCACTAAATCATCAAAGTGCCGTCACGTCTGAAAGACCCGTACATTTCAATGCCGGTAATGCAATTTCGACGACGTCAGACGCACGGCTTTGCCAAATGTGAAGTCATCATTCATGATTGATAAATGCATGTTGCTTCGGATGTCGCTGCGTATATTCTAGCAATACTCTGTCTATTTGAGATATCTGAGGTTCGGTGATGTGACGTAAACGTAACCGCAGGCTTGAGTGTAGTCTACTATCTTACAACAATTTAGTAAATTAATTTGATTAATAGACATTGCTGTGTCCCGGTTACACTCTGTTACATGTTACATAATAATTTACCGGTTAATTCAATCTGTTTATATAGACACTTTGACAAATGAAGGCCTCAATTCTTTGTCTTTTTATCTGTGTCTGCAGCTGACTGTACAAAGGTGGTCAATATAGTTACTGAAGATGCATGTCAACTTTTTCAGACGTATGATTATTTTGACTTTCCGCCGCCGTAACTTAAGTGGAAAATATGTTTTTTGTGCGTTTTCCATGTTGTCATTTTATATTCTCCATTCTTATTGTATGTAAAACTTGTGTCCATTTCAAACGCAAACAAACTAAAAAATTTAAAAATTTTCTGTTTGATTTGTAGACATGAAAATCTCGTGAAGTGAGAAGAAAACAAAGAGAACATAACAAGGAATGTTATGTTTAGTATGAATGACAATATGGCCTGAATTCCACAAGGCTTGCGATATATCTATTATACCTAGATATTTTATATCCGTTGGATCTACTATGGCCACAACAGATGTTTCAATCTCGCCATTTCGACTACAGTAGGTGATATTGAAAAGCTGTCATTTTAAGGAGAATGTGGCTAAAAAGTAAAACAGTAAAATTTAACATAATATCAGGTGCCTTTATTTTAATGGTTAGTAAGTAATTACTATAACTCCAGTTTTAATTTTAAGCCTTTCAAAATACAGAAGGTACTTCCATGAAAAAATAGTATCAAAGCAGTATTTCCTTGGATGATGTATATCAGTCATACTACTAAAGCAGACTATATATATTGATCTGTTGAGATCACGGATGGATCATGCCCGGGGTTTTTGCTGCATGAATGATTTGACGTTTACTATCGGCCTAGAGGGCTGCCATCCGTCCGGGTTTCCCCGGATTTGTATTAGTTTGAAGGCCGTCCGGGGGGGTTTTCAATAAGTTTCCGGGGACACTTATTGAAAACCTATTAAAGCGATTGTTTTTTTAATCCAGCGTATGGGGTCCCTGAAGGTCTCTGCAAATGGATTGCTGATTTCCTGAGTGAGCGTTCGATCCGAGTAGTCCTTGATGGCTACACTTCGGATCCCAGGGCTATTGACGCCGGTGTTCCTCAGGGGTCTGTTCTGTCTGCAACTCTTTTTCTGCTGCATATTAACGACATGCTTATGCCCGGTACCTTTGGGTATGCTGATGACAGCACAGTTGTTGACAGATACACATCCAGCGCAAATCCCAAGAGGGACGAAATCCAGTCTTGTCGAGAGGCGATGGTGGATCGATTGAACCAAACTCTCGTGGCAGTGTCCGAGTGGGGAGATGCCAATTTAGTTGGATTCAATGCCACCAAGACTCAGGCGTGTCTGTTTTCCGCTAAACGGAGTCCCTTTGACCTGACTCCCACTTTCCAAGGTGTATCCGTTCCGATTTCAGACCACCTAGAGCTTCTTGGGATGACCTTATCATCCAACCTGAACTTCGGCCAATACATTGAATCCTTGGCTACAACTGCAGCAAAAAAACTTGGGATACTATCTAAGGTGAGGCGGTACTTCACGCCGAGACAGCTGCTTCAATTATATCAGGCGCAAGTCCGATCATGCATGGAGTACTGCTGCCATCTTGGGGATGGGTCCGCCAAGTACCAACTGGCCGCCTTAGATTCAATTGACAAACGTGCGAAGAAGCTCATTGGCAACCCTGCCTTAGTTCAGGAAAAGCTGCAAAACCTCGAACACCGCAGGAAAGTCACCTGTTTATCGGTTTTCTACCGGATACACTTTGGTGAGTGTGCACTAGGACTGCATGAATTAATTCCACTGTCTCCGTTCAGACAATACAGTACTCGGCGCGAACTTGGATTCCACCCTCATGTTGTCGATATACGACTGATTCGTACGACACACTTTGCGTCTACTTTCCTTATGAGGACAGCTAAGGAATGGAACTCTCTTCCTGCGCACCTGTTTCCTGAAAAATATAACTTGGATCTCTTCAAGTCGAGAGTAAATAGGGATCTTCTAGCCAAGCATGCTCCATCTTAGGCCTTATTGTCACTTAACATCAGGTGCAATCGAGGTTAAATGCATGGCTATTTTGAAAAAAAAAATATATTCATATTATTTACGGGCACGCCCGGGGAAAAAATGCGGTTTACACCGAATGTCCTGGTTTTTTAACTCTTTGTCCGGGTTCGGCGAATTTGGAGATGGCAGCCCTGCCCAGTGTTATATCGTGCACTAAAAACCCCGGGGTATGGTCATAAGAAACGTCGAATTCATCTGGTGGATACAAGGAAACCACATCCAATTAGGCGATCGTAATAGTAGGTAATTTCACGCCCCGCCGTGTTGATCCGAGTGGGGCCAACACTTCTTTAATGAGTACGGTAGGAAGTCTTAAATTAAGGAAATCTTATTAAGAAATTCCTACGTGTGTCGTCGGCTAAAAGCTAGGGCGAGGGATCCATGCGGGCTCTAATGAACGTGCTCGAAATTTATAACACCTTTAACCTTTTAGTCATTTTGTAAGGCGGACATGACCCGGTAACGCATTAATTTTCGTGAAAGTATTTTTGCTTCCATAATGGTTCCGGATTGAGGAGTCGTTTCAAATTGGGAAAATGCTCATTTTTAGGGTTCCGTATCCAAAGGGTAAAAAACAGGACCCTATTACTAAAACTCCGCTGTCTGTCCGCCTGTCTGTCTATCTGTCTGTTTGTCCGTCTGTCCGCCTATCTGTCTGTCCGTCTGTCTGTCTGTCCGTCTGACGCCAGGCTGTATATATCTCATGAACCGTGATAGTCAGTTGAAATTTTCACAGATTATGTATTTCTGTTGCCGCTATAACAACAATTAGTACTAAAAACAGAGTAAAATTCAACCATTTATACAAAAATCAATAAAAAGAACAGATCGATTTTTAGTATCGGACAACCTCACACCAATAGAATTAGCCCCACAGTAAGCTCTAGTGTGGCTCTAGTAGGCGTGTGTTATGGACACTAGACGATAAAGTCGATAAACATACTTTTATTGATAAATGCCTACAATCTAGGTACATACTTAAATACAATAACATCCATGACCCAGGCACAAACATTCGAGTTCATCACACAAATATTTGCCCTTTCCGGGATTCGAACCCAAAACTGCAGGCTCAGTAAGCAGCTGCTTTACACACTACACACTTACGACACTTTTTTCTGAATTTTTTATGGTGTTGTCGTGGATCAAAATTTGTATTTTACTTGGCATATTTCATATCTAATATCACGCACTTTAAGTAGTACTAAAGTTAATAAGATAAGGGTTACAGATAAAACGTTTGCTCGCATCCTTGTGAGTAAATAGAGGGACGTAGAACACTGAGGCTAAACTCCCCTGGCTGGTTGATTAGTTCTCAAACACTGTGAGTGGGTATTGCGTGAGAAAAAAGTTAGGTATGTTGGAATCAATAGGCGGAAGTCCAATCTTATTCCGTAGAATAGAATATCGTTTAACGGAAGAATCGTGAGATACCCTATTGTAAACATCTAGACTGACGAGGTTAGTGGGTATTGCATCGGAGAAAAGTTACATCGTGAGAAACAATATCCAGAAATTCAATCCAATAAGACAAAAAATAAATATAAAATATAATAGAATAGACATTTGATGTAGGCGATACATATCGATATTTTCAGTTGTGATGTAAAAATAGAGCACATCTCTGAAGTAAATATAGGGTGCCCCACGACTTTGCCGCATGGAGGGAAAAGTACCTTTAATCCTAAAAATAAATAATTATTTGTATTGAACATATTTTAATAATTAATTTACAAATTCTGAAACAACCTTAAGTATTAAAACCAATTAGACGAAAAATACCATAACCAGAAATTCAATCTAATGAGACGAAAAATAAATATAAAATAGAATAGAATAGACATTTGATGTAGCCGATGCATATCGATATTTTCAGTTGTGATGTAAAAATAGAGCACATCTCTGAAGTAAATATAGGGTGTCCCACGACTTTGCCGCATGGAGGGAAAAGTACCTTTAATCCTAAAAATAAATAATTATTTGTATTGAACATATTTTAATAATAATTAATTTACAAATTCCGAAAAACCTTAAGTATTAAAACGAATCAGACGAACAATACCATAACCAGAAATTCAATCCAATTAGACGAAAAATAAATATAAAATAGAATAGAATAGACATTTGATGTAGCCGATACATATCGATATTTTTAGTTGTGATGTAAAAATAGAGCACATCTCTGAAGTAAATATAGGGTGTCCCACGACTTTGCCGCATGGAGGGAAAAGTACCTTTAATCCTAAAAATAGGTATATAATTATTTATATTGAACATATTTTAATAATTAATTTACATTAAAAAAAACCTTAAGTATTAAAACTAAACTAACCTACTCATACCCTAAATTGGAAATCTCGCCCCTCGTCCTCCCCAATGCAAAGGTACCCATAACGCGCGCCGCGTTGCCACGTTGAATCGCAATTTGACAACTTTGCATCAGGAATGACCCGGAGCGTGGGTCAAGGCACAGTATAATAAAGAGTACTAACGTACAGTATGGACACTCCCTGCCTCCCGCCGAAAGTGCCGCCCACCCGCGCTCGGTTACCTCGCAGTTACCGGCTGGCAAGGACGCGACGACGCGAGCGGAGGCCACGTATAATATTCAAATATTAAACAAATACTTTTGTAATGGGCGTGTTGTGCTGTGTACGGTTGTTTAAGCTCTATAAACAACAAAAATAAAAGAAAGTTCTACAGATTCCCATTGGATGAATCAAGGCAAGTACATACCCAGTTATTTTCAAAGTGTTTTATGTTTTAGTAGAAAACCAACTTACAATAGGTGTACCTATGTTTAGTATTTTTTTTGCCCTATCCGTTTTCGACCTAAACCTATCAGATCACACTGAAAACAAAACAATATATACCTATATGAACAAAAAATCACGTTTTCAACTTACGTACCTAATATTTTGGTGGCCTGAATTTCCTTACAAAAATTTAGTTAGGTACTTCGTTTATACTGATTCAAAATAGGAAACTATTTGTATAAATCGAGCTTAGCACACAAAATTAATTCGACGCCGCTATTACAAGGTCATCTCATATTGCTGCACATTGTGTCCCCGACTCGTGCGTTAAAAATGGCGGCAGCAACCCTAGCATGTCTTATCTCACTCACACAAGCATGGTACGCGTTCACCTACACGAGCTTAGACTGTGTGCGAAGCAACGCGTTTCTTTCATACATTTGATCGCCATTGTCCGAGGTGTGGTCAAGGCCTGCCTCTCGCAATCGCTCTTATTTATTTGTTGGTTGTTTGAACGTAATATAATATAAAAAGTTATAACATTTGCTGGTCAAATTGTATTTATTCTCATGTGATTTGATTTCATTGTTCGATGTTTACCTATTATTTTTATATCGGCATGAGAAAGGACTGCGAGCCTCGTATCCCTAGCCGAAACCTAAAAGATTTTATTAATGCGTAACCTGACAGAAGAGACCGGCTATCGAACGCGGTATCTCTGGATTACCGGTCCCACGTGTCAACCACTGCATCGCCCCAACTCAAGGAGACCTCTGGAGTTTTTCTTTATGTTTTGTGTTTTGATTTCTGTATAATTTGCTTAATAAAAATGGGTGGTTCGACCACATTAAGAAATAATAAAACACTAGATTCTTTACAAAGTTACGAAAATTAGTTGTTTGTCTTAGCAAGAGTTAAGTTTTTCAAATTTAAATAATTTATACTGTTACGAGCGTGGGGTTCGTATTTGATAGAAAAGCACAAATTAATCCACAAATAAAAACACACACTTTATTACCAAAATAACGCACTTACAATTCACACGAACTGTACTTAAAATCCACTAATTAACACAAACACACTATTACACAAATTACGCACTCACTATTCACACGAACTGTACTGTAAGCGCACTAATCACTTGAGTCTTTCTCTCCGATTATCCTTGTACTCGCACTGTATCGCAGTTAAAATGTAACTAACTCGCGCCGGCTGCTTGCGCCTTTTATATCCCGCGGGGCCCGCTTTCTCGACGCATTGTCCACACATATCGCGAATATTCTAGTAAAGTCCAGCGTGAGGGCCGAGAACATTCGAGGCCATATATGTCTCTCTCTAATGGTGCACTCTCTGTCACACCCTTCTCGAATGTTCCGAGTATAGCTGTTTCTTTCTAGTAGTCCCATCCTTGTTACACACTTCTCGAATGTTCCGAGTATAGCTATCTCTTTCTACTAGTGCTATCTCTGTCACTCCTACTGGAAATTTCGCCATATAATGATTTGTGCTTCAGAGGCCCATAAGGGGTCCTGAAAACGCCTGAAAACGGGTTTTCAGGTTATGGCGTCATCTGATAGAGGGTGCCCTGAAACGGACTGAAAACATGTTTCAGGCGCCTGAAAACGACGGCAACTTGGGTGAAATTTCGATCTTTAGATATGTGATAGAGCAACTTCTGAAACGGCCTGAAATGACTTTTCAGCCTGCTGAAAACGCCTCTAAAGCACTGAAATTGACGTTCAAAGTTTTTGACCTAACCTACCGGCGTAACACTACCCCCTCCTAAGACATGCTCGTCCCGAGCATCATTATTTCCGTGGTATCTGGCCAGCCGGTCAACATGAACAATCTTGCTCGGACTACGAGGATTCCGCTGGATTCGATATGTGACGTCGTTTATTTTAGTGACTACCTTGTAAGGCCTCTCCCAATTCGGAGACAGTTTCGGGGACTTCCCTACACGTCGCATAGGGTTATGTAGCCAAACCAACGAACCTTCCTCAAAACCCACTTGATAAGACTTCCGGTCATATCGGGTTTTCATCTTTATGCTAGCGTGGAGCCCGTGTTCACGTACCAGGCTGTGAACATCGTCAATCCGATCCCTCAAATCACTCGCATATTCTGTGATAGATCTCGGTGTATCAGGCGGACGTCCAGTCAGGAGATCTGCAGGCAAACGGAGTTCTCTTCCAAAGTTCGCATACGATGGAGTAACCGCCGTACTTTCATGAGTTGCCGACCTATAAGACAACAGGAAGAGGGGGATATGCCGATCCCAATCTTTTTGGTGGCTTTCAACGACCTTGGCTAGATGTCTCTCCAGTGTCTAGTTAAATCTCTCGACCATTCCATCCGACTGTGGATGATACGCCGTAGTCCTTGTCTTGTGAATTCCCATTATGCGACAAGTCTCCTGAAAGACCGCAGATTCGAAGTTTCTACCTTGATCACTGTGGATTTCGAGAGGTACCCCAAACCGGCAGAATACTTCGTTCACTAACTTTTCTGCTATGGTGACAGCTTCTTGGTTAGGAATCCCAAATACCTCAGGCCACTTCGTGAAGTAATCCATCACGACAAGAATGTACTTGTTTCCGGAGTCGATACTGGGAATGGTCCTGCGACGTCTAATGCAACCCTTTCCCAAGGTGCTCCAACGTTGTACAACTTGAGTGTTCCTCGGCTACGAGTATGCGGTCCCTTGACTGATGCACAGTTAGTGCACCTTTTGCACCAGTTTTCAACATCTTCTCGGCAGTGAATCCAATAAAAGCGTTGCCGAATCTTCATCAGGGTCCTTTTCACTCCAAGGTGTCCACCAGACGCTCCATCGTGAAAGCTTTTCAAAACGTCTCTCACCCTTCTCTTTGGGACAACGACTTGCAGGTGAGCATCCTTCCCATTTGTTGATTCCCATTTTCTACACAGCACGCCATTGTGTATAATCAAGCTATCCCATTGTGCCCAGTAGCTTTTTGTTACCGCACTCATCGGAGCTACATCACACCATCTTGGTTTAGGCACACCCGCACTAATCCATTCAAAAATGGGTCTCACGTCAGGGTCCTCTTGTTGCGCTTTCTGCATGATCTCATCACTCCACTCATCGCTGACGGTATCAGTTCTTATCATTCGAACACATTCCTTATCTTCTTGTTTTGAGCAATGCTTACAGTCGTCCGCACAAGGTCTTCGTGATAGGCCGTCAGCATTTCCATGTGATTTCCCACTACGGTGTTCGATGATGAAATCATATTCCTGCAGCTGTTCAATCCATCTTGCCACTTGTCCTTCGGGGTTTTTAAATTCTAGCAACCACTTCAAAGCAGCATGGTCAGTTCTAATGCGAAACTTCCTTCCCAACAGATATTTGCTGAAATGCTGTAACGTCTTGACAACTGCTAGCAATTCCCTCCGAGTGACACAGTAATTCCTCTCTGGTTTAGATAATGACTTGCTGAAGTACGCAATCACAACTTCATTATCTCCTTTTTTCTGTGACAAGACACCTCCAATTCCAGTGTTGCTAGAGTCTGTGTCCACAATAAAATCCACCTCCGGGTCTGGATACCCCAATATTGGCGTTTCACAAAGTCTTCCTTTAAGCTCGTTGAAACTTGACTCACATTGTTCGTTCCAGTCAAATGATCGTTTTTCTTCCGTTAGTTGATGCAAAGGCTTTGCTATATCCGAGAAGTTCTTCACAAAACGTCTGTAGTATGAGCAATCCTTCACGGCGCTAATCTTCTCAGGATCTGTCTGGATGCCGTCCTTTGAAATCACGTGTCCCAAGTAATTCACTTTACGTTTGAAAAACGAGCATTTCTTCGAACTGAGTTTCAGATTTGCCCCTCGTAGTTTGGCTAGCACCTGCTCCAATTTATTCAAGTGGTCATCGAAGTCTCTACCAACGATAATGATGTCATCTAAATAGACCAAGCAAGTTTCTCCTAGAAGTCCAGCTAATAGTTGTTCCATTAATCTCTCAAATGTGGCTGGTGCATTACACAGTCCAAATGGCATAACATTGAACTGCCAGAGTCCCTTGCCAGTAGAGAAGGCCGTCTTCTCTTTATCCTTGTCCTTGATTTCGACTTGCCAATAGCCACTTTTCAGATCCAACGTTGAAAACCATTTCATTCCGTTCAACGTGTCTAAGGTGTCGTCGATTCGAGGAAGTGGGTAGCTGTCCTTCTTTGTCACATCATTGAGTCGACGGTAGTCAATACAGAATCTCATGGTGCCGTCCTTCTTTTTAACCAAAACTACGGGAGAACACCACGGGCTTGTTGAAGGTTCAATAACGCCGCTTCTTTGCATTTCCTCGATCATGCCCTCAACCTCCTTCTCCCGAGCTACTGGAACTCTCCGAGGGCGCTGTCGGATAGGCATAGTTTCCCCAGTGTCGATCTCATGCTGAACCACTCCAGTTCTTCCAATGTCATCGTCATGCGAAGAAAAGACGTTGCGATATCGTAGCAGTAAGCTACGCGCCTTAAGGAATTGCTCCTCGGTAAGGTGCTCCCTGGAGTCATTTAGTAATTTTTCAACATCCACTGAAGGCTTAACATGCCCAGGTTTCACGCTTACCTAAGATTCCCGACAGCCTCTTATCCAAGAAATTTCTTCGCATGATCCGACCAGCGTTCCTTTATTGAGGACGCATTCCGTGTCACTTGGATTAAGGATCCTTACAAATGCTGTAGATGCCGTGGTTACCATTGTACGGGCTGTTATCCACGGTTTATCAGCATCCAACCTCTCCACCACCACACAGCGGTGAGATTGCGGCCTTGTGGAGTTCGGCAATTTCACTGGAACTAAAACCTGCGACCTTGGTTGAAGAATGGTTCTCCTGGTACAGTAGACATTTCCATTTACTCCACCTTGTATTGGAATCTCATCAACTCCAAACTTTAGAACTCCAACCATCAAGTCGATTTTACAGTCATATCTCCTCATAAAATCCAAACCAATAATGCAGTCGTCCACGATGTTAGCAACGATCACTTTATGCCAGTATTCTTTTTCACCTATTTTCACAGCCAACTCTCGTTCTCCTTGGACGGAAATGTACTGGCCGGTAGCAGTCTGCAGATGGAGATGTCTAGGTCGAACTAGATGATCTCTGGTCAGGTGTCTCAGTAGCCGAGAGCTGATCACAGTCCGAGAAGCTCCGGTGTCTATGGTCAGGAGACATGCTATTCCACAAATTTCTCCTTTGACAACCAGACTATTCCCGTCGTTCGCCTGTGAGATCATAATTGGGACATTTCGACCACTAGCCAGCACTCGTCCCATAGTCCTGGCTTTTATTCGTTTCCCTGTTGGGGCTCTGACTCCACAGAGCCTATTGTCCTCACCATTGGAGCGGGGTCTCTGTCCCTCCTAGTCCTTTTTGGACAGCCTGACTGCAGGTGACCACGTTCTCCACAATGGTAGCAACGTGGCCCAAATTCGCGGCGAGAATCCACTGGCTTCGAAGTCGACACTTCTCGCACCCTGAAAGGCCTGGATGAGTCCTGTCGTACAGCTTCCACCTCAAGAGCGTGGGCTACGGCATCTTTCAGGCTGCCGTGATGTCCCAATCGCACGGCTGCCCTCACTTCCAGATCCCGGATACCATCGATGAAGGCCTGCACCAGCATACTGTCCACAAAGGATGCTGACGTACGTTGATAGGCCTTCCTAACCAACTTCTCGATTTCCAAGGCCCACTGTTGTAAGGACTCGTTACGTCCTTGCGTCCTATCCTTTAACTGGGCTCGGTATACGTGCTCCAGGTGACTGTCGCCGTAACGTGCCTCCAAGGCTTCCAGAAGGCGGTCGTACGTCCGGTCGTTCCCCAGAGCTTCGAGTATGGTAAGGGCCTCGTCGCGCAGTGCCAACGTCAGTGCTGTCCTGGCTTGCTCCTTATTCCAACCATTAGCCTGGGAAACAGACTCGAACTGCAGCTTGTAGGCTGTCCATGATGAGCTACCATCAAAGGGGGGTACCTTAAACCTGGCGCCTCCGGCCACCGATGCGTCGGGTACATAGGTACTTGGACCATTAGCGACTTTAATCTCAAGTTTTTGGAGGCGGTTCTCACAAGTCTCAATTTTTTTATCGACGTCATGGACTCGACTCTCCAGTTTTTCATCCATATCGGCCAGTTTTTCTTGGACCTCGAACAACTCCTTCTTCCATTCAGTCGTGGACTCGTGTACCTCACGAAGCATTCGTGCCTGTACCTCCTGGTGTTCCTTTTGCACTCGAAGGATTCGGGACTGTTCCTCCTGTTTTCTGGCCTGTTCGTCCTGTTTTCTCGACTGTTCCTTTAGGAGGACAAAGATGGCGTTAAGGTCCACTCCTTGTGCAGCTGGAGCAGTTGATTCCGACATACCAGGCGTCGAGTCTCCCGATCCAGATGTTTGGCTTCGCGTCGTCACTCCCTTCGGCTCTGTTTCTCGTGGCATTAACGGCATTTTCTATCCGCACTTCTGACACCAAATGTTACGAGCGTGGGGTTCGTATTTGATAGAAAAGCACAAATTAATCCACAAATAAAAACACACACTTTATTACCAAAATAACGCACTTACAATTCACACGAACTGTACTTAAAATCCACTAATTAACACAAACACACTATTACACAAATTACGCACTCACTATTCACACGAACTGTACTGTAAGCGCACTAATCACTTGAGTCTTTCTCTCCGATTATCCTTGTACTCGCACTGTATCGCAGTTAAAATGTAACTAACTCGCGCCGGCTGCTTGCGCCTTTTATATCCCGCGGGGCCCGCTTTCTCGACGCATTGTCCACACATATCGCGAATATTCTAGTAAAGTCCAGCGTGAGGGCCGAGAACATTCGAGGCCATATATGTCTCTCTCTAATGGTGCACTCTCTGTCACACCCTTCTCGAATGTTCCGAGTATAACTGTTTCTTTCTAGTAGTCCCATCCTTGTTACACACTTCTCGAATGTTCCGAGTATAGCTATCTCTTTCTACTAGTGCTATCTCTGTCACTCCTACTGGAAATTTCGCCATATAATGATTTGTGCTTCAGAGGCCCTGAAAACGGGTTTTCAGGTTATGGCGTCACCTGTAGAGGGTGCCCTGAAACGGACTGAAAACATGTTTCAGGCGCCTGAAAACGACGGCAACTTGGGTGAAATTTCGATCTTTAGATATGTGATAGAGCAACTTCTGAAACGGCGTGAAATGACTTTTCAGCCTGCTGAAAATGCCTCTAAAGCACTGAAATTGACGTTCAAAGTTTTTGACCTAACCTACCGGCGTAACAATACTAAATAATACGGCGTAATTCACTGACCTTGATAATATTATCTGTTATGATAAACTCATCCATATAGAATTCGTGAATCATATCGAAACAAAATATGAGAATTCTATAATAAGAATTAGCCATGTTGGCTGGAGCAGTCACAAATTAAGCTTTTATTTGCATAATTATGTTTAAATATAATGAAGTTGGACGTGGGTAGTATAAAACGCAGCCATTTGTAGAAAAACCTTTTTTTATTAAGCTATATTTTCAGGTATTCCTTACAAACTAAATTACTTATCTAAAGGTAATTGATAACTTCGCACTCATGACGTTATCTATTACAAAAATAGATAGCTGAGATAACAAATTTCGGGAAGTGATTACAATATCACACTCGTATAAGTTTATCTAGTTTAATTCTATAATCTATTCACAGAATAATCCTACGGTATAAAGTGAAGGTCAATATAAAAGGAGGTCTTCACACTGACGACGCGTTACGCGGAGTGGTAGATTCAAAGCATTGAATTGAAAACAAGCGTCTTCGCACCGCTCGAACGATACATTTTTCTTACAGCGACCGCGTGGGACTAAGTGCGCATTTAATGTGAATCCCGTCTTTCTAAATCAATTATCAAAGCATTTTCACAAGTTGCTTAGATAATATTATCTTCAAAATAATTTCCTCTACATTATGCAGAGAAAACAAAAGAATAAAATCATAAAAACATAATCAGAGTTTTGAAACTCTGATTATGTTTTTATGATTTTATTCTTGCTCGTGCTTTAATTAGAAATACCGGTATTGATACCGGTATTTCTAATTAAAGCACGCGATACACTCAAAACTCTTAGCTAAGGAGGCTCGCAAAGGCCATTTGTGCTAATGTAAGGAATAAGAGAACAGTGATCCCAGAACTGTAGGTACTGGCTGAAGCAGTGTAAGGCAGGATCCATTCGGTGTAGTTGTTGACCCTGGTGTACAGTTCAGGGTAAGAGGAAGACCCACAGTTGCCATGAAGAGCCAGGATACCGGTTAAAGTATTGCCACATACTAAGGCGTTTCCTTCATCACCCTGGAAAAGAAAAATGGTTTAAAAATGGCGAATCATGCTTATATTAAGAAATGCCCTGTATTGAACTTTTTTTTGCAATGTGTTTCAGTAGTAATTATCAGACTATAGCTGATATAACATGATGCAATGAAAAGAAACGAATGTTACTCAACAATAATTCAGAAATACCACGGATGTTAGAACAACAATAGATTGGGGAATCTATTGATGTTATAACTTCTGTGGTGTTTCTGAACAAACATCAGCTGCTCAAGTTATTGAGTGTACTCGGAGAATAAGTAAATTTAATTTATTGAACAAACTTAGTTAAGTTTTCTAATAAAAAGTTTTGTGCGACGATTTCAGATATAATAATGAATGTAATGATATCAAATATGTTGCCTTTATTTGAATGAGCACATTACTTTATTTTGAAATGGAAAAAGGATTGTAAATCTACTTACTGAATATGAAAAATCGTAGTTTTAGGGTTTAGATAATATGTGATGTCCGTTTATAAGTAAATATGAAGCACAGCGTTTTTGGTTTAGGTACTTACAGTGCAACCAGAAGAAACGATATCATAAGATGCTGCGCAGATCATGGAAGGCATAATGTTAGGGGTGTTGTACTGGGTGTTATAAACCTGAGTGCACATTTGCTGGTTGTAGATGTATTTCCTGACAAATTTCTGCTCAACATTGGCCTGTAAGAATGAAACATTACAAAACTTACAACTTAGTTATGACTGTAACGTATTTAAACGAAAATAGGAAAAACTCACAGATCAAGTTTTAAATTATCAAAGATGTTGCGTTGATGTCCTAGCTCTTGAAAACGTTTACCACCAATAGTGTCCATGCATCGATTTTGTCCATGGCATAAAAGCAATTTACGGTGTGAGATAACCGAAATGTCTTCTTTGGCTAAGAACATTTTAAGAAGCAGAGGATCTTGGCTACAAGTGCGCGGAGATTGACTTGCGTTATCATAACATATAAATTTTTGTTACGAGTTACATACCAAAAAATTTCCAGTTGATTCGAAAGTTAGAAGCCGTACGCCGCGGGGGGCGAGGTCGCCATAACAGTATCAAAGTGAGTCTACCATTTGCACTCGGAAGCCAACACTTCGTCCGAAAAGTTAAATTTAACCTGTCTCTTAATATGTACCTACTGTACTGTCCCTTACCGTTACAAGAACTGCATTAGTAGCGGCTCCCCAGCCAACCATGATGCAATCGGTAAAATCTTCAGGGTTGTAGTTACTCGCAGGCAAACTTAGAGGGATGGCAGTTGTATTGGGGAAAGGTGTGGACAGCTGAAAAATAACAAACATTGTTATTTTGTCCTGGCTAAAAATAAAGGTAAGTCGTTGCCGTAGTCGATAAATACAAAGATTTTTCCGTGTGAGCGATAAATCTGAAGTAGGAGATGACACTTTACTAATTATACATTTTAACGGAATCACACGAAAGTTAATGCCATTTTCCATTGTTTAAATAGATTTCAAATTAAACATGAAGACGATAATATAGAATTAGTTGAGTCATAAAGTACTTGTTCAGTTCCTGAAAACATTTTAATCTTATCTGTGTTTAGTAAACTCATCAAATTATCATAGGGAAACAATAATAACTTAATGATATCAACTATTGACTAATATGCCCTTAGTTTACTTGGCGGTACTTAGTTTTGTACCTAATCAATCAACCAAGTCGTTATCTAAATTCAAAGCAAACATAGCAAATGGATTATTCGAGTACCCATCTGTTTCTAGGAATTTGATGATATCTGTTATCTAATTTATAGTTAAAACTTAAGCCTTTAGCTTTATTGACGGTTATAGAACTATGGACCCAACATTTCTACTTAACTACTGATAAACGTAATAATCAAATCCTTGGTGTTTATGCACTTATTGTAATATATATAAATATGGTTAATGAAATCGGTGATCTACTATTTCGATTATATTATGCAAATTTGAGATTTCACATTCTATTTAGGTAGGTAGGTAATATATTGAAGAAGATGCAGACTGTGGAGAAGAAATAATACTTGCTTATTTCAATATAGATTACGACGATAAATTATCTCTGAAGGAGACGTCTATCACGCCAATCTCTGAAAGATAGTCGGTGTACATCGACTAAAATGCAGACTGGAGGATATTATTTGAGGCCAAGCTCTCAAGAAGTCTGATTGACGGAGTCGTCAGTAGTGGCTTAACTCAGAACGGATTGTTTAGCAAAAGATGAGTAATGATAATGATGATGTCGATCATGAAAGTATACTTACAAGAACAATAGCAATGTCGTGCATGTAAGACGGAATGCCTTGGTAGCTTGGGTGCACGATGGTCTGAGCGATGGTTCGGAATCGGTCAACTGATGTGTCGTTAGAGAGTAAGTGAGCACCAGCAAAAACCCTGTAGTTGGCCGTGTTGATCGGAGTCCTTGAGCTGTAAACAAGAATCAGTTTTATTTTAGGACTACTGTAAGAGACCAATGATACTATAAAGAAGATAATGATGATAAGTAAGCGTTTGGCCTGCTTGATGGTAAGCAGTTATCAAAACTGAAAGTATGCTGCATTGAAAACATAACCTGCGTGTTGCTGATACCGTAAAAATAATATTCGAGTAACTAAATGGATTTTTGATAGGTTAAGTAAATATATACTCGAAGGCCAAGCAAATATAGATGACTAGCTTTTGCCTGCGACTACGTACGCGTGGAACTTTATAAAAGGGATTATTAAAAGCGCCTAAGCAAATGTAAGGGAAATTGTGCTTTTGGTCTAATAATTACATTTCCTACAGGGTCACCGCACCCCAACAGAAATGTTAACTCACTTTTCAATCTTTTTAGGTATAATTTCCAGGATGAAAACTATCCTATGTCCTTCCTCGGATCTTAAACGATCTCTATGCCAAATTTCATCAAAATCGATTCAGCGGTTTAAGCGTGAAGAGGTAACAGACAGACAGACACACTTTCGCATTTATAATATTAGTATGGATACAGATAATGAATCAGTTAACGATAGTCGTAACCGAACTCACCCATCAGGGTTCCATTGAAACATACATGAAGCCGCTGTCAATACATGTTGCAAGGTAATCAGAGCTCCGCCACATCTATGTCCTCTGGTTGCTACAACCTGGTTATTGGGCGTGAACTGTATCGAAACCTGAAAACATATTATAAAGATTATTTTTTTTCCAATACTATGCCAGATTTAGAGATATACAGTGTGTATATTTGATATAACCGCATATTGTAGCCAGACGGAGATTTTAGTGCTATAATCTGATATTTATAACAATTATTAATTTAGCGTTAACTGCCATAGCGTAATTAATTTTTTTTTAATTTCTGAGCAGCAATGTATGGCGTAGTTATTACTAGTGACAGTTATGACATCATAATGTTAAGTGTCAACAAAGAAATCCATTGCGTGCTGAATTATTTTATATGAAAATTATATATTAATAAGTGCCTGTATAAGACCCCGTAAAGTTTGCGGTCATATCAAATATACACGCTGTACTCGTATATGAGTAAGTACCACTGGAAGATGTGCTTTTGACTATGCAAACATGAAACATTTGAGTAGTAATGAAAGGCTTGAAAACACAATTGTGAGTTCTATCACGTACTATATAAGCTCCACGTGTAGCTTATGTACGAATGCTACACGTGGAGTTCTTCTATATTTAACAATAATATCCTATTTCAGTTTAGCTAATGAAACAAGGAAACAGAATAAAATAAACAATTTGAATTGCTCTTTTCTTTTTAATTATATTAGGACAAAACCCGTCGAGGTTAGTTGGCAATAGGGTACAGCTCTATCTCTAGATAGGTAATTAATGACCATGTTCTTTAGTCTAGAAATTTTACTAAAATATTGAACTTGGCAGTTTCTTACCGCATATGGATATTGAAGATTCGTCGCGAATTCTCCATTTGCAATCCTGTTTGACGCATCGTTTACATCCAAAGGCACTGCACTACCTACAAACAAGGGTAACAAATGAATATCTCTTTAAGCTTTGAAATTAATTAAGAACCTTGACCTATTGTTATTTCACTTACAAGTAGCAACCAACGCTAGAATACTAATTATTCTGTACATTTTGAAAAGTAATTTTATGTTTACACCAAAGAAATCGACTGACGATTATTGTGAATAATATAGTTCTTAAATATAAAGGTTTATCATAAATACTTTATCACAAAAATGTTATCATTATTTTATCGTACAATAAGTTGTTAGTCATAAAATCACTTACTTTTAACTCGATATCGTATGAACAGACTATGCTGACGCTATAAAGGGTTCTGTCGTAAATAATACTCTTTTCTCCAACTTGCTTGGAAATGTTTCCATTAATGTAGTAAAACTGGACCGCGAAATAGGTCGTTATTTTTATAAGACGTTAATAAAAATATATATATATATATATATATATTATTGGCCTTGGCCGGGAAATCAATATTATTTAAATAAGTCGATTAAGTTAAAAACACACCTTCCGTTTATGATGTCTCATACAAATGAGCGTACTCTTAATTTGGCCCGTTACTGCATTTTTACTTTTAATTTTTTCAAAGACTGATAAATCACCATACAGCCATTTGTCCATTAAATTTAAATAATAAAACCTAGTACTTTTTAATTGTTCTCTGCGTTTAGTTCTTGCACTGAACATTTTTCTGCTCTGCTACTGTGAATTTATTTTAAATGTCGACAAATTTCGATTAACGGACAAACAATTTAAATAATAATCTTATAATGCGGTTAATTTATTTTCAAGATTCTTGGTTATTTATTAGAGATTTCTCACGAAAGTTTTAATTTTCATAATATGATGGTATTTAATGAGTGAGTTGAAAATTAATAAATAAACAAATAAAAAATAAAACAGAAATGATTGTGTCCAAATCAATATAAAAGTTATTTTGAACTTCACCGAATGATAAAATATGGTATGGTTTCAAAAAAAAATCAGAGCGTTTAGAAGTGTTTGATTTAACTAAAATTATTAATTATGTGCATATTTTATTGTGTTTATTGTTGTGTTTTCAAATAATTTAAATTCTTATTAATATATTTTGTTTTAAATGAAACATATATTTCGGACCACAATTTTTATTCCTATTCCTAAAAAAAATAAGTACCAAATGAACTTCATGGCACTGATATAGTAAATTAAAAAAATAGCTTGGTGATTATTTCCAAGCATATTTGGAGAAAAGCACTATACAAGACTCGGCGGGAATGTCAGTTCGCAGATTCGTATTATTGAAGGCCTCGGCTACGCCTCGTCCTTCAATCAAAATCATACTCATCCACGAACTGACTTTTCCCTGCCCCGGCAGTAATGTACTATTAAACCACGGTTTAATATAAAATTGTGGTGTGTACCAAGATTTAAAAATAATGAGACATTACATGTGTCAAAACTTTACTACTTACTAGGAACTTCCTAACACAAGTATTATCTTACTTACTAGGAGATTTTAAATTCTATTTATGTAGGTAAATATATTGAAGAAGATATGCAGACTGTGGAGAAGAAATAATATTTTTATAAGGAGTGAGTAGAATGTGTGTAATTGCTTGTTTCAATATAGATTACGACGGTAAATTATCTCTGAAGGAGACGTCTATCACGTCAAGTCTCTGAAGGACAGTCGGTGTACAAGTACATCGACTAAAATGCAGACTGGAGGATATTATTTGAGGCCAAACTCTCAAGAAGTCTGATTGACGGTGTCGTCAGTAGTGGCTTTTAACTCAGAAAGGATTGTTTAGCAAAATATGAGTAATGTTTTAATGTATGGTAATGATGATGTTGATCTTGAAAGTATACTTACAAGAACAATAGCAATGTCGTGCATATTAGACGGAATGCCTTGGTAGCTTGGGTGTACGATGGTCTGAGCTTATTTACTTACATAACAAATATTTGCCCTTGCCGGGATTTGACCCCAAGACCATCGGCTCAGAAGGCAGATGCACTACCAACTGCATCGTCATTCATAATTTACATTTCCATAACAGCGTTTCTGCTGAAATCAAATTTTAGTTTAAAAAGTATACCTGCTATTTTGCTATTTGACCAAGGAACCCAAGAGATACACGCTTAAATTCAGCGTTCACGGCTGACGTATGATTTGATAATTATTATCACTTTATCAATCGAGACTGATATTCGTTTCTGTTTAAATAATTCCCTATTGGAAATCCTCTAAGTCATAATAGTTTATAAAAAAATTCTATTATAAATATTGACACCAAAGTAAATTATGAAAGAAAATTGTAATGTGATCTACTACTGCAGAGGGCGCTCCAGTAGCGTAGAATTATGGAATCATATTTGGCGTGATTGACGTTACGATGTAATAGCTCACAAAACGCCGATACGCCGGAAACGTAGGGTCACAGGTTTGAGACCGGCTTAACATTGCAGTGGATCACATTAAATTTTTAGGGTTCCGTACCCAAAGGGTAAAAACGGGACCCTATTACTGAGACTTCGCTGTCCGTCCGTCCGTCCGTCCGTCCGTCCGTCCGTCCGTCTGTCACCAGGCTGTATCTCAAGAACGGTGATAGCTAGACAGTTGAAATTTTCACAGATGATGTATTTCTATTGCCGCTATAACAACAAATACTAAAAATATAATAAAATAAATATTTAAGGGGGGCTCCCATATAACAAACGGGTGGTTGCGTTAACTTAGCACCTCATTTGTATGGGGCGCTATACATACCAGGTGCAAACTTAACCACTTAAGGATGGAAAGTGTTTGTACGGAACCCTCGGTGCGCGAGTCCGACTCGCACTTAACCGGTTTTTTTTTATTCTTTCGTAATTTACCTTTGTGGCTATATTTATAAAAATACACATTTAAACACAATCGATGAAAAGTTTGTATATAAAAACGTAAAAAATGCTTCAGTTAGTTTTCTGGATAAACAGCTTTCGATTAACAAGCTAAAATGGACCCTTTTGTTTGAAAACGTCATAAATGTTTGATAAAATAAAACTAATCAATCATACTTAATCATACTTGACATAAGAAATTATTTAAACGCACGAGACGATAGACTATCGTCGATAGCATGCTTTTATTTTAAAATTATATTATTATGCAAAAATATTCGAGCATCTTCGTGAAATTTCGTCCAGTATGATATTTTGAAAGATATGGAAGATAATCACCAAGTGGGATCTGGATTTGCACCCCAAGGGTTTTGTACGTACCAACATACTCACAAACAAGCATTTTTTGCATGAGCTTGTTTTATTTTCATCTTTACATATAAGTATTTTCAATAAAATTGTATTAAAGCAGAAATTATCTGGCAAGGATAAAAAAGAGCGTTTGAGAGATTCAGCTCTGTGACAGACAAACAGAGTGGAGTTTTGTGCCTACTAGGGTCCGCTTGATTGCCTTTACACGCAAATCAAATTGTATGCCGTTAATGAGACCCCAAAAAATGCATTGGTAGGGAATCTGCAATTAAGATCGGCACAGCATCATTATTTTACAAAATAAATAGGAGTTTTTCAAAAACGGAAAAAGTCCTTTGAGCCATCTATCGTTTGGCACATAGAGTGCACACTGCACAGTGCAGTGGCGTTTACTAGCTTTGATTCCGAGACAATCTCTCGTATACACGATGATTTTTAATCGGTGATCAGGAGTAGAAAAATGTTAATATTTAGCTAAAATTTAACTTAATACGCGCGGTCCCGCGCAATTACCTCACTGTTAAATTAATTAAAAGTTAAAACATAATTAAAACTAATAACCCCTAGATACATGGTCATCCTACATAAATTATTGAAGTACGATACCTACATCAAGTGTCATCGCTTTAGCGGGAAATTTTACGAATTTTTCTACGACTTTGTTTATGTAATGAAATGACAATACATAAATTGTCATTACCATTAAATTATTAAAGAGGTTGTGAGCACACCGATACAGATTAGTTCGGTGACAAGGAATTTAGGACAAAATTGGTTTCAAAATAAAAAAAATATCATAGAAAAATAAAAGTTTGTTTTCATGTAATTACGACTTCAACGTGACCGCCATCAATTACGGAGTTAGAAAAGTTGGTACCTGATCACCGATTAAAAATCATCGTGTATATGGAATGTCATCATTATTACATTAGCTTCTTGCACAAGTACGAAAATACGATGTTTTTCTGCGGCCGTTGGTATTTCTAATATCGTGCACATGCTTCTGATTATTGAGGATTCCCCTTCGCAGTGTGGAACGATATATATACATGTTTAAATATCATCCGGTCTCCTAGTATTTTTTCTAGTTTTTAATTGTATTTGCTATGCTTGGGCGGTAAAAAAAAATATTGGATACTAAGCGAATCTTGATTGCAACTCATTACACACCCATTAGGTAAGCGTCATCAATTCATGATTTGGAAATCCATGCAAGAGGCATGCGTCCAGCAGTGGATGAATACGTATATGCTAAGAAGAAGAAGCGTCAAATTATTCATAATGTAATTCATGTTCACGAGCATGTGTTATTATGTGTTGAAATACATAATTTTGTTAATCAACGTAAATATTGGTGTGAGATATTTTGACACACTCATATAAATAAATTTTAAGAAACAATCTTACACAAATCGATCTAGCCCAAACTTAGCAAAGCAAAGAAAAACAAAGCTTGTACTGCGAGTACTAGACGACGATATACATAATATATAAATACATAATTATATAGATAACATCCATGATCTACTTACTTACTTCGCTGGCTCAGTGACCCGAAGTGGATCTTGGCCTCCGACACCAAGCTACACCATCCTACTCTATCTTGTGCTGTTTGTCGCCAATCGAAATCGGCCCCTTGAATCTGGCACAAGTCTTTCTGGACTTCGTCGATCCAGCGATACCTCGGTCGCCCGACCGGACGCCGTCCACTAGGACGTCCCAGGTAGACTCTTTTGGTTGCACGATCCTCCTCTATTCTTTCTACGTGACCGAGCCAGCGAGGACGCGCAGATTTAATTTCGCCGATTACATTGGGCTCAGACACTAGCTCACACTAGCATGATCAGGCACTAGCATGATCTAGGAACAAAATATTCATCACATAAATATAACAACATATTTTAAAACTGAGGACTAAATATATTTGTCTGGAAACACTGACGATAGTTTCTAAATATACAGCACACATATCGAATATGAATGCAACATGCAACAAAAATATCAACAAGCGATGAAATGTTTGCAGAACAAATGTTTTCATACACGATTCAATGTTTTTTTTTTCATCTTTTCTGGTATAATAACGTTACACGAAGTTACACATAATAACAAACGTGAATTTGGGCTTGCTGACCGTTCTGGCTGCGGTTACGAGCACA
Source organism: Apotomis capreana (assembly GCA_947623375.1). Classification (NCBI taxonomy): domain Eukaryota; kingdom Metazoa; phylum Arthropoda; class Insecta; order Lepidoptera; family Tortricidae; genus Apotomis; species Apotomis capreana. The sequence continues at coordinate 18,142,704 of OX392505.1, read as the reverse complement.
TTTGGGGGGTTATTCTCGTTAATGAGAACGTTAATGCTTTGACCCCCGTCACGTTTTGTAAATAACCCCTGAGCCGTGCTTGTGATGTGTGGGGAACGGCACGGAACGATCGTACGATGCATTTTTAACGACCCTTTATCTGCTAAAAGGCTATAAAATTAAACACGTATTGGAGCAATTTAAAAAACGCTTGTGTTTTCTTTGCCCATTATCCCAACCAAGAATTATTAGATGGCCCTGTTATACTACTTTAAAAAAAGCCGAGCAGATTCAGGGCTCCATAAATTAAAACACGCGTATTTTATGTTGTCCCTACCTCTTGATTGTTAACTTTCGTTTTATAGCGACAATACGGCAAATTTTCAAATAGATTTATAGGTATACCATAATTATCGTATTGGATACGCTTGAAAACATCAAAATATTGAGCGATGAACGCCGAAAAGAAAATTTGATGTTTCTAGTATGGCGATCTTGAGGCTACATATTAGGATGCTCTTCACCACGAACATCCGATTTTTATAAAAAAAATTAGCACATTACAAACCCTTGAACCGTATACGGTTCCCCATGCGGTTGCCCCATAAGGTTGGGTGAGGAACACCCATACGGTTCAAGAGTTAGAACCCTGTGTCAGACGGACGTATTAGTAGTGGAAGATTGGTAATAGAGTTCCATTAGTACACTTAATAGGTAAACAAGCATTATTTCGTTGAAAATTATTCTAATGTTGCGACTGCAAAAATAAAACTGCTGACTTGCTAGATTTCGAGGAAAAAATAACAAAAAAACTGCCCCACATTACCTATTTATTTCCTAAACGTTTCGCACACCGAAAAGACATACTAAGCATTTGTGTCTAATTCCGGGAGAATCTCCTTTTGATTTCAATAAAAGTAAATTTATCGTTTACTTACCCGCCTCTGAGGCTACGCATTGTGCTTTTTGTTAGACATTCGTATGCTGATATGGGGCCCCTAATAAAAATAAATGGTATCTTGCCTGATCTAAATATTAGGATACAAATTCAGGCGAAACACTATAGATCTTCCCCCGCATAAACTATGCTTGGATCGTGCAAAAGTTTTGTTTTATTGTTTTCTGTATTCTGCTTGGTTACGCCGGGTCGTTGGTTGCCCAAATTGATATAAATTGCGAAGAGAAACACAACATTACGCGCGCTACATTAGTTTAGTGCAAATGTTATTGAAGCAAGTGTTTGCGAAAATTAACTATAAACGTTAGTAGGTAATGAACAAACAACCTTTAATTTGTACGCGTTGTCAATTTGTTTACATAAATAATCACTTTTCTTAATAAAATAATCGACGTCGCGAAAAGATGCTCTCCATGATCAATAGCTACTAAATAAAGTCCAATTGAAGAGTTCCCTCAATTTCTCTCGGATTCCATCCTTCTAACCTCATGAAAATGTGTCCTAGAAAGTATATAAGTTGCAAATCAGTCCAGTGTGTATTCGAGTAATCGTAACATACATAGAAAAAAAAACATACCGACGAATTAAGCTGCTCCGCTTTTTGGTGTTAACAAAATCTTATATTGTTATGATAAGTAAGATTTCTCTAATTAGGTACCTATAGTATAATCTTCATTATTTATGAATGTACACATCATCATCATCATCTCAGCCATAGGACGTCCACTGCTGAACATAGGCCTCCCCTTTGGACTTCCATGTATACCGGTTGGAAGCGACCTGCATCCAGCGCTTTCCGGCGACCTTTATAAGGTCATCTGTCCATCTTGTAGGTGGACGTCCTACGCTGCGCTTGCTTGTCCGAGGTCTCCACTCCACTCCAGTATCTACATACATAATAAGCTACTGTAATCGAGTGGTTCTGTGACCTGAAGACCTCACAAGTTTGTTTCTTATAATTATCTGTTTTTTTTTGCGTTTTCAACCAACATTATCTCCGCGATTTTGTTAAATATCGAAAATATAATAAAAAAAAATGTATACTTATTGAACCCAGTAACATAAATGAATTTCATTAGAATTGTAGTGTATCATTATTATAATAACTAGGAGACGCCCACAACTTCGTCCGCGTATTTTTTTTCTTTGTCGTAGATGGTAAAGAGTATCCTATAATCATCTTTGGATGTCCAGCTATCCCTGTACCAAAATTGGCTAAAATTCGTCCAGCCGTTTCTGCGTGATGCGAGGACAATGGAAATTATGACCAACGGATGGCGCCTGACTGGCAAGGCGCCGAGCGCCCATACAAAACAAATGACGATCCTGCATCACGCTACTAAGATTTTTCCTGAAATCATGATGTCTCTCCATAGAAAACTGATTTTCAGTAGAAATCTTGGAATTACTATAATAAATAATAATAATAAAAAAAAGTGTGTGTGTCAGCTCCGACGCACGACTGGAGTTTACTCTTCAGGCCAGGCGCGCATAACGATTTTTTTTAGTCGCGCGATAATTTTGTCGCAGAAATAAGCGTACTTATGGGTTTATGAAAATCGTGGTGCGCGCAATCTCATATAAATAAACCGATATCTTGCATTTCTGCGACAAAATTATCGCGCGACTAAAATCGTGGTGCGCGCCTGGCCTTAAGAACGATTATAAAATATATAGGTACTCAATACGTTTATTGCACATAATGGTTATACAGGTGGAAGTAAATAGTTTAAGTATCACATTATGTACCCTGTTGGGCGCTGCAAACAAGAACGAGAAGGTAGGCACTTACATAATATACGAGTATAATATACAGCAAAACTTATAATAATGTTACATATTTTTTTTACCCATTTACCTTCTGAATATTCGTTCAAGGAGTAGTACGTTTTCGAAACTAATGATTGTTTAAGTTTGTGAACGAAAACTGCATCTTTTTTTCTTTTTACTTCGAACTTCGCATCGTGCCGTCCCTTTCACTCTCCTGTTATACACCGTATGACTGAAAGGGACGGCACGCGGTGGCGGTCAGTGTTAATGTATGACTATCCTAACATTCCCTCAGAGACACGCGGCCTGAATTGTCATAGTGACAGCAGGTCGCCACCGCGTGCTGGCTGTAAGCCATAGTCTCGACAAAAAAAACTGATGGCTGTCAACCTGTTATTTTAATTTACGTCAACAAATGGCCAATTTCAAATTTATTCGCGATTTATTTCCAAATTATCATAGTTAATGTCTTCAAATGCATAAAGAAAATGTGCTTAACGCGGCACAACCTCTGCTGAAGACGATTCAGTTCATTTTCCTAGAGCGGGAATAATAATTTTACGGTAAGAATATTTAATTTCAGGTCTCTTATATGTCTCGGAATTTTGTTGCATATTTTAATACACATTTATTTATTTATTTTATAAAAAGATTTACATGACATTACAGTACAACCAATGCGTCACGAAACTTAGATTAAAATTAAAGGAACATACAAAATTATATAGGAACAGTTGAGCACCTAGCATCCATCGCCTCACAGAATCTCAAGCATTCACTGCGCACAGCCACCCATCGCCACGCAAACAAGTCGCACTCAGGTGTCGATGCTAGGAGCGCATTGAGAAGTGAGAGGGCTCGGGGCAGCGGCGAGTTCCTGAGCGACACGGTGGACGACGGCGGTACAGCCAACAGGTCGCGCTGGCGAGGTCTGAGGGCTATCCTTGGGACGTCCGGGACAGACAGTCGCACCAGACGCTCTACAAGTTCGGGACAGTCCGACTGACCACGCAAGGCTTGACATGCCGTGATCATAAGCTGACAATTCCGCCTGACCTCTAAGGAGTTGTACCCAAGGGAGCCGAGTAGGTACCTTGTTGGGTACAGATACGGATAGACTCCAAACATTTTTTTATAAAGGAACCTTAAGAACACTTTCTGAACCTTCTCGAGAAGTAAGGCGTACGTCACTTCATAGGGATTCCATACAATCGACGATGTCTCTAGCTTACTCCTTACTAAGGCATTGTAAACCATCTTTATGGCCACCGGGTCATGAAGATGGCGGACATTTCGGATTAAAAAGCCCAATCTTCGAAACAAGAACTACCAGCTATTTGTTTTAGACGTGTTTCAGGTACATTTAGTTAGGTTACCTTGCCTAGAAATACGGTTATTGTATGTTATTAAATCACAGGTTCTGTTTGTTTGTTTTAAATATTTTTAACCTCTCATCACACAAAAACGGCTGCACGGATTTTAATCCCAGATAGCATCCAAACATGGTGATAGGATACTTCTTACTTCTTACCCAACAACTGTAGACAAAATGTTTTTTAATACAAGTATTTATAGGTATTATTCATAAGGTAATATTTTAACACTGCTAGAGATATTTCGGCCTGCATTGACCAAACTTATTCTGAGCTTAGTGCATAGTATTTTAACATTATATTTCTGTTCATGTCTATTGTCCATTTTGTTCAAGCAGGTCTCAATTAATGTGGATGTGTAGACTTGATAAAATGTAATTTCCTATTTCAGAGCTACATTTTGGGCACGACTGGTCTTCACAAGAATCCTTGACTTCTCTGTACGAAACGAATAAGGTTTTATGTGGACGACATTTCCAAGATTCCCGTTACACTGACAGTTGTAGAAAAAGCTTGAGCAAGTATTCTGTTCTAGGAACAACAGAATATATTATTAAAACAATGCAATAATAGTGCACCTATGTAGTAAAATTTTTAAAGACATTTTGTAAATTATAGTCCCTGTTTGGATATACAATGAATACAGGCCATTTAAAAGTAATTCATTGTGTTGTATTTTTTTTTTAACTATTAAATTTCAGCTCAATCGTATACCGGGAAGTGGTTGACAAATGATTTGCAGGATTAAACCTGAATATGCATGCATGTAAAATAGAAAAGTTAGAAAAACAAACTTTCAATATGGCATATTTGAAAACCCCGCCAAAATAGCCCGCTGTCACTTAGTTCATATACGGTGGCACTAGTAGTATAAAAAAAAGATAGGCAACTTTTTTGAACGTAGTTACCGTTCTTCTCCTTGTGAGTATTATATTCCTTGTTCTTGACATACTTGACGTTCAAGTTTGCATGACGTTATTCAACAATTTTATTAAAGTCCGTCCCTTTCACCCCCGTGTTATACACTATATGAGTGAAAGGGTCGGCACGATACGAAGTTCGGAGTAGGCCCTTAGATACACATACACAAGTTTACCGGACGCCGCTTCAAGCATCATGCTGATCCTTACCTCATGCAGGCATCCGAAATGTCAAATTTTATAGTTTGTTTATGTGAACATAATGGTAGTTTAAAAAAAAGTGTGTGTGTCAGCTCCGAAGCACGACTGGAGTTTACTCTTCAGGCCAGGCGCGCACCACGATTTTTTTTAGTCGCGCGATAATTTTGTCGCAGAAATAAGCGTACTATGGGTTTATGAAAATCGTGGTGCGCGCACTCTCATATAAATAAACCCATAGACGCTGACGGAACAATTCTACGGGTATGGCTACGCCGGGATTAAGAGCCGTCCAGGCCGTCAAAGCATCGGAGGCGTAAGGAATGATAGGCTTGTCACCATCAAAAGATAAAATTTGAGTGATAAGGTCCACCACCCCACACGCCGAAGCCAGGAAGGCCGGGAGGCTCACATCGCGACGCACGCCCAAACCACCAGTTCGAATCGGCAGAGAAGCCTGGTCCCATTGACCTTGGTTAAGGGAGACGTTCAGCACCTTTTCCAAACTCTCCTTCAACACGAAGTCAAAGGAGTCTGTCTGGACAGGGTGCAGCCAGGCTGGCACGGTGCGCAAGAAATATGTCAGCTTAGGCACGGCAAAGCAAACTCGCAACATAACGAGGCCTACGTGAGCCGAAAGTTCATTCAACCTCTGCGCAGCCATCAGCAGAAGCAGCTTTCTCTCCTCGAAGGCTTCAGGAATAGCTTCTGGGAATATTGGGGACCCCAAGAGGTTGAAAGATCTCGCCGACAACACTTTCAGTCCGGGGAGCAGAGCACTGAATAAGGGGAAAGAATCGTGTGAGTTGGTACTGCAGGGGAAAAATTCGCATTTGTTGAAATTAATATCTAAACCCTGAGCTTTTAAACGAGGCAGGAGCATGAGCAAGTCTTGTTCCACTTCTTCAGGTTTACCACCTAGGGTACCGTCATGTAGGTACCAGATATTCAATGGGGATTTAACCTCTGAAATTACCTTTTGTATGGCCAGACATAAAACTAAAGGGCCTAGCGGATCCCCCTGCTGTGCACCAACTTGGGAAAGAACAAGAGGACCATTGTAGAAAAGATTAGAAGCGGAAGAATATACTTGGAAAAGGAAGGGGTAGAGTGATGGCACTATCACTCAAAATGAAGGTCCAGTGGATTCAGACACAGTGGAATTGTGACTCTTCGTGAATCGACAATTGTACATCAGGTTAAATTTACATTTTACTATTTTAATTCTTATGTTGTTTTTAGTATTATTATCCTCACCTATAGTAAACACACTTAATGCACATCACACTCTACACTACCCATCCACACAAAACCGCACGCTGACGCCATTTGTAAAATTAATGATCATAATGCTCTGGTACATGACTTCACCATTGATTTGCTACTGTTGCTTATCACCAAAATGACTAATCCTAATCATGCCTAATGTCAATTTAATATCAAACGATATTGACGAGAGTGTCAATATCGGCAAGTCAATGGTGTTAGAAGTACCTGAGCAATGTAAAAGCGCCTTAGGTAAGTTAAAAAACACTCAAATGTTTCACATTGAATATTAGGAGCATAAATCGTAACTTTGATGATTTACAAGTGCTATTAACAAGATTGAATATTAATTATGAAATCATTATACTAACCGAATGCTGGTTACATGATGACATTATATTACCTAAACTTAAATATTATCAATGCTCTGCAACCACCCGGAACTATAACCAAAATGACGGAATTGTAGTTTATACTAGAGACGGCTCGTTATTTGAAACTTCAGAACCATCCGAATGCATTGAGGCAAACTGCTTAGTCACTACACTGAATACGGAGTATGCCATTGTGTCTATTTATCGACCTCCATCGTTCAAAAAACTTGACACTTTTGTAAATGGGCTGAACCTACTACTGACAAAACTCAAACTTTTCCAAAATATAATAATTATGGTCGATATTAACGTCGATATCAAAGATGGAAACCTAGATCCTCGTTCATCCGATTATTTGGACATGCTTACACTTAATGGTCTTCTACCAGCGCATATCCTACCCACAAGATATAATAATTGTCTTGATCATTGTTTCGTTAAAACCAAACTCCCAGCTACGACAATAGTATGTGATATAACTACTACAGATCACTCTTGTGTAATGCTATCTCTCTCAAAATATCCAGTGAAAAATTCCACTAACCTACGTAAAATAAAAAGAATTGATTATATTTCGACAATTAAAGAACTTGAACAGGTAAACTGGACTGAACTGCTTTTGAATAGAGATTGTAATTCAGCTACTAATATATTTATATCACACTTAACTTGCACTTTGGATAAATACACCACATATGTAACTAAGTTTCGTAGGGAAATTAATATCAAGCCGTGGATCACGCCAGGTCTGATCCGCTGCATGAGGAATAGAGACAATCTGCATTTAAAATTAAAGAGAGAACCCGAAAACGCTATCTTAAAAATTACTTACCGGAGGTATCGTAATACCTGTAATAATATTCTCAATAGACTTAAAAGGGCATATCAAAGAGCTCAAATTTTGTCAAATGCTAACAACTTAAAAAAACAATGGGAAATCATCAAAAACGTCTGCCACATAAATAGGAATTCTGATAACACAGCGCATTTACTGAAATTAAAACCCACCCCTCTAACTTCTGTAAATTACATAAATGAATATTTTACTAATATTGGCAAAGACTTGGCTCACTAGCCAAGTCTTTGCCAATATTAGTAGTAGTAGACACCGACACTAACAATTCATCGACACGTTGCTGTTCACGTAAACCTGTTCTATTGATTATCTAGTGAGATAATCAATAGAACAGGTTTACGTGAACAGCAACTTGTCGGTGAATTGTTAGTGTCGGTGTCTTCACCGAATTCAATGTATCTGATGCCTACTGATGCTCTAGAAGTTAGCCAAATAATACGCAGCCTTAAATCAAGTGCTACCACTGGGTGGGACGGAATCTCATCTAACTTTCTGAAAATGGGGGCTGATCTATTTAGCAACCCGATTTCTTATATTTGTAACCTCTGCTTTCAAGAAGGTAAGTTTCCGGATGCGTTAAAAAAATCGGTCGTGATTCCGGTGTTCAAATCTGGGGACAGAGACTGTATCTCCAATTATAGACCAATCTCACTATTACCTACACTAGCTAAAATATTAGAAAAACTCATAAATAATAGAATCAAAACTTATTTAGATAAAAATGGAATCCTATCGGTTAATCAATTTGGCTTCAGAGAACAGAGATCCACTGAAGACGCGGTAAAAAATGTTACCTCATATATTGTTGACCACATTGATAATAATAAAAAAGTTCTTGGTATTTTTTTAGATCTTAAGAAAGCTTTCGATACAGTCTCTGTTCCCATCCTCGTCAAGAGGCTGGAGAGTGTAGGTGTAAGGGGCCCGCCACTTCAACTCCTGACTGACTATCTATCCAATCGAAAACAGTCGGTTAGAGTCGGTGAACACCTTAGCAATGAAGAAGACATCCTGTTCGGTGTGCCGCAAGGTAGTGTCCTCGGGCCAACCCTATTTTTAATATATATCAATGATCTTTGTCTCCTTTCGCTGAAAAACTCACAAGTCGTTGCTTTCGCTGATGACACCGTTCTACTTTTCCAGGATAGTTCCTGGGATGAGTTGGGTAAGACTACTCAGGAGGGTTTTAATCGTGTGATTGAGAGACTTTAATCTTCTTACGTTAAACTTGGCAAAAACAAAGTTCATAACGTTTAGTGTGCGAAACAATACCCAACCACCTTCTGATTCAGTCATGGTAAAAGCACATTACTGCTCTAGATTGTCTGACTGCACGTGTGTCTCAATAGGAATTACAGATACTATCAGATACTTAGGTGTTGAACTGGATAAAAACCTCAATTGGCATAATCATATCGCAAATGTAACAAGAAGGGTCAGAAAATTAATCTATGTATTCAAAAACCTTAGACATGTTTGTGACAGGAAGTTGTTAACTACGATATATTATGCTCTTTGTCAATCAATTACAACTTACTGCATCAGTGCATGGGGAGGTTCTGCCAAAACTACGTTACTGCCACTTGAACGTGCCCAGCGCGCCGTACTTAAGGTTCTGTCATTTAGAAGTTTTAGATATCCGACACAACAACTATATAAAGATATGTCAGTACTTACAGTGCGACAGCTTTTTATTAAATCCATAATATTAGTGCAGCATCATAAACACCCTGACCACTGCTCATCGCGCCGCAGACTTGACCTAGTCTATACCATCCCCAAATCAAAGCTAGCTTTTTCTCGTAAATTTCAAAAATATCTCGGCCCCTTACTCTACAATCGCGTTAGTAAGTGCATAAAATTGCGGGACCTGAGTTTCTATCAATGTAAAAAAACATTAAACACTTATCTAAATTCAATTACCTATGAAGACGCTGAAAAACTCATAAAATAAATGGCTTGATACACACACACACTCACACTTACTCCCTCACTAACACACGTATATTTGTCTACTAAGACTCATTTTCAAATAAACAAGGAATCCCTCATGTAAAATTAAATACATATTATGATTTCCATTATAAGACATAAAAAACCATCTGTACTTTTTACATATACTACATGTTTACGTCTTAGAACTAAGATAACGCTCATTATTGATTGAGTTGAGTTTGCACCTCGTTCCCATGCTACGCTATGGATACCAGGTGCAAGCTTAACTCAACAGCATACGGTGAACCTGAGGATTATTGAGTTTCACCCTCAATTTTATTTTAAGTTACTACTTATTACGTTTGTTATATATTATAGTTTGATTCTAGCGCTCATCACTGGTACTGTGTTCTTCTCACAAAATAAATATGATATTTTGAAACTATGGATGACGATTCTTACTCCACCGTGATACAGTTTTAACTAGTACGGGGAGTAAAGGACATCATTATATTCTTCGAATGTAACGTAACAACTACATAATAGTAACAAGTGCTAACTTTATCCTTCACTTCGGACAATAAAACATCACGCTCCACTGAGTTAAATGCGTTTTTTAAATCAATTTTAATTAAAACGGATTCTGAGTTTTTGTTATCTACCGAAAAAGCCCGCGTAGCGTGAATTGCAGCCTCGCAGCCCAATCTTGTGCCAAACCCTAATTGGCAAGGTTGCAGATAAGCTGCCATTTCTTCTCTCACTGCACGGCATCCTAGCTTTGCCGTTAAGCGGGGTAAAGCGCTGCCTATGGCAATGGGTCTTATACCACCGTCTTTTTTTGACAGCGCACATAAGGAAGCACCATAAATATAGGGGCAAACTTCAGGGTTTAATTGACCACTGAGCAAAAAATTACAAAGCTTGGCCAGATGTTCCAGGAGCCGAAAACTGGCGTCTCCCGCAGATGCAGACGTAAGCTCCTTAAGATGAACAGGGCGGATACCATCCAAACCGGCGGCCGAACTATTGTTGAAAGAGCTGAGTGCCTGCACCACTTCCTCCGGCTTAACAGTTAAGGCAGAAATAGATATGTCAGGTTCCGGTGGAAGTACCAGCGGCCGGGACGGGGCTGGATGCTTCGACTGCAGCGTAGCTAAAATCTCAGGGCTCGACGGCGCCACGCCTTCATCCGACATAAGCACTCACACTGCACCTGAGAGATCCCCTTCATGTACTTTACGCTCAATTGTCTTCAGTATGGAGTGTGATCTCAAAGGCGTGGTCTCTGCACCGATGTTCCCACTGATATCAAAAGAAGCAGAGTTAATATTTCTCTTAACTTTCGTGGTTAAAGGGTAAAAGGCAAAAGACAGTAAACTAAACCATTCGAGAGTGCCATTGGAGTCGATACACTTATCAATGAGGTAGCTCAATTTGGCCGCTGCCAAGTTTCGCGCCCCTTTGGGGATATGCCGTAACACACGTACTGACTGCTTTAACGTAGCTAGATCACCAAAATCTAGATGAATGGGGTTGTTACCATGAGCTTGCTGTGAAACCGACAGTCTAGGGTTGGAGGGGATGACTTGGGGAAAATGTTTATGTATGTGCCCTATATGCACTTTAAGTCCATGAGGGGTAAAAGTTCGAGTTGAGTTGGGACAATGGGGACAGCGCAAGGATGAAGAAGGATCACTCATATTTATAACTAACACTTACAAATAAAAGTAAAAAATACAAGCAATTATAATAAAAAAAGATACAATTTAAAAGCCAACATCAAAAACATAACAATTTCGATTTAACCTTTATAGCTTCTTGTCGGTCGGCAAGACTCCCGTCTAGAAAATGAATGGCTCGGTTGTGTTGGATCCTTGATTTATGTATGTATTTATCCTGGAAAGTTTCACGAAATCAAAACCATTCTGCGGCTGAATGCAGGAAAATGAGAGCAGTCGTGATGGAAAAGTATTCACGCCTTCTCTATTTCTAAGCTTAAAGCTGAGTCACAATTAAAGCGGTCTCTCTCTCTACAGCAAGACGTCTTCTTCGATCTTAGCACCATACAAGCACGGCTTAAACACCAAGAAAACACGGTCTTTGCATTGCACGTTATAAAAGTTGTAATCTTGGATATCACAAAAATTCGTTAGGTTTGTTTGGGAGCTGAAACGAACACGTATCTTTTAGCCGATTGTGTGACGGGCGCTATTGTTTCAAAAGCATCACATTATACCCGCTAAGCGTAGATTTTATTAAATTTTGTTTTATTTATAAAATTTTGTTGACACTCGACATGAAGTTGACATTGACAATTTTATAGTTTGTTTATGTGAACATAATGGTAGTTTAAAAAGTCGTATCTCAGTATACGATCGGGGTAAAAATACGACTTCTTAATTTAGCAGGTTATGCGTTAAGCGTTATAGACTAAGATCCCGATATAAAACGACCTTCACCGAGATGTTTATTTGATGAATGTATTTTATATTTAGTTTAATATGTCAATAAATATATTGCATATGGGTTGCCTAACAATTTTTAGTCCAGGGTATGTTTAGTAAAAAATAAAAATATATATTTTTTTAACATTTCACCGATTTGATTATTAGATAAATTCATAATTAAATAATCTTTAATTTTATTCAGTTTCAATTCAATAATCAGACCGTTGCAAAATGCTAGTAGGTATAGATTTACCTGTTTATACCTGGCTACCTGATAGTTGTGACGGGAAAAGAATAGGCAACCTAACGTTTGCATATTCTATGGGCTTCATACTTTCGATTGGTATAGAATTTATCGAATATTAATCAAACCGGTGAAATGTTTAAAACATTTTTTTTTTATTATTAATTAAACATACCCTGGACTAAAATTTGTTAGGCAACCCATATGCAATATATTTATTGACATATTAAATTGATTATAAAATACATTTCATCAAATAAACATATCGGTGAAGGTCATTTTATATCGGGATCTTAGTCTATAACGCTTAACGCATAACCTGCTAAATTAAGAAGTATGTATGTATGTATGTATGTATGTAAACGCTTTATTGTACACAACAACTGGTTATAAATACATTGATAACAAATGAAATATGTACAAAGGCGAACTTATCCCTATTAGGGATCTCTTCCAGTTAACCTTTGAGCAATTGAAGGAATGGGTATACGAAGAAAATAGGCAAACTACACTGCGTACAACCAAGATATCTATATTATACTTAATAAAAAATATAAGTACATAAACTAAGTAAGTAATAATACACATATATTTGTACTATTTATAAGATATATATTATTTATTATTTTAGAAGTCGTATTTTTACCCCGATCGTATACTGAGATACGACTTTTTAAATTAGCACGGCAGATACGTTCGATTTTATACCCCATATTTTTCACACCCCGGGCTTATATATGAAAATCGATTCTTAAGGAGTAAACTCCAATAAACTCCAATAAATATCAGACAACCTCACACAAATCAACTTAGTCCCAAATTAAGCTCAAGAAGGCTTGTGTTATGGGTACCAGGCGACGATATACATACTTATATAGATAAATAAATACTTAAATACATAGAACATCCATGACCCAGGCACAAATATTCGTGTTCATCACACAAATATTTGCCCTTGCCGGGATTCGAACCCGGGACCGTCGGCTCAGTAGGCAGTTGCTTAACCACTGCGCCAACCGCGTCGTCTACTATGACAGACAGTAATACCGTTTACGTTGTTTCATTGAACCTATTCCCATCCTGAAACCCTGGACGTCATAAGACTCTGCTAGCAAAATACGACTTGTAGGCAAGAGCAGCCAGGAATCCGAACATCCAAACATCTGGACATAAAGGCTTTTGGCCTAGCTTTCGGAAACGCTTCACTCGCTTCGCTCACTCGCTCACTCATAGATTTTTAGCGAAACTGTTGATAACCAAGATTATGCCGACTATAAAATTCGAAATTCATTTAAAATAACGACTACTTAGGAAAAGGTGCTGCTACGATCAGAAAAACAATTTTGATTAACTGTTATTACTACCAGTATATTTCAATAGTCTCTTTCACAGTTACTTTACTACTTTATCTTCTATAACATTTATTACAGAGAAAGATCTCAATGTAACATTTGCAAGCTTACTACGAGGCCGAACTTCCACCGAGAACTTACACCGTGGATATAACAGACATTCCCGTTATGAACGATGCCCAAGGGCCACAAATCTCATAGCCGGCGGTACAATCTGCTTTCCCATTCAGTCCCCGATTCCAAATCGTATCAGATATTCTGTCCCTCTTTTCTATCTGTGGAGGAAAAAGGAAAGAGTCTGATATTGTCGGCTTGGTCAATTGGACTGTTTGGTCCGTATACATATTGGCTATGTACACGATTCAGATGCAGATTACACGGGTTGTAGACTCATTTCGAACAGTATTCGGCTCGTGTCGAAACTTGTTTATTAAATAACTGGCCATTATGAAATGTAGCTGTGGATTGAGTTTAAATTAAGTGGTAATTATTGGGAAAGTGTGCGGTCCGAGCTAATTAAGTTTTCGTCTTATTTCAATTATAAAGTAATGTTCCTAAATATAGCGTGCACGTGTATCAATTATATTTTCTGTCACCCTCTTACTGAGAACCAACAGCTAATACCATCCATATTAGGGTGCAGCGTCGATGTATGGGGAAAAAAAAAGTTGTCTGATCGACCTGGAACATTTGTAATATGTTGCCTTTAGATAAGATATTAATGAATTTATATATATGTTATTGATTTTAAATATGTTTCAGCCCTCTACTTGAGCTAATTTTTTTTTTAAATAATGAGGATTTTTTTACGTAATTAGGATTAGATTTAAAAAGAAGGGTTTCAACTACAAATGTTTTGAGCTCATTTCATACTTACGGCAACTACTACGTGAACCTGTGACCCAAATTAAAATTCAGTATTTAAAAAAAATAATATTTTTAATATTGTTATATTTTTATGCAATAATATCTTTTATTTCGAGTATTATGTACTTAGTTAAAAATCACTTGACTTTCATTAAAAAAATAACAAGATTTTGATAAAAAAAAATTTTTTTCAGTATGGGCTTGATCATAATATTCAAAATGACAGTAGAGGGCTAAAAGTAGTATTGAATATTTTTATAATTATTTTTCTCGTACACCCAGGTGTACCAGCAGCCTAATGCAACGTTTTAGAGACATTCTGAGTTGAATTTCCAAAAAAAAATTCGCTCCACCCTAATGCATATTTATGTAAGCAGAGTCAATAACACGAACTCACAAATGGGAAAGAGTGAACTCACTTTTAATGTTACTAAGTTTTCCATTTACAGACTGGTTAAATATGTAAAAAATGCAAACCGCATGACTAGCATGACACACATCTTTTTGTCGCAAGAAATACTACCTGTCGCTTTCCTTTCAATACCGTGCGAGTAAAACAGGTGACGCAGAGTCGCGCGACAACCGATATCGCGGCAAGATATGCTAGCCCTGCTGCTAACTAACTATTTTCTTTACCTCCTTATCTTCCTGATAAAATGTTTGAGCGTATCTGAGAACGTCGTTTGTATTACATGAATGGGCGTATCGAACAGTCCCAGAAACGAAATTCCTTATTACTATTGCAAGGAAACCACAAGGGTTCAAACAGCGTGTTCGATTTGTTTCCCTGTCAGACCCGTCACAGAAGGCAAAGGCAGCTAATTAAGCATTTGACTCGGATTATGCATGTTTTGCGCACTCTGTTTCAACACTAGTAATTACCTCTTTGAGGTCTTCAGCACGCTTCGCTATCGATTGCGGATTTCAATACAAATACTCTTTACGAATGTTTCCCCGCGGCTAATCTCTGTTATGAATAAAATATCCTTCTAAATTGTAGCCTATGGCCTTTTCGATATGTGAGCTATATTATTAAAAAGGTTTATGAAAATATATATGTATGCAGTTTTCGCGTTTAAATAGAACGTAAATAAGTATATTATTCTCATAAACTGTCATGTTGAAAATATTTTAATCATATAAGATTGTAGGTACACCTCAAATATACAGGAATTCTGGTCAGACATAGGCAGAGGTAAACAACAATTAGTGAAGATCTATGAAAAGTACTTTCTCTAGCAGTAGACGTTCATTCAGAGATGAATGAGCGTATCAAGCAGTCCCGGAACCGCAAGTTCCTTATTAAAAGAGTAGAAATTAAAAAGTGGCAAAACTGTAGCGTCGTCGTCCCTTTCAAATCAATCTAAGGAAACGGGGACGACACTACAGTATTGCCACTTTTTAATTTCTACTCTTTTTGGTCAGACTGTACTATTGTAAGGAAACCACAAGGGTTTAGACAGCGTGTTCGATTTGTCAGACACGTCGCAGCAGGCAAAGCGAGATAATTAAGGATTTGACTCGGATTATACACCTTTTGCGCACTCTGTTCAAACATTAGTAATTACCTCTTTGTCTAAGGTCTTCTGAACGCTTCACTATCGAAGAATTGTGGATTTCGATACAAATACTCTTTACGAGCGTTTCTCCACGGCTTCGCTTGCGCAGACGGATAAAATATGCTCTCTTATGAATAAATATCCCTGTATATGGTAGCTTATGGCCTATTAAAATACAAAAGCAGTGCTCGGTTGGCCGCCGCCGCGACTGATCGGCTCTCCTGATGATGAATTGCGTACGGATTCGATACATGTCGAGCGATATTCGACTTCTAAGGCGAGAGTAAACCCGTTTTTATTTTAATAGGTCTGAGACTCACGGTAGTTTTCTGTGAAAAATAGCTTATGGCCTTTTTCGATATCTAAGCTATATAAGTTTTTCATTTCAAAAAACCTGGCAAGAGTCGGACTCGTCCCGAGAGCTCCATATTTATTATAGTTTTCAGATTTTTCCTTGTATTTGTAGTAGTCTTATAATATTATTGCCAATGATATTACTTGCCAAATTTCAGTTCTAGGTCAAGCCAACAGAATATACCCTATACATTTTGATTCCCTTGAGAGTGTCGAAATATACGTTTTTTGCGGCATAAAAAGCCGTATTTCGTTTTACGTTAACTTAGAAATTTGTTTTTTTCACAGCTTCAAGGGACTGTAGATCCGAGTGTATAATTTTAATTGCAAATCGGTACCTTTCCGCATTCTCGAGATAAAGGGTCTTGACAGAAAAACGGACGGACTGACGGATGTACAACAAAATGATCCTAGAAGGGTTTGATTTTTTTGAGGTACGGAACCCCAAAAATTGCATATCCATGGGGAGTCCTTTGTCTAGTAGTGAATATCATTTGGCTTCGATCAATAACCGTATCGGACAGTCTCGGAAATGCCAGAGTTCCTTATTTTAACGAAACCACAATGGCACAAACAGCGTGTTCGATTTGTTCCTGTCAGACCCGTCACAGAAGGCAAAGCCGCTAATTAAGGATTTGACTGGGCTTTGCACCTTTTGCACACTCTGCTCAACCATAGATAATTACATCTTTGTTTGAATACTTCAGCACGATTCAATACTAACAATTACGAGTTTCAATGCAAATACCTACTTTTTATTGTACAGTTATATAATATGTATTATATGTATATAGGGTTAGGGAGAATGAATAGAACACGTAAAAAGTGTAAAAAATAAACAGATAAAACACAAACGACGTACATATAAACTGACATACGTCTCGCTCTGATACCTTCATTCTTCCTATTCTCACTCAAAATACAAATCTCTGTCATTCATCACCAGCCAGCCATCAGTCCCAGTCCCACGTGTATTACAAGCGGAAGAAAAGAAACAACATGTGGTATTATTGCTAAAGAGCGATCTCATCCAGATAATGTTTAGGTAGCAGAGTATTTAAAAATACTCCTTTGAATTGAGTAGGTTCACATCAGTTACGGAGCCAAAAAGATTTTCATATGTGTGATTTTGTAATTTTTCGCAAATGTTATTGAAATTATTGTTTTTCGTACTATAATCATAACATAATTTTTAAGTATGCTGATTGAGACTATCCACGATTACAATCTATCTAGAATTACAATAATATTTCAGTTGTCCACTTCGAGTTTATCTAAAACATTTTCTACGGCTACGCCAAGAAACAAGGTATGGCTTTCACACTTGAAAACAAAATTTCAAGCTAATTTCTGCTAAATAATAGAAAAATATCTCCAACACAATAAAAAATAATCAAAGTTATCTGATACGACGGCCTGAACATTTTTAGTGAATTAATTGTACGAAACTCATTATCCTCGACAAGTCATTATTCTTTCTCAACATTAATCATTTCTTTATCGGACAAGTCTTGGGAAAACGCATTCTTGGCCAGTGTTTGAATAACGTTTCCTGCTTAATTTGTGCACTAGAGAGAAAAGTTCCAACTATATGCACTGAGGCGTAATATATGGCTTCAAGTTTCAACAACTTGGAAGTTCTGAAATGGAATGGATGGCAAAATGGAATTAGCATGTTTTTCAAACTGCTGTAGAAACTATGCTCCTTTAGTTTGATTTTACTAGGAAAAATAATGAGATCTAGAAATATATCAATACCTAGCTAGTTGCACATAAACTATATAAATAGATATGCATTGATGGATATAGGGTATGGTTACTATGGTATCCGTTTGAAACGGATAACTTCAAACATTTAGGGCTGAATTTCATCGAAGCAGTGCGATATCTTCAATAACACTGGTTTAGTAATATGGGTCATATTACTGATATATTTTATCGCTCGCACCTGTTATTAGTATTTTAGCGATATCGCCACTTTTAATTTTGCCGAAACTGAATTTAACCCCAAGTATATAAAGGTTAATTAGATACCAATATAGGCATCTTATCATAGTTGCCACACACGGAAGAATTTCTGTACAAGCTGGGACAACCCTGGATAACTCATAGCCAAATGTTGGTCGACTAAAGGCAGTACCAATGCCGGCGTCTTCTCATCGAATGAAATCAGTATCACGCTTTCCTTGTCCCTATGTACCAGTCTGGCGAATATTCTCAAATAAAGAATATCAGACACCGACTTCAAAGGGTGATTCAAATTTTAATCTGTACTTGAACGCGATATTTTTGTCTTTTCAGTATACTTTGAAGCCAGTTCTTTATTTATTTTTTGTATTTGACAGAGCGTTGAATAGGTTTTATCTAGTTCCTGATTGCTCTTTTCCTACGGGGTTCCCGTCTGACCCGTCTCTTAGAACTTAATGTACACCTACGCCGTTTTCTTAAAGTAGTGACGAATTTACCTACGTGGCTTCACATTTTTGTACTTTGCACATGTTTGTGGACAGCATTTTACTGTCTCGTGTATCAGCGAGCAGGTCGTAGTCGAACTAAGCTGAATTACAACATGGTATGATACACATATACACAATCAATGAGTAACCGATGACTCGCTTCATAGGCACGGGACTTTACTTACGTATGTCATAAACATAATATATTTAGCATTAACTGATAAGCGATAATAATGCGGATACTTTTACTTAATCATAATCACTATAAAAATCGACTGTCACACCCACCAGGTAGTAATTCAACGGAAAATTGCGATATCCTTAATTTAGTAAAATCTCTCCTCATTAACTACATTATACGTATCTTAAGTCTTAGAAAATATAAGTTTATCTTAATTAATTTTATTTTTGTAAAATATCTCCAATGTCCTAGGAAATCTAGTAGGTACTTCATAATAATAGTTGTTTAGTAATTCTGCCGTCATATCGAAATAGGGCGCTTCTACATAAACTTGAAAACGGAGAAAAAAAATATTTTGTAAATTTGAAATTAAAAAATTCGCTGCGTGAAAGAATATAAAAAATGTGATACTTTTTTAATGCAAAAACGTGTAGAAGCATTTGAGCTATAGGGATTGATATGCAAAATCCAATTTGGATAACATTTAATAATAAATAAATGATATTTTATCTTTTCTCTTAGTAAAAAAAATACAAATAAATACTTTTATACTACAGTAAAAAGACGTGTCTGGCTAGAAACGTCTTTTCAGCGTAGTAATTTATTAAAACTTCTTTTTTACTTAGTAATAATACGCATAGCGCATTTTAGTTAACGAAATAAAAAGGACGCATATAGCCATTAACTGCTTTTTAACGTAGGTTGTAAGTAAAACATCGACCCACTTAAAAATAAAAAATCAGATACGTCTGGTACGCATTTTGATTTTTGATTTTTGACCAGCCCTAATACTTGGTTCATTATTGTTGAAGTTAAGGAAGTAGGCAATTGCTTTTTTTTTAGTTGCGTTACCTACAAATAAGTTTTAGTTTTTACCGCTTTATAAATGTCAAAACGGAATTGTTAGCATTGACGACGTTTTATTTGTTTTAATAAAAAGTACAAGTGTATTTTTTTCCGAAAACGTCATATGCTATTTGAAGTAACTGATTTTAGCTTATGTATGCCTTTTCTATATGGCGTTTTTTTTAATGAGTGTACCTGTCTCCTTTGAAGAAAATGTATATTTTAATACGACAACCCTTTAAATTTAAAGAAAAGCAAACTAATATACAGGGTGGAACGAAACGACGTTATTTCCTTTAACTGTGGCATTATACAGGCTTAGAATATTATTTTCTCCAAATAAACTTTATTAATATCTCTCACCGTTTTCCAGTTATAGCATGTTAAACTTTCATACGAAAAAGTGTGTGTGTACAACCCTATTTTAGAGTGCAATGACCTCTTCATAACACAGTTAACTTTTGTAAACAAACTTTTTACAAATTGCCTAGCCATTTCTTATCGGTTTAAAAACCTTTGAAAATACCCTTAAGATTGTTTTTAGACTTTTTAGTTGACATGATTGATAGACGTTACATTGACTTTTTGTATCGTATGCTGTGTGCAAAAATGCCGGAATTAAACGCTAGAGGCTATTTGAATTTGCTTCTTTTGTACGCGGAGTGCGATTACAATACTGGAGAGACTTTGCGCCGATACCTTAACAGGTATCCTCCTCCTCACCCAACACACTCTAGTACGATATTACGCGCTCTTGACCGTGTTGGTAACAATCGTCCTATTGTGCCACGAACGGGTCAGGATGACCAGCGCGGAGGACGCGTTATTCAACATGATGTCAGATTGGAAGAGAGAGTGCTGCAGTACTTCGAAGATTATCCGAGGTCAAGTTCAAAACAAGCGGGCCGACATTTTCGTATGACTCATACGAAAATACTCAGAATACTAAAACGTGAGGGCCGTCACCCTTACAAAATACAAAGAGTCCAGGCATTACTACCAAGAGATTGCCCCGTTCGCGAAGCCTATTGCCGGTGGCTACTGCAAAAGGTGTTAGAAGACCGAGACTTCATCAAACACGTAATATGGAGTGATGAAAGCTTGTTCACACGGAACGGTATGTGGAACAGGCATAACGAACACGTGTATGCCGAAGAAAATCCGTTTGCCTACCGTTATACGGGACACCAGTATCGTTGGTCTGTTAATGTTTGGGCGGCGATACACGGGGATACAATAATAGGCCCTGTATTTCTGCCTCAGACTTTAAACAGACACGGATACATGGCTCTGTTGAGGATAGAGCTCGACGACTATCTGGATGAGTTGACGCTGGCAGAAAGAAGACGCACTTGGTTCCAACAAGATGGAGCACCAGCTCATTCAGTAGTCGAAGTACGTGAAACACTGAATAATGTGTTTGAGGATCGCTGGATCGGCCGATATGGGCCGCACCGTTGGCCTCCTAGGTCTCCAGATCTCACACCCTTGGATTTTTTTCTGTGGGGCACCGTAAAGGACATCGTTTACAAGACTGAGTGTGAGACGGCTGAAGAGATGAGGGAAAGGCTAAGGGTGGCCTTTGAAAGTCTTCGCAGAAGAAATAACCGACACAACATCTTGTCGAGGGTGCATCGCCACACGCGGGCACGAGCAGCGGCGTGTATCGTACGCCACGGCGGTACTTTCGAACACCGGATGTAAATGTAGGTAATTGTAAATACTCCCAAACGTCAAATAATAGTTTAAAAAAACTAGGGTTGTACATACATTAAAAAATACAATTTTAATCGATTTTCGTTTTTTTATTATTAAAAGAATTTAACTATTGCAGGTCGATTCTACATGAAATACATAGCATTATAGTTTCAGGAATGAACATCGCTTATTTATGTATATTTATTACAGTAGACTCAAAATATACACCAGACATCAAAGCAAGAATAGGTTTAGCAAACGTGGCTGTTAAAAATAAAAATAATTTAATGACCGCAAATATATCCCAGAAAATAAAAAAATAACAAACGATTTTTTTTTATGGGGTGCGTAGTTTTCTATGGGTGTGAAAATCGATCATGACGCAAAGGTAAGGGAAGGTACGGAAAACCTTCGAAATGTGGTGTTGGTGAAGCATTTAACAGTAAATGGTTGAACACCATAAGTCCGGTCCGGTCCAGGGATAGTGGCGCTACAAACAGCTTTCATATGGCAATAATGTGCATACGTTATATTATTAAACGTCAGTAGCGATTTATCACAAACCAAACTGAAAACATTTTTTACCGGAATGCTGCTCTTTCCTTCGTTCTTCTTGCGAAATAATTACTGAATTCTATTGAAAAAACTTGACTTTCATCACTGTGAACAGTTTTGGCTTTATTATGAAAAAAATACTAAAATGGAATATCTAAAAAGTCCTGTTTCCTCTTTGTTTACTTACATCAGTGACATTCACTGATTTTCAACGTTAGTTACCAAAAATGCGTCGTTGTCAGTAAAGTAGTACCTCTAAAAAACAGCATTATGGCGTGGGTTGAAAAACACCCTGTTAGAGTATACAAGCTACACCGACAGGAGTTTGAGTCTTAAATTTATGATGATAATTTAAAGAAAACCTTAAAATGTCCTTCAACTGCCTGGACGCATCTGATTGAATTGATATCCAACCGCGAGCCCCCTTTACCCCGCACGCTTAACTTTACTACGTAGAAAAGACGGTACTGGCACTTGCGCCTGACTTATAGTGACTTAAATGGTGATTTCACTAAGATGAAAAGGCGCAACTACGCAGAACCGTCTTTTCTTCATATTATCGTGTAGAAACGCCATTTATTTATATGAAAATGTCCATATTTTTCTAAAATAATAAAACGCTTTTGCTTAGATGGGTCTTTTTATTTTAGCATACATCAGAAATGCCTTTTCTCATTCGTTGTATACGCGGTATCCCGCAGATACGTCCTTTTTGAATGTAGGTTTCACAGGGTTCTGTTCATCTTTAGTCAAATTTAAAAATACTGGTAGATCCGTCTTTTTTTGCTGATCCCGAATATGTATAGAACTCATTTTTGACAAAAATGTTAGATGCGCCCTTTTTCGATATGACGGCAGTAAATGATTGCGTTAAGGTTTATTACTAGTTTGTACAACCGAACAGCCCACCTATAATCAGATCTCGCTTTCAAAACGACAACATGGTTATCCTAGACGAATACGTTTGTAGTAGGTATGTAGAATTAACAGAAGTAGCTAAATTCGCTCATTTCCAACAACAATAACTGTCAATAAATGTTTTCGCAACACCCAAAACTTCCGAAGTTTCATTTTGGAGTAGTAGGACCTCGTGCAGGGTCCGTCCGGATTGTTACTACCGTCTTGCCTGCTAACCCACCGCCAAACAGCAATGTTCGCATTGTTGTGTATCACTCCAAACGATGATATTTGCCGTGGATGGTATGTGACACAATTTGATTAGGTTAGGTTAGGGTTATAAAGCGTGGGTAATTAATACGGGCATATATTGAAATGACGATTAGTATTGGACCCAGGGATCCTATTTACATTGATTTCTTTAGAAAATTCGTTTTTTTTTCATACGAAATAATTGAACACGCAATGTATTTGCATCCACATTCATTAACGTACCTAAACATCGTGACATAAAATGTTAGCGTTCATTTGTTGGACTATGTACATTGCAGCTTGGTTGGACTTTAAAAAATGATTACACCTAATTAAAAACACTATTTAACAAAATAATTATGCCGTAAGATACCTATGATCTTGATCAGATACTATAACTGAATACATTATATGCCCGTATGAAATACCCACGCTGTATAATATCACAAAAAAGTCAAAATATTTCACCGAACATGGTTTTCGGAATAGTGATGCATTCGGACAGATAAAATGTTGGAGTTTTGTAGTGTACCCAAATGTTTACTATGTCTGCATATAGGTAGTAAAACATTGGAACCTGAATTCGATGTTCGGTATTAAAGTTTCAGCAGGATTCAGGAAACTACATTGTAACATGTGTCACATAGAATGCAAAGAATTTAGAATTCTGTATTTTATTTATCAATCGATTATGTTATCAACACTTTTTTTTGTTTGTAGAAAACTTACTGTCAGGAGTAACTTACTAGGCTCCGTTTTTCAGTGCGCCATGATGCACTCCTCCGTCTTCTGTTTTAGTTCGGACGCCTTGGCGCCCAATCGTAGTCAGTCGCACGCGTTGGTCGGTGGTGACGCCACACCCCACCCACCAGCGTCGCCAATAAAACCCGTGTGGACAACACATCGAAAATTTGGCGTATTTATCTACAAGTGTTTAAGTTATACCAGATAATGGAATAAATATCTGCCATATCTGCCATTATGATATATTTCACAACAGTCAGATAGGAATTAACTGCAAAACAAGAAGCAAGCAAAAAACCCATGACACACAAATTGCATTAGCTAACAACACGGTTGAATTTGCAGTAGGGATGGAGAAATGGTTACATTCAAATCGGCGTGACTGTCGTTCCAGTTCCAAATAGGGATATACCCCCGTCACTGTGACTTAGTGACGGCTGTTACTGACGTCACGTTAACATTGCTTACTAGTGTTTTCAAATATTTGTAATGATACTAAAGGTTTTTTCTTTGCCATTGTCGGGTAAAAATATCCCATAACCATCTTTGGATGTTCAGCTATAGAGACTAAAAGGGACAACATTTATTCTTTTTCATAGGCGGGTTATTGTCCACTAATTACCTGACAGCGTTTTACCTAATGAACCAAAGACAATGTCCCAACTCAACCAGAAAATTCGAGATGAGACAGCCGTGGTCACCTTAAAATCGTTATTAGACAAAAAAGGCATTAAATGTAGTTATGTAAATGTTTAAATGTGTTCCATTTGATGTATTTAAAAAAAAATTGATAAAAAAAATATTACTGTGATTTTGTCATACTTCGTGCTCATATTACTGAATATTTTTCGAACTCCATTTGACACGTAGCATCATGAACCGAATATCAAATCACGTAATTTAGTAACGTTGTTCCATCGTGGCAAATCACTGTGATACTTTCTCACGAACAGTCACTGTTACTTTTTCATTGTGACGTGATTTATTACTCACTCTATTTTGTAGAGAGCGCGCAATGACGGCGTTTTTCATGAATTTAGTGGACCGTGCTTAGATAATAATTAGAAATAAGATACGTTATCCTTTATTATGTTAAGAACTAGGTTTTATTATTTCTGGGAAAAGTCCTTCATCGGCTACTGCCGCTAGTAAAAAGGTGTGGTAGAAGTATGTTAATATTAAGTAGAATATTTTGAAATGACTTGAATATTAAGATACTCTAAGAAACTTGCGTAAAAAGTTGTTGTTCTCTCAAACATGCAATGAAATTTCGACATTGTGTCAACTGTCAACTATGTTCCTTAGCAAGCATCAAAGACTCACGTTTAAGGTCTTCGCACATTATAACAACTCAACGGCGACTCGATTCTATGCAAATATTGAAATTTAAGCCCTATGTCATATTTTATTTTTATTTATTTATTTTATTTTATTTATTTGGAACATCAACAGCATTACAAAACATATATATAACAATGCTCATAGCTAGAACATAAAGCCAATAACAGATGTCCACAGATATGCAGTTAACGAGGCCTTGAAAAGGTAACGATATCAGATTTCAATTGGTATAAAATTTGGTAAAGTTAGGTTAGGTACGACGCGTCGTCCACTCGTCATCCACTACTAATATCATTTTTTGAAATTAAACCTAGTAAATATGACATAGAGCTTAAATTTCAATATAAGGCATAGAATCGAGTCGCCGTTAAGTTGTTATAATGTGCGAAGACCTTTAGGGTGTGGCGCATACTTAAATTTCATACATAACTGCAGCCCTGCAAAGTTTCAATATCAATGTATGACATTACATCATTGCGTTTTCTAACATAACACCACGCATACCTTCGCGTGAAATGGGATTGCCAGTCTCGTATCCCATCGTGTAACCTACTCGTCCTGCAATCCTTATTTTCCTGGCATTTGTATTATGGTATTCGTCGTCTCACGGCAGTTTTTGATTAAAAACCCTTTTCCAGGTGCTGCTTACAATATGTGAAGAAACTTCTACGGCGAGTAAACGTCTTTCTAATGACCTCGGGAGCACACAAACATAAGCGTCAAACTTTAGACGAGGTTACGAAAGTTGTCACATTGTCTTATAAACTTTGCTAGAAGTTTGATGTCACATAATCGAATGCGGCGCTGGCGCTGTAAAATATTCTGTCCGACATTAGGAAGTATCTACAGTGAGTAACTAGTGCAGAAGTCTATCTACAAGAACTAAAACACTACTACAAACTATTCTACTACGGTGAATAAGAATTCATACCAATATAATGAAACTATAATCTAAATTTAAGATTTAAAACGCCCCGACACAAGTAGCTGGTCGTCAAAAGACCCTCATTTAATGAGTGATATAGAAAATGCTACAAGAACTGAACAAAATTAAAAAAAAATGAATTCTGAACTTCAATATTGTCTGAGATCTTGTCACTTGTTCCAATTAAAACTGAATGAAAATATGTACAGTTACTACTTTATCAACACACATATTAATCATCATTATCATAGGTTTTCTTTTGTGAGGATATTTATTTATTGAATCACACATATAATGTAACATGACAGTTCATACACTAAAGCGTTACACGGATTCTTAAGCTTAATACTTAACTAAAACCTAACTAACTTACAACTACAAGATAATTATCTTGCTCTTTCTCTAGCACTCTCTTCCATTCGGTCATCAGTCTCGCTATCCCATCCGCAAACAAATCGCATTCAGATTGTGCTAAGAGTAGGGAGTTGATGAGCGCGGTCGCGCGCGGAACGGGCGAGTGCAGGCGCAGGCGCGTGCGCGGGTGCTCCACGGCCAGCAGCGGCGGGCGGCGCCGTCTGCTGCAGTACTCACAGCGGTACGGACAGCTTTAAGAACCGTTCCGAAAGACCGATACTGTCTACCTTGTTCCTCAGGATGTTAATGACTAAATTTATTAATCCTACATTTCTACGCAACTCCAACGAATCGTAGCCCAAATAATAGTATATAAAACACTCAGCTCTGGTAATCAGTCCGCGGAGCAAAGGAATAAATAAATGAGGGACCTCGCGCTGCAGTATTATATTTGATACTGTTAAGGTAACCATGCCGGAGATATAGGACTGTTATGAAATAATAACTCTGATTTTCGTCGCTGCTAAATAATGTAGGTCCTTATCTATATAATCTGAACTGGTTATAGTAATTTAACAACATACCGTTGATAAACCAAGTAAATTGATACTGAATGGTTAAATAAATGAAGAACAGTATGGTTCGAAATTTATAAAATAAAGTGGATACATTCACGAATTTCACGACCGCTGTAAAAAAATGGCATCTGAATATTTACATATGTTTGGTTTTCTAAGCTTAACAACACCACACTGGTGGAGCTCATAAACGGGGCCCATTTGCGGCGCGAAGAACTTGTCCTGCGTTTTGTTATTTAACAGCGAGTTGCAGCGGTCTAAGTGCACCGAATGGATGTTAATGGCCACCGGGGCGCTTAGGTGAAAAGAACTAGAATGTATTATCCTAGCTGTTTTCGTTATGTAATAAGTAAAATAATTAAAGAGTTAAATAATCGATAAACAAACATGGGGAACAAAATCATCATTCCGAATTCCGGCTTAGCCAAGAATATGTTTTATTTCACGCCACTAATTTATTCCAAGCTTATCATTTGAAACTATCGTGAAATAGTACATTTGCAGACACCGGGAAAGAAGGGCTTGCCGGATGAGTAGGTATAGACCGGATAGCGATACGAAGCCGGCAAGCCCTTTACACGGCTAAGGCATGTATAGTGCTTTTCTCAAACATATGCAATTAAATAAAAAAATCAACTACTGAAAATAAAATATAATTCAGCTGTTTCGCCTGTGCAGAAACACATACGCCATGTTTAAAAAAAAGCCTTCAATTTTGTATGAAATTTCTTTACAGTTGACTCGACTTTACAGTTGAATACTCGAGTTGTTCCGCCCGAAACGTGATACCTCGAAGCCCGTCATAACGCATGTTTGAGAAAAATAATTATATCTATATTGAGGCTCAGAGAAGAAGCCCAATTTTATTTGTAGGTGGAAAAACTCATCCTGCACTATGTAGTATGTTATCACTGCTAAATCACAGCGCAGGACGAGTTCAGCGAGCTGCAGCGGTCTAAGTGCACCAAATGGATGTTAATGGCCGCCGGCGCGCTTAGGTGAATAAAATGTGTTAGATTCAGTTAACTGGTCTATAAATGAAAACGTAGTACGAACTATGAAGCTAGTGAAATCACTTCAATGAAGCCTTGCAATAAATATATGATTATGATTATATGATAATGATTTATCTTTTTCACTGTCACCCTTTGAATGAAATCATTTTTGAAGCATGTGACGACTAATATTTAACTTATAATTGTTGCTTATTTAACCCTAACAGGGTCCATGATGTACCTTATATCTATAATTGTAACACCTGTAATACCAAGATTGATATAAATAAACAAATAAATCTTATTGCATTGTGTAGTGCAAATTATAATATATAGGAGCAATTATCATCACTAAACCCAAACATAAGACCAGCTAGATGTGAAACAACAGTAACATAGTGCAGAATTATACTCACTGTAAATGAGTTTGCCAAGAAGCAAACTGCGCCAGCAAGCGAGCTGCGGAGGTGTGACTAACTGACTAACTGTTGTAGATGAGATGCCTTCTCACCTTATTACGGAGCTTTAGAATGTGTGGTTTGCATTACACAAACCAAACGGCATCGTCAGTTACTCGAAGTCAGAAGGTGATCTGTTTGCTTGTTGACTTTAGGCTTATTGGAATTTGAGTACTAATTCAATTTGACTGGTTTTTTGTTATAGCTTGATGTCTCGTCCTCAACAACTTTTTACCTACATCTACTTGATAAAAATATTTACATCCTTATATTACTGCACTTTTTGTTTGTGATTGTCAAAAACACGATCCCAAGCTTTTTAAAAATGATCGCTCTTCATAAGAATAAGACGACACCTACATTTTTTTTATATACGATCTTATTACGTGAACGACACGTTACGGTACTATACAAATTATGTATAAGATTATAATAACATAATACTAATATCATGTTATTTATTACTAAGACTAAGCATTAGACTAGTTAGTTCCCTGTAAAGTTATACTCGCTGTAAATGGGTTTGCCAAGAAGCAAAACTGCGCCATATATGAGCCCCGGAGGCGTGACTAACTGACTAACCGTTGTAGATGCAATGCCTTTTCACCTCATTATGGAGGAGGATGTGCGGTTTGCATTACATAAGTCAAACAGCGTCGTCGGGAACTGGAATCTGCTAATAATCCGTCTGTTGACTTGAGGATTAGGTACTTGAGATGTTTAAATAATATTGTTACCTACCAACCAACACTAATGTTTATAGATTTGGCATTGTTGCTGTAAGAATGTCGTGTTGTGAGATCATACATGAACGTCGAAGTATCTTTGAGTGATGAATTTAGAGAAATTAATCTTGTAGCAGTTTTAGTAAATTCTACCCGAAACGTGGCCTGCGTACCAAATGTTCCTGTTGATTTGTCCTAGGCATATCAATATGGCCAATAAATCTTTGTCAACGTAATTTAAAGCAGCTCAAAAAGCAAAAAATATATGTAAGTTTATTTCGTCTCGGCCATAATAAAGTCAAAATATGGGGCTATCTATAGCGATGCTTTATCCAATCTGGAGCTAGTTGGCTTCCGTCAGCAATATCACGTAACAAAAGAAAGCCCCTTAAGTCCATTAATATCCACAAACAATTCCGAACCCCATCACAATTAACGGCGGCAAATGGCCACATTTAATTTAGGTAATTGCAGAAAACCTGAAGCCGCAAAGGCAATAACTTGAATTACGGGAATAAATAATTGTTAATAACGAATGTAACCAGTGGACGAATCGCGCTTGTATTATCTCCGACTTAGTTGGATTAATTCGCTGAGGAAACAAAGGGTATTATTATAGGTAATTAATTCGGTTCGAACACACTGTAGGTATTTGTTCTACGTTTCTCCGGTAGAAATGCGCCTTATGTAGTGTACTTGGTAACCCAATTAACGATACAACAAAAATATAAGTAGCTTGTACTAGAAATTACCTACACAATGAATGAGCATAAATCCAAGAACTGAAGATAAAGGACAAAAATTACTGGTTAGCCTAAAATAAAGCTTCACTATTAATGGTATGCTTAATAAAATTGTCTCACTTATGGGTAATTTATTTATGCTATAAAGTTACAAAGATGTGATTATGTGTAATTTGTATATAAGTAATATCTATATTTTCATTTCATTAGAAGATTTCCTTGGATGTTAGCAGTTTGTGTCTACATGTGGCGTATGTAACCAAACGATGGCAAATTGCATGTACAATAATTTAAAATAACTGCTATTATGGCACTTTTTAGTTGACTTCGGGAAAAATAGACAAAATGGAAAATATTTCATTTCAAAACACAATTATGTTTATCGTTTTTTTTGGGGGTAAATTAACACCACATTTAAGATTAAATACCTTTCAAAAATAAAATAGGTAGGTGGAGATCGAAACGGATGGACAAATTGAAAGCGTTCGCACACTGGTCGAAAGGTTATAAGACGTTGGTCTAAAGGTACCGGGTTCGAAACCCGGTGTGATCACGTATTAGCGTAATTGAAATTTTCTTTGCGTGTTGTATCTATAAAGCAATTGAAAACCATGGAAAATGTTCGTAAGTTCCGGTCACCTTCTTGTCAACTATAAAATTTAATTGTAGATGAACAACGCTGTAATTTAACGTAACTCCATAGTTCCATTACACTTTTGGCATAATAAAGAATTATTATTTGCCGACATATTCTGTAAAAGTAAGCGAAACTATTATTTCTCGACAATTTCCGCCCAACGATACATCTCAATACGACCGTTTTCCCAATCTAGGCACCCATCATCCCTCCGTCAAAAGACGCCATTGGTCACAGAGAAATCTTAACCCTTATAATTCCTCTTGCAAGGCTACAAAGGGTTCCTCAGTATCCTTGAATAGTCGAGTGCTTATCTTCAGCGACAACAAGACTTATTTGCCAGTGTCTAAGTCGTTTGAGGGGTTGACATCCCGAAATGTTAGGCGAGTTTCGTTCTTGCGTAGAAGACGGTGCGTTCGGATACCGATTTTAGGGATCGCATAATGATATTGGTAGCGTTGTACACGTAACATTATAGCCCTGCGAAGAATTATTGCGAACGCACCTGACGCAGGGAAGTTGCCGCTTTATGCCCATGGACGCGTACCGTGCTATTAATGATGGATCTTCACTCATTTGTATGCTTCGGCGGTAACGAATCTTAAGTTTGATGCTTTTATGTGTAAGCAGGTGTCTCTGTTCTATGCTTCAGCTTGTTCTTAAAAGTATTTGCCAAATACGACATATGTGCCGCATTTTATTGGACTCTTCCGGCTTAAATCATTTTTTAAAGATGCCAAAGACCTTGATGATGGTGATGATAACAATAGTATTCAGAGCAATAAAAAAATGCTTTAATTTTTTAAGAGTATAAATCGATGTTTCTCAGACCTAACTCGTCCATATCTTGAAATAATACTACTTTGTGGAATAAGATGAAATGTAACTAAATAATGCTAACTAGCTTATTCTGTACACGATGATTTTTAAAGGGTTATCAGGTAGGTAACAACTTTTCTAACTCGGTAATTGATGGCGGTCACGTTGAAGTCGTAATTATATGAAAACAAACTTTTACTTTTCTATGATAATTTTTAATTTGAAACCAATTTTGTTTTATATTCCTTGTCACCCTACTAATCTGTATCTGTGAGCTTACAACCTCTAAATAGGACATGGCAATGACCATTTATGAGTAACTAGCTGTTGCCCGCGACTTCGTCCGCGTGGAACCATTATCTTGAAAATTTTACATCTTTATTATTTTCAGATCTAAGTAATGTTGAAATTGCTAAACGTGCTTTTTTGGAGTTTACTCCTTAAGAATCGATTTTCATATATAAGCCCGGGGTATGAAAAATATGGGGTGTAAAATCGAACGTATCTCCCGTGCTAATTTAAAAAGTTGTATTTCAGTATACGATCGGGGTAAAAATACGACTTCGTAATTTAGCAGGTTATGCGTTAAGCGTTATAGACTAAGGTCCCGATATAAAATAACCTTCACCGAGATTGTTTATTTGATGAAATGTATTTCATATTTAATTTAATATGTCAATAACTATATTGCATATGGGTTGCCTAACAAATTTACGTCCAGGGTATGTTTAATTAATAATAAAAAAAAAATGTTTTAAACATTTCACCGGTTTGATTAATATTAGATAAATTCTATACCAATCGAAAGTATGAAGCCCATAGAATATGCAAACGTTAGGTTGCCTATTCTTTTCCCGTCACAACTATTGGGTAGCCAGGTATAAACAGGTAAATCTATACCTACTAGCATTTTGCAAAGGTCTGACTGTTGAATTGAAAATAAATAAAATTAAAGATTATTTAATTATGAATTTATCTAATAATCAAATCGGTGAAATGTAAAAAAAATTTTTTTAATTTTAAACTAAACATACCCTGGACTTAAATTTGTTAGGCAACTCATATGCAATATATTTATTGACATTTTAAACTATATATAAAATATATTTCATCAAATAAACATCTCTGTGAAGGTCATTTTATATCGGGAGCTTAGTCTATAACGCTTAACGCATAATCTGCTAAATCAAGAAGTCGTATTTTTACCCCAATCGTATACTGAGATACGACTTTTTAAATTAGCACGGCAGATACGTTCCAAAAATATAAGTATTGCGAGGATTGACGTTTGGTTGTCAAAGGCGACGGTTGAAAATTTTATGAAATTTTATTTTATTTATGTATAAGTTAATTCAGTTTTAGAGTCCTTTTCGCTGTTTTTGCGATGAGTGAGTCAAGTCGAGGTGTCGTGAGTGATACGTCACTTTTAGAATGTGGGCAGCGGGCAGCTCCGTCGTGGCTATCTGAAGTGGAGTTTGATAATAAGGCAGGGCCGAGTCAATCGGATATTGTATCGGACGCTGAGTCCATGTCGGATGTGCGGCATATAGCGGTGAAGCGTGCTTGTGGTCTGAGCGACGAAAGCTGTGGTTGTAGTGATAGTTTTATCACAATAGGCAGGAAACCTAAACGCTTGCGGGTTTTAGCAACCGCCAAAACGCAGCTGGAGCCGGACGGTGTGCCTGACAAGCTATTTGAAGTTTATATAGTGTCAAAAGAAGATTTACCGAAACAGATTGGTTTGGCAAAGTTGCTGCAATTTAAGGGTATAAAAGGAATTTTATCCGTCAAGTTTATGGGTCCACGTAAAGTTCGCATACAGTTTAACTCTAAGGATGATGCGGAGAAGCTTCTGGCTTCTCAGGAGTTTAACAATGAGACGAGACGTTCTTATTGGTCTAATATGGCATGCTGCACTTATGGAATTATAAGGCAGGTTGAGTTGGAGGTTGAGGAAGACGAATTTTTAAAGAATATTGAAGGGTCTGAAGACACTTTGTCAATATGTAGACTGAACCGTTTGGATCATGATGGGCGTTGGGTTAAGGCTGAAGCTATTCGTCTGTGTTTTAAGGGAACTTCTTTACCACCATATGTTTATGCCTACGGTTGCCGATTTAAGGTAAATCAGTACACTTTCCCGGTTACCCAATGTTCAATATGTTGGAAGTTCGGTCATCTGAGCAGGTTTTGTCCTACTACTAAAGTTACTTGTCCGAAATGCGGCGGGGAGCATGCCAATTGCGAAACGACTATTTTTAGATGCATTAATTGTAAAGGCAGCCATATGGCCTTAGATAAGTCGTGCCCGGTTTTTGTGAAGGAGTAAGAAATTCGCAGGATTATGTCTGCTGAGGGATGTATATATAAACGGGCTTTTTGGTTGTATATGCAAAATAAGGAAAAAAAGGATACGGATGTTTGTAGTCAGGATGCGCCATCTGTTTTTGAGAATGACTTAAGTTTTGGAAAGTCATATAGAGATGCTAATTTGTCGAAGCCGTTACAATCTAAAGAGTCTGAAGATTCTGTCTGTCAGGCTGAGGGCCAGCGATCAGTAAGTTAGTACAGATTAGAGAGCGAGCCACAACAAGAGGTTCGTAAGCCGCGGAAGTCAAAAAGAGTAACAGATGTGAAGAGGTCCGAGTGCCTATTGGTCAATCAGCCTACTATTGAGCGGGCTGATATGGAAGATCAAAGACAAAATAAGGACAAGAAGAAGAGACGTATTACTTTTGAAAGGCTGGTTGAGAAGACGAAGGATAGTTTGTTTTCTACCGAAAGTTGGGAGGAGAAGTTCAAAACGCTGTTTGGAGTTGTTGTTAAGGAGATTTTGGATTTATTTAAGGATTTTTTTAAGGAAGGTGATTTTGTACGTTTGTTTTTGTCTAATGTAAATGGCTAGGTCTAATACCAGATCTTTCTTGAATGTAATGTTCAATTCAATATTGGCGGAACCCTTATCGGAATCGCCTAAATTTGTATACAGTTTTTTTAATGTAAATAGTGTATACAAATTTAGTTGTTTTCGTGTACATGTTATTTTTAAGTTTATACGGTTTATGTTTTTATTTATCTATGTCTTTTAGATGAATGATGTTGTGTATTAGGCCTGCTGGAGCTGGCATGTTCATAAAAATTATCAAAGCTCCTTAATTAATAAGGTCGTATCTTTGTATGGATTTCATAGTAAGATACGGTTTTTTTTTCGTAAATTTAGTAACTAAACTAGCCGCTCGAGGGCGCTTTACATCACGCTTCCTTATTTAGTTACTACTCATGATCTCTCCAATTTGTTAAAAATGAATCGGAAGTAAATTTTCCTTGTAAAATATTGTAATTTTGCTGTATATTATACTCGTATATTAATATTATGTAAGTGCCTACCTCCTCGTTCTTGTTTGCAGCACCCAACAGGGTACATAATGTGATACTTAAACTATTTACTAATCATTATGTGCAATAAACGTATTGAGTATTGAGTATATATTTTATAATCGTTCTTAAGGCCAGGCGCGCACCACGATTTTAGTCGCGCGATAATTTTGTCGCATAAATGCAAGATATGGGTTTACGTATAATGAGAGTGCGCGCACCACGATTTTCATAAACCCAGAAGTACGCTTATTTCTGCGACAAAATTATCGCGCGACTAAAAAAAAATCGTGGTGCGCGCCTGGCCTGAAGAGTAAACTCCAGTCGTGCGTCGGAGCTGACACACACACTTTTTTTATTTGCAATTGTATACGAAATAGTAACAAACCCTTCGTACGCGAGTCCGACTCGCTCTTGGCCTTTTGATGAGTCAGTCAGTCAGGACACTTGCATTTATATATATAGATTAGCGGATTTCCCCATACAAACTTTGCACCCCTTTTTAACCCCTTTGGAGGTGAAATTTTCCAAAACGCTGAAATTACTTTTTTTGTATTTGATTACGTAAGCTTTCTACAAAGTTTCAAGTCTCTAGTTCAAAAAAAAAAGTGTCTCCCATATAAACCTTGCACCCCTTTTTAACCCCCTCAGAGGTGAAATTTTCCAAAACGCTGAAAGTACTTTTTGTGTTTTTGAAAAAGTAATCTTTCTACAAAGTTTCAAGTCTCTAGCACTAAAAAAAAAGTTTCCCCCATACAAACTTTGCACCCCTATTTAACCCCCTTAGAGATTGATTTTTTCAAAATCGCTTCTTATCTCTTGTACACTTTATAAATGCAACCTAGTGTGCAAATTTCAACTCTCTAGCATTTGTAGTTTCGGCTCTGCGTTGATGAGTCAGTCAGTCAGGACACTTGCATTTATATATATAGATAACTTGTCATTGTCTTACATAAACAAAGTCGTAGAAAATTTCGTTAAATTTCTCGCCAAAGCGATGGCACTTGATTACGTAAGGTAATTGCGTGAGACCTCACTTATTAAGTTTAATTTTAGCTGGATATTTATGTTTTTGTACTCCTGATCACCGATTTAGAATCATCGTGTATAAGTATACATACCCCAGCGGATTTAATAATAATGCTCTTATTATGAGAACGTTAGCTGAAATCTGCGCACCCGAATGGGAGTGAAGTGGCACTAATCACCCCTAAATTTTGTCGTTGTAATAATAGCAAATAATTTTATTGCGTTGTATAATTATAGTTGATTTAAAAGTAAATTGTTGTGAACAAAATAAAATGTAACTCATTGTAATTGTTACCCCTTCTCTTCTCAACATAGGGCGTTATTATTATCTATTCAATACAGTAACTGGTCATTCTATCAAGATCTCGGTGACGGATTGAGTCCAACTGAATCCATCATCGAGATTAATTTGTCTCGTCTCCGTTGGAGTTGTTAGGTATCCTTTCCTAGCTTAGAGCATTAAACTACTGGATACCTTCGTACTATTTCCCCTCCGCCAAACGGTCTCATTAAAATCGGAAAACAAGCTTTCATTAGATAATTGATTTTTAAATAATCGGTTTAGATTCTGACGGTTGGGAACTATTTGATGTTTGACATTTAGCCGTATTTTATTCAATTATGAACCTTGACTTATAAAGTCGACTTAGTCATATTATAATATAATATAAGCTTTGAAGATTTAAATCAGTATTATTGTTTTGTTTTAGTGTGGGTGTTTTGCATTTGTGTGCAGATAATTTATACATAATATGTGTGCTACCTTGCCCCGCTCAGGTTATGGCAGAATTTTTTGTTTGGACAGATACGACGAAGGTGCCTCCTGTAGTTAAATTATCTAAGATTCCGTGGCAATCTTAGCTTCACAGAATTCATTCAAAATATGCGATATACATGAGTTTACTCCAATCGAATTTAGTCCCAGTAGTAACGAACCACATCAAATAGTTTACGTTAGGGCGCACCAGGCAGCCCGGCTCAGCCTTCTGTCTTTGTTTCAACAAACTTGCTCCGCAATTTACAGAAATTAATCAATAAGTGAAGCAACTTTTTTAGGTGACTTTGCGATCAAACTGTGAACTTTCTGTAGTATGTTATTCTATGTTACTGTCTTTACGTACGTGTTATAATATCATAAGAGCGGACAAATTATACTTGGTTACCCTCACTTTGATCAATGCTGGGTTTCCTCAATATTTCACGAAATCGTGTTAGTAGCTACAAGCTTCATTGGGCGATCATAATAGTTACATTAGTTCGGAGACAGTTTGCCCTTACGTCGATTATTACAGGGTTAACCTTTGTGACCTTTTTGCTTCGGAAAGTGCTTTGATATTATTTACTGTTAATATATTTGGAATACTCTGTAGAGTACAGTGAGCTTAGTTTGTAATTCAGTAGTACTTAAATGATTTATTCGCTTTTATAGTGCTGTTATTAAACAATGTTATAATACTGGGCTTAGTTCGAATACGTTGTGAATTTATCTTAATAGTAAGTTGTCTACGACTGTATTTTAAGTCCCTTTGATATATTGAAATTGAAATTTAAAGATCTTTTATGAAATTTATTTATTTAATCTAAGGCACAATCGGCTTCAGTCTGGATAAATCAATTTAAATTCCCTAGAACACTCAAATATACACCATATTAATCCGTACAGGTACATTGTTTTATTAAAATGAGTTGCAATCGCGGAAATTGTTGCAACTAGAGTAGTAAAGAATATACATATATTTCTGATATATTAAGCTGATTAAATTTATTTGCAAAACTCCACCAAAATCTCGTTTTATTAGAAACAGACTAAAACTGGACGTATCCAGTTTTCTTATTAACTAGCGTACAAGTTTGCTCTTGTAGCAGCCGCACAAAGGTGACTATACGACGAGCTAGTTATAAAGTTGAGCCTTTAATTAAGGCTCCAGGGCTCTGATTCAAGACGGTCTGAATGTTCCGCAGTTCAAGTGCCAAGGATTAGGTGATTCCGGATACTTGGGCGATAGAAAAGTTTCCCGTAGGCGGATTCGGTAGCGATTTGCGGCTTAGGCTATGTTTCTGAGTCGTGTATATTTCTAGAATCTACCATTCAGTGTAGTTGCTAACTTGGTGAAGTTTCGCGATATCTTCAATTAATTGATTTCACATAGAATTACCAAAAATATTGAGAAAGAGAAATTTGGTAGGTAAGTGTTTTATAAGTACGGCATTAAAATTTGAAAGGTAAATAAAAAGTAATTTTTCGTGTGGGGTTGGATTGGCCAAAGCAGGAGTCTTACCTTTTTTTTCATTTAGGTAACATGTTTATTACCCATAGGTATTGCTTCATTTTTCTACGCCTTTCAGGGTGACATAATTTTTTCAATATATAAACACTTGGTTTATGCTAGCAGCTACTATACAAATTACAGACGTTACTGCTTTAACAAAAATTAAATTAAATTAAGACATGTCATGCGATTCGGTGTTTTGAATTTATCCTTTCAAAAGAAAGTGAATTCATTTCAATGTGAAAAAAAATCTTTACGGTGACAGTCGCATAACGCATATCGCTAAAGTAGAAACAAGCAGGGTTGCCATTCGTAGTAGTCGTGAGTTTAACCTAGCTGTTTTAAAGTTTTCGTATTTTACAATGTTATAGGTACTTCTACAACGAGATATGTTAGTATAATAAAAATATGTCTAAAACTCAAAATTATAATTAT
The DNA here is from genome assembly GCA_947623375.1 of Apotomis capreana. NCBI lineage: Eukaryota > Metazoa > Arthropoda > Insecta > Lepidoptera > Tortricidae > Apotomis > Apotomis capreana. Next base: position 18,103,939 of record OX392505.1, on the reverse strand, counting down.
TAATTACTACCTACTAATTGTATGCTGTACGTTCGATTTCATGCAATTGAAAATGAACTTGCATTTAACGTAATGTATTTAAATAAGGGTTGGCTTTTCCATAATCACACGTAATAGGTATATAATATTAAAATAATTATTGTTGCTTTCAAATACTAAACAGAATTTATTTTCTCAAATAACAGACAGTTCATAATATTGTTACCATTTAGGCAAATAAACAGCGGGGTATTATTTGAATTTGCCATTTTATTTTCGCTGCTAAAATAGCAGTCTATTGGTTTGATGAATGAATTTGAATAAATTCAGTTTACGGCGGGGAATCTGCTCGCTGATGGATAATTTAATAAAGGATGAGCCACAAATTAATCTGACGCAAATTAGGTGAAAATTTTCCTTGTCTCAGTCTGTGTTAATAAAATATTTTTAGGTTTACTTATCAAAGCAGTACCTACGCTGTAATTTATTACTATTTACTTTATGAAAATTAAATATTGACACATTACAAACTTGAGTAGTTGAAGTTTCAAAAGCGTATGACATTTGTTTTACTCAGTAGTAAAATCATATGGCATGTTTATTAATATTTTTTAATCTACTAATTAAGGAGCTTTGATCATTTGCAGCTCCAGCAGATGTTTATTCAATAGGGACATATAAGTTTCCATCGTGCCATAGCAAATAGACTAGGCTAAGGCTCACCCGCCGCAGTAACGCCTCAGATGATGATGATGATAGCAAATGGTAAAGTTAGTGATATAGTTAATCGTACAGCGGGAATTTTAACACGGTTGTTCAAAACCAAGTATTTGATCTCACTTAAGCATTTTTGAAGCGCATTTTACACGTTTAGAACTTTTTTCACCTGCCTATCGTATGAAAAAGTTTGAAGCGCCTGTGCCCTTGAAATGATACGCAAGTTAGTAAATTTTGTCCCAAAACTGGCGCGCCTAATGGAAACCAGCTCCATTACAAACATTAACGTATGAAAAGTTCATAACTAAGAGATAGACAATATTCGTTACTGAGAGTGTGGAGGGAATCTCAGGCGGTTGAATACACTTTAGGGTGCTGCATCACCGTGAGCACTCACCTGTTATGGCTGTTATGTAACAAAAATATATGAAAACTTCATTTGTTTTTTATTACATTACAGGCGAATGCTCAGGGTTCATTTTTAAGAGACAGATAAAAGTGCAATAGACCGATTGACTTAAAAGACCTTTTTGACATTCAATTATAGTGGAATACTTAAAACTGCTACTTAAATATGATTCAATCTGTAAACTGTCATCTCATAATTGAAATATTTTTCAATTTTCCTCTACAGATTTGAACACTATCGAACTTAAAATTCATTGGAAAATTAGAGAGTACTAAAGTAGAAAACTACAAAATACAAAACTATTTATTCTTTGAATGTGAGTGTTTATAAATTTTATGGTGGTAGGGTTAGTATTTGTTTACATCACAATCAGCCAGAATTTGGCGTACAATACTTTGACTCTCAATGTGCATGTCATTAAAACCAATGGAAAATAATCAAATTATAGCAAATACTTAGCAATGTCGGACTAAAAATACGTGAAAAATACGTATTGAAAGTAGTGGGTGTGAAGCGCGTAGTTGACATTCGGCTGGAGAGTGCTTTGGGTGTGGAGAGTGCGCGACTAAACGCAGTATCGAGGCCAGAATCCGGAGCGTGGCTACAAGCGCTTCCCTCCCCACACCTGGGTACTCTTCTTGACGACAATTCTTTGCGGGTGGCGGTTGCTCTCCGCCTGGGCTGCGATGTTTGTGAACCTCATCTATGCATCTGCGGCACCAGGGTGGAGAGTAACGGGCACCACGCCCTGAGTTGTTGTCGTTGTGCTGGGAGATTTCCTCGTCATCACGCTCTCAACGACATCATCCGGAGAGCGCTGGTCTCGGCTAATGTTCCGTGTTTGTTGGAGCCTCCCGGTCTTAGTCGGACTGATGGGAAGAGACCTGATGGTGTGACCTTGGTGCCCTGGCAGAGAGGCAAGTGCCTACTGTGGGACGCTACATGCGTCAGCACTTTTGCCGCCTCGCACCTTGGTCGCACGACCAGGTCTGCGGGGGCAGCTGCTGAGGTAGCTGCCTGTAGGAAGCGGGACAAGTATACGGTACTTGCCAGCAATTATATATTTGTCCCGTTTGCTGTGGAGACGACTGGTTGTTGGGGGTCCGAAGCGAGAGATTTTATCGCGGAGATCGGGCGGCGTTTACGCGAGAGAGGTCTAGACCCTCGTTCCGGGTCATTCCTGGTGCAAAGGTTGTCCATCGCGATTCAGCGAGGTGATGCGGCGAGCGTCATGGGAACCTTCGCACCGGGAATGACACGGGGCGGGTTATTGGACTAGTGCCTAACGTAAAGGTACATGATGGATAAATGTATTTATTTATTTTAAAATTGAAAAGAATAAAAATATATAAATAATAAATTAATGTCATGCATACAGTATATATTTATTTATATTCCAAACAATGCACACACTCCGTTTCACGCGGAACTGAATTGAATGTATTTATGTACCTACATGTACAATGTAGTAAGTAACTAATGCACTAACAATCAGTTCCGATACGTATTAAATCCGTGATTCGATTAATTCAAAAACAAGGATTTGGGAAATGCCAAAGCAGTTTAAATAACTCAAATCATTACATCATAATTTTCGGACCAAATGCAGGCAATGAATGATATTCTCGTTGCACAACTTCGTAAGCAATAAACGTCGGGAGTATTTGAACAAAGAGTTTGCCTTGTATGTACGTAAAACAAAGGGAACGTATTTCGCATTGTTATTGAGAAAATGAAGTTTTCTAAAGGTATTTTATATTTTTTCCGATATATGTATTTATCTGCCACAGATGTCCCACTGCTGTATATAAGTAGACCTTTCCCACAAGGTGCGATCATGTGCATTTCCCTGCGACCCTAACGAGGTTATCCGTCTACCTAGTCGGGGGCTGTTCCACGCTATGCTTTCCTATACGTCGTTGCCACTCCAGAACTTTTCTGCCCTAATGGTCATCCATTCTCCGTGCTACATGGCAATTCTGTGAGCTATACCTATCGATAACTTTGGTTAAATTGCGAATATCGTCGTTTCAGATTTTTCCAGATAGTAAACCTTATTTGGATTCAGAATATACGAACAGTTTACTCGTATGTTTACCTACGTTGAATAGTTTTCTAGATATAATTATATTTTTTAAACCTCGCTGTGACATTTAGTCACATCCCGAAGGTATACAATATTACTTTTATCTAATTCTGCATTTCCATTACTAGTTACTTAATTTCTTGTACACCAAGGTAATGGTGTATACATTCGGGATGTAACCAAAAGTCACCTCAAGGTTTATTTTCGAGGATTCTAAAAAACTATACGACGTAAAAGTAAACTATTCATAGATTTTAAATCCAAATAACGTATACTATCGGGAAAAAATATAGTACGAATACCTCTGTAAAAGTTAATGATAATTTAAATATGCTTCTTTTGTAATTAAGTCAAAAAGAAAGGCAAGTGGCGCCAACAGCTATTGTTGTACTCAAAACGCTGAAATCCAAATTGGTTTAATTTTAAAGACAGTTTTCTTTATTTTTATACGAAATTGTGAAATTTATAGATAATATTTTTTTTTAGTTAATGGTATTTCTACTTTTGCTTTAAATTGTTTTCTAGAATAAATGCTCGCCCACCAACTTGTGCGTGCTTTGAGCAAAAAACTTTAAAATGTAGAAATCAAATTAAGGCTGGCTCGTTCTTTCTTTCAGATTATTTATTGGTAATTGGGTCCATATCAATTACAAGTACATTTCTTTATTATTCATCATCATCATCATCATCTCAGCCATAGGACGTCCACTGCTGAACATAGGCATCCCCTTTGGACTTCCATATACATATACCGGTTGAAAGCGACCTGCATCCAGCGCCGTCCGGCGACCTTTATAAGGTCATCTGTCCATCTTGTAGGTGGACGTTCACGCTGCGCTTGCTGGTCCGAGGTCTCCACTCGAGCACTTTTCGGCCCCATCGGCCATCTGCTCTGCGTGCTATGTGGCCTGCCCATTGCCACTTCAACTTGCTAATCCGGTGAGCTATATCGGTCACTTTAGTTCGTCTACGAATTTCCTCATTTCTGATTCGATCACGTAGAGACACCCCGAGCATAGCCCTCTCCATTGCTCATTGAGCGACTTTGAGCTTTGAGATGAGGCCGATAAAGGGGGTTTTGCCATACGCGCCACGCTTGGCAGGTGGGTTGGCGCGCGCAGTTTTTTTTAAGGTCCCTGGAAGACGCTGCTGCCCATCTCCCGGTATATTATTATTGTTATTCCCTTAGCAGGCTTCTACTGCGACCACGGGACGATATGGTGGGGACAATGTAAGGCCGGTCACCCCACGGCACATTTATTATTAAACATTCTTATTTAGATATTATTTCAAACTAGTCAATCTTTGCTCAAAGGATAGGCATGGGAACTCTACCCACGGGAAACAAGTTGGGCGACGTAGTTTAAAAATTACCACTTATAATACATTTATACAGCTTAAATTAGACTAAGAATGGCTGCACAAGCTCTTATATAGCCTGTTTGTTACCTGGGTAGGTTTAATTTAGTTCAACCGCTAGTGTAAATTCGAAAAATCTGACGAATTATATTTCATTTTACATCTTTAGTATAAAGCTCAGTAAATGTGTTTTTTTACCATCAACACGTTGAAGTTATATTCCGGATTCTTACGTAATTTATTTAATTAATTAAGGCGAAGATGAAGAAGCTAGCTTTTCACGCAGTGCTAAAGTACCATTAACTCTCTGAGTCCCCTTCTGTGAGACTCGTTTAGGTATATAGCGAGAGATAAGTGCTGAAATATGTCATTCGCTCACTAAGGCGGAACTTTGCATATCTTTTTATAGACTCCTTTTATGCCTTCCACGGGGATATACTGTCGCTAATAGTACCAGACAATAAGGTTGCGTGAAAGCGTGTGGAAATGTTGTTAGTAACATAAAATATACTTAGTTACTCAGTAACTCAGTATGAGTTGATCTACAAAGATTTCAAGATAAAATATTCCAACCATTGATACAAAGATCAAAGCTTAAACAAAAATTGAAAAATGAGTTACCTGTTGGAAGAGACCGGGTATCGAACCCGGTACCTCTGGATTGTCGGTCCAGCGCGTTAACCACTTCGCTACCCTAACTCCAAGTTACCTGTCGAATTTTTCCTTATGCTTTGTGTGTTGTGTGTCGATCTTTGCATTGTTTATTTGAAAGGTTTCACACCTTAGAGCTTAGTTTAAATAAAAATTGTGGTGTGTACCCACATTAAAAAAATGAGACATTACATGTTTCATAAATTTATAAAATCAGTTCAAGTCAATCAGTTGTTTAGGTACCTATTCTAAGTGTATACTGACATAGTTTATTATCTAATAGGATAAGACTAACTGTTAGGTAGTTATTGGACTGTAGCAGTCGTCTCCCGGTGATAATGATACCCATTCCTTCAATTGCTCAAAGGTTAACTGGAAGAGATCCCTAATAGGGATAAGTTCGCCTTTGTACATATTTCATTTGTTATCAATGTATTTATAACCAGTTGTTGTGTACAATAAAGCGTTTACATACACACATACATACATACATAATTTTAGCCCACCTTACCGTATTTAATTTGTCAGTTACTTTTTTTTTTTTTTTAATTTATTTATCATAAAAAACTTATGTGGTATGTATAACATTTATATTCCGCCAAACTGAGGACAGTTTGTTGGCGGATAAAGCGCTCACAAACATTTTCGTGTATTATTGTCTGCTTCGATCACAAGAGTCACTTCAATCAGTATCATCCTAATCAGCTAACATACAGTCTACTGCTGGGCAGAGGTCTCTAAAAAAGGCCACCATAAGCATTATGACGCTACACGTATCCAATGGACTCCTACGACCTTCATCACATCATCAGTTAGCCTTGTCTAGGGCCTATCCACGCTATGTTTACCGGCATATTCACTATTCGGGAGCTAATTGACACTATCTTGAACCAATCGTCGTCTTTGAAAGCTGGCAACGTACCGGAGGACGCAGCATGGTCTCTAACAAGCTGGATCGTCAGAAATTGCTGTATGAAGATTGCACGCACGGTCGTTGTGGAAATCATTGAGGTGGTATTTGTGCAATAGTGGAAGTCAGTCGGGTAATATGATGACTGACAATTAAGTTGAGCATACGATCGAGTTAGTTATATGAGCAATTTTCATCGTATTTGTATTACTGCACTGACTTAAATATGATTTCTTTTCAACAACAGTATATACGAACGAATTGATAATAATTGGCAATTGGAATCGAATAAAAACTGTATACCAGTAATTTTAAACGTGCAATCAATTACATTGGCAACTATTCAATCGTGTGCAAAAATGATTGCAACTGCTGTCGTATTTTACGTTGTTATGAAAACGAACTGCTGCACTTCCAATATTTCACTTTGTTTTTAAATACTCTGTACATTTTGAAGCAGAATAACGCGAAATATTTCCTAATATTTCTTCAGACCGTAAAGTTGAGGTATGCGGTAAATTGGTTGTTGAATGCATATTTGAACTCGGTATCGTCCCATTTATTAAGGCCAAATTGTTGAGGTTACCAGCAGACCGAGCGAGGGTCGACTGACCTATATTGTCCGCGGATACCATATCAACCGCACGCTAAAAATATTTATCATTTTCGCTTTTGGGTTCCTCTGAGGCTAATCCGAGCTCCATCGGAATTGCTACTTTGCTGTACAGTTGTTTGTTCGCTTTGGTGTGTGGTGGAACTTTCTTGCTCCCAGAAGGGTTTCTCCTGTATTTGAAATTCGACAATCGTGTAGTGCCGTCTCTCTCAATCTCCTATCTAACAATATTAGAGTGAGAGGGGCGGCAATATACGACGGTCGTATTTCGAACATCGGAGTAACCCAGCCGTAAATGATGGAGCGTAACTCTGTTATAAATAATATAAAAATGGCTAGTGCGGGCGCTCGGTGCAATCTCCAGGGACATAATTAAGGCTTCAGTTGTTTCAGGCTTGGAGGGCAAGTTTTATAGCATAGGTTTCATTTTTAATGCTAAGATGCACGATCTAAATCACAGCAGCTCTTATAAAATTTTAATGTGTCTTTATTTAAAACCATATAATATGTATGTATAAATATAAGCAATATATATAAAACATTTAAGGGGTGCAAAATACAGTACAGCACTAACGAAGGTAGTTTAATAAGACTTTAAGAAAACCGGCCAAGTGAGAGACGGACAAAGTGTGCCGTACCATCAAATAAAAAAACCGGCCAAGAGCATGTCGGGCCACGCTCAGTGTAGGGTTCCGTAGTTGCTCATCCTTCTCAATAAACTGCTTTTTTAAGCCCGAGGTTTACGTTAAGAAAGATTTTAAGCTCTGTGAAAAGGTCGTAAACGCCCTAGAAACTGTAATCACTTATTACCTTCCGGAAGTCAACTTACGACCTTTTAAAGAAAAAATATGAATGGCGATAACTCAAAAACGGCTCGACCGATTTCTTTAAATATAGTTTTCATTGAAAGTACTTATAAGGCTTCATTAACATGAATTTTTCCGAATTTTTTTGATCCGTGGTTGAAAAGTTAGAGGGGGGGAACACATTTTTTTTGTTTTTGGAGCGAATATTTACAAAACTGCTGACTTAATCAAAAAATAATGTTAGAAGACCCCTATTATTTTTACAAGACCTATTCAACGATACTCCACACACCAGTGTTGAAAAGAAAAAAAATTCACCCCCACTTTAGGTGTTCGAGAGGTATTTGTTGTTATAGCGGCAACAGAAATGACAAGACAGACAGAAAGACAGACGGACAGCGGTGTCTTAGTAATAGGATCCCGTTTTTACCCTTTGGGTATGGAACCCTAAAAATTTTATACTCATACAATAAAATTCAAGCCAAAAATGGCAAAAAGCCTTTATATAAGAAGTGTTTGTGAATTGTTCGGCTGTAGACAGACTGGAAGAGAGTTTTGCGAAAATGAAAGTCGCCGTCTACAGACGTGGCGCCGCGAGGGGTCCTAATTTACGTCTCTTGACATGCCGTCGAGTGACATGCTGTGTGCGTCATACTGTATTTTATTTATTACGACTAATCAACTTATATCTCGTAGTTCAACTTCTTGCTTAATAGAAGATGAACTTGTAAGTGTATTGTAACGAAGGGGGTGGCATCATCATTTCTGATAAAACTACTTTTAGACGGTGTTTAAATTACGAGGTTTAAATTACGAGAAAGATTTCAAGCTCTATAAAAAAGGTCCTAAACGCCAAAGTAACTGTGATTACTTATTACCTTCTGGAAGTTATCGATTATACGCGCCAGATTGAGCGGAATGTTTTAATGCAGTATTGTACTTCACTAATATGTGTAACCTTCGAAGTATAAGGACACCGCGCGGCACTTACGTAATTTTAAAGAATATTATGAAATTTTGCGATAACTCAAAAACGGTTCAACCGATTTTATTCAATATAGTTTTCATTGAAAGTACTTATAAGGCCTCATTTTGATGATTTTTTCCATATTTTTTTGACCCGTGGTTGAAAAGTTATAAAAGAATATTTACAAAACTGCTGACTTTACCAAAAAATAACGTTTGAAGACCCCTATTATTTTTAAAAGACCTATTCAACGATACCCGACACACTAGAATTGACGCGAAAAATTTTTTTACCACCACTTGAGGTGTTCGAGAGGTACCCGAAATATCAAATTTCAGCTTTCTAGTACTAATGATCACGGAGCTAAGCCGCGGATGGACGGACAGACGGACATGGCGAAACTATAAGGGTTCCTAGTTGACTACGGAACCCTAAAAAACGCTTTATTCTGTAGTTTTAGATAAGGCACCAAAGACGAATATACTCTAGGAGTTACCTACTGTCAAAATAGTTCACCAGTCATACCCACATTACTAAAAGGTGACACTACATGGAAATTAGGCAGCATGAAATGAATTTTCCTTTTAGTTCCAACGCGGCCAACCTTTGGTTTCAACTCATTAAACTAGTAGCAACTTTCGCCTCCAGCTAGAGATGGGCGCTCATGGGTAAATACCCGATAAAGACCGGGTAAATATCCAATCTACTACTACTACTGCCAGGTAGATTGGGTATTTACCCGGTATTAATCGGGTATTTACCCATGAGCGCCCATCTCTACCTCCAGCTATAGCAGGTAGTGGAATTAAATAGTTTTTACACGTTCAAACTTTGAGTTCATAATAAAGTTCACCTTAGAATTCATTTTAAGTATTCTAAAAAGATTTTGCCTGAAGGTATGACGAAGAATAACGCTATTAATTAAAATGTTTGAGAATTAAAGAGGAATGTATAAGACTACCGACGTTTACCTTTGCTTTGCCGCGGTTTCAGGTTTTAATTCATACCTTCTCAGAGCGTCAATTACAAGTTTGCAATGTAATAAAACGTCTTCATTATGACTGTGTGCTCTTTATTCAATAAAACGTTGTTGCAAATGAGCCGGTCAAGTGCGAGTCGGGCCGTATCTTTGATATACGTTAACTTAGAAGTTTGATTTTATCACAGCTTCAAGGGACTAGAGTTTATGGTTTTAATTTCACCTTGATACCTCCTCCACGCGTTCCTGAGATAAATAGACGGACGGACGGACAACAAAGTGATCTTATAAGGGTTCGAATTTTTTCCTTTTGAGGTACGGAACACTAAAAAATAATAATTAAAAATATTGTACATAATACAGCTGTAATTACATCCCTTTCAATTTTTGGGTTGCATTTTTGGGATGATTAGTTTTTATTCATATAATAAATGAATAAAATTGGAATATTATCTCTGCCAATCACCACATAACATACCTAGACTTAAACATTACAAAGCACGACAAGATACCTAGTTATTTATCTGCGCCAAATTAATACACACTCCAAAGAAACGCTAAACAAGAATTTCCTTACCAATAATTAAGGGACTCCATTTACACCCAATTCAATATAACAAACCCTACTGATTTATTTGTCGACGAACTCCGAGGCAACTGAACCGGAAAGGCAGGCCGTTTGTCAATAAACAGTGCCTCGGATTTAATATATCGGGCCCATTTAGCAAGCCTGTATTCTTCTCACGAGTCTCGCATTACTGGAAAGTGTGCAGGGACAGGCGTCAAGAACCCTCGTAAGGCTTTACAACTTTTCGTATACTAACGATGTTAAATGTTCACACGAGCTGGCATGAAAATTTGGTGGTCATTAACTTTAGTGCGGTTGGCAGTTGGCTGGTTAAAAGTGTCAGGTTTAGGTTCCATCATCAGTTTGATTTATTCGGAATATTGAGAAGCGTAACTTGCTTTAACACTTTGAACGCCATGTCCGATACCATGTATCCGACAGTGTACTTTCCCCAGTGGCCGGACCATTAAATCGAGTCGTCTCGAAATCTTTGGTGTTTTTTGCAATTACTGTCAAGAAGGGCAACTTGCATGGAAATTGTGGTCATTAGCTTTAATGTGGTCGGGAGTTGGTTGGTTTAATGTGTCAGTTTTAGGTTCTAGGGTTTTAGTTTGATTTTATGATACCTGACTCTGAATCGAAAAGAAAAAACACACACGTGTAATTTGAACGAATACTGAAATTCAGTAAGCCCTTCCAGGATCACATCATCAGATCCTGACTTGACATTGGATAAACTGTAGATGCCTTTATTTTGGCGTAGTCTTCGAAATATTCGTATCGGGTGCCTACACCGGTATAATTATTATATCCAATATCATTTTATCATTTTAGGCACATGTTTTTAAAGATCTTAGCTAGAATATTTGTATCTCAATAGTGCATCAACCGTTTTATAACCTGCGGCGCTTATAATAATCATCAACAGTATCTAGGTACTTGAATTATTCAACACGGGATTAAAGCTAATCATAGTTTATTATTAGTTTAAATACATCACGCATTATAGCACATTTAATTTATTTTAAGCCACTGAACATAAGTGTTATTTAGATTCAACCACGTTACGCTTTTCAATATTCCAAATGTAACTTTATCAAGGCTAAATAATATATATATTATTTTATAAGGTACATCGCTTTTGTTATTCGGACTGGCTTAAAAGATATCGAATTGTCAAGTTAGTCAACATTGAAAACACAATGCTCCTCGCTACATAAATGTCATGACGAGTTTTCTAACACATGTCATAAGACACGTCAAATGTAGCCCAAACTTTATAAAACATAAATGAGCCCATAAATTACTCATATTATATTAAAACAATAGCTTTTGAAAAATTGACAAAGTTACGCACTTAAAACTCAACAATGACATATATTTCAATATTTAAAAGGGCTCATAACGACCCACCAATTTATGAGACCAGCGGACCTAAGAGAAATTCAAGAGTCGTAAAAATTTACGTGTTTAATGAGAAACTTTGTCGAGTTCGGTCTTGCAACGGCTCGGTTAACACTTTGAATATAAACTTTTACAAAGAAATTATAAAGTTTTTAACTTGGATTCAATAAAAGGTTCCCCACGAACTTATAAGAGTTTTTTGTATCGCTAGTCGCTTTTGTCCGAGACAAAACCTTCTAAGGTATTTTTCACGAAAATTAGAAAAATAAAAAGCGTCCAGAAATCAGATTTAAGAGAAAGAAATTTCATTCAATTCACTTGCCAAGTGCGGTTGGGGTATTCATATTTTAGTAGCTTAACTTGGGAGTATATTTTGCACTTTACTATGCAAAAGGTTTTAAGAAAAACTCATTGCATAAAAAATATACAGCTACTGTCTCAATAAAATATAGCCCGTCATGGCTCTGGTGTATCATGGAAGAATAAACCGAACTAAGGACACCCCAGAGATTGTGAGGGATCAGTCATTTACTTTTTACCGCACGCCCTGGCCGATAAAGGCTTGAAATCCTGAAAAAATAAAATAAAACCGTTGTTAGACAACTTTTTTAATTTTAATAGCGCTGCTTTAAAATCCTTGTTTAAATACAAACAGATTGTGGTGGCTAGTAGACGGTAAAACAAACATCAAATTAACGAGTTAACAGTGCTCCGTGCTTATTATTCGTGACCCTTTCGTTTTGAAGAGCATTAAACCGCTCTGTTATTGCAATTTTAAATCTTAAACAGAGACGGTTGCTAAAGCCGCTTTGTAAATACATTTTGAACGTAGTTGTGTGTGTTTAGTGCTAGCATTTTAAGGTACGCTTACAATGCTGCGGTACGTACAAGTATTTAATCCGCCTATAGGTTGTTTTAAGCAAAACTGACGTCGAAGGGAACAGCCTGAAACTAAAAAGGTAAAGTGTCATTTAATTACATGTTGTTGAGTATGAAAAAAGTCTCGAAGTTGATTTTCATATTATTATTGTGATCGATCAGATTGAAATTAAAATGCTGTTTAAAGAGAAATTGGATATCGGTTATGCCAAAATAAAGTAACTTCCACCTAATAGAATCTTATTGAAAAGAGGTGTTTTTAACAAAATGTTTTAACAGTTTTATGACCAAAGTTCCATTTAGTGCGGATCCCATAATTTTTGCTCAGATTATCAAATGTTCAGGAGCATACGTAAATGCAATATTGAGTTATTATTTTTCGCTTCTTTTACACAAAAGACGGCCACTGCTGAAGATATATCTTCTCCCAAATATTTTATCATAGAAGGAAAGATTGAAGTCTGACAAGGAGGATGAAAATTGTTGCTATCTATGTCGATATATCAACGAGATGGCCATAGTTATAGCCCAACACGGTGTATTTCAGCCCACGCCATGTTGCGGATTTTTAGTCGTACTAATTTATTTTACTGGCAACGACAAATTTTTGGTAACTGACGTTGAAAGTCACTGAATATCACTGATACAAACAAAGAGGCAGAGCAGATGGCCGATGGGGCCGAAAAGTGCTCGAGTGGAGACCTCGGACCAGCAAGCGCAGCGTAGGACGTCCACCTACAAGATGGACAGATGACCTTATAAAGGTCGCCGGAAGGCGCTGGATGCAGGTCGCTTCCAACCGGTATATATGGAAGTCCAAAGGGGAGGCCTACGTTCAGCAGTGGACATCCTATGGCTGAGATGATGATGATGATGAAACAAAGAGGAAACATGACAAAATATTCCGCAAATTTCAAGTATTTTTTGCATAATAAATCCAAAACTATCTACGGTAATAAAATCAAGTTTTGTTTTTCAATAGGATGCAGTATTTATTTCGCAAGAAGAACAAAAGATGGAGCAGCAATTCGGTAAACAACGTTTTGATGACAAATCCTTGACAAATTAATAAGTACGAGTATATATGCCATACGAAAGCCGCTTGTAGTGCCACTATCCCAGGGTTACGACACTTGTTAAGTTGTTAGGCTAGACTAGTTTTTACCGACATAGTTGAACTATTTCTATTCATTCTTCCTGTCAGCCGCTCTAAAGCAGTGCATAACAACTATACGCAAGTTGCGAGAGGTAGCTCTGACAATAGCTTGCCAACGTGATTTTCTGTTTCTGACTCGGTATTTGTGTTAGTTGCGTTTGCTAACATTGTGTGGCAGTATGAAAAGACATCTCATTCCGTATTAAACCAGTTGGACGGCGGCAGACAGGCTAATTTAAATTTTCTGTTTCTTTGCTCGGTTACGTTTAGAGCTTGCAGTTGGAGAATAATTCTCGGATTATACATAGAATTTTCAGGTTTAGGAATCGGTCGTAAAGGAGAAAGTATACGTTGTACACTGCAGATGCTTCTATGATAAGGTGGATGTGGCCTGTAACATGCGCAATAAGTACATTGAAATATAGATTCTACTCTTCAAACTGAACAAAATTTAAAGCATCAAGAAAAAAATGCTTTCAGATGTTTATTATACGCCGTCCAACATTGACATCGGCTTAGTGTTGACATCGTGCATACTCAAATACCTATACATTACCAAATAACTTTATTACAGAGTAAAATACCACAGCAGATTATTTTTTTGATCTGTGCTAAAGCCGTATGAAAATTTTAGTTTTTGTTGTTTCTGTTTGTTTCGTTGTTTCGACTCATTCTGAGGACGTGGTTGGCGCAGTGGCACTTATTGCAGCTACTGAGCTTTCCTAGGATCGAATCCCGACGAGGAAAAATATTTGTGTGATGAACTCACTTGAGTTCTGTCCATCCGTGAGACTTTCCGATATTCATTTATTTATTTTGTCGTGGAACTTGGCTCTAGGTTAACCCACGACACGTGCCCTGTTTGTTCCAACAAAGGCGGAATATGAAGTGAGCGGTACTCCCTGGTGCACGCTCTTGTGAGGTCACAGTGAATAAACAACCCGTCTTGATATCATTGATATCATCAAAGAAAAGACTTACCTCCATTGAAACAATTGTTGTTCCGACGACTATTCCTATATATCTAAATAGGTAGGTAGGTATAATTACTAAGTCAGCTGCCTACGCAATTAAGTTTAGAGACATGGATTTTTAGCTACTTACAGGGGCGTAGCAGACAAAAAACATTAATTAGCCTTCACCGAGCAAACCCCGGCTATGCATGTCGTTAGTGGATCCGTAGGACGTTATTACGTAAATGCACATTAATATCATTCTCTAAAATTTATGATTAAAATACCATTAATTTATGCCAAGCAAAAAAATATAAATACTATTATACAATTTTAAAATTATAATAATATTTAAAAATAAATATTATTTAAGGCAAGAGGTCGCGGAGCTTGGTAGCACATTTTTAATCAAATAAGTGTAGTCTAAGGTATAAGTAAGACACCATAATATTTATTAAATCACTGTACCTATACATTTCGTCAAATGGGAAGTGGTAGCTTCGCGGTACGGATTTTCTATATTTGTATACTAATTTCAGGAAACAATCAACACCATTTTCGTACGTGGTATCGTCTACCGGAACCCTAGAATAACCGAATCTTATCAATTGAATCCTTAAGCAAACAGCGATAGCGAATAAATTTAGCCTAATATTATGAAAGCAACCACAGCCTAGTACTTACGTCAAATTAACGAGTTTGTGATGGCAATCAAGGTAACGTAATGCGGCCCCTGATGAGCGTTATTAATAATGGTGCACTGACAGCACCAGATAAGGAAGGGCCGAAATAAGGGCGGTATACTTTATTAGATAATTATCGTTTGGGTTAACAGCATGGAAATAAGCAAAAAGTTTAATCATTTTCTTTGAGTAACCTGAATTTTGGAAATTGGGGTAATGTTCACGGTTTAATCGGCGGCAGTTTTCCGTCCAATTGAGTTTATTAACTGTAAGATTTAACAAGGCATAAATTTGATTGTAATATAAGTAGATACCATTCGCTGTTATTTTTTTCTTCGCCACCTGTGTATTTACTGGCATCTTGCAATTTGCAGTGATTTAAAATAGCATATATGCCACCACCCAGCCCTTAGACTACTTCTTTGCAAAAATGTCGCCAATTAGCTACGTTTTATTTTATGTTTTAGAAGGCAAACGAGCAGACAGTTCGCCTGATGGAAAGCCATTACCGTCGCCCATAGACACCTGCAACACCAGAGGAGTTGCCGCGCGCGTGTGCCTTGCCGGCCTTTCAGGTGGGAGTAAGCTCTTTTCTTGAAGGTTTGAATTGAAGGTCGTATCGGCCCGGAAATACCGCAAGCGACAATTCATTCCACAATGCGGTACGCTACTCTGATATTGCAAAAACAATAAAAAACCAACTAACACGCCCTACTTTCACTTCTCATAATAATTATCTAGAGTTATCCTTCTCATGTTTTTTATCAGACAGTATTGTTTTAACATGGCAAGTTTTGTGAAAAATGGGGTGTTTTATTTCATCTCTGATTTAACTCTGAGTGCTAAATCCTTTCAACTTCGCGAATAACATTCGTTAACTGCAATTTGGGTCAGACGTTCCGAAACTTCTCGACTCATATATTAAGCTTGGAATTAATTCGAGTATTATACTTGATCATGAAATAATAACATTTGTTTTATAAAAGATTAGTCTGCATACTCATTAGTCTGACCACTCAGCCAATTGCGCCTTATGTACCACCACCACACACCACCACCACTTATGTGACCACTTGTTCGATGGATAAATCTGTAGTTACAAAAAGAAACTTGAAAAAGAAACACTTATATAATAGTAGGAATCCTTTTTGAGACTGAATTCACTTCGCTTTGTTCTATCAAACAATGGTGGGTAGGTGTACATTATGCATTGCGTTATGCATAAATATGTGCATCAACTGTGGTCACAAACTGCACCTATGTAATATAGCAGGAATCTTTATTGAGGTCGAATGCACATTCGCCGTGTTCTTATAAATAATGGAATTCAATGAGTATTCTTGTGCGTGTGCATTATGAACTTGCATGCATTTCAATGGAAAGGTGTCATACGTGCTGTTTGTGGCCTCAATTTTTTAAAGGACACAATGCACGGGTCCCATTGTTTGTTACAACAAAGCGAACTGAATTCGGCCTCAAAAAGGATTCTTACTACAAGCGCCACTATCACCAAGTGCGACTTTATTGCCAGATAGTTTATTGGATCATTGATATAAATACAGTTTGTATACAGTTTGTATATAAATTAAAGAAGTACAAAAAAACATTATTATTCATTTAAAAGCGTGGGCTTTTGAGTGGTAAGAGAGTTAAAGTATTTTCTCCTCTTGATGTTCTTATGCCTCAGGGACTGAAGTCTGACAGTTGGATGGAACTTGTATACTCGCATATGCATCGTCCGACTGAGAAAACTTTGATAGTGCAGTGCGCGCTGCGGAACAGCAATGTAAATTTATATTTCTCGCCAGTGGAAGTAAATTGTGTCAGTATTAGATATGTCACTAGAATTAGAGTTTGAATTATTTAAAATCACCCGTGAAACTGCAGCTTCCCATTGTGTTTGCGTAAAAATATTCTTAACATATACATGTCCAATTGTCCATCAACGATAACGTATCACACGAGACGCGTGATCTTTAAAATCGATTATTTAGTAAACTAAATAATCGATTTTAAAGATCACGCGTATACCCTAAAGGGTATAGGGTGCTTTACAGATATAAATGCTTCTTATTCATCTCTTTCAGTCATTCATTCATTTTCGTTATAGACCGAAAATTTGATACAGATGATGGTTCGTTTCGTTTCGTTTCGTTTCGTTTCGGTGACTACACCCAGCCAGCAGTTCTGCTGCAAGGACGCGGAGGCGTTGAGCATGCAAGAGAGGGAAAGACAAAGGAGCTCAACGAAATGACTCAGAAGCGCATACTGGCACAATACCGAAAGTCGTTCAGGGTAGTATAGAAACCTTAACATTCCCTGGCCGGAGCTTTCGGTTCTGAGACAGGGCACGTATCCGGGTCCTCTCGTGTTCCCCTCCGTCTTTTGCCGCTCCGGTAAGATCAACTGGCCCTCCTATCCGAGGCACCGGGGAGCCAAAAGTTTACAGGTTGGGAGTGTAGGTTATTTTGCAGTCAGGATGAGAACCGACGGGAGAGATCCGACAAGAATACCAGCATCGAACCAGAAAGGAAATAGACAGATAGTTGTGTAAATATATACAGGGAAGGATAGTAGACTGCGTCTCGTCGTCCAAAGTTTCCGGTTACAACGTAGGATAAGTTCTTGTGTTGTAGGTTTATGTCGCTGAGCCGTCGCTATTTGTGTGTAATTGTCCTCCGGTTTTGATTCTGTGTCTGTTTTTATCTATTTTAGATTTTCCATGCACACTACAAGTGGCCGTGTTGGGTCCATGTTCTGGGGATAGTATTCTCGTTCTGGATGATTACTCTAGTGAATAAAATTTGCTTGTGCTTTCCGTCAACTCCAGTTCAGATAATATTGCGTGTGTGTGGGCGTCTTTGTAGGTAACTTCTTGAAGTTTATTTAGTGATAACTGAAGAGAGGCGGTCGCGAGCCAAATCAAGTTCTATGGCGGGGTCTTATTTGATGTCTGTATGAGATCTCGTTGGATTCGCCCCAGGTTGGGTTCTTATTAGACACGTTCTTCTTCACCTTGTGACATCGTGATTATGGCCGTTTGGTGACGGTTCGATTCCTTTTGATATTTCTTTACCATAGCTGTTATTGTGAGGTAGCGTGATAGCATGCGTTTTTAGTTTATTTTAGGTTGTGCGTCAATTAATCGGTAGCGGCGTATTACATCGGTCGTGGTTTGGTCCTGGTTTGGCTGGATTGTTGAATCAATGATGCTTCAGTGTCAGGACTGTTGAAGTGGACGGAGCTCCGCGAAGTCGTAGAAGACACGAAGATTTGGCATTGCGGTATTTCTAGGTATATGGGGTGTCCTATATTGTAGTGATCGCTGGTGATTCATATGCACATAGATATTTACCGTAGAGCAACTCACGGCGGCAAATATAATCATATTTTATCCACCCTGAAAACCGTTTCTAAACTGGTTCCGAATGTGTTATCAATTTGTTCCGCGAAGGGAGAAGCATTGTAACCGGGAGACATTAAGTCTGAAACACTGCCATTAATGTCTAATTGGATTTGCCTGTTATTTTTCTCGTCGGACAAGTGATTAGCGAGCAATCCTCGAAACTCCATCGATGGTCGAAATTGGTATCAACACGATTTTCAACTGGTTCGCTATCGCCCTTATAGGTGTACAGACAATTGCCTCCCTTGGGAATTGGTAAAATTTCCATCGTGATAAATGAAGACAGTCGAGTTTAATGTTATGGATGAGCCGGCGATGCACTTATTTATGTTAGTCCCCTTTTTTTGACGATGTCCAATTGTTGCTAGCTGGCGGTGTCCGCACGTGTTCGGGACAAAGTGAGCTGGCCTTTAAGAGCAATGAAAAAAGGGACCTCTTTGTTCTAGGAAGTTATTGCTTGCAAGCTGTTGCATTTCTTGATTACGTAGCCTCTAACGAAATTATTACTGTTGAACGGTTAATATATATTTGTAAATTACCCAAACTATGCTATTTGAGTCCTACGGCAAAAAATATAGATGTGTATCATACACCACACTTGGTTAATATTCGATTTAAGGCAGGACTTTTAGTATAATTTTGGTATTACATAATGTAACGAGCATAATTATTTGTGTAATATACAAAAAAGACACTAAAACAAAAATATAAGCGAATAATTATTTAGCTGGCCGTTCACCTCTTCGTCCCTTACAAAATTACAAGGCATTAATTAGGTACACCATCGAACCGAAGTAGGTTATATCAGCAAGAAAACGCGCACGCCGGTATCTTTCGATTATGGTTGTAAAACATAAAAGGAAAAAACAAAAACGTACAGTAATTATGACTAATATACCATCCGTTTGTAATCTAACCAGTGACATTGTAAACTGACGGGTAGGTTAGGTTAGTTTATTATTTCACTAGATGAATTACAAACTGTCCACAATCATCTACTAAACCTAATATAATTTAATTACGGTTAGAAATATAAATTTTATGGGAAAGTAGTACAAGTACTGAAGTGAGGGAAAGTCCCTCGGGTAGGAAAAGTACTTAAGTAATGAAAATTACAGCGAATAAAACCTAAAACTACATTAATAACGATTCCAATAAATAAAGCCTGGATTTAAAACTAACTGGCCTATTTATTTAAATTATTACTAATATTTTATTGAATGTTTGCTAGTATTAAAATGTATTAAATGACAAATATTGTATATATTTTACAACAACTCCCGATGTTGTTGCGAGTACCGTTTATTTGCAACTTAAAATAACTAAAGATATAATTGTTCTGACGAATACCGTGAGACGGCTGGGTCGTACTACCTATATTACGCTGCTCCACAGGTAGAGGTTGATGAAGTGTGGCCTGATTTCCAAGAAAAGGTGCATAATTGACGTTAGTTAAAGAGTGTTACTATACGGGTCGTGCTTGGCCCTACCCATCTTGGCTATGCCCATCTAAACTTGGTACTGGTTTTAGCTTAAACTCTTAAGCCGTATCCTTTCTTAGCTTTTCTTGTGGCGGGCCGGCATAGCCAGGTCGTAGACAAGGAGATATATAATATTTTTGCAATTGGCATTAGAAAATGGAACGGTCTCACCAAATTAAGCTGCTGTGGTGTGGCCGGCGCGGCGGAGGGGTACTGCAGACTCGGAACACACACTTGATCAACACTCACAGATAGGCCGAGTAATATAGACGCACCAAATACTATGCTATCGTCTTAGTCACTAAATATTTGAAAGAAAGACAGAAGGAAAGGTATAGCGCGGTGAATTCGTTTACACGCGGTAAAAATTTAACAGGCGACTATGCAAACATCTGGTCGAGCCTTGTTTTTGTCCCGTGACTATTGTTTTGGCCGGGTTTTTACGATGCCAATACAGATCGGCAGAGGCTAAGAAAACGCGTCCGCTCCGTATGGTGTCCCAAACGGTTCTCACCGAAAATTTGATACAGATGATGGTTACAGAAAATTGTTAATAGTGGAGTTTTTACCTGTGACTTTTGGTCGGGTGAAACAATAAAAAAAATCGAATGTTTTAGCTAATAACATGTTGAAAAAGCTTTTTTCTCAAACATGCAATGAAATGTCGTCATAACGTGCGTTATAACTGGCTTCGAAGTATCACGTTTCGGGCGGAACAACTCGAGAGAACTTTAAAGGAATTTCATACTAAATTTAAGGTCAAGGCCGGAAAGTATTTTTTTTAAACACAGCATATGTGTTTAGAACTGCTTTTTTTTGTGGTTTTTTTTTTATTTCATTGCATATGTTTGAGAAAAGCACTAGGTACCTATACATGCCTAGCCGTAAAGAGGGCTTGTCAGCTTCGTATCGGTGGGTGGTATTACCTACTCACCCGGCAAGCCCTTCTTTCCCAGCTTCTGCAGTAATGTAGGTATTATTATTCGAAACGAAAAATGTATGCGTGATTTTTTTTTGTAGTGACTTGTGAATTCAGCGCCAGGTTGTAATAGGCGGCGGCGGTCATATTTTTCATTGATCACTAGTATGTAACGATATAGTTTCCGTTGATAAAAAAATAGTTATTTGTTATACAAGGGGGGAAAGTTGTATTTTACCCGCGAGTGTTTATTCGAAACACGAGCTAGCGTAAGGATCCTATGATTGACCACGAGCGAAGCGAGTGGTTCAAAATAGAATCCTGAGCGTAGCGAGTGTTTCAATACACGAGACGTAAAATAACTTTTCGCCCGTGTATAACACAAAACTTTTCACCTCACTACAGCGAGGAAAAAAGAA
This sequence comes from Apotomis capreana, assembly GCA_947623375.1. Classification (NCBI taxonomy): domain Eukaryota; kingdom Metazoa; phylum Arthropoda; class Insecta; order Lepidoptera; family Tortricidae; genus Apotomis; species Apotomis capreana. The sequence goes on along the minus strand of OX392505.1, from coordinate 18,082,595 downwards.
TAAGGGTTTGTACTATATCTTTGAAAAATATCTGCAATAATCAACCAATTTGCCATTTATTAAAACTAAGGTCTAATTAGCTTTCATGTAGTTATTTTAAACGGGATTTTTCAGAAAATAAGCTCATGTCAAATTTTACTTTAGCTGCGTTGAAACGTCAAAATTCTTTCTCCACATGTGGATAAAAAGCGATTTTCTCAATAGATATTAAACAAACAAACTGGGCTTTCCGAGCTAGTGAGGTGAAAAAGTATGTACTTACAAGGTGCAAGGCGCACAATTCCAAATGTCGGGATATTTCGAAAATGAATAAAGATTTAATGAATAGCAGGAATAATAGTGATTTTATCCAATTGCTAATTAATGGTATCTATTAAAACCTTTAGTAGGTACATGGACGATGCACATTTAGCTATATTACACTCATGGTTAAATCGGCTAGTTTCTGAGTTCATGATAATGGCTGTACATTAAAGCCTCAAGCGTGTTAATACTTGCTAATGCTAACCCTAAATAAGATGTTAATTAGGTAAGTGTGTTTATATCGAACACCGTAACGGACCAGCCACGATTGGCGCGACAGCGGCAGCGGTACGTGTATCTCGCTCTCTCGTATGACCGCCGCGCTCGAATCTCTCGCTCAACCGCTCACCGCGCCGCTTGCCGCCGAAGTCGTAGCATGTCCGTAAAGGGCTCATTTTTCAGTGGCTATAAAATATTATCGTGTTTGTGTACTGACCACTGATCCGTTCCCCAATCGCCATTTGTTTCGGTGTCCTCAATAACAGTGACGTTGTTTTCGATGTCTCCGATAAAAATGATAGTGTATTAATCTTCAGGAAGGAAAGTTATCGCTTTATATCCATCAAAACATCGCTTTATCTATATTGTGTATGTAAAATCTAAATATAACATTTTACATTGCTATATTACAAGTTCTTTTTTACTCCTCCATTGATAAAATCAACTTATCACACATTTTTTAAAGTATGTATCTTACGGCATAGTTAGGGTACCTTTACTATTGTAACCTTTTAGTATAACTCCAATAACAAAGCAATAGGTAACAACTTATAAAATTACCGTCAACATTAAACACTTCTTTGAAATATATTATTTAAATTAAATTAAAATAAGTCTTATAATTTCAAATAATCACACTAGTATTATAAAGGCGAAAGTTTACGAGTGCGTTTGTGTGTATGTTTGTTACTTCCTCACGCTCAAACAATTGTACCATTTTTGATAAATTTTGGTATGAAAGTAGCTGACACCCTGGATTACCCCAAACGCTACTTTTTATCCCGAAAAAAAATAGTGTTCCCGTGGGATGATCGGGTAACATAAAATAAACATTATATTCTCATAATGCGAAACAAAACAGCGCCAAATCATTCCCTCATGGTTTTTTTTAAGAAAATATGAAAGAAAAAGTCTCCCAATTACAGGTAACACTTGAACAGGTTCAAAACAACACTGACACTATTAATTACCCTACTTCCGATCAAAGTTGACTCTCACGCCACTTAACATTCAACTTGCTAATTACTCTAACCCATCAATTATCCCTAACGAAGTATCTTAATGAAGTTACTATGACCCTCATCGGCTTTTGTGCCCCAGTTATTGAGCACACATTGTAAAAACGGGTCAGCGTGTCACAGTGTAGGGTTCCGTAGCCACTAGGTGGGTGTTTTCCAAAACAAAACCCGATTCCCTGTTTCTTCCAGAACTTGAAGTTTTTGGGTTCATCCAGCATTCACCCAAACATGCCAGAATCGATAACATTTTCAATGTGAAAAATAAAAGTAATATCCTTGTCCGTTCCATTACGTCACGTATGATTCGCACAAGCGTTACATTAAATAAAAAAAAAAATTTTTGGGACACATTTTTTATTTTCGAAATGCTTCGATTCTGAGAAGGATGAACCCAAAAACGTCAAGTTCCGAAACAAACATTGATCCGGTTTTTTTTGGAAAACGCTCACGTACAAAGAAATAAGGTAAAAAAAGTATCTTTAGTATCTTTAAAAGTTTTCTATGTTTCCCGCGTTGAATTTAAGCACTTTATTCTCCTACAAATCTGCGATTTTATTGATAATAGTACAGAGTAGACAGTGATTTGACCTGTTACAGCAGTGCTCAGAATATTGACTGCACGTCATTGGGAACAGTGTGAAGCAGAGCGGAGCGCGGATGAGCGGAATTTCAAATATTTAGAACACTCCGTTCAACTCCGCATCACTGTAAACGCTTGCTACTTTTCGCTGTTCTTTGCCAGTTCGCTCTGCCCAGTTTCGAGTCAGTAGACTTGCACCCTAACTTGAAGCCGGACGAGTCCTAATACTTACTGCTAATAGTTCTGTTTGTAACTTAGTTGTAAAATATGCTCTTGCCAACGTTATAATTCATTTACTTTTACAGTTTTTTCTTAAATCTTTATATCGCAAACAAAGCCCGGAAAATCGTTTTTACAATAGGTACCTAACAAAAATATTGTATCCAATCCCACGCCTCATCGACCATACGTCCTTGGTGATCCAAGAAACATCGCTTAATTAGGTGTATTATTTCAATTCAATACCACGTCATTTTGAATTCCTATTCTTGATTTCCCACGGACCACCACGACCAGCACTGCACTATGATTTACATAGAACACTTTTTCGATTTCACTTTGCAATCTCTGATTAAATCCACGTCCGAAGCGAAACTCAGAACACTCACTTTGTTCCATCAAAGGGGATTTAAAAAAGCGTTGACCATAAACTAGTAGTAGATACACAAAGACAGGAATCCCGCCAACTATTTTGTTCCGCGGTTAGAATTTAAACTTTTACGTGGGCGCGTGGAATTCCGGCAAAGTTTGTCGGGTCGTGTTTACCCGGAAAATATTTCGGAGCACTCGGTGTGCCAAATATTTACGTGCTGTGAGATTGCTCTTGGCACTTTGACATTGCTTTTAATGATGATTTGATTTGGATGAGTTGAACTGTAGTTCATTCATAAGGAATTAAATAATTTAAGGAAGGGAATAAGGAATTCAATGAGCAAGTTTTTTTTAATCAAATAATAAATTAAAATATCAAATTAAAAATTAAATCAGAATGCTTATAAAAAGGCAATCAGTTATAAAAGACAATGAAGTATAATATTTTTTTTTTTTTATAATTATTAAGTCCATAGTTTTGTTCAAGAGACACAATTAGGGTGACATACCTGTGTAAATAATAAATAATAATTATATTTAAATAATAAATAAGTACTAATATGTTTTTACCTCCGTATGTGTCTGTATTATTGATTGTTTTAAGCGTCCAATATTAAGGCGACTCCTAATGCCAACGTCCTTGAGGATCTGGGCCCTATTCAATAAAACTTACAATTTACAATTTGTAATTACAATTACAATTTACATTTTTATGTATATCCTGTTCAATAAAAAATACAAGTTACAATTTTGTAATGGTGAAAAATTTACAAAATTGTCGGATTGTAACGACAATTTTACATATCTCTGTTCAATAAAGATTTTCACTTGACAGGCAATAATTTACAAGTTTGTCAGAAAAACCAGTTTATTAAACGCATACCTGTAGTTACAAGTTTACATATTTGTAGAATTGTAACAAAATTCTGACAGGCGCACTCATCCGGTGTAAAAATTGTTGAATACAGTTTAGACATAGGTACTCGTAGCTTTTCGAAACCTAATATGATGCTCACGTGATCATTAAGTACCTAGTGAAAGTGACGAAAAATATCCAGTGGTTATTGTGCGACGCAGGCGAATATTTCGAAGAAGGAGGAATTTCTATTTTGATGTTACCGATTTCACATTTAATGAGAAATTCAGAGTAAGCAAAACTACCGTCGAATATTTGATAAAAGCAACGAGCTTGCTCACAGCTCTTACACCCGCCGAGGAAATGTGCGCTTTGCATTGGATAGTTTCTGGCTCACAATACCATATAAAAGCAGATAGGTACGCATGGAATTTCTAAAGCGACTGTACTGTCTGACACGGGTGACAACTTCAATTGTTAACAGATTCTTCGGTGATGAGGTCCGCTGGCCTGAAAACTGTCATGAGATGTCTAGATTATTTATGACTCATAAAATACCTAGAATAGCTGGTATTGTAGATGGTTCTCTAATTCAAATGTATGCTCCTGGGCAGAATGAACCAGCATTCGTAGATAGAGATTTGAATCATTCTATGAACGTCATGGTGGTACCTATGTGGTCCAAATTTAGATTTAGGTTTGTTTTTTCTAACAACATGTAGTTACCAAGTAAGATAAAAAAAGGTATGAAATAAATAGTGCTTAACTTAAAATAATATATTATTTATGTCCAAGTACCGAAATATGGTTGGAATAATAACTGCGGTTTAATCGTGAACGTACTCTAAAATGCAATTTGTTGAACAAGTTAGAAATTGAATTTTATTCTACCGTCATTGTTAGTCATTAAAAAACATAATATTACACTTAATTGTAAATTGTAACATACCATGACATATTTGTAGACTACAATTGTCATCGAAAGCGACAGGCGTTTTTTGCAATTGTAAAGTTTTATTGAACAGGGTTTACAAGTGTGACATTTTAACATTTTTTAGCAGTGGTACAATTACAAATTTGTACTTTTATTGAACAAGTTTTTACCTTACAATTCTACAATTATGTCACTTTTTTACAAATTTGTCGGATTGTAATGTTTATTGAATAGGGCCCTGGGTGGAGCCTAACGTTATTCCCCCCGCCGACCGTGCGCCCCCGGAACATTACTTCGTTCATAATCTCGTTGAGTGGCGTCCAAGCAGCTTCATACACTCGCATAGTCCGAGCGAGAGTTGAAGATGAACAAACCTTATATTTAATATTTAAATGCATTGAAAAATCTCGAAGTAAAATAAATCATTTAAACAATGATATAATTATTGCGGATTACTAAATATCTATTTACCCACTACAGTAGAATATTAAAAATAAAATGCGTTAAAGCTATTTTCCAAAAAAATAAGTGAAATTGGCCATTTGGAAGTCTCGCATCGAAAAATACTTTTTAGTTTCTTTTGTATGTGTAGGTACCTACGAAAAATAGTTAAAATGCCGACAAGATTCTTGATTATACGTGTAAAATCATGCAGAAATAAAAAATATAGTTTTTTAATAAATAAATCATATCGTGACCCAGCGGATGAACCGATATTTTAACATATTAGTGGAGGCACAGCTTTATCTCCCGGGTCATGCTGTTGCTCTAATGAAAAGATATACTATAAATAATAGAGCGACAAACTCAACTTTACCGTTGGAAAACGGATTTACGTCCTTTACCTACTTATAAACAGTGATAGTTTTTTATGACTACATTAGTAATGTTCTCATTTCCCCTATACTTGTTGATATTGATGATATTTTACTAGACGAATTTTTTGGCTAATTTCAATGTTCAAGGTCAATGGATACCCTATAAATGTTAATTTACTTGAGTGTCAAAATATGCCGATGCTGGAAAGGAGAACTTATCTAAGCGACATTTTTGGGGATTTTGAGTTATACACACTGTTGGGATCGGCAGATTTTTCTGCATCGAATGGGTTGGGTCTCGTATACATCTGTCTGACGACTTTTGTGTCGCTTATCCCGTCGGTGATTTAGAGAATCTCTACTTTTTTTTCTACTAAACGACTTGATTTTTGAGGTTTTTTTAGCAAAATGGAGATTACATAAAAAGTTTTTTGCATAATAATGAACGTTAGAGCTTTTTTACTTATTTGTCAAAACAGATCAAACAACTTGGATAATTTTTCTTTATTGCAACTAACCTTGCACTTGTTGGTTAACTGTTTTTACCTGATCGTAAAATATATTTTAATGTCGTTTGAGGCATTTTACCTATGTCTTTATGATAAAATTGACATAAAGGTAAATTATGAAAGAAAAATTTAATGTGATCCACTGCAATGTAAGCAGAACTCGAACCTGCGACCCTAAGTTTCCGGCGTAGTGCTCTACCAACTGAGCTATCATATCGTTACGTCAATCACAATAAATCTTTGATTACATAATTCTTCGCTACTGGAGCGCCCTCTGTGTCATGTGTGTTTAAAATGCTTATGCGCATTAGCCAAAAAGTAAAAATGTGGTATTTCCACATTATTAAACAGAATCGATATGAGATTCTATAAAAAAAAATAACATAGTTAGATTAAATTACCTGATTGTCGTATCTTAACTATTGGGGTTTATCCAAATTCACCTGCTTTGATACTATGAAACCATTGTCGCTTATCCTTTTTTACCTGATATGACTTTGATCGACTACTGTCGCTTATCTTGAATTGCTTGAATGACAATTGAGTCGTATTTGTCGCATAGAATGTACTCAAAAACAAATATTTTCGTTAAATTGGTAGTTAGACAACTTTACCGGTTCTGTTTTATAAAATATCACACATTTAGTAGTAATTCAATATATTTATAAAGGCCGTTAGGCCCATCTGCGGTGTAAATCTGTGTCTGTGGCGCTAAGGCATTACTTTGGACTCGCTTGATGGACCCAAACGCCATCTCACTCAAACAGTGTCTTACGAGACGTCACTTATACCACACAGAGTTGTAGGTAGTTTTGTTATTCTTGTTAGGATAGGATATTATCTCATTGCAATTGTAAAACTTGAAATTTCACGTAGTTCGTGATTTAAAATTCCTTAATGAGTACCGAGTGACTGCACTCTTGAGAACTCTTGTGCTGTTCTCATTAGTCATAGCTATCGTTTGCTACCATACATTGGTCTAGAACTACTGGAAATCTTTCAGCAGATCACACATAAAAATTGATAAAATTGAAATTTCACGTGATATCTGATGAATAAATCTTTAACATTTCTAAAGCAGTTTTTTTTGTATTTGCGTAGTTGGACCATAAGTTTTTGTCTTAGAGAACTTTAAATGTCACTTCATTAATTTTAATGTTTGAAAATAAATATTTTCCTCTAATTTAAACATTAATCGTGAGGTTTTATTGTACGATAAATAGCTTTTCATGTCTGAAATATTTCCTACAAAGGCGATTAGATAATTTTTCTTGATTTATTTCATGCTGATTTATGCACATTTATATATTTACCTGACTATAAAATGAGCATGCACATATATATTGTTAACTGTGTTGATTGTTGTGTGATAGATTATACTATTTTACCTGACTAATATCTCGGGAAACGTGTCGTTTAGATAATTTCACCTAATTCTATTTTGACAGCCATTTTGCGTAAGCGATGTTAAATTTTAAATTATTCCATTAGTGACCGACCGAAGTTTCGGTTTCGGTTTCGGCCAGTTTCGGCTTAAAAATCATGTTTCGGCCAAAGGTTCGGTTTCGGCCAAAAAACAGCCGAACCTTTCGGCCGCGCCGAAACTTCCAACATCGTACTTTCGGGTCACGTTCGGTTAACGTCGGGTGCGCTCGGCAGTCGGTACGGTTGGCAATATGGCGTCGCTCGCCTGACTTCGCCGGCCGCTGAATCCCTTTACTCAGCCTTACGTAGTCTTTGCTGCTCAGTGGCCGAGACAAATTCAGACGTGCAGTTACGGGCCGCATACACGCAGGCCCACCTGCAAAGGATCACTTAAAAAAAAAAAACCCTTTACTCAGTGAGGTGACGTTTGTGTTTGTTCCCCGAATAATGTTAAGTAATTGACCGAGCGAGCAAAGCATTTCTGTTTCAGCATTGGCCCACAAATTCTTTCGTATGCCCGGACGTTTGGATGTCCATGTGCTTACCGGCTTTTCTTTCCTTAATGTCGAATTTCTCAATCGATTCTAATGAAATTTTGTGAGTATGTTCGATAAGTATACCGGCGTCCCAAGACTATGGGACACCAAGGGAAAGTACCATACATATCGTAGATAGGATATATTGCTGAAAGAAGACTTTATGTTATTTTTAAAACTTAGTATAGAAATAATTCTTTTGGTTGAGCGAATCCACTTAGCTTTGTACCCGATGAACAATACACATTATCTGTATTGTTAGCTGTGGCCACAACTGCCACTTCAAAATGTAAGGCGTTATAAGTGCAAACTACTTTTACACTAAATTAGTATTTAAGTCAAACGAAATAAGGTTTACTCTTAAACAAAGAGAACAGAGATGTTGGTCACTTCATTGTCTTTATAAGCATCGAAACGAGCTTCACTGCTCTTTCACTTACGAATTGACCAACATCTGTGTTCTCTTTGTTTAAGAGTAAACCTTATTTCGTTTGATTTAAAGACTAATTTAGTGTAAAAGTAATTTGCACTTATAACGCCTTACATTTTGAAGTGGCAGTTGTGGCCACAGCTAACAATACAGCTATCATGTACTTTTTTACCTTTTCCACCCCCACTCCACTCTATATACCTACATCTTCACTTTCTTGAAATTTCTCTAATCGACAAAAATAATCTATTCTCTGTTTATCCTTATAAAACCTACTCACAAAACTTCATGAGAATCGGTTAAGAAATACGACCTCCAGGCGAGAACATCCCAAAAAGCATCCAATCGTCCGCACATACGAAAGAATTTATGGCCAAGCTGAAACTGAAACGCTTTGCTCCATCGGTCAATTATGCCAGCGAAATTTTTCATTGTATTCATATAAGATCTAGAAAGAACGACCCGCTGACATTCAATACAACGTTTTAATCACGTTTATAAAAGGTTCGGTTTCGGTTTCGGCCGAAACTGTAATCAGAACCGAACCTTCGGTTTCGGTTTCGGTTTCGGCAGAAAAACGTGTTTCGGTCGGTCACTGTATTCCATTAATAGACAAAATAACAGAAGCGACATTATAAAATGCTTCATTTAAAAAGTAGGTCCACAGAATATTTAATAACTTTTTGTTTTTTTGAAAAAGTTCATAGTTTTTTAGATCTCCTGTAAAGTTAGCTCCGTATCTCTTGGATAATTTTCCTTTCCAGCGTAGATACGTTTTTTTGCGGCATAAAGAGCCGTATCTTTTTTTTACGTTAACTTAGAAGTTCCGAATTTTATTGGGTGGGTGTAGATTTCTTGATCTGCAGATCGGTTGACATGCGGCAAACGTGTCAGCCCTACTTTAGTTTAGCGGTTGTCTGAGTTACGTAAGCTATTTGGGTTTTGGCGTTCCTTCCGCGATCGATTAATTTGATCCAAGATCGTTTCATTGCCCTCTGGCAAACTTAGAGAAAAATTCTGAGCATTAGTCAAAAATCAAGTCCGGGCATTACGATGAGTCTAAATAAAGATATATATTTTTTCATTAATTCAACTGTAATCCGATCATTAATATATGGCTTTTAAACGATATGTAATAAAAATCAGGTTTTTATTTTATAAACGGTAAACAATTGGAACAGAACTTATGGCCAGGCAAGGTATGTCTAGCTGGGCCCGGCGGATATGTCAATAATTACTAACGCTCATGTAGATTTAAATATGAAGTGGGAAATTTATTGATGCAAATATGTATTTCTGACTATATTTACATAAATAAGCCCTCATGCCAAAATTGTCACTTGCCTTCTTGAACTAGAAAATTATTGTAATTTTTGATAATGTATTTTTATATCATATGTCATGTACTGTACTAGTGACGCAACGAATGTTAATACTTACAATAAATATTTGTATTCGTAAATTAGCGTTTTACCGAATATTACAATGGTATTCAAACGAACAATACTTGTTCTGCATTACGATATTCATATCTCTTAGGGTTGAATTAATAAAGATCATTAGACGTTATCATACTTAAATATCTGTATTATCAGTTTTTTTTTACTAACCGAAATACCTAAATACCTATAATTACACAGAGAAGGGCCTTACCAAAAGTGTTATTTTCTGGGAATCCTGTCTGGTGTGGGCCCATGACTGAGAATATCTAAGTATCCAAATGTGTCCGGGAATGCTAAGCAATGACAATTTTTTTTATAAGTACTTAAAATTAATAGATACCTAAATACGAAAAAAAACAGTTGAATTGAATTCTATATGAAAATGAGTGCTTTTTGTTATGTCGCATAGCGTAGTCGTGTGAAAAAACGAACTACACTCTCTTAAAATACACTTCAAACGCACGAAGACAGATCGAACCTCCGTGGGATCCGGTACTATAACAATTTTCCGTAACTAGATGGATCGCGAGAGCAAGTGACACAGCCTTCCCCTTCGACGGTTAGATTTACACTGAGCTCGCAGCCCGGGCACGGCCGCGCTCGCGGAAATTCAGTTTTTTTGATGCTTTATTAGACCGAATCTCCATTTTACTAACTTTTAAACAATACGATTAAAGATCAATGAATTGTCAATGTTCTTGCGAAAGAGCCGTGTAAATATCACTTGTAGTTTAGAAGCCTTAGGGAATTGAAAATTGAAAACGACCCTATTTCAACATTATTTTTTCCATAGTAATCATTGCTTTAAAAAAAAATCCAACTATATTTTTTTAAAAGAAATAGTCAAAAATAACATATATTTTTTTCAGATTTTTCCGTTGGCTAGATTACGAGCCTTAGGACTTTAAAAATCACCATTCCACGTACGGAGTCGCCTTAAAAACGAATATCCTTAAGGGATTATTAAGGATCACACTGAAACGTATAGAGAAAAAAGCCTTGTAAAACACGACAAATATTGATCAAATATTAATATCCAAATTAATGAAATGAGAGTGCATAAAATATACCAGAAAATGCTGCGTGGAAAGTCATGTAATTACATAATAATGTGGTTAAAATAAGAGAAAACGACTGCATTTTACTATTACTATTTAATATATTTATTTAAATCGTGCACAGTCGCGTCTCAAATATGAGGCTCTTTCATTTTGAAATAGTTCAAAGATAACGTTTACGTTTAACTGTAACGTTTTCGAATTGTTAGAACCTTCCGTTATTAATTGTTACCGAGTTTCCTGACGTTTTGATCTCGTAACGGATCGCGGGCTCTCTGGGGTATTGTCAACGTTTTGTCCTCAAGTTATTCGTGATTATCTGTTAAATGGAATCGGTGCCGACATTTAATAGCACACCAAATTAGTTAATGTGACAAAGCTCTTTATATTAAGAAAAAATATCAGCTAAGTGCAATAAAATTAGTTCCGTACCATTATTTGTAAGTTAGTTGTATTGTTGAGAATTTTCCAAATCGGTTATTACATGACGAAGTTCTGAGGCAAGAAGCATTATAATTATAAAAGTGAAAAAAAAAACACTGTTTTCGATTTTTTTATTTACCCACGCACAATTACCAAGCTGAAGGCCAAATTTCACCTTTATAGGTCACTTGGAAGTAGGTTAGATTTTTGATTACTAGTCACTAAATCACTCAGTCAGTCAGTGGTAAAAATGCCGTTTTTTGGACTTTAAAATCTCAATAACTATTTCACCTATATTTATGAAATTTGGGGTTCTAGTTGTTCTAATGGATTTAAATACATACGCCAAATTTCATGTTATTATGTTAAATAGATTTGGAGTTATTGAGGGGTCAAAAGTGGCTCTAAACGGTTTGTGTAATATAACACACGGCTGCTGCTCGCCAGTTCCGGGGGTGAACTTGGCTGGACACGCTGCCGCGTGTCTAGATATTTATCTATATAAGTACCTATAACACAAGACTAGATCGATTTGTGTGAGGTTGTCCGTTTTTTTTTTTAATACTTAAGGGAGACCTTTGTATTTAATATTGAATACCTAAAACAACAATGTTGAAAAATATTAACGAGTATTTTATATATCACATACATTGATTTTATCGATGCTTTGATGTGGTGCTGGAGGCGCATGATCAGGATACCCTGGACCGCCAAGCGCACCAATAAATCGATTCTCTCAGCTCAATATTAGGACCCGCCTGTCTACAATATGCCACCAATGAATTCTTTCGTACTTCGGCCACATAGTGCGCAGGGAATAATACAGTCTGGAAAAGTTGATCGTAGTTGGGAACACAGATTGTAAACGAGCTCGTGGACGATCCCCAACCAGATGGACCGATCAAACAAAGGACACGTCTTCCTCCAAGTTTTGCTAGGTTGTAAGGAAAACAATGAACAGAACTCGATGGAGGCAAATCATTCACTCCAAGTGTAAGCTATCTAGTGATGACCACGGTCCTCAGTCATGAGGGAACGACAAAAGAGAGAGAGAGAGAGAGAGAGAGAGAGAGAGAGAGAGAGAGAGATATCCTTTTATATAATGTACAATAAAGTAGCATAGACCTAATTAATAATTTTGAAAATCTTTGGGGAAAACTAAATTCCCAGCTATAACATATCCTCCTCTAATTTAACACTTTACATCTTTAATAAAATATAAAAAAATAGCTCATAAATAATAAATCATAGCACGTCACGCCTTTGAGAATTAAGTAATATCTCGAAGTAAATTTGAAGCTCCCGTTATTACATAAATGTACATACATATATCAAACGAGATACCACGAAATAGAAGTAGCTTAAATCAAAATCCTAGGCACGTCTAAGTAGTACATTATGATGCCAGTATCTAAGTTCAACTTATTGATTTACTGCCTACTATCGGAGACTGTACAGTTACAACATTACTCTCGAACGACAGTACTTAGTTCGGTGTTAAGCCCGCAAAACCGTATTTCCGCAAAATAAAATTCCACTTCTCAGGCATTATATCAAACTTACGTAATATTTTCCTAGTGAATCCAGCAAACTTCAAACATGAATAAACTTTTAACGATTTATGATACGAAAGTGATACACGAAAGTTTCGACCACAATCGATTCAATGCACGGCGATAGTTCCTCCTAGCAATTTAAGTTATATTTTCTTGTTTGGAAAATATTGTCAAACCAACTCTGTAAAAAGTTTAATGCTAAAAACAGTTTGCAGCCGATAATACTTTATTGAGGCAACGTTGTTGTAAACACAAACTGAAGGAAAAACAAACCTATTTTATATGTTAACTTTCAATGGAAGCTGGATTTTTTCCAATGCTTATTGCTCTTCGTATTGTGAACGTTTTTTTTGTATACTTTGTTATTGAGATGTAACCGTTTAACTTATAACGATTCAAGTTCTAAACCCAAATATACATCATATCGACATATTAGCCTTGTGTTTGTGTAACTCAACTCACTCCACCTAAATATTTATCTAAGAGGACCACTGCCTATTGTTCCTTACCCTCCGTTTACGTTAAGCTTGCACCTGGTAACTATGGCGTCACATACAAATGAGTTTCAAACTTACGTAACCGAGTTGCAAAAATCAAGGTTTCGTTCTTGTCTGTTTCCTCCTCCAAATCTTAACCAATTGTAACGAAATCTAGGAAACTCAATGAGAAAGACGTTTTCTTTGTCGGACCGTTTCGATTTTTGCACTTTTTATTATAGAATGTGTGTACTCGGTGTCTGTTTGGAGTGAAATTTTGGCCAAAATCAGACACCTAGTACATACAATTGTATAATAATAAGCGAAGAAATCGAAACGGTGCGAAAGAGAACTTTTCCCTTTAATTTAGTTGAAAAAAATTCGCTGCCATTGGTCATGTTTAGGAGAAGGAAACAGTTGTAAAGGAAACATTGATTTATATGGAAAAATGTGCAGTAAAATATCTTTAACATGGCGCAGCCGGTAGGATCCCTACGTTCGTATGCTTATACGTGATAGTTAGCTAATAAATAGCTTTTAATTAATATTTTTAGTGAATTCGTCCGGCTTAATAGGAAATTTAACCAGTAAAATCACACACAACAGTTTATAATAATATAAATAATAACAATAACCGTGTCAATGTACTAAATAATATCATGAAACAGGCTTACCTATTTATTTTGTTTATCCCTCAAATCTACACGTGCCTTTAAAACGGCGCTCAAATAATTACTATTCTATCTATCAGCCACAGGCATCCACTGCTGAACATAGGCTTCCCCCATAGTTCGCCACAAGGTGCGATCTTGCGCAGACCGGATCCATTGACTCCCTTCGACCCTAAAGAGGTCATCTCTCCAGCTAGTCGGGGGCTGTCCCACGCCGTAATTAATATTAGATCAATCAAAATAACTTTACAAGCTTTGAGCATTTTCTCTTAACCTCGATAAGTTATGTTAATTCAAAGCATTTTAGCGGCCGACCCTGAATTTTGAATGTCTAAGCAATATTAAATCTGTCAATACTTAATGACGAAAATTTGATACAACGTACATTGTCTCACCTCTTTCTTATTCACCATCAGTAACACAAAAGAGCCGTAATCTCGTAATTTGTCCTAACAAAGGATCCTCAAGAGGGGCTAATATCACCCTCAACACGCATTTCGTCCTATTATTTACTCTAATAGACTGCTTTCTTCGTGTAATAGCGCCGAGTTGAACGAAGCCTGTGCTCTAAAATATATGGGACTTTTCGTGATCCCACAAGTTATCCAATTCAGGCATTGTTAACTAACATGCTTATCTGGAATTTAATTTAAATAACATTTAGGAATGATTGGAGATTATCATGATTAAGTTAACATAGCGTCATAGCTATTTTAATATGTAGATAAGATTGTTTTTAAGTGATTTCTAGGTTTTAATGACTGACTCCACTGAACACCATACATTGCGTTTGATACATATTCTCGCGTTAGTGCACAACTATAAGAGGTATAACAATAACAACAGATTATAATATATGTAGGTATAGGCGCAATATTTCTTCCTTTCTTTCCTTAATTATCCATCGTTTCAAGTTCAGTTGAATGCGTTGTGGGTTGTGCGTTGTGTTGTGGGTGGAAAGTCCATCGTGATAATAAAAATAAATAAGTTATATGGCCAAGTCTACTACTGAACAAAATAAAGTTGTATTATTTGGAACAATTTATTTTGTAGGTCAATCATTGCTAATGCATAGTTACATGCGGTTTTAATCAATTTCAAAAATGCATGTAGCATACCAGTGTGAATCAAAAGGATAAGAGGAAATAGGGTATTAGCAATGTTTAAGCATTTATATGCAAAACAGCGCGAGCGGCGAAAGACTATTAACAAGGTAAAACCCAATCTCGCGTGTTTTCGGGTTCGGATCATCTGAACCTTGCTTTGCAAATTCCGCTCAATCCGATTGACTACTGCATTCTCCAACACTGAAAACACAATACCTTTTAGACAGAAAATATGTTGGAAAGATATTCAGGTCGACCCCTCGTTGGGCTTGTGATGGTCATGTTTGTCTCTTAAATGACATAACACTCGTCACTAGACTTTACGATAAGCATCTCTCTCTCTCTCTCTTGTCGCTCCCTCATGACTGAGGATCGTAGTCATCACTGGATGGCTTACACTTGGTGTGAATGATTTGTCTCCATCGAGTCCTGTCCATTGCGTCCCTTACAACCGAGCAAAACTTGGAGGAAGACGTGTCCTTCACTTGATCGGTCCATCTGGTTGGGGATCGTCCAAGAGCTCGTTTACCCTCTGTGTTCCCAACTACGATCAGCTTTTCTAGACTGTCATCTCCTCTTCGCACTATATGACCGAAATACGATAAAATTCGTTGGTGGCATATTGTAGATAAGCGGGTTTTAATATTGAGCTGGGAGAGAATCGATTTATTGGTGCGCTTGGCAGTCCAGGGTAGGGTCAGGGTACGATAAGCATATTCAGTTCAATAATGACGGAATTTTCATCAATTTATTTACCGTATGATAAACGCGGCCTTAATAGTCTTCTTGTTAGTTACATTATACATACATTGTGACGTCGCGTTTGGCTCGGTTTGTAGACACCTGCCTACTGAGTCGGCGGTCCCGGGTTCGAATCCCGGCCGGGGCAAATATTTGTGCAAAATATTTGTTCTTGGGTCATGGATGTTATCTATATATGTATTTATATATTATGTATATCGTCGTTAGTACCCATAGTACAAACTTTGCTTAGTTTGGGACTAGGTCGATTTGTGTATGATTGTCCCTTAATATTTATTTATTATTTATTTATTTATTGTAGTTACATTGTTGTTATGTAAGTTTATTTGTGTATATATAATCCCACCAAAAACATTCTGTAAAAAACTAGCCAAGTCTCGATGGAGCTGCTTGTTTATCTCTAAAAAGTAATTAAATCTAGACAAAGTTGTGCCAAGTCTAAGGTTCCTTACTGCGATTTCTTTATTATTATAGTTAATGTTGTGTGACTTGGCCGTTGAAGGGTACACAAGGGTACAAAACCAGGTGCTCCATGACACCATTGCACCAATCTGTCGCCAGAACCGCTACAAGTCAATTTTGTTTACACGTAATGTTATACCTGTTGTAACTACCTATGTTTGTTAAGCGAGATAATAGCCCATACTGGTATTGTTAATTTGACGCTATTGTCTCATTTTAGGCTGTTGTTGATTGTGCAACACATGCATTCAGCATTGACAATGCTGACTTCTGCTCTCTTCTTTTTGGAGCGTCAAATCGACCACCGATCTAACATAAAATTGACGTACAGACGGACTTCTATCAATGATTAGAAGTCCGTCTGTACTGGAAATATTTTTCTATAGGTACTGTTTGTTTCAAGCTCGCCTATACATAAGTATTATTGAAATACGCAGCTTTATCAAGCCTACAATTGACTGGTTATTGAATCAACGTTTTCCAAGTGGCAATTTTCCATCGTCAATGGGTAGCGGTTCTGGCGACAGATTGGTGCAATGGTGTCATGGAGCACCTGGTTTTGTACCCTTGTGTACCCTTCAACGGCCAAGTCACACAACATTAACTATAATAATAAAGAAATCGCAGTAAGGAACCTTAGACTTGGCACAACTTTGTCTAGATTTAATTACTTTTTAGAGATAAACAAGCAGCTCCATCGAGACTTGGCTAGTTTTTTACAGAATGTTTTTGGTGGGATTTCACTTCTTTTTGTAGAAACGTGAGCATATTGATTTATTTTATTAGATTTTTTTATTTGACACATTTTTTTTCTTTTTAGGTGTAGTTTTTTTATTATTACAAATCTTTCTTTTCTTTTTTTCCGGTTCTGATTCTTGTACAGTAGCAACAGTTTTTCGTATTGCCCATTCGCGTTCATTATTTATTCTCTTAGACGGTTTAGACGGTTTAATTTCTGTAAGATCGGCGCGGTATTTACGCCTAAGCCGGTTGTATTCGGTGATCGCTGAAGCTTGAGCTTTTATACTCTTGAAGTCAACATTTATGAGGTGCACCCCATGAAGATTGGTTACTCGTGAAAGCGCCACGTAGGCTTGGCCACAAGAGAATATGGAGGTGCCAATTTCCATGAGGGCATTTTTTAGACTTAGACCTTGGCTCTTGTGAATTGTTAGGGCATACGCCACACAGATTGGGAATTGTTCTCTGTACACGTATGCCCGGGGTATGATCTCAAATTTTGACTTAATAGGCAATAATTCGTGAATCAAATTATTAGCGAATTTTACTACCAATTGTTTAGGCTTTGTTTGGTCTTCCGGGTCCCACCTCACTTTTTGTACAACGCCTATCGACCCATTCACTAAACCTAAACTAACATCAATGTTTCTCCTAAGCATTACTTTAGCTCCCTCTTTAATGATTATAGTTTCTTCCAGTCCAGCAGTCATCGACGCATCATCTTCATATTTTTGTAAATACGCCCGGGCTTTCGTTATCATACATTTTGAACAATCCAAGGAATCTTTAGCAACTAACTTTATCTCGGGGTGCGGAATCGCTTTTAACATAGCATTATTTAACTGCATACACATATTTCTAGTCGGTAGTAAACAAACAGTATCTTCTGGTAAGTCCCTCAAACATTGTGCTATTTCCATTAACCTCCCTTTATTGGAATGCGAGAGCAGAGGTATCAATCGGTTAGACAGTATATCTCTGTCTGATTGAGTTGTCACTCCTACTCTGATTCTTTTTAACATTTCTACAAACGTAGAATCATCCAGCTGTCTCATATTCAACGTAAGTTTGTCGTAACTAAAAAGTTCAGTCCATAAGTTTGGAATACTTAAGGAGCCTATAAGTTTGTTAATTTCTGAAGGGGTTAGTGTTTCAAATGGCGACTTTTCTCTAACGGGTGGAAGTTGTAAAAGATCCCCAAGCACTAAAATATGTTTTTTTCCAAACCAACCATCTTCTACATCAGAAGTATCAAACACTTCGCATAAACGAAGATTTATGTAGGCTAAAGTTACATTAGATATCATAGACACTTCATCTATAATAAATAATTCGACAGTTTTAAGTCTGTCCTTAAAACTTGAAGTACTTCGTCTGAAAGCGGTTTGTATTTAGGAGTTTGTTTATGCTCTACGGGCAGTTGTAGTAATCTGTGAACAGTTAATCCGTTTACGTTAAATGCTGCAATTCCAGTCGGGGCAGTAATAGCAACATTTTTATGCAGGTTGTTTTTAATCCATATTTTTAAGGTTTTTATTAAATAGCTCTTGCCGGTGCCACCGGTGCCACTAATAAAATGTCGCAATATTTCTTTTTGGTTCTTAATTTTATTAGTGACTGTATCAAATACCTTTTTTTGGTCAGAATTCAGTTTATCTATCATTGCTTGCTCATTCATTTCAGAAATATCCGCTTCAACTAAATCAAAGTTGTTTAAATCTTCCATAGCATTTACCGCTTCCAAAGCTTCAAACTCTAAAGGATTGTCGGGTCCTTCATCTACTATGTTTTCCCTTTCTTCGTTTAGTTCTGCTACTTTTTCTTCTACCTTTTCAAAAGCTGTTTGTAAAATATTTCGTAATTCAGTCCGTAAATTTCCGTAGCGTAACGCTTCTTGTAAATCGTCCTTTACAGCATTAAATGCTTCCGTGTATGTCTCATGTTGCATTTTTAGGTCATCTAGTATTCTCCAAGGTTTAAATAATAACAACAAGGAAAAGAAATATTTTTCTGGCATTTGCTCTACATCATACAGGTAATGGTTAATTAGGTATGGTCTATCTCGTTTTTTTAAGTGTTTTTTATTTGCTAAAACATAATACTCTACTTTATTTGAAACAGGCCGTGTATTAACTAAATCATAGTCTTTCGAAAAGTTAAATAGATTCATGTCTTGTAATTCGTCAGGTCTGGCAGGGTTACATTGTCTATCCAAGAATCGTAATATATGTCAGTGGAATTCGGGTCCAGTGCAGTCATTTCAGATTTCGATTTAACCCTGCGATTACGATGAATGTTTACGTCTAACCATCTTATTGTTGTTTGTGGGTCCGTGCTGTAAAGTGGTATTCCCAATAATGTATCGCTGGCTTCTAAAGCTCCGCATTCTCGATTCGATAATACTCTGAGACCAATATTATATAACCGGCTTCTAAGACTTTTTGTAGAGTTAATATCGTTAAACATGTCGGTTGCATGGGTTTTTTCACTTTTAGTAGTATACTTGGTCACATAATAGTTCAAAATGGCTGTTTTCTCTCCAACGTATTGAATGTCAATATTTCCATTCCACGCCAACAGCAAAGCGGGATTGTAGTCATTAATCATATCTGACTCCTTTGAGCGGACAATATTGTAGAGACGATTATTAGAGCTGAGAGTTTTTCTTGCCGCTATAGTTTGAAAAATGTCTCTTATGATAAGAGAATCCGTCACAGTTCTAGGAAATCCAAAACGGCAAACTGAAACGAATCCTTTTTTCGTTTTCTTTCTCCTCATGCAATAACTGTTATGTTTATGCATTTGATACGAAGTGACCCGTTGATGTAAAGTAGGAGAAATATCTTTTTTTGGAATGGCACATGTCACGTATTTAGAAATAAATGACGCTACCTCGTCTATAGATGACTTATGTAGAATAGGTGCATCCTTAACCCATAACATTAAATGAAAGTGCTGAGCACCCCTAGATTGGTACTCTCGACGCCAAAAGTAATGAATAATCTTACCTAAAGGCTCATCTGAACTAGTTATAAAGTCTAACATGGCATGAAACTTGTTATCTATAAAACGTGAGGTAGATACGGGGTCAAGAGCAACCAATTCACTGATTGTTTTATTAGCCATTTCAACGCCATTTATATGCCTGATGTACTCTCCCAAATCCTCCCACATCCACTCAGAGGGACTCATCGTAAGAAACCAAGTTGCTGGACCGTAATTTTGAGTCATACAATTTACATCGTTTCTTGGTTTCTTCCAGAACTGTTCGGTGTTCCTCAGTCGACCAAATATTGCGGTCAAATCACCTTCCAGCTCATCATTGTTAAGCATTTGGAGATACTGTTCTGCCGTAATTTTATCTCTCTGGTTAGCACAATTCATTTTATAAAAGATTCCGGAGTTTAATTGGCGCATATTAGTATCATTCAATAAGAAAAATAGATACTGTTGGTTAAGTCTAAATTGAGGATGTTTTGACATAAGCCGGGCTTTAATAAATTCACTAGAAGTTACTTTCTGCTGCCGATTATGAAATTGGCCGTATTTTCCTTCTACATATAAATGTGGAAAACATTTAACATCGAGGTCTTTATCTCGGGCATCAATCGGTGCTGTGTTTACTTTGAGCATTTGGTAGAGTTCTGAAGCTGGTGCATTTTGTCTCCGTTCATTCAAAGGATATATGGTGTAATGCTCATAATCAGTTTCCTTTTCTCTTGTGATTTGGGTCAACAGTGCTGCTGTACCATCTTCTAAAATACCTTCTTCAGCATTATCTGGTGTATTTGTAACATTATGTTGAATATTTTCATGTATGTTTATGAGCTGGTTAGGTAAATCTGGTAATTTGATATGAGCATAATGCTCGTTTACATTTTTTAAGTATTGTAATGCTTTGTACACTTTATTAACGTCAACAATGTCTTGCCATATAATATTTGCTTTGTTTGGCGTACTTCGGACTATAATATAAAGTTCTGGGTTTTCAATTATTGCGTCTTCAGGTTTTGGGAGTTTTTTTAGGGTTTCTTCCATCGGAAGCGGTAAATGAAAAGTCCTGCCCTTTACTTTTTTAACCATCTGACGATTGGGTAGACGTTTATTAGCCACAGGATTCATTGTGACAACCACCTGAAACGCTTTAGCGCGTTGGATTAAAATGTTTTCATAGTCGTTCAGCTGAGCTATTTCTGGTGGAACAGTGCTTACGTGCATATCATTGAGGATACAGACAGCAGGCATTTGGTTAGCACGAATCTTAGCAAGGCATGTGTGGCATATGTACGGACTGTGAGTTATTAGGCTAGAATTATAGTAGTTCAGGAGCTGATTCCAAACATTTGTTGATATGGGCTTTCTTAATCGTTCTATGGAACAAATGTCCCTAGAATAACAAAGTTTATTGCACGACATACAATCCAGTTTCGGTGTGTCTACACTTTTTTTGGAAAATAATTTAAAAGCAACCTTATTACTTTTTATTATTTCATCTTCCACGATTTCACTATCAGGTGTACGCTCTACAACGGCACTTCCTACCGTCGGTTGCTTTCCTAGCTCCATAAGCTTATCGACATTACCACTCGCCAAAGAATCGTTAATATCAAGCAATAACTTACAGTCGCTGTGTATTTGATAAATCTCTCTGATAATAGTCCGAAGATGTGGGAAATGCGATTTAACGTTATTAATAAAGTTGATATTTTTTTGCAGTTTTCCTGTTTCTACAGACATCGAGTAAATTTGCGCAGTAGTTTGGAGGCTCAATACTTCTAAAATATTTTTCAATTTTAGTAAGATTCCATCATTTAATACGCACAATGAATCCGAACAAGACCATGTTAGACTTTTGGACATTTCCTTAACATTTGTAAAGGTTTTTGCTTTGCCAGTATCATCAATCTCAATAGGTTTTTCTTTATCTTCATAAACCTTATAAGCTTGTTCAGAATAAAATGGCTCCTGATTACTGCGATGTTCTGATTTACCAAGAAATGCTTCAAATTTGTCTTTAATATCCGTGCTTTCAGGACATATTTTTAACTTCTCTAATGCCGCTATTATTTTTTCTTTTAATTTATTTGCAGTCTTGTTCAAATCTTCTAAAGTTCTTTGCCTATTATGGAGTGTCCACTTAACAATTTTTTCTGATTCTAATCTATCTTTAAGTTTAGGGGTACCCCTTATCTTGCACAATCTCTATTGTCCAAAATACATTTCGCATAACCGTTTTCGCACAATAATTTTTAGCCGAATGATACTATCGCATAATTATATACTTACCACAATTGTTATGTCGCATAGTATTCATTTGGCACAGTTTTGAATAGCAGAATACTAATATCGCCAACTTTTATTTCGCAGAATTTTATGTAGCACAATATAAGTTCCGCCGAATTTATTTCGGCATAATTGTACCATAGCATACCCACAGAACCGAATCGCTGCCAGAAAATTAGGTTAGGTTAGGTTGAAACTGCGTCCCTCACAGAAACGAAGGCAAGGCAGGTCCGACTTGGCTTAGGTTAGGTACGACGACGAGCGAAGCGAGGAGGAGTGTTAGGTTTAACTGCGATCCTAACGAGCGAGCGAAGCGAGCGAGCCGCGCAGTTCCGCCTTGGCTTACGATTCCTAACATTACCAATTTCACCTTAAGGCAGATCCGACTTGGCTTAGGTTAGGTACGACGACGAGCGAAGCGAGGAGGAGTGTTAGGTTGAACTGCGACCCTAACGAGCGAGCAAAGCGAGCGAGCCGCGCAGGTCCGACTTGGCTTACGATTCCTAACATTACCAATTTCACCTTAAGGCAGATCCGACTTGGCTTAGGTTAGGTACGACGACGAGCGAAGCGAGGAGGAGTGTTAGGTTGAACTGCGACCCTAACGAGCGAGCGAAGCGAGCGAGCCGCGCAGGTCCAACTTGGCTTACGAACTTGACTGCGTGCCTCACAGAAACGAATCGCTGCCAGAAAACTAGGTTAGGTTAGGTTGAAACTGCGTGCCTCACAGAAACGAATCGCTGCCAGAAAACTAGGTTAGGTTAGGTTGAAACTGCGTCCCCCACAAAACCGAAAGTAGGACGTAGGAGGAAAGTAGGAGTAGGACGGTTAAAAAACACAGAACTTGTCATTTTTATTTTATATAAGTATAAGACATGCAAAATAGTAAAGAAAATTCCTTAAATAACTATGCTAATCTTAAATTAGCACCTATAGCCTTCAAAAATCCATTGTATGTATAATCAGCTTGATTATTTAGGATGACATTAATGCTTTCTACATCATTACTATAACATAATTACACTCAAGGATGCAAACGGAATATTATGCCATATAAATTTCGGCGACACAATTATTGGACCATAGGAGTATTGTTCTAATCGACATTATGCCAATGTACTATTCTGCCAAAGAAACGTGTGCGAAGTGATAGTATGCCAAGAAATTTAGGCAAAAAGCAATTGTGCGAAATGATGATTGTGCCAATGGTTGCTATGCGAAACGAAAATATGCCAATAAATTTTGTGCAACACATTAGTAACCCTTAAGTTTAGTTGTAAGAACTCTAGTGATTGTTTCTGTGTTTCCCTTAAACTTTAGTTTGTCAGTAGATCTCTTTCGCGCTAAGTTTTGTCTGTTTACTTCCGGATGTGAAGCACGGTAGCGAGATACTGCGGCCTGATTGACTTCCGGATGTAAAGCACGGTAGCGAGATACAGCAGCCTGATTGACTTCCGGATGTGAAGCATTGTAGCGAGATACAGCAGCCTGATTGACTTCCGGATGTAAAGCACGGTAGCGAGATACAGCAGCCTGATTTACTTCAGGATGTGAAGCACTGTAGCGTGCTACAGCTGCCCGGTTTACTTCAGGGTGTGAAGCACTGTACTGTGCTACAGATGCCCGGTTGGCGCCTGGATGTAAAGAATTATAAAGTTCTACGGTTTCCCGACGTTTTTCAGGGTGTTTTTGTCGGTAACGAGCCGCAGCTTCTCGAAGTTGTTCAGATCGTGACAGTTCGGATACCTTAGGTTTTCCTTTTTTAGTTTTCGTCGGTCTACCGCCTTTTCCCTTATGCTTCATGTTCAATTCACTTTGCGTAGAGTTTAAGTCATATGATGTACATATAGCAGTATCTGATGTTAAAGAATTTAATGTTATGGGATCAAAGGGGGAAGAAGATGGAGAGGCATCTCGTATAGGAATGAGTACATCGTAGTGGCCGCTTAAGTAACTACCGGTAAAACGTAAACACTTTTTTTGGCCAGCATCGCCAAAGGAACCTCTTAGTATACCGTTCTCATACACTTCAAAAGTGAAGGGATAGATTTTTCCAGCAGCCATAAGCTCAGAAGCTGAGCTGTAAGTACTGGGTTTCATCATATCGCTCATGTAGGATTGCGCGCTCGTATATACGTCACCATCAGCATCACACGTGTACACTTGCATTTCGTCCCAATGGTCAGCAACGTATGCAACTATAGCAGATCTGATACTGCAAGTTGAGTCAGTTCTACCATACACCAAGAAAGATATTGAATGGAAGAGACAAGACCCGTCTTTGGGCATACCAACTACTTGGTAGCCACTAAGTTCATCGTCGTCTTTTAATATTATCGACATTTTTTACGATATTATTTTGCGAAACCAAACACGAATATACTTTAGTATACAACAAATCAGAAATACCGATAATATTTAGACTAAAACAATAATAACCTATATCTTTAATAGTACAGTATAGCTTCGCGATCCTAACGAAATAGGTACTCAAACCCCCGGCATCGCGCACAACACATACAAATCGCCTCACGCACACATCGAAGCAATGACACATCGCTGCTAGGCTAGTTTGACGGTTGGATTTGAGATTGGAAGCAATTGCGATAAATAAAGGTGGATTGTTTTGTTTTAGTGAATTGTTGTGGTGTGACTGCAATTCCGATATTATAAAGAAATTGAGGATTAATATAAGTGCTAAGTATTTTATTTATTTATGTAATTATTAGTAACGAGTATGTTGTAACGTTACACGTACATAGATATATATTGTTTAAAAATATTTTCAATTAAAAAGAAACAGACTAAAAATAATTATAATCATACATATTTAATTTATAGTTTTACTTCATATTCAGCCTGGTTAAATAATTTAATACACATTCAACATTAACATTAACATAATAATAGGAAACAATATTAAATATAAATCATTAAAAAGTAAACGATACGGAACACTCCTGCGCTCGACGATACCGTTAGGGCAAGGTACCAGCTGCGCGTCGCCTGGCTATCCCCGCCAGCGGCGTCTCGCCTGCCATACCCCGCTAGACCGTCTTAAGGGCAACAGCTTGTTGGTGCGTACACGGGCTCCGCTCCGTGTCGTCTATCGCGCTTGCAAATTATTATATTTGGAACTTATATTTACTCGTTAAGTAAATACATCAAAATACGTAGCGGCAGTGGTCACCTGTTTCCCTATTCTTGCGTGTTAAGCATAATCGTAGAAGTGTACATAAAACTTTACTTCGCCTCGCACCCCGAAAGGGTAAGTTGTTGAGCTATTACCTAGTCTTAAGTATTAGTGGCTAAACTGTGCTTGTACCATAATCCGTGTGTTGATTTCATTGTATATTCATCTTAGTGCATCATCATAATGTTTAAAGTATCTATCGTCCACGCCGGCCGCTTGTGCCGATTTACCGTTATAACATGGCGTCGCCTACATTTTGCCTATGATGATTTCACTTGCTAGTACTTATTAAATGCTCATTATCGCAAGTTTAAGCCCTTCATTATAATAAAGTAAAAGTAATTAAATTAATTAAAAAATGAGAATGAATTCATAATATTATATTTAGGTATTTAGTTTGTTTGTAAATGCTAAATTGATATTTTACTACGCATTGCCTGCGCTGTACTTCTTTCGCATTCTGCTTATTCCTTCTGCACTCTGTAACTCCGTTCTGATTATGAACACCCACCAGCTACTTTCTTTTGCTCCCCCTGGCTAGCTTAGCAACATCACCGAGGTTCATAATCAGCGGAGTACAAAATAAATATTAGTACATGTTCTAATAAAGGCCGTTGTCTACAGGGTGTGACTTGGAGAAAAGCGTTTTTTTTACAATAACAA
Organism: Apotomis capreana; assembly: GCA_947623375.1. Lineage (NCBI taxonomy): Eukaryota > Metazoa > Arthropoda > Insecta > Lepidoptera > Tortricidae > Apotomis > Apotomis capreana. The sequence continues at coordinate 18,056,539 of OX392505.1, read as the reverse complement.
GACGTGTCGACACATCCGGCAAATGGTTGCCAGGACATTGAGCCGGCCCACAACAGCACCGACGCACACGGCATTACCCCGGGGTTCCAGAACGTAGTTCCTCGGACCGGCACAACTGACCTCGCCACCACCAGGGGAGTACCGGCCTGCGTTGCGATACCAGACGGGCTAAAATAATCCACGACCTTTTTATTGATAATTAAATGATTTATATTTTGTGATTGACAATCGTTGTTTTCTTTCCAAAACGCCGACCGTCACACTGGCGCCCAACGTGGGGCACCCCGGGACAGCGAAAAGCGAGAGGAGAACCGTGAAATTAGTTGGTGAAGTGCTCCCGGCAGAACGGAGGTACAATCATAATTATTTAGAAAAACAGGTAGGCGGATAAAAATAAAGAACAAAGACGGCTGATGCAATGATTTGCAAAATTGCATGACTAGAACAAAAGGTATTAACAAGAAGCTAGGAAGCTATGTACACTTTTCTTACGAATAAAAACGTTATTTAACGGCTTCACTTAATATTAAACATTGTTCAAAACTTACCCGTATTGGGGCGCGACACTAGTTTATTCATTTTAGAAGAATGAATTAAAACGTTCCACTATAACGTTCCTGTTCAAGTAGGACTAATTTAATTCCAAAATTATTGAGACAAGACTGTTAGCAACCGTGTGAAGACGCTAATAATGTTAGCGAACGGACTGCTACGTCCATCTCGTTAAACTGTCCTGCTAGCGAATGAATGTCTACAGCTAAGCGACGCGCACGCAGCCTATACAGAAAAAATACAATGTTATCGCTCACGGAGTTAAGGCGACGCACCGCGTAAATCAGTTAAGGCGAATACAGTTCGTTGCGGTGTAATAATTTGATACATATTATGTGTTGTTTACTAAACGCCTAACATAAAAAAACTATTACGTTACAATGTACCCACAAGCTAAATGAATTTTTGATAAATCAGTTTGTTCCCGATGTAGGTACCGGTAGGATGTAAATGACTATCATTTTTTATTGTAATGTTATTTAGGTATTTCAAATGTATTTATATAATGAGATAATGATATTTACGAAACAAAACATGTTTTTTTGACTTTGTTATTGTGTACGAAAGTACATAATTATTATACTTACTTTTTTTTTTTTTTTATGTCATAGGGGGCAAACGAGCAAACGTATCGCCTGATGGAAAGCGATTACCGTCGCCCATAAACACCTGCAACACCAGAGGAGTCACAAGTGCTTGCCTACCCGGAGGACGAAGATAGAATGCCTCTATGCTAGTAATTTCACCGGCTATCTTACCCCCACACCGGAACACAACAATGCGAACTTATAATGTTTACATCATATCGAAGTTACTAGCAACCTAGTTTGTCACTGTGTCAATAACATACTAAAAAATGGTGCTGTCTAACTGTAAATTAAACCTAGATAACTAAGAGTAGGTACTAAATAAGTAACAATTAAATAAAGTATCCAATTAAAACTTCTTTTAAATCTAATAATTAAGTAATAATCAGTAATCCGTCACTAATCATAAAATTCCTTACCTATTCAAATCTTCGAATTGTTATAATAACAACCTGCTAATTAACCTTAGCAAACCTCACGAAATAATAAGCGAAATTAATACATAGAACAACCATGACAGCCATGACGTGATATGTACAGGCACACACTGGCTTAGGGACCCCTGGTGGGGTGGACTATACAAATTAGTTATATTTGTATAGAGTTAGGTAGGTAAGTAAGGTAAGTAAGTAAAGTAAGTTTGGTAATGTAATTGGTAAGTAAGTTAACTATCCAGCGTGTGTCTGCACAGACTGCGTACAGCTAAGGGTTGACTATGACTAGGGAGCCTACTGCCCTAAGTCCCTAACCTAACACCTTAACCTACGACTTGTAGCGGGATATCTGTTACCAGGAGACCTAAGGTAACAGATGGATTCCTACGGGGAGGAACGGGGTGTCGGGGAGTGGTGGTTTTCTTACTGCCAGTCAACCAGGCTCAGTTGACCGATTAAGGGCTTGAGGGTGTCTTCGCCACAGTAAGAGGAGCTTAGTCTAAGTGGTTGGATGGGACCATACGCTCAGAGAGTAGCCCTGAACACGCATGGGGTCGGGTAAGAGAGGTAGTGAAACACCAACGGACAATTGGTATCTAATTTATTTTACTTCCTAACGCTATATATACAAATCTCACGTACAGCACACTACTACACATTTTCCTTGTATACTGTACGTGTAAACTGCAAGCTGAGCTTGATCTCATTTTATTATTTGCGTAAATGCATCTAGGTTGCTGATGCATGAATTCTGTTCTCTGAACACCAAGCACAAATATTCGAGTTCATCACACAAATATTTGCCCTGTCCGGGACTCGAACCCGGGACCGCCGGCTAAGTAGGCAGGTGTCTACAAACCTAGCCAAACGCGTCGTCAATATACTTCAGACCTTGGATTTTTGACATCAAATGAAGCGGCCCACCAAGTTGAATATTAAAATACTTAAATGGGTTTACTCACGTCGTAGAAGTCGAATAACGCTCGACATGTTTCGAATCGGTACGCGATCCAGCATCAGGAGAGACGATCAGTCGCGACGGCGGCCAACCGAACACAACAACAAGTTGAATATTTTTTGTAAAAGCGGTATGTCGATTTCTAATAGCTCTTGTGTTTTCTAATCAGAGTACTCCAGATCTTCGATTATCCTAGTTTTTAGGGTTCCGTACCCAAAGGGTAAAAACGAGACCCTATTACTGAGACTTCGCTGTCCGTCCGTCCGTTCGTCCGTCCGTCTGTCAGCAGGCTGTATATCAAGAACTGTGATAGCTAGACAGTTGAAATTTTCACAGATGATCTATTTCTATTGCCGCTATAACAACAAATACTAAAAATAAAATAAAATAAATATTTAAGGGCTCCCATACAACAAACTTGTTTTATGGTACGGAACCCTTCATGCGCGAGTCGGACTCGCACTTGGCCAATTTTTATAGTTTTCGCTTTATGTGGCCATTAAACCCTAACTCTGTACCAAAGTGAGTGAGTGTCATAAATGCGAAACTTTGCTTTCGCTTAACTTCGGAACTAAATGACCTACAGACTTGAAATTTTGGATTTTAAGTATGTGATTATAGCTTACTGGATGACGAAAATTTCCGCGTTCTGGTCTTATCCAGAGGTGCTCAAATAGGGGCCTGAAAATGCGGCGAAATGGTTCCAGTAAAGGATGGTACGGCAGTGTTTGCTGCGCGCTCGACTTGGCGGGGGCACTGCCGTGCCCCCCGATTTATTTTTGGAGTATTTTAAGTATGTACTTAGTAGTTTTGTATTGTATTATTTTAGTTGTTTTTCTATATATTCCATGATTACTTTTGCATCGCCTACTCATTTCTGACCTTTTTTTTTAAATTTGGCTACGCAAAGGTTTTCTGGAAGTGATCGCTTTGTAGCGATGAGACTGCCGTTGTTTACCTCTATGGAATGTTACGCGTAATCTGTGTTCAACGGGAAATAGTACAATTTTCCGTTGAGGTGTGCAATAAAGAATGTTCTATTCAATTGTACACTTAATTCAGTTAAACAATTTATTAAAATATTGCTATGTAAGGAGACGGTTTTATTTTGAATTATTTTTAAGTAAGAACCTCATTTATATGTAAGGTATGCTGAAGTTATTAAGTACCATAATAATACTATTTCATCTTCGCCGCTGGCAGTGGCTAGCTTTTTTTACGTCATAGGGGGCAAACGAGCAAACGGATCGCCTGATGAAAAGCGATTACCGTCGGTCGCCCTGGTTGGTGCTGGTGTCTATCCTGCAGCACCAGAGGAGTCACAAGTGCGTTGCCGGTCTTGCAGTTGGGAGTACGCTATACAAAACCTGTTTAATCTATTTTGGGTTGTCGATCTCGTAATGAAATAATCTTCATCCCCGTGACCCGTGGAAGTCCCCCTGATGTTTTCAACTTAAAACGAGGTCACTCGTACCTGTTTTCGAGTTGTTCTTTTCGTAATCAACTAAGAAAAAAACAAGTCGAAGGAGAAACAAAATTCAATGACAAGTTTTGTTGTTCATTGTTAAAAAAGCGACCTTTCGTAATCTTCATTATTTATTTCGAAAATCATGTACAAAATTACATTAGTTAAACCGACAAAGCAGCCTATCGGCAAAGTATTGGTCGATTTTAGTTTCGGCAAATCCACTTAAAGAACTTCGTGCACTTGATATCGATTCTCTATAGAAATTTAATGCTACTTGCGCAATATTCAAACCGTGCTTTGAGGTAGATTTTCTCTAAGTAGATTTGGCAATACAAAAAGTAAGAGGTTACACCAAGAAACAGATGTTCGCTTTCAAATATAAAGAAATTATAAATTAATTTTGGAACTAAAATCTTGCAAGAAAGTCATCCAAGTGTACCTTGCTCTTGCGTTATCGGAGCGCGCTCCATTTCTCCACTCTGGCGCGCTCACTGCAACTATCTTTATCCAGCCAGCGGCCCATTTAACTTGCGACTTGGTTCAGTCACTGTCGTGTTATGCAGCTTTATACAGCAAATGTTACTTACTGGGGCTTAAGAATGATGGTGAAAAGGATAAGGTTGTAATGTAGGGGCAGATCTGGTGCACTGGTTGACATTTGACTTGCAAATTGGTTTAGTAACTGTTGTGCTATGCAGTTTTATCGCGGTCCCTCTATTAACAATATAAATATAAATAATAATAATAATAATATATATTTAAGAAAACACAATTTACAGAAAGGTCCTTAGAAAACTAGAACACTACTCCCCGAATAGGTAAAACCTGAGCTTCAGGATAAGCAGCGCACTTATTAGTAGATGTTCGAAATGTAATGTGTTACAATTTTACACTTAATCTAGCTAATTATAATTACTTATACTATACGGTGTGTGTGTGTGTGTATGTGTGTGTGCGTGTGTGTGTATTAGTGTGTATGTGTGTGTACGTGTTTGTGTGAAATTAATTCTGCGTGCACTTACTAAGATTTCTTATTGTTTGTTATATTGTCAGGCAAGAATAGTTAAAATCTCTTCTGTCTCCTCGTAGCTTTTGTTTTGTAGCCAGCTTGTGACTGCTATTTTGCAGAATCGTTTGGTCATAGGGTATATGTTCAGACTCTTATTTATACTATTGTAAAGAAGAAATAGTAGATTATATGAGAAGGAGCTCAAACAAGCCATTGTAATACGAAATCTATTTTAGATGAGCGAGCGAAGCGAGCAAGTAAAAATATAATCTGAGTTAAAAAATTGATACTATCCTATTATTGTTTTAAGCGCTGATTTTCACTTAGACTGCGAGAAAATGGAAAATACTTAAAAATTACATTAGCCACACACGCGCCCTGGGTGAATCATTTTGCCCTAGACCTGGTTAAAAAAAACCCAACTTGCTCCTAATGCCGTCACTATATATGGTTTCCATTTGAACCCTAGGGGCTAAAACGACCACTAAACCTACTTTTCGAGAAAAAACCTTTTTGTGAATCATCGATCCCAATTTGTATTTTGTTTAACAATATTCAAAACGAACAAAGCACGTCGCCGGTAAGCATTAACGAAGTAAGCCATGCCGCCCAAACTTTCTGACGGCTTACAGCCACCCTTTGTGAGCCTGAAATGAGGTTTACACTGCCTATGCGAATTCCTAGCAACCTGTAAACTCTTTACATTTAGCAAGTTTACTTCGTTAGCCGACTTACAAGTTTTTATGACAAGCTCTTTTGAAATTGTTTCATCGAAATTCAAATTATAACAACTTTGACTTCTGAACTTTCTTTGTTTGAATTATTGACTCTTAGTACGATAAATTCAAATTATTTTGCACCTTGCGATAAGAATGGTCTGCCACTGAAGGGCGCCAGGAACAATTAAATTAATATTCTGATCAACAAATCTTCTGATTTTTAATGAGGCGATGTTGTGGAAAATAAATCGTTCAAAGCAAGTATAGTTTTATTTGTTACTAGAAGGCGTCTACAACTTCGTTCGGACGGGGAAGAGAAGAGACATAAGTAATCTTCTTATTTTGTGTTTGTAGTTGGGTATAGAGTAGGTAATATAACCATCTGTGATACGCATCAAACCATGATATATATAGTTTTTAATTCCATCTAGTCGATTTAGTGCGATTGGGTCGTAAAGTTTATAATACGTAGTGGTATATCGTGGTCATGGCGGAGTCGTTGGAGAGATTAAGCGCTATGCTCGAAGACCTCGACAGAGTCTCCCAACAGGTAGGTCTGAAAATGAACATGGACAAAACTAAAATCATGTCGAATGACCATGTTGCGCCTTACCCGATAGTGGTTGGGAACTCTGCCCTCGAAGTTGTCGACGAGTATGTGTACCTGGGACAAATTGTCCAGCTAGGTAAGTCCAACTTCGAGAAGGAGGTTAATCGACGAATTCAACTCGGCTGGGCAGCGTTCGGGAAGCTACGTCATATCTTCTCGTCGAAAATTCCCCAGTGCCTGAAGACGAAAGTCTTCGAACAGTGCGTGTTGCCAGTGATGACATACGGAACTGAGACATGGTCGTTCACAATGGGACTCATGAGGCGGCTAAGAGTCACGCAAAGTGCAATGGAAAGGGCAATGCTCGGAGTTTCTTTGCGCGATAGAATCAGAAATGAGGATATCCGCAGAAGAACCAAGGTAACCGACATAGTGCACAGGATTGCCCGGTTGAAGTGGCAATGGGCAGGCCATGTAGCCCGGAGAACGGACGAGGAAAGCGCAGCGTGGGTCGGCCCCCGACTAGATGGACGGATTACCTCGTGAGGGTAGCGGGGAATCATTGGTTGCGGTCTGCACAGGATCGCACTTTGTGGCGAGTCATGGGGGAGGCCTATGTTCAGCAGATGGACGTCTGTGGCTGATAGATAGGGTCATAAAGATCAATATTATATATGAAAAATATTTTTTTTTTGTTATCGCAAAAATTCATAAATTTCTTTAAAATGACGTAAGTGCCGTGCGGTGTCCTTCTACTTCGAACGTTACACATATTACTTAAGTGCCTGTATTAAAACATTTCACTCAATCTGGCGCGTATAATCGATAACTTCCAGAAGGTAATAAGTAATTACTGTTACTATGGCGTTTACGACCTTTTTATAGAGCTTGAAATCTTTCTCGTAATTTTCATCTATTGCGAAAGATGGGCAACTACGGAACCCTACATTGAGCGTGGCCCGACATGCTCTTGGCCGGTTTTGTCAAATATCTTCAATGTTAGTATAATATAAACATTTAATTCTTACAGTTTAATAGAAGTTCATACGCCATCGAGTAAAATTGTTTCATAAGAGCGACTTTCTTGGCTAGAATACGGAAATAGTTATCACGTATGAGGTTAATGTGCCTTATCATCTTCATCTGGAGACGCTCAGTAAACACTCGACTGCAAGCCGAGAGTCACGTAGGCGCTGTATGTTTGAGTAGAAGCCACTAGGTAGCAGTGAATAAGGGTTAATTTTTCTGACGGATACGTTGAAATTGATTGTTATACAATTGGCTTTCTGAAATGATATCATATCATGTGCTACCTTGTAACTATCTTGGCCATATTACTACACTCTCTTGGGACTTGACGGACGAAGATATGGAGAATGTAAAGAGGGCATTGGTCATGCGGGGAAATTGATAGCCCGGCAATTTGCCAAGTGTAACAAGGGATACACGTTATTCAACGCGTATTGTCTCTATTTCTACGCTTGTCAATTGTGCATAAGGCAGAGCAGGAAAGCGTTTGGAGCTATCAAAGTGCACTATAATAATAGATTCAGGACCCTGATGGGACTACCGAGGCTGGGGTCTCCGACTTCTTCGTCGTGAGTTACACCCGCATCGCGTGCTTCTGAGAGGAACTACGCCACTACAAGAACAATATCCTGAGGGTCGTGTGGGCTGTCAATGACAGGCCATTGGCGATCACGATGATGATGGTCCGATAATCTTATTACGATTGCGGGAAGTCTTTGAATGAGAGCGTCACTCTACCGATCGTTGTGGAAACCGTGGAGCACACTTTTGTTCACCAGTGGACGGTGAAAATACAAATTTTATACAAATTTTATGCTTATCATCTGTCAAAAAAACGGTGTTGGACATATCTTTAAGAAAAAATACTAGTGCCCATTTTTCAAACAAATCGGGGTTTCGTTTTCGGCTGTTCCCTCCTCAAAAACTTAACAAATCTTTGAAAAAAATTTAGGAACAGAATGAGAAGGAAATGTTTTGTGTCGGAATGTTTAGGTTTTTACGCAAATGATTATTTTCATACATTTCCCTCCCAAAATAGGTTCCTAAAATTTTGGAAAGTTTGGTTAAGTTTCTGAGGAGGAAACAGAAGAGAACGAAACCTTAAATTTAATTGTATAATCCGGTTACGTTAAGTTTGGACCTCATTTGCATTCGACGCCATAGTTACCAGGAGCAAAATTAACGTAAACGTAAAAGTCTGGGAAAGGGAGCATTGCTTGCATTGCATGTATCCTCTTAAGAATGCCACGATGATCGTCTACGCCAACCACATCCAGTTAACTTCAACGACATCCACAGGTCATCCACTTTTGTATAGCAGATTTATTTTTAAGAACGAGTATTTTTGTGTAGCCAGTCAAATCAGACGTCGAGCGGAGACCGACTAATCTATCCGCCTCTGTACCGCTCACGGACTTAAATGTTTTTGGTGCAGTAATTAATACTCGCGATGCTCACATTTATAATTTAGATGTTCAAATTAAATTGTTTTAGAGTGTAAATTGTTACGACTATGAGATATTTTGATTGAAGAGAAACTGTTAGGAAGGTTATAGGATCAATGGCATGTAAGTATTATCATTATTTTGAATGTGAGTGAGCAGCACATTTTTTTTTATATTCAACCAAAGATCAAAGCACAAAGAAAAATTTAAAAGCGCAACCTGGTGGTAGAGGCCGGGAGTCGAATCCGGTACCCCTGGATTACCGGTCCAGTGTGTTAACCTCTCAACCACCCTAACGCAGATAACCTTTCGAATATTCCCTTATATGCTTTGTGTATCTATAATTGAAACATGTTATTATCTTTACAAGCACAGAAAGAAAGAGCAAAAATGGCCTTGTCTATACACACCTGTACTATCGTACCGTACCGATTATGTAATAAATTTAAGGAGTCAGTTATAAGAGTTCAATCATTCTGCCTAAAAATAACTTAAATTAACAAATGTTGCCGAAGGTTTAAATCTTTCTTCGGAAACTGTGAAGTTCATTTCATGCAAAACTGAGCATTTTGATGTCGGAACTCGAGACTAAATGTTCGCACTAACTAATCAGACGTGCACAGATGCCATGTTTGAATCAGTACGTCAGCCACCGTAGAAGAACCATTTCCAAACCATTCATTATTTATTGTTTCACCCGTCCGGTACAAAATTTACAGGTTGCTATTTTTAGTGTAACATGAAGAAATCACAATATCAGAATATGTTCCAAACTTTCGGTTTTTAAACGTCTCCGTCTTGACCGATGAATCCATTTTAGGCGATATAAAGACAACATGTGTGCATACTGCATTACCGTCTTCAAAATAATGATTATAAAAGAAATACACACTTTCAGATGAAGCTGGGAGCGATCACTAGTATAGGGGAAAAGTATCGATAAGTATTTAAATCGATATAGCAACTTCCTACTTTGTCACTCCCAAAAATCAAATGTCTAGTCATTATTAATTAAGGCACAAGTACATAATTATATATGAAAGACGTGTTCATAAATCTGTGTGTCACCTAAATGTGTTTTGAGTCTTAGAGTACCTACTGTTTGAAATCTCGATACTTTCCCACTGCGGTGGGGACTGGATTGACCACCTCAAAGCAGAAGTTTCCTTGTAATTTACAGCATCATTTTGGGACAGCCGCGCGTGTCAAGCGGGACTCGTTTAAATTTCGGTTTAATTTTTAAAGTGGGGCAGGAATATGTACAACAAAGGCTTCTATGAAAATGCATACCCGTGTATGAGGTAGGCGTCCGGGAAGCATGCATAGCTTTTTTTGCTTTAATATGAAAAATGGGTTTACATGCAGAGATCTAAATGAGTAGCATGTTCATTCAGAAAACCTAAGCTCTTTTTTGTGTACTGAAATAATGATCTTCATTCGTAATTTGTGTCGATGTAGGGATGGAAGTACAGATAATAAAGTAATAAATAATAAGTGTTTTTATCGTATTTTTCCAGGACGTATCTTAACCTTTTAACTTAAGAAAGGCGAGTGAGGCGCCGAATGCTGGGAGTATCCTGGACCGAATATCACACAAATGTATTCATACTATAAAAACTAGGTATCAAGGAGCGTCTATAGCTCTGGTACAATCACGCATACTCAAATTCTTCGGACAAGTCTCCAGGTGGAATAGTGATTCCATTGAACGCCTAGTTGTTCAGGGGAAAGTGGAAGGCACGAGGCCACGTGGCAGATAACATCTGCTCTAGGCAGTCCATTGCATGAATGTACCAGAACTGCTGTGAACTGGGGACATCGTTAGGCGGATGAAAGCAATCCACTCATGAAGACCACGACCGCTCTGATATAAGCAAAGCAAAGAAGTAGACACTAGACAGTATGATACATTTAGTGTTTTATAGCTAACCATATATTTATGAGCAATACAATATTTACACACACATGTACATTATAGTAAGTACTAAAAATATTTACGTACAGTCGAGTTTATAAATATAATTATGTGAGCATTCTCAAGAGATAATTGAGACAAGGATACTTGAGAAAGAAACCCTTGTGTATATATTTATGTACTTCCATTTGTGTAACTAATTTTAAAACAAAAACATTAAAATTGATTTTCAGTTTCTAACTTAATTAAGAAGCGATGGTAGCCTAGTGGTTAGGGCATGCGACTTTCAATCCGGAGGTCGCGGGTTCGAACCCGGCCCGTACCAATGAGTTTTTCGGAACTTATGTACGGAATGCCATTTGATATTTACCACTCGCTTTTCGGTGAAGGAAAACATCGTGAGGAAACCACCTAAGCCCAATAAGGCCTAGTTTCCCCTCTGGGTTGGAAGGTCAGATGGCAGTCGCTTGCGTAAAAACTAGTGCCTACGCCACATCTTGGGATTTAGGTAGCCGACCCCGATTGAGAATTTATTCTCAAAAATGGGACAAAGGCTAGGAGGATGAGTTTCTAACATAATTATTATTGAGAAGCTTGCTCGGATGAATATGACAGGTTAGTTACGTGTATCTCTATTATTTATTATGAGCCCATGATGTCCCACTGCTGGGCAAAGGCCTCCCACTCTTCTTCCATTGTTCCCGGTTTTGGGCAATTTCTGGCCATTCCTTTAGAAAAGAGTCTAGCTCATCCCGCCATCGCCGATGAGGTCTGCCACGTCTCCGTTTCTGGCTGCTGGGCTTCCACTCTGTAGCGATCTTGGCCCACAGCTCATTCGGCATTCGACAAACGTGACCAGCCCAGTCCCACTTCAACTTGGCCGCTTTCTGAGCTACGTCGACTATCTGAGTCTTGGAGCGCAGCATGGTCCGGATGCGATCCTTTAATTTCACACCTAATATGCTGCGCTCCATGGCTCGCTGGCAGACCCCGAGTTTGAACTTTTGAGATTCTGTCAAAGACCAAGTCTGAGCACCGTAGGTGAGAACTGGAAGGATGCACATGTCCATGAGCCTCCGTTTTAGTGATAAGGGGAGGTCACCCTTCATGAGGTGTTTCATGGACCAATAGCTCCTCCAGGCGTTTTCAGTCCTTCTTTCGATCTCTTTGTCTTGTCGCGCCTGGAAGGAGACTAATTGGCCCAAATAAAGGTAATCATGGACATATGCAATGGGTTCACCGTTTATCTCAACCCTACGTTTTGTGCTATTGGTCATAAGCTTAGTCTTCGACATGTTCATCATCAGTCCAACCTCGAGGCTTGCGTTGCTTAGGTCTTCAAGCATAATTTGTAGCTCAGAAGCTGTCGAAGAGAAGAGGACAATATCGTCGGCGAATCGCAGATTCGTCAATCTGTTTTCTCCGACGACAAGGCCCCTTCCCTCCCAGCTCGGCACAAGTTTTCGGAAGACATGTTCTAATGTGCTGGTAAATAGTTTTGGCGATAGCGGGTCTCCTTGTTTGACTCCTCTTCGTATATCAAACGCGGGACCAGTGGACTGTAATCTAATTGCAGCTGTACTATTTTTATAAATATTGCGTAGTAGTTTAATATAGCTAGTGTCTATGTTTTGACTTTGAAGTGCGGTGAAAATAGAATTATGTGATAAACTGTCGAATGCCTTTAAGTAGTCCACAAATGCGAGGTAAAGAGGCAGATTGTATTCCTGACATTTCTCAAGGATCTGGTTGAGGGCATGAAGGTGGTCGGTAGTGGAGAGGCCGGGGTGTATCTCTATATGCATATTTATTTTATAAGCCTTTTGATTGTTTTTTTAACCGACTTCAAAGAAAGGAGGGGGTTCTCAGTTCGGTGGTATGTTTTTTTTGTCTTTTTTTTTTTTTAATGTTTGTTACCTCAGACCTCCGTCATTTAAGAGTCGATTTGAAAAATATTTTTAGGTTCATGAAAAGACATCTCAAGGTTGGTCCCATAAAATTTTGGTGAAGATCGGATGACGAGATCCATGAGGTCTCGAAGGAATTCCTGAAATTTTATAGGCACTCATAATATTTCTTATATATTTTCTAAAACTATTTAAGTATTTTCATATGGTAGTCATCATCTTCCAATGCTGAACTGATGACGGAAGGTACAACTCCTTAAGGGTTAGGAGTTAGGAGATAATTCAAACGAGATGCATGCCTTCAAGACCTCCCTGATCACCCCGCCATAAGTATTTTATATGAATCACTAAAAAGCAAAAAAAAAAAAATTACAAAATAAAGAACCGACTTTAGTAAAACTAAAAAGCCAAAAATAACCCGTTCAAGTACAGATTACATTTGACTTACCCTTCGAAGTCGGTGCCAAACCTCGCGTAAACTATAATATATAAATATAAGAACTGAGTGGTTTGGGATCGACTTCAAAGGGTGAGTCAAATGTAATCTGTACTTGAACGGGTTATTTTTGGCTTTTTAGTTTTACTGAAGTCGGTTCTTTTATTTGTAATTTTTTTTTTTTTATGAAATCAACTGTACGACGCATTAAGTATATTTAAATGGTATGAACACATTTATCTTGGTTTAGAAGTTCGGTACGACTTTTGATGATATCTTTTTCATTAACTCAAAATTACCTTAAAAGTACTTCAGATTTCTATTACGAACGCAAAAGTTTTGTAACTTCACGAACATACAATCTCTATCAAAATCAGTCGTCAGTGATTCCAACGGTACTATACAGGGTGTAATGTGAAAAGTATCTTTAAGGGCGATCTACCCGCGGGACCGGAGGGTCATCGATTCGATCCTGATCAAATTATATATTTTATTAGCCCCATGGCGATTTTACGGCACTAACAAGGTCTTGGAAATTGGAGACTGTGATGTGAAAATCAGTTATCGGTTTCTGTAGTTTGGGAATTAGAGTTGTAAGTCGAGTTGGTGCAAGAGGGATTATTTTTATCTTTCCGAGAGTGCGTTGAATTTAAAAGCGTATACAATAAAATAAATAAAAATAAATGTAGCTTTATGACACTTTATACTCTCGCGGTTTGTACACATAATTAACACAAATTATATCGGGTCTAACGCGACATTTCTTATTTACCTTCATAATCTAACGTTTCGGCGGGGTTGCACACGCCGTGGTTACAGATGTACTGGTGAAACAGCGAGTTGTTACTGGAGCTGTCGGCCAAATGTAGTACCACCCAACGAAACCAGTACATCTGAGACCACGGCGTGTGCAACCCCGCCGAAACGTTAGATTATGAAGGTAAATAAGAAATATCGCATTAGACCCGTTATAAGTTGTGTTAATTAAATGTAGTTTTATTGATTCCATATAAAAAACATGTAACAATAATAAATTAAAACAAGTTTAAAATCACTATCTATGTAATTAATTTGTGCATTGAAACGTCAATTTAAACATAATTATAATCATAATCTACTAAGGCAATTTTGTACACTTAATTTAGTTAATAGTTATTTTGGATAAAAACGGGATAATAAAATTACTGCATAATTGTAATGAGTAATATATAATCATAATTAAGTACAAACGATAAAAAAAAGACTTTTAACGTTCTTTATAGAGTTTGGTTCAATCTTGTCACAAAATGCATATTTGAGAAGAGTGCATCTCATAATATGGTCTTTCACGGGACATTTCGTTTTTGTAACCAAAAATCTAATGTACTGAGATGAAAGTGTCATTATTGACTTACGGCACACTAGAGACATAATATTATAACAGTAATTTTAATTATCAACTAGCAAGATAATCTTTAAGTAAAAATAATAAACCCAGCTTTATATTTAGTCTTTAATCTGATTAAAACGCCAGTTTAATCTACGGCTAAACTTGAGTAATAAAATTTAAACAAAACTTAATTACTATAATTTCCGTCGTAATACTTGTCTCCTTTCTAAACCTTAATATTCGAGATGTTAAAATTCGTCTTAAAGCCTACCATCGAAATAATCCACAATCAATTTACACTAATTAAGATTCAGTGGGACCAAGCTTATAATCTAAATCCCTGGGCATAAATCAAATAAAACAGCAAATTTATTTTACACCAAGTGCGAACTAATTAAAAGTTTTTCTTTTCTCTTACGAGCCGGATGTCTGTGGAGCGTTTTTAGAAAACAGTTTTCAGCAGAAAAGTTTCCCCATTACACGAGTATTGGGAGCATTCGAACAATTTGGTAGTTCTGTGGACAGTTCAGGAAATTTGTGGCTGTCATGTGTTTCTGCGTATAAATTGGAAAGTACACTTGAACAACGGTCTGCGTTTACTCGATTTTAGAAACAAAGTCTTTGACTCGGTAGCTTCGAAACCATGGCTAGTGAATGAAAATGTTGCAGTCAGTAACAATAATAGTTGTTTCGGCGAACGGTTTTATAGCGAAGAGTTTCGACAAACATCTTCAGAGACTCTCGCTAGATGGCTGGATGAAGGGTCAAATTCAGAACGCGGTACTCCTGGACACGGCGCGCATCGTTAGGAGGTTAATACTCTGCAGCCTTATCCACCGGTAGCCTGGGCCCTGCACCACTGCCGGCGGCACCATAGGTTAGGTTTTTTAATAAAAAAAAATTATGTATTTTGTAATTTCTTTATTGTATTTTACTTTTGATATAACGGTATTGTAAATAACCTAACCTATACGAATGAAAAGAAATAATGAAAATAATAATAATTGGGGCTAAATCCGACGTTCAAAAGACATATTATATCCCTTGTCACTCCACCTATCTCTTAACACTATAGACTGGATATATCACCCGCGCAAGCGAGAAACGAGTAAAGTCGCGGTTTTGCAGCTTTTAGAAGAGCGACTACACAAAATAACCAATAAAACACAGTTCTGTGGCAGTTTATGCGAACATCGACAGAGAAATCCTTCTGTAGTGATTTATTCCCCTTCGGCCACGTGGTTCCACAATGTTGTTCGAAGCAGCAAGGAATCAAAATTCAGCCGTCCGACATGTCGGATAACGTTGTCGAACCACGTGGCCAAAGGGGTTTGTTCTATGCTAAAAGTATTTATGATGTTGCACATCGCAACTAAATTTGAGGTAGGTATTTAACTCAACCAACAACCCTGTCTTGTTAGCTGTAGTCACCAGGCCGACACCCCGACTCCCGATTATAGGAAAATTCAATGTACCGTTTACGTAATTTCGGTTTTCCGGGTAGACGCGCCGCGTAATAGCGTGAGCGGTGTCGCGCGGGTAATGATATGATACCGCGCGCCAGGTTCGATCGCTGAAGAAATAACGCTTGAGTAGGATCTGCCGGCGTAAGTAATACGATTTTCGGAGAGCTTGCTTTTTTAATATTATGCATATTTGTTGAAATATCTTTCAGTTGGAATTTTTTTTTATTCTTTTTCTCAGCGACAGTCAACCGTGGATAATTATTACTGAAGCATAAAGTCGTCAACGGGAGTGAAAACAGTCTTAATCAACATTATAAGATAGCTATATTCTCCGTACCAACCTTAGCTATGTCTACTAAGATATGTGTACATATGGATTGTTGCGGAAACTATATCCATGTACGGTCAGCTAAACAATTGGTCTACCAATTTTCGACTTTATTTTACGAGTATTACGTTCAAAAGTGGTAGACCAATTTCTTGTCTGACAGTACGTTAGCTTTTTCGAAGTGATTTTGCTTGGAATATTCACTACGAGGTTTTCTACATGCCCATGGTTCGGTTTAAATACTTTGTTTTAAATGAAGTGTCCAAATTCGTAATTATAATATTTTTTATCACACTATCACGGTATATCATTTCAATGCATTTAATTAATTAAAATGTATGAAACATTTTCGAAAAAGATCTGGAAATGAAAGTACTTTTAGTCTTATATTTATGTTGTCGACCAGCCGCAGTTAATGACTTTAATGAGTTTTAAATTAATTCATCATTGAAGTAACTGACTCATGAAGCAAACAGTCTAACCTCATTTTAATATTGCTGAGGTGTTACTTGGCCCGAAACCGTACTTTAACTCTTAAGGATGACCGTTATTCAGGGTAACCAATAAATTATATTACGATGATACCTACCATAGATTTTGGAAGATATGGCGTTGATGACGTCACACCCTACCTGCCTAAAAATCACGAAGACCACTGTCTGTCAAAAAGACTACCATTAATATGCTACCATATAAAGTAGGGGAGTAAGCAGGTGACGAAGACACCACTGACAATAATTTTCGATTGAGTCGCATTATAGGTAACTTACTAGTGTCGTTAAAAAAGTTATCGATAGTTAGCAGTTCTGCGGATAGGCCTTGTATTTCTGCGGCTCATAGTGCATGGGTTTAGGTTAGCGGGTTGACGCTATCAATGCCGCTCTCTAGGTACCCATGATGGTTGCTTTTATCACGCGATAATAAGGTAACAAAGCATCCGTCACGTTTTGACAAAATGCGATTGTGAGTTACAGATGCTTTGTCATTTATTTATCACGTGATAAACGCAACCATTAAATACCCCTTGGGCACGATTAATGTGTTATAATCATAATACGAAAAGAAAACGTTCAACGATTGAGTAAATAAATGAACGGGAATAATTCATTAAACTAATATATTTCGGCAAACTAAACTCAAGACTTGAGGCTGGAGAACAATTAATTAAATTAAAATGGCAATCTTTGTAATGGTTTTAAGCACTTATCCGCTGAGAAAGGAGCTTAAGAAAATTACCAGTTAATAAAGTCTGTCCCCAGAGCTTATCAAATAATCTTCAAGCACTAAAATGCTCATTTACAGTTCGTTATTTTACAAAACAATGGAATGTTCAAAAAAGGTCTTGATAAAACTTTTAATAACGAATCTTAAAACTTATAACCTATGTTACGCAATCTGGTACTGGATTTGATATTTTAATGTTATTTTTCTGTAAAAAATATTACCACCACACACAAATAAAATGTCTACCTTAGCAAAGAGCTACATTTCCGTATTGTATTTTTGCCTTTCTAATCTAGATCTTTTTATTTTTTTCAGGAGCAGTAACGTCGCAAGCGAAGCAACATGGGAAAGTCTCCAACAAAGTAGAGTGACGATCGGGTTGACTCGCAGCAAACCTTTGGTTGAGCGACCACATTATGGGTCGTTTTGTAAATCTTTCGGCCCGGAAAATTTTACACAGGACGGACGTCATTCATATGTTATTTTATAGCATAGGTTTTTTCCACATAAATATTAAGTATTATGGCATCTGTTCAAGAGGGAAATAAATAAGGAAGTAAATAAATTAAGTAAAGAATGCCCTGCAGCCTAGCACCCGCGGTGCTGTGCTATGCGGGCATCTGTACTTGGCATTTGATTGCAGCTCGCGACATTCTAATTTATTTTTGCCGCAGTTTCTTAAACAAAAAAGGGAGTAGAAATGGTCAGATGTCTGGTTACATACATAACAGATGACCAAACTATACCGTAGATGGGTTACTTTGTTCTACGGTGTAACATGATTAGCGATTTTAAACCCAAATAACTTTGTTCTTACCCGCCCGAACGAAGTTGCATGCGCCTTGTAGTTAATTTATAAATGCTAAAATTAGTCCGTACATATAGGAGACCTCTTAGATTAGTAATTTGTTTTTTCATATGTTTATTTCAATACATTATCTGTTTTTAAATAAATCTTTATGTTGAACCTGTTCTCATAGGCGTGGGGTAAAATAATTTTGAAATTGTTTCATTCCTGTTGGTTGTATTTTTAAACTGCTTTTTGGTATGCAAAGAGTTTACACACATACGCCCACAGATAACACCATGGAATAAGCCGGAGGGTCAAGTCCACTTTGCCACGGAACCACTTAATGCCCTTAATTTCTGAAGCCGGCGAGAAATTACGTCCCTCCGTACGAAATTTCCATGTAATTGGATATCCCGTAATATTACAACGTTAGCTCACCTGGGGACTTGGTGAAAATACGCTTGGGCTCATTAAGTCCGACCGATTAGTGATGAATGGTGTTAAGTATTAGGCGTTCTAGAGCTGACATGCTCATCATAATTATCTAAGCTCCTTTATAAAAAAAATACCGGACAAGTGCGAGTGAGACTCGCGCACGAAGGGTTCCGTGCCATTATCTGTAATAAATATTTATTTTATTTTATTTTTAGTATTTGTTGTTATAGCGGCAATAGAAATACATCGTCTTTGAAAATTTCAACTGTCTAGCTATCACCGTTCTTGAGATACAGCCTGGTGACAGACGGAAGAACGGACAAAACGGACAAACGGACGGACGGACGGACAGCGAAGTCTCAGTCCCGTTTCTACCCTTTAGGTACGGAACCCTAAAAATAAAAAAAATCAGACGGATGTTTTGGATTAAGAGTGCTTTGACATGACACCAAACAACATTTTAAAATAACAATACTACATTATATAACTCTTAGATTGTCGTCATCATCATCATCATATTAGCTAATAGACGTCCAATCCTGGACAACGGGGCAAAACATGCATTTGCATTTATTCATTTATTGTGAAGCATTTTTTTTTAAAGAAAATACGTTTAATAAATATGAAAGTAGAAAAAAAGGGGCAAGTGCGAGTCCGACTCGCGCATGAAGGGTTCCGTACCATAATCTATAACAAGTTTGTTGTATGGCAGCCCCCCTTAAATATTTATTTTATTTTATTTTATTTTTATTAATTTTGTAGTTATAGCGGCAATAGAAATACATCATGTGTGAAAATTGCAACTGTCTAGCTATCACCGTTCTTGAGATACAGCCTGGTGACAGACGGACCGACGGATAGCGAAGTCTCAGTAAAAGGGGCCCAGATTTTACGCTTTGGGTACGGAACCCTAATACAAAGATTAATATAAGTACTCGTTCAAAGTTATTCTTTGATTGTACAAAAAATTCTCCTGAAACTGTAGCACCAAAAAACCAATTTACATAGCAGTGCGTTGCTCAGCCGTAGCAATTGTGAATAACATTGGCTTGTTTTCGTGAAAAATGCGACCATTTATCCAACGGGGAATACGAATCGACAATCAACATTACAGCAGACAAGATGGATGCAGTTTTTGATGGAATAAAAGAATAATGCTTTTCGAACACGTTCCTGAATTTCGCCTGTTATTTGGTTGAAGTAAACAACTTTACTGTTAACAAAACTTGCACAATAAATAAATAATTAATTAAAGGGACAATCTTACACAAACTTGACACCTATTTAAGTACATAATTTTTAAGAAACATTATTGCTTATTAAGAAGGCCTATAAATGTCTTATTTTGTAAACCAGAATATTAAGAACATTATCCATATATTTCTAGTCGAGACCGCAGTATGTTAACGTGTCATCTCGAATTTAACTTGCTTAGGATTTTTCATTTTATTTTTACAGAGGTTAAATATAAATACAAAATTTCATGCTATCCACTACCTTGCAGAAGGGGATCAAACTCACGACCTCTACTTATCCGAAGTTGTGCTCTGACCCCTGAGCTTCCGCAACCTTACGCAAGCGTTATATTTCGCCAAAGCGCCCTCTCTACCACTTTCCAAGCTAAACAAAAATCTGAGTAAGTACTTTTAAACCCAACGTCGTAGGTCATTGGCTGTGTGAGCCTATGATCAAGAATTTTACTAAGGGTCAGCTCACACCGAGACGCGACGCGACGCGACGCTGCGCGCACATTTCAATAGAGTGACTCAAATGTATACTTTATTTACTACATTAAAAGGGACACATTTCATCGTGAGAATTCAAAATACGTTGCGCCACGCAGCGCTGCGCCTCGCGGCGCCGCGCTGCGCCGCGCGGCTTCGCGAGACGCAGCGCTGCATCGCCGGTGCGCGCGGCATGTGAGAGCGGCGCTGCGCCGCGCGACGCAGCGCGACGCCGCGAGGCGCAGCCTGAGGCCGCCGTTCTCATGCGCTTGCAATAGGTAGACTGCGGGGCGGTTGGACGCGGCACCGCGCGGCGTCTCGCTGCGCAGCGAGGCGTCGTGCTGCCAACGATTTTACGATGCGCCTCGCTACGCCGCGATGCGTCTCGCGGCGCCGCGCGGCGCAGCGCGAAATCACCGGCCTCTTCCAGTATCGTCGCGTCGCGTCGCGTCGCGTCGCGTCTCGGTGTGAGCTGACCCTAAGAAGTTAGTTTTTGAAGTAGCAAAATATGACATATGTATTATATCCTTCATGACAATAGCATAATATCTTCTGTTTAAACAGTTCGAATACATAAAGGTTGTGATTTCGGGAGATATATTTCACAAAAACAAAATAATGCTCGAAAGCGTCATCCCCCCGGGACAATCTCAGAAGGAATCCGTTCGATTTATAAATAAAAACCTGGCAAAGGTAAGGGTTGTTAGGATTTCCGTCACTCCCTCATGTCACGTGGAGGGAATAATGTCACTTCTGAAGCAAATAACAATGCCAATCTACGCAGACTTTTGTTATCCGACCCATTGTATTACATCGGCTTATGTTCCATACTGCCGCAATGTTTCCCGAAATACAATTCGTATTAGTCCAAATACGGTCACCCTCGCTAAATAGAAGGGCTTCGCAAATATAAAGTATGTTACATCATTACCAAAGAAAGCCACGGTAATGTAAAAGGTTCGCAATGATAACGCCGATCGATTGGAAGATAAGAAAATAACTGGGAGAATGGGTTCTTCAATAATAGACCTTGCATCTTTGTTTGGCTGCTTAGAAGTCGATTATCTTAAATATCTTAAACCCATGAGATTACCCTTTGACTCTTAATAGAGTTCTTTCTGGGTTTCAGATTCGGAATAAATACATTTATTTACACTTGTGTTATCGCTTTGTTATTTTATAGCATTTCTTATTTATTTTTTCTTTAATAATAAAAAAATATATATTCTTCTTTTATTGTCATTTTATTAATTTTTATACTTATCAAATAACGTATCAAAAAGAAAGTACGAATAGTAGAGAGAGAACCATAACTCGAATGCCATAAAGCAAATAACGATAATTTAGTAAACAAAATTGCTGTTTCTTCTTAATGAAATTGCTTCAAATACGGAATGCGTTAATTGTTCCGCTGACCCGTTTTCTTTTATCAAAATAAACTGACAACAGCTTTAATTAAAACCAGTAAGAGGACTTCCAAAATTGATTCGATTTTTTTCCATTCCATCGTCTATCCATCACTTTGCAATTTTCGAGCTTCGAGTGGAATTTGAATTCGTAATTAGTATCACGTTCGAGAGGAAAGAAATCGGACAGTAAAATCAACTAAAAAGAAATGGTATTGTGTCCGAACTGATACATGTGAGCAAAAAATTATGATTCTCAAGAATCATTTCAAAGTTTTGTGGAGCGTGCTTCAACTGACAGTTTTCGCCTCTAGGGTAGAGAAACATCCATAAGGAACATGACCGCCATGTGCAGAAAGGCGTACGCTTGAGGGCAATCTAGTTATTAATATGATAGGTACAGTAATAGGGACGGCTATTCAGCGTGGGAATGTGGCCGGCATCATGGATACCCTGCCTTGGGGACATCGGTTTTAGTTAGGTTCTCTTAAAGTTAGGTTCACTTAGTACTATGTAATTGGTTATTTTTTGTTTTTTACTTGTGTATCATTTATTAAATACAGTAGAAAATAATATATCATACTATTATTTATCTGTCTGTCTGTCTATTGAACATGTTTGTTATCAGTTTTTTTTACTATCTAATCTCGTAATACGCCTAAGAGTCATTATGGTGTTCAGATTGTATTTGTCTTTGCTCACTGCGTACTAAATACAATAAAATAAAACTGATTTTCACGTGTAAACTGCTGTGCTAAATCAGAAATACTCCTTAAAGGTCCCATGAGCTAGTATAATAATATCTTAGACAGCTTTGCTATTCTTCCTATTTTGCATAACAACTATTTAGCTATTCTTTGCATTTTGAAGTGTCTTTCTCTCAAGAGAATAGCTTGCCAGAGTCCAAAGTAAGTAGCACTTTGTCTTTTAAAATGTGATGGAAACTTTTAGTAGGTACGGAAGACGCTTTGTTTTTGCACACCAAGTTAATAGGTTTTGTATACTCTTCATGTTTCTAACCGTCGCTTCTAGTCGCTTCGTTGCTTAAAGTCTCTGATTATTTCAGTCACCACTATTAAATAAGCTATGTAGAAAAACTCTTTTAGGTCCCAAAAAAATATCTTTGCCACGTTTTTAAAGCACTCTTTCAGTTTATATAACATGCGCTCTGCCGTACGCCTGATGATGACCTGATGATCTTGCATGGTCAATTCTAGTAGTTGTACAAGGTAAAAGACTTATATAGATAAATGATACCTAGTACATAATAAAATAAATTCAAAAACTAATAATAAAAGAATTCGTACTCATCACAGAAATACTGGATAAGAACCGAGGACTAATATAATTTTTGAAATATCTCCAATATACAAAAAAAATATAACATTGTTATAATGCTATAAAAACCTCCTTTACGGTGTAAGAAAATTTACAAAGTAACATTACTTGGAATTTCTTAGCATCCTTAACCCATTATGCTAATCAAGGTAATTTGCAACAGGCTCATACCAATTGAATTTAC
Source organism: Apotomis capreana (assembly GCA_947623375.1). Taxonomy (NCBI): domain Eukaryota; kingdom Metazoa; phylum Arthropoda; class Insecta; order Lepidoptera; family Tortricidae; genus Apotomis; species Apotomis capreana. Next base: position 18,033,266 of record OX392505.1, on the reverse strand, counting down.
GTGCTTATCCAAATTTAAATTCTTGTTTGTTTCCATTTTACTGGAAGTTTGTTAACGCCGGCAATCGGGAAACCAATCACCGTGTTCCTAATTTAATTCCGGGAAGTTACCTGGATGAATGAGAGCGTTTGCACAGAGAAGTGATTCTTAGCTAACGTGCCTTGATCATGTTGTTTGGACAGAACAATTACGTAGCTGAGGGAAAAGGGACTTGCAACTTCCACGGAAGTGAAAATTGAAAGTCAGCCTGAGGCTGGATGGACCCCACTTTGTACGCCCGCGGTTTAATTAATTATTAAACAGCATCATATAAAATGGACTGCAATAGGCTGAAATGATGATGATGATGATCATATAAAAAAAAAAAAACAAGTTGACTGGAACAAATAGTTCCTATACACAAATTGATTTTCTCAAACATGCAATGAAATATTGTCTTTACGTTCCTTATAATAGGCTCGGAATTATCGCCTTTTGGGCGCAACAACTCGAGGGGACTGTAAAGAGATTTCATACTGGTTTTCAGGCCTAGGCCTGCAAAGTAACTTTTTTTTGGTTTCAACAACAAGATCATTCACACAGCTGGCTAGTTTGACAAAAAGCAGGTTTTGTTTTTAAAGGTTGGTTGTTAGACTAAAATGTCCTATTTGTGAATTAATAAAATGTTGTTCTTTGAAGTATATTTTTTTATTTCATTGTATGTTTGAGAAAAGCACTATACATGCCTCGTCGTGAAAACGGATTCCCGGCCTCGTATCACTATCCGGCCTCGCTCGCATACCTACTTGGCCGGAAATCCTCATTTTCCCGGCCTCTGATGTAATGTAGTACTGTACTCGTAGAGTGATACCTACAGCAATGCGTTTTTACTTCTAAATACTTAGATGATAAAAATATAGCGGTAAAGATTGTCTATTTAGCGACAAGACCGCCTGTTGTTAACCTCTGTTTATTATTTTACTGTATATCTCTCATGTTTTGTATCCGTGTGTATTTGAGGTGTGCAATAAAGTAGATTTGTATTGTGTAAATAAATAAAAATAAAAATAATAAATAAAGATTATATCAGATAATCTGATTCCCATCGGCTTGCATACTTCAAGGTGATTGAGCACCATTTTCTATTGCTACTGAAGAAAAAGACATTTACCCTGGCGTGCCGTAAGTTTTGACGTCACACCACTGGTAGGTATGTTACATGTATGTTTGTACTCTCATCACGATAAATCAACAACCTTATTTCAACAATTTTTAGTACAGACTTAGTTAGGTAAAAGTAGCATAAAGAGGTACTTAGCTATTATTCGACTACGATAGACCAAACTGCGATTATTTAATCTACCAAAGTTATGAACGCCTTCTAGTATTTCCCAAAGATCAATTCTAACAAATGAAGTTTTCATTAAGCACTCAACCGTCATTAAATTAACATTAGTATGATGAACCTAAGGCCAGTGATCGGCGATATATTACCCGGCTTATCTTCAGTCTTGGTGCCATAAAAATTGATGAAGCTTCCTCAAACCGCCCCTTCTTTAATGGGTCCGATAATTGAAAACTTCGGTTTAATCTCCCTTGCGTAAATTGAAACGCGGTGGTTTAGAAGAATGCCTGAAATGATTAAACAAGTAATATCAGTAAGTCTAGTCTATCTCAAGACACATAGCTTTACCGAGAGTAGAAGATTAGAAATAAAATCTAGAACGGAATACAATGTCGACGTAATTTGGTCCGTTGTCGCGACGTTTCACGTCACGTTTACATATCGTGATACGGTAATAACCGACCGTTGCTCGACGTAGATTTCTACGACACGACGACGTCGTAACCTTACCTAATCATAATATTTTGGTCTTAAGCTTGTCCAAAGTCTGATTTGACATTCTGTATGACAGGCCTGATATTTTCACTTCAGGCATCGAAGAAATACCACACTCCACGTGTCTTCTTACAGTAGAACTCGGTTAAAAGGATCACATCTAATACGGTTAATACGAGGCAATATAAAATTATTCGCCTGTCCCTGCAAGTAAGTATGTAGGTAGTAGTGGTTTTCTTCCCACTTAGTACACCTTTACGCTTAAGACGCGTTTTTGCCTAATCCCTTCAGAAATATCTTAAGCAGGTTTTACTGTATATCACTTACGAAATAGACGCGGATTTAAAAACACCTTAAGAATAATACGACTACGAATAAGTACGATAAGTTACTCACACATTTTTATTCAAGTCTATTCACGCCCCATTTCTGCTTTATCATCCGAAGCTTAACAAAATAAAGGATTTTACCATTAAAGGTCAAAGTACGAGAGCCAATTTTAAGTCCTCTCCCCGAGGCCCTCAGTCGACGATATAAGTAAATTGTTGACATTATATTTCCCTCAACGAAATCCCATGATAACCATTGAAAAATGTTTGTTCTATTGCCGCCCTCCAAGGGTCCTACCATCCAACCCGTGAAATCGCGCATCGGCCCGTGCATATTTTCACACCCAAAATATAAAGCGATTTGATTTATCACTTTTTATTATGTAGTAGAAATTTTTGTCTGCGCATTTGTGAAGGAATTTCTTTGGATGTTTTGTTATTGCGCGCATATTAAGAGAATGTAACATGTTACGCAGATGACTTATAAGGTAGGTACAAAGTTGATTTCGTAACTTGAAGTTTTCAAATGTTTTCTTTGGTAACAGGAATGCTAAATGAATACCTATGAGATATGGGCATGGACAACTATATACACCACATCTATTATGAATAGAAATCAATTGATGCCCACAAACGGTGACAGGATTTACCTTTTGACAGATTGCCCGGAAAATAGATTCCAAATGTAACTAATTGGATAATTAAATACGAAATACAAACACAATTTACAACATCTTAGAAAAAACTTAAAAATACTAAAACTAATCTAAGCTATACAAAATCCTCACTCCCCGTCCTCCCCGACGCAAAGGTGCCCATCACGCTCGCCGCGTTGCCACGTTGAACCGCAATAGACAACCTTTGCATCAGGAAGGACCCGGAGCGAGGGTCAAGCCCCGCCTCCCGCAATCGCCGCCCAAGTTCGGCTAAGAACTCCTTAGCCTCCGAACACCAACACCCGGTCGTCTCCACCGCAAGAGGAACAAAAAGATAATTGCTCAGCGCCGAATATTTCTCACGCTTCCGTAAAGCTGCCCGCTCAGCCGCCGCCCCTGCCACCCGCACGGTACGACCTATGTGCGAAGCCGCGAAAGTGCTGACACACGTGGCGTCCCACAGAAGGCACTTTCCACTCTTCCATGGCACCAAGGTCAATCCGTCAGGCCTCTTCCCGTCTGTGCGACTAAGACCAGGAGGCTCTAAAATACACGGTACATTAGCCAATACAAGAGCTCTCCTGACGAGGTCATTGAGGGCGTGATGGCGAGGAAACCTCCCTGCACATCGACAACAACTCAACGCGTCAATTTGGAATCCCCAGCTTCAATATTGGCTTAGATCCATTTACAACTACCTGGTCATCATGAGGCCTTCATTTAGTAAGTGATATAGAAAATGCTAATAATACTTAACATTTAACCAAAATTTGGAATCCTTAGCTTCAATATTGGCTGAGATCCATTAACAACTACCTGGTCATCACGAGACCTTCATTTAGTAAGTGACATAGAAAATGCTAATAATACTTAACATTTAACCAAAATTTGGAATCCCTAGCTTCAATATTGGCTTAGATCCATTTACAACTACCTGGTCATCATGAGACCTTCATTTAGTAAGTGATATAGAAAATGCTAATAATACTTAACATTTAACCAAAATTTGGAATCCTTAGCTTCAATATTGGCTGAGATCCATTAACAACTACCTGGTCATCACGAGACCTTCATTTAGTAAGTGACATAGAAAATGCTAATAATACTTAACATTTAACCAAAATTTGGAATCCTTAGCTTCAATATTGGCTTAGATCCATTTACAACTACCTGGTCATCATGAGGCCTTCATTTAGTAAGTGATATAGAAAATGCTAATAATACTTAACATTTAACCAAAATTTGGAATCCTTAACTTCAATATTGGCTGAGATCCATTAACAACTACCTGGTCATCACGAGACCTTCATTTAGTAAGTGACATAGAAAATGCTAATAATACTTAACATTTAACCAAAATTTGGAATCCCTAGCTTCAATATTGGCTTAGATCCATTTACAACTACCTGGTCATCATGAGACCTTCATTTAGTAAGTGATATAGAAAATGCTAATAATACTTAACATTTAACCAAAATTTGAAATCCTTAGCTTCAATATTGGCTGAGATCTTGTCACTTGTTCCAATGAAAGCTGAATATCTTGGAACCTATTGGCCCTATTTCCACCAAACATAGCGAAGAACCATCTCGACGGAAAAATCTTTCGATTAAAAAAAACCGCACTTAAATTGGTCCATCCGCTTGGGCGCTACGATGCCACAGACAGATACACAGATACACAGATACACATGTTAAACTTATAACACCCCTCTTTTTTCGTCGGGGGTTAAAAAACAGCCCCAAAGGAAGTGGACGTGTCAAAGTCCCGATGGTGTCACAAAAAATGAGATCGATTTCATCATGACGGACAAAAGGCGCATTTTCAAAGATGTCTCTGTGATCGCCAGGGTGAAAACCGGAAGTGATCACCGACTTGTCCGAGGCACTCTGAATATTGATTTCAGACGCAAAGGAGTCCGTCTGATGAAGTCCAGACTCCGACCAAATCAGCTCCAAACCGCTGTGGGATCCGAAACTTTCCAAATAAAACTGGAAAACCGATTCGCTGCCTTGGAAACTACAACTGACGTCGACCAGAAACTCGACCAAGTAGTGGGCATCCTGAGGGAAGAGGGCGAAAAATTTTGCGAAATGAGGCGCACAGGCAAGAAGTCTAAACTTGCGAGGGAGACTCTGGAACTTATGAGTGAGCGCCGCGAAAACCCCCCGTCAACTTCAGCTGAACACCGGGCACTAAACAAAAAGATAACGAAACTGGTACGACGCGACCTCCGAGCTTCCAACACGCTCTTGATTGAAGAAGCAATTGAGCAGAACCGGGGGTCGAAAGTATTCGTCCAGTCACTCGGAAGAAGCCACCTGACGAAGTTGACCACACGCACGGGGACAGCGGTCACCTCAAGGCCGGAGATTCTCTCGCAAGTTAAGGATTTCTACAGCCAGCTCTACGCCTCGCACGCACCCCGATCTGACCCACAGGATGATGATCCCAGAGCCACCCTCATACGCCACTTTACAGAAGACCTGCCTGAGATCAGCCTAGACGAGGTCGTATTGGCCCTAAAACAGCTTAAAAATGGAAAAGCCCCTGGAGAGGATGGTATCACGACAGAGCTCCTGAAGGCAGGGGGTACCCCCATACTAAGGGAGCTCCAGGAGTTGTTTAATACTGTCCTCTTCAATGGGAGAACTCCGCATGCGTGGAACAGAAGCGTGGTTGTTCTGTTTTTCAAGAAAGGTGACACCACCCTGTTGAAAAACTATCGGCCCATATCGCTTCTGAGCCACGTATATAAGCTGTTTTCAAGGGTTATTACGAACCGCCTTGCCCGAAGACTCGACGATTTCCAACCCCCGGAACTGGTCGGTTTTCGAAGTGGGTACGGCACCATAGACCACATTCACACAGTGTGGCAGATTATACAGAAGACCGAAGAGTATAATCGGCCCCTGTGTCTGGCCTTTGTGGACTATGAAAAGGCCTTTGACTCAATCGAAACTTGGTCTGTTCTGGAGTCCTTGCAACGATGTCAAGCCGACTGGCGATACATCGAGGTGATGAGATGTTTATATTCAGCCGCCACGATGACTGTGCAAGTACAGAACCAGCAGACAGAACATATCCACCTGCGTCGAGGAGTGCGACAAGGTGACGTTAATATAAATGGTCAACACATCTCTCATCTACGATTCGCAGACGACATCGTGATCATGGCCGAGACGTTGCAGGACCTGAATCACATGCTAGACAGTCTGGCAAATTCGTCTCAGCGTATCGGTCTTCGGATGAATTTGGATAAAACCAAAGTTATGTTCAATGAACATATCGATCCGGGACCGGTCGCCGTAAATGGAGTCTCCATCGAAGTTGTTTCCGAATACGTATACCTTGTAACGTTTTTTACGCGTTACCACCGGGTTACTCACCGTTGGCATGAAACTCTATTTTTTTTTTAAATACCTCAGGGCGCCTTTTTACTACTGTTGGTGATAAATGATAGATATTCTTTACGGGAGGAAAGTCTTTAATATAAATATATGTTGTTTTACACTTTTCACGGTATGGCACTGATCACATTTAGATAATGGAGATGACACTGACCTTTTAGTCTTACACTCTTACACAATAATCAGATGATCGCGCTGGTGCCTTCAGGAAGCAGAGCCCAGGGTCCAGTTCGACATCAGATGCAGCTCCATCTATACGGCATAGTCATTGCCAGGTCCCAAATATTCCCGTAGAAAAGCTTTAAGACTTGGAAATAGAACCCCTAGAAATAATGAACCCGGTTAACCAAAGCACTTCACACAAGCCAACACGTGTCATGGTAGGTACATTTTGAATTCGCGTCAAAAGAATTTACTTACATTTTTGGGTTCTCCTTATTCCTCCATTTAAGTTTTATTTGGTAGCTCTCCTGGCTACATTATTGAGAAAGTATGATCCCGTGACGGAGTTTCGCCATTTATATTAAGTAAGTATTCAAAAAATTATAATGACAGCGACCTGATCGTCTCGCGTTTGGATCGAAAAGAAAGGGAAATGTGGTTGTTTTTGGAACTAATTATCTAGTATCGCGAACTAACATGACTGTTTATGGAAACGTTTAATTGTGAGCTTGGTGATTACGATAAAATCCTATAGATGGCGTTAGTAGTCTCTAATATTACTTGTTTTGATATTAATGAATTTTATTGTTTCTTTAATTAATGTTTATTTATTTATTTAACGTACTATGGTTTAAATATATTGACGATATTTATACGTTACAACCTAGGGCAAATGCTCCAACTAGGTAGAGGCAACTTCGACAAGGAGGCTAAGAGGCGAATACAACTGGGCTGGGCAGCGTTCGGAAAACTGCGTCGAGTCTTCACGTCGCCCATACCTCAAAGTATAAAAACTAAAGTTTTTAATCAGTGCGTCTTACCTGTTATGACCTACGGAGCCGAGACGTGGCCACTCACTATACGCTCAGCGAGCCATGGAAAGAGCTATGCTTGGTGTGTCTCTTAGGGATCAGATCCGAAACGAAGTAATTCGACAGAGGACCAAAGTTACCGACATAGCACAGCGGATAAGCAAGCTGAAGTGGCAGTGGGCTGGTCATATCTGCCGTAGAGCCGATGACCACTGGGGCAAACGAGTTCTGGAGTGGAGGCCACGAATCGGTAAACGTAGTGTAGGGCGCCCTGTAACAAGGTGGAGCGACGACATTCGTAGGACAGCGGGTAGTAACTGGAGGACGAGAGCTGAAAATCGAGCTCAGTGGCGTGCCATGGGAGAGGCCTATGTCCAGCAGTGGACTGAAACAGGCTGATGATGGGTGTGCTTTGCAATGCAATAAGACTGACGTGCTTTAACTGATACTTGTTTTGTAATGGTCAACTCCGGAGAGCTATCCTTACCCCCAGCACCCGAAATATTGGCTAATAGATATTCCAGGGAACGGTATTTGATGACCTTCTCATTACACTCGTTTAAAGATGAGGACCGTAAAAAAAATCTACTACACCCATATTGTTAAGACTTGCATGGTCTAAAGTATGCTATGACATAAAGATGCCGCGGGCGACGGGCTGCTGCCCGCTGCAGGTAGCGGGTGAGAACGACCAAGGCCTTCCTTCAAGTTATTTATTTATTAAAAGTCCAAATGGCGGACATAATGCCTTTAGGCATTCTCTACCAGTTAACCACTGGGTTAAACAGATATATGATTTCGGTGCACGATCAAAGAGCAAGTTCAGATACTATGTAATGTTCTACATTGTACAGCGACGGCGTTGGGTGGGGCATGATGAAGCAAAATCAGTCATTTTATTTCATAACTCGTACGATAAATTAATATGTTACGCCGATCCCGATTTCATTCCTCCGCTAGTGGTAGCACTCAGCACTCAGGTACATTATATAGATAAAATTATATGTATATATCTACATAATTAGGCCTTAAACCACGCGTGTTCTTCCCTCTCATTATGCAATAGTTGCATAAACTACTATCATCCATGATTCAAAACCCCCAAACTCCACTGCCGTTTTCTAGTATAGCTATTCATCTACCCGTACAGGCAGAGAGAGTGAAGCTTTAATTCGTCGGGTGTTTTTGGTTCCCTCAAACTAGGCTCCTGGAACGAGACGCACGCAAGGCACGCTTTCGACCAATTACAAGGCTTTGTTTGCCCCAGCCTTTCTTTTCCTGCATTCCTAGCGGCTGTATAAGATCAGAACCTGGCACGTCGATTCTGCAAGCCCTTATAGTTAATTTCTTAGTATAAATTACAGAAGTAAGCTAACATGTTTCTGATTTAGTAATATGTTCTTTAAGATATTTGTATGAGTTAAAATTACTCATTGCAGCTCAAATAGCAATGTGGAAAGGTCGGCAGCTATAAATAGTGAAACAACGAGCATTGGTATAGGATTAACTTTATTACAATAAGCATCACACTTCACACATACACATATATGCAATACATGTACACATACACATACGTTTTTTTCTGTTTTAATCCCGGTATAAACCCACCCGTGACAAAACTGACGTACTGGTACACCAAATTACAGGGCTTTGCTTGCGCCAGCCTCTCTTTTCCAGCATTCAGTATTCAGCTTTCCTTTATGAAAACAGAATTAGGTATGTCGATTTTCCAAACCGTTGGTTATCATCTTTTGTCTCCCTACTCACCATTTTCCTGCAGGGTCCAGCCATTTGAATTGAGGGCATGTGAAATTGCATTATTTATTTAGCTGTCAGCCATTATAGAGCCAAGCTATATACTAGGCAATCATGGCAAAATGTAAGCGGTACCATGCCAATAGCAATATCCTCACTAATATGTCAGTAGTAAATAACGATGATTTACTTGTCATGTAACTAATAAATAACTTTATACAAGTACCACTTTACCTTATACAACATAACTACTATGTAAATAGCTGAGATCGGCACACTACAGATTGTTGTGGTGAACTTTCGGAGAGTTACTCTACATAGTCTTAGGTAATTGATACTACTACCTAAAACTATGTACTTGAGTTTTTTATTTATCTTAAGATCATGGTGTATTTTATTTGGGTAATTGTCAGATTTAGGTTCGCGTCTTTTCGGTGGACACGTATAAAGTTAAGGACTTTCGGCCTAGTTTTTCGATCAAAGTTATAAGTAAGTAAGTAAGTAAACGCTTTATTGTACACAAAAACAGTTAAAAATACATCTATTACAATTAACATATAGGTACAAAGGCGAACTTATCCCTATAAGGGATCTCTTCCAGTTAACCTTTGAGCAGTTGAGTGAGTACGAGAAGAAGATAGACAAACTAACACCGTGTACAAAAAGGTATTAAAAATAATAAGACTACTAATAATTACACATATAAACTATTAATACATACATACATATATACATACATACATACATATATATAATGTAATATAAATATACACATAAATATAAATACATTGTAGATCCAATTCACAAGTCATTGGAAAGCCATAACTTCTTAAGATTCGTCTTGAGCGATGCTACAGATGGAGACTTCCTAAGGGACAGTGGCAATTCGTTCCACAACTTCACAGCGCTTACTGTGAAAGATTTAGCGTACGTACGCGTCTTATTAGACGGTACAGCCAGAGTGAGATTGGCAGACGACCGCAAGCGGTGACCACTGCCATCGGCCATATATTTAAACCTTTCACTGAGGTAAGGAGGTGAAGCAGGGTTGTAGAGAACATTAAAAAGCAATGACAGGACATGCAGGTCTCTACGCTAGTTATATTAGCACTAGCTGTTGCCCGCGACTTCGTCCGCGTGGAACCTTTATCTTGAAAATTTTACATCTTTATTATTTTCAGATCTAAGTAATGTTGAAATTGCTAAACGTGCTGTTTTTTGCAATTGTATACGAAATAGTAACGAACCCTTCGTACGCGAGTCCGACTCGCTCTTGGCCTTTTGATGAGTCAGTCAGTCAGGACACTTGCATTTATATATATAGATTAGCGGATTTCCCCATACAAACTTTGCACCCCTTTTTAACCCCCTTAGAGGTGAAATTTTCCAAAACGCTGAAAGTACTTTTTGTGTTTTTGAATAAGTAATCTTTCTACAAAGTTTCAAGTCTCTAGCTCTAAAAAAAAAGTTTCCGCCATACAAACTTTGCACCCCTATCTAACCCCCTTAGAGATTGAATTTTTCAAAATCGCTTCTTATCTCTTGTACACTTTATAAATGCAACCTAGTGTGCAAATTTCAACTCTCTAGCATTTGTAGTTTCGGCTCTGGGTTGATGAGTCAGTCAGTCAGGACACCTTGCATTTATATATATAGATTAGCGGATTTCCCCATACAAATTTGCACCCCTTTTTAACCCCCTTAGAGGTGAAATTTTCCAAAACGCTGAAATTACTTTTTTTGTATTTGATTACGTAAGCTTTCTACAAAGTTTCAAGTCTCTAGTTCAAAAAAAAAAGTTTCTCCCATATAAAACTTGCACCCCTTTTTAACCCCCTTAGAGGTGAAATTTTCCAAAACGCTGAAAGTACTTTTTGTGTTTTTGAATAAGTAATCTTTCTACAAAGTTTCAAGTCTCTAGCTCTAAAAAAAAAGTTTCCGCCATACAAACTTTGCACCCCTATCTAACCCCCTTAGAGATTGAATTTTTCAAAATCGCTTCTTATCTCTTGTACACTTTATAAATGCAACCTAGTGTGCAAATTTCAACTCTCTAGCATTTGTAGTTTCGGCTCTGCGTTGATGAGTCAGTCAGTCAGTCAGGACACTTGCATTTATATATATAGATAAACGACGTTTCCCTTTCCATGGGCTTGCGTGTTAAAAACATAACTTCTATGCACATAATATGCTGTTAACTATTGGCCATCGAAGAGACAACTTTTGTTTTTTGAACTGACAATGACCCATTTAAGGAGTTTAAAATTGGCATTCAAAACGTGTGGCCTCTCTGATGAGCAGAGTGCAAGGCAGTACCAACAGCCTCCTGAGTACTATATTGAGCAAGTGGGATTGTCCTGTGGTAAGGCACTGGAACCGCATACATATGGGGAACAGGCCTATAATTTATAATATTAAGTAGTAAGTTAAATTTAACATTTTTGGAATGAAACGGACATTATTAAATTTTATTATTTTACTAACATAATCTTAAGTACAAAATGTTACTAACAGTATATGGATGGATATCTGAAATAAATGGATTATTATTATTTATCTCCTTTATTCATCTTTTGTCTTAGGCTAGGTTTTTAAGAATAAATTTATATAAAAAGTAAAATACAATAAAGTAATTACAAATTATAAATACATTATAAAAAACCTAACCTAGGGTGCCGCCGGCAGCGGGGCAGGGCCCAGGCTACCGGTGGTTAGGGCTGCAGAGAGAGGAACCTCCTGACAATGCGCGCCGTGTCCAGGAGTACCGCCTTCTGTATTTGACCCTTGATCCAGCTATCTAGCGAGAGTCTCTTAAGATGTTTGTCGAGACTCTTCGCTATAAGACCGTTCGCCGAAACGACTATCGGGACAATGATCGTCGAGTCAACATCCCACATGGCGGTCACCTCGTGAGCCAAGTCAAGGTACTTGCTGAGTTTGTCCTTCTCGGCCTTCACGAGGTTCTCGTCATGCGGGATGGTGATGTCGATGAGCACTGCCTGGCGCTTGGATCGATCTACCAACACGATATCAGGCTTATTGGCTACAATAGTCCTGTCCGTGATGATAGATCGATCCCAATAGAGCGTGGCACGACCATTCTCAAGAACTGGCAACGGTGCGTACTTATAGTACGGCACCTCAGACCCCACAAGACCGTATCGAAGAGCAAGTTGCTGGTGAATAATCCTAGCTACTTGGTTATGTCTGTGCAAATACTCGCCGTTAGCAAGATGAGAACAACCGGAGATTATATGCCTGAGTGACTCACCGGGACGGCGGCATGCCCGACAAATGTCGACCGTACCGTCCTTCAGGATATATCTCCGGTAATTGTTCGTCATCATTACTTCGTCCGCAATTGCACAGACAAAACCTTCGGTTTCCCCGAAGAGATCCCCGAAGCGTAGCCAGTTCACCGACGCGAGCAGATCTACATCGGGCCCCGTAAGGGCCTTGTAGAACCGCCCGTGTAGCTCCTTGCTCTTCCATACAGCCCTGCGGTCATCGGTGCTAAGCACCTTTGGTCTGCGCCAGTTCTCGTTTGCTAAGGAGAGAGAGGTGAGGCCTTTGTCAACTGCTACTACATCGCGATGAATCCCACACTCGTTGTTTAGGAAATACTCCCTAAGACTGCACACCTCGCGGTTATGGAGGTCCTTGGCGTTTAAAAAGCCACGGCCCCCACACTTACGCGGGATGTACATTCTCATAACTGACGAGCGTTGGTGCCTCATGCGATGTGTAGTGAGCAGCTGACGGACCCTCGTATCCAGGGCGTCCAGCTCAGTCTGAGTCCACCTTAGTATGCCAAAGGAGTAAGTGAGCAGAGGCATCACCCAAGCGTTGAAGGCGCGCGCCTTATTGCCACCGGACAAAAGACTGTTTAGTACTTTTGTCAAACGACAAAAGAAACGCTCCTTCAACGCCTGTCTAATGTCTCCGTCCGCAATACCCAATGACTGTGACATACCAAGGTACTTATAGGTTTCAACTTCGGAGATAGACCTGAGGAACATTGTCTCAGAAAGTTGTAAGTTCGCGGAATTTACGACTTTCCCCCGCTGTACATGCATGACCGCACACTTGTCTACACCAAACTCCATTTTGATGGCACTACTGAAGGTTTCAGTTACTTCCAGTAGTTCCACCAGATCCTGGTGTTTTGGTGCATACAGCTTAAGATCATCCATGTACAGCAGATGAGAAATGACCTCACCTCTTCTTCGAAGCCGGCAACCTAGTCCTGAATCCTTCAACAGAGTGCTGAGCGGATTCAGGGCTAGGCAGAACCACAGAGGACTCAAACTGTCACCCTGGAAAATACCTCTCTCAATCCTTATCAAGTCCCGCGGGCCAGGGGGGCCATCCCCGCCACCTGGTTGACGAAGGACTGTGGTCCACTGCCTCATACATGCGCCTAAGAGGGATCTTAGAGCTGTATCGATTTTATACAGCTCCAAGATCCTCTCCAGCCATGAATGAGGCACCGAATCATAGGCCTTCTTATAGTCAATCCAAGCGGTTGAGAGGGACCCCCTGTTCCGCCGGACTTGTTAGCAAATGGTCGTGTCAATGAGGAGGAGCTCCTTAGTACCACGGGACCCAACCCTACATCCATTCTGGGAAAAGGCCAAAACGTTGTTCGCAACAATGTGCGTGTTAATTTTTGTTCTCAGAATGGACATAAGCAGCTTGTATAAAGTAGGCAAGCACGTGATGGGTCTATAGTTTTTATTATTATTATTATTAAAACTCCTTGGCCCTTTTATTTGTTTGGATGTTATTTACATCTGTCGTCTCATAACTTTTCTAGGCATAAAATGGTCTGCAATTTCACTTACTAGGTTTTGATCTGCTGCCGGCGCGGCGCTTGCTTGTCAAAGCGTTTGTTCCCTTTATGAATACCGTAGTATTTCTGTATTGTCGCGCAACACTTGATTGCGTTATGTGAGCGAAAAGCACCGACATTAATGGTACAATATAGTATAAGTGAGTAAGTCACGAATCATTTAGGCGATGGCTAAAAAAATCAAGATAAAAAAACAGTTGCTTATTAGGTATGTTAAAATCGCATACTAGTTCTTCAAATGACTTCATAGGTAGGTACGTTTGCGGCACTTTAGATACCAGGTCCAAACTTATAGTACGTAAACGAGTTGTACGTCTCGACATTCTTCGGTCAGTTGTGAGGACCACAGCCATGAACACGCCTCTAGCTTCTGCTATCTGTTATTAGCTTCAAATGAGCCTGGCTACTCGAAGCCATTGTATAAGAAAATAAGGTATGATATTCCGGCTAGTGCAACTTTCTACATCACTAAATAGTCGCCGCTTTATGGTAACGAAATAATAATAAGGAAAAAAATCTTTGCCGCCAGTCGTACAAAATATAATAATTATTTATATTTATTTATTATGTATTTCGTGCAATAAAGTAAAAGTACAAATGGCGAACTTAATGCCATGAGGCATTTTCTATCAGTCAACCACAAAAATTATGCACATCTTCCTTGAATAAATTTTATTTTATCGTAATAATAATTGATTTAAAACACTCACGATTTTATGAGATTCATACAGGTAACAATCGAATCGGGGAGTAGGTATTATGATACACCACTGGCAACAGTGGCAAAAAAGAAACGGATTGACAGAACCAACGAACCAATCATAGCGTGATGACGTGGAAAGTCCACCTGTCAAGCAACCGATCGCGGGCGGCGGAGGCGCGCTACCCTCGATTTGATAATCTTTTATACATTGTTGGGTTGCACTGTAAAGTACATTGATATTACGCTCCAAAGTACCGTCCTCTATGACGCAACTCGCAACCGTTTTCCAAGTGGAAAGCACTCTAGTTCTATATAAAATGAAATAAATGTGAAAATTCTGAAGGTTTTCTTGCGGTTTTGTTTCATGTGCAAACATATTTTTCTGCCTTTTAATTATTCAATCGAGGTAAAACATTTTCAGGAAAAAAAAATACTTTGTAACTTTTTGGCCAATACGCTATCTCTCCTTTTGTGTTAATCCACGTTTTCGATTGATATCATCGCATCTCTTAATCATAATATTATCAGATTTGATTTAAAACGACGCACAAAAACCTTTTGAATATACTTCGTGACAGACAAACGATATCCTATAATATTTTGTCAAGATTTAGTTAGTCAATTCACTATCAACGAGGATATCCCATAAAATAAACATCCAAAGATACAACTTATTTATTTACCTACAAACAAATTGAATACAGTACTTCCTTTTATCTAACTGAAGTTGGTTAAAAATTCGTCAGTACCGCCTTTGAACTTAATTGTATTCTCTGATTTGTGGCTAAAGAATTTATGAGATAATAATTCTCAAAATATTTCCTTTATTATTAGGAGAGTAAAATTCCTACAGAAAAACATCATGGAAGTTTAAAGAATTCTTCACCGAAAATTATTTAATAATACGCCTGATTCTTCGTACAGATTTTTCAGCTTTACAGCCGGGCCACGAGTTTACGAGACCAGCGGAGCGCCGGTCATAGGAATGAGCGAGGTACCGCATTCGGACCTTTCGCCACTTACCGCTCGCATGTCGATCCTACAGGGATTGAGGCTACAGAGAAATCTCAAACGACATACTTAGACAATGCTGATATGATTTTAATGCTAATTTCATGCATTAGTTTAGCATGACACCCATTTTGAAGATATTCTAGGCCTGAGCCAGTTAACAATAAGTACAATTCAATCAAGTAGCTCTCTTGTAAGATCGGTCATCTGTACATTTCTAAACAGTATGTAAATGTGCGAGTATCAGACGAGAGAGATACATTGCGAGGTAAACGCGATTAAACTCACTAAAGTCTGTGGTTTACTGGCGTCAAAAGACTAGTTTTGTGTGATTACTTGGAATTATTATAGTCTACGGGTATTTGTAGAAACAGACCTTATGGTCTGTTATAATTTTATGTATTGTTTTTTTTTTATAGTAAAACATTAAACATACATATTTTAACATATAAGTCAAGATCAAAGTTTGACTTAAGTTAATCGAGTAAAGATTTTGCAAAAACCCTTGGCGGATTCTGTCGAATTTCTCGGATCGACGTTATTGGGAAACTTTTTCCATTATTTGAACAGGAAACGATGTTAAATTGAACGATTGTGGTAATTTCACCCAAAATTCTTCGCTCACGATTTCGGTATTTAAAACTGTTGGTAAAATTTAACTTTGAAAGGAGGGTATTTCGGTAGGGGCTGCCTTCGTCAATAGTCTTACTTGTTATGGACGGTTTTGGCCCGGAAGCTGCACTTTGTGATGGAAGCATGTAATTTCTGAAAAAACTTTTAAAAATTTGTGATTTTTTGAAATTATACTCGTAAATGTATATGGTACTTTTTTATTAATTTGTATTAATATAAAACTAATTTTACATTTACGAAAAAAAACCGCATATCATTAGCTTGTATAGTTCCAAAGTTATTGAAGAATACAGAGATGGCGCCGCAGGGTCAAAAAATCTTAAAACAAATCAAAAACCTCAACGGATATTCCGATTTTGATAGTTAAAGTAGCAAACAACAGATAATTACCTAAATTAGTTTAAAACAATATAATAAAAATGAAAATAGGCAAAAAGTAAAAATAAATACAAAAAAAACATACATTTTGAAAAAAAATATCATTTTTTGGGGGTTTTATGTAATTTCATACAAAAAAAAATATGAATATGGCTTTATTTTACTTATGTATATTATAACACTATTAATTGATCGTTTAATAAAAAACCGCATATGAAGAACTTGTACAGTCCCAAAGTTATAGAAGATTTTACTATAGGGTGCCGGTGCGATGTTGCCGCCGCACGTGCAACTTATGTACATGTATTTAGAAAAGTATTCTCCCGTTTCGAAGGTACTGATTACCCTGAAAATATAACCTTAATTGAAAGTACGAATAATAATCATCTCAAGTAGCACACAACACACTTATTTATATCCCTTATACAGCTTAAATTAGAGTTTTAACGGGTGAATAGGCTCTTATACAACCTGTTTGCTAATATCATAAGTATATTTTACTTACTTTAGGTTTTTTTTTCACTAAACTTTGCATTGTAACGTGCAAGTTAGGCCGTTGCATCGGCTGCAACAACGCATTTTGCTACAGCCCGATTTGCACCCATAATGACTGTTCTATTGTGGATCGCACCTGCAACCTGCTTCCAACGCCATTCCTCTCCCAAAAAGAAAGGACTTGGGACAGGATATATCCAGATTAAGACGTTATTTTCACATTTGGCTCGCTTGAAACGCTACACGCAAAACATGTTGTTCAATGGCAGCTGAAGAAGTCAGCGACAAGCGCCAGCTCTGTGAAAGCATCGAAGCATTCAAATTGCAGTCGTCAGTGCAACAGTCGTACTAGTAGCAGTTTACAAAACAGTTATTACTTTCAGTAATGAAATGATGACTGCACTTCAAGGCTTTCACGGAGTATGACACAACGTCTAATTTTAATACAATAAGAAAAGAAACCTGTTTTAAAACATGCATGTTATACCCTGAAATATTTACTGCTTTTGAAAGTACATCGCTATCTATAGAAATTCTCTCTGAAAGATTCAATCACTACATTAATGTCATTCATTGGTTCTCAATCAATCTTAACGTTGTTGGTCCCAGATTCACATGCAGGCTATACGATGCTCCAACAGAGCATATATTATTACTGTTAATGCGATTCGAAAAGATCTGTTTAAACTAAAAATCACTAAACTAAAGAAGCTTGTGAGATACCTTCCCATTGTATTAAAATTAGACGTTGTGTCATACTCCGTGAAAGCCTTGAAGTGCAGTCATCATTTCATTACTGAAAGTAATAACTGTTTTGTAAACTGCTACTAGTACGACTGTTGCACTGACGACTGCAATTTGAATGCTTCGATGCTTTCACAGAGCTGGCGCTTGTCGCTGACTTCTTCAGCTGCCATTGAACAACATGTTTTGCGTGTAGCGTTTCAAGCGAGCCAAATGTGAAAATAACGTCTTAATCTGGATATATCCTGTCCCAAGTCCTTTCTTTTTGGGAGAGGAATGGCGTTGGAAGCAGGTTGCAGGTGCGATCCACAATAGAACAGTCATTATGGGTGCAAATCGGGCTGTAGCAAAATGCGTTGTTGCAATGCGTTAGGCCGTTGCATCGGTTGTTCGCAACAATGTGCGTGTTAATTTTTGTTCTCAGAATGGACATAAGGAGCTTGTATAAAGTAGGCAAGCACGTGATGGGTCTATAGTTTTTATTATTATTATTATTAAAACTCCTTGGCCCTTTTATTTGTTTGGATGTTATTTACATCTGTCGTCTCATAACTTTTCTAGGCATAAAATGGTCTGCAATTTCACTTACTAGGTTTTGATCTGCTGCCGGCGCGGCGCTTGCTTGTCAAAGCGTTTGTTCCCTTTATGAATACCGTAGTATTTCTGTATTGTCGCGCAACACTTGATTGCGTTATGTGAGCGAAAAGCACCGACATTAATGGTACAATATAGTATAAGTGAGTAAGTCACGAATCATTTAGGCGATGGCTAAAAAAATCAAGATAAAAAAACAGTTGCTTATTAGGTATGTTAAAATCGCATACTAGTTCTTCAAATGACTTCATAGGTAGGTACGTTTGCGGCACTTTAGATACCAGGTCCAAACTTATAGTACGTAAACGAGTTGTACGTCTCGACATTCTTCGGTCAGTTGTGAGGACCACAGCCATGAACACGCCTCTAGCTTCTGCTATCTGTTATTAGCTTCAAATGAGCCTGGCTACTCGAAGCCATTGTATAAGAAAATAAGGTATGATATTCCGGCTAGTGCAACTTTCTACATCACTAAATAGTCGCCGCTTTATGGTAATGAAATAATAATAAGGAAAAAAATCTTTGCCGCCAGTCGTACAAAATATAATAATTATTTATATTTATTTATTATGTATTTCGTGCAATAAAGTAAAAGTACAAATGGCGAACTTAATGCCATGAGGCATTTTCTATCAGTCAACCACAAAAATTATGCACATCTTCCTTGAATAAATTTTATTTTATCGTAATAATAATTGATTTAAAACACTCACGATTTTATGAGATTCATACAGGTAACAATCGAATCGGGGAGTAGGTATTATGATACACCACTGGCAACAGTGGCAAAAAAGAAACGGATTGACAGGACCAACGAACCAATCATAGCGTGATGACGTGGAAAGTCCACCTGTCAAGCAACCGATCGCGGGCGGCGGAGGCGCGCTACCCTCGATTTGATAATCTTTTATACATTGTTGGGTTGCACTGTAAAGTACATTGATATTACGCTCCAAAGTACCGTCCTCTATGACGCAACTCGCAACCGTTTTCCAAGTGGAAAGCACTCTAGTTCTATATAAAATGAAATAAATGTGAAAATTCTGAAGGTTTTCTTGCGGTTTTGTTTCATGTGCAAACATATTTTTCTGCCTTTTAATTATTCAATCGAGGTAAAACATTTTCAGGAAAAAAAAATACTTTGTAACTTTTTGGCCAATACGCTATCTCTCCTTTTGTGTTAATCCACGTTTTCGATTGATATCATCGCATCTCTTAATCATAATATTATCAGATTTGATTTAAAACGACGCACAAAAACCTTTTGAATATACTTCGTGACAGACAAACGATATCCTATAATATTTTGTCAAGATTTAGTTAGTCAATTCACTATCAACGAGGATATCCCATAAAATAAACATCCAAAGATACAACTTATTTATTTACCTACAAACAAATTGAATACAGTACTTCCTTTTATCTAACTGAAGTTGGTTAAAAATTCGTCAGTACCGCCTTTGAACTTAATTGTATTCTCTGATTTGTGGCTAAAGAATTTATGAGATAATAATTCTCAAAATATTTCCTTTATTATTAGGAGAGTAAAATTCCTACAGAAAAACATCATGGAAGTTTAAAGAATTCTTCACCGAAAATTATTTAATAATACGCCTGATTCTTCGTACAGATTTTTCAGCTTTACAGCCGGGCCACGAGTTTACGAGACCAGCGGAGCGCCGGTCATAGGAATGAGCGAGGTACCGCATTCGGACCTTTCGCCGCTTACCGCTCGCATGTCGATCCTACAGGGATTGAGGCTACAGAGAAATCTCAAACGACATACTTAGACAATGCTGATATGATTTTAATGCTAATTTCATGCATTAGTTTAGCATGACACCCATTTTGAAGATATTCTAGGCCTGAGCCAGTTAACAATAAGTACAATTCAATCAAGTAGCTCTCTTGTAAGATCGGTCATCTGTACATTTCTAAACAGTATGTAAATGTGCGAGTATCAGACGAGAGAGATACATTGCGAGGTAAACGCGATTAAACTCACTAAAGTCTGTGGTTTACTGGCGTCAAAAGACTAGTTTTGTGTGATTACTTGGAATTATTATAGTCTACGGGTATTTGTAGAAACAGACCTTATGGTCTGTTATAATTTTATGTATTGTTTTTTTTTTATAGTAAAACATTAAACATACATATTTTAACATATAAGTCAAGATCAAAGTTTGACTTAAGTTAATCGAGTAAAGATTTTGCAAAAACCCTTGGCGGATTCTGTCGAATTTCTCGGATCGACGTTATTGGGAAACTTTTTCCATTATTTGAACAGGAAACGATGTTAAATTGAACGATTGTGGTAATTTCACCCAAAATTCTTCGCTCACGATTTCGGTATTTAAAACTGTTGGTAAAATTTAACTTTGAAAGGAGGGTATTTCGGTAGGGGCTGCCTTCGTCAATAGTCTTACTTGTTATGGACGGTTTTGGCCCGGAAGCTGCACTTTGTGATGGAAGCATGTAATTTCTGAAAAAACTTTTAAAAATTTGTGATTTTTTGAAATTATACTCGTAAAAATGTATGTATATGGTACTTTTTTATTAATTTGTATTAATATAAAACTAATTTTACATTTACGAAAAAAAACCGCATATCATTAGCTTGTATAGTTCCAAAGTTATTGAAGAATACAGAGATGGCGCCGCAGGGTCAAAAAATCTTAAAACAAATCAAAAACCTCAACGGATATTCCGATTTTGATAGTTAAAGTAGCAAACAACAGATAATTACCTAAATTAGTTTAAAACAATATAATAAAAATGAAAATAGGCAAAAAGTAAAAATAAATACAAAAAAAACATACATTTTGAAAAAAAAAATCATTTTTTGGGGGTTTTATGTAATTTCATACAAAAAAAAATATGAATATGGCTTTATTTTACTTATGTATATTATAACACTATTAATTGATCGTTTAATAAAAAACCGCATATGAAGAACTTGTACAGTTCCAAAGTTATAGAAGATTTTACTATAGGGTGCCGGTGCGATGTTGCCGCCGCACGTGCAACTTATGTACATGTATTTAGAAAAGTATTCTCCCGTTTCGAAGGTACTGATTACCCTGAAAATATAACCTTAATTGAAAGTACGAATAATAATCATCTCAAGTAGCACACAACACACTTATTTATATCCCTTATACAGCTTAAATTAGAGTTTTAACGGGTGAATAGGCTCTTATACAACCTGTTTGCTAATATCATAAGTATATTTTACTTACTTTAGGTTTTATTTTCACTAAACTTTGCATTGTAACGTGCAAGTTAGGCCGTTGCATCGGCTGCAACAACGCATTTTGCTACAGCCCGATTTGCACCCATAATGACTGTTCTATTGTGGATCGCACCTGCAACCTGCTTCCAACGCCATTCCTCTCCCAAAAAGAAAGGACTTGGGACAGGATATATCCAGATTAAGACGTTATTTTCACATTTGGCTCGCTTGAAACGCTACACGCAAAACATGTTGTTCAATGGCAGCTGAAGAAGTCAGCGACAAGCGCCAGCTCTGTGAAAGCATCGAAGCATTCAAATTGCAGTCGTCAGTGCAACAGTCGTACTAGTAGCAGTTTACAAAACAGTTATTACTTTCAGTAATGAAATGATGACTGCACTTCAAGGCTTTCACGGAGTATGACACAACGTCTAATTTTAATACAATAAGAAAAGAAACCTGTTTTAAAACATGCATGTTATACCCTGAAATATTTACTGCTTTTGAAAGTACATCGCTATCTATAGAAATTCTCTCTGAAAGATTCAATCACTACATTAATGTCATTCATTGGTTCTCAATCAATCTTAACGTTGTTGGTCCCAGATTCACATGCAGGCTATACGATGCTCCAACAGAGCATATATTATTACTGTTAATGCGATTCGAAAAGATCTGTTTAAACTAAAAATCACTAAACTAAAGAAGCTTGTGAGATACCTTCCCATTGTATTAAAATTAGACGTTGTGTCATACTCCGTGAAAGCCTTGAAGTGCAGTCATCATTTCATTACTGAAAGTAATAACTGTTTTGTAAACTGCTACTAGTACGACTGCTGCACTGACGACTGCAATTTGAATGCTTCGATGCTTTCACAGAGCTGGCGCTTGTCGCTGACTTCTTCAGCTGCCATTGAACAACATGTTTTGCGTGTAGCGTTTCAAGCGAGCCAAATGTGAAAATAACGTCTTAATCTGGATATATCCTGTCCCAAGTCCTTTCTTTTTGGGAGAGGAATGGCGTTGGAAGCAGGTTGCAGGTGCGATCCACAATAGAACAGTCATTATGGGTGCAAATCGGGCTGTAGCAAAATGCGTTGTTGCAGCCGATGCAACGGCCTAACTTGCACGTTACAATGCAAAGTTTAGTGAAAAAAAAACCTAAAGTAAGTAAAATATACTTATGATATTAGCAAACAGGTTGTATAAGAGCCTATTCACCCGTTAAAACTCTAATTTAAGCTGTATAAGGGATATAAATAAGTGTGTTGTGTGCTACTTGAGATGATTATTATTCGTACTTTCAATTAAGGTTATATTTTCAGGGTAATCAGTACCTTCGAAACGGGAGAATACTTTTCTAAATACATGTACATAAGTTGCACGTGCGGCGGCAACATCGCACCGGCACCCTATAGTAAAATCTTCTATAACTTTGGAACTGTACAAGTTCTTCATATGCGGTTTTTTATTAAACGATCAATTAATAGTGTTATAATGTACATAAGTAAAATAAAGCCATATTCATAATTTTTTTGTATGAAATTACATAAAACCCCCAAAAAAAATAATTATTCTTATCAAAATGTATGTTTTTTTGTATTTATTTTACTTTTTGCCTATTTTCATTTTTATTATATTGTTTTAAACTAATTTAGGTAATTATCTGTTTTTTGGTACTTTAACTATCAAAATCGGAATATCCGTTGAGGTTTTTGATTTTTTTTAAGATTTTTTGACCCTGCGGCGCCATCTCTGTATTCTTCAATAACTTTGGAACTATACAAGCTAATGATATGCGGTTTTTTTCGTAAATGTAAAACTAGTTTTATATTGATATAAATTAATAAACAAGTACCATATACATACATTTTTACGAGTATAATTTCAAAAAATCACAAATTTTTAAAAGTTTTTTCAGAAATTAAAATTTGTTGGTTATCCAAAATGAATTTTTACCTGTTTTCAATTTTTTTTATGTTAAATTGAGTAATTATCTGCCGATTGGCACCTCTTTCGTCAAAATAAGAGTATTCGTTCAGGATTTAGATTTTTTTACTTTTTTTGAATAAGTGGCGCCATCTCTGTTCCTAAGGGGTGAAACTAATTTCTCCTTGAGTGAAATCGTTTATTTTGGTCTATATTATCACTGTGCAAAACGGCTTGCTTCCATCACAAAGTGCAGCTTTTTTTCATAACAAATAGGACTACAAGGTTAACTTCAAAATTAACTTCAACGTGTGGCGGTATATGGCCTTTTATTTCGTTTTTGTGTTGAAGTAATAAAAATATCGTTGAGATTTATATATATAAAATACTTAAATAAATAAAATAATAATGGACAGTCTGACTCAAATCGACCTAATGCCAAACTAAGTAATGCTTGTACTATGTGCACTAGACGACGACATAATATATAACTACATAGGTACCTGTATAGATAACATCCATAACCCAGGCACAAATATTCGAGTTCATCATACAAATATTAGCCCTGGCCGGGATTCGAACCCGGGACCGCCGGCTCAGTAGACAAGTGCTTACAAACTGTGCCAAACGTTTCGTCAATATATTACTTATCATTAACTACGAGTAAACTACAATCAAGTGTTTTGTATTACCAATCTGAAGTCACCCTGTATATCACTGCCAATTTTTCCATACAAATCGAGGTTTCGTTCTCGATTCTCGTTTCTTCCAAAACTTAACTAATCATAACGAAATTTTGGCAACCGAATAGGAAGGAAATGTTCTGTGTCGGACCGTTTCCATTTCTGCGCTTATTACTAAACAATTAATGTACTAGGTGTCCGGCTTTGGCCAAAATTTCGCTCCAAATAGACGCCGATTAGACAAATTCTAAAACTATGTGGGACTGCGGCTGTGGAAATAAAAAGGATCGTCTTTTGAAAACACTAATTTAATTTAATTAAAAACTTAAGCGCCACCAGCACCTACATCGATCGGCCATATTCAAAATCTAACCTACATCCGTTCTATATATCTATATTTCGCTCACACTCGAACATGCTATCTCTTTCTTTCGTTCCGTTCTAAGCATCCATCGTTCACGCATCCTACAAAATATTATAAGCGCAAAAATCTAAACAATCCGTTCTATTGCGTGTCCAAAATTTCGTTATAATTGATTAAGTTTTGGAGCAGGAAACAGCCAAGAACGAAGTCTCCATTTCTTCAAACCACTTACGTAAAGCTTGGACTTCATTTATGTGCGACGTCATAGTTACCAGTTGCAAAAACGTGAACGACAGTAAGGAAAGACGGGCAGTGATATTTTCGTCTTAACGTGAGCCTACTCAATAGCGACAGCGTAAACGATTAGAGAGAGAATACTACAGTGCCCCTAGCGATTATTTTGTTGAATTACAATTCTCCGTACAATTTGTTTACGCAGTCTAGCGAGTACGGTCACTGTAAACTCATCGTAAGGGTACAAATGATAGACGTTATTGTTATCGTCTTGCTCTTTCACTAGACAAAAGCGGACATAGATGATACATAGTTTATACTTGCACTTCTATTACTAAGATAAAGGAATAAGATTTCTTAGCTAAAGATGATAAATATTGATTTATATCTTCACGGTAAGTGGCTTGAGTAATATTATAAATTATGTGTAGGAAATTATTTAAGTACCTGAGTATGGTACTTTTTATTGTAACGTGAAAATACTAAGTTATATAAAAAAAACTAGCTGTGCCCCGCGGTGTTACCCGCTCATCCCACGGGAATACTACATTTATTCGGGATGAAAAGTATCTTATTGTCCTTCCCCGGGACTGAGACTATCTCCATACCAAATTTCATCTAAATCGGTTCAGCGGTTTAAGCGTGAAGAGGTAACAGACAGACAGACAGACAGACAGACAGACAGACAGACAGACAGACAGACAGACAGACAGACAGACAGACAGACAGACAGACAGACAGACAGACAGACAGACAGACAGACAGACAGACAGACAGACAGACAGACAGACAGACAGACAGACAGACAGACAGACAGACAGACAGACAGACAGACAGACACACTTTCGCATTTATAATATTAGTATGGATGGATAGTGCGTGGAGTCCCTCCGCGCGGAAGAAGTGAAACTTCGTAATGTGGAAATGAAAATAGGAAGGGGTAGAAATTGATTTTTAGTGAATTCATATTCTTTCTTTAAGACAAACTTCTTCACTCTCGCTCTGTCTGTTGAACGTTTAACGCAACAGTGCTTTCCTACGCCCTCCACGGTAGCGTTAAACGTTTAACGCAACCTTGTTGGAAGTCGCATTAGAAGTTTCACTTCAATTATATATATTTTTCTCAATTATGCAAATTTTCTCGATATTTCAATGTCATGACAACGTGCGTTATAACAGGCTTCGAAGTATCGTGTTTCGGGCGGAACAACTCGAGAGAACTGTAAAGGAATTTCATACAAAATTAGAGGTTTTTAAACATGGCGTCTGTGTTCATGAACAGGCTAAACAGCTGAATTATATTTTTTTTGTGGTATTTTTTTTTATTTCATCGTTTGAAAAAGCACTATAGGTACATGCCTTAGCCGGCTTAAAAAGGCTTGCCGGCTTCGTATCACTATCCGTCTATACCTACTCACCCGGCAAGCCCTTCGTTCCAGGCGTCTGCAGTAATGTACTCTTTTTCAAGTACCTACCTATAGTTAAAGTAGACGGCTCAACAGAAACCTTTACATTTTCATATCGCGGAACATAAGTATTATCTCGGAACAGATTGCTGGCCCTTCATATTCCAGGCACGCCTCTGGCCACAGGTAATAGAATTCTCTCCATTTTCTTTATTCTGAGCATTAATCAGACCTCTGCTCACTGACCTCCATCATAAAATTACATCATTCATTTGGCAAAATTGCTCGTTGTATGACAGCCTGTAATTAAATTCGGCGTTAATATTTCTGGAACAGTGTTATTGTTATAATAAATTACAACATTGATCATAAAGTAAAGGTCAGAAAGTAAATGTCCTTTTCTGACATTTATTGTTTAAACAATCTACATAATATTAAATATGTAAACGAAAAAGGCATTTCCTACGGGTTTAATATAGAATTCAACTTATCCTTCGATTTGGGGTATTAAAATAATGTTCAAAATTGCTAGTAAGTCATTGAACAACAAGAAGTGGCCAGTTATTGACAATATAAATACCGTAGTTTTAAATCTCTCGTAAAAAGGGCGGTGTCAAACTAATTACGCAGTAATCAATTATACGCAACAAAATGTTGCGATCGAGTGTACGTTTCCTGTGCAAATAACTAGTATCTCAAACGACTTCGCGGCGTTCTTTACTTTACCAACAAGCCAAAACTAGAACTTCTGCCTTGTAGGCAGCTTCCCTACTGTAGAGCTAAAAGTGTTTATCTGATTTTGAGTTATCGCTGAAGTGAAATTCTAAATCAACATATTTATAACCCAAAACCAGACTACCTACAATCTTCCTGATTTAAGGCTGTCAATGTTGTGACGCGGCTATGAAATCTATCTCGAAATAAGATGAAATAGGGGTATTTCGCCAAAGCGCCAATAAGCCGATGCTCATGAAACAGCAAAAAAGAGCACTTTAAGGAACTAGCCTCAAGGAAAACGGACAAAAAACAACCAAGTAATTTAGTGAAGTGACGTAGATAGCCTTTGTACCTATTAAGGGTACTCTCGACGCGACAGATGCGGGGAAAAGGCAATAACCTAATTAGTTATTATTGATGGCGCGATTTTAAGCCGAAATTGCTTTTACAATTATTATTGACGCATAAAAGTTACGTTTCAGTTCTGAATTGAATAATACGAACCTTTGGCATGCGAAATTAAATTCATCTGTTACTTTATTTATGCTGTCGCGTGACTGATTTACTTTAAGTAGCGGCCGTCATACTCTTTTGATTTTTTTAAATTCAACGGCTCTCAATGTGCTAATTGCATTTTTTTTAATGGGTAATATAATATCCATTGCCCAATTATTGCTTATTTTAGCAATGTGTTTAATTTCATATTATTGATAATTTCTCAATGCTATTTTATGTAGCATGAAATAGTTACCTATATGCAGAGTATTAAGGTAGAGGCTGGTGGTAGAACTATTTAATTTAAGAGGCAATGAGCAAGGTCACTGGGTCGACGATTTTTTGAATGCCAACCACGCACCGCAAAACGCAGGTAGTCTCCTTAAAAATGGGTTGATGACCAACAACTGAAAGGCGCTGTGATCAACTGAATGCGTCGTATTTTGGCTGATGATAATGAGGTTAGTTGTAAGTAGGTAATAGACGTATATCGGTAAGCCTGTCCTTCATTTACTAAGACGTGAAATTGAACCCAAATTGCCTAAGTTGAATAAAAAATATAAAGTAAGGTGGGGTAAGACTGTCACCGGGAGAAGACTGCCACTAACCAACTATTTTGGCTCACAAGGAAAGGTTGAACAAATCTCTCTGAAGAAGTTAGAGGGTTTGGTAAATTTTCAGTACTTTGAAGGACAATTTGTCCTAACAGGTTGAATAAGGCAGCAAAAAAGAAACGTGTCTGCTATTTTAGACTGCTCTATAACATATATCAAAATGAGTCAAATCGGAGTCGGACAGTTGTCGAAGTCAGACACCCTTTCCTTGTCAGTGACCCAAACAGGATCTTAGCAGGAGAGCACGTCACTTGTCCCGATCCTGCGCAGTTTCTCGCCAGTTTTCGACTAAATAATACTGCCACAGTCCAATAAATAACTAACTGTTAGTCATACCTGATTAGACGATAAACTATTTTAATCTTACCTCACTTTACCTTAGATTTAACTACTTAAATATGAAAATTTCATTAGCATCTTCAATAATGTAACATTGTACCGACATATTGGAACAGCATAAAAGGATACGCTGTGAAGATAAGACGCCGCGTTAAACAAGCTACGTATTCCAAAGCGGATTTCAAGATTATACTCTTTGCCTACACTATTTTCCGTGCCTTTGCATAGATTTTCTCGCAGCTATTTATCCGGCAAGTCTGCTACTAAAACGGTATTCAGTTTCACGCTTTTTATGCTGTCAAAGGTTGCGCATAATTTAGAGCGTGTAATTAAGTTTTTCATTTTAGTTTGAGTAGTTTATTAGAAATTTTAATAACGAATAAAATCATGGAAATATTTAATTAATAACGTGAAAGTGTGAACGACGTTAACCAAAGTACTTAAGGTGAGTAAAGTTTTTTTTCTTTGTTCGGTTGTATCTATAAAATGAAAATTATTTCCAAAACAAATTAGGTACACGAACTTAAAATTAATTAACTTATTTCGTAAATAGTTAGAACAAGGTATAGAAGTCATATTGTTAAAATCGAAATGACAGTGCTTACTAAAGTAAAAGTCCTGTCAGCGATATACTGAATGAGGCTTGTAATAGGAACAATAAATAAAAACTTGGATTTTACTTTTCAAACTGTCTA
The DNA here is from genome assembly GCA_947623375.1 of Apotomis capreana. Taxonomy (NCBI): domain Eukaryota; kingdom Metazoa; phylum Arthropoda; class Insecta; order Lepidoptera; family Tortricidae; genus Apotomis; species Apotomis capreana. The sequence goes on along the minus strand of OX392505.1, from coordinate 18,004,205 downwards.
ATAAGTAGGTGAAAAATACAGTTTTTAGATGTTCATTATTTCCAGCAAATGAAATTGTATTTTCAATCCAACATTGACATCCCTTAAGACTACCTACCTAGGCTCTACCTAACAATGTTGGATGGTTACAGCCGATACCCGGCATATAAAAGACTAATCCAATTTTATTCCAATCGGAGATCCTTATCCAACACGGGCTTTCATTTATCCATAATAGTCGAAATGAGTCTGTGTTAATTCGCCGAAAAACAAAGAAAGCTATATCAAGGTAGTAGTGAATCGTCATCATCTTCTTCGTCATGTCAGCCGAACTACCTATCAGATGTACACTGCAGTGCAAAGAACTCCCCAAGGATTTCCACATAGACCAGCCGTGCGCCACCCTCATCTAACGGTTTCACTCAAACATTGCCAAATCTTAACGTCACCTTTTTGGGGATTCTCTCACTAGGTCTTCCAGTACGCGGTTACCGCTTAAGACCTTACTACCACAACGGCTGATAGTAGTACTTTGTTAAACCTGATAAAAGACAACAAAGCTAAACATGTAAACAAATTCCTTGTAAAATTTCCATAATACGAACTAAATCATTAAACGGTATAGCGTCGTAAATCGCTTTAACGGAGGCTCTTCAGTCTTAAGAACAAAATATTCTGGAAAATACACGTACAAAATAGAAACTGAGCAGCTTTGCTTTGGATTAAACTTGGTCTAGAAAATGTAGACGCTCTGATATTTACATTAGTTACTAAATCAGTCATATGGCCGTGATATGGTCTATAAAATATATGAGATTCTCGTTTGTTGCCATTAGATTTTATTATTATCAAAACGTATAAACATTCTAATATAATTTTAAAAACAATTAAAAGTAAGAACATAATATAAGATTTGTTCGGCAACTTTAAAAAAACTTTTTTCAGAATTTGATTATTTAAAAAAAAAAGTATTTTCAATGTACGTCGTCCAACATTAACATTCCCTGAGCATTGAAATAGCTGTCACTTTACTAATATCGCACATTTCGCAATACAATTGCTTCTTTGTCTAAACTTTTTTCTGCAAATTACCTATCATTTAATACACGTTATTGTCAGAAGTTGAAAAGAATCTCTATGTTTTAATTTTTTGCTCCTAAGTATTACAGGCAACACCCGGTTAACCCGGTATATAATATACTATAAACCTAAGTACAACTAATTTCCGATTATAGGTTATAAAATTTACTGAGATGACAGGTGTCATAGGACTCATCGTTAGCCGCGCAGGGTATACAAAAAAAAAACTGGCTCCAGATCGGTGCCGAGCGGCCGGGTGCCCAGGAGGCTGGCCGCATTACCACGCTGAATAGCCAGGGCTATTCTTTAGCATAGGTGTGAGCCAGCCCTCTGGTCACCCGTCGCATCGACTAGTCTCTTGCCAGTTCGTGGAATATTTTTTGGGCAATTGGCCATTAAGTGACATTGTCAATGTTGTTATTTAAAAAGTAAATGGACCACCTCAATCTATACTTTACTTAATATTATAAATGCGAAAGTGTGTCTGTCTATCTGTCTGTCTGTCTGTTACCTCTTCACGCTAAAACCGCTGAACCGATTTAGATGAAATTTGATATACATAGTTTCAGTCCCGGGGAAGGACATAGGATACTTTTCATCCCGAATAAAAGTGTTAAGTGTTCCCGTGGGATGAGCGGGTAACACCGCGGGGCACAGCTAGTAAAGTATAAACCTAACCACGTTATGTCTTTAGAGACAGTTAGTAGTCTTATTAATAATTCGATACTTTTTGAGCCGTTATTTAAATTTTTTTAAGCTAGTTAAAACCGTTTGTTATAATTAGTCTTTAGAAACGTCGAGTTGTACGCCAGTACCAATAAATAAATAAAATTTAAAAGTCTCTCATGATTTCACTAAAATAAACCATTGATACGAACTTTTTCACTAAAATACTTTACTTACTTACCATACTACTATAATGTACTTTGTATACTTGCTTAAAACAAATTTTAATTGTCAGCTTAGCTTAAAGCTTCTTCATTACGTAATAATTATAAGTGTATGGCAGCTAATTATGATATCATAAGGATTATAAATGTAATTATATGCCAGTGCCAGTGTTCTCCCGCTGGGAAAACACTTTAAGCCCGCATAATTAGGTAAGATAAATACCTAAAATAAATTTTGTAGATACATTTTCCACTAACTACTTGACACAATTTATAAGAAAACATCTCTTATTATAAGAGAATCACTGCATTAACGGAATATAACAAAAGAAAAATAAAATTACTATAATGAGACAAGACACTGTGGAATACAAATTCTATCCAAGCTCCTTAGTTAGAAGAAAATATAATACTGAAAGACGAAAATGAAACAGTCGGCACCGTAATAAATCTTGGCATTCGTAATACCTATATATTTCTCCCTAGGTATTTAAGAGAATATATTGTTATGTAAATACTAAAAAATAATGAGTATGTACTGAGCAAAATCTATGTTCGATCCTATTTTTGTGGTGATATACAACATGAGTAGGTAGGTAGTTTTATCTACTATTATACACCCATATTGTTACATTCCTACAAAAAGGTCTGAGTGTTTCATATTTTTATAAAAGAAAATCTATGATAATGATTATGAATATGTGTGTATTGAAACAGTACCACTCTTCTCGATGTAGTAATCGGTTGTTAATAATGAAACAACATATATAAATAACTTCACTATTATATTTTAATCACACTAACACTTAACAAAGTTACCGACTACAATCTTACACCAGAACTTTACCACGACTGGACTCGTCTGCTTCGGATACCCGCCTATTTATTATCTACCTCCAATTGTCTATTATCGACCGTTGGACGATCAGGACTTTCTCACCATACTAAAAAATAATAATGCGTGTATACACTCATAGAAGTGAATCAGTGAATGTTACAGTCGGCCATCCGATTCAGAACGAGTCCCTTCGTTTGAGAGAGAAAGATAAACATACTTTAAGTTAACCTACGAATTCCACTACATTTAGGTTTTCAAGAATCAAGATATACATAACAAGATCAACGGGTACAAACATTTTTAACTGCACAAAAACTGGAAATATAATTATGTATATTCGTAACAAAATTAATACTAAATTATAAAAAGGATATACACAGAATTTGATTAATTACAAGTATACAATTATTTGTCATCACTTAGCTAGAAAATCTAACTGAACTATTTGAAAGGGACGAATCCCATAGTACAATTTGGTGCTCTTAAGTTAAGATGTTAAAGATCCGTCTTTAACACTCGGACACGACTACAGGAGCCATGCTCAGTCATGATTACTATAATCATGCTCCAAACGATTACGGGTACCGATTCAACATCTATTTATGTGAGTAAAATTAATTATCCAAGGACATTTAGCAGTTGATTCTACCCTCTAGAACTTATATTTTGTCTACCCATACAAAGCCTACTCTTCTGAGGAACTACTATCACTAGAGGATTTGGTGGTGGGGTCATTATCATAACTCATCCACGGGAATATTTTATCAAGTGATACCGTACCTTCATAACGTCTGCCCTTCCTTGTAATGGGCGTGTCCTCGACCACAAAACGATCATGTGGTAGAATCTTTTTGATTCTATAGGGGCCTTGACATTTCGACTCCAGCTTCTTTGACTGTCCGATACCCCCGACTATAGCCCTGACTACTCTAACAAGGTCTCCTTCCTTGTATTGTGTGCCCTTTTTCCTATTGCTATCGAATCTTTTTTTATTTTTTTCCTGGTTTTTATCTATCAAATCCTTAGCTTGACTCCTAATTTCTTCCAAACCTGATTCTACTACGCCTTTATCTATATCCTCTATAACCTCGCTCAAGATACCCTGTGAAGCATTAGTAACTTTCATGCCAAACAGCAATTCGGTTGGGGACTTCTTTGTTACTTCATGCACCGCAGAGTTGATACCTATTTGTACATCTTGGACAAAATCATCCCATTTGTCAGGGCTTTGACCGTGAGACATTGTGCTAAGGGCTGATAAAATGGTGCGATTATATCGTTCCACCTGACCGTTAGCACGTGGTGTGGCAACTGAATTTAATATATGTTTAACCCCTAGCTTTTGCATGAATGTTTTAAACTTCTTGCTCGTAAAACTCGTACCCCTATCAGTCACTAATCGAGCGGGAGGTTTGAAATAACTGAAATAATTTTTAAAAACTTTTATGGTTTCCTTGGATTTAGTGCTACGGACAGTACGGTTGACGTATTTAGTAAACGCGTCCACAATTACAAGCAAATATGAATTTTTGCGCTTACTACGTACAAATGGCCCTAAATGGTCAGCATGTATTGTATGGAACGGCACCTCAATCTTTGGAATAGGATGTAGTTCACCCTCTTTTGCCCCGGCAGGAAGTTTGTGGTGTGCGCATTCTAAACACGCTGACACGTACTTTTTAGTAAATCGACGCATTTTGGGAAACCAATAGTACGAACGGAGGCGCTGCAGGGTCTTTTCGAAACCGAAATGGCCAACATCATCATGGTTAGCCTTCAATATTTGCCAACGAACACCCCGTGGAACCACCCAACGCGTCGTGTTCTCATCAATGATACGGAATACCCGACCGTTTTTCAGCTTATACTCTTTATGTATATTGGCAATTTTAACAGTCGTCGGATCCTGTAAAATCTCTTTGATATGTTTTATTTCCGTATCCCCAGACTGAACGGTAGTGATCCAGTCCTCAACGGTTACGGCGAGAACGTCGAGGACGTGTGGTTGTTCGTCTTTGTCTTCAATGGGACTTCGGTTAAGCGCATCCACGTGAGCCATTTTCTCCCCTGCCCGATACTCAATCTCACAATCGTATTCTAAGAATTGTATCCACCATCTTGAAATACGAGGGACTAGGTCCCTTTTGGTGAAAGTGGAACGTAAAGCATTACAATCAGTAACGATTGTGAATTTGACACCAAGCAGGTACACCCTAAACTTCTTCAGTGAACTTACGACTGCCAATGTCTCAAGTTCAAAGGAGTGTAATTTCTGCTCGTCTATAGTCGTTTGTCGACTATAATATGCTACAGGCCGCCACTGCTCCAAACTTGAGCGCTGTAATAGTATGCCTGCTAAGCCCATTTTGCTCGCGTCGGTATGAAGCTGTGTCTCAGCTGTGTGATCATATAACGCGAGCACTGGTCTTTCGACTAGGTGTCTCTTCAGGGTTTCAAATGCGTTTTCTTCGTCAGATGTCCATTTCCAGGGGGCATTCTTCCTTAGAAGAGCCGTCAACGGTCTAGCTATCAATGCAAAATCCTTGACAAATCTTCTAAAGAAGCTCGTCAGACCCAAGAATCTGCGGACGTCATGTTGGTTTGTAGGGACGGAAAATTTCGAAACAGCTTGGACCTTTTGCAACCCCGGCTTGACGCCTTGTTTGCTGATTTCAAATCCAAGAAATTCAATGGTTTGCTGAAAGAAGTTGCATTTTTGCCTCTTCAGAGTGAGACCACTTTGTTTCAACACGTTTAGTACTTCTTCCAGCCTAGTCAACCCCTCCTCAAATGAGGCTGCCGGTATCAAAATGTCGTCCATGTAAATGACAGCATATTTGATCTTAGCCAGGACCTTATGCATTACTCTCTGGAATACTGCCGGCGCGTTTGCCAAACCGAATGGCATGCGGGTGTACTCGTACTGGCCATCCGGTGTGACAAACGCAGTCTTCTCTATAGATTCTTCAGCTATGGGTATTTGATGGTACCCTGACGCAAGATCAAGCGTTGTAAATATAGTCTGTCCGGACAGTTGATCCAGCAGATCCTCGATCCGAGGTAGGGGATAGTGATCGCGTTTAGTTTTATTATTGAGTGCGCGGTAGTCAACGCAAAGGCGCTTTTCGCCAGATTTCTAGAACAATCGGACTCGCATAGGGCGAATTAGACTCGCGTACCACCCCGCACTCAACCATATCTTTTATCATGCCCTGTACCAGTTGCCGCTCGGAGTATGACATTCTATAAGGTCTATATACCACGGGTTCTGAATCCTTGAGCTGAATGACCATTTCGGCTTGAGTAGTAAATCCCAGATCATGCAAACCAGTTGAGAAACAGGTCGCATATTTGTCTAATAAATTACTCAGTTTTTGCTTTATATCTGAAGGGAGATCGAGTCCACATTCAATATTTGACTCATCTAATAGATTTACTCTTTCGGCTGTAACACTTATGCTATGTACCTGCCTGACCGCATTCAAATACCTAGCGCGAGTAACTAACGACCCCCTAGCGATAGTTAAAGGTTTTGTCCCCAAGTTCTGTACCAGAAGTAGGCACATCCCCGAATTGATCTCATATTCTCCTGGCAAAAGGAAATACTCGCTACCTACACACCCTCTAACCGAACCGCCCACGTACACATTTCCGCTAAACTGTTCCTCGGTTATGACACGGACTGCAGCCATTTTGCCTTCAGTAATGGTAACATCGCATTCAGATTTGAGTAATATTTTTGTATCATGAGCACGATCTACTTTTTCAAATTTCAGTTCAGACGATGTTTTTATGATGCGTACGTTAGGTCGTTCGGTGAAGGTGTGTCCTAAAAGTACGGGACTATTTATCAGATCATCATCAATGATAAGTATATCCACTGCCTTTTCAGTAACACCTTGCACGCTGATTGCCACTTGAGTATGCCCTACAGGAACGTACGGTATGTTACCTAACCCTCGCAATAACGGACCATCTACAGTTGACCAGTGTAGCCCTAAATTTTCCGCATCTGACTTTCGGATTAACGAGGCTTCACTTCCCAGATCTACTTGACAAACTATCGGTTTTCCATTGACTTCAATAACGATCTTAAATTTATTACTAGGATTGTCATCTGAAAGGTCAAGCAGGGGGCTCTTCTCACGAACATGAACAATGTGAGGATCCTCTAGATTTTCGTTAATTAGTACTCGCATAACACTTTTATCCTTCGCTTCGGGTTTGGTGGCCTTTTTGGGACAATCGCCAATTGCATGACCGATCAAATGACAATATGAGCACTTCACGATGGGTTTTGGGCATTTAGAACAAGGGTGTCCTTTCTCCTTGCAGTTAAAACAAACGACATTATCAAGATTTTGACGCGGTTTGGATTGATTGGCTAGATCACTCGATTTGTAACCTTGTTTATTAAATGCATTGTTATGGGAAGGTTTCCTATCTCTCCTTACATCCGTGCTATTTTCCTTAATTGGCATTTTTATGGTTTTAAAGAACTGCAACACTTGCTCAGTCTTTTCAAACTTTGCCGCTTGAGCACCCACTCTAACCCCTCTGTCATCTACCCCATGTATAAGGCAATCTATTGCTTCCCTACCGAAAATCTTGCAGCGATTTAATAAATTTATCTTTGAGAAATAATATAACTCCAAGGACTCTCCAAACCGAGCTCTTTTGGCTAGCATTTCTGTCAGTAAATCTGCGTAATTTTCGGTTGCAGGGAAGGATTCTGCTAAAAGTAGCTTCCACTCGGACCAAGTCCGTTTCAAAGATGGTAATCCCTGATACCACAGCTTGGCGTGCCCAACCAGTTTTGGCAGAGCATAGTGTATGGTTTGCCTATCGTTCCATTTATATATTTCGGAGCAATCATCCACTTTGCTCAGCCAAACTGTAATTGGTTGTTCCTTGCTCATGGGGTCAAAATCCGGAATAACATTGTTTAAAACAGGAAAGCTATTGTTATGCTCATTATTATTCTGTTTTTTCATGACATTCAAAAGCTCGTCAAAAAACCGAGATGTTGAATCGTACCTGACTTCGTTGTCCCTTCCAGGGCTCAGTCTCCGACTGCGGAGCTCCGTGAACCTCCCGGTTTCCTTGTTGTCCCGTGTAGGGCTCCGTCTCCGATTTCGGAGCTCCATGGACCTCCTGGTCTCCTCGCTGTCCCTGTCAAGAGTTCGCCTCCGAATGGCTAGCTCTGTGACCCGAGCTCTCTCACCCCTTTCGGGGCTAAGTCCGCGATTTCGTAATTCGAAATCTCTTGAGCGTGCACGTCCGCGAAGCTCTTGAAGCTCGCGCTCCTTTCTCAGTTGGCTCTCTAAAACACGCAAGCGTTGTCTTTCTAATTCCAACTCTTCCCGCAGGTTTTCGTTGCGTAGGGGACTACGACTGCGTGTGCGACTTCGCGGGTGCTCACGTCTCTGAGTAAGAGATTCATATCGTTCGCGGTCGCTCCCACGGCTACGACTCCGACTACGTCTACCAGCAATCGATGCATTGTCAGGGTTCCGCGCGTGACTATGGCTCCTTGCTGTCAGTGCGCTTCCAGCGCGACTAGGGTGATGACTTCGCCTAGGAGTATATAGAATCCTCTCTGACCTGACGTCTCCTCGCTCACTGGTAGTTCCGCTCGGCCGATGATGTACAACAGCAGTGGTTGATCCCGATAGCACCGGACTGCTTGGAGGTGGTCGCCCCTCCTGGTCATTGTATGTATCATCATCTTCTGCTTCCATAGCAATAGAAGGCCTGAAACTTAAACAAGTAAGCATGTACATGTCGTCGTAACTATATCCATAACAACAGTAATAGTATAACTACTGTGTACCGTAGTACCGTACTGGTAGGTACTCCATAATTGTCTAAACAATACAACTGTAATCGCCATCCCTCGGCTGGTGTACTAGTACAGACGTATCACACCATCTTTATTTTATAATGTATTAACTAAACAAAACTGGACATACATACACTATTTTTACCTACATACTATTAACATAAACAATTTTTTCAGTGCAGTCCATATGATATAGTTAGTAGGAATGTTATATTTTAAGTATTGTAATTATGTTATATTGTAACTAATTTTACATATGTGTTTGTAATATTGTCACGCAAGTAAGATTGAAATGTAACTGTGGTCTCATCAATACATAATTGAATTGAGTTGAATATTTATTTTAAATCTACGTACTTCAGGAGCAACGTCAAAATTTTATAGTTTAGATAAGCTACCTACTAATTTTAATCGACCTTAATTTGTTTAAAGTTTCTTAACTGGCTGACGCTGATAATTAAGACAAATCCTACACGTACCTATGGGTAATTGTGGAAAATAAATTCCTTGTTTACTTACCACGATTTGACGACTTTTATACAAAAGTTATTTGAGCAGTATAACGATGTAAATAAGTATTAAACACATTATTATTATATATTAAATCCTTAGCAAGTATAGTCAATCGCCATTAGAATGTAATTTTGGTAAAGGGGTATTCTCTGTGGGGAATCCACTTGTCAACTATTACGTACATTACGGCTACATTTGACTCATAACGTAGTTTATTTTTACATTTAGAATAACTTACCATAATTACTTTCTTTCTATTTTAATACATTAGTGCTTTGAAATAATTAATATGAATAATAAATTGAAGGTATCTATCGTGAGATTGCATATAAATCAATGGCATTTACTATCCTGTTTTACTTATTAATATGCAATTGAGATTGTTGAAACGGTTCAATTTGTTACCGAGAACAAAGGAATGGGTAAGAGAAGAAAAAAAATAACGACCGATTTAACGGTTACGTACCTTTTCGTGGGCCTGTGTTTTTATCCCGGTTCTGAAGTTGAAACAGTACCACTCTTCTCGATGTAGTAATCGGTTGTTAATAATGAAACAACATATATAAATAACTTCACTATTATATTTTAATCACACTAACACTTAACAAAGTTACCGACTACAATCTTACACCAGAATTTTACCACGACTGGACTCGTCTGCTTCGGATACCCGCCTATTTATTATCTACCTCCAATTGTCTATTATCGACCGTTGGACGATCAGGACTTTCTCACCATACTAAAAAATAATAATGCGTGTATACACTCATAGAAGTGAATCAGTGAATGTTACAGTAGATAAAGTAGTTTATGCAACTGTACATAATGAGGTCATAAACACTCGTGTGATCCTATTATGAAACTCGCTTGCGGCTCGGTTCATAAAACCACATTCTTATTTTAAGACCTCTCATTATGTAGCAGTTGCATAATAGTAGATTGTTCAACAAGGGACTAAAACAAGCCATAATGACACGAGATGTTTTCGCCACCCGAGCTAAGCGAGGGTGGCTAATAGTTCGAGTGTCATTATGGTTGTTTAGTCTCGCGTTAAACACTCTACTTTTCACTTTGAATGCGAGGAAAATAAACGAATTTCAATATAAAATTCCGATATTTATTATAACAAAGTTTCTTACAATTATGTAGTACAGCCGTTAATCTAACCTCCGAAAAATTTAAAGGGCAATTTGTACAATTATTTACATTTAAATGTATGGTTTTCCCCTGTAAACTAAGCTCGGTCGGCGTGGTTTGTAATTGAGAAGTATGTTCAATATTTTCACTCGAAGTCGAAGTAAAAGTAGGAGAGAATGGAGAGTAGGTATAGTAGAGACGTAGACCTTTTCTCAAAAAGGTTGCCGATGGTCATTTCATTAGGCTCATTCTCAACCCGCGATGTTGATGGGCGTGGGTCAAATGTTGGTTGTCACTTGGTTGTGATTTTTGCTTTGAGGATATTTTAATTCCTTCAATATAGTATAGCCTTCGATAGATACTGTGTTTATTTTGGATTGGCTCCTCTTTATAGCCTTCAGCTTTATTCTTCTTCATTGGAAGATGATGATTACATATTTTGTCCGTAATGTATAAAGTGACAGAGTTAATTGGTCTAATTGGTGATTACAATTCAAGCTTAATACAAGTAATGGACATCTACTCATTCCATTCAAAATTGTAGTAGAAAAAAGAAATGTTCCGTGGTTTCTTCTTTTTTTTTGTGAAGTGACGCTTTAAATGCTTGCATATTTAGCCAACAGATTCAAACTTGAAAACTATTTTATTTAAGACTATAATATGGACTTATGGACCATGCATGATAAAATTACATTCGCATTCGTAATAATTAATCGTGTTTCATTAAATAAAATCATGAATTTTTAAGCGGTTGTAATTTTGAGGTTATTTTCACGCACCAAAAAGTTTGTATACCTATCACTGAAAATGGCTATAAACCTCCATTCACAAACGTCGTGATTGGCTGTTTAGGGGTTTTTCAAAGTAAATTAAAATAATTTTACTTTAGTCCCTAGAGATTAATAAGGAGCTTTAGTCCCGATATGCAGAGACTAAAGTAACATTTTAAGAGCATGCGAAGTGAAAACTACTATTATTTATGAATTTCTAAAATAATTCCACTAATGAGGTCTTATGGTCCTTTCACAGTTATCTTAGTATTTCTGGGATTGGTACTGGTTGAGTATAAGGTGCTGGCTGTAGACCATTTATGTAAATGTAAATTTGAATAGAATGAAATAAGGAATGCATCAGATCTGACGTATGATGTAGAGCGTCAAACGATAGAATACTAATTTTGATGAGGACGGATGAAAATTTGTAACTAAGTTGTAAATTATGATCGTAAATATGTAAATAAATGACGTGAAGAACATCCCGTGCGTATTCTCTGCGCCGACCCCACAATTTTTGGGGGCTCGTCCGGGATGGGGCTTGGATACAATTTGCAAGTTAAGTAACACACACGACCATGCAGCACTATGATGGATCAACGGTGTTGAACATAGCAGTATGAAGCAAGAAGTTGGGAAAGAAGAATTATATGAACGACGACGACGATGACGGCACGGAGTGATAACTACGAATTTGGATTGGTACGACGTAGTTTATTATGGATTGCCGGAGGCGGCGAATTTGGGAAAGGAACGATGATGACTTACGGTTACAGACAATGGATTACGACAAGATTAGGACATCAATTGAGAACGAGGAAATGAAGAACCAATCTGTTGTGACGTGTTGGTATTTATATAAACTTAAAATTCTAATATAATGAAATAAGGAATGTGTTAGATTTGACGTATGACGGAGAGTGTCAGACGATAAAATGATTTTGCTGAGGACGGACGTAGATTTGTACATTCTGATTTAAATATGTGAATAAACGACGCGAAGAACACCCCGTTTTCCCTGACCCATCCCCACATTTACTGAGTCAGGGTGACTTTTATTGACTTTTAATTAATGTAAGGCATAGTGCATAGTGCATCCCGTTTCAAAGGCTAGCCGGTATTTCGATTTTTATTTGTCATTGTGAGCCGAACCAACCTCTCAGTTGTAATATTTGATCTGATAATTAATCTCTTCGGTATTTACTTAGGAGTGTGTAAGGAATAAATTTTCTACTTACACACGCATACCTTCGGTTGCGGTTGGAAAGCTTGACTAATAAGTGCGAGGGGGTAACTTAACTTTACCAACATAGGGTTTCACATAATTATATCGTATACCTACAAATTACCTGATACAATGAAATGGATCTTACAAAATTACGATACTATACAAAATATTTTTAGTGTTCTTCTTTTCTTCAATTTAAGTTATTCATTTATTTCTTGGCCATTTTCCTTCACTTTTTGGTAAGACTTGAACCTTTTGTTTTTCTTTGTCTGTCTTGTCCTCCCTCTGCCCCACTTTCCCTCGATTTTTCCATAATATTTTTGAGGAAAATAACTATTACTAAGATTATGATTATATACATTTATGAAAATCCTTAATTTCAGTAATTTTATAGGTACAAGGTCAAAATACTTACTTGTTTTGTTGCTTGTATTTTCCTGCATAGTACCTAGCTAAAAAGGAATACTTTCATCAACCATTGTGGCGCTTTTCCTACATAGTACCTAGCTAAAAAGGAATACTTTCATCAACCATTGTGGCGGAGGGTCTTCCTCTAATGAAAGCGCAGACTCACACGTATTACAATCCAGGACAGGTTACCTGCTACCACCGCAGAAGAAAACGGATCCCAAATATAATCGAAAAGGGATGGAGAAGATTCAAAATTTAAAATTCTCATATCGCTAACTTCGCGACGCAAAAAGCGGCCATCACCGGAAGTGGGTATATCACAGTAACTATTTCGGCCCACTTTTGACTCCCCAATAATTTAATTTCTACAGGAGAGCGGGAAGTAGATGGGAGCGGGGGAGAAAATTTTCGCTAAGTAATAAAAGAGCTCTAACTGGAAACAAAGTTCCTTCGAATCTCCTTAGATGCGTAACATTTTTTGTTTTCCTTGAAATTATTTTAAAGCATTGATAAAAAGTTCAAAGCTCAGAGAAAAATTGCAATTCGTTGTAATTCCTTTCAAATAAACAACGCAAAGATCGAAAGATCGACACATAAAAAGTCCAAAGCTCAGAGAAAAATTGCAATTCGTTGTAATTCCTTTCAAATAAACAACGCAAAAATCGAAAGATCGACACATAAAGCATAAGGAAAAAATCGAAAGTTTATCTGGGCGTTAGGGTGGAGGAAAGGTTAACGCGCTTATCTAGAGGTGTCTGGTTCGATTCCCAGTCTCTTCCACTAATTTACGCATTTAAATTTTTCTTTGAGCTTTGATCTTTTACTTGAAGGTTTAATATAAAATTGCGGAGTGAACCAACATTAAAAAAATAAGATTACATGATTCATAAATTTAAAATTATTTTAATTATTAGAAAAAAGGTTATGGGTTTTATAAATTAAGTTTTCAATTGTTAAAAAAAATCTTGTTGGTGTGCAATAAAGAATTGTTGTATTGTATTGTTTTGGTGTAGCTTTGGAGGAACTTGTTTTTCTTGACCCCTTTTATTAGGGAAACCGTACTTTACGAACTGGGCCTTTTTCACATTTATGTTTTTGATGATGATCTGCCAAACCCTGTGGTCGCGTGTGCCATCTTCGTATTGGCTTGTATAGGCATGAAAGCGTTGTTTTCCTACATGACACTTTATTTATAGTCTGAAACTGACAGGCCTTTGATTGGTTGTTTCGATGGGTTATCTATTTCCTGAAGGTGTCTAGTAGTATTAAATGCCACTCACCAAACATAACCCGCGTCATGTATTCATTAAATCAATACCAGTGTGTGTTTAGAGATTTTGGTCCAATAAATGTTAATAGGCTCTGAGGCAAAGGGAATATTTGCTAACGTTCTGACTGTTTGTTTTGCGTATTTGGCTATTGACGCAGCACTTAACTAAAACTTAGGTTAACTTAACCTGCCTGCGACGAATACTTAAGTAGTTCAACAGTAATTTTCAGTATATGCTTTGACGATGAAAGTTCTTCCTTTGAAATCAGAGAATGTGTAAAAAGCAATGTTAAGTCAGCTGGGAAAATCGTTTAGGAGGCCAATATGTGTTTTGACGATATCGTAAAAGTAACACTTTAACTTAACCTCCACATCCTTAGAGGCATTAAAATAACTACCTAAGCATTTGTTTTATTACGATTTTTCTCAAACATGCAATGGAATGTCGGCATAACGTGTGTGATAACAGGAACAATTCGAGGGAACTGTAAAGGAATTTCGTACAAAAATAAAGGCCGGGAAGTAATTGTTTTTAAACATGGCGCCTGTGTTAATTAACAGGCTAACCAGCTGAATTATATTTTATTTGTGAGGTTTTTTTATTTATTTCACTGCATATATGTTTGAGAAAAGCACTATACATGCCTTAGCCGTCAAAAGGGCTTGCCGGCTTAGTATTACTATCCGGCCTCCTACGGTCGGCCGTCTATGCCTACTCACCCGGCCAGGCCTTCTTTCCTGGGCCCTGTTCAATAAACATTACAAATTGTAAATTGTCACTTGTCAAGCGAAAATGTTTACTAAACAGAAATATGTAGAATTGTAGTTACAATTCTACAATTTTGTAGATTTTCCACCATAGTAAACTTTTAACTTGTAATTTTTATTAAACAGAAAGTTGTACTTATCACTTGTATTTACAAGTTACAATTTACAATTTGTAATGTTTATTGAACAGGGCCCAGGAAAGAAGGCCTGGCCGGGTGAGTAGGCATAGACGGCCGACCGTAGGAGGCCGGATAGTAATACTAAGCCGGCAAGCCCTTTTGACGGCTAAGGCATGTATAGTGCTTTTCTCAAACATATATGCAGTGAAATAAATAAAAAAACCTCACAAATAAAATATAATTCAGCTGGTTAGCCTGTTAATTAACACAGGCGCCATGTTTAAAAACAATTACTTCCCGGCCTTTATTTTTGTACGAAATTCCTTTACAGTTCCCTCGAATTGTTCCTGTTATCACACACGTTATGCCGACATTCCATTGCATGTTTGAGAAAAATCGTAATAAAACAAATGCTTAGGTAGTTATTTTAATGCCTCTAAGGATGTGGAGGTTAAGTTAAAGTGTTACTTTTACGATATCGTCAAAACACATATTGGCCTCCTAAACGATTTTCCCAGCTGACTTAACATTGCTTTTTACACATTCTCTGATTTCAAAGGAAGAACTTTCATCGTCAAAGCATATACTGAAAATTACTGTTGAACTACTTAAGTATTCGTCGCAGGCAGGTTAAGTTAACCTAAGTTTTAGTTAAGTGCTGCGTCAATAGCCAAATACGCAAAACAAACAGTCAGAACGTTAGCAAATATTCCCTTTGCCTCAGAGCCTATTAACATTTATTGGACCAAAATCTCTAAACACACACTGGTATTGATTTAATGAATACATGACGCGGGTTATGTTTGGTGAGTGGCATTTAATACTACTAGACACCTTCAGGAAATAGATAACCCATCGAAACAACCAATCAAAGGCCTGTCAGTTTCAGACTATAAATAAAGTGTCATGTAGGAAAACAACGCTTTCATGCCTATACAAGCCAATACGAAGATGGCACACGCGACCACAGGGTTTGGCAGATCATCATCAAAAACATAAATGTGAAAAAGGCCCAGTTCGTAAAGTACGGTTTCCCTAATAAAAGGGGTCAAGAAAAACAAGTTCCTCCAAAGCTACACCAAAACAATACAATACAACAATTCTTTATTGCACACCAACAAGATTTTTTTTAACAATTGAAAACTTAATTTATAAAACCCATAACCTTTTTTCTAATAATTAAAATAATTTTAAATTTATGAATCATGTAATCTTATTTTTTTAATGTTGGTTCACTCCGCAATTTTATATTAAACCTTCAAGTAAAAGATCAAAGCTCAAAGAAAAATTTAAATGCGTAAATTAGTGGAAGAGACTGGGAATCGAACCAGACACCTCTAGATAAGCGCGTTAACCTTTCCTCCACCCTAACGCCCAGATAAACTTTCGATTTTTTCCTTATGCTTTATGTGTCGATCTTTCGATTTTTGCGTTGTTTATTTGAAAGGAATTACAACGAATTGCAATTTTTCTCTGAGCTTTGGACTTTTTATGTGTCGATCTTTCGATCTTTGCGTTGTTTATTTGAAAGGAATTACAACGAATTGCAATTTTTCTCTGAGCTTTGAACTTTTTATCAATGCTTTAAAATAATTTCAAGGAAAACAAAAAATGTTACGCATCTAAGGAGATTCGAAGGAACTTTGTTTCCAGTTAGAGCTCTTTTATTACTTAGCGAAAATTTTCTCCCCCGCTCCCATCTACTTCCCGCTCTCCTGTAGAAATTAAATTATTGGGGAGTCAAAAGTGGGCCGAAATAGTTACTGTGATATACCCACTTCCGGTGATGGCCGCTTTTTGCGTCGCGAAGTTAGCGATATGAGAATTTTAAATTTTGAATCTTCTCCATCCCTTTTCGATTATATTTGGGATCCGTTTTCTTCTGCGGTGGTAGCAGGTAACCTGTCCTGGATTGTAATACGTGTGAGTCTGCGCTTTCATTAGAGGAAGACCCTCCGCCACAATGGTTGATGAAAGTATTCCTTTTTAGCTAGGTACTATGTAGGAAAAGCGCCACAATGGTTGATGAAAGTATTCCTTTTTAGCTAGGTACTATGCAGGAAAATACAAGCAACAAAACAAGTAAGTATTTTGACCTTGTACCTATAAAATTACTGAAATTAAGGATTTTCATAAATGTATATAATCATAATCTTAGTAATAGTTATTTTCCTCAAAAATATTATGGAAAAATCGAGGGAAAGTGGGGCAGAGGGAGGACAAGACAGACAAAGAAAAACAAAAGGTTCAAGTCTTACCAAAAAGTGAAGGAAAATGGCCAAGAAATAAATGAATAACTTAAATTGAAGAAAAGAAGAACACTAAAAATATTTTGTATAGTATCGTAATTTTGTAAGATCCATTTCATTGTATCAGGTAATTTGTAGGTATACGATATAATTATGTGAAACCCTATGTTGGTAAAGTTAAGTTACCCCCTCGCACTTATTAGTCAAGCTTTCCAACCGCAACCGAAGGTATGCGTGTGTAAGTAGAAAATTTATTCCTTACACACTCCTAAGTAAATACCGAAGAGATTAATTATCAGATCAAATATTACAACTGAGAGGTTGGTTCGGCTCACAATGACAAATAAAAATCGAAATACCGGCTAGCCTTTGAAACGGGATGCACTATGCACTATGCCTTACATTAATTAAAAGTCAATAAAAGTCACCCTGACTCAGTAAATGTGGGGATGGGTCAGGGAAAACGGGGTGTTCTTCGCGTCGTTTATTCACATATTTAAATCAGAATGTACAAATCTACGTCCGTCCTCAGCAAAATCATTTTATCGTCTGACACTCTCCGTCATACGTCAAATCTAACACATTCCTTATTTCATTATATTAGAATTTTAAGTTTATATAAATACCAACACGTCACAACAGATTGGTTCTTCATTTCCTCGTTCTCAATTGATGTCCTAATCTTGTCGTAATCCATTGTCTGTAACCGTAAGTCATCATCGTTCCTTTCCCAAATTCGCCGCCTCCGGCAATCCATAATAAACTACGTCGTACCAATCCAAATTCGTAGTTATCACTCCGTGCCGTCATCGTCGTCGTCGTTCATATAATTCTTCTTTCCCAACTTCTTGCTTCATACTGCTATGTTCAACACCGTTGATCCATCATAGTGCTGCATGGTCGTGTGTGTTACTTAACTTGCAAATTGTATCCAAGCCCCATCCCGGACGAGCCCCCAAAAATTGTGGGGTCGGCGCAGAGAATACGCACGGGATGTTCTTCACGTCATTTATTTACATATTTACGATCATAATTTACAACTTAGTTACAAATTTTCATCCGTCCTCATCAAAATTAGTATTCTATCGTTTGACGCTCTACATCATACGTCAGATCTGATGCATTCCTTATTTCATTCTATTCAAATTTACATTTACATAAATGGTCTACAGCCAGCACCTTATACTCAACCAGTACCAATCCCAGAAATACTAAGATAACTGTGAAAGGACCATAAGACCTCATTAGTGGAATTATTTTAGAAATTCATAAATAATAGTAGTTTTCACTTCGCATGCTCTTAAAATGTTACTTTAGTCTCTGCATATCGGGACTAAAGCTCCTTATTAATCTCTAGGGACTAAAGTAAAATTATTTTAATTTACTTTGAAAAACCCCTAAACAGCCAATCACGACGTTTGTGAATGGAGGTTTATAGCCATTTTCAGTGATAGGTATACAAACTTTTTGGTGCGTGAAAATAACCTCAAAATTACAACCGCTTAAAAATTCATGATTTTATTTAATGAAACACGATTAATTATTACGAATGCGAATGTAATTTTATCATGCATGGTCCATAAGTCCATATTATAGTCTTAAATAAAATAGTTTTCAAGTTTGAATCTGTTGGCTAAATATGCAAGCATTTAAAGCGTCACTTCACAAAAAAAAAGAAGAAACCACGGAACATTTCTTTTTTCTACTACAATTTTGAATGGAATGAGTAGATGTCCATTACTTGTATTAAGCTTGAATTGTAATCACCAATTAGACCAATTAACTCTGTCACTTTATACATTACGGACAAAATATGTAATCATCATCTTCCAATGAAGAAGAATAAAGCTGAAGGCTATAAAGAGGAGCCAATCCAAAATAAACACAGTATCTATCGAAGGCTATACTATATTGAAGGAATTAAAATATCCTCAAAGCAAAAATCACAACCAAGTGACAACCAACATTTGACCCACGCCCATCAACATCGCGGGTTGAGAATGAGCCTAATGAAATGACCATCGGCAACCTTTTTGAGAAAAGGTCTACGTCTCTACTATACCTACTCTCCATTCTCTCCTACTTTTACTTCGACTTCGAGTGAAAATATTGAACATACTTCTCAATTACAAACCACGCCGACCGAGCTTAGTTTACAGGGGAAAACCATACATTTAAATGTAAATAATTGTACAAATTGCCCTTTAAATTTTTCGGAGGTTAGATTAACGGCTGTACTACATAATTGTAAGAAACTTTGTTATAATAAATATCGGAATTTTATATTGAAATTCGTTTATTTTCCTCGCATTCAAAGTGAAAAGTAGAGTGTTTAACGCGAGACTAAACAACCATAATGACACTCGAACTATTAGCCACCCTCGCTTAGCTCGGGTGGCGAAAACATCTCGTGTCATTATGGCTTGTTTTAGTCCCTTGTTGAACAATCTACTATTATGCAACTGCTACATAATGAGAGGTCTTAAAATAAGAATGTGGTTTTATGAACCGAGCCGCAAGCGAGTTTCATAATAGGATCACACGAGTGTTTATGACCTCATTATGTACAGTTGCATAAACTACTTTATCTACTGTAACATTCACTGATTCACTTCTATGAGTGTATACACGCATTATTATTTTTTAGTATGGTGAGAAAGTCCTGATCGTCCAACGGTCGATAATAGACAATTGGAGGTAGATAATAAATAGGCGGGTATCCGAAGCAGACGAGTCCAGTCGTGGTAAAATTCTGGTGTAAGATTGTAGTCGGTAACTTTGTTAAGTGTTAGTGTGATTAAAATATAATAGTGAAGTTATTTATATATGTTGTTTCATTATTAACAACCGATTACTACATCGAGAAGAGTGGTACTGTTTCAACTTCAGAACCGGGATAAAAACACAGGCCCACGAAAAGGTACGTAACCGTTAAATCGGTCGTTATTTTTTTTCTTCTCTTACCCATTCCTTTGTTCTCGGTAACAAATTGAACCGTTTCAACAATCTCAATTGCATATTAATAAGTAAAACAGGATAGTAAATGCCATTGATTTATATGCAATCTCACGATAGATACCTTCAATTTATTATTCATATTAATTATTTCAAAGCACTAATGTATTAAAATAGAAAGAAAGTAATTATGGTAAGTTATTCTAAATGTAAAAATAAACTACGTTATGAGTCAAATGTAGCCGTAATGTACGTAATAGTTGACAAGTGGATTCCCCACAGAGAATACCCCTTTACCAAAATTACATTCTAATGGCGATTGACTATACTTGCTAAGGATTTAATATATAATAATAATGTGTTTAATACTTATTTACATCGTTATACTGCTCAAATAACTTTTGTATAAAAGTCGTCAAATCGTGGTAAGTAAACAAGGAATTTATTTTCCACAATTACCCATAGGTACGTGTAGGATTTGTCTTAATTATCAGCGTCAGCCAGTTAAGAAACTTTAAACAAATTAAGGTCGATTAAAATTAGTAGGTAGCTTATCTAAACTATAAAATTTTGACGTTGCTCCTGAAGTACGTAGATTTAAAATAAATATTCAACTCAATTCAATTATGTATTGATGAGACCACAGTTACATTTCAATCTTACTTGCGTGACAATATTACAAACACATATGTAAAATTAGTTACAATATAACATAATTACAATACTTAAAATATAACATTCCTACTAACTATATCATATGGACTGCACTGAAAAAATTGTTTATGTTAATAGTATGTAGGTAAAAATAGTGTATGTATGTCCAGTTTTGTTTAGTTAATACATTATAAAATAAAGATGGTGTGATACGTCTGTACTAGTACACCAGCCGAGGGATGGCGATTACAGTTGTATTGTTTAGACAATTATGGAGTACCTACCAGTACGGTACTACGGTACACAGTAGTTATACTATTACTGTTGTTATGGATATAGTTACGACGACATGTACATGCTTACTTGTTTAAGTTTCAGGCCTTCTATTGCTATGGAAGCAGAAGATGATGATACATACAATGACCAGGAGGGGCGACCACCTCCAAGCAGTCCGGTGCTATCGGGATCAACCACTGCTGTTGTACATCATCGGCCGAGCGGAACTACCAGTGAGCGAGGAGACGTCAGGTCAGAGAGGATTCTATATACTCCTAGGCGAAGTCATCACCCTAGTCGCGCTGGAAGCGCACTGACAGCAAGGAGCCATAGTCACGCGCGGAACCCTGACAATGCATCGATTGCTGGTAGACGTAGTCGGAGTCGTAGCCGTGGGAGCGACCGCGAACGATATGAATCTCTTACTCAGAGACGTGAGCACCCGCGAAGTCGCACACGCAGTCGTAGTCCCCTACGCAACGAAAACCTGCGGGAAGAGTTGGAATTAGAAAGACAACGCTTGCGTGTTTTAGAGAGCCAACTGAGAAAGGAGCGCGAGCTTCAAGAGCTTCGCGGACGTGCACGCTCAAGAGATTTCGAATTACGAAATCGCGGACTTAGCCCCGAAAGGGGTGAGAGAGCTCGGGTCACAGAGCTAGCCATTCGGAGGCGAACTCTTGACAGGGACAGCGAGGAGACCAGGAGGTCCATGGAGCTCCGAAATCGGAGACGGAGCCCTACACGGGACAACAAGGAAACCGGGAGGTTCACGGAGCTCCGCAGTCGGAGACTGAGCCCTGGAAGGGACAACGAAGTCAGGTACGATTCAACATCTCGGTTTTTTGACGAGCTTTTGAATGTCATGAAAAAACAGAATAATAATGAGCATAACAATAGCTTTCCTGTTTTAAACAATGTTATTCCGGATTTTGACCCCATGAGCAAGGAACAACCAATTACAGTTTGGCTGAGCAAAGTGGATGATTGGCTTAGTATTACTATCCGGCCTCCTACGGTCGGCCGTCTATGCCTACTCACCCGGCCAGGCCTTCTTTCCTGGGCCCTGTTCAATAAACATTACAAATTGTAAATTGTAACTTGTAAATACAAGTGATAAGTACAACTTTCTGTTTAATAAAAATTACAAGTTAAAAGTTTACTATGGTGGAAAATCTACAAAATTGTAGAATTGTAACTACAATTCTACATATTTCTGTTTAGTAAACATTTTCGCTTGACAAGTGACAATTTACATATTTGTAGGAAAAAATGCTTTATTAAACACACAATTGTAATTACAAGTGTACATATATTGTAAATTGTAGAGCAATTTCGACAGGTGCCGCGTCGCCTGTCAAACCATTACAAGTTTCAAACTCTGCCTAATACTGACAAAAAAAAAAAATCTACACAAAAATGGTACTGACAAGTAGGGTAACGGCACCAGTGGTCAGCCAGGAACCAGTGGACAGCCTCTTGGGTCGTTTATTGGTCATAAATATCGCTATGGTTGAAATAAACGAATCACTTGTACTTAAAATGATGCTCTGATTCCTCATTGGTTAATATATCCCACGACAAGAGCAGCAGGGGATCAGTGAGGAGAAATAAACTCGTTCAGACAGGTGCTTTCCACCAACCAGAGCAGAAGTGTCACGTCCGCCATATTTTGTGTTACACGTGGTGTTCCCGTAAAAGGTAAGAAAAGACATGTTTTATTCAAAAGAGTGATTGTTGCTTATACAAATTAGCTTTACGATTACTTCATGTACTAAATTATATTACATTTTAATGAAAATATCGCTGATTTATGCAAAAATTGAGGGGGCTGTCCACTGGGTACCACTTTTTTGTTAATTATCCAATCGTCAGCCTCCCCGGCTGTTTACTGGGTATTTCAATTATTTTTTAAATTGTGAGTAAAAACGACCGTTTGAACCGTTAAATTCAAATTTACAAAAATTGTAAGGCATGTCTTGTCGTAATCGTGAGAAAACCCAGTGGTCAGCCGCATTTCAAATGATTTTTTACGCGGCTGAACATTGGGTACTCCCAATTATTGCTATTGCGGCTCCAGTATTCAGCCACTATCTTGTTGGTACCAATTTAAGTGATATTTTTAAAGCGGTAGGTAAATATTTGTATAGGAATCTAGAAACTATACAATTATAAAGTATTAAAAAATATAATTATTCTAATAAAGACTTTAAACTGGAATAATTTACTTCTATACATGCACCTAACTGAATAATTTTCGACCATTTCTTCTGTTAAAATAAAATTTTCGTCTGTATTGCCGAATTTTTCAGATAAGATATATTAATACCTACAGTCTCGATTATTTTAAACAATTAACGATTTCTCTCTTATAAATTTGTGAATACGTGGATACACCACATTTTTTTGCGCTGTGATCTTTGTATCAAGGGGGAGTTCTTTTTTTTATGAGAATAGTAGCTATAAAAAACAAGATTTACATAAATGATATCGTTGATTTTGATATAAATATAGCTAATTTTGATCTCATTCTTATTAATTGTTACAAGGGCTGGGGACTGGATTCAGCGAGGCTGATAATAGGATTTTAGAGGCTGACCACTGGGGAAACGTGCCATTTTTTGTTTAAACTTAAATATATATTTTATTAAAACAATGATTGTTTTTGATATGTATTGCTCAAAAACTACAACAGACTATTCATCCAATCATGTGGTATGTTTCATTATCCGACGAATACTGTACAATTGCCAACTGTTCAAACTTCAAAAAGTCGATTGGGGGCTGACCACTGGTGCCTTTACCCTAGCGATAGTAGTGAAACTTGAAAGTAGTGATGATGGTCATATGATTGAACGACGACCACGACTTTGTCGTATAAGGATAACTTTCACATTAAATGTAACTGATTAAAAATAAAAAATTAAAAATCGGGTGAGTAAAACTACCGTCGAATACTAGAATGTGGTGGCAGATGCACATGGTGTAACTAAAGGTACGGGACATAACTGCATAACCAATCTATCTAGACTTGTGGTCAGTACATTGTTTGGAGGAGAGGTTCGCTACAACTTAATGTAAATCTACAACTACAAATTTGTAACTACCAATTTGACAAAATTCTACAGGCGTTTTTTTACATATGTAAGCGTTTATTAAACAACATCTACAATTACATAAATTGTAGGATTTTTACCTGTACATTTCTTACATATTTGTAACGATTATTAAACGACACTTGTAGCACAAGTTGACAAATTTGTAACTTTTTTACAAAATTGTGGACTTGTAACGTTTTTTAAACAGGGCCGTCTGCAATAATGTACTATTAGATAAGTATTTGACTGGTCCACTAATATTGGAGAACATTTTCCATCATTCTCAGACCCTGTCCTGGGGGCCTGTGATGGTCGCGTTTATCACGCTATAAATAAGTGGCATCCGTCACGTTTTAACAAAATGCGAGTGTGAGTGACAGATGCTTTGTCACTTATTTATCACGTGATAAACGCGACCATCACAGGCCCCCCAGATTACAGTGTAAATAGGATCCAATATTTTAGTTTAAGTTTTTTTTACAAGTGTATGATTTAGGTACGGTTATACAAAACGTACGGTTTTAGCAAAAACTAACATTGGAAAATGAAATACTTATTGCCTAGTGCCGTTGTGGCCTACTTATGTATATACATAATAAAATTAATTGTTCCATTAATTAAGTAATTCAACAAACTGAATCCATTTACAAGTTATAGGACAGCGCATTTTCAATATATTTTTATAATGTTATAAAAGTATAAAATAATAATGTTTTAATAATAATACAGTAGATAAGTTACATAATATATATTACAGAAATGTAATAAAGTTTCTGAATGTATATTTTCACATAATAATGGAAAACTAATAACCTATGTCCTTTAATGATAACATCCGCTCGGCACTAAACAGCCAGTGGGCTATGAGGAAGTGAGCTTTTATGTTACTCATAAAAACTTTACTCGTATAGTAAACGGAAAATTAAAAAGTTTAGACATTAAAAGTATAGTTTTACAATATAGCAGGTCCCAAAAACTTGTAGGTACGCACATAATTGACGACGTACTCGTGAAAGTAAATTAATAAGGGGAGCCATTCATGGTGTCAGTTTCACGTGGGGGATTAAATCCAACACCACTTGGATGGTGTGTGGAGGAATTTTCAACCAACATTAAAAAAACTGGCCAAGTGCGGGTCGAACTTGTGCACAGTGGGTTCTGTACGGTCATTTATTTAGTTATTTTTATTAGTTGTAATAATGGCCATAACACATAGCAGATACTCTTAGACTATTAGATATAGAGAGATATTTCTATCCTAAACCCTAAGAAACACATTAGTTGGATGGGGACTTTTTTACTGCATTTGTTGTTTTAGCAGTTATAACCAGCTTTAGAATTATTAGTTTAGCGGCTAAATTTCAATCTCTACCTGTTAAGTTTAGAAATATACATACAGCCCCGCGACAGACAACGGAGGCTTAGTAATGGGGTCCTATTAGTACTCTTTGGTACCCTACAAACCATCAGTTTTAGAATTCAGCCATCATGTTTTATAACTCTACCGTTCGAGTACTAATTCAGATTCTTTATAATATATTTTGAAAGTTTTTGTAATTTTTATTGGTACCACGAGTAATCAAACATCTGTACTTTTAGATATTTTAATGGTTGATGTGCTAATCTCAAGTGGCGTGTCCCGCTAACTTATTAAAAAAATTGCACAATGGCGCCTAAAAATACCTCAGAAATACCATTAACACACCGCGTGTCTACGAGAAACAATAGACGGTAGACAATTTAAGGAGCCCGATCTGCTTTGAGATATCCTCAACAATTCCAAGCCAACCTTCGTCAAACCGAGGACACCGCAATAATGCCAGCATTGGAATTTATGTCGACCCCAGACGGCCCTTATCCCATCGAAATGGTCACTTTGAATAAAGTACCTGACAGACTAAATAATACCATAGCCACGATAGGTCGCCTACTTAAAGGCACTGATTATATCGGGCGGAATGCCACTGAAATATCAGGAGTCGTTGTCAATTCGGGGTATAATTGGGGATTTATCCTTGTACATAGGTATAAATGCGAACGTTTGGTTTATAATTAGTAATAAATACCTACCGAAAAATAATGTCAAAAAATGTTTATCAAGTATTTTCCGAGAACGCTCATTTTAACTAATTTTAAATAGAAGACATTTATAAGCATTGCTTAGGGTTTCTTATAGACGCATTAAAATTAAATGATAAATTTAAATACATAAACGCGTTAACTCACGTCGTAGAAGTCGAATATCGATCGACAATGTTTCGAATCGGTACGCGATTCATTATCAGGAGAGCCCACGCGGCGGCGGTCAACCGAACACTGTATGTATTCTATGTCTGAGACTCACGGTAGCTTTCTATGTAAAATTATAAATTAATCATTTTACGCTACATGTATTACAAAACCCCAAAGAATCACATTAATGTTTAATAGGCCTACCTATACATTATTATCTATTTACACAAACGCTTCACTGAGCTTTATGAAATAAAATACACTGGCTCAATAAAAGTTCAAATCATTCCATTGTAGAAACACATTTCGTTGAGGAAGCACGAGTTTTTTCTTCTTCCCAAAATAACACCACTGACTTAAATAAACCAATGATCACGCTCCAAAAACATCTATGTCTGTTTAATTCAAAGTCGTCGTCACTGTTTTCCTGCTTCACTTTGCCGTGTCTTAATTCACAAAATTAGCTTGACTTCAAAAAATTCGTAATTAGACAAAATTGAATTTTCGTGTTGCTAGTTAAATGAATTTGCCTCCCTAATGTCCTTTAGCACCAACGTTATTCAATTATGGTGTTTGCTTTCTTAAAGTCTACAACAAAATACTTCGCTCAAGCAAATTGTAGTGCCAATAAGACAATTTCATCGCAAAGCTCTTTAGAGTAAATAAGAAAGTCTCTGTGGACTCAAGAGGAAATAGTTTTCAATCGTGCCATGTCATTTGGCATTAGACCAAATTGCAAGTTACAAAACCAATTTCACTTAAATACGTTAAGTGGTTCCCGATGTATTGCAGAAATGGTTTTCTTGTAATTTATTATCCCTATCTTATTTTACCGTTTAGTGATAATATTTATATTAGATTATATATGGAACGTTTATTATGTCTTAGTATTGTATGTAGGTATGTCTGCTTATTGTTACTTATGTATAATTATTGTTTATTAGTTCATTGTTGTGGCTTAAATTAGTTTTGCATCGTCTACTCAATTCATACTTTTTGTTAATCTACTCCGCTACCTAAAGTTTGTCTGGAAGAGATAATTTATTTAGCGATAAGACCGCCTGTTGTTAACCTCTGTTCATATTTTACTGTATATCTTTCGTTTTCTATCCCTGTGTCTTTGAGGTGTGCAATAAAGTGGATTTGTATTGTATTGTAACGAATGTAATTTGACTTCAGAATGTAATAAACGGTAGGTACATAGACTCAGGCATGTCAAATTGCCCCTTTGGCCTACATACAGAATGCAGTTAATTATTTCATTAAGGAATCAAATGTGTTGAGGACTGTACATAGTTTTAATTGAAGGTAATAATCAGGGATCGGAAATTCGGGTGGATATTTACGTAAAGTTGACAAAATCTTATTGCTATCTCATTCAAACCGATGCCTGGTAATAATACATTTCAGCGGGCCTATGATGGTTGCTTTTATCACGCAATAAATAAGTGACAAAGCATATGTCACGTTTTGACAAAATGCGAGTGTGAGTGACACACGCAAACGCAACCATCATAGGCCCCCAGCTCTTACAAAGAAACTGTAGACACTTGAAGCTCCCGGTTTTTTTTGTATTTTCCATACTAATATTTCCCGGTACTGCAAGTGCTATTTACAGTTAGGTATTTAAGGAAAAAGGACACGATTTTGTCAGCACTAGGGCGACGTCCTACTTTGTAAAGCGAATTAAGTCACGGTGTAATGTGGCCAACATTTTGGGAACTACGCCTCGGGTGACGGCGCACGGAACGGACAAAGGTTTTTAAATTTATAATGTTGATTTGAATGTATTAATAATTTTATTATTTAACGTTAACAAATCATGAAATAGAATTTACAAATGTTTGTAGAGCTGTATGATTTCATAGAAATGCTATTAATTTATGATTTTTTTTCTTCAATTCTTAAGGCCAGAATAATCGCGCCTTTGTTTTTACTGTAATTACGTAATTCTATTTACTTTAAGTACGAAGTATGATTAGATACATTAACAACATTAATGAAATGAAGAACTAGTCAATCTATCCGTTGTATTACAATCAAAGGTAACAAACGCCCAATAAACTTGGTAGAAAGAAAACTAAAGGTTATTGGGAAATAGAATATGAGGAAGGAAAGAAGGAAGGGAATTTACTTCTACTTTTATATGAGTTTCAGTCAACAAGATTTATTGGAAGCAAATTAGTCTTTGGAATCTTTAGACGTTATATTATTATTTAAATCGGTGGGATTGACAACACCACTTCGTGTGTCTAAATCACTGTAATATTAATATTATAAAGGCGAAAGTGTGTGAGTGTGTTTAAGTGTATGTTTGTTACTTCTTCTGGCTCAAATGGCTGGACTAAATTCGATAAATTTTGGTATGCAGGTAGCTCACACCCTTGATTAACACATAGGCTACTTTTCTTTCTGAAAAAATGTAGTGTTCCCGTGGGAGTTGGTAACACCGCTCGGCGCTGCTAGTTAGTCCGGAACTTGCCTTATCTAGCTTAGCTGCTTAGCTGTGTGTGTGATCAATAGCTTTGGACAATTCTTCTACGGTGACTGGACCGCTGTATGTGTGGTCGGGGCTGGCGGTGGCTTTTAAGGTGGTAAGTTCGCTTTTGATGCGTCTTGTATGTGCTTTGTGGTTTGGGGCTGTCGATAGCTTGACCAGTCTATCAGCTCCGTGTAGCCCCACTAAAGGTTATTGAGAAATATAACAAAAGGCAGAAAAAAAGGATATTTACTTCTATATGAGTTTCAGTCAACAATATTCATTGGAAGCACTGTAGCATTTAGATGTTATAAGTACTTAAATTTAATAAATTTACAACACCACTTCGGGTGTCTAAATTAGTCTATAAATGTTCCATTTCATACGTTTTTTTGTCATGTAAGTACTTAAATGTTAATCTATTCTCGATATTGATACGTGAATGTCTACTACAATAATAATATCTACACGCTGTTTGCGAAGCGCCTATTCAGCTGTAAGTACACAAGCTTCAGCTGCCCCACCCGAGCGCTCCAAGCGGAAACAATAACGGCCCGATACCGAACGTTGTTGAGGCCAGCGATGCTCATATGAAGCCGCGGCTGGAACGTTGCGGTTGTACGCCGATATTAACTCATATTGTTAGATCGTAGATTCGTGTACAAATGATCGCTCCGTAAAATTATTATAACCTTATCCCTGCACGTGTAGCATAACTGTGACACGCGACTCTTTGTCACTTTCCTATCAATACTGTGAGAACAAGACGACGCTATCGACGCTGTGTGACGAAGTTGCGGCAATATAAATGGCCCTGCTGAAACTAATAAAAGAGACATCCCTATGTTTGTCAATTAAACTATCATATAGATGTAACAATTACTTCAAATAGAGCATATTACTAGAATTGCTTAATTGTATGAAATATACTAAGTAAGTACCTACTAATTTAGTGAATCTTTATACTGATATGCAATTTGCAAATCGCCTTTTCAGAAATAAGCACAAAAGTGACTGAGAATGAAAACATTATTCCGATTTTACGTAGACGTTACCTCATTTTAGTAGATAATAAGCATTATTGCTCGGTGAATGAATATCTCATTCATATGTACACATGCCTATAATATTTCGGTTCGCCCTAAATATAATACAAGTGTAAATATCTACTCTTTTCTTTCGCAAAATTCAATTATTTTCATATATTATTATATAACATTACGATAACAGTAGCAAAACATTATTATTTCTAGGGAAAAATCCGTATTATAGCTGAAGGTTTCTCAGGGAAAATAAAGGATGGCCGTAACGCACATGTGCCCAAATACGATAGTTTCCGGCCTATTTTTGGGTTAGTTTCATTCTTCGCTATCAATACCTACACATTGTCAAGCCTCAAGTGATTGCTGGCAGCCTTTAGAAGTGAGGCATAAAAGTAGAATTTGGTTGATTTAGATGCTCTTCAAACTAGCGTCTCTTGTACCTGCAGGAACTTAGTGTAATAATCTCCTTGTGTCCAGTTCCTTATTGCTGACCATGACTTCCACGAATTATTTCGTGGATGATCGTTTTCCACATGTTGCGGTCTTCGGCGGTGTTTGATGCCTCGTGGCTTGTGCTTTGGTGTTGTTGGGGATCTGATCAGAGCATAGGGCTTCTTCCTCTTGGTCGTTTCGCTATGTTTTCCCAGCCAGCAGGACCACTTTGAGAGGTATCTCTTTTTCCTGCCTATTTGAAGACCAAAGAATTTGAAGATCCTTCACAGATAGATTTTCCAACATTTGTCTGTTTTGCAGTACATACTTAGATGCTATGAGCAAAGAAAGATGCGTGGATCATAGAGCAGATTCGTTTTATTTATTAATCAGAACCAAAATAAAAGGATGTTTAAACGACTTGCAATTTGTTAAACTCTATCCATCCGTAATGAGCGCACAAAGATGTTTCGATCCAGACAAACCGTCCGGTAAACAATTCACATACAAAAAAACGACTGGACCCGCTTTTAGGAATCCTCCCTCTCTATAGTACAGGTTATCAATACAATCTTAGAAATTTATAATAAAACGTATCAGTGTTGGAATGTAAAAAAGATGAATGACAGGAGATTGCATTTGGTAGAAATGAGAATGTTGCGATGGATGTATGCAATGACAAGAGTGGATTGGATTCATAGAAAGAGAATGAATATTGTAAGAGGAAGGAATATATGCGAGCTAACCGCGTATGGTGATGAACACGTGATGCGGAGAGACAATAGCCACGTGGCGAAAAAAAGCGTCGAAGTTAAATGTGGAGGGGAGGGATGTAGAAGAAAAGGAAGGCCATAGAAAAAATGGACGGATTGTGTGAAAGAGTATATGGAGAAGGAGATTCAGAGATGATAGGGAGAAATGTAAGATAAAATCATTCTGCGCCGACCCCATTAAATATGATCAAAAGAATTATGAGGTTCTTTCAATGGTTCTCTCATAAATAATTGCAATAAGCAATTTATCGCATATAACTCGAAATTTTATGAAATGTAGGCTATGATAGCTTTTTTAAAATCATTATACACTTTATCAATTACCGTTATTGAAAGTGTATTTTGAGCACACCAGGAACAAAGCAACTTTAACACACGTGTATCAATTTGCGTACCTACAACTTCCTTTCACATTATTCAGTAATTTCCACCTCTTAACTTGCTTGCGAAGTTTATGGAAGTTATCGAGCCCCACAATTTAGGTAACAATTTATACATACTCGCGAAAATTGATGTTTTACGTGTGTCTCGTTTTTGGTAAACGGTAAAGTACGCAAAGTTTATAACCTGATCTATAGGATG
Source organism: Apotomis capreana (assembly GCA_947623375.1). Classification (NCBI taxonomy): domain Eukaryota; kingdom Metazoa; phylum Arthropoda; class Insecta; order Lepidoptera; family Tortricidae; genus Apotomis; species Apotomis capreana. The sequence goes on along the minus strand of OX392505.1, from coordinate 17,972,587 downwards.
ATATTTACAACAATCCTAAATATTTGTATAGAATCTTTTTATTGATTCATATTTTTTATGTGGTAATACCACATTTTTTTGCGACCTCTGCGTTTTCTAAATCGTTTACAGTTTCAGTGAATAATGCTTTCGGCGAAATGAAACATTCGGCGAAATGAATCATTCGGCTAAAAGGCAGGATACCTAATCCATCATCAAAAAAATTACATGAGTACTATGCCAAATTTCAACTCAATTGGAATGTTAAGAACTAGTGCATAAAGTATCAAAATTATTTATGGCGGACCCTGCAGCTACCAAATTGTTTGAATCATAGACAATTGGTGATACCACAACGAAATATCTGTCAACATAATTTGGCTAGCCAGACTATAACTATATGAAGTCAATTAAGAAAACAATTAAATAAATTCATTGCGATATAGATAACAAAATTTATTTGACATAATCGAATCAAAAATGAGATCCGACTTGGATCAGAGAGTTGTCAGCACGGCTAGTATCAATAACGTCACTAGTGTCAAAAGCATATTATACAGTAGAGGACTATCTGACAGACAAAAATGCATGGCCTGAACCAGAAACCGAGTAACTGACTCCTTAGATTGTACCTGACTAGTTTAAGGGACACAGTTCTAATAAGAAAGCATATCAAACGTAGGTACATAAATTGTGTTAAACCGTCATACTTTCTTGTAGTTTCTATATTTTATTCTTACATTACACTAGTCCTCATTTATATCTTAGAATACACTTTTAATATGTTTTCTTCGAGAACTACGTATATAGTTAAGTTCATATTACCTGTGATAGTTAAGTACTTATCCTTTACGAAAAAATGACTGACTGTTGAGTTTCTTTCGGCGTTTCTTCTCAACAGTGGTCTCCTCTTGTGAAATGCCGGTAGACTCAGACATGTAAAAGTGCCCTTGTGGCCTACTTGCAGAATAAAGTTCATTATTTCATTATAACTGTGTCACGCGACTCTTTGTCGTGCGACTTCGTAATTGTTTACTACTTTTCAAGTATTTAAAATACTTACGTTCCAATTTTATATTCGATGTTAATAAAACTAAAAAATATATTTTGGTTAAAATAAATCTTAGACCAATCGACCTAGTCCCAAACTAATAAGCAACGCTTATAATATGGGTACTAGACAACGATATACATAATATGCAAATACATAATTATAGATAACATCCATGACCCAGGAACAAATATTCGAGTTCACCACGCAATTATTTGCCCTGGCCGGGATTCGAACCCAGGACCGCCGGCTCAGTAGGCAGCTGCACTACAAACCGAGCCAACCTCATCGTCATGAATGAATTAAACATTTGTTGTTTCATGCAAAGGCATGAAACAACAAATGTATATTTGACAAATGAATATTTTATATTGTGTGGATGTTATAAAGTAAAGACTTTATAACATCCACACAATATAAAATATTCTCAGTTATTTTTTTGCGTGGCTGTACAAGTTAGTTCCATTACCCTGTAGCACATTTGGATCCGGCATACAGTATTTAGTGTTCTTTTTTTAGGGTTCCGTACCCAAAGGGTAAAAACGGGACGCTATTACTGAGACTTCGCTGTCCGTCCGTCCGTCCGTTTGTCACCAGGCTGTATCTCAAGAACGGTGATAGCTAGACAATTTTCACAGATGATGTATTTCTATTGCCGCTATAACAACAAATGCTAAAAATAAAATAAAATAAATATTTAAGGGGCTCACATACAACAAACTTGTTATAGATTATGGTACGGAACCCTTCATGCGCGACTCGGACTCGCAATTGCCCAATTTATTTTTTTATTTTTTTCGACCCCAGGATCGAAATATGTCACTTTCCACCCGCTATTTATCAGAAATCAGAAATCAGAAATCATTTATTGCTTGATTGTGCGATACAAAGCAGTTGGAACAAAGCAGTTGGAGAGTGTAACAATCTACCGTCTTACGGCATACAATATTTACATTAAGTATATTATATTAACATTATATAGCTACATGTTTAGCACAAATTAAATAACACATAAATAAATCCATTCAATGTACCATCGCAGATTAAAACATATTACAATACAATTATAGTTACACTTTATTAAAATGTCAAAATCAAAATAAAAGATACAGAATAATAAGTACAAACGATTGAAATTATACACTATAATTGAAACAAAACAAATATTTAGAATTAAATTACAATAAAACACTGTCATTACATGTAATTTTAAAGAAATAATCATTCAAGGAATAAAAGCATTCATAAAGCAAAAACTTTTTCATCTTAGATATAAATTTATTATAAGGGAGTTCAGTCCAAGCGATAGGAAGCAGATTGTAAATCTTTATTGCCATATGATAACAGTTTTTCTTTCTGAGCTGTAATCGGTTTTCGGGTACAATTAAACACTTATGCGTAATTTTACGTTTTCCCGCATTGCATTTCTTAATGAACAGTTCCGGATTTTTTTTTACAAATTTGCAAACTTCTAAAATATATAAGCTTGGTACTGTCAGGATGTTATACTTTTTGAATATTTAGATAACGATAACCTACTTTCAGAATATACGAAAAAATATTTTTATCAAACTGTTCTGGCTCCAGAACCTCGAACCTAGAAGAAATAAATTATCATTTAGATTACCTATTCTTAGTCTACGCTTCACGTGGCTTCATGATTATCTATCCGAAAAAGATTCTCCAGAATATCGGGAGTTGTTTCACTATGACCTGGATATAGAAAACCATGTTTTTTTCCTCATTTGACCTCAATACTTTCTTTATCTAATTTTAACAACAGTTTGGTTGATATTTCCAAAATATTTTCTGTTTATCGTGGGACACTAAATATATAAATGTATTATTGTCGACACGGTTGGTGCGGTGGTAGAACATCTGGCTACTGAGCCGGCGATCCTGGGTTCGAATCCTGGCAAGGGCAAACATTTGTGTGATGAACTCGAATATTTGTGCCTGGGTCATGAATATTCTATGTATTTAAGTATATATTTATCTATATTGGGTGTAATCGTTAAGTGTAGCCAAGCGATAACTCCGTAAATATAGCAGATTTCAGAAAACTTCAAATTGATATCGAGAGTGAGTTACCCAATGAATAAAATTACATTATTATTGTTTTTAATACAAGCAGAAATATCCCAAATATTAACTTCAAATCCCCCCATACATTTAGTACGACGACTTACAGCCACCAAGAACGTCAGCGTCGTAAGAGATAAAACAGCTTGAGATTCATTATTTGCACGAATAAACTAATAAAATAATAAAACTACCGTTTATGGAATAATAAGTGTAACTTTTTTTTTAAACACGGCGTATGCACTTTTTTCTACTATGAACTTTAACGACACACACGGACCTGCTCGGTAAACTGCGGGTGAAACTCCGTGCTTTATTCGCTTTATTATTCATTTAAAGCCGTCAGAGAATAATAGATCAGTACGTGTAACTACTTGGAAATGATAATTGATTGATATGAATAAGTGGAAAAAAAAAACAATTTATGAATCATTTGATAATGGTGAAATGAGTAGACAAAGTAGTAGTAGATACTTTAGTCTTCCAACGAACGGCATAGGTTCAAAATGTATGGGAAGGTTTGAAGTTAATATTTAGGATATTTCTGCTTTTATTTAAAAAAGTTACTAATGTAATTTTACTCATTGGATAGCACACTTTCGATATCAATTTGAAGTTTTCTGATATCTGCTATATTTACGGAAATATCGCCTGGCTACACTTAACGATTACACCCTGTATTAGTATGTATATCGTCGTCTAGCACCCATAACACAAGCCTTCTTTAGCTTAATTTGGGACTAGGTCGATTTGTGTGAGATTGTCTGATATTTAATTTATTTATTTATTATTTTTTGTATCCTTTTCCGGACGGTCGATAGTAGATAGTAGACGTGCAAAACGAGGCAACAAACTTTAAAAAATCTGGTGTGGACGTAAACCCTTTTTTCGTGATCGATCTTTTGTACAGATACCTAACTTGTGTAGAGGATGACGGATGACGGATCGTGGAGGAATCAAGACGGTTGTGCGATAAGTTCATTCTCCATATCTAAACAACTCTTTTGAATTTCAAGAAAGAGTCTTGAAAATAAAAATTGTGATCCAGAGTTTTTTATTATTATGTTTTAATCGATTATGTTGTAGTGTGAAAATACCACATTTTTATTTTATGAATATCTACACAAAGGTTAATTATGAAAAAAAAAATATAATATGATCCACTACACTGTAAGCAGGACTCGAACTTTCGGGGGTTCAAAAGCCCAAAGCATATCATTTTCAATTCTTGGCCTTGGGCTTGGCTTTAAATTTAACCATTTGGTTGGCCCTTGCAGATGTTACTGCTGTAATAAAAAAAAGGTGCTTAATTGAAATTCATACATACACAGATATATGTTATGCAACTATATATAAAGATATATAAAGACTGAAAGCCAGAATTACGATTGTATTATCATATCAAGTCCCGTTGCGCCTGTCATTTATTTTTATTTTATCGCGTCACGGTCCGAATGAAACATTTCCAGCTGCCTTTTGCGAGGTACTTTCAAATAAATCAGGTCGATTTTACATTGTTATCGAGGGTACGGTTATAGATTCAGGACAAACGTGTCTGAAAAATGATTCGGAGAGAGGGACGGGATGTCAATGTATTGCTAAAGTTGGTCATTGGTCGCATTCGTGATTTAACTGTGTCATTTTGGAGGTTATACTCAAAAATATGTTTTTTTTTTGTATGATTGCATTGCATTGTAAGTACTCGTATGTAAACAGTTTTACTTTGGGGCCGCGTAACAACATGGATTTCTCACTTTTTTGAAACATACTCTTTTAGTAGAAATATCTGAACACCATTGTCACTCCGAAATCTTTTAAAATCATTTGGTGCTCCTGAAATAATTGTTTATTTTATTTTATTAAACGATAGCGAGAAAACCAGGCATAAGAGCAAATTAGCATAGCAACCCAAGTTCATAAATTCAGTTAAAAAAACGTAGAGATAATTTTATTAAAAACTAGGGATTCCAAAAACCACATGGCTATTGTGAGATAAATTGGTTTAATGGTTGTCGTGGCAGCCAATAATATCCAATACCTAATTAGACACTCAGGCGTCATCTGTGGTCAGGACAGAAAATGATAAACATGTGACATACTGTGTGAGTTATCCCCATTAAATGCAAGCAGGGTTACCTACTTGAGGGATATTGTACTCCATGTTTTCATATTTAGACCAATTGCGGACTTATCACAACTATTGTACAACAAACTTTGCTTAGATGCAAATCAAAAAGGAAACTACATTCAACCACACTAAAATGAATTCCTTGTGCAATAACTATTAGTGAGTTCCTGTAAGTGACTCTATATTACTATTTAACTTTCAATGTGAAGTTTTAGCTGTTGGTTCTCCTAAAATATATAAATAAATAAATATATTTTATATAATATATATAGTTGAGGTAACCCTGTCTATAGTCCGGCATGAGCTTAGCCTAAGCCGGCACATTAACAGCGCGCCAGGGTGGCGCCAAGGGATTTTTGTAACTCTGCTTTATGATAAAACCTTTCTATACTCGGATAAAACTTAATGATGGACAGCCGTGCCGACCGATTACTACATACCGTTACCGCGTTTTTTGCAGTATTTTTTATGTAATAATTAGTAAAATTTACTTTTTGTAAAAACATGTTAAGTAAACTATGTGACTATAGTCATTGACAGGTTATTAGGTGATGTACCTATGATTAGAAATATCGAATTCAGCCTCTTATTCATATACGAGAAAATATACTCTCAAGTGACAACCCTGTCTGCAGTCTGACAGAGGAGTAGCTGCCACATTACGTGTAATAGCGCGCCAGGGCGGTAGTGAGAGATTTTTGTTACTCTGCTTTATGATAAAACCTTCCTGTACATAAAGGCTAACGACAGACACCTGCACCGACCGATTATTACCTACATGGTTTCCATGTTTTCTGCAGAGATTTTATGTAGGTAGTGATTAACTTTCTGTAAATGACTAGTCATTCAAAGGTTATTAGAACACGCTTAAGTAGACATATAGTGACGTCTATCAGTATATTATGCGAAAATTTACTCTCGAGGCTGAATTCAAAATTTGTATAATCATAGGTAATTATAAGTCTACTTAAGCGTGCTCTAATAACCCTTGTCACTTAGTTTTTTTTTTACTCGAGAGGAAATCTTCGCACAATATATTGATACAGTGACAACCCTGTCCGCGGTCCGGCAGAGGAGTAGCGCCACATTACGTGTAACAGCGCGCCAGGGCGGCGCCGAGAGATTTTTGTTACTCTGCTTTATGATAAAGCCTTCCCGTACATAAAGGTTAACGACAGACAGCCGCGCCGACCGATTAATTCATCCTTTACATGCTTACCGCTTTACTGCGGCGATCTCCGCAAATTAGGTGCTTGAGCTGATCCCGATATTAGGGGACGAGTTTTAATGTGGACGGTAAACTTAATGCCGTAAAGTTACTGATAATGCTTGATATTTAATGGGTGGAAATTGATTGTAAACGAATGCGGTGTGCATTAGTAGTCACGTAAACGACGTCGCGATTGGCGCAGTGGTGGCGAAGCTGCATATTGAACCGACGGTCCTGGGTTCGAATCACGAGACAAATATTTGAGTGATGAGCTCGATAGAATATTTGTTTATAGCTCATGGACATTTCGTTTGTTATTAAGTATACCTATACCTATGTAAGTATGTATATCGTTGTCGAATAGTTCAAATATGAATGGAACTTAATAGGATCCGTTATATGTTTTGAAAGTTTACTCATATATAATTAATATTCACCTGCCAGATAAAAAATAGAAGTAAAGTGCTAATATTTATTTGTATGGTGAACTCGAATATTTTTATCGCTTAAGTTTAAATATCATAATGAGCAATTTGTCTCAATTAATCATATTATAAAGGGTGGAATATAAGGAACAATATCTTAAATGGCCAAGTGTCCAGCGGTAAGGAGTAAATACTACTAGTTTCAATGCCATCCGCAATAGCGCTTGAGTAGCAAGATAAGTATGACACATTCCAAGTTTTAGACGGAATGTGTTGAGTTGTTTTTTTTGGTGACCGGAGTAATTCCTACATAGTTCCTTTAATTATATACAAGAACCGTTGCTAAGTAACTACATTCTGTCACAGTAGCGCCACAACTATTCTTCTGATTTAACTGCTTATAAATTCTTCATTTCGTAAATATGTTCTGGGAGACGTCAACTCATTAATGTCAGCTCTGACTGGAGACTACGCTGTATGCCACACATTTATCAAGTTATTCACTCACTACAAATAACGTCTGAATATGCAACTATTAAATGCCATTATTGCCTGCCACGACAATTATAAACCGATTTATCTCTCAATGGCCATGCGGTTATTCGAATTCCCCAGTTTTCAATTATTTTCGCGGTTTTCATACTGAACCTATAAACTAGTTACGGCACGCTTCACTCAAATAGAGTTTTTTTCCTCGTTGTATACAAAAAATATTATTTTAAAATGATTTTGAGGAGATTTCGTGAGTGAGATAGAAACAATAGTGTAACTTGCATAGTTGCAGCAGTGTACGGTTGCCTGCAGTTCACGGACGTTTGTCCAGTAGGATAGCCAGTATCAATCATAATCAACTCTCCTATTGTCTGTTCTCTATTGCATACCTACTGTAGACATGTCAGCCTGATTAAGAAACTTGTAAACGCTAACCTATTATTTTGTTTATATAGCCTATTTGGTGGGACTGTTGGTATAGCGACTGTTACAGAATGAACCTCGTATGATGAACAGCAGAGATAAAAAAAAGAATTGTGGAAAAAAAAGAGAACTTGAACGGGAGAAAGACGTTTTCTTAACAATGGGGCTTATATAAAGCCTTACCTTATATAAGTATATATACATATACTGTATTATTTTATCTAAGTACAATTTAAATCTTTGATAAGTTATTACGAAAATAGCTTTGCGCCGCGGTGTAACCTGCTCATCCGACAGGAACACTAAATTTATTTGGAATAAAAGGTATCCTATGTCCTTCTCCAGGAGTCAAAAAATCTCCATACCAAATTTCATCTAAATCAGTTCAGCGGCGGTTTAAACGTGAATAGGTAACAGGCAGACAGACATATTTACTTTCGCATTTTACAATATAAGTATGGATATTATTTTATTTAAGTACAATTTAAATCTTTGTTTAGTCATTATGAAAATATTGTGCATAGAAGTTTTCGATTACGATGAGGTATACCTACTTATTGAAAATATTAGTAGGCATACAAAGCAAAGGGTATTAAACACGAGTGTGGGTTTATGAAACGATCCGAAGGCAAGTTTCATAATAACATCACACGAGTGTTTTAATGCCTAATTATGTACAGTTACATACACTACTTTATGTAGCCACATATCATAAGCCTCCATTATGCATTCAGTAGCCGCACATTATGACAAATTTTACCCGGTAATGGCGGTAATGAAGTTTTCTGGCAGCTGTCATAGTTTTTTTTTTTTTAATTCAGAGACAAACTAAAGTCGGCCCGACTCGACTATCATATCGTTCGATATCTTACTTGCGTGCGACATTTGTCAAATTTGATTGCAAATTGATAATTCATTTCGAACTAAACGTCATCTCGACTGATACTAGAATAGAGATCAAATCAAATTTCTTTGTTTTTCAGAGATGTTCGAAATTTGAATAAATAATATTATCGAAATCGATGTTATTATTTAGCAATAATAACATTTTTACAAATAAGTAATATGATCTAACAAAACTGTCTATTTTTATGGTGGTCATAATGTGCGGTTCTTGAACGTATCATGGAGGGTTTATGATATTTAGATAGATAAATAATATTATTTTGACGTCACATGGACTGAAAACAGTACCCATGTAGGTGCGCTACGACAAATAATATTACCTCGATGTATCTTTCCACTCTGTGAAAAGGAAGTCACAGCTAGGTACACTCTATAGTGTACCAGACTATTCTGGCTGGCAGCGGTCTCACAGTCTGTGGAAGCATTGTGATGGTTCACTCGATATCACGGAAAAATGCCAACCATTTTAAAACTAGTCAAAAGTGTATTTCCTTTATAAAATCCTCAAGAATTCGCAGTTTCGGAAAATGAGGCCAGTTTAAATAAAATGTTTTATGACATACGTCAAATTGTATTATAACTACAATATTACATGTATTTTTTTGTTTTTTTTTTCATAGAATCCTTTTTATCGATTCAAGTTAATTTTTATGTGGAAATACCACATTTTTAGATTGTAGTAGATCGCATTAAATTTTTCTTTTTTAACCTTTGTTTCATAATTCATAATAATATTATATGTGTTATACATAAAAACAGAATGTAAGGGCCTTATAACTAACTTTAAACAACATTCATAGTGAAAACCATGCTTGAATTCGGTATCATATTTTGAGTATAAGCTGTCAACGAACGAGGACTAATACACATGACAGTAACGTGAAAGTCCAGATTACAGTAGCTCTACCATGAGTTTACAAATACCGTACTCGCTTGCGACTACGTAACGGATTTGTATGGAGATTTTTTACGGCGCCTCTAGCGGATACTTATAGAACTACCAGAAGTGGTCGGCACCATAAGTTGTATTTGCACGCTAACGTTACCTCGATTCGAAAGTGCGTGTAGAAAATACGTCACGCAAATACACCTAACTTCACAGCAAATGAATCCGTCTCTTTCTAACTATATTGACATGGCTGAGTAAGAATAATGTTAGCCCTTAGAGTAAGGAAATATCAATAGAGTTCGTGTTACTAAGTAGAAACCTACGACCTTATTGCTATCTCTGTGTAGCACGTCAAGTTTCCGCAAGATAAAACGAGACAACAGTACATTTGTCAATACGTCAAAATTCAAGGACGTGTTCAGCACATGTGTCTTTTTTTTGTTGTAAGCGACGCCGAAATAGATTTATCGATATTGAAAAAACTATCATTAATTTATTATAGTTGCTAAGAAATTGATAACACTTCATATTTTTAAGACTACAATTTTACTACTTTTCTCTATTGCGCTTAGAAAAAGGACGTAATCACTGTGACACAACGGAAAGGTTACTTTAGTCTAGTATCTAATTAAAATAAAAGTTATAAGGTTGAGCTTAACATTATGACAATTTATTTTTTTCACTATCCGTGTTGAAGACTACAGCTCTATGCATGCATAGTTGTCGTAGATTTGGTTATTTTATATATTTTCTTGCATTTCTTTACATACTTACAGAAAAATAAATTCAAGTGTACACGATGCAATACTCTCTCGATGTCTATATTAATTTTCACCTTTACAAATATGAAATTTTGACAATTAATGTCAATGGATTGATTTATCCATAAAAATAACTTCTTGTGCTTAACTTTAATTATGAAATATAGAATATAATATTCAAATAAATACATGGGTTTTGTATGTATTTTTATTGTTATCGCTTTGGTTCACTTGGATTTTATTACAATTTTCTTAGTGCAAAGATAAAAAACAGAGCATTATAAAAAATCTCCAAGATTAAGTTTTGCGATTCAATTCAGCCTCACCTTGAAAAGGATTTCAAGCTTATGGAATGCTGTCTTGGCGGAAGATTCAATAAAGATTTAAGTCAACGCATAGCGAGTTAATGCGAAAAAAAATTAAATAATCGTCAGTGATGTCACTATCATCTGCTTACTCCCCTACTTTATATGGTAGCATAAAAATCTTGACAGACTGGCCTTTTGGACAGACAGAGGCCTTTGTGATTTGTGACGTTTAGGCTTGAACGGTGTGAGGTCTTCAACGCACTATCTTCCAAAATCTATGTAATAAACCTTCCTCTTGAGTCACTCTATCTATTAAAAAATGCACTGCGTGGTTTTAAAGATGTAAGCATACATAGGGACAGACAGACAGACAGGAGGAAGCGACTTTGTTTTTTACTATGTAGTGATATAATATAATAGTAGTCTTATCGATGTCGTATCGATAAATCTATTTGGGCGTCACTAACAACAAAACTTTGACTCATGGGTTTTTTTCTTTGTAGTAGACGTGTTGACAAAAATCGTCGTCACAAATTATCTGTCGTCTCGTTTTTTCTTGCGGAAAATTGACGTGCTTTGCAGAGACACAGATACAGTTGTAGGTTTCTACTAAGTAACACGCGCTCTATTGAATTTTCCTTACTCTAAAACCCGTTCCAGACCTTCCGATCCGATCCGATTTATCGGAACAAATCGGATGATGGTAGTGTTTTTGACTGTTCATTAAATTTCTAATATTCAATTGATAAAATTTAGCTTTCTAGTTTTCACAAAAATACAAGACATTTTTTTAGAGCTAGTAAGATCATTATTAACCATTTCAAATACATTTCAAAACTGAGTCTACTAGCCTATTGCACTATCTATCCGACCACAGTTATCTACAGAGTCAGCGATACTGTGTCTTAAGCACACTGTAAGGTATTATGTCAAAAGTAAAACCCCGGTGGTAGCCTGTTTCCTCGACCTGTCTAGGGCGTTTGACCTGGTTTCCTATGACCTATTGTGGAAGAAGCTAGAAAACACCAGCTTACCGCGGGAAACCATTCGCATATTTAAATACTGGTATGGAAACCAGGTTAACAGTGTTAGATGGGCAGACGCGCATTCTGATGAGTACAGGTTGGAGTGTGGGGTGAGACAGGGGGGTTTAACTTCACCTACGCTCTTTAACTTGTATGTCAACGGACTTATCGAGGAGCTCAGCAGAACTCATGTCGGCTGTCATGTGGATGGAGTTTGTGTCAACAATATAAGTTATGCGGACGACATGGTGCTGCTGAGCGCGTCGGTGTGTGGGGTGCGTAAGCTGCTGAAAATATGTGAAGCGTATGTAACAGATCATGGGCTCAAATATAATGTTACAAAGAGCCAGTTCATGGTGTTTGAGTGCGGTCGCAAGAAAACATGGGAAGTTCCCACCATTTGCCTCAATGGTACCGTTTCAAGTACTTAGGCCATGTGATTGCGGCCGACCTCAAAGACGATTTGGACATGGAAAGGGAACGAAGGGCCCTATCGGTCAGGGCGAATATGATCGCCCGCAGGTTTGCTAGGTGCTCAAAAGAGGTGAAAATTACTCTGTTTAGGGCGTTTTGCACGTCCCTCTATACATGCAATCCGTGGGCGCAGTATACGCAACGGGCTTTTGGGGCCCTTCGGGTCCAGTATAATAATGCGTTCCGGGTGCTGGTGGGACTGCCTCGTTTCTGTAGCGCATCAGGGATGTTCGCAGCGGCGCGCGTGGACTGCTTTTATACTACATTGCGCGCGCGCGCCGCATCCCTGGTGCGCCGGGTGCGCCGCAGTCCCAATAGCATTCTACGCATGATAGCGGACAGGGTTGACTGCCCCTACATGTCGCACTGTGAGGGATTGCACTCCCCTATCAGTGTTATTCTGTTTTAGTTATAAGTTAATATATCAATACTAACCCCCTTAGCTTGTAAGTTCTACTAATAAATTATGTGTCTTTGTTACATGAAATAAATAATTCATTCATTCATTCATTCATTCACTATGTATACATTATCCGATTGCTTCCGATAAATCGGATCGGATCGGAAGGTCTCGAACGGGTTTAATGGCGCCGCGCGTCAGTCACTTTGACATTAACAATCTTGACATGCGTGACGTCATGGATGTGAATCCATGCAATGAAAATGACCATAAAAAGTTAATAGAAAAGTGAGATTCATCGACTTTATTCAAAAAAATTGGATACAATGGTGTAAAAGCAGTGTTTGTTTGGTGTGTAGTGCCACAATGTACAAATAAATCTATAAATAGTCCACAGAGACTGTTTGTTTCTTACCGACGAAGCGCAAAAGACGAAAAATGTGGCTACGGGGAGATCCAAATGCCATTCTATCACATTAATGTATTTATGTGTGAAAATCACTTATGAGTAACACTTAGATGTAAGTAACAATTATTTTTTTACGTACGAGCTAGTGGATAGAACTATCAGTATACTTAAAACAAAGGAAAATAACGTCTTTAATTCCTAACCTATTGGATGTAGCCTTAGATTTTTTAAATCCTATATTGTTTACAACACGTCACTCTGGTATTACAAACATTTTTATATTATGTTGATTAGCTTATCTATGTTCTTTATAATTTTATGTGCTGTTTCGTTATAAATATAATATTAGAATATGGTATAAGATAGTTTGTATATATCAGTTATGTTAAATTTCAGATGGAAAAAGACACAACTAACTACATGAAGTACAAAAAGGGCTTTAGTCAGAAGATATTTCTCACAGATGAGGCTGTTCCAAGTTAATTTCACCGTCAAGATGATTGCAAGAGGCGGCTGCCTGATACTGGATCTCATCGAGAAGTGTTCCTTATAAAAGCAAAGAATTGTCCTTGTCACAGAATGGTGCTATAAATAATTGAGCCTCCAGGTATGATATCTAATTTTACAAAAATCTAATAATATAATTATAATTTTTATGTTTACACTTAAATAATGTTACTTATCTTGAATATTTATTTTTTCAGAATTGCCAAAAACTCAAGATGAATAGTAATCTATCAAAAATCCTCTAATACCTGCAGAAGACTGTTCGAGTAAGAACAAAAGAGAATGTGCATTATAGAAGCAAGGCCGTGCATACAATATACCAAAATCTAAGTATTACCACAACGCTAATGAAAGCAACTACGACTTGTCGTTACACACATCACCTTTCAAGATTTTTCTATGCCGTCCAAAAAGATCCGAGTCAGGAGTTGTCAAAACGGCTAAGAGAAATATTGTCCTTGATGATGAAAATTGAAAAATCACATAGTGATATGTCGTGTTTTGAAAGGGTCATTCGTCGCCTGTTATAGCTTCTTCATCATTAAGGGTTACTGACTCCGAGAGTAATGTTTCAGATATCAATGAGAATTTTAAACAATTCCAGTGCCTCAAAAATACTGTGCATTTAATTGAAAAGAAAACTTTGTTGTTTAGTATAATTTTATAGTGACCTATATAAACCATTTAAGTATATGTTTGATCAAAAGTAATTGATTACTGAATGTAATGTATAATATCCTGTTGGTAGAATATTAAAAAAGTATTTTAATTTTTTTGAGTTGTAAAGATAACAACGTTTATTAGAAGCTTTTCTATTAACATGCTAAAGATGTTATCATGTTGCAAGAGAAATCAAAAAATTGTAAAACATGGAATTATATGAATAAAACAGTTTAAACGGATTATATCATGTTCTTTATTTGAATCTTCTTGACGTGTTGGCTACCTATGGCAACTTTCCAGTACCGTACTGTTCTGGTTAGCTGAGAAAAAACATTTTTTCTCTGCCAAACTTACATTTCGGCAAACTAGGTACAGTTCTCCATCAGTTATATCGCAGCATATAAGGCGTTTATAAGTATGTGAACACGACTCTTATTGACTGGGCGTTACAGTACATGTTTACATATTAATGATCGCCTTGTATGCTGCGATATATCTGATGGCGACTGTACATACACATTTCATATATAGCCTGTGAAAGACGGCTGTGGCTGTCAATTACAAGTCATGCCACTGACGCCTTGTCGGCCACAGTCCAAATTTCAATCAAAAACTTTGTAATTAAAAAGGCTACAACTAATTTTGGAGCACTTCTTTATGTTTAGTTGTGACTTCAGTGGCACGTTAAATAGTTTCACAGCTTGGCGTTCAAAAGGTTCATTATAAAAAATTAAAAGACAAGGACTTAATGAGTAATAGTTATTGACATGCAAGCCTGAAAAGTTGTTATTAGTGTTGAAATTGAAAGCTGAGCGAGTGAAGGAATCTACTCACTACAGCGAGGTAAAACAATTAAAATCAAATTTGATTTTGCCCTCTATTTCAGGCTTTTTTGCTATGATCAGACATGTTTCTAAGTATATTGATGTTATTACTTAGTTGGAACTGATATATTTGAAACATACAGTTTGAATCTTTCATTGATATTTTTTTTCCCAAAAAGTACTCAAGATTGACAAAATTCATATAGCAAAGTGGTGTTTTCAACTTATATTCGACTTTACACAATAAAAATGTGAAATAGCTTTGTTACTATCTAGAACTCAGGGAAAAGTATTATTGACTTTAAATAGTTGGTTGAAATTATCAATATATTTGTTTTATGAAAAATTGTACATTTAATAATGTATAAGGCCTCTTAACATATAAAATTTAAGATAACAATCAATCAATCATTTATTTGCAATAAAACGTACTTAAATGCGTTCAAATACAAGTATAAAATAGAAGTGAAAGTAAAAAAATGCCCAATTAAAATAAATACAATGTCAAGTAAAATCAATTCATTATTGATAACAAAATAAATTTTATTATACACATGTCGTATTTGAATGGAAATTAAATAAAAATTTAAATAATGATATTGGCTACTTATTTAAAATTAAATCTAGCGCTCTAGCATAAAATTCCTTAATTGAATAGAATGGTCTAGTACTTGTAAAATAATCTCTTAATTTTTGTTCAAATATTCTGTAGCTACTACATTCCTTAATACTAATGTCCAATTTATTATAAGCTCTAATTGCAGTACTGCTTAAAGTTTTGTAAAGAATTAAAATATTTAAAATTACTCTTGTCTTGGGTACTAAAAATTCATTTTTATTTCTTAGGCGTTTGTATGTGTTTTGTCTAGAGACTTTTAGTTGGTCTTTATTTTTAAATACATACAAGCAGACACAGTACAAATATAAGGAAACGACAGTCATAATTTTGTGTTATACAAATATGGATTTGTGAGTAACAGGTACATGTGGACACCCCGTAAGAAACCGGAGGGCTTTTTTTGTTTTAAGAGCACCGCACCAATGTTTGTGCAGTCACACTCAACACACTCAAATCCAAACCATATAAACAAGAGTAAAGTATACATATTAAAAATTTACATGCATCACAGTGAATCACAATCATTGTGTTCAAAATACAAGTGACTTTTGCACACACTAGGAGAAAGAGTGAATAAACTTCTTTTTTTTAACACTACTTTGGCTTATTTTTGTTTAACAATGATAAAGCAGTGCAATCAATGTAAGTATGTTTGTAATCATGTTGATTCAATTCGAGTTGTCAATTGTCGTCATTTTTGCTTCTGAAATGAATTCATAATAATAATATATAATGCAGAACTTGTTCTGTACTGTAAGGGAAGTAAGTCCCTTTAATGTTTTTCTGAGTAATCCCTTTACTTTCACAGCTATCACTGTAGACAGAGGAAACTTTTTCCAGTAGCACTGTATAGAAGTGCACGAAGGCTCCTCGGACCGACGACGGACCCACATCCAAAAAGCAACTGTATGCTTTCATCCTCAAGCCGAAATTTCGCCTTCACTTTCGTTGAAAATCAGTCACATTGTATTCGTGTGTTCGGGGCACATCTTTCACTAAAACGTTCACTTTTCATATAGCGGATTTACACTTTGTACGTGGTTATTCTTCATATTATATAGGCTTCGCTGACATATTTTACTCTAAAAATGTCTTACAGACATTATTTGGATCACTAATAATTGAAAAACATTATAAAACAAAAAATCTAATATGATTTCACCCTTCGATTTGGCAGTGAGAGTTTTAACTATAGTCGTGAGCGTAATTTTCGATAGTTTCGAGGTGAACCTGTCAAATTTGAATCTCATGGTGCCGACATTGTCACGTCACGTAAACGATACTCCCTACCGTAAATCCGCCATGTTTTATTTTGGCCGATATGAATCTTCCTCATTCTCTTAAGTTTAGTTAGAAAGAGACAGATTGATTCGGTGTGAAGTTAGAACTAAACGTTGGCGAGTGTCTCATACACTCACACTACCGCAATTTACGTGTGTAGGTGTAACTCTATTCGAATTGCGTTTGCTCGCAAGCGAGCGTAGTGAGCGTTTCGAGAGTTTTCGAAAGCAACTCATGGTAGAGGTACTGAGTACTTTTTGTTGCAATATTCGTAATTTTTGGTAGGAGCGAATTCTGACAACAATGGACGTAGTTTTGTATTTAAATTTAAACTTTTGAACAAAGCCTCTGAATTTACTGTCGCATTTGCAGGGCCTCCAAAAGTATTCGAATTAACTCTGCTGTACTATTTATGAGTTCATTCTCATCCGAGCACGTATGCAAACGTACTCGTAGGCGTTTATGGTTGAGACATACTACTTTTATCTCGGTTTCATGAGGCAGGAGGTAAAATGTGGAAGATATTTTTATAGCATTCATTTTCGGAGAGGTTCCAAGAAAGCATACCCGTAGGATTCCTCTCTTTACCTATGTTTTAAATATGAAAGTGTCTTCATTGGTTTGTACCTAATGTTTTATAACGGATTGCAATGTTTCAAGAGTTTTATGGTAAACGAAAGTTCTATTTTCGCTATGCTCGTGTGTCTGTTTGTCCCGGTATACCTACCGAGACATATTCCGGTTAGAAAAGTGGTGTACTGGTGTCCATTTGGCCATTTCAGTAGGTACTTTGTCCTAGGCAGTCGGACGATCAGTCGCAAGCATCTGTGAACACTAAAAGTATCGTAGTCTGAACGTAAAAACCCTTCTGAAAATTGGCGCAGAGCGAGTCAGGTTGTTATACCAATGAAATCAAAAACCTTGAAAAAAACATGTTTCCTGTGTGTATTCCTATCTACCGGCTGCGCCATATAAAATACCTATTTAGGAAGTCGTGTGAATGACATATAGGTATACAGCATTTATTGGCTTATCCACAAATATACACTAAAAGTGTTGTAACGTGAACATTAGCACTTATCAGTAATCGATTTTGCTAATTTAATCCATCCAAACCGTGCCACTTACTTTACAGTAACATAATATTATTGTATTATATTACTAAACAAACAGAATGAACGCATCCTTACGAAATTACATTATCTTGTTGAAACACATGTTAATTTAATCCCCATTGTTCTTGAGTCGTCACGATGTCAACATAACCGGCTCCGGAAATAGCAAGAGGATCATTATTTTCAAAGATTTATAATAAGGTTTCGTAAACAAGTGTATCGGTTACCATTTGTCAGGGTAATGGCATTGTTCATGAATGCGATCACAACAATACTGAACAATGCCTAGTGTCATTGAGGAAATAAAGGGGAACACTGAAAGCATCCGAGATTTCGCCACTGTATACTTTAGTGATGTACCCTACTTGAAATAAGCATTTTGGTATTTTATTTCTCATTGAGATTTGATTTTTCTATTTTGAAAAGCGATAAAAATCATATCACTGAATTATCAAGGGGCAGACTTGCACTTGTCGTATTAGTCTTAATCTGTATCTCCTTTAAAATATCAACTTATCCATTGTCTGAATTGTCTGTCTGAGACATGAAAGAAAGAAATTGCTAAATTGAGCATATTGCAATTCCTCGTTGAATTAGGTCATAACATGATGTAGTAATTATTCATGCTAGAGTCATTGATAAAAGAAGGTAATTTATAAATAGTAAAATATGTTTCAAGCATTTATCTTATACAAGCTGCGCCGCGCAGTGTTATTCTCATCCCACGGGAACACTATTTTTTTCGGGATATAGAATAGTCTATGTAATAATCCGGTGTGAGCTATCTTCACAGACAGATGAAGCTAAGACACAGTGGGACAGGGTTTCCAATAATTTATCACAAAAGACGATAGCCCCAAACCAAAGTGATTGAATTTGTTGATTTGATGTTAATTTTTTGGTACCTATAACAACAAGTAATAAAATAAAAAGAAAATTGGTTAAGTGCGAGTCCGACTCGCGCATGAAGGGTTCTGTACCATAAAACAAGTTTGTTGTATGGGAGCCCCCCTTAAATATTTATTTTATTTTATTTTTAGTATTTGTTGTTATAGCGGCTATAGAAATACATAATCTGTGAAAATTTCAACTGTCTAGCTATCACCGTTCTTGAGATACAGCCTGGTGACAGACGGACGGACGGACGGACAGCGAAAGTCTCAATAATAGGGTCCTGTTTTTACCCTTTGGGTACGGAAACCTAAAAAGAGCATTTAATCTGTGGGTACGTGAATGAATATGATGTATACATACATAAATGTCATTGACATGACGACCTAAATAGTTACCTATTTTATATGACGCAGCCACACACTGGAAACCTGTTTTTATCACAGATTTTTGCTTTCAGTGGTATAAAAGTCTGACTCGATCTAGGCAGATTTTTGGAGATTTTTCAAGAATAGAGTGACGTAATTTTTAGCTTACAAGTAAACCAATTCCATGTATTTTTTTTGCATTTCCTGCCCTAGACAATCCTAGAGTGAATGCGGGTCGGTTTACCCTTATTATACTCACAACACGGGGTTTAACCTTCCGAGATTAGATCCCATGTACTGACTTTAGCAGCTTTAGAAGATTACTGAAGAAGCCAGTCTCTATGAGCTTGACACGGTATATTACATTACTGGTGTACATTTTACGATGTCTGACTAGGAGAAACTGTTCTATTCAACAGTATAATTATCTGTAACATGTATTATTAAACCAATAAATAATTAGAACATCTCGTTGAAAACTGGTTAATCCTTACCTGATTAATGTAGAAACATTAAAAAAACACACATAACTAGAGATCAAAACACATACAACTGTGTTTTGATCTCTTAGGTATGCTATATATTTTGAATTTTATTTATATATTTAATTGTGTGCACGTTCAGCTATTGCTCTGATTTCACACTATTTCAAAATAATACAAACGTAATAATGTCGTGTACAGGTTCAAAAATTTGGGCCATAGCAAAGTTTAACTTTGGATAAAACAAAACAAACCAAAACCTATTAAAATACTTAAACGGGTTTACTCACGTCGTCGTAGAAGTCGAATAACGCTCGACATGTTTCGAATCGGTACCCGATTGGTTTCCTAAAACGAAAACCTATTTATTTATCCATGCTCTACATTTCATCGAGTTTATTTAAGTTTGTTACACTTACATTTTCCTACAATATGTCATGGCGACAATCTTATTACAGTTAAAATATAACTTGAAATTATTAACCTGTTAGAAATGTACATAAAATTATCAAAGCATCAATCAGCCGCGCAACCCTTGCGTTCAATTTGCAAACATACACTGCCATTAAGGAATAGTGCATCCATCACAGCTACAGAGCTCGAATATACGAGTGGTATTCAACAACTTCGATATTTATTTACTATTATATCAACGTAAAGTGTCTATACATGTTTGGCGGTATAGTTCCTTTGCAGCAGCAAAAATATTTGTAGCAGTATCTTAACAAAGTATTTAGTTTTGAGATGATTATGCAGACTGCGTTGGATTGTTACTGTTGTCTTATAAAAAAAATTTGACAACTAAATATAGCTTTGCACAGATTATAATACGATTGTGCAATACCAGTATGTATACCTACTTAAAATAAATGTGTAATAGCGTGCGTTAGCATTTTCGACCTTAGGGGATGCAGGCGTTATTCGCCGTCTCGTTTTTTTTGAAGTAACAAAATGCATTTATGATTTTTTTTTAAAAAAGAAGAAAAATAACTTTTTACCTGTAATAGTCACAGAATGTATGCATAAAATATAAGAAAAGTCTTCGTTATTGTTCTTACTTTTATTGAGATATAAATATTTGTTACTCCTCCATATCTAAACAATATAACGTCAAAATCGCTTTTACTCCACCTTTTGTAAGGTGGAAGTGCCTACAGACTAAATTATAAGTATTAGAAATATTAATGTTACAATAATTAATTAACACGTTAGTGAAAACCGTATCCAGTCTGTAGTTTGATTACGCTGTTTATAAATCAGATATTTTGATGTATTAAGTTATAATAAACTAGGTCGATGCAGAGTCAGCCACCGGCTAAGCTTGCACCATAGATTGGAGCGGAGTTTTTTTTCTTTTTTTTTTTTGAAATTTTCTCTTCGTCACGACCTAGCGAAATTTAATTTGTGCATTTTAAAACAAAAATTTCTAAAATCGGTTGAGAACTCGCTGAGATCTGCGCATTGTTACGAAGTCCATTCGAGTCGATCCATGGGAGCTTCGCTCGTTTCGCTCGCTCCGCTCCAATAAATAAAATATAGCAACTTCTTTATGTGCAATCGTTGACAGATGACCACGTGAGCATCATCGTGGGGAGCCGGTGGATTCAATCCTGTGCAGGATCGCCAACTCTGTGGAGAGTGTGGGCATATTTATCCGTGAGACAATATACATCTCCCGGTAAAGTGTGCCCAGTGATTTGTCTGTTACATTAATTTATTATTATATTGTTTTGATGTAATTATAATTGTAATTTTATATTTTTTATTGTTGTTCAATGACATAGAATTTGACATGTAAAAGTGCCCTTGAGGCATACTTGCAGAATAAAGATTATAATTTTTATTGTTTTTTATTATGTTAAGCAGTGGATAATGTGGCCGATAAGTAGATGGAAGGCAGAAAGCCATTATTTTAATATTGTTTTAGAAGTGAGAATCGATAACAAAATATTCACGTAGGTAGTTAAATGACTGGTTCCATTACCTCTATTTGGGTTGCAGCCTTATTCTGGTATCGAAACTTAAAGTTAACTTTACGACCGATTTGGCTAAGTGCTCGACAGGCAGATGCTTATCGAGAAGCTATATCGTTGTTCCAATAAGTTTCTGCTCAAAATGTGGAACTCGATAGTGAAAATTGGCAATAGAATGCTTTATTCTTTATGCAGGCCAAGATTACTACGTCATTTGTTTTTAGATTATTAGAGACGGAACGGTGCGAA
The DNA here is from genome assembly GCA_947623375.1 of Apotomis capreana. NCBI lineage: Eukaryota > Metazoa > Arthropoda > Insecta > Lepidoptera > Tortricidae > Apotomis > Apotomis capreana. Next base: position 17,950,653 of record OX392505.1, on the reverse strand, counting down.
CATATGGAAATATATTCGGGGCTCAATGTGATTAACATCACCCTAATATACAGTAATCATAAGTATATATAAGTAATTATACAGGTGACAGTTAGTGAGTGTATTTACCTATGTGTATGTTTGTTACTTCTTCACGCTCAAAAACGGTTGGACCAATTTTGATAAATTTTGGTATGATGATAGCTGACACCCTGGATTAACACATAGGCTACTTTTTATCCCGAAAAAATGAAGTGTCCCCGTGGAATGACCGGGTAACACTGCGCGGTGCAGGCTAGTGACACATATTTACGTGATATTTACGATGGTATACCGGGTGAGCAATCCAAATGGGTCAGTATGGCGGTTTTGGAAACCATAACAGATAGCGAAATCTTGGCTTAGGAACCATGACGTTGATTTTAGTAAAAAGAAAAACTGCATTCATATACTTACAAAAATACGTGTACTCGGCCCAGGAATCGAACCTGGACTTTTTGAAAAATTAAATTTCGTTATTTTCCTTTGAATATCGGTTATGTAGCTCTTAAATAGTAAATGTTACTAAGAAACATGATATCTAAAACTAATAAAATGCATTGTTCTGTCACTCACACTCGCATCTTGTCAAAACGTGACGGATGTTTTGTCACTTATTTATCACGTAATTAACGCAATCATCATAGACCCAATAAACTCATTTTCCCACACTAGAACGATATGTGTAGGTCTAGCAACGGGCAGGACACATTAAGTGAGTAATACATGAGTAGCAATCTACTGGCACATAAACAGAGTGTGTCCCCGCCACAACTCGTATTTTACACGGTGTATTGCCAAATACATAATGAACATTATTCTATGATTAGGAGATTTATGAAACTGACCGTGCCAGAATTGCGTCGGTCATAAATTAGGAAATAATTATTATAAGTTACTAGAGACCTGTCGCTGTGATTTTAATACATTAGTGGTAGCTGGGATGGGAAATATTAAACACTAGGTTTTGATCGAATCTACGGGAGTTCTGGAACTAGCTGAAGATGATTAAGTCAAGGAAATCGGGATCGATAAACCATTTTCATGCTTCAACATGGAAAAATTCCGCATAAACGGCTGTATCTTTTGATTGCGTTGGCATAGATTTTTTTACAGCTCCAAGGGACAGTTCCTGAGTATTTGGTATGAATTTCAGCTTGATACCTCTACGCGTTCCTAAGAAATAGGGTCTTGACAGACAGATAGACGGACAACAAAGTGATCCTATAATGGTTCCATTTTTCCTTTTGAGGTACGGAACCCGAAATAAAAAAATTACAGCATTCAAATAACTAATATAACTATCTAGGTTCACTTTACACAGGATGAAATGCAGGGAAAAGTAAGCCTTTGTACTCGTATAGGAATAGGATACATGGTGTTCTATCTTTGGCTGATAGACAGGTGTAAATTAAATGCCCAGATACTTAAAAATAATATAATTAACAAAAAAGGTGTGTCTTGTACAAGTACAAAATTGCAAGTGACATGAGTAGGCACAATTAGTATGGACGTTAATCAAGCGCCTAGCGAATGCGAATGCAATGCTTCCTCGATGTCGTTTCGGTGCTGGTTTCACAGGCGTCAAGCCTGAACATCCTCCCGGCCGTTGAAAGGTCCCTTTCAACCTTGAAGCTCGTCAGCTGTCGGAAGCTTGCACAGCCGTACTAGAGAACGGCGCACACAGCCTTTGCTGGTAGTGACGTCCCTTGCTATTCCATCGGATCCTGTGATGAGGCGTAGCACTCGTCCGAGTTTCCAAGATAGTGGAGGAGTATTGTCGTCGGCCAAGAGTACCATATCTCCTATGTCTAGCTTCGATGTGCTGCTTTTCCATTTGGTCCTTTGCTGCATCTCCGACAGATATTCACGCTGCCACCGCTGCCAAAAATGTTGCTGCATCTTTTCCAAACGTTCATAGCGTTGAAGATGGCTTTCTTTGGAGTCGCCCAGGTACTGTGCCGGCGGAGCAGTTAACGGTCTCCCGATAAGGAAGTGTCCTGGGGAGAGGGAAAGGAGGTCGTTAGGAGAGGATGATAGGGGGCATAAGAGACGGCTATTCAAAATCGCCTCCACTTGTGTAAACAAAGTAGCAAGCTCTTCAAACGTGAGATGACTATTTCCGATGACGCGTTTTATATGGAATTTTGCCGATTTAACGCCGGCTTCCCATATACCACCAAAATGAGGAGAGTAAGCCGGACTGAATTTAAAACGAATAGAATTTTGACTAGCAAAATCAAATAGAGGGTCCTTATTTTGCTTGATGAATGAACCTAATTCACGCGCACCGGCCACGAAGTTAGTTCCGTTATCACAAAATATCTCCGTCGGTCTGCCTCGACGCGATATAAAACGTCGAAGTGTCATTATGAATGCATCCTTAGTTAAATCGCTCACGGCTTCGAGATGGATGCATTTATAACGCAGACAGACAAACAAACACATATAACATTTTATTAAGCGACTTCCACGGCCTTTACGATTTACAATATTAAACGGTCCCGCGAAGTCCAGACCCACTGACAAAAATGGATGACCTGGGTTGATACGTTCGGGTGGCAAGTTGCCCATTTTGGGCTGTAAGGTTTCACCTCGTACGCGTCTACATCGAACGCAGTTATTAACTGTGCGCCAAGCGAGGTGACGCCCGTTTACTGGCCACACGGTTTCCCTTACGGTAGAAAGTAATTGCAGTGGACCTGCATGCATATTATTGACGTGCTCTCTTTCAAAATATAGCCTAGTTAGCCTATGTGAGGCATACAGTAATATAGGATGTTTTTTCTCATAAGAGTAATAATCTGCCGCATCTAGCCTACCTCCAACACGCATTAACTTATTGTCTAAAAACGGAGACAAACACAAAATCTTACTTTTACTACTTAAGGGTTTATTTTTTGTTAATAGATCATATTCAGTTGGAAAAGATTGAGTTTGAGCGATGATACACAACGAGTGCCATGACTCGCGCACTTCGTCAACTGTTAATATACCTGTGCGTTTATTTATTGGTGTTTCGACTATTAAATATAAATCTTTTCACATAAGCAAACAATCGTTGAAGCCTGTTGAGAGAAGAATATCTTTCAAAATTTAGAAAAGGCTCATTGATAGTTACAGAATGTACTTTCAATTCGGGTAAGGGTTTGGATTCCTTAGCATTTAAGATTGGCCATTCGACTTCATCTTTGAGCAAAAATGTGGGTCCCGACCACCAGAGTGACAGCGATATGATGTTTTTCGCGCTTACCCCTCTCGAAATAAAATCAGCAGGATTTAAATTAGTTGGAACATACCTCCATGCTGACGGTGATGTAAGTTCCACTATTTCACTAATCCGATTAGCCACGAACGTTTTTAGCTTTGTGATATCACCTTTGATCCAGGCCAGTACCACAATTGAGTCACACCAATATACGATTCTTCCAGGCTTGTATCGCAAGGAATCTACTACTGACTTAGTAAGTTTGGTAGCGAGCAACGCAGCGCATAACTCCATTCGTGGGATGCTGGTCGGTTTCAAGGGTGCTACTTTGGACTTAGCACATAATAACTTGACGGTGACGTCACCATTCGGGCCAATTGACTTAACGTAAACACACGCTCCATAAGCGGACTGAGATGAATCACTAAAGGAATGTAATTCAATATATTGAGGTGAATCACACAACACTAACCTCGGAATTTGTAAATCAGCTAAAACATTTAAGTTGTCAGCAAACTTAGTCCATTCATGTTTTATTTCTTCAGGTACTGGTTGGTCCCAGTCCAATTTTTCTTTCCAGAGCTTTTGCAGCATAATTTTCGGTACAATTATTACGGGGCTGAGGACCCCCACGGGATCAAATATTTTAAAGGAATTTGACATTATAAAACGTTTAGTAATAGGAACATTACGATCTTGAGTCACCCTGATAGGAAAATGCAATGTGTCGCAAGAGGGTTTCCACCCAAGACCAAGAGTACTAGAGGACTCGCTAATAGTTAAATCATCTTGCTTATTTACGTCAAGATGATCAAATATTGATGGATGATTGCTCTTATACTTCCTAAGATTAAAACAACCTGCTTTTAATGCATTGGACACTGACTTTTGTATGTAAATTAATTGTTCAGGATCATCAGCTCCGGTTATCAAGTCGTCGACATAAAAATCATTCTGGATGATGTTTTTAATGAGCTCATCATCTTGTTCCTGTCCTAACTGCCATAAGCAACGTGTGCTGAGATAACTTGCGCTGGCTGTGCCATATGTCAACGTATTTAAGACCAAAGTTTGGATGGGGCGTGACTCATCCTCTCTCCATAAAATCAGCTGCAAATTCCTATCACTTTCGTTTACGAGCACTTGCCTATACATTTTCTCTATATCTCCAGTGAGCAGGTACTTGTATTGCCTTGCGCGAATAAGTATGGAAAAAAGACTGTCTTGTACATTTGGGCCTACCATCAAAATGTCATTTAATGAATAACCTGACGTGGATGCGGCTGAACCATCAAAAACAACACGAAGCTTTGTAGATTCAGACTCCTGCCGTATGACTGCATGATGGCACAAATAGTATGATGGGTTAGGAACAGGTAAACTATTATAATTTGATACCGAGAGATGTCCTAATTCAGCGTATTCTTTTATGAATTTTGTATATTCAGATTGGAGCGATGGATTTCTTTTAAGGCGTTTTTCTATATTAATAAATCGCCGTTTTGCAAGATTGAAGCTATCACCTAAACAATCTACAGATTCTTTCAATGGCAATTTAACACAAAATCTACCTTCTTCATCTCTAATAGTGTTAGCGAGAAAATGTCTTTCACACTCACTTTCATCTTCACTCATAATTGACTTTTTGGGAACTTCTTCTAACTCCCGGAATTTAGACACTAAATGCTCCAAATTTTCATTTTGCGATGCAGAGACTAAAGCATGATTACAGTGTATCCTTTTGCTAGATACAGCTGAATTTATAGGGCCAGATATTAGCCAACCTAGCTGCGAACTTATTAATTTGGGGTTATTGGATCCTAGGGAGCGTTGCTCGTTGCCTAGAATATCCCAGAATATATCAGCACCTATCAATATATCTATGGGAGCTGGCTGATGAAACATAGGGTCAGCCAGCTGTATATTTGCCGGTAGCTTTATTGAATTGATATCAACCGGTGTCTTTGGTAAACGACCGGTGAGTTCATTTAATACAAAACACGATAACTTTGCACTAAAATTATTATTTGTTGACTTTATTTGAACATCACAACTTTCGATTACATTTTTCGAAGAAGTGTTACCTATGCCAATGACCTTTAGCGTGTCAATGTGGCGGGACTTTAATGACAATCTGTTCTTTAGGGACTCAGATATAAACGACGATTGGCTACCGCAATCTAAAAGACCACGAACTTTGACCTTTTGCTGATCAACTGGATTCGAGACTTCAATAATAGCAGTAGATAATAAAACCTGAGTGGTATTGTGATTAGAATAATTGACGACAATCTCATTTTCATCATGCTCATCAATGGCAGCGAGGTGGCTTGAGGAGGATGGACGGTGGAGCAAACTATTGTGGCGTTCGGTGCAGCCATGCTCGCATGGACCCATACGACACTCGCTTTGAGGGTGTCCACTGTCTGAGACAATTTTCGCATAACTTGTATTTTGCCACATCCATCATTCGCTCATCAAGCCCCTTCGCCTTAAAAGTTGGGCAATCATAAATCCTATGACGCTCGTTGCAAATAATACACATGAAATTAGTGTTTGGTTTTTTATAATTGTTGCTGGTGCTCGCAAATGATTTTGTGACGTTTTGGTTTTGACCTTGCCTTTGATTATAATTATTGTTAGGTATAGAACGAATAGGACCACTAGGCACCTTTGATATGCCAGTAGCATCGGGTCTATTATTGCGATTCAACGACTCGAGCACATCAGCACGATCTATCATAAATTTATAAAATTGTTCTAAGGTAGGTACATCGCCCTCCAAATTATTGCGATATTCCTCCCATTTTAATAACGTATTGCTTTCTAACTTAGAGGATAACATAAATATTATTAGTACATCCCATTTATCAGTGGGTTGACCTAGGCTGGTTAAGGCGCGCAAGTTTTTGGTTACGTGGTCGACCAGAAATCGCAAAGATCGCTCTGATTCCCGTGGAAGTTGCTTAATATTAAATAATGACGTTAAGTGATGATTAATTAAAATTCTTTTGTTATCATATCTATTGCATATCATCTTCCACGCTTCGGCATAATTATTTGTGGACACTTCTAAATTCGAAATAATTCTGGCCGCGTCACCTTGCAAATAAGATACGAGGTAATGAAATTTATGAATATCTGATATGCGATCATTTTTGTGTATCAAATTTTCAAAGGTATCCCTGAACTCCAACCAACGAAAATATGCTCCATCAAATTTGGCTATTTGGATTTGAGGGAGTTTTAATCCTAATTCTTGGGGGTGACTAGGATCATTCATACAGCATGACGCATTGTGAACCGAATTGCGCCTCTTTTCACATTCAAATTTTTTGGAAAATTTCTCGACTAAAGTTTTGGCCTTTGCTATATTAATAACAATATCTTGCTCAATTTTGTCGCGTTCCTCAATTTCAGTCGAAATATTTTCATAATTTAAAACCTCTATTTCACTTTGCAAATCATCAACCTTCGTAGACAATACGACTTCAATTTTAGTGAGTTTTAAATTTAACTCCGTTAATTGTACGTTATCTAACTCCATTAAGTTTGCAATGCTATTTAAGTAATGTTTAAATTTTATAATTTGTCCTTTCGCGGACGCTCTCCTAGTTATTAAATCTCGTAACGTACGTTTATTGATTTCTTCTGCCATTATAGATTATGATTCGCAAAAGAAAACAATATATAAGAAAAAAACTAATTTAAAATATTAACCTTTCAATTCCTTTTATTAACGCAATATTAACTAATCTTAGTTAAATAGCAAGGCAATTCGTCAGTGAACAAATAAAATGAAATGGCTCACGTTCCTCGTTCTGGTGGTACTTGCCGCTCAGGGAACCCGGCTGCGCACGCTCAGCTGATCGCTCCCGGCCGATGCCGGTCGATACTGCCCGCGGGATAAGTGTATACTTGCAAGCGGCGCAAGCGGCACACAGCGATGATATGTATTGCCCTGGAATAGTCGGCAAATCACGCTAAATATTGTATAGAAACAAGATAAAAAACAAGGAACCTAAACTGAGTCGGTCACGTTTTAGTTAGTACCGAAAACTGAACTTTCTATTAATTTCGCAAACTTTCACTGTTTAAAATGCATGTAACTAGATGTTTCCGAGAAAATCTAACGTTTATTTCAATGATTTTAATGTTAATTTAGGTAATATTACGATCAAATAGCTAAATGTAAATTTCTTTGTTCACTTTTTGTAAAATCGGGTAGGTACATATAATGATGCTGCAATTTTGCTTTAATTTACGATTTTACGTGCATGAAACGAATAAATACTTATATATCAACACTTAATTTACACAAATGAAGTACGATTTTGAATGTATTATTGATTGTTTTTAGGTTTTTTAGGAATTAGTTAAGGAAGGACACTTATCTTAGCGGACGAACTCGTAACTGCTCGATGTGAAACTTTAGCTGATTCACTGCTCTAAATCTTCTTTTGTATCTTCTAGTATGCCATAAAGCCGGTGATTTTTAGAATATCCACTGCAAGGCTCCGTCAACAGGAATACTTTTGATGCGAAGTTGAAGATCGTTAGGTCGTCGCGCCGGTAAATATCTCGTCGCATTTATTTCTTCATATTTCTTGTTATTTCGCGGATTCTTCTCTATTCCCCTCATGGGCCACCAAGTTCTATCTTTGGCTGATAGACAGGTGTAAATTAAATGCCCAGATACTTAAAAAATAATATAATTAACAAAAAAGGTGTGTCTTGTACAAGTACAAAATTGCAAGTGACATGAGTAGGCATAATTAGTATGGACGTTAATCAAGCGCCTAGCGAATGCGAATGCAATGCTTCCTCGATGTCGTTTCGGTGCTGGTTTCACAGGCGTCAAGCCTGAACACATGGTCTACTTAAAAGTCATGAAATAAACATAATATTGTTACCCCTTGACAAAAAGCAAAGAATAATTCATACTAAATGAACGAATAAAGTATCCGGTGTTCTAGTTTTAACCAGTTATTCCTGCTTGTTAATAGCCACTGGCTAAAAGTTTTAGACCGAGATCCGACCGTTGGTAACGCGTGAGCATAGCACCAAAAGTTACAAAAAAAAGGCAAAAGAAGATGAGGAAAGTAACTTAGACGGAAGAATGCCGTTTTAAACAGTCGACTAGTGTAGCGATTCACATGATCTCGTCATGTGTTCGCCATCATATAATCATATATCGTCACCGAAAGACTCGCATCATTATTGTCGTCATCAGGTTCCCGACACAGTAGCATCATATTTCGCCAAGCTAATGCTAGAGACGTCATTTAGTAGATATAGGCAATACAAATGCAAAATAAGAGTAACAGTGTGATTGTTTACGAAAGCAATTAAAACCATTCCAATAACTAAACATACTCTCTCTCTCTCTCTCTCTCTCTCTCTTCGTTCCCTCACTGCTGAGGATCGTGACTCCTTCTGATTCCGTCAACTAGTTGTCTCCATCGGTTACGTTCCGTTGCTTGGTGGAGTGCAGCACTGACAGATATGTCCAGCTCCTCAGGTATCTGGTCTGCCCACCTTTTGGGACTTCTGCCTCTAGGTCTTTTACCTTCGATTTTACCAGTTACCATCAGGCGTTCTAAATTATTCGTCTCTCTGCGTGCAACATGGCCAAAATACCTCACTATTCGTTGTAAGCAGGTAGTTGATAAGCGTTGTGTTTTCTCTATCTTTAGTTGCTTCAGAATAGAGACATTTGTGCGGAAAGCTGTCCATGGTATCTGCAGCATACGGCGCCAGCACCACATCTCAAAAGCATCGATTCTCTGTTTGTCGGCGGCTTTGAAGGTCCATGTTTCAGCACCGTATAAAGCGATGGAAAAGACAAGGGAACGGACCAGGTGTATTTTGGTACGGTAGGTTATGTTATGGTCCCTCCAAACTTTGCTAAGTTGGGTCATTGCTGTCTTAGCCATGCCAATTCGCCTGCGTATTTCAGGTTCGCTACTTCCCTTATTTGTTATTAAAGAGCCAAGATATTGAAATTGGTTTACGGTCTCATAATCATTTAGGAGATCAGTGCGTTGGATAGCCGCGAACCTGTCAATGACCATCAGCTTAGTCTTGGCTTTGTTTATTGCTAAACCCATGCCCAAGCTAAACGTTTCCAGCCGATGTAGCAGCTCCGCCATTTCACTTTCTGATGATGCGAAAAGGGTGGTATCATCTGCGTATCTGAGGTTAGATATTTTGACTCCACCTATCTTAACTAAACATACTACCATTTTAAAAATAGCAAGCTGCTATTCACAAAATTGACAACAGAGGAGTTGAGCTTTATTTAGACTAAATAAGAATCAAAATCCCATATACAACATTTAGAGGGCGGGGGCTAGGTCACGTGACGTGTCGGGAGTGTCGCGAAAGACGCGAAGATCGGTGATGTACGGGGGGTCTGGATAATCTGAAGAGTCTAGCAAGTCTAGCGTGTCTGGATAATCTGAAGAGTCTAGCATGTCTAGCGTATCTGGATTATCTGAAGTGTCTAGCATGTCTAGAATATCTGGAATGTCGGGAGATATTGGTTATAAATAGGCAAGGGCTTAGTAGAAGGGGATTCTTTTTGTTTGGAACTTCGTCTGAGTAACATTGTTTTCTGGCAGTTAAGGTATTAAAATACTCAAAATATATTATAATAAAAATACACTGTAGAATAATTATCATGGTATTAAAATTAATTCTAAGGGGAACTTCTGTTGGGGTTTTGTTTGTCCCTGAAACTATATTTTCCTATTGAGATTTAGTGGGGTTTTGTTGTTTTAAAGGCTATTAAGCTTAGTCACATGCCAGAAATAGTGTTTTGGTACATGGTTGCCAGGTGAAAGATATTTAACCTTGCGGCTGTTAAACGAATATCTTTCGGACTCTTCTAGTTTTATCCGAGTTAGGCAGCTCGGACACTAGCCATATACAAGTGCAGTGAACAGCCTACAAGTGTGGAAAGTTCTGTCTGGGGAATGCAAGGACCACACGTGATGGACATGCGGGGTAATCCGCACTTGCTGAAACCAGATGGTCTTCCAGGCTTGGTCTCATATACTTATATAATTATATATCTGCTTTATATACACATATTAGGGCGAGCTACTCCATGTTTCCGGCGTATTAGCCACATGGGGGGGGGTTCACATACACCGATGCTAGTCACATCCTCGGGCTAATCACCCGAACTTACAGTCCAGCTTAGCTAGGCCCCATACACGATTAAATATAAATATGAGACCTAGGTCTCTAGTGTTCTTCGTACTAGCTAGGGAACAGGGGTATGGTGATAGGTACACTTCAGTAGGAATATTAGAACGGGGTTCTTTATCTTCCGAGTAATCGGCCATTCATCATTAACTAACATAACATCTATTCAAATTATTTTAATCTTGTCAGGTATAGTGGATAAGAGGTTGAACTATTATTTTCTTAAGTGGTTATGACCCGGGAAGTAAGTAGGGGAAAAACCGAATCGTGTAGTGGTTTGTAAAGATTGGGAATAGGGAACCTGTTATTTAGGCCAACCAGATATTTAACACCTTTAACTTACCAACATTAATTATAGGAATAATTAGTTAAAATTTACCGATTATGATTTAAAGTAATGTACCTTTGGCATAGTTTAAGTGATAGAATGGCATCACTGAAGTAAAGTTGAATCAGTTGGCAGTTGATATTCGCCTTTTCAATGAACAGAAATAATTTTAAACTTTGTTATAATTTTGATAAGGAAATTGTGGATCGTTGTATAGTATGGAAAAACAAAGCATTCCTAAGGCTGGATGTGGAGTATCTGAAGTGTAAATTGCTAAAAGAAGCCGGGGACTTATGGATGACAATAATGAAAGTTATTCGTTCCCGTATTTACATCACAGATCTCAGAACTAAATTAATTTATATCACAAGGGTTGAGAGTAATTTCCTTTATCAGAATGAGTCAGTCGAGAATTGAAAGATACTCCGAACGGGCACAATAGTCTTCGAGATTTCAAGGATATACTACATTTATGAGTATGGTCAAACGAAAACCAAGTTCTAGAACCCGTTAGAAGGGTCCTTACCTACTAAGAAAGAGTAGTGTATTAGAGTTCTTATAAATACAATTATAACTTCATTGTCATAGTCTTTGCAGCCATCACATATATTTAACTAGTTAAATAGGTAGGTAAAATTTTTAGAGTAAGCCATTGTGTAGTTAACTTAAAGAAGCCTGCGCAAAAAGGCTTCCCCAAAAGATGGATCTTCTGACAATTTTCCTCAGGCTAGGAAATCATGCAAAGTTGCAGAAAGATCCCTAAGTGGTTTGATTAGTCATTAGAATAGGGTGAAGGTCCGTCCATCCCTGTACTGTATGTCTTAATTCATTTTGCCAAATAGAATAAATAGCTAAGGCATACAGTATTATTCCTTCACACATTTAGGAGGGTTGGCGATGTTCTAAAAAAAAAATTTTTTTTTTTATACACTAAAGTTACCTTCTTCATTTACTATAATCTAGTCTTTACTAGTTCTTAATTGTGAAGACTATAACAACTTCCCACTTATTGTACAGGTCTAGCTTCCATTTCGAATTGTCCTACTATAACTTATTTAAGGGATGTATACCATTTTTCTAGAATAAATTATAATAACAAAATTATTTCATTTTGTCAAAAATGAAAACTTAAGATTAATTAAATTTGTAATAAAGTCTTTTAGGTTCTGTAACTTCAACCTATTTATAGATTGGTAATGAAGTGTAGTTTCATTTTGTACATAACCACTTGACTATAAAACATCCTGGAGTAAGGACAGGCAATTCCTAGAACTAAATTATCTTTCATCACAGAGTCCTAATAATATTTGGATTGATACACATACTGATCTTTATTGTTACATAGAGTAATCTAGTAAAACTATACCTAACTATGGATTGGATGAATTTTATATTTCATATAGAATTAAATAATATTTTTATAAGAGTATTTATAATATTCCATATTGAATCTTACTATAGGAACTATAGATATTTTTGTTGGATAGACTACATAGGAAATAATAAGTTTATATTTTGAGGATAGATAACATTAAACTAAGTTAGAAATTTAATTAGTACAAAGAACCAAGGTAGCAGTAGGATAGGAGTAGCTTGCATTAAATAATTAAGAGAATACACATTTATTTGGAAATACATAGTAGCATAGCGCAGTATATAGGTACGGAGACACTTAGCGACACATCACGGTTAAATATCCCTTAAGGCGACTCCGTACGTGGAATGGTGATTTTTAAAGTCCTAAGGCTCGTAATTTAGCCAACGGAAAAATCTGAAAAAAATATATGTTAATTTTGACTATTTGTTCTAAAAAATTGTAGTTGGATTTTTTTTTAAATACACTCGGGTGCAAAGAAATCGGACCACCCCAGCATTTTTAGCAGTTTTCCATTTTCTATTAAAACTGTAAGCTCGACCGTAACAATTTAAATACCACGTGATAGATAATTTTCTGCCCTATCAAATGACACCAATATTCAAGGGCGGGAATGGATATTGTGCAAAATGTGGGCGTGGTAATCACCCCCCTCCAACTGCCTCGTTAACGCATGCACTAATTGGCCACTGACCATTAGGCATAAAACCAGTAATTATCATTGTTTATGCATCATTCGTAATTGATACGTCTTCCTGAACACTGTTCTCATCGACTCGACCCTGAAAAACTGAAGAAACATGGATACTACCCCAAATGAAGCCGCCCAAGCAGTTGCCCTGTTGCAGAGTGGGCTTAGTCAACGTGAAGTGGCTCGACAACTGAACCTATCGAAGTCATCAGTTCAACGTGTGTACCAGAGGTTCCGCGAAGATCAGACGTTCTCCAGAAGACCCGGAACAGGCAGAACTCGCAGTACTTCAGAGAGAGATGACCGTTTTATTGCTGTTTCCTCGCTACGAAATCGTCGATTGAATGCTTTTCAGCTTCAGCAGAAGCTCCGAGAGACCCGGAATGTGTCTATCAGCCGATGGACTGTCAGAAGAAGACTGAAGGAGAAGGAATTGACAGCTCACAGGGCTGCCAATGGCCCAAAACTTACCCCAGGACACCGCGGTGCACGACGTGTCTTCGCTCGCGAACATGAAGATTGGACCCTTCAGCAATGGAGGTCCGTACTTTTCTCCGACGAGTGCAGGATAACTTTGTTCGGTAATGATGGATGAGCACGAGTTTACCGGAGGCCTGGGGAGCGGTTTTCTCAATGCTGCATCGAGGAACGTGTTGCCTATGGTGGCGGGTCAATCATGATCTGGGCTGGCATTTCTCTGGAAGCGAAGACGGACATTGTGTTCATCACAGGGCCAGGTACAAGGCGAAATACGGGTGGTTTGATTACTCCTCGATACGTAGAGGAAATCCTGGCTGATCATGTGTTTCCATTTAAGGGTTTTATCGGCGATGACTTCATCCTCATGCAAGATAACGCACGGCCGCATACAGCCCGGACCACTACGGACTACCTGGAGGAGGTGGGCATCAGCGTTATGGAGTGGCCAGCACGAAGTCCTGACCTGAACCCTATCGAGCACATTTGGGACGAGCTGAAAAGAAGAATCCGAGCCAGAAATCCCGCCCCTGAAACTTTATTGGAGCTTAGGTATGCGATCGAAAAAGAATGGGCGGGCATCCCTCAAGATACCGTAAGAAAATTAATAAGGTCGATGAAAAACCGTATGACGGCCTGTCGTAGGGCTAGAGGAGGCAATACACGATATTAAATTGCTGAAATTTGTTTTAATTTTTCCTTTATTTCCTTAGAACCACAGTTTTCCCCTTAGGCAAAAGTTTTACTCCAGTACGCATTTTTAGGGCGGTAACGTTCTAAGCCCTGAAAATCTGAACGTATTGGCCGCACACCTTCGGAAATCAGATGAATTTATAGAGGAAAAGCTTACCATTCATATGGTATATAATATGTTATGGTCACCCTTACAGTTTTTACAGAAATTGGAAAATTGTTAAAAATGCTGGGGTGGTCCGATTTCTTTGCACCCGAGTGTAATAATTACTATGGAAAAAATAATGTTGAAATAGGGTCGTTTTAAATTTTCAATTCCCTAAGGCTTCTAAACTACAAGTGATATTTACACGGCTCTTTCGCAAGAACATTTACGATTCATTGATCTTTAATCGTATTGTTTAAAAGTTAGTAAAATTAAAATTCGGTCTAATAAAGTATCAAAAAAACTGAATTTCCGCGAGCGCGGCCGTGCCCGGGCTGCGAGCTCAGTGTAAATCTAACCGTCGAAGGGGAAGGCTGTGTCACTTGCTCTCGCGATCCATCTAGTTACGGAAAATTGTTATAGTACCGGATCCCACGGAGGTTCGATCTGTCTTCGTGCGTTTGAAGTGTATTTTAAGAGAGTGTAGTTCGTTTTTTCACACGACTACGCTATGCGACATAACAAAAAGCACTCATTTTCATATAGAATTAAATTCAACTGTTTTTTTACGTATTTAGGTATCTATTAATTTTAAGTACTTATAAAAAAAATTGTCATTGCTTAGCATTCCCGGACACATTTGGATACTTAGATATTCTCAGTCATAGGCCCACACCAGACAGGATTCCCAGAAAATAACACTTTTGGTGTGGGTTTTAGGACCCTTCTCTGTGTAATATTAGAGTAGGTACCTTAGGTATTTCGGTTAGTAAAAAAAATCTGATAATACAGATATTTAAGTATGATAACGTCTAATGATCTTTATTAATTCAACCCTAAGAGATATGAATATCGTAATGCAGAACAAGTATTGTTCGTTTGAATACCATTCTAATATTCGGTAAAACGCTAATTTACGAATACGAATATTTATTGTAAGTATTCACATTCGTTGCGTCACTAGTACAGTACATGACATATGATATAAAAATACATTATCAAAAATTACAATAATTTTCTAGTTCAAGAAGGCAAGTGACAATTTTGGCATGAGGGCTTATTTATGTAAATATAGTCAGAATACATATTTGCATCAATAAATTTCCCACTTCATATTTAAATCTTAATGAGTGTTAGTTATTATTGACACATCCGCCGGGCCTAGCTAGACATACCTAGCCTGGCCATAAGTTCTGTTCCAATTGTTTACCGTTTATAAAATAAAAACCTGATTTTTATTACATATCGTTTAAAAGCCATATATTAATGATCGGATTACAGTTGAATTAATGAAAAAATATATAACTTCTTTTAGACTCATCGTAATGCCCGGACTTGATTTTTGACTAATGCTCAGAATTTTTCTCTCTAAGTTTGCCAGAGGGCAATGAAACGATCTTGGATCAAATTAATCGATCGCGGAAGGAACGCCAAAACCCAAATAGCTTACGTAACTCAGACAACCGCTAAACTAAAGTAGGGCTGACACGTTTGCCGCATGTCAACCGATCTGCAGATCAAAAAATCTACACCCACCCACCCAATAAAATTCGGAACTTCTAAGTTAACGTAAAAAAAAGATACGGCTCTTTATGCCGCAAAAAAACGTATCTACGCTGGAAAGGAAAATTATCCAAGAGACACGGAGCTAACTTTAAAGGAGATCTAAAAAACTACGAACATTTTCAAAAAAATAAAAAGTTATTAAATATTCTGTGGACCTACTTTTTAAATGAAGCATTTTATAGTATCGCTTTTGTTATTTTGTCTATTAATGGAATAATTTAAAATTTAGCATCGCTTACGCAAAATGGCTGTCAAAATAGAATTAGGTAAAATTATCTAAACGACACGTTTCCCGAGATATTAGTCAGCTAAAATAGTATAATCTACATTTTACACAACAATCAACACAGTAAACAATATCTATGTGCATACGATGCTCATTTTATATAAACAATATCATGTTTTTTACATGTTGCTTTTGTTATTTTGTCTATTAATGGAATATTTTAGGATTTAGCGTCGCTTACGCAAAATGGCTCTCAAAATAGAATTAGGTTAAATTATCTAACCGACACGTTTCCCGAGAAATTAGTCAGGTAAAATAGTATAATCTATTACACAACAATCAACACAGTTAACAATATATATGTGCATGCTCATTTTATAGTCAGGTAAATATATAAATGTGCATAAATCAGCATGAAATAAATCAAGAAAAAATATCTAATCGCCTTTGTAGGAAATATTTCACACATAAAAATATATTTATCGTACAATAAAACCTCACGATTAATGTTTTAATTAGAGGAAAATATTTATTTTCAAACATTAAAATTAATGAAGTGACATTTAAAGTTCTCTAAGACAAAAACTTATGGTCCAATTACGCAAATACAAAAAAAAACTGCTTTAGAAATGTTAAAGATTTATTCATCAGATATCACGTGAAATTTCAATTTTATCAATTTTTATGTGTGATCTGCTGAAAGATTTCCAGTAGTTCTAGACCAATGTATGGTAGCAAACGATAGCTATGACTAATGAGAACAGCACAAGAGTTCTCAAGACTGCAGTCACTCGGTACTCATTAAGGAATTTTAAATCACGAACTACGTGAAATTTCAAGTTTTACAATTGCAATGAGATAATATCCTATCCTAACAAGAATAACAAAACTACCTACAACTCTGTGTGGTATAAGTGACGTCTCGTAAGACACTGTTTGAGTGAGATGGCGTTTGGGTCCATCAAGCGAGTCCAAAGTAATGCCTTAGCGCCACAGACACAGATTTACACCGCAGATGGCGGCCTAGCGGCCTTTATAAATATATTGAATTACTACTAAATGTGTGATATTTTATAAAACAGAACCGGTAAAGTTTTCTAACTACCAATTTAACGAAAATATTTGTTTTTTAGTACATTCTATGCGACAAATACGACTCAATTGTCATTCAAGCAATTCAAGATAAGCGACAGTAGTCGATCAAAGTCATATCAGGTAAAAAAGGATAAGCGACAATGGTTTCATAGTATCAAAGCAGGTAAATTTGGATAAACGCCAATAGTTAAGATACGACAATCAGGTAATTTAATCTATGTTATTTTTTTTATGGAATCTTATATCGATTCTGTTTAATAATGTGGAAATACCACATTTTTACTTTTTGGCTAATGCGCATAAGCATTTTAAACACACATGACACAGAGGGCGCTCCAGTAGCGAAGAATTATGGAATCAAAGATTTAGTGTGATTGACGTAACGATATGATAGCTCAGTTGGTAGAGCACTACGCCGGAAACTTAGGGTCGCAGGTTCGAGTCCTGCTTACATTGCAGTGGATCACATTAAATTTTTCTTTCATAATTTACCTTTATGTTAATTTTATCATAAAGACATAGGTAAAATACCTCAAACGACATTAAAATATATTTTACGATCAGGTAAAAACAGTTAACCAACAAGTGCAAGGTTAGTTGCAATAAAGAAAAATTATCCAAGTTATTTGATCTGTTTTGACAAATAAGTAAAAAAGCTCTAACGTTCATTATTATGCAAAAACTTTTTATGTAATCTCCATGTTGCTAAAACAACCTCAAAATCAAGTCGTTTAGTAGAAAAAAAGTAGAGATTCTCTAAATCACCGACGGGATAAGCGACACAAAAGTCGTCAGACAGATGTATACGAGACCCAACCCATTCGATGCAGAAAAATCTGCCGATCCCAACAGTGTGTATAACTCAATATCCCCAAAAATGTCGCTTAGATAAGTTCTCCTTTCCAGCATCGGCATATTTTGACACTCAAGTAAATTAACATTTATAGGGTACCTATCCATTGACCTTGAACATTGAAATTAGCCAAAAAATTCGTCTAGTAAAATATCGTCAATATCAACAAGTATAGGGGAAAATCTGAGAACATTACTAATGTAGTCATAAAAAACTATCACTGTTTATAAGTAGGTAAAGGACGTAAATCCGTTTTCCAACGGTAAAGTTGAGTTTGTCGCTCTATTATTTATAGTTTATCTTTTCATTAGAGCAGCATGACCCGGGGGATAAAGCTGTACCTCCACTACTATGTTAAAATATCGGTTCATCCGCTGGGTCACGATATGATTTATTTATTAAAAAACGATATTTTTTATTTCTGCATGATTTTACTCGTATAATCAAGAATTTTGTCGGCATATTAACTATTTTTGGTAGGTACCTACACATACAAAAGAAACTAAAAAGTATTTTTCGATGCGAGACTTCCAAATGGCCAATTTCACTTATTTTTTTGGAAATTAGCTTTAACGCATTTTATTTTTAATATTCTACTGTAGTGGGTAAATAGATATTTAGTTATCCGCAATAATTATATCATCGTTTAAATGATTTATTTTACTTCGAGATTTTTCAATGCCTTTAAATATTATAAGGTTTATTCATCTTCAACTCTCGCTCGGACTATGCGAGTGTATGAAGCTGCTTGGACGCCACTCAACGAGATTATGAACGAAGTAATGTTCCGGGGGCGCACGGTCGGCGGGGGGAATAACGTTAGGCTCCTCCCAGATCCTCAAGGACGTTGGGATTAGGAGTCGCCTTAACCCGGCGGCACTCGCTACTGGGTAAAAAATACCACATGGTGGTAAAATTTTGTTATATTTTTTTACCTGAGCATTTCATGATCTCGGTCTTCTAGGTACCTTCAAATAGATAGTTAATGCACACGCAGCCCGCGTGCCCGTTAGTTCGCGCGCGGCGCCAGGCGAGAGTGGATGTGTAAAGTGAGTATGGGTGAAAAATACCCGAAAAATACCCAATATTACTAAAGTATTGTTACTTGTTATGATTTTGCATGTAAATTTAGTCTAGTTTTGATTATTGATCTCAATTTAGCATGGTTCCTAAAAGAAAAAATATGTTTTGTTGATTTTTATTAGACTATAGAAAAAATAGAAAAAAAACTTTATATTTTGTAACTCTTTTAGATTAAGCTCAATTTCAAAATAAATGAACATTATAACGAATATTTTGTGCTTAATTCATTAATACGAATATAAGTTATATGTATATACCGTTAAAGTACTATATTTAAACGAGTTTTTTTAAATAACGCCATCTAAAGTCTGTGGTAATTTTTACCCGGTAGCGAGTGTTTGTGCTTGAAAATACCTAGCGAGTACCCCCGGGTTAAAAGAAACTGAGTTACTACTTCAACGTAGGTTCCTACCATCTAGACGTTCACAACGGTTATACCGATCACTTTTTGGCCATTAGTTATTAAGAAATGTTCAGCTCAACTGTATAAAGATCCTTTCATATCTAGGTTTGGTTAGTTGTAGGTTCTGGAAGGCTAGGTAGACGTTGAAGGGTTTCCTATTAGGGTTTCGTTGTAGGAGTAGAGTTTAGTGGCGAGGGTGAAGCAGGCGGAGGACCAGGAGGTTTATTTAGCAGATAGTCTTTATAACCATTACACTAGCCAGAGTGCGCCAGACTTTTGCGTCGTTCCGTTCGTCAACATTCCTGAATCCTGGGTCACCCACGCCCATCCAAACAACGCGTCACAATCACAAAATGGTGGCTGGTTACGAGTAAAAGGCATCCAATGCTTGTCAGCATTATTTACTCTGCAGTCAACGTTTGTGTGCAGTCAACGTATCTAAAGAATTGAACAAAATCGCCCATTTACATAGGTACATGAAAATAGCTATGCATAGGTTTAGATTCCGAGGTTTACCTACGTATTCTGTTAATGTACATTAAGCACCCTTTGTAATGTTATGTTACTAGAAGCTAACACTAAGAGGTTATTATATATTGTTGACAATATTTCATAGCTTCCATTTCAGTTTTCACTGAATATCCCATATTTTCTTAAAGTTTAAATTTCCTTTTTCATACTACTAGATGACGTATGATTACCGACGTTCGCGTCTCGGTCTATTCCGCAGTAACACTTAATCAACAAAAGTAACATATAACGGGGTGCTGCATCCGTCTCGCTCACACAGTCTCGTGTTATAGTGGGCGTAAAATTAAGTGCAATTGTGTTATTCACGCACTGTTTCAGTAAACAAAATGGTTGCTTACCTGAATAATACAACCATTTGAACTACCGAAGATACACACTGAGCAAGATTTCCATTGTCCTAGGTAAAACTTGACTTGCTATTATAGAGTCCCGCATTTTATGACTAGCTTTTGCCCACAACTTCGCCCGGGAAGAATTTAAGTGGCTTAATCGGAGTAAATTATAATTCGAGACTTTTTAAAACAATAATAAAGTTGGTAATTCTGAAATGGACTGGTAACGAGTATGTTTTAGATTAATTTTAGCGATATGATACTACTTTTCAGTGTTATAATAATATAGCCAAAAGTTTCTTCGTATGTCTAAATTTTCTAATTTGCGACTGTTCCCGCCTATCGGTCGTATTTCTTAACCGATTTTCATTAAATTTTGTGAATAGGTGCGATAAGTACATGTTAAATGAGCGATATAATTATTTTGGGTTGTAAAAGAAAAAAAAACAGCCATTTGGAAAGAATCTCGCAAGGTCAACAGCTTAGAGAGTCACTAGTGTAGGGTGTTATACAACAAAAGAGTGTTTTATGGTACGTCATTCGTAAAATAACTGTTATATTTGCAAATGAGTAACGTTGAAAGATTGTTATTTTAGACCCAATACCCGATTTTTAGATGCTGCGAGACACCATATTAATATATGGCCTATAGTTGTAAAACATCCCAGTACATCTCGTCTAGCATAACTGTGACACGCCATTGTTTGTCGCGTGACGAATACCTGTCACTTTTCTTTCAATACCGTGCGAGCAGGACAGGCGATGCCTTTTCGTGCTACAAACAAAATCATGGCAAGATATGCTAGCCCAGCAGATTATGGTTATAAATAAATAAATAAATATTATGGGACAATCATACACAAATCGACCTAGTCCCAAACTAAGCAAAGCTTGTGCAAATATTTGCCCCGGCCGGGATTCGAACCCGGGACCGCCGGCTCTGTAGGCTGGTGTCTGCAAACCGCGTCGTCACGGAATGGTAATTACCGGTAAAAACCTTCCAGTCCGGCATGTCCCGTAAAGGCCAATTAAACGGCGCATCTTAATTGCCAGCGGCTGCAGACCCTCTAATAATGGAAGGCTTTTCGGCAGATTTACTGAGGTAAAAAAATCAATTAACGTTCCTCCATAGATTGAAGGTCGGCTTCGACGTTATTAGTTAATTGAATATACGGTCCGGCACGACTTTATGCCGTAAGTGGGATTTTCTGCCCGATACGTGGCAAGAAAAACTCACTTTCTAGCCAAGGCGAGACGTGAAACTTGAGACAAACCACGGGCGGTAATTCGTGAATTTCCCAGATCGCAATATTTAAGTATGTCATAAATATTTGGGATCTGCTACTTTGACGACTTCGCCGCCCTAGGTATATAGGTAATGTACTATAAGCACTACGTAAAAGATACTAGATTATACCGCGGTTTCCCAAACATGCCAAGACCATTTGTTTTGTAGGCCTCTGTATTAAGGTAAAAGTTACCGGTAAGTTTAACTGGTATTTACCGAAGTGAGGTAATAAAATAACACACTGAAAAAATAAATTGTTAAGAGTAGCCCAAATATTTGCCCAAGTTGTTAGCTGCTAGTTACAAAATCGGAGGACTGACAATATAAACGGGTACGTATTACCATCCCGAAAGTTCATAATACCTACTACAGTTGAAATACCGATGGTCAAAATACCGAAAGTCAAAATACCAGAAGTTCAAAAAGCCGATATTCGATTTACCGAAGCTCAAAATACCTATTTTCAAAAGATCGAAAGTTTTAAATCTCGAAATTTCATAATCCCGAAAGTTTTGAATGTCGAAATTTTATAATCCCGAAAGTCAATGAGCCCTTTAAAAGTGTCACGACACTAAACTAATCAGAACTGAGGGCTACTAGTAACCAAAATAATACTAGTAATTTTGGTTACCACTAAGCCTGTGACTAACCACTATTTGCCTATTTCTCAAGTAGTTAAACTAGTTGAGCTATTTTTTTTTCAGTGCGTTCTCCTATTGATTGGAGATCGCGGTTGTCGTAGATTATCATTTGGTCAATTGAAGAAAAGCTTTAGCTTAGTATTTGCGAGTTAAAAGTTTTTTAAAGATCATCATTTCTGTCGCATTCTGTCAAAAGTCAAAAGTAACCGGTTAAACTACAGTATAATTAAATATTCTTAATAAACGATAAACAAATCATCATCCTCCTAGCCTTTGTCGCATTTTTTGAGAATGAATTCTCAATCGGGGTCGGCTACCTAAATCCCAAGATGTGGCGTAGGCACTAGTTTTTACGCAAGCGACTGCCATCTGACCTTCCAACCCAGAGGGGAAACTAGGCCTTATTGGGCTTAGGTGGTTTCCTCACGATGACCAAATATAAATGATAAACAAATATAAATATTTAATATCTAAAGTATTTTTTGGTATAAGGTATGACAAAATAATCGAACATTAAGGTAACATTATAAAAAAAAATTGCACATTAAATAATTCACCATGCTACATTATAGTCTCAAAGAACTTTTATATTTTTTAACTTAACATTTCGACGTTAAAATCAGCTTATTTAAATAATAATTAATGATTGCAGAAACCAAAGAAAGCAAATTAACATGTTGGTTTGTAATGTAAATTTATCCGAAAACGCAATGAATGAATGTGCCTCGTGCATCTCATATTTACGAAAATTAATTGAATTCGTAAAATATCGTGCATTATATAAATGTATTATTTCTGTCTGCATTCTAAAGTCTGTTTACAACCAACTTATGTTATACCTACTTTCACACTTATTTTAACTTCGGGTTAGGACGATGAGAATAAAAATCTAACGATTTTATTATCGTCTAAATTTATAACATGATTTTGTCTGGAATATTATAATTAATTACTGAGAAAATTTAATGAAGATAAATTTAAACATGATTTCTTTATTCAAAAAAAATTCACCGAATAAGAATATTGTCTGGGTGCCCGATGCAAAATATGACTTAATTTTAGTACTAGTAGTTTCTTGTCTAGATAATTTGTACCTACCTGTTCTATAAAATCCTACAAGTTGACTGTCAAATAGTTTTGCTACACTTCAGCTCGTACATCGCTCGCTCTTAGAAGTGATGGCCGTTGGGGCAGAAAGGTTCTTGACTGGCAATCGCGTACCGGAAGACGCAACGTGGGACAGCCCCTGACTAGGGCAGATAACCTCGTTAGGGTTAACAGGGAATCTATGGATGCGGTCTGTATTGTGACGAGCTATGGGGAAGGCCTATGTACAGCACCGGATATATGTCGCTGATAGATATGTAGATAGAACTGATGATGGTGAAATAATTATAAATAGAGCGAGTTATCTTTGGATATGCCTTGCGTGATCAAATCAAAATGAGGAGATCCGCAGGAGAACCAAGGTCGTAGTTCACGGAGTCGCCAGACTTGTGACAGGGGGTGTAGCACATTGCTCGTAATACCGATGGTCGTTGGGACTATAAGGTTTTTTGAGTGACAACTGCCCACCGGAAGCCGAAACATGCCAATAAGTTGGACCAATGATTTAGTGGCGGAAAGCCGTTGCATGAAGGCGGTATATGACCGATCAATGTGGAGGACCTTAACAAATAAATGAATAAATACCTAGTCCCAAACTAAGCAAAGCTTGTACAGTGGGTACTAGACGATGATATACATAATATATAAATACATATATAGATAACAACCATTCGTGGCCTCCACTCCAGGAGTGGAGGCCACGGATCGGTAAACGTAGTGTAGGGCGCCCTGTAACAAGGTGGAGCGACGACATTCGTAGGACAGCGGGTAGTTACTGGAGGACAAGAGCTGAAAATCGAGCTCAGTGGCGTGCCATGGGAGAGGCTTATGTCCATCAGTGGACTGAAACAGGCTGATGATGATGATGATGATGATAACAACCATGACCCAGGAACAAATATTCGAGTTCATCACGCAAATATTTGCCCCGGCCGGGATTCAAACCGCCGAATAACTAGGCATTACAAACTGCGCCAACCGCGTCAAAACTTTGGGAGAGGCCTGGATTCTACGTCTATTGGCTGATATTACGATCATGAAATTTGCAGAATACATTATGATCAGTAACATAAATAATTTTATATTTAGGTAACCAAGTTCTAGCTTTAGCTGTATAAAACCAAATTATTATACTTGTAACTAGGACAGACTGTTTCCACAGCTCCAGTGTAAAATATGTTAATCTCGACAAAGTAGACATATCGCGTTAAAACTTCAACATTTAAATATTTGATCGGTCAGTACAACTCCGTCTGAATTTGTTCCGTTGATGGATCCTACTGAGAAACTAATTCCATTTTCTCTGCGCTTTCAGAGGTCTTTAGGGAACACATGAACATTTTATATCAACCCGAAACGAAAAGCCTCATCCACTGTTTGGTTTGCATAGGGGTGCATATTTTAACCGAGCAATGCTGAGTAACTTTCTTTCATTATTCCGTTTAAGTGCGGTATAAAAGGAAATGCTGCGAACATTTTTTATGACCAGTATAAAGGTATAAAGTGGAGTATTCTCAAAGCTTCCTAAGCTAGGTACGTCAAAAGGTGTTTCCTATTTTCACCTGTAAGTCCCACGGTTGAAGATACATTCACTGGCAAAAAAATGTAGGCATTTTTTTTTACTTAGGAGTAAACATTGCGATTTAGGTAAATGTTAAGCCATTTACCTAAATCATAGGTATACTTCTATATCAGGTAAGTATGTTTAATATTGTGGATTCTTACAATAAAAAATACTTTTATTTGCTTTGAAGATGGGATAATAAGTTTCAAAGCATGCCTGACCGTATGCAATGAGGTATTGGGGCACAGGTAGAAAGTCGCTATAATTTTTCAAATATAAACAAGAAAAGACTAAATAGGCAATGTTCCTTAGCCAAACTTTTCCCCTAAAATTTATTTAAGCCAACTTTATTGTCGGTAATTTGCCTTAAGAAGGCAGGTGTAAAAATACCGAAACAGGGAAGTTAAGTAATGGAATACCAAACTGAGCTAATGTGTCTAAAAAAAGTAAATTAATTATTTACCGGTAGTTATAACATTCACCTTAAGACCCTGATTTGTATTTGACTGTTTGTTTGTGTAACAATAGACGTGATTGGGTAGCAACCAGATCGAACAAAGTGTGTTTGCCGCTTCAACTAGCTACGAACGCGCGAATTGGCCGAACAAAAAATGAAGATTTCGATTGAATGAAGGAATAGGCTACTGTAGTGCAATTTGCGGCGCGAAGTGAGCCCGTCTTGATACCAGTAACAGGCCAAGACCCACATTTGCTGATCGCGCTACTATAGTATTTGGCAATCTAACATCCAATGTAGCTTAGTAAGTTCAGTTCCAGTTCAGTTACAATAAACGCTCCATTGGAATTGATTATGGCTCGCCGCCAGTGCCTCGTGGCGCAGTTGGCGATTGTCGTCCGGTTCACAATATGTAAGCTGAGCACAGTAGATGCACATGATCAGTACACTGCCTACCTAATAAGTACATCTTACTCAAAGCTCTGGATGGCTTGGGGAGCACTGTCGGGCGACTATTAGGCCCCTGAGTGCGGTGTCGGCGTCACAAGCACGCGATGACGTGCCTCAGTCTCGGAGAATTTTAAGGATGGCTGGTCATCAATTTTAGGTATAACTTAAATGACTTACTGTTGAGTTTCTTTCGACTTTCTTCTCAACAGCGGTCTCCTTTTGGGAAATGCCGGTAGATTCACAATCTGACTTGCAAAAGTCCCCTTGTGGCCTACTTACAAAATAAATTATGAAATTTAATATAATTTCGCTCATTTAGCATTCCGTTTCATTCCATTTCATGCCATTTCATTCCGTTGCATAGTATTTCATTTCGTTTCATATCCCTTTCCGGCCGAGAAACCTAATTTACGAAAACACTTAAAATTTACCAATTAATCGAGATCTATTACTTTATACTATCGTAAAAAAATAAAATAAAAAATCCAACCGTAACCATTCCCCGTGCAAGTTGACTGCACGATCGTGACGACCAGGCCATATTTGTAAATGCACGATCGTGCAAAATCATTGTAGTAAAGGTAGTGTTAATAAAAGACGTTATTTTTAGGAATTCGTTTTAATAATACGTATCAGTCTTCAATCAAGTACTAAATTATTACTATCACATTGGTTCATATTCATAGGAACAGTTATTTTATGAATCTAGCTAACTTAGAAGTCTCAACTCTCAATAAACTCAATCAAAAATAAAAAAAAAACAAAATAATATATCCTCATAATGTATCACTTTGTGTGGTACATTTTAAAACAATTCTGATTACGTGCAATGCAGAGGTACACATTGCATTTGATGCAACGTGTCTTGGTTCGGCTGCAGCAACGATGAAATTGGCAGGCTCTTGGCGATTTGATGTCATCAAACTCGGGCAAGTGATCGTAACCATCATAAATTAGGGACACAAGTGGATTAGCAGGCTTTTGGTACTTTCTTGGCATCACTGGCATTTCATCATCAGAGGCCTCATGTGTTAGAACTTCATTTCGCCTTTTTGGTGGTGCTTTGACTAGAACTTCATGAAGTTCCAGGCGAAAATCGAGCAAATCTAGTATCTTGCAACCAGGATACTTATTAGCATCGCAATCGATTTTATAAGCTCTCCATGCATTGACTGTAGCTAAATCAGAGAAGTGAATTAGTACTTTGAGCGTCCATTTCTTGGTTTTTGTAAAAGTGCGGTAATATTCCATTTGTTGGTCCAACACGTCTACTCCTCCCATGTGTCTGTTGTAGTTCATTACTATTTGTGGAGCAGTTACATCCACGTACGATCGAGCTTTTTTATCCCATCGTTTCACAACTTCAGTTTTGTCTGATCCAGAACAGTTTGACGTTTAAAACACACTTTTGTTGTCCTTCCATTTAACTACTGCGACTGACCCTCTGACCATCTGCTGACTCTCTCCGCGTTGCATTGTCTTGTCATCTTTAAACTTTAGTGTAGATCGTTCTGGAATTCTGTTTGTCATTATTGTCCCAGTGCTGTGTATATTGCGGTTATCGAGTTCTTCAACAAGTGGTATGGTTGTAAAATATCTATCATGATATATACAGCTTCCTGGGGGCACACTTCGAGATAGGTGAAGAACCACAGCTGGACCTAATCCAAGTGACATGTCGGGGCCAAACATTGTCTTAGCTCCCTTATAAATGTCAAAGTCCAGCATTAATCCGGTAGAAGTCGTTAGAACGAAGTTTTTTAGTCCTACTGGACGAGGCTTATTTTTTACGACTTGTCTTATTGCACAACGTCCGGTAAACGGGATCATCTGTTCGTCAACAGAGTAAAATCCTGGCACTCGTTCTTGCTTGTAACATCCTTTGCGTATTTGATCTAACATTGGTTGTACTTTCCAAAGGAAGTTTGTATTTCCAGGTGGTGGCGTGTCAGTATCAACAACGTGGAGGGCGTTTCGCAGTCGAAAAGCGATCCCGTGTCATAACTGAAGTGATCTTATCCATCGAAATACCTTTTCGCCAGTACATCTTCCATCGTGGATAAGAAATACAGCCCATAAGTATGTGTATGCCAAATAAATGCATTATTTCGGCGCGATTCGTCTTCAGTTCTTTTCCTGTTTTTCTCAAGTGATACATATTGGTGCAATAGCCGATTCTTTCAAAAAAGTCATCGTCTATATACTCGTTATAGTAATCTATTGGTTCTCGTACTTCTTTCACGGGAGGAGGGGGATATTCATGGGGTTTGTTCTGAAAAGGTAATTGCTGCCAAGGTTGACCGATTTGACGTCTTGTGCTTGTCCTAGCTAACATGCTGGTAGCCGCATCAGCAGCTTGCTTTGAAGTACGCGTAGATTTAGCTCGGCTTTTATGAGTTTTCTTCTGTGTTGAATCCGGCCTTGGTGTACTGGCGTGGCGGGCAGTAGTATTCCTACTGGCGGAAAGCTGTTGTGACGTTGGCGTAGACTTTGAGCGAAGCAAACCACTAGTTTTTTTTTTCTACCTCTAGACGGTCTTGCAAGGGAAGTATCCCGTCAGCTGGTATTAGATGTAAGAGTTTGATCAACATTGTGTTGTTCAAAACAGTCGTTTGAGAGCGTACCCGTTGTCACTAAAGTACTATTCAAGGTACTGCTGTTGCACATAGCTTCATTTGGTGCATCTAGCTCCTCTACGACATTCTGTGATTCGGGGCTATCTCCTTCAAGCCAGTCAAGTAAAGAAAACGGCGATATTTCATCCTCATTATCAAGACCCTCGATATCTGATAAGTTTCCGTCACCTAAAATATCTTGTATCTCAATATCTTTTAGTGGACGCCCTGTAATCAAAGAATCCTGACGTTAGAAACTGAATAAGTTCCAAAAAATAATGGAAGTCATTATTATTACTGACAATTAAATTTTCGCCTAAGGGCCGAATATACACGATAGTGCAAATAATTTTCATATATGTATTAGGGCCTATGGCCGAATACACACAATCGTGCAATTAGTTTTTATGAGCGCATAGTTAACTGAAATTACTGGATTAACAATTAAATTTACGTTGCACACTGAAAGTAAACTCTTTAGCTACATTGATCACTAATAATATTGCTATGTAATTACATAAAATCGTAGTAAACAATTACTCACGTGTAGTGCTGCTCCCGCCAAAAAACGCCGCCATCCTTGAGAACGCCGCGTGGCCGACTGACGCAACAGATTTACCCCTTTTACTATTCAAGCTCGGCAATAGTGTTTGCACGATAGATCGATGCCGCCCCGGGCGCCAAAAAAGAATTAGAGCGCACACAGGATTTTTTCAAAGTTAGTTGCACGATTGTATCAAGTCGGCCGGAAAGGGATATCATGCCATTTCATTCCGTTTCATTCCATTTCATGCCATTTCATTCCGTTTCATAGTATTTCATTTCGTTTCATGCATGTGTTTTCATCTTTATCTATTACCGCCGTGAGCGGCGGAGCGCCGCAGTCGTCCTTTTCTTTCCATCGCGAGCGGAGGGGCTCAAGCAGTGGCTCACCTAATAGTTCTTACATAGCTAGACTAATAGGATCCAGCAGTTCACCATTGGGCGTAGTAGCAGAGCACAGAGATACGGCAATACCTGTCTGTATGCAATTATGTAGATTTTTAGCTATCGTTTACCATCACGCATGCCTTTTTGTGTTGAAACTCGTACGTACTTGCCCTCTTTCTTTTCACACGTCTTGTAAACTTGTAAATACCCCCTGCCTAGCCAGCTCTACTGTGGCCACACTCCCTACGTGATCAAGCGATTTCTCGCTCCGTTCCTTTAGAAGCTAAATTCTCAGCGAGCGCAATTGCGCAAATAAAACGCCTGCATTTCGTTCCGTCCACGGTTATTTTGCCGTAGACAAATCAAGACAAATCCTTTGAGAATAAATTTCTTTCATAGTGCAAATAGCGCGCTATAGTGATAGACGCTGTCCTATATTAATTTAGTTATATATTTGTAGTGTCGGTTTATTTTTCTATATATTGTTACTAAATAAAATTTGTTCCTAAGCGAATGATCTCAAATTAAATTATTACAGTCAGAACCAATAAAGTTAACAGCAGTCAACCCCGTAACTGTTATCTACGACATCTACACTAATCTACACTAATATTATAAAGAGGAAAGATTTGTTTGTTTGTTTGTTTGTATTGCTCCGAAACTACTGGACTGATTTGAAAAATTCTTTTACCATTAGAAGCCGACATTATCCCTAATGAACATAGGCTATTTTTTACAACCGTGCGAAGCCTGGCCGGGCAGCTAGTTTTCAATAAAGATCTATTCCGATATGTTTTACTTCTTTGGTCGCTCTTACTATTCAATACTGAATGTATTGAAATTTTGTTTTAATAAGATTTGAGCTAAGTTCGACGTTTACAATAACTTATTAATAAATTTACTTATTAATTAACTCAATACTTTATTATTATATCACCAGTTTGCCTTCTTTAGTGATGTGGTTTATTCTAATTGTGCAGGCCGGACAAAAGAATCTAAAGATATCGGGGACGTCACGGTTACAATTATGTTCGTGATTATGCTATCGCTTAAATGGCTATTCGTCAATGTTAATCAAATTACACTTCTGATCAGTTGATCACTATACAGACGTACATGAAACTGTATCCAAAATATATTATGTACCTTTATATATAGCCAAGCCAAGAAGTCCTTTTGCTACCAGTTAATAATTGATTGACTTTCCTAAATAAACATTAGCTTAGTTCGCCCATTACTTACTTGTTTCGATATTTTTACATCTGCCTTCTTCATACGAGTAGGTGCTCTCACCAACGTCTGCATTCAAAGAGTTGAAATAAATAAATACTAGTTAGTGGCTTTGAGCTAAGTAGACTAGTGTATAGCTAGTACGCCCCCTGCCTGCTATACGGCCACATTTCAAAAAACCATTTTTTGAGAAATCGCTTGTTAAAGTTTTGGCAGCGTAGTGCGTGGTAGTAAAACGGGGCATACTCCTTGAGTTTTCGGTCAATTCATTTTAAATTTAGCTTTTTTTATTCTACATGATATAACGCTTCTCATGAATATAATCTTTTTTTATAAAAAGTGCATATTTTCTAAGATACGAGGCCTTTAAGATAGGTACTTGGAGTTGTGGCCGTATTGCAGAAACATTTTGTTGAAATTTTGAGATGCGTCCAAAACCGAACAAGTATTATTGGAAAATGGTAACATAAAAATTATTTTGCAAACACTAAAATAATTAAAATACCTTTATTAATCAACTTTTGTTACAGTAACAACATCACTGTAAGCGATAATCTGTGCATGCAGCTTTAATACCAACTTTCTAGATGCAGATATCATCATCATTTTGCATATAATTAATGATTATCTGGTACCTTCTCTTAAAGGCACTTGTATCTTTAATTATCGTGTTAACATGTACCATATATAACATGTACCATGTACAAGGAGGCCCCGTAGTTTTAGGTTTTAGCGTGGACTAGGTTCCCGTTGATATAAGTGTACTGTTTCCCAGAATTCTTGAACTTCTTTACAATATTACCTTTTCATAGTGCAGGATAAGATTTTCGTTTTCTACTTTTAGGTTTAGCAATACTGGTTTTTTTTTTTTTTATACTACGACTGTGGCAAACAAGCATGCGGCCCGCCTGATGTTAAGCAGTTACCGCCGCCTATGAACGCTTGCAACGCCAGGAGCATCACGCGCGCGTTGCCGACCCTTTAAGAACCTATTTACTCCCCTCTTGAAGAACCGCATACTGTAGCCCCCGGGGAAAACCTCGGCAGGGAGCTCATTCCACATGCGAAGCGTTCGCGGTAGGAAGTTCCTCTGGAACCGGACAGTTCTCGACCATTTAGGCTCTAGCATGTGAGGATGAACACCCTGCCGATGGCGAGCAGTGCGGTGGTAGAAGGTAGCCGTGGGCATCATGTCAAACAATTCCTCAGAATACATCCCATTATACAGACGGTAGAACACACACAAGGAGGCAAAGTCTCTCCTCAGACTTAAAGGCTGGATGAAGACTGGTTCGAATCAAAGTCCCAACTTATGTGAGTCGGTATTTACAACGAGTTTTTAGAACACCTTGCACCAACATGTAGGACATGGCTCTCACAGTTCTATTTAGACATAGTCTCGAATAATATAATTCCACCTAAGTTCAACTGCATACACTGAATTCGGCTAATTCGGGGAATTCGGGTAGACGCAACTAAGTACAGCAATGCATTGATGTACCTGCTTAGTTGCGTCTACAAACTTTTGGAGAGGCCAATCTACAATCAAATCAAACCTATAGTTGACAAAATAATTCCTATGGAGCAGGCTGGATTCCGTGGTGATCCGAACTGCGTGGATCAGGTAATGTCGCACACAACACACATTAAGACAGGCTGGGTTTCAAAGGAAAGAGAAAACCGTGGCAGTCTATATCGACCTTTCAGCTGCATTCGATACCGTATGGAGACAGGGGCTTATCTAGAAGCTCATAACCGTAGTGCAGATGGTGGGACTAATCAACTCTATGCTCAGCAATAGGAAATTTATCGTCCACCTAGGAAACACCTCAGGCAAAGTCAGGAAGCTGAACAATGGAGTACCGCAGGGATCGGTCCTGCTCCCGCTCCTGTTTAACCTAATAATTATATCGTGTGTGCAGAGGTTGAACATGTTACAAACTCATTTGGCACTTCGCAAACCTCTTTAATACTTTCCATATATCATATCGACTCTCTGTCTTGTCATGTTTTCCAGTCTTGTCAATGTCTATAAAATAAACATAATTTTATTAATTTAACGATAATGTTTATTCATATCAGTGGCGACGAGAATTAAAAGCAAAATGAACAGCGAACAATTTGACAAATTTCTGCAATTGCAGGCATCACAACAAAAACAAATATCGGACATTTTACAACTGTTACTATCACAACAACACAAAGCGGCTGAAGTGACTTCCACACCGAACACGACAAACGGCACGGAGTCATCTAGCTCTACCAGCAGAAACACCATTTACAACAGATTTAAAGGTGACAAATTCAATCCTGATGACACAACGATCGAAAACTTTATTGACTATTTCGAAACAAAATGCGGACTTTGGGAAGAAGACGCACGAAAAATTCAGAAAGAGCTTCTGTTCGCCTGCCTCACTCCTGAAACTTTTCACGACATAAAAGTTGCTCTGACACCACATTTTGAAACCAGTACATATGCAGACATCCGAACAAAGCTTCTCGACCTGTACAGAATAAAGCGCACAAGATACAGAGCACTTACAGACTTCTGGAACTGCATACGCGCTGAAAATGAATCAATGGAACACTACGCTAACAGACTTAAAGAAATAAGCAAAGATTGCGGCTATAACGACAATCTATTAGAGCGACAACTACGTGACCGTTTTGCCACCGGCCTCAACCACCAACAGTTGCAGATCGATCTGAAACAAAAATGGCCTGACTTACAAGAACTTTTAGACGGAAAAATTAAAGAAGTCACGTTTGCACAAATCTTCAGCGTTGCACAGTCACGTGAACGAGCAGAAGGCGATGAAGATGGATACGTCAAAGTCAACAAAGTTAAAAGAAATAATAGACCTCATCAGCCATCAACACATTCATCGCCACGCAGACTACGAACTCATCAATGTCTCAGATGCGGCCAGGCAGAAAGGCATCCACTAAATCAATGCGCAGCCAAAGCTCATACATGTAAAGAGTGTCATATACAGGGTCATTTCGAAGACTGTTGCATCAAGTCAGGCAAAGCATGTCTACCTAATCGAAACGACAACACATCAAGGACTTTTACTAAAAGAAACAAATTGTACAAGCTGAAACATAACGGAAGCTATAACGACTCTTCACAAACATCTGACTCAGATGACAATGACGACGACACAGATACTGTTTGTCAAATCAACCTTACAAAAAGCAAAGACAGCAAGCGGATAGACGTCATAATCAATGGCGTTCATTGTACGTTAGATTGGGACCCCGGCTCCGTCTATTCAATTATCAGCACCAAGTTCTGGAGGCGTATCGGGGCACCCCCTCTCACGAAGGCTCCAGGATTACGCGCCTACGGCAACATCAAACTCAAACCAAAGGGCCTTACAGACGTTACAGTACAGATGCAAGGGGAGGAAAAAATACTACCTGTCGTCGTCATGAAGTCAGCAGAACCAATGTTATTCGGCCTACAGTGGAGTGAAATGTTCCACATGGACTTTCCCAAACCAGTCTACTCTATCAAAAACACCCGACACGAATCTAATACCCTAAAGGAGGTCTTAAACAAACACGCTGCTCTTTTCGATGGTAAACTTGGAAAAGTCAAAAATTACCAAGTAAACATACACATCAAACCTCAAGCTGAGCCGAAACACATTCCAGCAAGGTCGATCAAATTTTCGATGAAGAAGAACATAGAAGTTGAGCTAGAACGTCTAGTTGAAGAAGGCATTATAACACAAGTAGATCCAAACGTCACACCAGTTCAATGGGCAACACCAACAGTCAACGTAGTCAAATCCAACGGTCAGATCAGAATATGCGGTGATTTCCGCAGCACAATCAATCCCGTATTGATCACGCACGCACATCCAATTCCATTATTCGACCAGTTACGGCAGAACCTCGCAAATGGAGAGAAATTTTCTAAAATTGACCTAAAAGACGCTTACCTTCAATTCGAAATAAGTCCTGATTCAAAACAATTCCTAACAATATCGACGCACAAAGGTTACTATACCTACAATCGAATGCCATTCGGGATTTCCACGGCTCCATCAATATTTCAGCATTACCTTGACAAACTCCTAGAAGGAATACCAAACGTGGCAGTCTACTTCGATGACATTGCAATAACAGGTAAAGATGACAAACAGCACCTTCAAACACTACGAATCGTTTTCGAAAGACTCGAACAAGCAGGATTAAAAGTTAATTTGAAGAAATGCACCTTCCTACAATCTGAAGTTGAGTACCTTGGACACACAATTGACAAAAATGGAGTTCGTCCTACAAGATCGAAGATTGAAGCAATTGCCAAAGCTTCTCCTCCAACAAACGCCAAGGAGCTACGGTCTTTCCTTGGATTAGTCAACTTTTACGAGCGTTTTATACCACATTTACACAGTGTCTGTGCCGACCTTCACGCACTAACAGGAAGCCGATTGAAATGGCGATGGACAGACACAGAAATCAAGGCTTTTGAACATGCGAAATCTTTGATTGTACGCTCCAAGCCTCTTGTAGCCTTCGATGACAATCGCCCGCTGTTCTTAGCCTGTGATGCATCAGAGAAGGGCGTCGGAGCGATACTTTTCCATAAGAAGAACAACGTTGAACAACCAATCGCTTTTGCGTCAAGGAAACTTCGTCCTGCGGAATCCAAATACTCTGTCATAGACCGCGAAGCTCTTGCAATTTTTTTTGCTGTCCGGAAGTTCGATCAATATCTTCGTGGTATCAAATTCACGCTGGTTACCGATCATAAGCCTCTCATACACATCCTGGGGGCTCAACGCAACTTACCGAAACTTGCTAATAACCGCCTAGTGCGGTGGGCTTTGATAATAGGGAGCTATGATTACGACATCGTATACACAAAAGGTGGTAACAATCTGATTGCCGACTATTTATCACGAATGCCCAATCCGGAAGAGCTACCTTCCAAAGCTGAACTCGCAGTCCACAAGATTGTGTCACACCTGCAGTCAGTTAGACTTACCGATCTCGCGCTTTCGGAGGAGATCTTAAAAGAAGAATCAAAAAAGGATACCACACTCAGACACGTATCACAGCACATTAAAACCGGCTGGCGTGAACAGCAATACTCAAGCGATATAAAACCATACGCTCGCAAACGCGGTGAACTTTCGCTAGAAAATAAGATTATAATGTGGCAAGGTCGAATTATAATTCCCGACACACTAAGGAAAACGACCTTAACGTATCTGCATCGTGGACACCCAGGCATATCAGCAATGAGAGCACTGGCACGTTTTTACGTATGGTGGCCAACCATTGAGGAAGATATTGACACACACGTGAAAAGTTGTCGCAAGTGTCAGGAGAACCGTCCTAATAACCCAGAGTTGCCTATTTTCTCTTGGTCCCTGCCAGATCAAACTTGGGAAAGGATTCACGTCGATTTCGCTGGACCTTTTGAGGGTTTATATTGGTTGGTCCTCGCAGACGCATTTTCCAAATGGATTGAGGTCAAACCGATGACAAAGATTACAACTACTAAACTGTGTGATGAACTGGACACGATTTTTGCTACCTTTGGCCTTCCTCAGTTTTTAGTCTCCGATAATGGGCCGCAGTTTACCTCTCAGGAGTTCCAGAGTTACTGCAAAGATAACGGAATTAAACATATTAAATCATCACCTTACCATCCAAGAACAAATGGGTTAGCAGAACGTCTCGTAAGGACTTTCAAAACCAGAATGTCCTCAAGCACAGAGAGTCTAAAGAAACGACTTGAACATTTCCTTTTTGCATATCGCATCACTCCCCACAGCACCACTGGCAAGGCGCCGAGCCAGCTGATGTTTGGGCGTCAGATAGCTTGCGTCCTTGATAATGCCCGACCAAGTGCCAAAAGGTCATTACAATACAAGCAAATACAAGCTAACGTGAACTCCGATGACGAGACGCCGAATTATGGACCCGGTGATGCTGTGTATGTACGTGCTAGAGATCAATCACGATGGGAACCAGCCACAGTATCACGACGGACT
This sequence comes from Apotomis capreana, assembly GCA_947623375.1. Taxonomy (NCBI): domain Eukaryota; kingdom Metazoa; phylum Arthropoda; class Insecta; order Lepidoptera; family Tortricidae; genus Apotomis; species Apotomis capreana. The sequence continues at coordinate 17,914,118 of OX392505.1, read as the reverse complement.
CATCGATACTCATATGTCATCAACACTCCAGTGGGTGTGGAAAGGAGGTATCACGCGGACCATATACGTCCCCGACTCACTGGTGACGACGAAGGTTCCTCTGGACGGACATCTCACACTCATCTTACGCCAGTCGCATCTTCGACCCCAATACTAGAAACTGCACAAATACCTAGAGCGTCTCAAGTGCCAGAAAACGAATCTGAAGCTGTTCCAGAAGCTGCTACATGACGATCACCGCAGAACGCGGCCAACACACCGACTACACCTATGGCTCCACGTCGCAGCAAGCGTATCGTTAGACCACCCCGACGCTTAATAGACGAAATGGAAAATTGAGTCTTAGAAAGGCGGACGAATGTTACAAACTCATTTGGCACTTCGCAAACCTCTTTAATACTTTCCATATATCATATCGACTCTCTGTCTTGTCATGTTTTCCAGTCTTGTCAATGTCTATAAAATAAACATAATTTTATTAATTTAACGATAATGTTTATTCATATCAGAACAGGAGTGGGGTCAGGACCGATTCCGAAAACAGAGAATCGGAAATTTATGTATGCTGATGGATGACTTGGGATGGCCTTCACAAACCAGGATGGCAAATTTAAACCCTCGAAGAAAGCCCTTACTTGCGACCTGGAATGTTTTGATTAATACTTAAAAAAATGGATACTGCAGCCCAATGCTAGTAAAACAGAAGTTGCGACATTTCATTTCTGTAAGAAAGAAGCAAATTATGAGCCAAATATCTGCTTCAGAGAGACGGCGCTTAAATTAAATCCTACACCGAAGTACTTGGGTGTCACTCTAGACCGCAATCTTAAGTATGCGCCACACATTAGTAAGTTAGGGAAGAAGCTACAGACACGGAATAACATACTCCACAGATTAAGGGGAACTACTTGGGGACCAACAGCTGACGTGCTACGCACTACCGGCCTTAGCCTAGTTTACTCCATGGCAGAGTACTGCTTGCCAGTTTGGCTAAACAGCGCACATGTGCATCGGATAGACGTGCTAGACCAAACCATGCGATGCATATTGGGAACCATCAAATGTTCTCCTCTGATTTGGTTGCCTGTGTTTAGTCATACAGCTCCCGCCCAACTAAAAAGATAACAGGCACTGGTCCACGAAGCACAAAAATTCGTGAATCGTCCCAATTTGCCCATCCACGTAGAGTTCGCAAACCTGCCGCCTCATCGGTTGAAGTCGAGGCACCCACTGTACAATAGAAGAACTTATAATTGTATATGAATGACTGTACATAATATGCCATACGAATAAATCAAATAAATAATAAGTACTATCGGTACTTACTGTTGTGAAACAAATAAAATGACGCTTATTTCGTTTATATTAAAGGGATTCATCGTAATAACACTAGAATATACGTTATTCATATAGGACGCAACTCAAAAAAATATTATAAATGTATGCTATACAGCCACAACTGGCAAGTGGCTGTCTTGCAGGGAGTCAACTGACAAGTTTTGGTCAGATCCATAAGGCCACTTGTGGAAAAAATGCTTTTAAGGACACTTTTTCTTATGGCTCTCGAAATAAGGTCATAAATTAAACTATCCTGACTACGAATCCGCAATAATCTAAAAAAAATTTTTTTTTTGAGTTGTGGCCGTATAGCAGGCAGGGGGCGAGTAGGTTTGTTTCTAAATTGCAGAAATTTGTCAATTTACGTGTTCAACCTCCATTTACGCCGTTTTTAATTAGTTAAAAAAACTGAAACTTAAAAAATCGAACGTACTTACAAAATTTTGTAAGCCTGTTAATTAGATTTAAGTCTCTAAATATTTATAAATTCATAAATAAACGAAAATAAGTTGTATTGTATGCGAGCTCTAGACAAAAACAGCCAAAAATCATCTAAATATCAGATCTAATAAAGAACTTTGGAACAAGCTGGAAACGAAACGAAAACTATTTGCTTCCTCATATCGCTCGGTCCATTATGTCCCACACATCGACTGAATTTTATTTTTTTACGACAATTTATTGCACCTATTTGTATTGTATCGACTTTATTGAATAAATTATCGATTTTGGTTTTTTTTTGTACAGTGCCATCAGATATATTGCAGCATATAAGGCGTTCATAAATATATGAACACGTCTATTATTGACTGTGCGTTACAATACATGTTCAGATATTTATGAACGCCTTATGTGCTGCGATATATCTGATGGCGACTGTACTAGAAGGTGTCCGCATCTTCATCTGCGTAACCTATTTTTCATCTTTGCTGTAGTTGCATAAAAAGTCAAGCTGTTCCTGTACCAAAATTGATTACGTGATAGGCGGTCAAAGTAATTTTTAACAACAGTTGGAGCTCATACATCCTGTTTCACGCTGTTAAGATTTTCCCTGACCTCGTCTCCATACAAAACTGTTATTCAATACAAGTTTATAGGTAGTATCAATTGTGAGTATGAATATGAGTAAATATCAAGTTCACGAAGAACGTAAACGATCAACAAGCATAACTAAACGACATGAGACTACACGCGCGTAAACACCATATTGTTATTTTCACAGTGGTTAGCACTGCGTAGGTATTGTTTCGCAATCACAAACGGTGGCGGGGCATGTTTGAATGTGTTCGATCAATCTTGTGTACAAACCTTGAACACATGTATTACGTTCACATGTACGATTATGTTGCATTACGTTCGATCATACTAAAGTGACAATGGGCGTGGCCATTGCTCATAGAACCGACAACCTCTGAGGTTGAAAATTTCTCTGGCGGCGTCCACGTACTGGAAGATGCAGCGTGGGAAGCTTCTAGAAGTTAAGGTGAAGGTCACGGGAAGGTGTTGAATGTGGGTGTCGCAGGACCTTTTAACGTGGACATCCTAGAGGGACGCCTTTGTACAGCAGTGAACCTTTTCAGCTACTGTGGGCAGTGGGTATGATTATGATTAATTTTTAATAGACTTCAAAAAAGGAAGTTCTGAAGTTATTCACTTTCGACATTTTTTCGGTGTTTCTGTTGACTTTTGTGGCATTGATTCAAGCTATTTTGTGGAGATCCTGGAGTTCCTGGACATCTAAGAGAAAGTCCAAATGTTTCTCTAACCTTGTTTTTTAAAAGTGGCAAACACAGCTTCTACTGGTTTGGCACAAGTGATACTGATAGCAGATGGGACGTTTGAATTAAATAATTATGTTCGATCTTGTGCATAAACATAGACATAATGTTTAACAAAGTATGTAGAACAAATACCAAAAGTTGTGTGCGAAGAAAAGTCGACAGTTTTACTAAACCCATAATTTCGAAATGTTTTTGTGAGATGGCAGAAAGCACAAGCTTGTCGACGTTGCAAAATTGGATTAAGTTGCTTAACTGATCCTTACAAGAAATAAACACTCCACAACTACATCGTGCTTTGCAATTTAAGCCTTTTTAGGGTTCCGTACCCAAAGGGTAAAAACGGGACCAGGGGAGCAACTTTATCCTTATGTTGCCAGTTCACTACTTGTCTTACTCGCTTGAAGCGATTTGCATCGCTAAGGAACGGAACTCGTAGTATTTCCTGAAAATTACTAATTGGGTCTATTCAAGGCAACAGTGAATAGGATACTGCTAGTGCTGAACCAGCGACTCACCATCAGGTCAGGTCTTATCATCAGGTGTTACTGAGCTCAATTGCTGGTCAGTTTATGAAAAAAAAAACGCTAATCGCAATTTATTAGAATTAGAATGGAATTAGAGATTAAAATGTTCTGTTGTTTCCTTAAATAAAACTTTTTAATTGTAATAGCAGCAGCATTGACCGACCCGTTTTTTTTCTAACCATTCATCACTGTCAACAAAAAAGTTTTTTGAAAAAACGTGGCTCGGAACGGAACGGCTTACGAAAGGACTTCTTAATACCTCTGTCTTTTTACCCACGGTCTTGTAGGAACTGAAAACGCACTGCATTGAAATGAAATTGAATTAGCATTCTAACAGGTGGCAAAGGAACAAGTATTTTTTATTGATTCGTACAGATTAGGAATTAGTTTTTATAAAAAATGAACTTTTTTAATAACCATCCTCAGTTGCTATTATAAAATACATCCAAACTTAATGAGGTTGCGTCATTTTACAGAATTTTCATCTTCCGCATTCCGGCTCCATCATCAGAACAGCTCCATAATATGATTTTCCTTTCACCTAATTTCAACTTATTTCACCTAATTTCAACCTTATCAATATGGATCAATGTTGTAATTAGCAAAATGGTTGACCCACTTTTTAAAAGGTTGTAAAAAATATAATTTTCTTTTCTGGCGCCGATAAGGGTATCGGCAGACAATAAAATATTATAGCCAACACTAAATTAATTCCTACCCAACCTAGTTACAGAGTCCGGTATGTATAGAGACGGCATACTTAGCATTAATGCAGGTGCGTCCAAAAGTGCATAGTTTGCGTCTGGCGTAGATAAGCTTTAGAACCTAAGAACATTTTAATTAAATAAAGACAGTCTAATATCGACCACCGTACGAATAACTTGTATTTTAATTATAAGTTTAGTTTTTAAAAAGTAGTTTTCACTCCGGCGCGATTTGACTGGCGCTGCGGACAGGATACCGGTACGAAATCCTGCGCCTGTGAGGATCACGAATTGATCCGAGTGCATGACTTTCGTTAACGTATTTACGTGATAACTGGTATCTTCGAACCAAATAAATTTGTCTCAGTGCCTGGAGGACAACACGAAAACGCCTGCGGCTATAATTGGAGGAAATGGGGAAAAGCGTACTGTGAGTAGACCTCTTCACTGTCCCGTCTATCCCTGTTCTTATTCCATTGGCTGTGTAATTTAGTGTAGACTTTATAATAAGCTCTCTATACAAACTCTATAGTTGCGAATTATATCGTCCTAATATTAAGTTAGTTAAGTGTGTTTAAAAAACGATTATTAAAATACTAAATGGAAGAAATAGGAATAGCTCCCAGAGATAATAATATTGAAGAAAATATTGTAAATCCCAGAGAAAATATGGATCAAATCAAAGTAATTCCTAGAGAAATGATGGATTTAATTCCGAAATTTGATGGTGATGAAAAATTGTTAAATTTATTTTTAAGTAAAAGTGAGTATGTAATTCAAGCTTTTAGAAACCCCGAAAATCTTGCTCAGGATTTGTATATATTTCATGCAATTACTGGCCGGCTTACTGGCAAAGCCGCCCACTTGATTAGCGAACGCCAAGATATAGATACTTGGATGCAATTAAAAAAGCTGTTAACTCAACATTTCGGCGACCCGAGGTCAGAGGAGTGTATTGCGATAGAATTAGATAATTTAAAGATTAGGCACAGTGAATCATACGCTAGCTTCTGTAATCGTATCCAAAATGTCAGAAGTACATTATTTGCCAAAATAAATTTAATTGAAGATCCTCGTGAAAAAGAAACGAAAAAGACAATTTATAATCACTTGTCCCTAAACGTCTTTCTTTATAATTTGCCGTAAGACATGTTACGCATAGTGAGACTCAATAACCCCAAGCAGCTGGAAGACGCTTTAACAATAGTGATGGAAGAAGTCAATTTCTTAAACCAGTATAACGCAAAAAATAGAAACAATAGTAAGCCTTCACAGCAAAGGCCCATTTTCCCACAAAATAATAATTTTGGACAGAATATGAGATTTTCTCAACCACAAAATGCAGGATACAATTTTAATACCGCACAAAATAAATTCCCACAAACTCAAGGTTTTAGATTTGGCATTCCCAACCAGTCAGCTCCACAAGGTTTTAGATTTGGAAACCCTCAAAATCAAGGATACAAACCTTTGATGCCCAATCAACGGTGTACTGCCGTTTGGCAAATAATGTTTCCCAAATATGACTTCCCAAATAACTTATCGCAACAGTTTTATTTCCCAAATGCATGTCTAGCAAAGTTACATTTCCCATTGTATTCATTTGGTCAAATCATCTTTTCCCAAAATTTCACTTTGTCAAGATTTTATTTAGCAAATGCTTATAAAGCAAATGTTTGATTTTGTCATAAATTATTTTCCAAACAAAATTTTCCCAAATTAGTCACTTTGCAAGCTGAACTTCTAGCAAAAGTCTGGTAAATTGTAAGCCCTAAGTATTCCTAAATATTACCTAATAGTAGTACGTAAGGCAGGTCCGACTTGGCTTAGGTTAGGTACGACGACGAGCGTAGCGAGGAGGAGTGTTAGGTTGAGTTGCGACCCTAACGAGCGAGCGTAGCGAGCGAGCCACGCGGCCCTATAGTGATAGCGAGTGGGCGAAACATCATAATATCACTTATTTCACCTTAAGGGAAATCCGACTTGGCTCAGGTTAGGTACGACGACGAGCGTAGCGAGGAGGAGTGTTAGGTTGAGTTGCGACCTTAACGAGCGAGCGTAGCGAGCGAGCCAAGCGGCCCTATAGTGAGTGGGCCAAACATCATAGTATTACTTATTTCACCTTAAGTATACTGGGATATAAATCGTATGCCATATAATATTTTGGGATAAGAATGTTATGCCAAACGATATATTTGCAAAAAAAAAATTGGAAAAGTAAAACTTGACAAGTAATTATTTGCTAAGCAACCACTTGCTAAACAAAATGTTTGCAAACTGTAAATTTGCGATACGTAGTTTTGCTAATTGCACTTTTTGCCAAATAAAAATTTGGGAAACAAAATTTGCGATGTGATACTTTGGGAAAGATTATTTGCCAAACATTAGTAATCCCCAATCAACACACACCAAACTTCAAATTTGGGATTCCCCAACAAGCAGGTTATAGACCATTTGTTTCTAATAACAATCAATTTAGACCTAATAATTTCCAGCCAGCACACCAACCGCAATTTAAATTCGGTATTCGACCTCCATATCAACAACCACAAGGTCAAGGCCAATCTTCGCACCAATATAATAACGATGTCTCTATGCGAACAGCACCCCAACCAAAACCAAACTACATACCCCCGCGAACAACTAACAATTTGTTTTACGCAAATGAACTTCAAGAAATCGAACCTGCCCCTGAAAATTTCAATGAACCGAACGCCCTTGACTCAAACTACCAACAGTATTACACGCAAACTGAAAACGAAGAATACTTCTTAGACGATCAATATGAGACTGAAATGTTACATAACTTGCCTGAAAATGAAAATTTTCCCATAAAAGCCTCTACGACAGATCCCCAGAAATAGTACACCTTAACCATCATAATGCCTTAAAACTGCCACACATTGAAATTCCCGAAATAAACTCCAAATTCATGATAGACACTGGAAGCACACGATCATTCGTAAGCCCTGATATTGCAAACAAATACTTTTCCGAATTCAAATATAATGAACCATTTGAAGTAGTAAGTACCCATGCTCGAAGCTCTCACGCTGAAGTAATCGAAATCCCATTGCTGAAAACTTTTAAGAGTTGTGACACTCATAAATTTTATGTATACGAAGTCGATAATAGTTACGGAGGACTAATTGGCTCAGATTTACTGAAACAACTTGACGCTAACATTGACATGAAAAACCAAGTACTGATAACGCGAGACACACAAATACCTATAATTTACCGTCCACCTTACACAATTCGCATTGAACCCCGATCTGAAACACGCACGAAAATTCCCGTAAATCTTTATAGTGGAAATGCAATTATAAACCATATAGATTTCGGCGAAGGTGTACGAACACCAACAGCACTTGTAGAATGTACAGAAGGCTTTGCAACCACGGTTATCCAAAATACATCCGATAATCACTTTGATATAAAATTTAGTAAACCTCTCAATGTCACACCATATGAACCAAAAGAAATAGAAATTAACGGTCTACATTCAGTAGATAGCTGTGAAAAGGATGAAATTTTAACACAAAATTTAAGTAAATTACGATTAGATCACATGAACTCGGAAGAACGAAATCAAATTTACAATTTGTGTTTAGAATACAAAGATATTTTTTACACTGAACATTTACCATTAACCTTCACAAATCAGGTAAAACACAAAATCCGAACCACTAACGAAGACCCTATCTATATAAAACCATATCGTCAGGCCCCAGTAGAAGCAGCTGAAATAAAAAAGCAAGTACAAACATTATTAAAGGATAATGTCATTCAAGAATCTCACTCACCTTGGAGTGCCCCGGTACATTTAGTCCCAAAAAAAATGGATGCTAGTGGAGAAAGAAAATTTCGCATGGTTATTGATTATAGACGGCTTAACGACATTACCATTGACGACAAATACCCACTCCCGAATATTACAGACCTTTTTGACAAGCTAGGTAAAAGTAGTTATTTCTCGGTACTCGATTTAGCGAGCGGGTATCATCAGATTGAAATCGAAAAAGAAGATCAGCCAAAAACAGCGTTTTCTACACAATACGGCCACTACGAATTCCTGCGCATGCCCTTTGGGCTCAAGACGGCTCCAGCAACGTTTCAAAGAGCAGTAGATAACGTTTTAAGAGGACTGCAAGGTATTCACTGCCTAATTTACCTCGATGACATTATAATTTTCTCATCTAGCCTGGAAGAACATATGAAAAAACTTAAAGAAGTTTTCGAACGACTCCGACAAACGAATCTAAATGTACAACTCGATAAAACTGAATTTCTATGTAAAGAAGCTAATTACTTAGGACATACCATAACACCCGAAGGACTAAAACCTAACACAGACAAAATAGATGCTATACTGAAATATCCATTACCGAAAACAGTTACCGAAATAAAGAGCTTTCTTGGACTCATTGGATACTACCGAAAATTTATTAAAGACTTTTCAAAAATTACTCGCCCGATGACGTCTTGTTTGAAAAAGAATAGTAAAATTACTATTGACGAAAATTACCTAAAAGCTTTCGAAAAATGTAAAGAACTGTTAGTTAGTGCACCTCTATTACAATATCCTGATTTTACGAAGCCGTTCATATTGACAACAGATGCATCTGACTTCGCCCTGGGCGCAGTACTTTCTCAAGGTATCATAGGTAGCGACAAACCCATCGCTTATGCCAGTAGAACCCTAAATGATTCTGAAAAACGATACAGCACTATCGAGAAAGAGCTATTAGCCATCGTATGGGCTGTAAAACACTTTCGTCCCTACTTGTACGGTAATAAATTTACTATTTTCACTGATCACAGACCCCTGGCTTGGTTAGACTCGCTAAAAGAGCCCAATAGCAAGTTAACTCGTTACAAACTCAGATTAAGCGAATATACATTTAAAGTCATACATAAAAACGGAAAACAGAACACAAATGCCGACGCTCTCTCACGGATAAGATTAAACGCATTAGGAAATGACAGCGACAACGACCAATTATCAACAGCAGTTAACGTAGGAGATACTGACAAACTGGACGACTACATACAACGACTAACTGATGACATAGTTAGGTTAGGGCAACAAACACATGACCCTCAGAACCCTACTAATAACGAAAACCAGCCCGATATTAATTCCAACACCTCTGAAAGAACTTTAAGTGCAAACGAAAGTACTTTATCAGCACCGACTGACACACAATCAAAATCTAGTACAGATACTGCCCATTCCGCTGTAGATATGGATACAAATGGCATACCCATTCTGCATGAAGCTATTGACACCAAACCGAACCAAATTCTAGTAAACGCCTGGCTTAAAAATGAACTTTTAGTTAAAATAGAATCACATCCAAAACAGAAAATCCTAAAGGTTTTCCTACCCTTAGACAACACTGAACTAATAAAGAAATTCCTCAAAGATTATATTAGACCCAAAATTAAATATTTTATACACTTTAACAATACCGAACACAGACGCCAATTTTCAGATATAGTCATTGCATTATTTCGAAAGGATACCATACAACTTTACGAATGTACTGAAAGAGTAGTAAACGTAACTGACGAAAAAGAACAAGAAGAAATTGTACTTCGATACCATGACGGCAAAACATGTCACCGTGGAATCAAAGAAACAATTTCTCATTTAAAGCGAACTTATTTTTGGAATAATATGGAACAAACAGTCACTAGTATAATTAACTCATGCGAAACCTGTAAAAGAATGAAATATGACCGACGTCCTTTCAAACCACAAATACAGCTTACACAGACTCAGACTAAACCGTTTCAAGAATTATTTATAGACCTATATACAATAGAAGGCAAATACTATTTAACTATCATAGATGCTTTTAGCAAATTAGCGCAAGCTTTTGAAATTCCCGATAGGTCTACCCCCGAAGTTGTTCGTGCCCTAATAAAGTATTTCTCATTTTATGGTATTCCCACTAAAATCAGTTCAGACCCTGGTTCCGAATTCAATAACAGACTTATGAGCGAAATGCTTTCATTTTATAAAATAAACATTCACATTGGAACCCCTAATAACCCGAACTCTATGGGAATGATAGAACGCTTCCATTCCACAATCGCAGAAATATATAGACTTGCAAAGTATGAAAGGAAACATACAGATGCCGCTTCCGTAATGACGTATTCAATATTGGCCTATAATCAAACTATTCATTCAGTAACAGGACTCACGCCGTTCGAAGTTGTCTTTGGACATACCGAAAGTAAAAACCAGTTTAACGCAGATTTTGATAAAGAATATACCCAGCAGTTAGTTAAAGACCATTGTAAAAGAACAAAATACCTATATAAATATTTGACAGATAAAATGTTAGCTAGAAAAGAAAGGGTTCAACAAGATAGGCAAGGAGAAACCAATTTCGACTTAGATAACAATGACGATATTTTCATTAGAGGCGTAAATAGACGACGTGCTAAGGACAAACCTAGGTATCAAAAGGCCAAGGCTAAGGGCAAGGTCCACAGAAATATAATCCCAGTTGAAACAAACGCGAGAGAAACCAGAGTCCCTATTAAAGATGTACGACGTCCTCCACAGGTTCGTCCTGCTGCTGACCCAGGCAGTACTGACCCGGGCCCTTCAACTTCATAAAATCGAGAAGAACCCCGGCGTTTTTCCAATAAGAGAGGGTACCGCTCTTGTTAGTTATAATAAATGGCTAGTTATTAAGATATTAGATATAAAACTTATTAAGCAAGACCTAGATTTAAATATACATAGATATAAGGAACTGGATAGGTTAGTTGGTTCATTTTCTAATATTAATGCCTCATACTTAATATACTGGGATGACGTAAAGCGACAAGTAAATCACATGTTAGATATCACTGTGGAAAAATACACTCAATTAGTTCCCAATAGCAGGCAAAAGAGAGGACTCATCAATCCTCTAGGATCTTTAATTAAACTTATCACTGGAAATTTGGATCACGACGATGCTATTAAATATAATAATCTGATAAATGAAGTCAAAACCCGACAGCATTCTGTAGAAAAGAAAACAACACTCATATCCGAAATGGTGAGACTTTTTACAAATACTACTGTAAATATAACTGACAATCTCATACAATTGAATACAGCCATAAATAAAGTTAATAATGACATAACCGAAATTTCAATAATATCTCATGTCAATCAGATAATACAGGCTTATAACTTGTTCTTTCATAATTTTCAACTGATATATTCTAAATTGAATGAGATTGAAACTGTACTCGCATTTAGTAAAATAGGTATATTGCATCAATCTATTGTTAACACTAATGAACTTGTAAAAACATTTAAGCTCATAGAAAGAACAGATAAACTTATTTTTCCATCAAATCCTGAAAACATTGTAAAAATTGAACAGTCAATTACATTGAAATCATACTTTAAGAATTCTGAAATAATGTTCATTATGGAAATACCATTAGTTAAGAGAGAAACTTACTTTTACTATAAAATTGTTCCCTTACCTATTACCGAACCTGAAACAAACCTCACCCTAATTATTTTACCTAAATATCCTTACTTTATTGTGAAGGGGTTGAATGCTAGCTCGCTCTCCACCCCATGCAAGCTCATCGAAGACGAAACATTCCTGTGTGATGAAATGCAATTAACAGTACCCATCAAAGACACCTGCATTCTCGAACTCATGCGATACTCAAGTAATGCTCCGTGTATGCAAATCCCGATAGAAGTGGAAAATGTGAAGATAGAGTTTTTACAGAAAAACAGATGGATTCTATATACCAAGGCAACTACGGATCTTGAGAGAACGTGTGCTAACGAAATCCTTCATTACACACTTTTGGGCACATACCTGCTTACAATTGACGATAATTGCGAATATAAAATTGGACAACATTATCTGAGAGAACAAACCATAAATGGAGAGAAAATCATATACCAAAAACTACCTTTGGTAAAGTTTCCTGAAAATCTGAAAACCGACATAAGACGGAGCGCTGATCCAGTACAACTGAAAGGAGTTGAGCTGACCGACCTGAAAGTGTTATCGTACGCACTGAAAAATAGTGAAGTGGAAAGTGGAAGTGTAGTGAATACGGAAAGCGTTAGCATAGGAACCATTGTTTTATATGTAATCTTAATTATAGGTTTTCTTTCATTCTTTTCGTATAAATATACACTTTTGGTATGCAAGTCTTGCAAAAATCAAAATAATCCTCCAAATAACGGTTCTTCGGATAATTTCGAACTAAAGGAGGGAGGAGTTACAGAGTCCGGTATGTATAGAGACGGCATACTTAGCATTAATGCAGGTGCGTCCAAAAGTGCATAGTTTGCGTCTGGCGTAGATAAGCTTCAGAACCTAAGAACATTTTAATTAAATAAAGACAGTCTAATATCGACCACCGTACGAATAACTTGTATTTTAATTATAAGTTTAGTTTTTAAAAAGTAGTTTTCCCTCCGGCGCGATTTGACTACCTTTTGCCCCATTTTAAATAAATATTAGTTTGTTTAGGTACTCAGGCACACAAGAAGTTGTAGGTACATTAAAGTAATACGTTATTTTAAAGCAAAGTTGAGGTGGAACAAAACAACACATTACACTTTTTACCTATTACCATCGTCCCAGTTTAAAAAAAAACACTGTTAAATAAGTATGTCATGTTACCCTGAGTAAGTACCATGAGTTGCTTACATTAATTACTAAATGCGTTTCGAACAAAGTAAGTTGAAGTACCTACACTAAATAATTACCGTTTCCATAATATTACTACTATACTCGTGGCTGAACGGGAATCACCAGCAGCCATGGAACATGTACTTACTACGTGATACTTTTGAACATTTTATTTCTGATCCTTTATGAACCTTTTTTGACATTCCCACGATATAATATTCAAACACTTCCATACTCGTTAGGACTCTCATGATACGGCACCAGATCTGTAGACGGCGACTTTCATCAAACGAACTTGTTCCGCAAACTCGTCAGTTAAATATGCCGATCTCAAAACTATAACCAATTACCGTTAACTTTCCATTCTTGTTAAATTTTATTACCACCGAATACTATATTACACCATACCTTGCACAAAAGCCTATTGACTCAGCTGCACACGTTAACGGTATCGTGATACAACAACAAACCTTCTGTTAACGCAGAACAATAAACTCGGGCCGAGTCGATTTGAATAATCCTTACAATAACCAAGGGATTGTTATTGCTTCCCGCTCCGCAATTTAAAACCCGGGCCGCGGCTTTAAATTAAGACCGCGTATCTATCGGTAAGGCCGGTCATAAAGGGCTACACAATGTGCAGGTATCGTTCATTTATCCCAGATGGCACGACGCAGGGAGGGCCGTTTCATTATTACATTTCACACGCACTGTTGGGAACCCCAACATTAATATTAGTTTAGTTTCATAAGTTGGTACTACTTATTTTATACCATTTCTATGTTTTGTTGTCTATGACTATATAGACGCGCATTCACTCTCTTTGTGCTAACCAAAATGGTCGCAATACACGTTTCCAAAAGTAAAAAGTTATTTTATTGCTACCGCGCTGCCGTCCATCACATACAAAACGAGAATTAGTGCATAGCCTAACAGCCTACACAACACGCACGTCTTATGTAATAGCCTAGATTTTGCTACTTTCGGTGAACCCTGCCGGAAGGCCTGTCCTGCCCCGAGAGTATACCTTGTCTATCCTACCCCTAGAGTATTAAAACCCAAACTTTAACCCTAAGAGCAGCTCTCGTCATTTGTGCGAAAACATGACTGCATACTTTTCCCAAAAACCTGACCAGTTTGATAACACCTATAACCTAAAAAATACTCCTACATAAATACATATTACTTCCACCTTTTTAAAGTGGGTTAATAGGTGTTTTAATTTTATGTTTATGAGAGATTTATTAATAATCTAAACTAATATTTTAAAAGGCTAGCTTTTGAAATTATCATCTAAATGTAGCTATATATTTTTTTTTTATCGTGGCTCACCTTCTTGCTGAGCAAGTGGTATTTCGCCAATGACTCGTTTCGAATCGCACACGGCGACAAGATTGAGGATTAATATCACGTTGTACGGTGAGGTGTGCTTTTTGTAAAGTGATAGCGATTTACAAAAAACCACGCGGTCTATCGGGCCTTGATCCAAGAAGGGCTATGTACGCTTCAAGTTGAATTCTTCATTAACCATTCACTAATACGTTAGTTCACTGCACAATAAGCTATCAATAGTCAATACTACACATTGAACAACAAAAATGAATAAATAATGAACAACGAAACTTAAACGCATGCGGCCATCTTGAGTCACGAACCGGAAGCCAAAATGTAGCTATAGTTTATTTCATACATTGTATGCGTGTGACATCTGTCATCTCATTACATTTTAATCGAATTTAAGACATCAAATGTATTTGAAAATTGAGATGAAATGTATTGAAATAGACTACCTATAATATCCAAATTGTTTCATTAAAAACGACAGTCGTTCCTCTTTGGTACCATTGGAGACATTAAATCGAAAAACGCTTAGGTGTCAGAGGGTCACTCGAATTGATGGTGAATGTTACGAGTACACCTCCAGTAATCAGATAAAGCTCAATATCCAGACCTCTGTAATTTAGTTTGTTGAACTACGAACAGTGTTTTAGGGTAAAAAGAGGCAACATATTCGTGTGTGTGGAATTTATTTAATACACCCCAATACAGTTGACGGTAAGATATTATAATTATTGAACGATGTCGTATTTAAGACTGAAATTATGTAAATATATATATATCCGTGATTTTAGGAGACAAAAATCGTATTTTTCTATTTATTAGACGATATTGATTCATTAAAAAGTGAATGGATGGAATGGAAATATGCCTATTAAGCTCACTTTTCCTTCCACGAAGAAATACACTAAGAGCTTCTTTGAATCTTACTCAATTCTTCATTTTTTATTATTGTTATAAACATAGAAACGCATTAGTTTAACAAATCTTCTGTCATGCTAGAATTTCTACTAAATCATTTATTTCAATTAGCACTAAATATACATATATTATGCCTTTTTCAAATCTGTAAATTACTCACACAGTCCTCTTTGAGATGTAAAACCGACTCTTAATAGCAAAATCTAGACACAGACTAAAGCCACTCTCTAGGGTGGGATGCTCAATGTGCCTGAATTTTTGTTCCCATTTTGCTCGACGTTGTAATTATTATGTCAAACCTTACTGAGCTTTACAGTCATCGAAACGAATGTTAGCAGCATCTCTGATGAACTGAAGTTACGTGAGTCTTAAACCTAACAAAACCCATAAGAAAAGGATTTACTGGCGTCGTTCAATTCGAATATCGCTCGCTTGTTTTGAACTGATCAGTTCACGTTTAGCTGCTGATTTGAGCGAACGTAGCTCACGACTAAGAGTCGCGACTAGATTCAAAACATGTCGAGCGTCTAGAACGACGTGAGTAAACTAGTTTCATGTATAGGTATTTTAATATTTTTCAGAAGCTGTTTACAATTTATTACCGGATGATGTTGATACCTAGTATTATCCTGATCAAAAGTAGCCAATATTCATTACGCCACTGTTAAGTAAATAGTTTAGTAGTCTATAAAATTATGAAAGTTCTTAAGCTTTAAGTATTTCCCCGTTTAATCGAACAAGATTTTTCCAAGCTAGGACCAGGGCGACTTTGATGAATTGCTAAGAATTACAGGGATTACCGGATAGTCTCCATCTTAACTGGCCTTGAAAAGGGACATTGTCGGACAAATACGTACACAGACGTGAACTAAAAAATCCTGTTTATGGGTAGTCCAAAAACTATTCAAGAATATTCTGGTGATCCGTTAACATCTCACAGATTCATTACTCATCCGTGACCATGGCTGAACCAAAAAATAGGGGTAAATAAACAATGTCACGTCAGTCATTTTCCGGTCCTGCAATTGGGAACATGCGACATAAAAATACATTGTACTAATCAAATGAGATTATCATACGAAAAATAATATGTCCCATACACCCCTCCTTGCTTCGGTTGCCTCATTGCTAAGGGTCGTGGTCATTTTCTCGGAACAGACTCTTCCGGATGATGCACCGCCATCTGTTCCTATCAGTAGCCGTAGTGCCAAGGGTTGTGCGAATCTGGTCTATCCAGCGTGTCGGGCTCCTGCCTTCGACTGTTCCAGTGATCATTCCATACTAACGAATGCAATTAGAACAGTCAAAGTGAGACGTGTCGACTGAACGTTAATCTTAATACAGGTTTTTGAACGTTTTTTGAAGTAGACATCAGCATTTATTGTGAAGATATACTTTTCGAGTTAATTAGGTGGTTTTTGAACTAGTATATCTAAAAAATAGGAATTTCAACTTCATGCATCTACCCTATTTCCTGTTTGGAAGATTTTCGGAGGAATGAGAGACAGTACAAAACTCTTAACGGTATTGGATAACAAAACCTTGGCAAACCCAAGTAAATCAATCCAAGGTACACTGTTAACGGAGCAGGCCGCACACAAAATGATTGTTTACATCTGAATGATTCTTGGAAGATCCTTTTTACCGATTCCTTCGTATATTTTGGAGAACAGGAAATGTTTGTTTGTTTCGTTGTTTAATATATACATTATACAGTTTCACAAAGTGTTTGAGGTACTTCGGCTAAATCAACCGAAAGGTTTCGTCAAGAACGTAAGATTTGTTTCGTCAACAAGCTCTGTCCATTACAATCAGTACGGTGTTTTTATTTGGAATTTCCTATGTTATTTTGAAGTGCCTGATTTGTAGTAATCACCCAGCGAACCTTGAAGAATTATTTCGAGTAAACTATTGGATGTATTCTTTATTAAAAATAAGGAATATTTTCACTTTCAAAGACAGTACGTCGAGAGACGTAAACTAGGAACTGTGGGGGATATAAATTAGAATAGTGCAGTTTACGTGAAAAGACCCAGGATACAAATTAGCAGTTTATTATTAATCAAGTTGTTTACAACACGTACTGTTCAAAGAGTATTTTAGAACTGACATTGTAGTCAACACAAACAAACGTTGCTAATACAAATTTTAAATAGCAACCTGTTCTAGATTTAGTTTTACAAAGTTCTAGGCCAGTATATCATACACAAAAGGTTTTATGGCTAATATCACAATTAATAATTTCAATACGCCCCCTTAATGTGCATATTCAATAAAGACATAAAACAAAACACATACAAAATCAAAGTTATATCAAAGAACACAATATTAATTAACAAAGTAAACAATTAGCTAACAATGCCTAAACTACTCATGCACCTATAATGCTTCAATTTAGGCAAAGCCTTTGTTAATATATCTGCGAGCATCGAATCTGTGGGCAAGTACTTCAGCTCGATACTTTTGTTGTTCTTTAATACACTTCTTATGAAATGATACCTGATATCTATGTGTTCACTCCGAGAATGGTACATTGGATCACCAGCAAGACACAACGCCCCTTGATTATCTACATGTAAGGTCAATTGTGCAAACTTACTTAACCCGATTTCAGTCATCAAGCTGTTCAGATATATCGCTTCTTTCATCGAGGACGACAAGCTCACATACTCAGCTTCACACGTGGATGTTGCTACACATTTTTGCTTTTGGGACTTCCACGACACGCATCCGCCTCCAAACATAAAAACATAACCAGAGTAAGAACGTCTATCTACAAGACACGCGCCCCAGTCACTGTCTGAGTAACCTTTTAGTGAATTACCTGTTTTCGTAAACACAAGTCCATGCATTCTTGTGTGCTTCAAGTAACGCAGTACGCGCTTTGCAGCATTCCAGCACTGTTTAGTTGGACTATCTAGGAATTGACTCAACTTTGCTACGCTGTTCGTAATGTCGGGTCTCGTTCCCGTCGACAAATACATAAGTGAACCAATTAATTCACGATATGGATATCGTTCACACTCATCACAAATCTCGTTAGATTTTAATAATTGGTTCTTCACTTCCATTGGCGTACATACTGAATTGCACTTATTCATGTTAAATTTATTTAAAATATCGTCAATATATTTTTGTTGTGACAATTTAAAGCCATTGTCAATTCTGTCAATTTCAATTCCGAGCATATATTTCGCAACGCCATAATCTTTCAATTCAAATTCAGCGGCCAGTTCTCTCTTGAAGCTTTCGATACAACCTCTTTTCTGCGATGCGACCAATATATCGTCAACATAAACTAATACAAAGAGTTTTGTATCGTGGTCAATGTCTTTAAAATAAAGACAAGGCTCATTTGATGATGCGGCCAATCCCATTAGTCTCAGTTGCTCATCCAGTCTGATGTTCCACTGACGACCGGCTTGTTTGAGCCCGTATAGCGACCTCTTGAGTAGACATACTTCGCCCCCAGCCTTCAAGTCATTCAACATCTTACTGGCTCGTTCATGTATAGGTGAACCACTCAGTTCGGTCCGTATAAGATCCTGTAAACATTCTTCTAAAAGTTCGGGTACTTTCATGTATATATCGATGGCAAAAAGCGAGAACGTAGTAACCGCCAAAATGCAAACTTTACACCAGAGCCAAAAAACTTTTCGATTTCGAGAAAAAAAATCATAACTCTTTCATTTATGAACGAAAATGCTTGATATTTGGATCTAATTCATAACTTATGGTTTTCTTTCAACTGGCATATTTAATATTTAACAAAAAAGACTGGTTTACGACTTAGTGGCGGTTACGACAATTGAACTCTTTTTTTTCGTTACGAGAAAACGCTGTAAACGCCAGAAATAAATGTACTAAAATGGTGAAACGAGTATTATTTCCATAAAGCATAAATGCTGTAACCAGATGCGTATTTATTTTAAGATTCAATAATTTTGACGTAAATGTCATTACGTTCTTTATAGGACTAACTGAAATGTGGTTAGTGTCCACCGGCAAAAAGAAACTGTGAAAATAAAACGACTTAAGTATCAATCAACTTTTATCAACATACTTTTTTAAAATGTTTCCAAATTTTAAATGCAGGTTTCTTACAAATTAAAAGTTCAGAAGCAACAATTACCGTCTTAACATATCAAATACTATCTAGTCTCAATTTCTCTGTATAAAAACATTACGAAAGCTACTTAAAACCTCCGTTGCTTATAACATTTCAAAAGGCTAATAAAATCTCTCATATTATAAAATCACAACCTTGTTCTTATCGTGCTAAAAACAAACATAAATATTCTTAGGGTTAATCAGACTATAATATTGTTATCCGCTTAAACTAAATATTATAGGTAATGAGGTTTAATATTCCCGTGAAAACTTTAAAACTCTCTACATTTTATCTCCAGTTTTGGCATTAAATTGTCTTTTAAGTAACTTTTATCGATATAAAACTCACTACCTATTAAACCCACTAACTATAAAAGATGTTTTGAATGTAAGTATTACTTATTATATACTCGTAAGTTTTCAACATAATTCTTAAACAATTGTTTGAACACAACTATCACCTCAATTATAAAAATATTTCTTTGAACTAATCTCACTGAACCATTAATATTTAACTTAAATAACTAGACGTTATATTACTGTGGTACCGTACAAATTAAAATTGTTATTATTTATTTAAATAAAAACTCTGAGTAATTTTTCTTAGGCAGAATATCAATTGACATTAAAATAGGAACCTAAAAATTGCATTCCAATGGAATTAGTTTTCATAATAACATAATTTAAATAACTGTTCTTAAAAAAATACTAAAAATTCCTCTAAAATGCATTGTTTTATAATAACACTCCTCAAAATGTTTGTCATAATTAACTCAAAAATCGCCCCTCTAAAGTAATGAAAATTAGTGCAATAGTGACTGATGGACATGTGCATTCTTCCTGACCTATCCTGACCTACGGAGCGCAGACTTGGTCTTTGACAAAAGTTCAGAAGTCCACCCTCAAGGTTTGTCAAAGAGCCATGGAACGCAGTATTCTGGGCGTAAAACTAACTGACAGAATTAAGAACACAGTACTGCGTTTCAAAACGCTGGTAGCTGATGTAGCTCAAGCAGCCGCAAAGCTGTATATTATGTCCGTGATAAAATGAATGACGACAGTTGTCGCAGTGGTTTAAGCAGCTGCCTACTGAGCCGACGGTCCTGGGTTCGAATCCCGGCAAGGGCAAATATTTGTGTGATGAACTCGATTATTTGTCGAATAATATATTTGTGCCCGGGTCATGGATGTTATTTGTATTTAAATATGTATTTATCTTTACCAGTATGTTCACTTGTGTCCAGAACACAAGCCTCCTAGAGCTTACTGTGGTACTTGATTAATTTGTGTGAGGTTGCCCGATATATATTTTTTTATTCATTTATGCCATGCGTATGGTTATTGTGAAAATATTAATCGAATCAGGCACCAGTTAACCGGTAAATTTTAAATACTGTACAGTTGTTTTATAGAATGCTTTGCATTGCTTTATAGAACGGAGAACGTCAGTTTAGAGTTTGGCCTGAGGATTAACCGCAGCAAGACCAAAATGTTGATTGTCGATCGTGCAAACAACAATTCGCCCGAAGTTACAGAAATTGCGAATTGTGAAGTAGTACAGTCATACATCTACTTGGGGGCATTGATCACAAACAACGGAGGCTGCGTAGATGAGATCAAACGACGTATGGCGATTGCGAGGTCTGCTATGGACAAGATGAAAAGGGTTTGGAGGAACCGTAATATCACAAGGACCACTAAAACCAGGCTTGTTAGAACCCTCATATTTCCCATATTCCTGTATGCTGCTGAGACATGGACATTAAGGGCGGCAGAAGAGCAGAAAGTCAATGCACTGGAGATGTGGTGCTGGAGACGGATGCTTGGTGTATCGTGGACTGAGTTCCGGACCAACGTCTCAATTCTTGAGGAGCTTGGAATTAAAGAGCGTCTGCTCTCTGTCGTCAGATCCCGCATCCTCAACTTCTTTGGACACGTGTCTCGGCGAGACGGAACGTCCATAGAACGCCTCGTTGTTCAAGGGAGAGTGGAAGGTGTCAGAGCCAGAGGAAGATCGCCGATGAGATGGACCGACCAGATCAAAGCCAGTGTGTCGGCTACCGTCAACGAATGCTCACGGAAAGCGGCCCTACGGGATGAATGGCGACGTGTCGTCAAACGGGTCACTCAGAACTCCACAAATGCATAATGGTCACGACCACTCTGTAAAGAGTGTAACGAAGAAGAAGAAGACTAAATAGGAGTAAATTAAGTTACGTAGTTGTTTATCTACCACAGCTCAACAAATTTAGTGCTTATCTGATTCTAGCCCTTAGATAATAAAGATGCGCACGTGACACCCCAAACTAGTTTGATCCGGCTTGAGTCAGCTTTTTAGGGGTTAGACCAATTAACTCTTAATGGTTGTAGTGAAACGTAGTAGATTACAGCAAAACTTTCTTCTAGCGATTACAACCGTAAACTAGATATACATATTATACTAATTAAAAAAAAAACATTATTTTAAATCGAAATCAAAATTGAAATGTATACCTATTCTGTAAGTAGGCCACTTTACATGTCTGAATCTGAATTTATCGGCATTTCACAAGAGGAGGCCGCTGTCGAGAAGAAAGCCGAAAAAAGTAAATATTTTTTTAATTTTTTTTAATCATCATGCGAGTGTTTGCTCGTATCTTTTGATTGCCTTTAAGCTGAAGATAAGCAGACCTTTGATGATATTTGATGTTAATTCCAGCTTTATACCTCCACGCGTTCCTGAGAAAAAGGTCTCGACAAATGGATAGACAGGCACAAAAGTGATCCTATTTAAGTTTAGTTTTTGGCGATTGAGGCACGGAACTCTCAAAGCTGCCGCGTCCCGCGCCCCAACATCGTTATTTTCTTCCAACAAAATGTAATAAAAACATTTTTGCTGTCCTTTCAATATTAATAAAGCAAATAAATATGCTAGTTATGTTTTATACCAATATTCACATTAAACCCGCAACATATTTTACATCCAAAAAAAGGCATGTACACAGACTACGTACACCCACTCGCTCCGGCGATCGCCGATAGACTAAATCACAGGTCGTATTCACGAGCCACATCGCCGCGAGCGCACATTTTTATTGCTGTATCTTCAAGCACTACCCACTTCACGTTGTGTTTCAAATGTCGTTACTGTAGCTTGCTGTTAATTCATTTTCGAATGAAATGTAGTAAGCGTCAATCATAGATAATTTATTTTAGGATAATTGCAGTAAGCTTGGTTCGTAATTTTTTCACTACATGCATAAATGCTGCAACCGCCACGGAACAAAATTTCGGCAACGCTGTAACCGGCACACCCTTTGATTTATGAAAGAACAAAATTAGCGTAAATGTACTCGTTTAGAAAATTACTACTATTTGGGTGTTTACAGCAATTAGATGTGGGCATCGTCAAAAAAATACATTCGTTTTGCAACGTAGTCCAGTTTTTTCCAAGCGTCGTAGAGCCATGGGACCCAGACCAGTCGACGCAGAAAAATTCGCTGATTCCGAATATGCAAAAAAATTTTTTTTGGCCAAGTGGCGGTTACTACGTTCTCGCTTTTTGCCATCGATATTCTCATCTAATAAACCATTTAAATAGGCGGTATTAATATCCAACTGATGAATTTCAAGATCGAGTTCTGCTGCAAGTGCAACTAACAATCTTATTGTATCAAGCCTCGCGACAGGTGCGAAGGTATTCTGGTAATCAATACCATAGCGTTGGCTAAAACCTTTCGCCACCAGCCTCGCTTTCTTCTTCTCAGTCTTATCAACGTTGAGTTTCGTTGTTAATATGTATCGACAGCCTACAACGTTCTTGCCCATTGGTTTATGCCCTCCGGCCGTTTTGGCAACCAAGTTTCGCAACCAGTTGTCAAAAAAGAAAAAATATTCTTGCTACGCAACTAGTTGCTCAAAAAGAAAACTTATTACTGTTCCGCAACCAGTTGCCAATGAAGAATTGTCTAAAACGGCAGTTGTCAAAAGAGAAATAATAATCTTTCTACGCAACCAACTACATATGTACTAGAACAAAAAGAGGAACTAGTTTCACCCTTTCGGCGAGTTGAAACCGGACCACAACTAGAACAGATCACAATTGGTACGTTTTTCGGAATAATCATTCAATTTTATTCTGAGACTCGTCTCAAGAAGTGAATAATACAATACTTAGTAGCACTTGCAAACTTTTGTGTTTAAGCTGAAGTGGTATTGGGCTGGTCACATCAGTTGCAGAACCGATAACCGTGTTATTAAACCGTGTTATTAAGATAACAGTTCCCTTCACTCGACTCAATTTAACTGAATTAAATTATGCTTTCTTCGCATAACGACCTACTTTAAAATATCAGTCTTAGAATGCTGTCAAGCATTCTAAAATAAATTTATTTGGTGATAGGCATTTGTTAAAAATATATATATCATGTATGACTTCTATCGCTGTCAGAAGTTGTTTGTCGCTTTGTATAATAAATAATTAAAAGAAAACAGAGCAAAATGTCGACTTTTGAAACATCGAGGACACTCTTGCGTACGCCAGAAAATGAAGGGGCGTGTATATTTTCAGGCTGCTCCCGAACAGATCTCAGGCCGGTGTCCAACATATTGAGGATAAACTTTTTGTGCAAACTAAATTTTTTTATATCATCTGGAACGCGAGTTTGCAGTCAACATTGCGGAGTAGGGGAAGATGGGTGGACACAAGTTTTTGTATGCCCCAACAACAGGACCGATTTCGACGCCCGCCATGCACAGGACATAGCTGACCTGCTTAGGTTCTCATTAGAAAAGGTGCATGGCGTGGTATCAGAAATGTTAAGCAATGTTGTTTGATCATTTGATATAATCAGGCAGGCAGTTGGAACAACTGATGATGCATTAATTTTGTTTTTCTCTTGTAAGTTTGTTGATCTCTTGTTAATAAAATCTGCAAATGTATTTGTTATTTTAATTTTTTTGTGACATTTAGTATATCGCAGCCAAAATTGTACATTAAAGTGTTTGACCTGCAGGTAGTACATAAGAATATACACTGAATTATTATTTATTTTATAAATATTGACACAAAGGTAAATTATGACAGGAAAATGTAATGTGATCCACTGCAATGTAAGCAGGACTCGAACCTGCAACCCTACGTTTCTGGCGTAGTGCTCTACCAACTGAGCTATCACCTATATAGCCGTCTTGCCTGCTAACCCACCGCCAAACAGCAATGTTCGCATTATTGTGTTCCGGTGTGGGGGTAAGATAGCCGGTGAAATTACTAGCATAGAGGCATTCTATCTTCGTCCTCCGGGTAGGCAAGCACTTGTGACTCCTCTGGTGTTGCAGGTGTTTAAGGGCGACGGTAATCGTTTTCCATCAGGCGATACGTTTGCTCGTTTGCCCCCTATGACATAAAAAAAAAAAAAACAATATAATTTCTTTGTAGTAAAATGTACAGTTCATTAAAACACATTTTTTTTAGTTTCTAGCAATCATTTATTTAGGTAGTTGAAAAAAGTAAAAACTAAAACATATAATTCTAAACTGACAGAAAAATTACCTGGTTTATTTTAGTACAAAACACTATACACTTAGGTGCGCCAAAAATAGTACCCAAGTCGAACGCAAACAAATCCATGACAAAAAAATGTATATTCAATCCTTTTGATTTACCAAGGTACGACAAAAGGGCTTATAATTTCTATGCAGTGACCAACAGAAATGAGTTTTTCTTTTAAATCGTTTAACGCCAATTCAATTTCTTGATCTATCTCCCTGTATTCCTTCTTTTTTGTGGGTGTTTTTTTTTTTAAATCATAATATGACGCTTCCGAATCTAACACATCTAGAAGGTGTGCTAAGGTAGGATTTTTTCGGCCAATGAAACTGTTAATTTTTCTGTGCCAACCTTCAATGTTGTTATTGGTTCTGAATAATTCATTTGCACAAGAACAAGTTTTGTTAAATTCATTTTTTTTGAGCCACTGATTTTGAAAATATTTATTAAATTTCTCGATTTTTTCGTTTTTAGGGCTTCTTCCCATAACATATATATAGCCTTCATTAATGTACTTTGTTGGCAAACGAGCGATCCCGATGCACCTTGATACGTGTCTTTTCATTACCCTTGTAGTTATTTTCAGAGATTTAGCTTTTTTCCATAAACAGCGGTTGAAATGATAGTAGCAGCCTTTGAATAATATTTTAGGAAATATTTTCTTGAAAGCATTTATAGCGGCTATTTCAAAATCCAGTGTAATTTTATCTGGCTTCCAAGCAGGAATCTGGGACTTAATCAACATCAATAACAATTGATATGTTTCTGTTCTCTTATTTGGTAAAAGTGCAAAAAAAATTGGAGTTATTATGTGGTTTTGATCATCATAACCGTGTATTGTATACAACTGATAAAACCCTTTTGGGCAACTCCTAAAAGTGCCATCAGCAAAAAAGTGACAATAATTTTCAATTTTCGTTTTTATATTATTATTACAAAATACAATTATTCTTAAATTCTTACTTTCATCAATGTAATCACAAAGAAGCATTTTTTCGAACTTCGACGGCACGATTACGTCAAGTGCAAGTGTAAAGCGTAATCTTTTAGCACCAACAATTTGGTTTCTTCCACCATATAAACCACTTTTCACGCTGTTAAACTTTGGCACCTGAGATATTAAGTTTAATCCACTATTGTTAAGGTCACGAATCATATCATTATATTGTTTCGGAATTGACTCGAAATTGCAGGCTGTTTTCTGTTTAAGAGCGTCCAATTTTTTTTTAATAATATTTTTTCCACAATCACCCAAACACTCTGGTTGGTGTGCACTTTGTTTCAATATTTCATTACGGCAATTTAAGGTAATATTACCTTTGCACCCTTTTGTGGTAAAACATTTCCAGAACGAATTCCCATTTACATATATTTTTTTCCGGTGATATTGCCGGTCATCGTACAGCATTGACACTCCTCCCCTTTTGGTACTGATGAAGTGAATATTACTCGTAGGGTATACATTTGAAGTAGACATAATGAATATATACTGAACAGCCGAGATGTATATGTAATGCAATGATCAGTGTAATCGCAATAAATGCTTGATAACCTTATGTGGATCACTGCAGAATAGAACGAGTATTTGTAATGAATTATGTCAATATTGACAACTAAAGAAGAAGGTAACTAGGTAAGTATCAATTAAAAAGTCCGTTTGATTTTACGAGATTATAGGTGTTACGGACACAAGCCGAAAATTGTTAATTCATAAGCAATTTTGATATATAAAACCGGCCAAGAGCATGTCGGGCCACGCTCAGTGTAGGGTTCCGTCAGTAGTTGTTCATCAGTCACAATAGACTTAAGTTACGAGAAAGATTTCAAGCTCAATAAAAAGGTCGTAAACACCAATGTAACTGTAATTACTTATTACCTTCTGGAAGTCAACTTACGTCCTTTCAAGAAAATTATGAAATTTTGCGATAACTCAAAAACGGCTCAACGGATTTTGTTCAATATACTTTTCATTGAAAGGCCTCTTTTTCATGAATTTTTACACAATTATTTGACTGAGCAAACCCGAGAGCTACCGAAGAAGCAGTGTTGAGTGCCTATCCTCAACAATAGGTGTCACATGTTATCGCTATGCTAGCTGTGAAATGGGAATTGAGAATCTTATTTGGTAACCAGATGTAAACAAAGATTTTTTTTTCTTTTTTGGCAACTGGTTGCGAAACTCAGCTGTCATCGACACTGGTTGCGGAACAGTAATAAGTTTTCTTTTTGAGCAACTAGTTGCGTAGCAAGAATATTTTTTCTTTTTTGACAACTGGTTGCGAAACTTGGTTGCCAAAACGGCCGGAGGGGGTTTATGTACTATATCGAAAGTATCATTTTTAATTAGACTACGGACCTCCGAAATAATTGCATCTTTCCATCCTTTGCTTTCATTTCCAGATAGAGCCTGCTTTAAACTCACTTCAGTAACTCCAGCGAAATCCTGACAATCCGCGTATTCCTCTGTGGACTCTATACCTTCTTCCAATGGAACTTCTGATTCAACGTGCTCTTCCGCTGGAATCTCTGGCGCCACGCGTTCTTCCATAGAAGTCTGTAGTTCCACGTCAACCATGCGATATATTTTTCTGGGCCGTCCAACATGACCTCTCTCTAATCTCGGTCGGCCTGGACCTCTCTTCATTGCCCTCTCCCCATCAGCATGGACATAATCTTGTGTATGGACATGCACATGGTGCGATGGACCAGCGACGACTTCCGGTTCTGAGTCATATATCGGCTGGTGAGGATCATCAGAAGGTATTCTCTCACATTCCCCAAGATCTCTGTTCTCTTCTTCATGCTCAGAAATATGTTCAATGCGTTCGTCCTCAAGGTCAGGAATAAGTACGCTTGGATTTTCTTCCGGCCTTTTGGGGTGAAACTCAAAGTCAACCGTTAATGGTTGCTTCTGATTAATAAACGGTCTTTCTTTTTGTATTTCAAAGGGATCTTTGTCAATATTCCCTGTTTCATTCTCTTGACACTTATTTTCGTAGAATTTCACATCTCGTGAAACGATAAATTTTCTCTGCGTTGGCATCCATATTTTGTAACCTTTCCTATCGCTAGGGTAACCCACAAAGATACCTTCTTTCCTGCGTGGATCGAACTTGTCCTTCCCAATTGTTTTGTCCAAAACATAAACTTTAGATCCAAATTGGTGTAAGTAATTTAGATTTACCGGTCGTTCACTCCACTTCTCAAAAGGTATTCCACCATCGAGACTTTTAGTTGGACAACGATTTCTCAGATGACATGCTGTTAATACCGCATCGCCCCAGAAACCAGGAGAAAGTCCTGACGAAATAATCATGCATCTCGCCATCTCCACCAACGTTATATTCATCCTTTCAGCAACTGCGTTTTGCTGTGGTGTACCAGGAATGGTTAATCTCCTCGCTATTGTTAAGAAGAAGGTTGATAACGTGAGCATGGACTCATTGTCTACGCTATACTTCTTTTTATACTCTGCTATTGGTTTCCTAGCAACTGTTGTTTTTATAATCTTTACACTAATATATATTGTCGTGAACGAATCACACGTTTTTCCTTGCTAATTTAAAGTGGTAGCAGAGATATAATGGATTTATGCGTGATAAATGCGTGCAAAGTTCAAATTGGGAATTTAGACCCCAAAAATTACAAAACATGGAGGTACAAAATTCAATTAGTGCTGAAGGCAATGCCGGGCAGTTTGGATATCCTTGAGGGAAGGAAGACAAAACCAGCCTTGGCGCCAACTGCAACTGCCGAAGAAAAGGCTAAGTTTGAAAAGGATCTTCAAAGCTTTGTAACTATGAACAGTGCAATTTTAATTTTGTTCACGACAAACATGTCCGATGACGTCTTGCAAAAAGTCGTTCGATTTGATTGTGCTAAAGACATGTGGGACGAGCTAGAGCGCATCTATGGAGGCACCTGTGTGGATAAAACATACGACTATTGCCTGAAATTCTTCAGTTACAAAAAAGACAAGGATCATGACATCATTACACATGTGTCAATTTTAAAGAATATCTGGAGCGATTTGTGTACCGAGTTGCAGAGTGAGGCGAAATTACCAGAAGTTCTCCTCATGTGCAAAATCCTAGACACCCTACCTTCAGAATATTTAGGATTCAAGTCTAGTTGGCTGTTAATTTCGAAAAAGGAACGCTCAGTCGAAAATCTGACAAGTCAGTTATGCGCACACGAAAGGGTTTTACGTCAGAATGACACTCAAGTCACAGAAGACGAGACTGCTGCAGAAGCTTTGATTGCAAGAACGAGTAAGGGTAGGAAGAAAACATTTTCCAAGGAGCTTATATGCAACTATTGCAAAGAAAAGGGCCACAGAGTTAGAAGTTGCAAGAAGTGGATCCATGACGGAAGACCGCCTAAGGAATCCAAAATTGTTGACATGAATCTGACAGTGATGACAGTACATTCGGAAAAAGTATTTGGAGAAACAAAAGATGGAGAAAATTGGTACGTGGACAATGGAGCAACCAGTCATGTCACCAATAGAGGAGATCTGTTTCAAAGCTTTATTTACTTCAAAAGCCAGCACACAGTGACCGGCGCGAATGGCCAATGTATTGAAGCCCTGGGCATTGGAAATATTCTAGCAGAGGCTGATGTAAACGGCAAACAAGAGCCGATACTGCTGAAAGATGTCTGGTATGTGCCCAGTATCAGCAGGAATTTATTCTCAGTACTTGCTACCCATGACAAATCGGATAATAGTGTTTTTGAGTCCACTACTCTAAAATGTACTCTAAAAATGGATGGACAGATCAAAGTCATTGGTACTCGCAGCAAGTTCGGCGGACTATTCAAATTAAACCTCAGATGTCTCAAGCCAACTGTACGAGTCAACCAGCTGTCCACAACATCAAATCTGTTACAGCTGTATCATGAAAGATTTGGACATCAAAATAAAAGCCATGTGAAGAAATTGATTGAAAGAGAGTTTGACATTAAAGCAGAAGCCACCAAGGAACTCTGTGAAGGATGTATCTATGGGAAATCACACAGGATGAAGTTCGGGACAAGACAGAAAGCTACACGACCTGGTGAACTGGTATACGCTGATGTCTGTGGACCCTTTCCTTACTCAATTTCGAAGCGAAGATATTTTGTCCTCTTCAAAGATGATTATACGAGATACAGATTTGTATACTTCATGAGAGAAAAAGCTGAAGTACACGCGAAGCTATTACTCATGCTGGCTGAAGTGAAAGCTGCTGGAGTTGTCATAAAAGAATTGCTAAGCGATAATGGCGGCGAATTCGTCAATACTAAAGTAGAAGCTACTCTCAACAAAGAAGGCATAAAACAGAGATTGACAATGCCCTATACTCCTCAACAGAACCCAACAGAGAGAGACAACAGGACTGTTGTGGAAATGGCACGAAGTCTCATGTATGCACACGCCAAGATTCCTACGGGACTGTGGGCTGAAATGGTACTAGCTGCGGTGTACATCCTGAATAGAACAGGCCCTACCTGCATCGATGGAAAATCACCGTATGAGCTATGGCATCATAAGAAAACCCCGACTGAGTCACCTGAGAATAATTGGATCTCAATGTTATCCACATGTTCCTAAGCAACGAAGAAGAAAATTAGATAAAAAGGCACAAAAGGGAATACTTGTCGGCTATGACTGTGATGATGGCTACCGCATATGGGATAGCGAGTCATTCAATTTGATACGGTCTAGAGACGTAACCTTTGATGAAAATCCCTTGCTGGGTCATCTTGAAGAGAGTAAAGAAGCTGATACCCAACAGAGCAAACGCGATGCTAAGCCTAATAGCCTATTTGACTTCGTTGTTCCCGAATATGGAAGCCTGCACGACAATAGCGACAATCAGCAGCCAATGATTAGTCATGATGGAGATAGAGCTAATGCTTCACGACGCCAACAAGATGGTCAAGATGAAGTAGCTGGGCCATCATGCATAGTTCATGAGCCAGTGATTGAAGTACAAATGCCTGAGGCTGATTCATATTTCGAAGCAGAACAATCCATTGAAGAGCCTGAAGAAGAGGTCAATGACATGATCGAAGCAGATTATGAAGTCGATGATGCTAATGAAACAGAGACAGAAAGTCGAAATTCTTCATCACTGACAGCATCCGAGATCGAGGAGGAAGGCAGGATGACGCTACGAGGGCGCTCAAACCTTAAGCCACCAGCCAGATACAAGGACTACATCTGCAACGTTTGCTTCAACGTCAACTCGATTGGTGATGAACCTCGGACAGAACCAAGCACGTTCCAAGAAGCAACGGCATGCAAGGATTCTGATGAATGGCGAAAAGCGATGGACAATGAGATCAATTCTCTCAAAGAAAATGAGACGTGGGAAATGGTACACTTACCCAAAGGAAGAAAAGCTATCTCCAGTAAGTGGCTATTTAAAATTAAGACGAACCCAGATGGTTCTGTTGATAAATACAAGGCCCGTCTTGTGATACGAGGATTTTCGCAGAAGAAGGGACTAGACTACGACCTAACGTTTAGTCCAGTTGCGAAGACAAGCACGATACGAGCTTTATTAAGTATTGCTGCACAAGAAAAACTTTCGCTCTGTCAGTTTGACGTATCGACGGCTTTCCTGTATGGAACACTGAAAGAAGAAATTTATATGAAACCGCCAGAGGGATACTCGAATAGTGACGGAAAAGTTTGCAAGCTGAAACGAAGCCTTTACGGCCTTAAACAAGCTCCGCGCTGCTGGAACTCTACGATAACAGAGTACATCAAAGAACTAGGTTTTGAACAGAGTGACAGCGATCCCTGCTTGTTCAAAAGAGGAGAGGGGAACCATAAGCTGTTAATAGCTTTATACGTCGACGACGGACTTATTGCTTCTGCAAGCTCCGCCGAAACTGAAAAGTTCTTTAATGAAATGCGGCAACGTTTTAAAATAACAACGAAATGCGGTTCCTACTTTCTCGGCGTTGAAATAGAACGGAAAGCTGATGGGAGTATCAAAATTTGCCAAAAAGCATATGCAAAACGGTTACTTGAACGATTCGGAATGCAGGATTGTAAAGCAGCTGTGACACCGATAGTAAAGGATACCATGCTTTCCACGAAGGATGCTCAAACCCAGAACTTTCCATATCGTCAAGCTGTTGGTGCACTATCTTACTTAATGGTTGGCACCAGACCTGACATTTCGTACGCTGTTGGAGTTGTATCACGTAAACTCGACAGTCCAACACCTGAAGACGTAGCGAGGGTGAAAAGAATCTTGCGGTATGTCAAGGGTACACTGACGTACGGAATAACGTTTAAGACTTCCACTGCACTTAAAGGTCTGAGGTGCTACAGTGACGCAGATCATGGAGGTGACGGTCCTACTGGACGCTCCACAAGCGGCATGATATGCATTTACGCGAATGGCGCAATAGCATGGCAGAGTAAGCGACAGTGTTCTGTTGCTATATCCTCTACGGAAGCAGAAATTATTGCTGCTAGCGAGGCTGCCAGAGAAATCATATGGCTCACTCGGATCATTAATTTTATGAAGAGTGATTTACAGAAAACGATCACCCCATTATACGTGGACAGTGAATCGGCTATAAGATTGGCTCATGATCCACCTTACGAAACACACCAGCGAACAAAGCACATAAAGCTGAGGCACTTCTTTGTAAGGCAGTGTGTCCTAGAAAAGGACTTAACAGTTAATAAGATCTCCACTAAGGATCAGCTGGCCGACTTCCTTACCAAGCCTTTATTTAAAACTCGGCTAGAGGACTTACTGAAAGTAGCAGGAGTCTCATAAAACTAACAGTCGCTTCAGAGGAGACGGGATGTTAAGAAGAAGGTTGATAACGTGAGCATGGACTCATTGTCTATGCTATACTTCTTTTTATACTCTGCTATTGGTTTCCTAGCAACTGTTGTTTTTATAATCTTTACACTAATATATATTGTCGTGAACGAATCACACGTTTTTCATTGCTAATTTAAAGGCTATCCCCTCGTTTTTTAGGAATTCTTCAAAATCTCGGTTACAATACTCGCCTCCATTATCGCTCTGTAGAAACTTGATCTTCCGTCCCGTGAAATTTTCGACGTGCTTCTTGTATATTTTGAAAGTTCTGAAAACTTCACTTTTCTTATTTAACAAATATACTTCGCACCATCTTGTATGATCGTCAATGAACGTGACGAAGAATTTCGCTCCATTTATTGCCGTATGCTGCATGGGACCGACCACGTCAGAATGAACAATTTTTAATGTCTCCTCACATGGTCCATTCGTTCTATAAAACGGTAACATACTCATTTTTCCACGCGCACAAATATCACAATCATACAATTCGGCTACATCTGACATTTTATAATCCATACCAGATTTGTTTAAAAGTTTGACGAGATCTTTCGCATTTAAATGTCCTAACCGTTCATGCCACAAGCGTACATCAACCTTTCTTTCCGAAATCGCTGACACAGTACCACACTGTTCCTCCAAGTAATATAAATTACCTATACGATTTGCGATCAGTTTAGTGTTATCATAACTATCTTTTACACTAGCTACGTCACCCTTAAACGTGACACTAAACCCTTGATCCGTAATTCTTGCAACTGAAATCAGGTTACACCGCAAATCCGGAACAAATAAAGTGTTTGGCAATTGAACCACGGTTTTAGAACCATTATTACATGTTAATAATCTCACTGTACCCTTACCTTGTACATTTGTGCTCGAGTTTGTCGCTAAATTTAGCTTACCAGACAAAGGTAACAATGTATTTCCAAATTTTCTTTCATCATTGCACAAATGTGACGTACACCCACTGTCGATGATCCAACTTCCATTCTCGTTGTAAACAGCCTTATCATCTGAAATACAATTGAATGTTACAAAATTGGTATCTACAGTTACTATATCACTACTATTATTTGACACGCACTTTGCACTATCCACACATTGTTCCTTATTCTTCTTTAAACATTCAGAGGCTCTATGACCGTACTGATGACATTTAAAACATTTGAACCTGAATTTCGAATTCCCTTGCTCTGTACCACTCTTCTTAGACTTAAAATACGTATTTCCTTTCATAAGGAGTGCCTTATCATCACCTTCTCTCTCGTCTCTAGAATGTTGTTCTTCCAGTATTTTAATTTTGAGTGTCTCCGGATCTGGTAATATGTCTCTAGATTCTATGGCACATCTAAAGTTATTAAAACTTGCCGGTAAACTGTACAGAAGCATAATCGAAATCAGATCATTATGCATTTCGATATCCATGTCTGCTAATTGACTCCTCACATCGAAAAAACGTAATACATGTTCTCTTATGTCACCACCTTCCTCCAATTTATGAAGCAATAACTGTTTGAGCAATGTCGCCTTCTTTGCGGGTCCTTTTGACGCGTGAATGGCCTTTAATTTCAACCATACATCTCGCGATGTTTTACACCCTCGTAGATGTCGTAATTCACTCGGACTTATGGATAGAATGAGGTCTGACTTAGCTTTGGCATCCGCAGTCTCCCAAAGTTTCGCCTCTCCAGGCTCCGCAGGTTTTTCAATACTGCCATCAACGTATCCCCAGGCGTCATTCTTTATTAATATTGCTTCGACTTGGATTCTCCAGGTCTCATAGTTATTCTGGTCGAGTTGCTCAATTTTCACAGTACTTATACTTACGATTAATAATTTGTCCTTTTGCACTAAATACGATCCTGGATCGTCAAGGCGCCCATAACCACTGTGGGGGATATAAATTAGAATAGTGCAGTTTACGTGAAAAGACCCAGGATACAAATTAGCAGTTTATTATTAATCAAGTTGTTTACAACACGTACTGTTCAAAGAGTATTTTAGAACTGACATTGTAGTCAACACAAACAAACGTTGCTAATACAAATTTTAAATAGCAACCTGTTCTAGATTTAGTTTTACAAAGTTCTAGGCCAGTATATCATACACAAAAGGTTTTATGGCTAATATCACAATTAATAATTTCAATAGGACCGTAGTAAGATTTTTATCTTCGCAAAACTGCCGCTCCATCTACAGCCGAACATTTGTCTCTAACAATCTCTCTCTCACTCATTCATTTGTCTCTTGTATCTTTACAATTGACAACATTTCATATTTATAACAGGTGGAAATTAATATAGAGATCGACAGGGCTTTATGTCGTGTACCTTAAAAAAAAATCTTGGAATTTATTCTTCTGTATTTAAAGAAATGTAAGAAAATACATCAAATAACTGCAATCTAAGACAATACGGGCTGAATAGGGTTTGTTGTCTAAACCAAAGAGCGAAAACATAGTTTTTTTTTATTTGACGTTGACAGATGACAGATGCATACCGAGTTTTATTAAGTTTTTTTTTAATAAGAAAACCGACTAAAGTAACCGTTCCATTAAGTTCTGGTTTTGGTGTTGCCACATTTTAAAATGAGTATGTTTTTTATAAATTAATAATAAAATAAATAATCATCTCAGAAAATAAATAAAAACAGAGATTACTTCATCTTTTTAAGCAGAATTCAGAAAAGTAATAAAATGATAGTCTTAAAAATATGAAATGTTGTCAATTATAAAAACAAATGCCATGTGCCACTTTTGGCTAGAACTTTTTTGTATGCGTTTTGTCTGTACCGCGGCATGCAATTTTCAAAATGGGCCTGTATCCGTGCATCTGATGACTACTATTTTACGATTTTATTATTTATAAACATTACCACATAAAGGCATGGAGTCAATCGTTCTGTTGAAGCACATAGGATTATTATATATTTTTATACAATGCTTAATTTAATTATTTCAATACGTGTTCACTTTTAGGCTTTAAGCAGGGCTAATTAAGATTATATATTAATTTCACATTTACGTTGTAACTGAAAATACAAACACTCCTAAAATAGAAGCGCCATAATGACCCAAATTTATTGTTTATTTTATTAAAACGTGTTGCGAATTTTGGCTGTGAAGCGTAAGTAAACAGGCCCCATGTGGCTCGTTAAGTATTTACCCCACATAATAGCAAATCACTGTTATTAACTACCTTTCCATGCCACAGTTTGCAGAGTATGTGTGTGACGCGCTTCACATTTTAGCGTGCAAAGGTTCAACCCTTTTATTGAACGTGACAGCATATTACCGATGGCTATTAGGGTAGAAGGCTTTTAACATGGATATTTCTGTAACGTATTTTATTTAACAACATTGACGCAGTAGGTGATGTGTAAAATTGTGCGTCGTGTTACGTTTTGTACTGATATTGATTTAAGAACATTGAAAAAATTACACTTTATTCTGCTGGGTTTGCCTACAGGTCGCATTTATCAACCGATCTTCTTGAAATTATGGAAGTTCGATAAGTAGGTACCTATTTTTTTTTGTCTATAATTTTTTTTAACACTTCAACAACAATGAACACTTTGTAACCACAAAGTGATGCCTCAAGAATGAATTACATTATATTTTAATTATTATTATCATTCTTTTACATGTTTTTTGTTTTGGTATCGCCTAGACATTTTAGAATTATTAATTATTGAAATTGGCTATTTACTGTGTGTGTGCTTGACATTAATTTATTATTAATTTATTTTTATTCTTTTCAATACCTATTTTAAGTCTGACATTGCTATTTGCTATAATTTGATTATTTTACATAGGTTTTAATGTCATGCATATTTAGAGTCAAATTATTGTACGCCAAATTTTGGCTGATTGTCATGTAGCTAAATACTAACCCTACCACCATTTATAACCATTTACATTCAAATAAAAAATAATTTTGTATTTTGTATTTTTGAAAATTCATAATAGCGGATATATGGGGTAAGAAAAAGTAGGAAATACAAATTTCAGCAATTTCAAAACAAACTCGCAAGATTTTACACTGTTACAAATATACGGGTATCGAAAATCATTTCCAAATGTCACAGCGTTCAAATACTGATGAAATGTTTTCGTTTTCATTTCCATACCTTTCCCAAAACTAGTTACAAAAACGTTTGCCAATTTTCACGGTTCTGCACATGATTCGTGCATGGCAGATCGGAATCCGAGTTAATTACAAGTTTGGGATAGTTGGAAAACTTCTTGCCCGTATGACTGTGTGCGGGATACTCAAGCTCGATACCGGGAATGATCACATGTGATTTACTTTGTTGGTTGTATGTCTGTGCTATAAACGCGGCAGTATGGTTCTTGTCACATAACTGCAGATCGACTAATCTTTACTTAGAATATGAAACGTGGTTACTGACCGAGCGATCGAAGTGCTTCCGTTTTAGTTTAGCCAGCTTTTACTAGACGGTAAAAAAACCGTAGTATATAATAACACAGTTAGTATATTTTATCAGCTAGAATGCTACAAAACATGTGGTACAAGGTCTAAGGGTGATGTACGTAGTCAGTCGGTAAACGGAATGCAAAAATAAATATACAATACAATACAACAATACTTTATTGCACACCAACAAGAAAAATATTACATGAGAAATCTTAAATTAAACATTATTATAAGTACTAAACAATAAGTCAATTATACGGACTATATTCTAAAAAATATGTAAAGTATGCTATAAAAACAATGTTCAATGAGCTATCTGGTTCGACTCACAGACAACCCCCACTAGACGGAGCATGTAAGGCGACCCGCGCGCACCAACGATATGGTACGGCAGAACATTAGAGTATGAACGTTAAATTGTACTCTGTGATTAAGTTTTTTTTCTCTGTAGGTAGAATGGATGTAGAATGAATGTAGGTACACACTAAATGTACTGTTCTTTCATTCTTAATATTTCTAGCTTTCCGTCTTCTCAAGCATTTATAGATTTAGATTTAGATTTATTTATTTCATAATAGCAAATAACATTGTACATAATTTTATTACATTACCCTAATATATATTTATTTTGTATTTATATTCACATTAATTCATATTATAGTTAGCATGCTATATATAAAATATACAATAGTAAGTAAGTTTATGATTATTGCATTTGATAACGTCTACAATAATCTCGGTATTTTTTAACTACATCAATTTCATTTATCGATTTGGATTTGTTATCATGACTAAAATTGAGACACGTCGTGGATCAACAATCCTCTTTCCTAGCATACATTTTCATTAACCTTTGCTCTGCAAACGGGGATCGATTAGTCATTCGAGTGTAGACACACGGCCATTGTACAGCCAAACAATACAAACATCGGTCCGCTGTAGGCACAGTTCGGAATAAAAATGATGTCGTTTATCACACCCTGTATACGCAACGGCATGACACGAGCGTATTTTTCCATTGAACTTTTTAAAAGTTCGCAGCTCGAAACGAATTGTTAGGATTTGTATGTATAGTTTATTGGGAATTTATTAAATTTACTTTTTGCATGTCTGTTGAATGCGTGTTTTAATCAAAATCGCGTTAAGCTGTACATCAGCCGTGGAATTAAAATAAAGAAGTCATAACTTGAACATTTGCCGTATGAATCCTTTGCTATCATATTTAATCGTGGGTGGAAAAGGTGCCGGGTTCAGAAAGACCCTCGTAGTCTGAAACCCACGGGAGTATGGTTTTCTGCCTCGCATCTGTAGACGCCTATGGGCTAGCTAAAATAATTCGAAATTAAAACAATTGAAATGGGGAAAATAATGGTGTTGTGTGGTTTTCCACGGAGCTCGACCTTCGGTCTCATATTATAAAGTTCGCAGTTTAGGGTAGTTCAAGTGAATAAGAGGAGAAGGTCATGAGAAACACATTCCGACCCACAGCTTTTTATGTTATGCAAAAAACAATTGGCCGTACCTGGGCCATAATTCTATTTATTTTCACAGTCGCGTTATTTGACTAATCAATAATCATAATAACGAGCGTATTTTGACTAATCAATATTGTAGATTTATGTAATAATATATTATTCTTGGTTACTTAACCTTAATAATCACTTGATTATTATCTTTTAAATTTGCTGTTGACATTTTGTATGGGTTTTAAATAAATGATATTTTTAAGTCTATAAGGCAAGAAGTAGATAAATAATAAATGAACTGACATCCTTTTTAATTTTATCCGTTTTCCGAAAGAAAACTGTTTCTATTTCATTTATTTCATACAAGAACAGTGAAAGTGATGTTTTAAAATTAAATTGCTATTCTGAGGCTGGAAAATGTATTTAGACAGTTTTGTCAGTTTTACGCCCAACTGCCGAGTTGATTTTATAAATATTCTGCCACTGAACTCTGTGCTAAAGTAAAAGAATGAAGAATGAAAGAGTCGAGAAAATACGCTGGTGAAATATATTGAACTTCGATTATCTTATTTAGTGTATAAAATAGTATTTTATGCAACCGTTGTATAAGAGGGGGCAAAAAACGCGAGTGGCATGGGTTACGATGTGAGCGTAGCGAACATCGTAAGAAAGATGCCACGAGCGTTTTTTGACCTACTTATGCAACGTTGCATACAATACTTTTTCTACGACTCAACATTTCATAAATAAAATGCAAATAAACAACGAAAATAATTACATGTTCCTGCTTGGAATCAACAAAATTAAAAAAAAAAACATAGTCTGATAAACTTTTTTTTTATTCACGTCCATCTGTCAAAAAAATATGAACTTATACATAAAGGTATACGTTCACTATACTAAACATCTGTCAAAAAATATGAACTTATACATAAAGGTATACGTTCACTATACTAAACATCCATGCACTGAAGATAAAACTTTTCTTTTAAGTTGGCAGCAATGCCTTAGTACAATAAGTTTTTTTTTAAATTGCAAATTGTGTGAATGCAGCTGTTTATCTTGCAATCTGTGGTACTAAGTGATGCTTTTTTGGCGACATCATAACATCGTTTAGCAGTGTTTTTTTGGGCAGTAGAGTATAGACTTTTACCGACTTTCATAATTTATGTCCTTATATTAGAGTTAGTAACTATATAAATGACAGAAAAAAGTACTAGAGTAGAAAAAATATATTTGAATTTAGATATTTTTAATTCAATTGGACTGCTTTTAAGACATTTATAGTTGAACAGATACATGAGATATAATTTTTCACGATTCTATTAAAATTGTCTTTTTCCTTTATTCTAATAATAACAAATAAAGTATAAACTTAATGCGAAATAAGAAATTTTCCTACAAAATTGCAAGTGTTCAAAGTTTGGCCGTACGTATTTGTCTCTACTGTATAATCTGTCATTCATCTTTAAAGGTCTATCTTAGTCTATTTATTACAGTTCTTCTATTCAAAAAATGCTTATAATTTGTGCATATTCAATTATTCATATACAAAAATATCCCAGAAAATTTATATAGGGCTTTAATTTAAAGGGGTTTAATTTTGTAGGAGAAATGACCAGATAGCTTTTTTTTTATTTATTTCATGATCGTGGAATCAGTGTCCTTCAGTCGAACCCACAGACCACCCCCACTAGACGGAGCATGTAAGGCACATGTAAGGCGACCCGCGCGCACCAACGATATGGTACGGCAAAACATTAATGTAGAAAATACACCAGTTTAGTTATATATATGTATTAAAACACGGAGAACGTGACCTATTCCCGAGACATTTCAGCGTTGACAAGATTAACAACTGACAGAACATTCCTATGAATGTCTATACTAAATAAGGCTGGAGTTTGTATTCCAACACTCCCTCTAAATTTCAGCCTTCTAACACAATACAACAATAATTACACGCCATGAGTAAAAAATAAATTAACCTATAGAATATACAAAACAAACTGTTAAATTAGAAATTAAACCTCAGCTCAGAGAAGATGGACATAATCCAAGGAACAAAATTTAATTAGCATTACGTAACATTTAGCAACATTTCTACAAAAACATGAAAATTCAACATTTCAATATATTAAGCACAAAGAAAACAAAATTATTCCGAAATTTACTTTAAAACATTTGGGTTTTCAACAACTCCCAATTTATCCCTGAAATGTTGAAATTTGGGTTTAGCCAGAGCTTTCGTAAAAATATCTGCTATTTGACAATCAGTACTAACATATTTAAGATCTATAAGTTTTTCATAATACTTCTCTTTCACAAAATTGTACTTAATGTCTATGTGCTTACATCTTTTGTGAAAGTCAGTTCTTAATTAAACATATAGCACTTTGATTGTCCATATTAACTACAATAGAATCTTATTGAAACTCACCAATGTCCAGCATTAATTGTCTCACCCATAATGCCTCTTTGGTGGCGCAACACGATGCCATGAACTCTGCTTCAGTAGTCGACAGTGCGACCGTGGGTTGTCGCTGAGTGCTCCATGTCACTGCGGCTCCATTTTTCATGAAAACATACCCTGTAATGGACCGTCTCGTCAAGGAGTCATTTGCATAGTCGGCATCTGAAAAACACTCCAGGATAGCACTCTGATTTGATTTGAAACAGAGTCCATATGACATCGTTTCTTTTAAGTATTTGAAGATCCGCTTGACTGCATTCCAATGCGTATTGTCAAAGCTGTTGAGATAACGACTTGCCTTGCAGACTGCATACATTATATCTGGTCTCGTAACTATAGCTGCAAATATAAGAGATCCTACTGCTTCTCTGTATGGTATCCGCTTATCATTTTCAGGCACACTACTTTTCTCTAACGTGGCATGTGGATCACACGGTATGCTAATCGGGTTGACATTACACATGTCAAATCTCATAAGCATTTGTTCAATATACTTGCGCTGATGTATAAAGATATAATCGTCACATTGCTCAATCTGCATTCCTATAAAGTTCGATGATTTGCAAATCTTCACGCTGAATTCTTTTTGAAAATCATTTAATACTTCTGTCAGTATATTAGGATCCGTAGAGAACAACAATCCATCATCCACATATAACAATAAATACACTTTTGCTGCTCTACTATTGCTCACATAGACAGATCTGTCAGCATGACTGTTTTCAAATCCATATTTCTTTAAAACCGAGTCAAATTTGGCATTCCAACACCGTGGCGCTTGCTTTAATCCAAACAATGACTTTATAAGCTTGCATACTAAATTCTCTTCAACATTGAGCCCTTCTGGCGGTTTCATAAATATTTCTTCTTGTAATTCACCGTACAAGAAAGCAGTCTTTATATCAAATTGCATCATATTTAAACGTTTCTCAGCTGCCGTAGATAACAGAAGACGGATGGAGTCATATCTAACTGTTGGTGCGAATGTTTCCGTATAATCTATACCATTTTTCTGAGCGTAGCCTTTCGCACAGAGCCTTGATTTATACCTTGGTCCCGTCGGTTCGTCCTTCACTCGGAATACCCACTTACATCCCAAGAGCCTGGCGCCATCTGGTTTCTCGACTAGCTGCCATGTGCCGTTATCCTCATGAGCCTTTAGCTCCTCCTTTATTGACTCGATCCATAACTTCGAGTCTTTGGATGACAGCGCTTCAGCATACGTCTCTGGAACTAGGCAGGACGATACATCAGTATTAGTACACAGACATATCTCAGGTTCGGGCATTGTATCTGTATTATTACGAGCACGAAGGGTCATAGTTAACTTCGGGGGAGGATCAATTGGTTGCTGAGGAATAAATTCATCGTCATCTAAGACTTCACTAGTCTCGACTGCTGTATGAGTGGATAAATCCGTACTACAATCGTCATCTGATTGACTACCATCACTTACTTGATGACTTTCAGGACCGGATAAGGAAACTGGTACCATATCTCTCTTAACAGAGTTTTCAAGGAACACTACATCTTGACTTTTTATTGCCTTTTTTGTATTAGGGTCAAAAAATCGGTACCCCTTTGTATTTTCGCAATAGCCAATAAAAATCATCTTACGTGACCTCGGATCCCATTTTTTGTTTTTTTCTTTAGGTACGTGCACCATCGCCTCACAGCCGAAGACTCTCATGTGGCTCAAGTCTGGTTTGCAGCCAGTCCATCTCTCCTCAGGTGTTTCATAGTCCAGGACGCGTGTCGGTGACCGGTTTGCTATGTATGCAGATGTTAAAACTGCCTCAGCCCACAGCTCTTTCTGTAAATTTGCATTAATTAACATACACCGTGCTCTTTCGAGTAAAGTCCGGTTCATACGTTCTGACAAACCATTCTGTTGAGGCGTATATGGTGTTGACGTCTGATGTTGTATTCCTGACAACTTTAAAAAATCGGTAAAGTTTTTACTGGTGTACTCAGTCCCATTATCAGTTCTTAAAATTTTAATTTTAGCGTTAATTTGATTTTCAACAAGACTTTTATATTCCTTAAATTTATCTAGGCATTCTGACTTCAACTTGAGTATATAAACTACTACTTTTCTAGAATAATCATCAATAAAGGTGAGAAAATACCTTGCACCTCCAACTGATTTCACCTCCATCGGCCCGACTATATCAGAATGAATAACTGCTAGAATTTGACTTGCCCGGAAGCCTTCATTGTTGAACGGAAGCCTTGCCTGTTTACCCTTAAGACAAGGAATGCAGGTGACCTTGGTGCTTGTAGACATTTTCACGCCTTCTGTATGATCTTCAAGCTTCTTTAAGTC
The DNA here is from genome assembly GCA_947623375.1 of Apotomis capreana. NCBI lineage: Eukaryota > Metazoa > Arthropoda > Insecta > Lepidoptera > Tortricidae > Apotomis > Apotomis capreana. Next base: position 17,870,649 of record OX392505.1, on the reverse strand, counting down.
GGAGAAGTTCAGATGACCAAGTCGTTGATGCCATAGATAACTGTCATCGGGAGCACTTCCGGAGCAAAAAGCTTGAACGGAGGCAGTATTAAGCCTATACATATTATTCACAAGCTTTGCTGTTGCTACTTCTTTCTTATGTTTGTTGAAAATTCGACAACCATTGCTGTTAAACTTTATACCGCATTTGTTTTTAATCATCTGACTGACGGAGAGAAGATTCGTTGACAGCTCGGGCACATAAAGAACATCAGTCACTTGTATTGTGCTTTTCGATCCGTTCTGTAGCACGTCGATGTTTACTTTGCCGCTGCACTCAACTCGGAGTTCCTTATTGTTCGCCACTCTGATCGTTTTGATTGGAGGTGGTGACTTGTCATAAATCCAGTCCTTGCACATCGTCATATGCATAGCCGATCCACTATCTATTAGCCATCCAGAATCATAGCTGGTTGTGGCAGAAAAGATGGCAACAAACGAGTTATCATTTTTCTCAACGCTCTTCACATTACAGTCTTTGCTAAGATGTCCAAGTTTATTGCAAGAAAAACATCTTGGAATTCGGTGACCTTTATACGGAGGCCCCTGCTTTGACCGTGCTTTAGCATAAAACACACTTGTATCATTACTGTCATTAGTCTTGACTTCCTGTAACAGTTTCGTCTTTACGAAATCGGCTGTTATAGCGACACCGGAGCTTTCCATGGCCATTAGCATGGGCTTGTATTGATCAGGGAGACCGGCAAGTAACAAGGTCCCTAGCCATTCGTCATCGACCTTAAAACCGATGTTTCGGAGCTTGTGCGCTGTAGTCAAGATTTTATTTACATACTCTTCGATATTTTGACAGCCGTCAAGTGTCGTTGTTATAAGATCCCGTAACAATCCCACTCGACGGGTGAGGCCGGAGTCATCAAAGGCTTTACAGAGGTTGGACCACACTTCTTTTGCGGTTTTAGCCTCCTGCACGTGGATGTAGTTTATCGGATCCACTAAAAGCACTATTTTTGACTTTGCCTTAATATCCTTTTTCGGGTCAACGGTCGTATCGGCGGCGACGGAGCCTGTGACGACATCCCAAAGGTCTTCATGCTCTAAGTACGTTTGTACGGCAAACTTCCAGCTCGCAAAATTTTCTCTGCCTTGCAGTCTTTCGATCAATGGCATATTATTAACGGATGACATTTTACTGCACGTTTTTTCGTCAATATATCATCAACGAAAATTTGGCATACCGTTGCGAAGCGAAGTACGTTCTTTTGTTTTATGAATTTTACTGAAAATATGTTTTGAACTAGAAATTGGCGTATTTATATTATTTAAGCGTAAATTTTAGCGTAAAGGGCCGCATAACCTGTAGAAAATACACCAGTTTAGTTATATATATGTATTAAAACACGGAGAACGTGACCTATTCCCGAGACATTTCAGCGTTGACAAGATTAACAACTGACAGAACATTCATAGACTAAATAAGGCTGGAGTTTGTATTCCAACAATTAAAGTACCAACACGGCGGCCACCGTTTAGTTGCGTCCTTGTTTATGAACCATGCGTACGTCAACGAAAAAAGAAATTAAATAAATAACATGGTAAATTGTAGTGTAAAGTGGTGTAGAGAGCTCATAAACATGGACGCAACTAAACGGTGGCCGCCGTGTTGGTACTTTAATGTTTTGCCGTACCATATCGTTGGTGCGCGCGGGTCGCCTTACATGTGCCTTACATGCTCCGTCTAGTGGGGGTGGTCTGTGGGTTCGACTGAAGGACACTGATTCCACGGTCATGAAATAAATAAAAAAAAAGCTATCTGGTCATTTCTCCTACAAAATTAAACCCCTTTAAATTAAAGCCCTATATAAATTTTCTGGGATATTTTTGTATATGAATAATTGAATATGCACAAATTATAAGCATTTTTTGAATAGAAGAACTGTAATAAATAGACTAAGATAGACCTTTAAAGATGAATGACAGATTATACAGTAGAGACAAATACGTACGGCCAAACTTTGAACACTTGCAATTTTGTAGGAAAATTTCTTATTTCGCATTAAGTTTATACTTTATTTGTTATTATTAGAATAAAGGAAAAAGACAATTTTAATAGAATCGTGAAAAATTATATCTCATGTATCTGTTCAACTATAAATGTCTTAAAAGCAGTCCAATTGAATTAAAAATATCTAAATTCAAATATATTTTTTCTACTCTAGTACTTTTTTCTGTCATTTATATAGTTACTAACTCTAATATAAGGACATAAATTATAAAAGTCGGTAAAAGTCTATACTCTACTGCCCAAAAAAACACTGCTAAACGATGTTATGATGTCGCCAAAAAAGCATCACTTAGTACCACAGATTGCAAGATAAACAGCTGCATTCACACAATTTGCAATTTAAAAAAAAACTTATTGTACTAAGGCATTGCTGCCAACTTAAAAGAAAAGTTTTATCTTCAGTGCATGGATGTTTAGTATAGTGAACGTATACCTTTATGTATAAGTTCATATTTTTTGACAGATGTTTAGTATAGTGAACGTATACCTTTATGTATAAGTTCATATTTTTTGACAGATGGACGTGAATACAAAAAAAGTTTATCAGAGACTGTTTTTTTTTTAATTTTGTTGATTCCAAGCAGGAACATGTAATTATTTTCGTTGTTTATTTGCATTTTATTTATGAAATGTCGAGTCGTAGAAAAAGTATTGTATGCAACGTTGCATAAGTAGGTCAAAAAACGCTCGTGGCATCTTTCTTACGATGTTCGCTACGCTCACATCGTAACCCATGCCACTCGCGTTTTTTGCCCCCTCTTATACAACGGTTGCATAAAATACTATTTTATACACTAAATAAGATAATCGAAGTTCAATATATTTCACCAGCGTATTTTCTCGACTCTTTCATTCTTCATTCTTTTACTTTAGCACAGAGTTCAGTGGCAGAATATTTATAAAATCAACTCGGCAGTTGGGCGTAAAACTGACAAAACTGTCTAAATACATTTTCCAGCCTCAGAATAGCAATTTAATTTTAAAACATCACTTTCACTGTTCTTGTATGAAATAAATGAAATAGAAACAGTTTTCTTTCGGAAAACGGATAAAATTAAAAAGGATGTCAGTTCATTTATTATTTATCTACTTCTTGCCTTATAGACTTAAAAATATCATTTATTTAAAACCCATACAAAATCAACCAGCAAAATCAATCAACAGCAAATTTAAAAGATAATAATCAAGTGATTATTAAGGTTAAGTAACCAAGAATAATATATTATTACATAAATCTACAATATTGATTAGTCAAAATACGCTCGTTATTATGATTATTGATTAGTCAAATAACGCGACTGTGAAAATAAATAGAATTATGGCCCAGGTACGGCCAATTGTTTTTTGCATAACATAAAAAGCTGTGGGTCGGAATGTGTTTCTCATGACCTTCTCCTCTTATTCACTTGAACTACCCTAAACTGCGAACTTTATAATATGAGACCGAAGGTCGAGCTCCGTGGAAAACCACACAACACCATTATTTTCCCCATCTCAATTGTTTTAATTTCGAATTATTTTAGCTAGCCCATAGGCGTCTACAGTTGCGAGGCAGAAAACCATACTCCCGTGGGTTTCAGACTACGAGGGTCTTTCTGAACCCGGCACCTTTTCCACCCACGATTAAATATGATAGCAAAGGATTCATACGGCAAATGTTCAAGTTATGACTTCTTTATTTTAATTCCACGGCTGATGTACAGCTTAACGCGATTTTGATTAAAACACGCATTCAACAGACATGCAAAAAGTAAATTTAATAAATTCCCAATAAACTATACATACAAATCCTAACAATTCGTTTCGAGCTGCGAACTTTTAAAAAGTTCTATGGAAAAATACGCTCGTGTCATGCCGTTGCGTATACAGGGTGTGATAAACGACATCATTTTTATTCCGAACTGTGCCTACAGCGGACCGATGTTTGTATTGTTTGGCTGTACAATGGCCGTGTGTCTACACTCGAATGACTAATCGATCCCCGTTTGCAGAGCAAAGGTTAATGAAAATGTATGCTAGGAAAGAGGATTGTTGATCCACGACGTGTCTCAATTTTAGTCATGATAACAAATCCAAATCGATAAATGAAATTGATGTAGTTAAAAAATACCGAGATTATTGTAGACGTTATCAAATGCAATAATCATAAACTTACTTACTATTGTATATTTTATATATAGCATGCTAACTATAATATGAATTAATGTGAATATAAATACAAAATAAATATATATTAGGGTAATGTAATAAAATTATGTACAATGTTATTTGCTATTATGAAATAAATAAATCTAAATCTAAATCTATAAATGCTTGAGAAGACGGAAAGCTAGAAATATTAAGAATGAAAGAACAGTACATTTAGTGTGTACCTACATTCATTCTACATCCATTCTACCTACAGAGAAAAAAAACTTAATCACAGAGTACAATTTAACGTAAAATAATTTCGATTCCATCTTAATGTACTTGTGATAAATTGCTGATATCTAAAGGTAATAAAAAAAACAAATCCCAAAGTCAAACCTTCAAGACATAATTTTACGACGTAAAATTAATGAATATCGGTTTTATCAGGCTTGAACAATTTGTTAGGCTCGAAATCTACTCGAAAGTAAGTAATTTACATTTACGAAGTAATTTTATGATTCGTATTTCATAATAAACAGGTATAGTAAACTTTAAGTACTGTAATGAAGTTTTATAAAAAAAAAAGGTACTATTTCATCGAAAACTTTCAATTTTCGGTAGTCCTCTGTGGTCTCCATCATAGGTCAACATCACCAAATGATGCTTTTCTACACGAGCTGACTTCCTCACGAGTAACTAAAAGTAAATACTCAAATAACGATATGTATTCTGCACAAATTTAATAAAATTTTGAAATTTAGGCTATTTCAAAATTTTACTAAAATTGTTCAGAATCTCATTATTAGAACCAGATCTCTCTTTCTTTCTTCTAGAGTATCTTCTAACAGCGATCTCCTTTTGTTAAATTCCGGTAGATTCAGATTCAGATATATGACAGTGTCCTTGTGGCCTACTGAAAGAATAAGTGTTTTGATTTTGATCTGATGATAATGAATGAGATGAATTAGACAGAACACGCTTGCAATTGAATTCCCCAAGTCATCTTCGAGTAATCGGGTACCAATTTGGTACATAAAAAAGATCCCGACAAACTGAGAACCTCTTAATTTTTCGATGTCGGTTGAAAATAATTTTTTCACGAAAGCCAGACAATTTACTCATAACGGCTTCTGTTTAACGCCTCCTGCTTGTTAGAGAAATTAACCCACGACATCACAAAGAGAACAGTTGTGTATATAACTTATTAACAAGGTCCGGAATTTTTCATAGCAAATGTCAAACTTTGAGAGGGTTCGACCAAAGTGTTTTATCGACTATCGATAAATAATTTTCACTTAACGAAACATCGTTAAAGTAATGAAAACAGGCTTTTGGATATATACAGTGGCATTCAGCGAATTAGCGACATCATTATTTTATTCAATACAAATGCATATAAAATATTACTTTAGAAATTCTATGAACAACGTAAGATGCGGAGGCCCATTTTATTATTAACTAGGAGGCGCCCGTAACTTCGTCCGTGTATTTTTTTATTTACTGACGACGGACAAAAAGTATCCTTTAACCATCTTTGGATGTCCATCCCTGTGTCAAAATTGGTTAAAATCTGTCCAGCCGTTTCGGCGTGATCCGAGGACAAAGGTAATTATGATCAACAGATGGCGCCAAGCAGGCATGACGACGCGCGCCCATACAAAACGAATTACAATCGTGCATCACGCTATTAAGATTTTTCCTGAAATCGTGACCCCTCTCCATAATAATCCAAAATATATTTTTCAATACAAATCTAGAATTTTATAATAGTGTAGATAACACGGTGTACACGTGTTTAAACAAGTTTTAGTATAGGTAGTGCAAATGAAATTTCTGTAAAACATATTTTTTTGAAAATAGACATATGTATATTCCGTTTCTAATTTATTAAAGTATGGGGTTGTAATGTAAGTTGTAAAAAGTGTTAATTTGAAAATGTCTAGTCTCTAAAGTAAAGTTTTACAGAAACTTTATTTTCCCTATAGTAAACCTTGTTTAAACAACCATACTTCATGTTATTAATAATAAAAATGGTCAACCGCATCTTACATTTTTGATTAAATTTCCAAAGTTATATTTTACATGCAGTTGTATGGAATAAAAATAATGATGTCCCTAATTGGCTGAACGACACTATATATATCCAAAAGTCTGATTTCGATACTTTAACGTTGTTTCGTTAAGTGAATATTATTTATCGATAGTCGATAAAACACTTTGGTCGAACCCTCTCAAAGTTTGATTTTTGCTATGAAGAATTCCGGACCTTGCTTATTAATTAGGTGTTAAAATTGAGCGCCATTTTCCCTGTTCCGTTATGAAGGTTTAATTAGAATATTTAGCAAAGTTCAGCGAATTCTGATTATGTTTGGTTACGGTCGTAATTTACAAGTTATATTGTAAACAGTTTTACTGAAATTACAAATGTGTTATTTTAGTCTGTGTAGATATTATGTATTTGGATATTTACCGACTCTAAAACGTGATGACCCCTCGGATGCTTAAGCACAGATCAGTGCGGAAATTTGAATCCTTTTGATTATTTTTAAATTCAACTAAAATAAATTATAATATAACATAGCATATAGTATAGTATTATACGAAGGATCGCGTCATACCGATTTAGATAAAACTTTGCACTTTCAATAGTTCAGCGGGCCTATGATGGTTGCGTTTATCACGGGATAAATAAGTGATAACGCTTTTGTCAATATTTCCTAAGATGGTTGCACGGTAAACTGACATTCTGACGTGACATCACGAGATATATGATATATGCATAAATTTCCTACGATGGTAGTCCACTTTATAACAAAGCATCCAACTTTGACAGCCCGGTATACATAGGTTACCGTCGTGTTAACGCTATGATGGTTGGTTTATCACACGATAGATGAACGTCAAAGTATTTATCCATAAAACCTAAGATGGTCGCACGTGACATAGATAAATCCAAGATAAATCATCAAATTTCCTACGATCGTTGTCCATTTTATGTCACATGTCAATGTCAAAGCGTGATAATCTGACTGAAAATTGATTTAGTTTGTCGTCGAGCTAATAAGGTGGTGACAAAGGAAGTTTAATATGAAATCTTCACTTTTTAAGAAAACCAAGCGTGAGTATTGATTATTTCAATGAATATAAAATTAATTACTTGCTAAATTGTTATTATATTACTCATTTGTCACTAATTACTTGCAGAATGGTCCGCTGTGACTATCATCAAGTCGCAGTATAATTATGCAGAGAAGCTTAGAAGATGTAGAAGAAAAATACACCGTATCACCATAATGGACTTCTGCAACCCTTTCGGATTTCCTGACAATGAATTTCGTCACATTACAGACTTGGATCGCGTGAGAAGAAGATGGCACTTATGTAATGATCTCGAGGTGGATCTACGTACTGTCTCTGTCTGCTTATATAGCGGCAGACACTTGAGAATAATAAATATTCATTTCTGTTATTTTTGTGTTATTATTTTATTTCTCAAAGACGTCGTCACATGAGCGACAAAGCAAATGTTGCTTTGCAGTGGACGACATATAGCTATATGTATAGCTAGCACGGTGTCGATACTACGTATCTTACGTCTTCCATCCATACATCGGCGTCTTGCCAGGCGTCACCGCGGAGGCTGGTGCACAACGCAATCTCATCGCCGCGCTACCCACTTTTGACTGTAGATATTACAGATTTAGGAATCCCTTTGCTTGGCAGCCGACGCACATACATATTACCAACACTCACCCACTGCTTGCCATTTGCTGAGGGTAAGGTTTGCACAGTAACTTTATTATTTTGCTCGTAAAGTATCTCTCTTCTGGCGGATGGAAAAATTAAAAAAAAAAGCATAAATATTAAGTGTTGTTTATTCAGACTAATCATTATGCAGGCATAAATGGGTGACTATCAATAAGAATTCACTATATAATTTTAAATTTAAAGATTATTTCTATTTAGTAATAGTAGTGATTATTTCATGAAGGCTTAACATTTCGACTTGGTTTTTGTTTAAAATTATGCCTAGGCCATTCACTAATTTATTAAATTTTTGGCATTAATTAAACAAAAGACTGTTAAATTAATTGAACTGTTGAATTGGCTGTTAGTCGCCTAAATAAAAAAAAATATAAGTATGATTGTTAAGCCTTTCAATGTCACTCAGCTCAAAAATTAGTATGATATAAAAACACGCAAAGTTGCTTAGTAAAGGATGTGTCGCAGTCGTTACCGCCACGGAAGCGGGCGCTCAGCACTCCAGCCGACTCGCTCCGATTCAGCTAATTTAAAATGTTCTATCCTTTTCCCAGATCTGGACGATATTCTTCGGCGGTCGCTACATCATCCTGCTCATGGGGCTGTTCTCAATGTACACGGGTCTCATCTACAACGACATCTTCTCCAAAAGTCTAAATATCTTCGGGTCGGCATCGTCAAGTTAATTTTAATCATATATTTTAATCAATAATAACCTTGTTCTCGGTTTAGAATGGTAATAGCTTCCAAAGCATGTGTGACTAACGAAAGGTACTATAAGCATTCTTCCATTATTAATGGAGAGACTGTTGATCTTAAGTATTATTATTGGCTTAATATTATATATTTATTATGGGTCAAAAATAAAATACAAAAAATAACATATTACCTATATGATTAAAGTACAATGAAACTAAACCTAAAAATTAAACTAAACAAGAAAACACTAAAATTAAACAATCTAAAAATGGCCCCTGCGGCATAGTGCCGAAGATGCTGGCGGCATTTCCTCGCTGAATCGCCAAACTGGTTCTTTGAGCGAGGAAACCGCCAGCTCTTCGGTCACCAGTACCATTAATAAGCCTCTTCGAGATATCTTAAATATTCTCTATATAATATATACAATGTTTTTACTATAAATAAATAAAATAAATATCAGACAACCTCACACAAATTGATCTGGTCCCAAATTAAGCTCAAGAAGGCTTGTGTTATGGATTCTAGACGACGATACACATACTTATATACATAAATATATACTTAAATATATAGAACAACCATGACCCAAGCACAAATATTCGAGTTTATCACACAAATATTTGCCCTGGCCGGGATTCGAACCCCGGAAGAAATCCTCAATTTACTTAATTCACAAAGCAGGTCAGTACCGACGTTTCGTTTATAACAATTTATGTTTAAGAAATTATGGATACATGTACTTGCTTCTCTGTATAATTTAAAAAAAAAGTTCTGAAGGATATTGTAGGTTATTGTTTTTTAATCTTTTATATTCTCTGTGTTGAATATAGGCGTGGTGTTCTTCTTTAGAGCTGCTTATATAAGTTTTTAAGCAGCTCTCGCAGTTAATTGTTATTGAAATTTTTCTACATAGATACCCTGCGGTATAAGCGGAACACTGGACCTTCATTTTTTCTAACATGCCTTCATTTTTTATTTCTAAGTTAGACCCACTTTGACGACCCTGTGAAGTGGATGAGTGAGAGTTAATGTAGGGACGTTTGTTTTCTTTATCTGTATCATATTCATCTAGTTCAAAGAGAAAACTTACGTCTAATAATGTATCTCCGTTGTCCACTTCACAGTTGGCAAATTTAGAATGAGGGCTCAGAAAATTAGAAAGAAGTAATGATTTAAAGGTATATATGAAACTATTTGCATTTGGTTTTACATTTCTGTAGTTGAGAGCCCTCACTGTTCCAAAAAAGTTTTCCAGTGGGTCCTGGTTAATGTTCCGAGGGTAATAATATTCCACGCCAAATTCGTCAAACAATATCTTCGATATCCTACAAAAACTTTCTAACGTTACAACCCATCCTTCAAGCGACGGTACTCGCACCATTCGAGGATTTCCTTGCCTTACAGCCAATTTGCTACTTGTATCTTCATATTGTATTTTTTTTAATTTTTCAATGGCTTCTACCCAAAAACGATGATGAGTTTTTTTTAATAGCTTTTCTGAGCTTTCCTTTTGTGGTGCCGCCAGGGGAGCCGTTGACACTGTCGAATAGCGTGTCGAAAAACTATTATTTCGGCTGTAGCTTCCATGGTGTTATTTGTAGCACGGAGTAGCACCAGTGTGAAGCTTGTCTGAAAGTAAAAATAAATCATTAGTAAAGTATTATTACATCAGCCCTTTAATGAAATAAAACTATGCAGGTTTCGTTATAATAAAGTTTCTCTGATGAGGACAAAGACTAATTGGTTCTTACTGCCCAAATGCAAAAATGACTATAGTATGTAGTTTGTTTTATGAATTTCGCATATTTAATGATATTTTTGAACTATTGCAGCGCCATATCATTTATGTAATTTTTCGTAGTTTCCTGACACACGCAAGAACAAAGTAAATAGTTGAGTCCAAATATAGCAACTTACTAAGCGCAGCTGTATAGTTTAGCATGGCCGCCGTTCGAGAACTGAAAACTTGCGCCGCTACGCTGACCTTCATTTTTTTTATTTTGTCTGGATCAACGTGATGTGCAGTTAATTTGGGTAATGCCCTTGTGTGTCCCAATCTATTGTCTATGTCGTATATAAATTGAATATCTTTCTACGAAGCTCTCTTTCCTTCCCAAATTATGTTTTTATTGAGAAAATTGTTTATCAACCCTTTCAGAAGATGTGGCGCGGGTCAAAAAATATACTTAAATTATGCCCAGCAATGTTAATTGTCCCATCTGAAACAATAAAACAAATTGACATTTTATAGGTATTTACATATCTATAACCTTGACTACGCAGGCATGATGCCCTGTTTTCAAATAATATCGTTAATTACTTTTTATTTGTATACAGTATGAAGTTTAAAATTCAAACATATATCCTGCGAGTATGCTTCACATGACAATATAGGTAAAATGTAGATAGATATTGGCGCGACATGAAGTAACTATATATTTACAAGCAATGGGCATTAAGGTGTGGTGGGGTGGTGCTCAAAAGTAGATTAAATAAAATGACATTAGATGAAAATTAATTTTAGTAATTAAGTCCTTTCTTTTCAATTATAATTGAGAAGAAAATTAATTGTAATAATTTGTTTTGTGCCACAAACCGGAAGCGACAGACACACAGACAGACAGACACACTTTCGCATTTATAATATTACTAGCATTAACCCGCGGCTTCGCCCGCGTTCCTATACAATAAACATTATCCTACGGGAACGATGACGAACGATTTTTCAGAATAAAAAGTGAGCTATTTGTTAAAATTAAGAATATAATCTGCTTATCACTATGCATATCCGTCTAGCCGTTTTATTGTTGAAAAGTTTGAATGTATTTATTACGGCTGCAGGAGGTTTCCCGAGACTACTCCAGTCTCGCCGCGCCACCCGCACTGGCCTTGACGACAATCTAAATGGCACCGGCAACGGGACTCATTCCATACCTCAAAAGCAAAAATAAATCCCTTATAGGATCACTTGTAGCTGTCTGTGAGTCCGTCTGTTACAACCGATTTGCTGCAAAAGTACTGCAACGATTGAATTGCAATTAGGCACAAATGCTTTCAAGAATTTTCATGTCCACAAATGTCCCAAAAAAACATGAAAATGACACCCATATTCATATCACCCACAATCATAACGTCATCGCACCGCCACAGGGGAATGGTATTTCACGTCCGCTACGTTGAGTTTTAAAATAATTGTTGTACCCGTAATCAGCGACCTGATAAATGATAAAAATAATACCCATGTTGATTTTCAGACTTTGTCAACACATTTCCCCCTTTTAGGGCTTCAATTCTTGTAAGGCCTGAAAAGCGTGTTTACTCATATTCTTAGAAATACTCCTGTGAAGTTTCGAATAAAATAGTCTAATCTTGTTTCCCCATACAAACTTTGGATCTCTATTTCACCCCCTTTAGAAAAATCGTTTATTAGTGCGCCCCTATACCCTATAAGGAACCTACGTTCTAAATTTAGACTCTTTAGAATCAGCGGTTTGGGCTGTGCGTTTAAAAACGACACCCATATGTTTAGACATATTTAGACATTTCTACCCCATCGCACCCTAACATGAGAGATAGTATTACACGTCCGCCATGTTGAATTTTAAAATCGTTCTTTTTTTAGTAATCAGCGACCCGATAATCCATAGAAACCAACTCTTCCCTCTTCCCCTTCCGGGATACAGGGTACCAAGTTATCTAATCTTGTTTCCCCATACAAACTTTGAATCCCCATTTAAAAAAAAAAACCTTTCTTAGTGCACCCCTACACCTTATAAGCAACCTACGTGCCAAATTTGGACTCTCTAGAACCAGCGGTTTAGTATTTAGACATTTCAACCCCATTTCACCCCAACGGGGGAGATGGTAATTCACGTCCGCCTCGTTGGATTTTAAAATCGTTGCGGTTTTGGTAATCAGCGATCCGATAAACCATAAAAACAATACCCATGTTGATTTTCAGACTTTGTCACCACATTTCTCCCTTTATGGGGTTGAATTTTCAAAAATTCTGAAACACGTGTTTACTCATTAGAAATACTCCTGTGAAGTTTCAAATAAAATAGTCTAACTAATCTTATTTCCCCATACAAACTTTGGACCCCCATTTCTCCCCTTTAAGGGGTGAATTTTGGAAAATTCTTTCTTAGTGCACCCCTACACTTTATAAGGAACCTACGTGCCAAATTTGGTTTCTCTAGAACCAGCGGTTTATTATTTAGACATTTCAACCCCATTTCACCTCAACAGGGGAGATGGTAACTCACGTCCGCCACGTTGGATTTTAAAATCGTTGCGGTTTTCGTAATCATCGACCCGATAAACCATAAAAACAATACCCATGCTGATTTTCAGACTTTGTCACCACATTTCTCCCTTTATGGGGTTGAATTTTCAAAAAACCTGAAACACGTGTTTACTCATTTATTGTTAAGAATACTCCTGTGAAGTTTCGAATAAAATAGTCTAACTAATCTTGTTTCCGCATACAAACTTTGGAACCCCATTTTACCCCTTTAGGGGGTGAGTTTTGAAAAATCCTTTCTTAGCGGATGCTTACGTCATAACATCTATCTGCATGCCAAATTTCAGCCCGATCCGTCCATTGGTTTGGGCTGTGCGTTGATAGATCACTATGTCAGTCAGTCAGTCAGTCACGTTTGAGTTTTATATATATAGATAGATATTATAGTATAATATAGTATAATAGTATGGATTATATATACCTCGACGCTTCCGCGCTAGTCTTTTGGGTAGAATGGGACGGAGTAGGTTCAATTTCTAAAAAACAAAACAAAAAACCTCAGTAACAAAACCAAGTCGGCAACCAAAGATTTAAACAAACATAAATAAATAATGGTATAGAATAGAATGTATTTATTTGCCAGAATACCTAAGGTACAAGATGACACAGGAGGTTTGATTGTATCAGTATTCAGTCGAAAACACGACATGCAAATCATTCGGAAATTAAAAATTTCACAATACATAATCATATACTAGGTTAATGTATTATTATAGTTAATGTTTCCAATAAATTATAATTTAACATGTACAAAAAAGGGACAACTAAAATTTACAAGTTATATTAAAACTAGCTTTTGCCCGCGACTACGTCCGCGTGGAACTTGGAAGTATGGAAGCAACCTCGTACAACACGATAGACAATATCGTCTTTACCATAAGGGCACACGGGGCCCGTGCCCAGCGCCCCCATCCTCAGGGGGCCCCGAAGGACCGACAATTTCTCTCACAGAATAAATAGTCTTACTTAGTAAAAAAATCTCATTATAATTAGATGTTTTTACTTTCCAAAGGGGCCCCAAATTGTTGTGAGCCCAAGGGCCCCAGCCTAGTTTAAGACGGCCCTGACGATAGATATCCATATCCATATCCACCTAATCAACTTAATTAATAAAAGGGATTATTAAAAGCGCTTAAGCAAATGTAAGAGCAATTGTGCTTTTGGTCTAATAATTACATTTCCTACAGGGTCATCAATGTCATCATGAATTACTTACTCACTTTTCAATCTTTTTAGGGATAATTTCCAGGATGAAAACTATCCTATGTCCTTCCTCAGATCTTAAACTATCTCCATGCCAAATTTCATCAAAATCGATTCAGCGGTTTAAGCGTGAAGAGGTAACAGACAGACACACTTTCGCATTTATAATATTATAGTATATAGTATAGTATAGTATATAGTATGGATGGATTCACATTAAAGGGATTACAAAACGGATGTCATATATTATTTGTTTATGTATATAAGTTACATATAAATTCTCAATTTAAGTAAACTACATAAATAAATATCAGACAACCTCACACAAATCGATCTAGTCCTTCTTGTGTTATGTTATGGGTTATGGGTACTAGACGACGATATATGTACTTATATAGATAAATATATACTTAAATACATAGAACAACCATGACGCAAGCACAAATATTCGAGTTCATCACACAAATATTTGCTCTGGCCGGGATTCGAACCCGGGACCGCCGGCTTAGTACGCAGGTATCTACATACATAATACAAAAACACTAATTAATAATTTTATTAAAACTTTCGTGAGACATATTTAATTATTGTATTAAGCGGTTTACACTCACGTGAAATTGTCAGGAACGGCCCGACATGTTTCGAACTCGTATGGAGCCCTTCATCAGGGACGGCTGCCCGTACACTGCCGCAGCAAACTCGTCACTCAAACATGTCGGGCCGTTAATACACTAATTATTATCAAAAATAATGATTTAACTTGAAACACAAACCTGTATGCGTCGAGGACACTTCTAGAACAGCTTCTTCAATTACTGTTGGTAATGATGCGCCTTCATCTACTACTACCACATCTGAAACAGTAAAAATAAAATGTTAGCCAGCAATGTCACATAAACATAGTTATTCTCAAGATGAATGAGCACATAACAGCTAGTACCACATATTTAAGAAACTTTACACAAACTAACATACCTTTTATTCTGTGAGATGGAGGCCGCAACGTGAGAATATGAGCAAGACGGATGTTCATGGAAGTCTTCACCTAAAATTGTTACAAATAATATTCAATATCTATTAAGATTCAGTATGAACAAAATTTTTCTCTTCTGTATTTTATTTATATAAGTTATAATTGGAATCTTGAAATAAAATAAAGATAATTGAAAGATTGTTTGTCAACAATTGGCATTAACTTCAGACTTTTGCTTCTAAGAAAAATATCACCGTATTGTAGAAACTGTTCTTAAACTAACATACCTTTATTCTGTGAGACGGAGGCTTCAACTTGAGAATATGAGCATGATGGATGTTCATGGAAGTCTTTGCCTGAAAATGTTAAATTTATTATTCAATTTCTATTTATATTAAGTATGAACTCGCTCTTTTGTATTTACATAAATAATAAATACTTAGAATAAATAAATTTTGGACAACCTCCCACAAATCAATCTAGTCTCTCATTAAGCTTGAATAGGCTTGTGTTATGGACACTAGCCACTCCATGGCTTCGAACTTTGAGTTGGACTCTACTTATATAATAAAATAAGAGTGATGACAGGTAGCCGTAGTTACCAAAAGCAATCTAGTGGCTAGACGACAATATACATACTTTTGTAGATAAATACATACTTAAATACAAATAACATTCATGACCCAGGCACAAATATTCAAGTTCATCACACAAACATTTGCCCTTGTCGGGATTTGAACCCAGGACCGTCGGCTCAGTAAGCAGCTGCTTTAACACTGCGCCAACTGCTTATAATTGGAACGTTAGAATAAAATAAAGAGAATTGCTAACAAGTGAACAGGTTGCAATGACTTCAAACTTTTGGACTTTCAGGTCATAATTGCTTTTGCATTCATAATATTAGTAGCGATAAATAAGACTGGCTACGTCATCATCATCATACATAAGTAATATGTGCCACACTAAAACACATACCTGGCCTTCCAATGACAAGTGTTTGTTCCATTGTGTCTTCCTCATCATCTTGGTTTTTAAAATAGTTGTGATCACTCAGAGCATGTTGGACTAGAACAAAATTAGATAAAATATTTAAATCCAAAAGAAAAAATCAATACTTATTCAACAGCCAAAAAATACTTATCAATTTATAACAAATATTATCATAAAATTGCCCTGAATATTTTTTTTACACGAAAATATCAAGTATTTATGTCTCGTGGTAATAAATATTTCTATACGTAGTTATCATAGAAATGGGAAATACTCACCGGTTCCAATTCCAACTGCTGCAAGGAGTTCACCGTGTGTGTGTTTTCATCATTTGTAAATAGGCAAGGATACGAATAACGAAGCCTTTTGCCTTCTCCGTCAAACTGATATTTATCGAAATGCTTTTCACACACACGTTTCCTAACTTTTGTCAGACCGAGAAGAAGAGGATTAGTAGGCACAAGGAAAGCCATCCACAAATTCCCAAGCGAATCCTTCTTAGGAAATGCAAAAAGCCGATGTGTTTCATTTGTTGCATTGCAACCACCAACACAACACTTTAGTCTCATGATTTATTATTGCACAAACGATACCGCAGCACAATAAAAAAGTATTGTTCCGAACAGCAAAGGAGAATTTGGATATTAGGGATCTCAACTCGGCGAAAAAGCGAGGAGATACACAAAACACCAGCGTACTCGACTTTGAAATTCGGCACAATAAAACTTCAAATGTAAACGTCAAAACGTTTCAAATGTATAATGGCTGCCAGGGGGGAGGGCTGAGGCGACGGGGCGAGGATGAGACGCGATGGTGGCGCCACATCGGCCGTTTTGGGAGTTGGACTGTCATAGCCCTGGTCAGATGGCAATAAAACCCATAACAGACGATCGAACAATCCGGCGGACCGATAGGGACGCTGCTATCTGTCAGAATGAGATAGTAATATACGTCTCACAGATAGTAGCGTCCCTATCGGTCCGCCGGATTGTTCGATCGTCTGTTACGGTTTGAAACCATAAAGTTAATTCCAAAAAAAATCTGATGGCTGTCTTGTCCGCCTTTTATTTACGTCAACGAACGGCCAATTTCAAATTGTTTCGCGATTTATTTCGAAAATGTCATCATGTCTTCAAATGCATAGGTATAGAAAATGTGTGAAAATGTGTTGCCAGGTCACGTCACTTAAAAATTATGCAGCAAATAGTTCCGTTTTTGGTAAAACTGGCTTTTTTTATAATCTTGAAATGCTTATATAAAACCAGTGATCGGAAAATATATAGAAATCGCTCTCAGTACAAAATTGGCTTTCAAAAACGGTCCCAATATTTGACTGAAAACTATCCCCTCTACAAGAATTTGTCCTGCCAACAGTTTTAAATAATAGGTAGCCTATCTATACGAAGTCATCCCTCGTCTTAGAAGTTATTGTGATTGGTTAAAGTTTTCATTGGCTAAAATAGACTTGTAAGTGTCAAAGTACATGCGCGGCGCACGAAAATGGGTAGTTGTCAAACCAAATATAGTTTGGGAAGTATATTACTGTACCTCTTATTAGTTTTTTTCATTCATTTTAAATAATGTCACCTTTGTGATTTACTACTAAATGTGTTAGCAGCGCATTTTTTATTTTGATAATCACTATCGAATGCAACTTTAATGTCGCAAAATCTGAAATCAACTTAACAAATTTAAATGAATGACGAGACAATAAAGCACACATACAAATTGGTACCACATTGCGTTTTAGTTGAATAAATCCGGCATTGGTTTGATAATAATCATCATCATTAAAATTAACGCTACAGATCCGCGAAGATATTGTGGGAACTACTGCTGTTCTCTGCGTTCTAGAGAATCTGCATTTGTCCACTATAATTTTTGCTCACGGTCCTTCGGAAAACTAAAAGTAAATGAATAAAAAGAGATGTTAAATTATGAATATGTCTAGTTACTCATTAACATAAATAGTAAGTTCCGAAAAACGTAATAACCAGCGGCATCAAACGGTAACACTGGCACTTGGCACACAAGCTTGAGACGTTTTTTCGCTTTTTTTAAAATTAAATCAAGTTTGTTCCAGAGCCGAACATTACACTCAAACTGATCTTATAGTATTATATTATCTGTGTCGATACCTTAGTTCACACTGGTACTAACTTTTCGGAAAAAGTGGTTGCAATTAGGACGTTGCTGCACAACATCATGTGGTTTAAATTTCACTGACAAAAAAATTGTAATTAGTACGAGTGTGAACTGAGGTATCATTTTATACGTCGTTTATTTATCACTTATTTATCTACGAAATGTATAACGATGTGCACCATCGTAGGCCACTTTTAAAACACGACTTAAATATGTCAAGTTTTACCGATTTTTAAATGACATAATGAATGCAACCATCATAGGCCCCCAGGACATGGATGAATATATAGAAAACTGCCATAAGTCTCAGTCAAATTAAAATACATACGACGCCGTAGAATAGGTATGTCTGGAAGAGATCGCTCTTTAGTGATAAGACCGCCTGTTGTCAACCGTTATTGTTCTGTATTGAATTTGTAAACTTTTTTGGTGTGCAATAAAGCATTTTGTATTGTATTGTATTGTATTGTATAGGTTATCGCGGGCTAGTTTTCCGCAACTCGACGTCTTACAATGCGCCTATGTTGCGTGACACCCGTAGAAGTCGAATATCGCTCGACATGATCCGAATCGGCCACCGCTGTGACTGATCGGCCCTCTTGATGATAAATAGCGAACCGATTCGAAACATGTCGAGCGACGACGTGAGTAAACCTGTTTGTATGTACCTTAAGATGAAAACATAGCAAACTTCATTTCTGGAAACGCGCGGGAAGTCACGGGTAAATGCTAGTGTTATGATTTTGTGAAAACGTGTGAAATTAATTTTATTATTTATTAACAACTAGCTGTTCCGCGCGGTGTTAGTTGCTCATCCCACGGGAACACTAAATTTTTCGGGATAAAACGTAGCCTATATATTACCATCCAGGGTATCAGCTACCTTCATACCAAAATTTATCAAAATCGGTCCCACCGTTTGAGCACGAAGAAGTAACAAACATACACATAAACACACTCACAAACTATTGCCTTTATAATATTAGTGTGAGAATTCACATCGTGATTTAAAATAGGTATAACATTATAATATAAAACAGTTTAAAACTTAAAATAAAATTGGCATGATAATAAGTCCACACTAATATCAGTGTCTAGCTTTTAAAAGTCTTCAGTTTAAAGTAATACTATATATAGGAATATCAAATATCCTAAAAAACCGGCCAAAAGCATGTCGGGCCACGCTCAGTGCAGGGTTCCATAGTTGCCCATCCCTCACAATAGACGGGCTTAAAACAGCGTTTTTAAGCCCGAGGTTTAGATTACGAGAAAGATTTCAAGCTCCATAAAAAGGTCGTAAACGCCATAGAAACTGTAATTACTTATTACCTTCTGGAAGCTATTTTTTGGATTTCTTGAGCGAATATTCACAAAAATGCTGACTTTGTCAAAAAACCGGCCAAGAGCATGTCGGGCCACGCTCAGTGTAGGGTTCCGTAGTTGCTCATCCTTCACAATAGACGGGCTTAAAACAGCGGTTTTGGGCCCGAGGTTTAAGTTATGACTAAGATTTCAAGCTCAATAAAAAGGTCGTAAACGCAAATGTAACTGTAATTACTTATTACCTTCTGGAACTCAATTTACGTCATTTTAAAGAAAATTATGAAATTTTGCGATAACTCAAAAACGGCTCAACCGATTTTGTTCAATATAGTTTTCATTGAAAGTACTTCTAAGGCCTCATTTTCACGAATTTTCCCATAATTTTTTGACCCGTGGTTGAAAAGTTAGAGGGGGGGGACGCTATTTTATTTATTTTCGGAGCGAATATTTACAAAACTACTGACTTTATCAAAAAGCAATCTTTCGAGACTCCTATTATTTTTAAAAGATCTATTCAAAGACACACCACACACTAGTGCTGGAACGAAAAAAAAATTAACCCCCACTTTAGGTGTTGCGGAGGTACCCGAAAAAAACTTTTTTTTTTTAGATTTTATTTTACCGTTTTGTCGGCGTGATACATACACATACTCATACCAAATTTCGGCTTTCTAGTACTAATGATCACGGAGCTAAGCCGCGGACGGACAGACGGACATGGCGAAACTATAAGGGTTCCTAGTTGACTACGGAACCCTAAAAATGATGTTTGAAGACTCCTAATATTTTTTAAACACCTATTCAACGAAACTGCATACACTAGCGTTGGAAAGAAAAAAAAACGCTACCGAGTCGTTTTGGTTCACACATGCACCTCTAGCACAACTGTGTGACACGCGACTCTTTCTCGCGCGAGAAATATTACCTATCTCTTTCTTCGTTGTTCTGTGCGAGAGTGACGGGCGATGCTATGTCGCGCGACAAGAGTCGCGAAGCGTAGTTGTGCTAGACGGGATGTAACATGATGATAGATAAAATTAATTAGTCATTAAATGGATTGAAAAGATGAAACTTGACTTAAAAAAGATAATTATCATTATGACCCAAAAACATCCACTGCTCGCCAAAAACCTGTTCCTTACTATCAATAAACAATCTCTAGAAGTTATATCTCATATCAAACATCGTAAAAAAAATGCTCCCCGGCGGATGGGCGTTCTGATCGAGTCATTTCGCTTCACACATCACCCACGACAAATGATATCATTTAATACTCGCACTTGGTGTTATGCTCTGCTAACGGTACAGTAAGCTGGAGAAATTGTGGCATTCTCGTTTAATGCTAAGCTTTACACCTGACATGTAGGAAATGTCTGTGTTATTTTATTTACGATTTGCTGGTCCGGATCCAAAATCATCGTGAAGCCCTAGCTTTGTTTAAGACGGCCTGGAAATATATTTAAATCGCTGTTTTAAAGAATGCCAGGGCCCTGACAATAAAAACTGGCCAAATGCGAGACGAACTCGCGCACCGAAGGCTCCGTACAAACACTTATCCCATCTTAACTGGCCGGATTACGTTAAAATTGCACCTGGTATGTATAGCGCCGGACACAAATGAGGTACAAAGTTAACGCAACCAATCACGTTTGTTGTTTGGAGCTCCCTTAAATATTTTTATTATTTTGTTTTTTAGTAATTTGCTAAAGCGGCAACAGAGATACATTATCTGTGAAAATTTCAACTGTTCTAGATACAGCCTGGTGACAGACGTAGAGACAGACCGACGAACAGCGGAGGCTTAGTAATAGGGTCCCGTTTTTCCCTTTGGGTACGGAACCCTAAAAATAACATCTTCTGTATTTGGTGTATTCACTCAAACATTCCAGTGTCTGTGCGGTGTGTGTAAAAGCCTCTGTTGGAAAAAAACAATGAAGTCAAACATTGGTGTGAGACATTTGAGTTGCAATATTTTATTGTCTATTAAGAGGGAAGTATAGTACGCACTCGTCCATACAAAAAGAGAAAACGTTTTTCCACTTTTAAATATTTTCCAATCTCCATCATTTTTTAGTATGTTATTAACACAGTGACAAACTAGGTTTGTAGGTTTTCCTTTTTTCAAAATTCGCTATAGATTCTAATTTAAAGGTAGCTGAAAAACCAAATTTTTGTGATTAAAACGTTGTTGAATGAAACCGTTTGTATTATAAAAACAATGCACTTTTTTTAAAAAAGCGAAACCTATAAACCTAGATTATATTATGCTGAAGCGATCGACATCAAAATCGAAGTGATTTGCTAAGATTTAGTTAGTGGAAAACGTTTTCTCCCGTAACGCAAATTTCATCAAAAAAGTACCTATTGTCAGTCGCAAGCTGCAACGCTCTCTATCGCACGATTGCGGGTCGGGGGAGGAAGTAAAGTATCACGTATTATAGGGATGTTAATGGAAAAGTAAAAAGGATCCTAACCCGCGTAATCGATATCAAAATCTGTTTAAAAATGATGGGAGTAGAGTTAGTAGTAATACTAGTTGGGTTTCATGAAAAAGATCTATCGGTTGATTATCATTATAGCTGGGGTGTTAGTGCACGACACCTTGCACTTTGTGACTATGCGCTGAAACTTGGCACAGTTGATCCTTAGGTGGTCTTGAGTGAATTCAGACCGGTAGACGTCGATAGACACCGCCCGTTTAGTGGGGGGGAGGGGGGGAAGTTCGACGCTGCCGCGCTTTAATTAATGCAACATTTCTCTAAAACTATACATAATATGGCATGTGATATATCATTTTCGGATAAATTAAGGATGAGCAATCTATTTTTTGGACAAAAATAATGCTTTTTCTAACTAAAAAAATTGAAAAAGTAGAAAAACTGAAAAACGTTATATGTGTTTTTTTATATAGTTGCCAATTATTTTAAAACTATAACAGTAATCTCAAAACAAAAAATATGGTCGTAAAGTTAAACTTATGTAATTTCTAAAAATATATAGTTTATTATATATATCTGTTGATACATGGGAGATAATAAATAATATCAAGCGTAAGTCAGGGTGATCTCAATGCATGATCGTCCGTGAAGTAGGGTTTAGGTACTGTGTTAAGCAACATTTCTCTAAAACTATACATAATATGGCATGTGATTTATAATTTTCGGTTAAATGAAGGATGAGAAATCTATTTTTTTAACAAAAATAATGCACTTTTTTAACAAAAAAGGTATTAAAATGTGGGCTAAACTGAAAAATGACATTTGTGTTTTTTACATAATTTCCAATCATTTTAAAAGTATAACAGAAATGTCAAAACAAAAAATGTAAACATAAAGTTAAACTTATGTAGTTTCTAAAAATATATATTTTATTATATATATCTGTTGATACATGGTAGATAATAAATAATATCAAGCGTAAGTCAGGGCGATCTCAATGCATGATCGTCCGTGAAGTAGGGTTTAGGTACTGTGTTAAGCAACATTTCTCTAAAACTATACATAATAGGGATGTGATTTATAATTTTCGGTTAAATGAAGGATGATGAATCTATTTTTTTAACAAAAATAATGCACTTTTTTAACAAAAAAGATATTAAAAGTGGGCTATACGGCACTCATTCACTGACGTACGCGAAGCTGATCTGAAATAATAATTATGATATACAATATTCTGGTTTAAGTTTTGAGATCCTATTATATTATTTTCAAAAGCAGAAAAACTGACCTATCAGATAATGTTACTACATATTTTTTGATAACAGCTATTACCTCCGCAATACGGCCCTCGATTGCTGACTCGAAACCTGCAGTTAGTTCTGGAATATATGTATAAGATAGATAAGATTTTTTTTATTGCACAATTAACAATAAACAAATTACATATTTATACCATATGAAGAAATCGCAACAAACACGAAGACACAAAAAACCAGCTCGTTCGGGCACTTGTATTCCCCATATTCTTGTACGCCGCAGAAACGTCGACCCTGCAGGAAGTTAAGGAGAAGAAGATAGACGCCCTAGAGATGTGGTGTTGGACGAGAATGCTTGGAGTATTATGGACTGAATTCCGTACCAACGCTTCTATACTTCGAAAACTTGGCATCAAGCAGCGTTTATCGTCTTTAGTACAGTATCGTACCACCTTCTTTGGCTACGTATGCCGCCGGGGGGCGGAGGCTATTGAGCGCGTCTGGTCCACGGAAAGGTTGAGGGTACCAGGCCACGAAGAAGATCACCTATGTTATGGACAAACTAAATAAAAGCTGCAATAAATGCATCATCGTTACTACACGAATGCACGAAGAAGGCGGCTATCAGGTAAGAATGGCGGCGTGTTGTGAAGCCTATCACCAATATCTGAAATGATGACCACTACCACTTTGCCGAGAGTGAAACCAACGAAGAAGAAAGAGGTCATGGAGAAAAGGTTTCCCAAGCTTCAAAAGCACTTCTCTTTCCTTTACCATTGAACCAAGATACCGTATCACATCCTGTGAATGCGTGAAAGAGGGTATCTTAATACTCTTGCTCTCTGTGGCCCTGTAAATAAACAAATACGTATAAAACACCTGTATTTTCTTAATTTACTATGACCAGATATACCATTTTTACCTATCGTGGTGGCGATATCATGATAGCACGGATATTGGTGATGTTATCTTGTTCCTATATGCACCCAAAGTTCCTCAAGCTGAGTTAAAGCTTACATATTATGTGTAACTGTCAGTACCAACACATCAGTATCCACAGGATTATGAGTCGTGAAGCCTCGATCATAGTAAATTAAGAAAATACGTGTGTTATATACATATTTGTTTATTTACAGGGCAACAGAGAGCAAGAGTATTAAGATACCCTCTTTCACGCATTCACAGGATGTTATACGGTATCTTGGTTCAATGGTAAAGGAAAGAGAAGTGCTTTTCAAGCATGGAAGCCTTTCTTGACCTACTGTAGGTTTCGAGTTATTGATCAAGCGATGCATTGAGGAGGTAATGGCTTCCATCGAAAAATAGGTCTTAACATCATATGATAGGTAAGTTTTTCTGCTTTTAAAACTGATATAATAGAATAATAGGATCTCAAAACTTAAAAAAGAATATTGTATATCATATTTATTATTTCAGATCAGCTTCATGTACTTCAGTGAATGAGCCCCATATATATATTTTTACCAAGATAGACCAGCAGATAGAACACCTCCCACCGACCAAAGCCACTTTGTATCAGCATTTATCAAGAGGAGGGCGTTTGGGTGTCAGTTATCACGCACTTGGGTTAACTACTTGAGGTTGGACGAAGGTCAACAACAACTGGGAGCCTACATGGACAGACTTGCAATAAATTAATTTCAATTGCGTATTTTCATTTAAAATACTAAGAGACATAAACAATACAATATATGCACTTTTTGTGTGTCTAAAACATTAACTAAACCCTACGTCACGGACGATCATGCATTGAGATCACCCTGACCTACGCTCAATATTATTTATTATCTCCCATGTATCAACAGATGTATATAATAAACTATATATTTTTAGAAACGAAATAAGTTTAACTTTATGATTATATTATTTGTTTTGAGATTTCTGTTATACTTTTAAAATGATTGGAGAGTATGTAAAAAACACAAATGTAATTTTTCAGTTTAGCCCACTAATATATTTTTTTGTTAAAAAGTGCATTATTTTTGTTAAAAAAATAGATTCCTCATCCTTCATTTAACCGAAAATTATAAATCACACGCCCTATTATGTATAGTTTTAGAGAAATGTTGCTTAACACAGTACCTAAACCCTACTTCACGGACGATCATGCATTGAGATCGCCCTGACTTACGCTTGATATTATTTATTATCTCCCATGGATCAACAGATATATATAATAAACTATATATTTTTAAAAACTACATACATCTAGCTTTACGATCATATTTTTTGTTTTGAGATTACTGTTATATTTTTAAAATAATTGGCAACTATATAAAAAAATACAGATTACGTTTTTCAGTTTTTTCTACTTTTTCAATGTTTTTTGTTAGAAAGTGCATTACTTTTGTCAAAAAAATAGATTGCTCATCCTTAATTTATCCGAAAATGATATATCACATGCCATATTATGTATAGTTTTAGAGAAATGTTGCATTAATTAAAGCGCGGCAGCGTCGAACTTCCCCCCCTCCCCCCCACCAAACGCGCGGTGGTTCTCGACGTCTACCGGTCTGAATTCACTCAAGACCACCTAAGGATCAACTGTGCCAAGTTTCAGCGCATAGTCACAAAGTGCAAGGTTCCCATACAACAGCGTGCATTATCAACCCAGCTATTATATTACAATTTAAATTAAAAAATCGGCCAGTGTGAGCCACCCACGCACCGAGGGTTCCATGCAAATTTTCACTTATGCCATCTTAACTGGCCTGGTAAGTTTGCAGCTGGTGCGTATGGCACCGTATACAAATGAGGTGAAAACTTAATGTAACCAGGTTCACCAAACATGATAATATTTGAAAAGGACTATATTTTTTATGATTATATTACAAATGTATAGTTTCAGGGTGAATTTCAACAAGCTCGAAATTTACCTAATTGTGGTGGCTTTTTTTATTTTTAATGTTAGAGTCAAAATTATATATATATATATATAGATATCAATATACGAATAAAGTCATAACCAATATTGTGTAGTAATGGCCCTTTGTTATACATAATAGTTATAAAGGTATTATGATTTTAGTAATTTGCCTGCCACCAAAATTGCTTGTGCCCACAAATATTAGATTTTTTGGCCACCAAAATTGTACATCTACACCAAAATTAGTTACTTGTGCTAAAAATTAATATTTGTGAATGAAATTGCCTACTGGAAATGAAAAGAAAGTACATGTTTAATAAATCACTTTAGTTATACCAAAATATCTATGAAAATACAATCACTAACTCGTTTGTAACAACAATATATCTTTTCGAGGACTTCTTCTCTTGATTGTCTTTTGCGATTAGCCATCCTAAAAAATAAATAAATTATGAATAGCAAAAGTAATAATTTAGATTTATTGTTTGCATGTAATGTATCTAAACACTTTATTGTACACAATAACAAGAAATACATTGCAAAAAAATAAGCATGTACAAAAGCGAACCTATCCCTCTAAGGGATTTCTTCCAATTAACCTTTAAGTAAATGAGTGTTAAACACAAGTAAATGGTAGACAAACCAAGCAACATGTACAATACGATAACTTTACAATTGTACAAATGAAAATGCAAAAACCAAATGAGAGAGAAATAGGCAAACAGTCAATGTAATACATATTACGTAATACCTATATGAATACACATAATATAATTATAATCATAATTATAACAAAAACAGCAACCTAATCAAGTAATCATTCGTTCGACAGCCACAATTTCTGTAACTTCCCCTTGAGTGACGCTACGAACTGCGTCTACCTTAGGGCGGGAGACAATTTATTCCATAATTTCACGGTGCGCACACCAAAAAACACATCGTAAACATGAGATCTATGC
Organism: Apotomis capreana; assembly: GCA_947623375.1. Taxonomy (NCBI): domain Eukaryota; kingdom Metazoa; phylum Arthropoda; class Insecta; order Lepidoptera; family Tortricidae; genus Apotomis; species Apotomis capreana. Next base: position 17,843,519 of record OX392505.1, on the reverse strand, counting down.
AGTGGGATAGATAGATCCAGATTCGCACTTGACCGCAGGCGATGGCCACTACCATCCGCCGTGTAAAAGAACTTCTCGGCAAGGTAAGGAGGAGAAGAAGGAATGAAAAGGAAAAACCCGCTGTTCCCTCCCAAAGAGGTAATCACGAAACCAGGACAGTGAAGTTGAAGATATATTTAAAGTACTAAGTAAACTGAGAAGTATATCAAAATAACCAGTGTTAAAAGCACTACTAAAATCAAGGAGCACCAATATAGTCACTTTTCTATATTCTATATTAAGACGAATGTCGTCGGTGATCTTAACCAAAGCGGTGGTTGTGCTAAAGAATTAAACAAGTTAAGTCTATTTAGATGTGATGAGAGACGTCGATTTATAAAGGATTCAATGATTTTAGATAAGACGGGAAGAATGGTCATCGGACGATACTGCGAAAAGTACGACGGATTAGGGGTTTTAGGGAGAGGAATCACATGGGCGCATTTCCAAATTGTAGGAAACGTGCCAGAGGAGAAAGAAAACATAGTAATACAGGAAAGGATAGGAGCTATAAAATCCGCTACCAGCATAATATCTAAGCTAAGATTACCCTCACCGACAGCTTGTAATATTAGATGTATTTTGTTTATTCTTGACTTCAAATAAATTCACCGAGTCAAAAGTTTTGGAAATGCGAAAAAGACGATAAAAAATGTGAAATGATATACAAAATTAACAATTCTGGTGGCATCAAGCAATTTTGGTGACTTTCAAATTACCAAAAAAACCACCAAAATTAGAAACTGTGATTAAAAAAATATTTTAAAAATATCTGTATTATTTACTTACGAAGCGGTGGTAGCCTAGTGGTTAGGGCATGCGACTTTCAATCCGGAGGTCGCGGGTTCGAACCCGGCCCGCACCAATGAGTTTTTCGGAACTTATGTACGGAATGTCATTTGATATTTACCACTCGCTTTTCGGTGAAGGAAAACATCGTGAGGAAACCACCTAAGCCCAATAAGGCCTAGTTTCCCCTCTGGGTTGGAAGGTCAGATGGCAGTCGCTTGCGTAAAAACTAGTGCCTACGCCACATCTTGGGATTTAGGTAGCCGACCCCGATTGAGAATTCATTCTCAAAAAATGGGACAATGGCTAAGAGGATGATGATCTGTATTATTTACTTCCAATTTAACTTTATATTTTAAAAAGGAAACTTTTAACACGTCTTGCACACAATTAAAATAAAAAAAATCTGTTTAAAATAAAAATCTGTTTGTTACCAAAATGAACACAAGTATTTCAGTACAGTAAGGAAGAATACACAAATGCTGGTACAATTTGCATAAACAAAAAGAAAATAACACATTTTTAATATTTAGTGCACATTTTTGGTAATGGGTACCAGTCTCAGCTTGTGCTAGGCTAGTAGCCCAGCGCTGGTTTTCAGACTCCCACACAATCAATTATTGCTAAGGCACTAGAAACATATACCACAAAAATTGTGTCAAAAAGTATTCCTAGTTGACTACGGAACCCTAGAAAGACATAGTAACTCCGATATCATGTAAACCTTATAAGTAAGTGTAATAATTATGTACTTTCGTACACAATAACAAAGTCAAACAAAAAATGTTTTGTTTCGTAAATATCAGTAACTCATTATATAAATACCTTTGAAATACCTAAATAATATTACAATAAAATATGACTGTCATTTACATCCTACCGGTACATCGGGAACAAACTGATTTATAAAAAATTAATTTAGCTTGTAGGTAGATACTCGTTACTAATAATTACATAAATAAATAAAATACTTCTTTATAATATCGGAATTTCAGTCACGCCACAACAATTCACTATCCGTAGGTACGCAAGAAAACAAAACAGTCCACCTTTATTTATCGCAATTGCTTGTCAACCCGATCGTCAAACTAGCCTAGCAGCAGGTAGCAGCGCTGTGTCATTGCTTCGATGTGTGCGTGAGGCGATTTGTATGTGTTGTGCGCGATGCCGGGGGGAGTGAGCGCTCGAGCGACAGCATGCGTTTTTGTAAATACCTATTTCGTTAGGATCGCGAAGCTATACTGTAGTCTTAAAGCCTTGATGCTCAATTATAGTTAATCCACACATTTACTTTCTTTTTTTTATATTATTAGTAAACAAAATAAAATAAGTTACGTGAATATTTACCTACACGCAATAAATATAGAATTCAGAATCGAAGAAAAAATTAAAGTGAGAATCATATTTTTTTCTTCTCGGGCAGTGTTTGCAATAACAATTTATAAAAATCTACATAATGAATACCCGATCAATGTGTTAAATTGATTCATTGTTACACCACATGGAACCATTCACACCACATAAATACTGTCTAGGTAAGTACGTGACTTTTTGCACTGAAAAAATTTCATCGCACTCTGTGAGAAATGAACTTTTATATTGCAATGCCCTGACAGGGCGTCATGTATTGACTGCCATATATGTAAACATCCTAATGTACCTACTCATGACTGCAATAAATGAATATGAATATGAATATTCAATTATCGTAAAAAGAACCCGAGTTATTTTGAAAGTTACCGTTTGTACTGGAGCTACCCACGATCTGCCCACGCAACTAATTCTCGTATAATACATTCAATATACTATATGGTAGCGTGTGGGAGTAAGGGTGCCACTTGATATAAAAATTGTGGTATGAAGATAACAAAGAAATACTCATAAGACTGCTCGGTTTCAGCAGACACTTCCGTGAACAGAATACGATGTAATTAAGACGTAAGTTAATTGTTACACTCACAATGTCGTTCATCTTTTAACGCCAATGCTACTGTATACTTATTTCAAGAACTGTTTGGTATTAGTACACGGTGTTTTGGATATATTGAGCCATAGTCTCCTTGTCAATTTTACTTAAGCTCGAATAGCAAAAACCTATATCATGTCCGTAATTTGGTAGTGGTAAGGCCAAGTTATGGGTAACATTTGCATTTGGAATATCGGCACTAGCCCTGCACGTAGTGAAAATATGGGGTGTTGTCATTAATTCAGGAAAAAAAAATCACAGTGCGTTGCTGGATTTGTATGGACGCGCAGTGCCAGGTGTACAGCGCCGCCTGTTGGTAAAAAAATATATGTCTGATCATACCGAAACAGCTGGACGAATTTTTAACCCATTTTGGTACAGGGACAGGGATAACTGAACATCGAACATCCAAATATGGCTACTTTTAACCAACTACGGTTGAGAAAAAAGTTTTACGCGGAGGATGTTGCGGGCACGTAAATATAAAACACTGTCCGTACTCGTAGGCGACAGTACCAATACCTACAAAGTACCGTGGCGGGGCGGTGGCCATCCACGTACCGATATCAATCTTTCTCAGTCCGATTTACTGCTAACAAATGAGGGGCCATCAAAATAAAATAGTGTGGAAAACGAATAAGACACGTTGCGGTTTTCACGCCCGAATAAGGCTTTGTCACGTATTTGGTGGTAGTAGGTGTCCTATTGATTTATACCGACATTTAGTGCTTCTTCGTAGTCATAGGGGGCAAACGAGCAAACTGATCGCCTGATGGAAAGCGATTACCGTCGCCCATAGACACCTGCAACACCAGAGGAGTCCCAAGTGCGTTGCTGTCCTTTCAGGTAGCGAGAACGCTCTTTTCTTGAAGGTTTGAAGGTCGTATTGGTCCGGAGATACTGCAAGCGACAATTAATTCCACAATTCAGTCGTGCGAGGCAGGAAATTTCTAGAAAAAACGCACAGCTTTATTTATTTTTTTTTTTTTTATGTCATAGGGGCAAACGAGCAAACGTATCGCCTGATGGAAAGCGATTACCGTCGCCCATAAACACCTGCAACACCAGAGGAGTCACAAGTGTTTGCCTACCCGGAGGACGAAGATAGAATGCCTCTATGCTAGTATTTTCACCGGCTATCTTTACCCCACACCGGAACACAACAATGCGAACATTGCTGTTTGGCGGTGGGTTAGTAGGCAAGACGGTAGTAACAATCCGGACGGACCCTGCACGAGGCCCTACTACTTCAGCTGTGGACTGCCCACTACTACACTCAACTAGCTAGATATAGAGATTGTTGCAAATCAATGAAGCGCAGCGCCGAGCTAAGGGGATAATAGGTGACTAAACCAAGCTAGCTTTGGTGTGTGCGCATATTTGTGTATGTGTGTGTTTGTCTAATATTGTTTCCGGCTTCTAAACGTAAGAAAGTTCCGTTATTAAAGCAGGCAATTAATCATAGAACTCTTCCTATTAAGATAAAATAATGTATTATATTTAAATAATTCTAAATTATGTATTTTGAATTACAAAAAAACCGAAGTAAATAATAATGTCATGTATACTTACAACCTGGTAATAGTCTCGTTGGTAATATTTGGTTATGGCATCCTAAACACACAGGATTTACAATTCACAACCCCTTTTTTGTGTAGATTCCATAAATTTGTATCCAAGCACGTTCTTCAATTTGAAAGTAATTCTGCCATTTTTTCTCAACTACATTTCCATGTCAACTTCGGTGTACAATAACATCTCTACATTAAAAAAGAATAAGACCAATCAAGATTGTTTTCAATCTAGACAAGGCCTTTGCTGATGGCTCTGGTGTGAACCCTGAAAGTACTAAACTAAAGAATCTCCTAAAATTCAATCTTCTTATTAAAAGTATACAACTTCCACCTGTTTTCGCTATTTCGGTATCCCTAAGCACACGCGGTCGTAACCACAGCACCAAGGGATCCTCATTAATAATGAACAGCCAACCTACGCGCCTTATTTGTTAGGCAAATTACCAGGTACACTCTTAGGAGGAAAGCTTTTAATTGACACGGGATATCTTCATTGTTATGTATTCCTAGGGTTACCGATTGATATGGATTTGTGAAACAGACATATTAGTTTTATATTATTGTGAGGTACCTAATCCTGGACATGTTTGCCAATCAGTCACTCCTGTGACACAGACATTCCCATTATTGGGTTTGTACTCCCAAACAAAGTCCGACTCACTTGTATTGAAGGCTAACCTGGGGCTAACCAGCCCTGACAGTTTTAGTCATGTCTCGAAAAAATCGAGCCCCGCCCGCTGCTGCTGGCAGCACCTTTTAGGTAGGTATATTTTATACAATTTACATACTTATGCTTTGTTGTTGTTGTTGTTATCCTAAGGCGGAGGTGCAGAGGGCCTTCATCAGCTCGCGTCACGCCTTTCTATCCTCAGCAACTTTTCTGGCCTCGCTCCAGCTCAGTCGCTCTCAACTGTGCGCCGCCATGAGTGTACAGGACGTCCGCGGCTACGCCTTCCGTCCGGCGGCTTCCACCCGAAAGCGATGCTTGCGTTATTCGCTTCTCCTCCTCGAATGGTGTCGTTGAATGGTGTGAATACTTAATTATGCTTTACTTTGCTAAAATGTATTTGCTATAATATGCGTAGTTACTGCGACAATTCTAGGAAGACGTGAGTTGAGATAAAGATTCGGAGTATATTTTCTTCCCCACCTTACTCACTTCATTCCCTACTGACTATAAATTAACTTCCCAACTATATGTATATTGGCAGACGAAAATATTATACTCCCAAGTTAAGAATATTGTGGAAGGGAAAACGATAGAATAAATTTAGAAAAGGCAACACGGGTTTAGCACGGATTCTTCCGCCAACTTACAAGTGCTAAAGTAAATAATATAGGGGGAAAAGGAATAATTCTTAGGCGTAACGATGTAAACCAGGGTCCGTTTGAGCCGAGATAAAAAAGGCAAACAAAGCCAGCCACAACGTTTGGGCTTTATAGTGATATAGAGGCGAAAAACTGTCAGGCACAAAACGCTTATAAATAACAAGAGTAAGCCATAGGATGTAATCAACCATACGTTAAGGACCTATGGACGACGATACGATGTACGTAGATTGTAAAAAAATATATCCAATTTATTCCTTCTAATATTACCCATATTGTTACTTTGACAAGTTCAAATACCTACTCGTACATAACCTACAAACGACCAACATTATATTATGCACCGACGACGACGCGACAACGACGAGGAGCAAAATCAGAGATGTTATATTAGTTATTTATAACAGTACGATGCATGGATGCTGTTATGGCGACCTAACACTGAAAAAAAATGAATAGCTCAACTAGTTTAATTATTTCAGAAATAAGTAGCCAAATCGTGCCTAGTAATAAACAAAATTATGCAAATTTTACATACACTTATTTTGGTTACTAGTAGCCCTCAGTTTGTCAGTCCTCCGATTTATTAACTATCAGCTACTGTTAACAAATCTCTTTTTTAGGGTTCCGTAGTCAACTAGGAACCCTTATATAGGAATCCTTAGGTTCGCCGTGATCATTAGTAATAGAAAGCTGAAATTTGGTATGAGTATGTGTATGTATCACGCCGACAAAACAGTAAAATAAAAACTAAAATAACTTTTTTTCGGGTACCTCTCGTACACCTAAAGTGGGGGTGATTTTTTTTCGTTCCAACACTAGTGTGTCGGTGTCGTTGAATAGGTCTTTAAAAATAATAGGGATCTCCAAACTTTATTTTTTGATAAAGTCAGCAGTTTTGTAAATATTTACTCCGGAAATCCAAAAAATAGCGTCCCCCCCCCTCTAATTTTACAACCACGGGTCAAAAAATTATGTAAAAATTCATGAAAATGAGGCTTTATTATGTACTTTCAATTTAATTTTTTTCAGAGTTCGCGCGCCGCCGCCAGCGTCTCCGTTTCATCCTGGTTCAAAATTATTTAGTATGTTGGCCGTTCTCGCCCTCGGGTCGTATTTATCAACCGATTCTCATTAAAATTTTGGGTTTCTATTGGCTGACATGCATAATGAAAGTCATAATCGTAAAGTATTATTTATCATAAAATCGTGTCACTAACTGTTAATAATTTAGGATTGTTATAAAACAAACCTTAACCAAAGCTAATCGATTTTACTTTCATAACTCTTGTACAATTACCTCTAGTTGCAAGTATTATGTATGTTTGTACTATAATTATGTGTAAGTTATGTGTATTATATTATGTGTAAGTTAGTTGCACCGCCTACAACTTTTCAATTAGGTTGCCGAGACACGCCTTCGTACTTTGAACGTACATCCAATTCATTCGTTCTTTAATTTACTTAAAACAAAGATTTTGAGCATTACTACTAAATATGAACTAGTTCTAAAGCGCTTTTTCAGACTTATTTACTTACATACGCGTTGTAAATGTCTGGGTTTTTAATTGAATGTAATTCCAACCATTTATGCCATAAAGTCCAACTTGTCTGGCTTCCCCCAACTGACGTTTTGTTCTCGCTGCTTCAGACGATTCAATTAGGTTGCCGAGACACGCCTTCGTACTTTGAACGTACATCCAATTCATTCGTTCTTTAATTTATTTCAATATAGATTATGAGTACAGCGAATTTATTTTTAAATACAATTGTGCGAGATCAAACCTTTGTAACCTTAGGATCTTTGGCAGCAAAACTGGTTCAAATCTATTAATTAATGGTATGCCATCGTACTTTCCCCGGAAAGCTTGTTTTTCCAAGCTTTTATTTAACTTGCATTCTATGTATGTATGTATATATATATGTATGTAAGTACCTATGTTTGTTCGGGTGGAATCTTGCAACTCAATTTTGAAGCAGATATCGTCAACCGATTGAGCTGAAATTTTGCATACTTACTTAACTTTGATGACAATACAATAATATGGTACCATGGGGCTGATCTGATGATGGAGCCGGAAGGTGGCCATAGGAACTTTATAATAGAGAAAGCAATCCTACCGAGCTTGGGCTCTTTAGAATCGTCTCAGTGAGTATTTGATTGATATCCAAAGAAAAGTACAGTCGGCTATAAAAGCTTGTCACTAAAATGAATTTTTTGACAGAAACTTATTATATATTATATCGATCTCAACCTTTGAACCGAATTTAATAGAGAAAGGATTTTAAAATGAACTTAGCCGACAAAATATGATGGAAATTATTCGCTTGAACTACAGCATCGTACACCATTGTAACAATAAAATTATGCCAAAAAATATCAGGATTATAGACAAATATACAAATAGCAAAATAATTATGCAGAGCACGTGATGAGTCCCTAGCGAGCAGAATTAATTGAATTTAATGCAGCGTGAGAGCCATATATTAATGAATTTCATTGATTCACATTAGCAAATGATCACTGGAGACCGTTTCAAAATCAAAATATGAAACATGTATAAGCAATATGTCTACGCTTTGTCCAAAGCGCGTATACTTGCAACGCGATTGAAAACGTGTTTATCACGGCTGTGGCCATCTAGCAACTAACATCCAATATACAGAATCAAGAACGTAGTATGCGAGCTTGGGTGTCATATATTCTTAATCCCTTTTTCAACTGGACAGTGCTGCTGTATGGACCATTCGTCATTGTCAGAGCTATAGTATAAGCCTCCCTTTCACGTCGTCTTTTTAATGTGTTCTGCATTCTGAGAGTAGTTAATCATGTTTTTCCGACTTTAGTTTTTGACCAGCGGATTTGTTAAGTATAAGGGATCAAAGTTATAGCCATGGCGAATGCGATTTTTTTATACCTGTCTCTCTCGCTCTTACGTGATCCAGATAAGAACCTCTCAGTTTTCACCCAAACCCAAATCACAATCTGAAAGCTCACGAACTGTTCGTACAAAATACCCTTCTAGTAGGCACAACTATGACAGATTACTCTTCGTCACAGGATAACCCTATACAGTAAGGTGTACTGAGAACTGATAAAAAATTGTGCCCACTGACTTAAATGAAAAAAAAAAAAAAATCAAAAGCAACATAAATCACTTCTAGAAATATAATTTCCACCTCATGTAGTATTCGTACAGTGTACATAATATAAATATTTATCTAAGTATACTTACTTCTCCTACGGCGTTATAAGAGCTCCTTAACTGGTTAATACTGGTCAACACCGAGATACAAATAACTGTCTGTACAGACCGACTCCCAGCACCCAATACGCGTGTAACACCGTTAATATCTACTTCATTTCGACAACGACGAGGGCTTATTTTATTCATCTCACTTAATTAAGGACGGTGTGAGTAGAAATTGCGGACGTTGATGGAACTCGGCCACAGTAAACTTTGTGAAATCAGTAGCAATAAAATACCAATAGTCTACACATTTTTAAACTTATTCGTCGTATTCTTTGGATTTAGGGCGTAAGTACTCGTATGTATAGATAATTAATGTACTTACAACTCTCCGAATTTTCAGTTTAGATTCCGCATTACTTACTCAGCTACCTAAAGGTTGTCTGGAAGAGATCGCTATTTAGCGATAAGACCGCCTGTTGTTTACCTCTGCCTGTTATTTGAATGTATCTCATGTTGTGTTGTATATTTCTTGATGTTGGAGGTGTGCAATAAATAGTATTTGTATTTGTACTTACCAGCTAAACGAGCGTTCTATTTACTACGTTCTATTTTTGCCAAGTTACATCAATGACTTGGTTTTCTTTACTGCATTGGGTCGTCCTATCATAATTGATCCATGACTGATGCAAACAGTGAGTTGCTTCTATGAATTTGTATTTAATTTAATTTAATTATTTATTTATATCAGATAACAAAGATCCATAATTATTTGTTAGTAAACTTAACATTAGTTGTTAGTACATGTGACATCGATATATAATAATAATAATAACATAATGCAGACAATTGAATTTTAAAAGAATTACTAATTAATAAATGCTTAACACTAAGTTGTCAAACAAACACGAATGACAACAATAAAAAAAATCAATTTCATATTAAAAGTTATAACACATTAAAAATTATAAATTATCACAGTGTCACATGCTTAGAATTTAACTGTATTAATTAAACTTTGTTACATGGAGGCTAGACCAATGCCTTGCCAGTGGGCAATCCAGTCTACTCGCGACCACACGTAGGATGCTGTTGGAGCTATCTCGAATGCGGTGCATTATGGAGGCAGCTCGTTTTCTCCTAACAGCATGAAAATCGTCAACTCGCATCTCAGCAAACATGCCAGAAGCACTGCAGTGCCTAGGTCGACCCAACAGCATCCTAGGTATATTATTGTACTGAACGCGGAGGGCGTTCATTGCCCTAAGGGTATAATTGACCCACAGGCTGCACGAGTAAAAGGACTGGCAGTAGGCTTTAAATAAAGTAATCTTTACCTCATGCGTACATCGCGCAAACCTGCGAGCCAACATATTCCCCCGAACTGCCAACGCCCTACGCTCCCTCTCAATGTCTAGATCGTCCGAGAGAGACTCCGTGACCCAGTGACCTAAGTACTTAAATTTGGTTGCTCTAGCGAGGGGAACTCCGTACAGCAAGATTTCCGGTACTTTGTCTACCTTATGCTCACGCGGCTGGAACACAAGAATCTCGCTCTTACTTGTATTGTACTTCAGTCCATGGGCCTCGGCGTAATCCTCGCACTTCCTGAGCAACTTTCTGATAGCACACACAGAGGGACCCAGCAGAACCATATCATCAGCGTAGCTGATATTGTTAACCATATCCCCGGCAATGGCGCACCCGACCCTGATTCCGCTGAGTTCCTCTATGAGAGCATTTACGTATAGGTTGAAGAGTCTCGGAGACGACAACCCCCCCTGTCTTACCCCACACTTCAACCTGTACTCATCAGAATAAACATCAGCCCATTTTACCATGTTTATTTGGTTTTTGTACCAATAGTCAAACATATTTATTACCTCTAGGGGCAAATCCGTATCCGTTCTCATTTTATTCCACAAAAGATCATATGACACCATATCGAAAGCCCTGGACAGGTCCAGAAAACACGCATATACAGGCGTTTTCCTGTCAGTATAGTGCCGGACAGTGTGCTTGAGACATAGGATCGCTGAGTCAGTCGACAGCCCAGCTTGAAAACCAAACTGGGCGTCATGCAGCTTCAGATGCTTAGCTAATTGTCGATCAAGCAAACTATCCAGCACTTTAGCTATCGTGGTCGCCAGTGATATGGGTCTATAATTGGCCCTGTCTGACAAGTCCCCTGTTTTATTTTTGACTATTGGTACAACAATCGTTCTCATGCAATCCTCCGGTGGGTACGAATGACGCACGCACAAAGTGAAAAGTAATGCGAGCACACGCGGCAGGTGAACACCAGCATATTTTAAATGCTCAACAGAAAGAGAGTCATGACCGGGCGATTTTCCTCCCTTCATATTACGTATGACGGTGGCGACCTCTGACGAATGAAACTTAATGGGTGGAGAGGACCTACGTAAAAGAGAGACGTCCGACGGACAAGTAACCGCAGAACAAGTGCGTGGCTCCAACATGAAACTATTTTTAAACATATTAGCTACTTCTACGTGCTCACTAACACCGTTCACATTAAGAGGGGTACACGGCCTTGGATTGAGTTTATTGGTCTCTTTCCAAAAGTTGCGAAAGTCCTTTCTTGCATGGTGTGTGGCTAATATATCCATCTTTATCTGCTCCGAGTTATCGTGGCACCATTTCAGTCTGGATTTAAAAATACGCTTTGTTTCCGTCATACGAGCATAATACTGCCCACATACGGGCTTGCCATGCGAAGCCCAAAGCTGAAAATGGTACCTAGCCTCCTTATGCGCATGATAAACATGTTTATTCCAACCCACAACGTACTTTCCTTTTTTCTTACGATTGATAACCGGAGCCACTGAACTATCCTCTGCCGCGCCCCTCAGCGCACTAACAATATCACAATACAGGCGGTCTAAAGTTATTCTATGCTCAGTGTTACTGCACAAACCGTCACAACAATTAGTAAGGTTGTTTGGGAACTGTATGTCTCTAAGCTTATCATTACACAGCTTGTGGTATGTTTCAATTTGTGCAGCATCCCTGTGCCTCCATAGTACTCTGTTATAAGGTTTAATAGTCGGAACATGAACAGACTTCAGCACCTCAATATCACAGCTGACTTCTAAAGCAAGGTGATCTGACCAGTCGGACCCATAGAGCACCCTGGTACCTAGCACCGATTGCATCGCTGCCTCGGTCACTAAACAGTGATCGAGCCAGCGAGTACAACCATGGGCCCCACTGACAAAAGTAAATGTATCCGACGTGACGCCCAACTTCTTAATGTCCGCACACAGCCAAGTCTGCTCATCACAAAACTTTTGTATTAAGTGCTGAAATAAGTTTCGCGTTGTAGGCAACAGGATCCTCCTAGTAGTAAAAAGTGAAATGTAGGTAGGTATGCTTTGCGCTCTGCCATACATATATACTCTCCAAGCTGTGTTCGGCTACAGCGACTTGTTCCTACAAATTATAAACCATGAAACCATAAGCCATACAAAAAAACAGTGCGTGGAGTCCCTCCGCGCGGAAGAAGTGAAACTTCGTAATGTGGAAATGCAAATAGGAAGGGGTTGATATTGATTTTTAGTGAACTCATATTGTTTCTTTAAGACAAACTTCTTCACTCTCGCTCTGTCTCTTTCTATTACCCCTCCCCAGGAGCGTTGAACGTTTAACGCAACAGTGCTTTCCTACCCCCTCCACACATTTGTTGGAAGTCGCATTAGAAGTTTCACTTCAAAAAATATTTGGGAAGTCAAGTGACTTACTGATAAAACTCGTTCCGTTGTGAACAGGCAGACTAATGAGCACCGGTGCGAATAATTGATTGTACTCATAACTGATTCTGACTTACGTTTTAACTATATACGTGTAGAAAAAGTCCGTTTTTACTGGCAGCTGACTCGCAAAATAAGGAAAATGCTCTTCAATTTTGCTCTTTTATAATTAATAATGTTGCGTTTTTTACGTGGACTTAGAATCGACTTTAATAGTATATATTATAAAACAGGGATTTCCCGTGGATTCGGTCACTTGGCCACACTTTACTATTTATTCCGAGGGTTTCTTAAGAGATTATAGGAGTATGGAAATCTTTAAAAGTGGCTTAAATTGGTATATCATTTTTCGAGTTAAAAAGCAGTAAACTTAATTTGACATATTGGCATTTCCACTGCTCTAACTTTTGCCTATTCCACGAAAAGAAAAAATCAACAAGCAGCCAAATACAATAAATAAAGCGGTTCACTAGGCATCATATACTTATTTATTACATTTAATGTCTCACCATTATGGTATGAGCAGCATTAGAGCTAATTTACAAAATTTAAAGCCCACAGTCAACTGCCTTGGTAAAATATTATTATTGTTCTGTATCGATTTGTGTGAGGTTGTCCGATATTTATTTATTTATTTATTTGTATGATGCTCATACCAGGGGTTAAATTCAAATGTCGTTATTTTTTTTTCTTTTACATTCGTATTAGAATGGTGGTTAAATGATTGTGATTTAGGTAAATGAATTGCAAATTAGAATCCTGTCCGACTAAAATTAGGCTGATCATCGAGCTACTCTTTAATTAAAATCGAATCGGTACCAGGCATGGAGAGATAACCCAGTCAATAAGTCGTCTAAAAATTAATCTCAAGATACAACATAACTTTGATCTTAAAAAAACTTGCTCTATAAAATAATATCATTGCTAAACCGACAAAAGAAACCGAGCTTGCAATTGAACAAAACTGCAACGTGTACCTACACGTACAAAACACCACGTCACGTAAAGTGTAGTGTAAAGTACCTACTTTACACGGGTTACTAATGTGTTGCACAAAATTGATTGGCATATTTTCGTTTCGCATAGCAACCATTGGCACAATCATCATTTCGCACAATTGCTTTTTGCCTAAATTTCTTGGCATACTATCATTTCGCACACGTTTCTTTGGCAGAATAGTACATTGGCATAATGTTGATTAGAACAATACTCCTATGGTCGAATAATTGTGTCGCCGAAATTTATATGGCATAATAATCCGTTTGCATGATTATTCTAATACACCGAAAAATGAAAAGTCCGACTCAATATTAATACGAAACATCAAAATACCTAATCTAAGCAAAGTCGGACGTGCGCGGCTCGCTCGCTTCGCTCGCTAGTTAGGGTCTTTGTTTAACCTAACACTCCTCCTCGCTTCGCTCGTCGTCGTACCTAACCTAAGCCAAGTCGGACCTGCCTTAAGGTGAAATAGGTAATGTTAGGAATCGTAAGCCAAGTCGGACCTGCGCGACTCGCTCGCTTCGCTTGCTCGTTCGTTAGGGTCATAGTTCAACCTAACACTCCTCCTCGCTTCGCTCGTCGTCTTACCTAACCTGAGCCGAGTTGGATCTGCCTTATGGTGAAATAGGTAATGTTACGAATCGTAAGCCAAGTCGGACCTGCGCGGCTCGCTCGCTTCGCTCGCTCGTTAGGGTTGCAGTTCAACCTAACACTCCTCCTCGCTTCGCTCGTCGTCGTACCTAACCTAAGCCAAGTCGGATCTGACTTAAGGTGAAATTGGTAATGTTAGGAATCGTAAGCGAAGTCGGACCTGCGCGGCTCGCTTGCTCGTTAGGGTCACAGTTCAACCTAACACTCCTCCTCGCTTCGCTCGTCGTCGTACCTAACCTAAGCCAAGTCGGATCTGCCTTAAGGTGAAATTGGTAATGTTAGGAATCGTAAGCCAAGTCGGACCTGCGCGGCTAGCTCGCTCGTTAGGGTCGCAGTTCAACCTAACACTCCTCCTCGCTTCGCTCGTCGTCGTACCTAACGTAAACCAAGTCGGACCTGTCTTACTTACCTGCCTTGCCTTCGTTTCTGTAAGGGACGCAGTTTCAACCTAACCTAACCTAGTTTTCTGGCAGCGATTCGGTTCTGTGGGTATGCTCTGGTACAATAATTATGCCGCAATAAATTCGGCGAAACTTATATTGTGCTACATAAAATTCTGCGAAATAAAAGTTGGCGATTTTAGTATTATGCTAGTCAAATTTGTGCAAAATGAATATTATGCGACATAACAATTGTGGTAAGTATATAATTATGCGATAGTATCATTTGGCTAAAAATAATTGTGCGAAAACGATTATGCGAAGTGTATTTCGGACAATAGAGATTGTGCAAGATAAGGGGTACCCACTTTACACTACACTTTATGCACAGTTCATTCAAAACAGTTGCAACTAGCACAGCAATGAATGCCAAGTAAACTATTTTCTGCAAGCCTTTGTGGTTTTCACAATGCACTGAAGTTATTGAGTCCGGTCATATCGTATTATATTGGCCGCATTTGTAAGAATCTAGAGGAGGAATAGCAAATAACTTGCTGTAAATGCACGCAAGTGTACTTACGGCTAATGCGCTTAATAATTGAAGAATAGATACATAGAATATGACGAGAGAAAAGAGTAGAATTATGGAACCAAACATTTGGTGTGTGATGTCCCGATGTGATTGCTCAGTTGGGAGAGCACTATACCGGAAACGCAGGGTCGTAGGTTTGTGTCCTGCTTACATTGCAGTGGACCACGTTGCGTTCTTCTTTTATAATTGTCCTTTATGTCAATATTTTAAAATAAATAACCTGTACCTAAAAAGAAATACGTCGTCGACTCACCTATTAACACATCACAGGATAAGACACTATACTCGTATAATGTTTTGATCTATACAAAAATCACCTGAGAATCGAATTTAATTGGATGTTTTTGTTTGTCAATTGTCGCATTTGCGAATATCAAGGCTGTCGGCGCGTTGATCTGGATGTGTGGTACTCGCGTAGTACAGGTTCAGCAGCAATAATGTAAAGACAGCCTTTCTCAACAAATACTTTTAATTATCTAACAGTACATAGGTACATAAGGTTTTATATAAAAAAATATTAATAAAAAGGGCGAAATCGCAGCTGCGCTTTAAAAACGTTTTAAAAGAATAGAATCGAGTGTTAAAACATCGTTTTAAATTACCTACAATTATAAATATTATACAGGTGATCAATCCACATGGGTCAGTAAGGAGAAAACGAAAACAATAAGAGATAGGGAAATCTGTTCATCTTTGGAACCATGGAGTCGATTTTAGATTTGATATAAACTGCATTTTTTTTTATAAACCTCATGTATAACCGGGAATTGAACCTGGTTTAAATTCTGTAAGTAATCGCATGGCATATTGTAAAATTCTTTACAGAGGTTTTGACCGGGTTATGAGTGAAATTATGTATGAGATTTATAAAAAAATAATAATGCAGTTTTTATTAAATCTAAAATCGATGCCATGGTTCCTAAGAACAGATTTTCCTATCTCTTATATTTTGTGACGTCTCCCTACTGAATTGTTTGGATAGATCACCCGGTATACACGATACCACTGCCGAATTACTTTTGAATTATAGGTAAGTATAGAAAGAACAAACACAATGGGGGTGTTTTTTTAAATAAAATAGAGACCATTAAAGTATCAGTGTCATGTATTCAATTTCAGTTTTTACAGTAATATTCTAACATTAAGTTTAATATCACAGTTGCAAAAATAATTTACAATCATTTTATTTTATTTACATAATAACTTAACTTTTAATCATATTATTAATACGCCTCTGTTACAATTTATGCTTGGCACAGAAAATTACGTTCTAATTATAGCTAAAACAAGGATGTTTTAATTTCAACAAATTTTAACTCATCAGGGAACAATGATTAATTACAATATAAATTAGGAATCGAAATTGCTTTATTACTCTTAGGAGTAGTCCCGAAAGCAAAATTATATTGTAAGTAAAATTAAATGAAAATCAAAATGAAAACACAACTTTAATAAGTTACTAAAGAGCAAGTTAATCAATTGAATTTATCAAACTAGGTGTTAATTGAAACTGCATACGGATTTTTAAGACGACTTTGTATGTCAATCAAATATTTTTTAACATGCTTTTGTCTTGCCTTAAGACTGTATATGCGTTGTACAAATACAAACAGTCCGTATAATTCTAAGCAGACAAAAATAACCGCTGTATATGTATATACAGCTTGTATATAATTCATTGGGTACCTACCAGTGAATGTAATATAATACACCTGTGCTTTGGTGACACATTAAAATATTTATTAAACGACACGCCACCAAACCTGTAAATTTCGCACAAATTTAATTATAACATGAAAACAACTAAGTGCTTAATGATATTAACAGAAATAATGTTCTCTTATAAAATATCTGTAACATTCTTATTCCTCGAGATATCATTACATATTTCATTGAAGTCTGTTTGAGAATATAAAACAGTAACTTTGAGTCAGATATAAAATCTGTACACACTTTCCTTTTAGATCTTATAAAATATTATTCATAATTTCTTATAATAACTTACAGTAAAATTGTTTAATATTCGGATACAGTGCATATTTTACTTAACAAATGAAATTAATATTTAATCAACACAAGTATCCTTATACATCGAATAGTATCAATATATACAAGACCTCAAATTCGATATTGGGAAGTTTAAACAAGTTCCTTTGAAAATTATAATTTGGAAGTTTCGTGATAATAGGCAACATCATCGGTATCATCACCTATCGCCTTGCGTCTTCCAAATCTTACGGAATGGTCGGTTTCACAGCCAATTACGTCACCTGCTATCTGTAAAAAAAAGATGTATGTTTATAGGTATATCACTCACATAGCAGTGTGTCAATGTAAATCGAATTGACCACATTTCAAACTTTCAAATTGTGTTCAATTTAAATTAATTTCATTAATTTATTATTATCACAGAACCCAAAACTATTATCTTTATTTGATTATACCGATTACTTATTAAAAAAAAAGTGCAAGCAGCTTCATGTATCAGCCCTCTACATGACGTCACCTTGTGGAAAATTTGACAGTCACAACACACAAATATAACAGTGGTACAAATTGCATATTAAATCCGCCTTACTTAGTAATAGTGCGACTGCATGATTTTCTAGGCTATGACCAATTACTAGTCGCTTACGCTCTTTTAGAGTGAGGAACTTTTCAAATGAATTTTCAGTCACACATTGTGATATTTTTTTAAATTTAATAATGTGGTAGGTAATATCCTTTTTTACAAGCTTTTATTTAACTTGCAGTGTATGTTTAAAGTATGTTTGTTCGGGTGAAATCTTGCAACTCAATTTTGAAGCAGATATCGTCAACCGATTGAGCTGAAATTTTGCATACTTACTTAAATTTGATGACAATACAATAATATGGTACCATGGGGCTGATTTGATGATGGAGCCGGAAGGTGGCCATAGGAACTCTATAATAGAAAAAGCCATCCTACCGAGCTTGGGCTATTTCGAATCGTCTCAGTGAGCATTTGATGGATATCCAAAGAAAAGTACAGTCGGTTATAAAAGCTTGCCACTAAAATGTCATTTTTGACAGAAACTTATTACCCTGTAGCGTGGTTAATAAAAGTAAGTGACATGAAATTCTAAGCATCAGAACTATCATAGGGTTTATATTGCCGTGACTTTTTAAAGGTATCCTGTATTAAATATTCGCGCCGAAGCATGCCTTTAAATAAATGGCTACAAGGTCGCTTTTAGCATACCATGTTCATGTAGAACACAGTCGTTTAATAAATGGCGTCAGTATAACAGGCCGCTACTTCGCATTTTTCCAGTTTGCAGCGTTTTTTTTCCTTGCGGGCCCGAAGGGGTGTGCACTGGTGGGTACTGTCACAATGACCAGTTTGCAGCGGTACCCTTTACCATAAGTTAACGTGATCGCAGTCGCTTGCGACAGAGTCACAGACAACCCCCACTAGACGGAGCATGTAAGGCGACCCGCACGCACCAACGATATGGTACGGCAGAACATTAAAGTATGAACACGGCGGCCACCGTTTAGTTGCGTCCTTGTTTATGATCCATGCGTACGTCAACGAAAAAAGAAATTAAATAAATAACATGGTAAATTGTAGTGTTAAGTGGTGTAGAGAGACCTCATAAACATGGACGCAACTAAACGGTGGCCGCCGTGTTGGTACTTGAATGTTTTGCCTTACCATATCGTTGGTGCGCGCGGGTCGCCTTACATGTGCCTTACATGCTCCGTCTAGTGGGGGTGGTCTGTGGACAGAGTAAACGATATGTATGGAATAGCACAGCGTCCCTAAGCGGTTACTTTGTAGAACTACAATTCTCCATACAAATCATTTACGCAGTCGGTAGCGAATACGGTCACATGTAAACTCATGCTAAGGGTACGCATCGCACGATCGTTAGCGTTTGATTACGTTCAGATTATCGTTATAAAGATATAAGTATCTACCCACGTATGTCAGTATAATGGCTACGATATAACTGTGGTAACTTTTGTTATTAAACTAGGTACCTATTACTCAGTCATGTATGTATATATGAGTGCTGATTCTTTGTCCGCATTATCAAATGAGCGTAAACTTTAATACAAGTTCGTAAAAAAAACCAACCGCTACTTTTCGAATTAGATGCGAATCAGTGAACAAAATATCAACGCGTTATTCTGTACCAAATACCCGATGGCCGCAGGTGTTTACTATGCATGGACTGAATATTGGGATACAAAATAATACATGTAACAGTACACTGCCGTGAATAATATCCGCGTGGAGCGCGACCATCTGCCCTTTCGGGTGTACACGTTATGTTACTCTATTTTCCATGAAAATGGGACATGCCGGGTGTGCTCATTTAGCTCTATTTAATAGTGACAGTTAAGGCGCATAGTTTAAAAATGATCTTTTATTAGGAAAACATTAATTTACAAACTTTTATTTAGTTTGTATGTCTGTCATTTAACCTTTTACGTTATATTTGACCCATTTGTAGGTCTTCTTGGAGCTAAAGTTTTGCATATGAAAATTTGATGACAATACAATATTTATTATTGTTATGATAGCATAGCTGATTTTAATGATAGAGCCGTAAGGTGAAGGAAATCTTTGTCATAAAACGACTGAATCCCATCGAGTTATTCTCATTGAAAAACATTTGTCCAGTCGAAAATAAAATCTTTTTACAAAAATCCATACATGATAACTTCTTAAGACAAACATAACATGCACAAAAAACCTTTGTTCCCAATGTGTAAGAGTATGCTGGTCTTCAGATACCGTAAGGTCGGTTTACTTTAGCCCTAGTAGCAGGCAGGTAGGTAAGGTAGGTTAATTACTGCGCAATGTTTAACCTACCTTTCTTACCATAACCTACCTTTAACATAACGAATGAAAACTACATTTGATTAAACCCTTGGGTTTGTGTTAAAATTTTTGCTATTCATTGAAATGTATTTAGGTAAAAATAATGGGTGGATTATGTTACCCCTTAGGGCTAAAATAATCCCACCTTGCGATAGTACTCTACCAGTAACTAGCGTGTAGTATGTAAAATAATACAATACCTAAATAAATACACCTATAGTTGTCTCAATTTTAATATCTTTTTCCATTCGTTACAATGAGAACGTTTTATAACACCCGAAAACCCCTTTGCAAAACTCTTCGCCTTAACGGCAAGTTGAATGACCTCTGAATAGCTTGAATAGTGAGTTGATGCTTAGCTCAACGTAAATCCTAATGAACTACGTGGATAAATTAAGTACGACTGTTTGTTGCTAAAAACAAAAATAGTTTCACGGGAATAAATGCGATGTTAATGGTTATAAGAGGATTAATGGATGAAGAAATAAAAACATGATATTTGAGGGATTTTGTCTTGCGAATTGTGGCTACGTATTTTTTTGTGCCTTTCTTATTTTGTGTTTTGTCAATTTATGTATTTCATTCGGATGCCATTCGCAGGTTGGTTGAAAAACAGTGGCGAAGATGGTCTAGCTGTGGACAGCTATTTATATAGGAGCGTTTTCGGGAACAGTACAGTTGGCTTCAACTAGGAACAGGGTTGAATAAACGCAGCTCGGCGATCGAAATGCATAACTTTTCCTTTCTATTGAAAAGTGCTTTTGCGTGAGCGTTCCGACTAATAGTTTGGTATGCTCTTCCCAGGTAGCAAATAAGCTGTACAACAGCATTGGTATATAGCCATTATAACTTTAACTTAAGTTGTATAATGGCTTTGTAAGTGCTTATGTAGCCTGTGTGCTATCTGAGTTAACTGTCTGAACCACAGGGAATCGTAATTGAGGTTTAGTTATCATAAGCTACAGTCTACTTATCTGTCCACTTCTGAACATAAGTAGTCCTATTCTATGAAAATGAAATAACGTAAAAATGTTTTTTTTTATTATAAGATAAGCACTAAATAATAAAAATAGGTACAATACACAGATAAGATGCTCATCTTATGATTAAATACTTATAATAATAGAATATTGATGGTCCCGCCTGGCAAGACATGCATTTCTTGTTACATGTAGGTATCCCAACCTCCGCGGTCTCTTCGAGTCGCCACTCACTACCCATTATCCTGCGTAAATTATCGTTCCATCAACTGAAAGAGCACTCTACAAAATATTGGCGCTTTATCGGTTTCTACTCTAAAATTCGTTTTCTCTAACAAATATTGGTTTTACGGAAAATGTACAGTGCCACTTCGCATCCGGATAAGCCGTTGCTTTATGTCGTAACTTTTCTGTCAAGATACGATCTCTCAGACTCAAGAGAGTAACCCTATCATAGTATTTTATAAACAGCATTGCTTGAACTGGTGTATATTGTAAACAATTGGTTACAAACTCGGAACCTTGCGTTCTGTAATGTAATCCCTACGCCTCTTCAAACTTCTACTTAACACTTAGTATAAAAACGAGGTTACGCACACTGATCCCTCGCTCGTGTTGAGAGCTTAATCTCTATGCTAATTATACGAGTATTCTGATATTATACAGCCGGTTCTAATCGCTGGACTGAATCGATTCCAAGTGGCGCGGCTGCCTGTAGAGCCTTATCACACTTGCGAGTTGGGAGCGTGTTTTCTGATGTACAAAATAAATATCAGTTGCGTCGAATTCGCTGCGTGATCGCATTTATACAAAATCGGCTCGCAAATCGCAAAGTCTGAAAAGGCCCCAATTATGTGTACCGTTTTTTATATATCCTTTGGGTATATCGGACCGGGACGAATAAATATTAAGTACTGTGTGTGCTGTACTGTGTCGTTTTATTACTGATTTCCTACGATCACCTTCCCCGGTTTCATCGTCAGATCCGCTCTATATTGCAATGTCATCCTATCTAATATATGCAAACAATTGAATAGTTGAAATTGAACTTGCTAGATATAGATTTCATTACACAGACACCGGAAGGTGTAATTGAAACAGGAACGGCCTGTTCAGGCATTTACTGAACATATTCAGGCCAACAGACAAGGTCCATGGAACTCCACACGAGGTCGGACCATTTGGTGCCGTTCCTGATACAACCGTTGGTAAAACCACGTAAAACTAGCTACTTTAAAATTTTCGTCAGGTCTCAAGAAAGTGTATTAAGTCTAATAACTACCTTGGATATACAGTATGTAAATCAGGATGCACGGGCACATGCGTGGCATGCCGATGGGTGTGCGGCGACGCGGCTGCAGCGGCATTGATGGCTCTGATCCTCGCGCGTAATCGCTCGTACTGTTCTGGTTGGTACTGTGCTGCTATTGACACCGCCGCTCCGGAGTATTGCTGTGAAGAAATTAAATTGTTCATTGTAGGTGTCACAGAGCAGCAGAACAGAAACTCCCTACTAATCTACGGTCTATACACAGTTGCTGGTCGGCCAGGTTGATCAGATTCAGATCAATCTGCTACTAAAGTGAAGGAAGGAGGAAGAGTAGGTAAGTGTTGATCGCTCAAATCTTGGCTCGAAGATGTTCGTTCTGTACTGCTGTGGCTTTTGTTCATATATTATCAAATTGTTATCTGACACGAGCCTTTTACCTAAATGGAATAGTCACTGTGGCCGAAATCGGTCAAGATCTTAAAAAATCAGAATACTGCTCTGAAGGGTTTTCTGCAGCTCAGTTATTCAATGATCATTACTATTGTCCCGCAGCACTATCAACATGATTACCATGGTGTGAATAGTGTTTTTTTCTTATGTAATTGATTAAAGCCTTGCCTAGACATAGGTACCTACATCGTTAGTCTAGTCTGATGGCTAGACTAAAATAACCTAAAACTCAGATCTTGTATTAAGGCTATGTTCAAAGATAATTATAGACGAACGCTTTCTGCGTCCATCGTCTTACGACAAGCTTAGTTTAGGTAATTATGTTGGGAGCTGAGGCAAATTATGGATGTAATTTGCGCCTTATGGTTAACGGTCTAGACTCAACCTTTTACCTTTGTCTCAACTCAAGGGTTTAAATTTAATCAATTAAATAGAATGAATAAGCAATTAAAGTAGGTACATTTCGTCATAAAACCGTGTGCTGCTTATTCATTCGCCAACGGCGCAATCTCAGAGATTATAAAGTTACTGGGTCAAAACGATTGGTGAACAAATGGTGCGTTGACGCGCTATTGTTTTACCCTTCTCATTAGATGTGATTTCTCATCGCTGATGTTTACTTGGCAGATTTGTGCGGACTCAAATATGCTGGCGTAAGGCAGTAGATATCGTAATTACTTATTGATTTAGCGTAATATACTGGAGTGCATATTTAGATAGATGAACAATTTCTTGAATGGTTATGAATTCTTGAAACCAGTGGCAGTGCCTGCTTCCCTCTCTCCATTTAAAGTTGATGGAAGCAATTCAGACATAAGTAATAATATTGACACAAATATAAAGTATGAAAGAAACAATTATCCACTGCAAATTAAGCAGGACTCGAACCTGCAAACTTACGTTCCTGGCGTAGTGCTCTCCCAACTGAGCTATCGTCGTTACGTCAATCACACCAAATGTTTGATTTCATTATTCTACGCTACTGGAGCGCCTTCTTCTCTGCGTCATATTTGTCAATTCAGACATTTAAAAATCCAACACAACTCACCTTTAAAGCAGCAGCAGCCTGTTCATGCGTCGCCCTGGTCAGATCTCGTCCATCCACGCTCAATATCCTGTCTCCTCTATGAAGCATGCCATACGCAGCTCCGCCCACCGACACTCCAGACACGAAGACCCCACAAGCATCATCTTCTACCCCACTGGCCGCATCCACCTCTCCGCCGAGGCCTCCCACTATGTCCATGCCAAGTCGGGACCCGGAGCGAACGAGGCGAACCATTCGGACACACCTGGTAAGGAAATCGGTCTGGTTTAAGTAAAGTTCCATGGTAAAATAAAATATTCCGTTTTGTTGGGTAGTTAGTAAAAACTATATTATTTTATACGGGTTAGAATCTGTCCAGCGAGTGAATTTTACCTACCAAAAAAGCAACAAATTACAAGTTGGTACCAATCACATTACTCTGCATTTCGTGATGTTTGAAAAATGGCAAACAGTCAGCATAGTTAATAAGTTCAATGTAACATCCACAAACATCCCAACAAACAAAATAACCTTATAAAATTAAATCTATAAGGACTAAAGTCTCATAGTTGTTTTAAAATGGCATTCATTACAACAATGTACCTTTTAACGGCTTTTTATAAGACAATTTGGCTAAAATTGCCTTAATCTTATAATTTGGTTATGTTAACGTTAATAAAACCAAATAATATGGCTACAATAAGGGTTAATTTTTTTATATTCTTATAGAAGCTAGCTACATTGCGTTTTAGCTGTATAATATTGAAAGCCTTGTAAAGGCGTTTTATATGGCCAATCATTCTTATAAAAGTAATGCACAAGGTACCTATAAAGCTTTTCGGCTTATAGGAGCTTTTTATAAGATGTTTACCCAACGAATGAATTATAGCATTTCATATAGTCTTAATAAGAATTAAAGCAATCCATATTCACTTATATAATACTAATAAGGGCTATGTTCTCTATAGTGTTATATTAAAAGGTTTTATATGGTTACGCCTAATACTTCTGTAAATCTATAAAATGACCAATCTGGTACCGAGGTAGCAGCCGGTGGTTCCGTAGAAGATTATTTATGGAACATGGGAGTGAGCAGGAAAGTACTGAGGAATACATTTGTAGCGGCAGTTACAGTGATACAGACATATGGTCAAATGAGGAATTGAAAAAACTTCGAATTAAACTAGTAATATAAAAAATGGCGGGGTTATTTGTAAACCGCGCTTGACATCTACTACTGCGCATGTGCAAAAGCATTTTTTTAATATTCGTCTTATGTCAAAATGGCACAAGCGCGTGTAGATTCAGCCAAATGTATTTAATGAATAACGATTTTAAGTTCGTTTATTAATCAAATTTTATATCTAATGTAATTAATGACGTGTTAAATGAATGAATTAATGAAGTATTTGGTTTTATTGTACTTTTATATGTAATAATAATCGGTATTTGACTAATTTATCAAACTTTTTTAAATATTAAATTTATAATTACTCGTCCGATTAATAAAGTGTCAATGTTTATTTAGAAATATTGTTACTATTTAAATTACGGATTACAATATTCGCATTCATTTGCAATAAAATGGTCGTATATAAAATACGCTTTACAGAAAATGAAAGTGAATTGTTGCAAAACTTCTATATATTCACGACGTATGACAAAGTGTGATGGTAAATTTGGATGAGTCGGATATGTACAGTTATAACACTTGTGAGAAAGGAACCCTAACGACATATAAAATGGCGAATCATAAGCAACACCTATTGCTAATGATAGATTTTTAATCTCATAGTGTATTTGTAGATGATGTGCAAATTTCTTTCGCTCTTATAATGGCCTTTTATAAAACATGACTAAATAATTAACCACATTTTCAGTACAAAACCGCAATAATACAAAGGCGCGTTGATAACACATCATGTTTTATACCATACTCTATCACAAATTTAAATTCCCACACAGTTTTCACTATAGATTCGGGTACTCTAACATAGAATAAAAAAATAACTTAGGTAGGTACCGTTTACTATTAATCATGAAGATGTTGACTAATTATTTTTCGTCAAACTATTACAAAAAAGAAAATAAACTTATTGCACAGTCATAAACATACAGTTATAAGAGCCAAATACCTTATTAGGGGCATTTGTTTTGCCGTTATGAATTTTACGCCCTTAAATCGGACCATAACAAAACGCGTATAAGGACGATCGCCCTTATAAACGCTTTAAATATAGTTCTTATAAGTATATTAACATTTTAAAGGCAATTTCCATGCCATTATAAGTTTGACTACCTTGTTGCTTGTCACAATAAAGCACTTACAAGATAAATAAAGCAAATAATAAAGCAACTATAAGTTGAGTAAAAGGTTATTGTATTTATAATTT
Source organism: Apotomis capreana (assembly GCA_947623375.1). Classification (NCBI taxonomy): domain Eukaryota; kingdom Metazoa; phylum Arthropoda; class Insecta; order Lepidoptera; family Tortricidae; genus Apotomis; species Apotomis capreana. Next base: position 17,817,261 of record OX392505.1, on the reverse strand, counting down.
GTGCCCAAATCCACCCTTATTAGCGATAATATGGCCTTTACAAGAATAATATTTTTGGCTATATAAGCCACTACAAGAGGATTTTTTGTTTGTTGGGATATGTTTCCAAATAAATAATTTGATTTGATTTGCGATTTTTCAAACATTTTTTTCTTTTTTTGTGTTGGGATTCACTGATCGGACTCTTGAAATGATGGTATGGTGGCTATAAGTGTGGCCATTTTCAAAGTTTCTGTCTGTGGTAATGAGGCTCTGACACAAATATTGGGAAACACCGAAAAGGCTTAGAGAAGAGAGTAATATTCCATAGCGCTTTCGTTTCTACAATCAATCGACTAGTAAAAGTTGTTTGTGTAATCCATACTCGTAGTCCATTATTAGGGCAAATTTTTAATTTGTTATCAATTTTTTTTCTCTGATTTTAATAAAATTTAGTGAGTTGGTACAGTTGCTTCTTCTGACCATGGTAAGCCCAATTTCACAATATGTCCTACAAATTTCTTTCCATTGAGTTACACAAAATGTACCTACTACAGAAATTGGCCCATGGGCCAGTTTTTATTATGTTGTCGAATTATTTATTTTTCATTTCGAGCTACTCATTTTGTACTAAATTCTAGTAAATACAAAATAATTGAAATTTTGTTAAAAATCATCCATACATTTTTTGTAACTCAATGGAAAATTTTGTAGGACATATCATGAAATTGGGCTGACCTTGTTCAGAATAAGGAACTTATACCAACTCACCAAATTTTATTGAAATCTGAGAAAAAAACAAAATCGACAACAAAATAAAAATTTGCCCATTAATAAAACCTTTCTGCATGAAGTTTTAAGGCTGCAGTACCAATTGTTAGTATAGACATAGTTAAGAAATAATCATCATAATTTAGTACGTACAATGGTTTTTCAGGTTCTTATAATATTTGTTTGGTTCTTATACTACAATATTTGTGTTTTTCTAAAGCTGTTATTAGTTCGATTAAGAAAAACATTAAACGTAATTATTATCAGCAGTACCTCGTTCTAACACCGAAGTTTTCAATCATCCGAAATACCTACTAATTCTTGGATTCAGTAACCTTATCAAAAATTTAACAGGATTGATGAAAGCAATGAAAACAACGACCTCAACGTTATAATTAAAAAAGTAATTCAGTAGTGGCATTACTTCTCTGTAAATGAGAATGTTAATTTTATATCCTACCTATTCCCGGCACGTAATCATCAGCTTAATTAACTTGAAATTAAAGCACGATAGGCATCCTTTCAAATTTAGATATTTTGCCCAAACTAAATGTATGCCATTTAAACTTAAATAACGTCACCCCTGTACATTTCCGTGCTTTGATAACGCCCGGAAACATTGAATTCATTTAGTATTCAGATTTCATTGCCGAAGTTGGATGTGAAGGTGAAAATAACGTTTTATGTATTTGCAGAGCTGGCAAGACTGTCGCATTTATTTAGGTTGAAAATGTAAGTTGTGCTTAAAAGTTGCTTTTATATTTTTCATTATTTAATGTTTATTTATTCTCTCTCCTGTCTACGACGAGGTACGCCACTAGTAATTCAAATTTCTTACTACAAAAAGCATATCTATCCTCCTAGGTAGGAGGATAGATATGCTTTGGTAGGTACCAGAATTCATAATTTGTGACATAGACAGAGAGATAACTATTTATTGAAGCTTATATACCAGGTGTAGGACATTGGAACTCAAAGGTTATGGACGCCACGCCACGCCAATAAATACAAGGCGACCTAAGCTTTGTATGTTTTAAACCTTTTTTATCGTTGCTGAGTTCAATAATAATTCAATACTACCTAAAAAAATATCTTCTAGCCGTTTCCAATCATTATAATAATCGGTACAATTGAAATGTAAATATTTATGCTTTGCACGAGATAGAAATCGCGGTAATATCTTTCTCGTTGTAAAATTTTGCTTTGTGCCAGTAAAGTTATTTTAGTCGGGACTAAAGGTTAGATGAATAGTCCATGTCTAAAATTTGGATCTATCCAGTTCTTCGGCCAACGTTTTTTATTGAATTTTCATATCGTCGACATTTTTTTAGCACTAGAATTTTTTCATGGCTTTGGAAAATCAGCGTATAAAAGTTTGTATTATAATAGTATCAAAAAATTAATGTATTTTTTTAAATCAGGCAATTTCAATGCAATTGAACATTTTGATGAAAAGTCTATCAACAGCAGGGTAAGCGTTAGTTTGCAGCACGGAATGCTAAACGGTTATGTTTTTATTGTAAAATTCAATTTAAAAAAAAACGGTTTTGAATTCCTTAGTTTACAGTAAAACATTACTATTTACTACATATATCTAGATTTGATGTTTTGGAATGAGTCTTTCCAACTAATTCAAATCAGTACTCCAAAATAAATATTTCTATATATTTTTAGAAGTATCATACAGGAACTGTCATATTTGGGACATAATTTAATACGACAACAAGCAAGCGACAGCAAACAAGAAAGTAAAAAAGTTTTTTTTACATCAGTAGTAAGTACTAGCTTTAGGGGTTCGGGCCAAAACACTAATTACAAAACATGACATCGTATCGTGGTACGCCGCGACATCGTGTCACGATGTGACATCGTGTCGTGGAAATGCATAAATCCAAAATCAAAATCTGTGTCGTCAGTTAACAAGACCATGTAAAAACTCATGTTCAGCACCAAATAAATTTTATTTATTACATAAAAAACAAGATTCAAAATTAAAACACCGCTTACAAAACGTCGCATCGTGTTACGACGCGATGTCGTATTTTGTAATTGTGTTTTCGCCCTTTTCACTTTGTCACACAAGGTGCAAAGTGAATTTAGTACTTCTTAAAAATCAACGGCCTTACAAACATGGTTCCGACTTATGTTATCATTTGCAATACCTAATAATGCGCGTTTAGGAAAAACGATAAATACGTGTATGACAATGGGAAAAATATTTTATGAAAGATAAAACCAAGCCATAAATGCCGTAGCCTACTAATAAATCGCTTTTTATGTGTCTAGCTGAGGCATTTTCAGTAATTTTAATCGCATTGAACGTTTGTAGTAACACCAGGCAAACGCGATACGTTCTTGCCAAAAGGGGTTGCGAGTTAACGTTTTATAGTTTTTGACTTAGTGCCAAGCGGCGGTGGCAACACGTTAGCGTATACTATAGAGTGACCGCAATAGAATTTTTCTATCAGTATCTTGACTCTCGAAATACGTCAGAGCTGTGAACGCACATACTATGGGCTACACAAATTCTGCGGCTCATTGTACATACTAAGGAGAGATTTCTGTGACACGCGGCTGACGCGCTTTAAATAATAATTATGTATGTCTATGAAACTACAATTTAAGATACCACCATACCTACTGATATTTGGTTGCTGGTTAGTTACACGTTGTAGTTTTTAAATAAAATATGGCATAGAAGAGTGTTATATATTATTAGTATTAAGAATAAACAACATATTGGTCGAACTACCGAATTGTGATTTGTTCTGGATCTGTAATTTTTGTTTTAAGTTGAACATGAACAGTTAATGAACCTGTTCATAATGTGAAAACTTTTCGATACCAAAGATCAGAGCACCATTTTGTACATTATTGACGTTAATTTCCTACGATTTCACGCTTCAAGTCAAACTACTGGCATATAACTACTGCGGCGAAATGAAACGTGCGCAGAAACAAAAGCGGGCGGGTACCTCGGGATTTCACTCGGCTCCTCTTCCAAAAGTTCATGAAGCGTGGAACACGATGTGGCTTGAGTCTTGGCTGTACGGACAAATGAAGATTAAATTCTTTATACTGTTATGTATGCTTATCGTTTTTAAGGGACGCTTCACCTACCCTTACCATGAGTTGACGTGACCGCAGTGCCGGTTTTAGAACTACCAGCGCTGTGGGCGAGATTTCTACGGCGCCCTCTCAACATAACGAGTTTTTCGTAAATTTTTGGGATTTTACGGGTAAGAAGGCCTCGTTTAATGAGCTAGAGGATATAAAGGGGCGCCTGCACCTCTAGCATAACTGTCTTACCCGACTATTTCTCGCGCGAGATAATTACCCGCCTCTTTCTGTGCAGTAATGAGAGAGAGTGACGGGTAGCGCTGTCTCGCGCGACAAGACTCGCACAGTATGGTTGTGCTAGAAGGGCTGGGTACCCTACCGTGCCCTACCCTACTGCGTGACCATACTAGTTTGCTAGCGACAGTGTAAACTAGAATAGAATAGAATAACACAGAGCTCCTAGCGGTTACTTTGTAGAACTACAATTCTTCATACAAATCGTTTACGTAGTCGAGCGAGTACTGTCACTGTAAACTCATGGTAACGGTACTGTTTTCTTTTTTGCTTAAATTCAGGATATAAAACAAAAAAGTGACGACATTGTAATCCTAGTGCCTAAACATTCATGAAGTACGTAGTAAGAAAGATAAAGTAAAAAAAAATAAAGACTGCTCTATTTTGTTTAGAGTTATGGTGCTCCCACACAGACTGTTACAAGTGTTATATAACATTATAAAACATTTGTTATATAACATTGTATAACAAATGTTATACATTGTTATCGTGTTATATAACATATAAAATGTTTTAGAACAAATTGCAACAAGTTAACGAGTTGCAGGTGCTCCCACACTAGTATAACATTGTGTCACTATAACTTGTTAGATGTTATATGTAATCTTCTGACAATGTATTCCACATCCACTCTTGCTTGAAACATGTCAATAAGCTTGAAAACATCGTCGTTACTCAAATTAAGAGTTGTCATTTTGCTCATAATTAAACACCGTAATAAACTGCAGTTTCACATGCGAATGACAACTTTAAGTAAATGCGTCCCGTTCGTATTGCACTCTCCCGATAATTATTGTAAATGTTGCATAACATTGTAACACTCATTACATTTGTTATAAAGTAATATAACATTGTTATAAAACATTTTTTTGTTTTATAACATTGTTTATAAGTTATATAACATTTTTATATCAATGTGGGAGCGTTTACAACATCTAACAAGTTGTAACAAAAGTTATAAAGTGTTTAACAATGTTATCGTGTTTTATAATGTTATATAACACTTGTAACAGCCTGTGTGGGAGCACCATTAAACATGATCGGAATATTCGGAACTCGTAATCGAAGGGTGTTAAACACATAATAAACATTTGTGTGGAAATAATTTATTAAACTCACGACTAGTTGTTATATAAAGCATTGAAATAATGTTCCACCATTGTTCTACAAATAACGCTACAATATCAGACTTAGGTGTCAAAAAGCATGATTAAAACTTCAATTTAAATAGATAGCGTAATACTAGACCCGCATTAATTATAACATACGATACGACCCAATTTGACTTTGTTTAATTAACTCATAGGGTAAATGTCACACAAAGGTTACAGGGATTTGTCCTTTGCTATAATTGTGATTTGTGATTATATTCAGTGTTAAAAATGTCAAACAGTATTTATATAGTTAGTTGATATTTTGATTTCATAAAGCTACACCGGCTCAAATTACACTTATATTCGTTGGCAGAGGCTATTTTACAGCTTCTGTCTGTGGTTAAAATAATAAACTTTGTTATTTCTTCATTCATTCAATTACAAATCGTCGACCGTACGTTCAATTGGGGTAAGGGACAAAATACGATTTTTCAGGAGAGGCTGTCAAAGTTTTTTTTTTAACAAAATCGTTCATAACTTTTTTTGTAGTGAACCTTTTTTGGACCTGATTTCATACATAATCTTGTATTTTAGTGTTCTGTCTATCTATGTAGTGCTCATTTTAATAATTTAGATATTATAGAAAATGACATGTCCCTTACACCAACTTATTTCGCTGCTGATGTCCCTTACAGACAGAGTATTCTGTAGTCTCGTCCCTTACCTTAAATTTACCTATTCATTGTATCTACTATATTGATGAAGTAATGGCGTAAGGGACTAGTTCAGATTATGTGTGAAAGAAAAAAAAGCGTGAAGGGCTTATTCTTAAAATAAATAAGTACATACTTTTGACGTAAGGCGATCTTTAACACCGGAAACCTTTAAAACATTAATGTAAGAGGTATATAAATGTATTGAAACTGTGTGAGCATTTTTTGTGTGTCCGTTACATGCAATATTTGTATCGTTACACGTAACGCTTCTATCGAGTGGAATAACCCACATTTTAATTTATGATTATTTTTTTATTCTAATCACATTAATTATTTCTCAGCCTCTATGATCAACTACTGAACTAAACAACCAATGTAATTTATACAGCAAAATTATTAAAAGTTTAGGGCTTGTGTTGAACGATAAAAGTTACAGAATTAAATACGATTCAGAAATAATCAATTTACATATGTACTTTTTTAGGAGTTCTGTTAGATAACATAGTAGTGCCCTCAGTTAATAAGGGATAACTCAAAAACGGCACTTTTCAGAAGAGACAAAACACAATTTTTCAATAGTAGATATTTAGAACTTGAACTTTTTAAGCATTTTTATACAAGCTATAGTGTTAGGCTTTCATTTTATAAATATAGAACTAATGCGTTGACCCTAGAAACTGTTTAAGCTTGTTGTTCGCGAGTATTTAGACATAACTTAATTTATTTGCACCAATTTTATCCTTATGAACGACGTGCATAAACGAAAGAATACGACTTATACCTGTGTGAACGACATGCATAAATGAAACGAAACAACTTATTCTACTACTTATTATGGGTATTTTAAAAATTATACTACTTTGTCAAACTTGAAACTTGTTACCTAAGGAGTCAAATGAGGCTGTATAATAAAATGACCATAAAAGTAATGTACTCGAAAAACATCAATGAAATGAAAAGTTCTTGTTTATAGTAGCTATGAAACATAATCAATATCAACATCAATATGTCAGTCAATGAATAGCAAGAGCTCTAGTTAGATCCTTTGATTTCTCAACACCTATCGGCAGCGTAATTCCATATATTGAATAAATAAAATAAAATAAAATAAAATAAAATATAATGACTATTAAAGTGTGTCATACTTAGGAATGCCTTTTAATTGACAGTGAAAATTTTCCTTTGCAATTCATCAAGTACCGAGACGATTTTAAGAAGCCCAATCTCAGTAGGATTACCTTATCGTTATCTATAAAGTTTTACCCATGTCGACTATCCGGCCTCATATACCTAATTTCAACTCAGCTAGTCCTCGGAAAGTTAATCTAATCTTCCTTGAGATATTTTGATATTTTTAAACATACAATGTGTAAAATTAATTAAAAACTTAATTATTACTACCTAAGTTAATACTTCCTCCAGTATTCCATTGGTTATTGTTTTTTTCAACAATCTTAGCCCACTTTTTTTAACTATCCGCTTAACAAAACACTTCACGGGTAGAATAACAATCACGACTCACGAGCTGTCGACAAAGATTTCAGTACTTACTGTCGTTCAGAGACGCCGAACTGACGAATTATACTATAAATAGACACTTACATTTCTGGGTGGATTAATTACTAATTTTTGAAATTTTCTTACCAAATTTATTTGTATACCTTCATTTATCGTGAAAGTTTGCATGTAAATAAGTCAAACTTAGCGTAGTTTCAATGACTTAGTAAAGCCAAAAATTAACATCCAGTTTACACAGATACCCGTATAAACAAAGGTTATAAAATTGATGAAGGTGTTTTTATTGCAACATAACACTTTCTTTATTGTCAATAGATTAAGAAGAATAGATGAAGTTAGATGTGTTTGTATATAAAGGTAACAGGGATAAGTATTCATTGATTCTCACGAGAAAATTCGCGTAACGGACACGGAATCTAACTATAAATCGAATCAAACCCAAATATCGTCTTAACCAAATTGGTGTAAGGTTCACACTGTTAAAAATATAAGATGGCAAATTGGGGTAAGGAGCATTTTTTTCAAAGCTCGTGCAATCATTTTAAGGTATGGGTGTTATTTATTCATGAACCAAAAAAAAGCATTAGTGTAAAAGCCAGTTCCATAAGATTGTCCTTAAAAATAAGTCATGTAAAGGTAATTCCTTAATTGGAAAGACCTTTACCTTATTCAAAGTGGATTGGTGGCAGTAGTTACCCTATTTGATGTTGCTTTATTAAAATAAAAAACAGATACATGGTTTTTGTGGGACAGATTTGATTTTGAACCCACAAAAATCAGTAGTGTAAGGAACACTTTTTTTAAGCTAGATTTTTTTTATATACACCATTCGATAGAGCAGAAAATTCTGAACAAAACTGTATATTCAACTCATTTTGCGTATTTTGTCCCTTACCCCAATTGAACCTACGGCCGACGAAATTATACATTTTAGAAACTCAAGTTATAAACCTTTGAAGTACATCGCCTTTACCTACAGTCATCCTCACTTTACGCGTGGTTTTCACTTTGAAACCACAGTAGGTACATTACAATCAGTATTATTTATTCATTATTTTATTCATAAAAAAGTCATAATAATGTAGAAAATATTGTATTATCACTTGTTAGAGTTGCAATCACCTCATTATAGTGTTGATAGATCTGTTTCTCAGTAGAGAAAAAACAGCTTTGTAACTATAATATGTTAATCAATATTTTATGGCCCGAGTTATGATCAATTTGCTTTAGATCTATGAAGTTAATTTACTGGTTATAACAAACACTGTGATTCTTAAGAAATCACGTCAATAAATAGTAACGTCTTTGATCAAGTTCAAAGCTAAATTATTGAACGATCGACTCAACCAACTTAAGGATACTTGGAAACTGAGCGTTTCATTAATAAGTATTTTAGCAAGACTAATTAGTATTCGCTAACATTACCAGGAATTCTGAAATAAAGGTACCTACATAGAAATGTAAACATTTTCCGGTCTGTTTCTAAGCTAGGTACTCTTGGTTTCGGATTACTTATTTGTTGTTCGCTTTCTGATTACTTTTGTGTGAAAGTATACGTTGAAATAAAAAAATAAAACAAATAAGGGGCCTTAAAAAATAAAGGTTAAAACCGAATGCACATAAACTGAATTCACCGACGAGAACCTAGCCTTTAATATTAAAGTAATTATATGTATCAGAAACGTTGACGAAAACTAGAACATTTGAATGGATAAAGAACGAAAAGCTCAAAAACACGGACGAGGCCACATTCCCTTTAAATATTAGAAACAAATTTCTATAATTATAATTACATACAAAATGTTTCTATAAATATATAAGGTAGCACTTACTAGAATAGAGCGGAGCTGTTCTCGCAACGGGTGGAAAGGAGCCGGCGGACAAAACGACCAGCGTCACCTGTTCGCCCGTACTCCGCAAGGCTGACACCGCTTGCGCGTGCGTCGCTCCAATAAGTGACGTTTCTATACCCTGAACAAGGAAACAATTTAATTAAGAAAGTATGAAAGTTAATTTAATGAGTTAGCTTTATACATATTTACGATCTACAGGGAAACAGGGGTTAACATTTTTCAGCAGAAGTGAGTAAAAAATTAATTTGCATTTGTGTAAGCTCAACTAAAATTTTAATTTAAAGTTATTTGAACAAACTACTGTTGTAGATTTTTATGCATATTAAAACTTACATCTTCATCCCTAACAGCCAATATCTTATCGCCTAATCTCAGTCTGCCGTCGTGGTGCGCCGCGCCACCGACCGCGATGTGCGAGACGAAAATGCCTCCGCCGCCCGCTGCGTCGTCCGCTCCGCCTGCAATACCGAGGCCTAGCCCCCGCGCCCCTCGCCACAGTGTCACCACCCTGGGTCGCCGGGCTCGACGAACTCTCTGTTGGGAATTGTAACGCAATTAGGATAAGTTTAATCGGTTTATCAGAATGTAAAAGAATGTGGTATTACTTTCATACGTTTTGAAGGCATTAGATGTATCAATAATTTGGCGAGGATTGCGGGAAACCGTTTCATGCAGGTAGAATCGTGGAGATTTGTGGATGTCTTTGACCGACAATGGATGTCATTCAGTTGAGATGAGGCATTTGATATCCTACTAAATTGTTAAATTAAGGCGTGTCGTTTGGGCTGCCCGTGTGCTCAATGTGAACGGTAGAGTACTCACAAGCGAGCAATGTCCGGGGCCGAATCGAGGCAGACAAATGTGTAGTGAACCATTCGCAGTACAGATTGCCTTAAAATATGTATCACAGCTTCAGAATGGTTACAACGTTTTCATCTATCGTTCAGCCACAGACGTCCACTGTTGAACATAGTCCACCCCATAGCTCGCCACAAGATCCGATCCTGTACAGACCACATCTATCCCTCACCTGCCTGCCCAGCGTGTAAACCCCCTTATGAATGTTTTCATATGCGCAAGATAATAATATACCAACCAATAACGATTTAGCTCCTTTGGTCAATGCTGATAAGCTTACCATTCTTTCGTCGTGTCGGTGACATCGCCGAATTTTTGGCTACCTTTGCGAGTTTCTATTTTATTACATAGTACGTGACCAAAATATCGCAATAACAATGTATGTAGATAGCTATTTACCATACAAATAGGGCCACACATTGCAGAGAGTCGTTACGCAGGACCATTAGAGGTTTTTTCGTGGAAAATAACGGTCCCATGTTATAAAGAGAAACTTAGGTTCTGCTTAATTGATATTTTTTGAAACATATGTACAGTATCATGTTTGCCTAGTAGGATTTGTTTTTGGCAACCTTAAAACTAGTGTACTGGTTCCCATGTGGTCCCTTTCGGGAAGTCATACTTTGTTTGAGCTCGCCTGCGTTATACTCGTAAAGAATTTTCAGTGAAATAAACCTATACTTTTAAACCAGCGTCGTCATTTTTAACTACATTTTCTTGAATTAACATGTAGTTACATTGCATAATAGTACACTTACTTATCGGTACGACACAGGCACCTTAAAATTATGGGTGTAGTAAGAAATCCCCCATCCTGCTCGCACTGTGGCCAGGAGGAGACAAATAAACATGTTATAGCAATGTTATATGTTGACAGTTCGATATAGCATTAACCTTACAGATGATCTTTCTTTCTGCAGGAAGATAAGAAGATTCGAGGAAGAGGGCTGTATGGGAGCGCCGCCGGAACAGTAACCGTTGGTTCCAATTGGGAATTGGGCTGAATGAACGCAGTCAAGCGATTGGCAGCCCGCCTGTCTCCGACCGAGCGTTCCTACACCAAATCATCATGGGTACGACAAACGAAGAGAGGTTTGAGAGAAAATCACAGTCAAGGAAAAGAAAAGAAATTGAAAGATAGTGAACGTTTAAAATAAACAGTTACAAGGAAAGAACAACATTTTGAAAACGCCTGTCTTAATGTACGTAATGATTGTAAGGATAAAACTAGAAAGCTATTTTCCAGACGAATAGAGTTAAGAGATTCTAATAACATAAACTGTTTAGATGGTATCGCTTGGCTACTTGTACATGCTTGCATACGATTCGAGCCCGATAAATTATGCATGACGAAACCCAGCGACCTGTTACAGTTATTATGCAATCTGAGGCATATTGGCTCTACAGATTGTATATCGCTTTATAGTAATTTAGTAGATTTCCTAGTTAATGAACACATTCACGAACACACAGCCCATATTGAAACCCTAAATCTTAGAATAAATAAATACACCTAGAAACTTAGCCAGCGCTTGAAAGTGAAGCCAGTTTTAGTGAGCCACGGCCTGTCACGGGCTCAGTTTCGTCCATGTACGCATCTGTCACAATCATAAGGTCAATATAACAAGCAAAACGTCCTTATGATTGGCTCGTAGACACGCACACATACAACCAAAACCGGCTTCATCCTTCGAAAATCTGTTGTATGAAGACTATCGTTTTAGGCGTATTTATACTAAGCCTATTTGCTATGGTACGATAGCAGCGCTGTTGCCGATGAAATCTATCTTCATAAAACTGTCACTCCGGCCACAGCAGAAAATTTCTAATAGCTTTTATAAGAAATAATCTTGTGATGTATCTCGGCACTTCACAGATTTCTAGTGCCACAGCAACAGCATAAAGCAGAGGACGGATACAGCGACTTTGACGCATTTTCAACTGATTTTGATCATTATTTTTTGATGATTTGATTTTGTTATTACTTCTATGGCCGTATTCCGTACTGTCACGATTAAGACATCACTGTGGTAATGTTTAGTAATGAATAATCTGTCAGTTCCTCTGTGGTTTTTTTGTATGAGTATCGTTTATACCACTCACACACAGGCACACACATTTTCATATAAGATCTTATATTTTAATTATATGTAAAAATCTTTGTAGAAAGTTGTTATCTATATTGTTAAAGATCGTGCCAGTCTTCGTGTTTGTGTTAGAATTTAAATCTATGATTAATTTTCACTGATAAACCAACATAATGTATGCGTTCTGCCTTGTTTTTTTGTTTCTGATTTCGGCCTGAGCTTTTCGGCTGTAATTACTCAGGTGGTGCTGGTGGTAATGGGTGATGGTGATGATGCTGGTTAGTCTGATAGTGCGGACGGGGTCACATGAAGCACCTAATGTTCCGCACTGAGTGTGTAAGAAGAATGCTGTGGTGCCTGAGGCAATCCTGAATAACTGCAGACTTATGATTAAGTCTGAGAAAAGTATGAACGTTGGTTCGCGTTCTGCGTACATGAGGATGCAGCGTGAACAGGAGCTAATAAGACGAAACAATGACCTAGTTAAGGTCACTGCCTAGGTGATATTATAATGATTAAGACTTACGCTGCAGATTACGCTTATAGATTGAAATAACGATAATCACTAAGTATAAGGTAAAAGTAAAGTAACCGACAGAGAGATGTGGAGAGCTGGTTTCAAATATATTAATTGACAAAGTTATCCTCAGCAGTGAGGGACCGACTTAGAAGAAGGAGAAAAGGTAAGGTAAATAGGTAGATTTCATAACCACTCGAGAGTACATCCGGTAGCAGAAGACTTCAAACGGTTGTTAAACGTCCTAATAAATAGATAAAAGTGCCCACTTACTAATCTGACGACATTTCCAGCCTTTTGAAGAGCGTCGACGGCCACAGAATGAGGGGCATTCTCCACCGAAACGTCGTTAACCTGCAACAGAACCGAAAAATTAAACGAATTCATACACCAACTTGAAAATTAAGATTTTTATGCACGAAATTTGCAACTAAATGAGAAGGTTTCAGTCTAGCCTTTTCATTTCGCTAGCAAAAGTTACGGTTTACCCAAAATGAATATAAAGGGACGCTTTCCATTAGTTTTAACAAATCTGATCTGTCTTTGTTAGCTCTGAGAGGAGGAATGCTCAAAGGGTTTTTAATTTGAACAATAAAATCCCGAAACCTTTTTAATGCACCGCTTTAATTTTTATTTTTAAAACAACTTATATTTAATTGTTGAAATGCTTTCATAACTTTCATAAAGTTGAAAATGACAAATGGGTATTTCAAGGGAAATTCACGGTCCTGAACAAATAAGATAGATAACGTTTGTACGTGGTTTGTCCAGACAACGTGTCCCTATCATTTGATTTTGCTTTCGAGTGAGAGATCTATTTGATAGATATTTATTTCTCAATAGAAAGTGCTCGAAACTTCTTCACGGGGAAAAAAAAAGTCACCCTAATACTATACTTTGATGTCTAGTGTAGTGTAGAGTCTCGTTATTTGCGTTCCGAATCCTAATAAAAAGGACTTCCAGAACTCTCGACTTTCGACACTTCAGTTCAGTTTACAACACTAGTCTGGTGTACTCGTACCTACCTATATCTGAAGTTTGCTGATGCCAGTCAAATGTTTGAAATTATTTTAGTTTTTGAAGTAATTCAATCAAATTTAATATCCATTATATGTAAGTCATATAACAGAAGAAAAAGTTCGAGCATGTCGTTCCAAACTACGAGTTTTTAACTAGGCGATAAAAAGTTAGCCGGTGGGAAAGTTTTCTATTTTATTTCCGTGCCACATGAGTTCAATATTGCGAACATATCTATAAAATTTTATGAATCGAACGGTGCACATACATTTCCTACAATGTAATTTAACAAACTTACTACAAGGTTGCATTGTATACAATTATCTTAATTTCTCTTCTTTAACAGTTTTTGAAGATGTTTATTCACCCTTTTATGTAATAGGGATCATTAAGTTTTCCAAAAGTAGTCATATTTTATATTTTTCCGATAGTATACGTTGTTGGGACCCTGAATGTACGAATAGTTTATGTTTCAGTCGTATAGTTTTTTAGATATCATTTTTTAAATCCCCTAAATGACAGTTGGTAAAATACCGAAAGTAAACATTACCGTTCAAGTCAAACTATATTAAAAAAAAAAATTTAAAAAAAATAACAACTTTTGGTTGTCATGTCATTGTCAAACGAATTAACGGTTTTCATACGGTTTTGCTTGTTATTTACGTTTGCTTTTGTGTCTGCTGTTTTCTCGAGGTCTCGAGTCTCGGTTTATTTCTACATAACCTACTGCATGCTGGACATAACCATTTCTTGATGCCCTAAAATGTAAACAAAAAATTAGTTATTAAATATAAAAAAAAAGTGCTGTATCTCGAGAAATTTCATCAAACCCACTACATACATTAGTCCAAGCTACTGAGTTCCGTTATTTCTCTCGAGAGAGTTCATATGCCCCTCTTCCCTAGAAAAAGTTAAGCAAATATCAATATTCAACCTTGCCCGAGTAGTTTTTATACTTCGATTCACCTTCTAACTGCTATGTTTGTCCTTCGTCTCGACAACAAAGTTATTAACCTCTCGTATGGCTACTGGAGAGGAAACATATTGTTTTATATTGCCACTTTGCTTGGTATTGTATTGACTTCCTGCTTGCCTGAAAGATGACCTTTTGCAGTGACGGGTTTTGAGACATGCTATAGAACCATAATTGTGTTTAGTTTTTTTTTTTCACTTGGCTAATACTCAGGACTATAAACAAGTACTGTCGATTCTATTTAAGAAAACAAAATAACCCACTTATCTTGTAACATTTTTGTACACAAAGAATTGAATGAAATTGTAGAAAAATGTAAAGCTTGAAAATGAAAACTAGCTAGAAAGTTTTCGTCGTACAACGCTTAGATACCTAAGTATATAAATTAAGTCATACCTAGTAGATATTCGTGACTTGTTTAAAATTGACCATGCCGTATTCTATTATTTTTTTTTAGAGAACACATAGTAAAACTAGGTATATTAAATAATATGAACTGTAAATAATAAGGTGTGTGATATCCCATTTAGAAATTTCAAAGTACCTATGTATTTAGGTCCTCATCCTTTAAATAACGTTTACAATTACGATTACTTGATATAGTACCCAAGAGATACCAAGTTTAATCAAATTGAGAGGAATCGGAAAGAATTCCATTCAAATTAGGTCAGAGTTCGGTCGAAACATACGTGACGGGACTTTTGCTAGAAACAAAGTAGGTCAGCAACCTTCCTTCCGATAAAGGGTAAAAAGTTTTAGAAGAAACCATTATATTGGTTGGGAGGGAGGAATATCTAAACGAAACGATTGTCGGTTTTCAAACGAAGCTTTGGAATATCTTAAATTTTCAATTCATATTCGACAAATGTATTTTATATAATTCTATTTTGCTCTTCTAGCTACATAAGTGGCATTAAGAGATTGTCATGTCATGTTTTAAAAAGCCGGTCAGTTGCGAGTGGGATTTTGCATCGAAGGTTTCGTAAAAACTATGAAACAACATGTTTTTTTAACGAAAAGAATACCGTACTGAGTGACAAACTTAACTTTCCCGTTAGGAAAATTAGGACGTTTTTGAATTGGGTAGTACAGAGAGGCTAATTTTCGCGCCACGCCGCCGCCTAACACCCACATCAAGATTGAATCATGTCCTTGCTGACAGCCGTTGAAATCAGTTACTTCTATCAAAGTACCTGCTTACGAGTTACAAGTTATATTTTACTCATACTAATAATGGGCGTCAAACGTATACGTAACCTAGATTTTTTTTTCACGTTCACCAGAAATACTTTTATTTCATGAGGCGTCACCTGTTTCTATTATAGATATTCATTTAATTGTAACATGCAAAACCTGAACAACACAAACAATAAAATGTTGATTCTATGCTCTTTTGACGTGAAGAATGTATTTTATATAATATTCCATATACAGGGTGAAATAATATGGACCGTTCAAATTTTGACAGTAGATTCTTGGCAAAAAATAAAACATACGTGTTTTTTTCTTTCAGCATCTTTCAGTACTAAAATATTGAGATAAAACAGCTGAAAGATATCCTAAAAAACCACGCGTTCGTGGACATCGCGTCAGCGCGCTGTGCGAAAGGCAGCAATAACGCTCGCCCCGCCCCTACGTAATAAATTTACGAGCCGAAAAAACATTTTTTGACAAAAACTAGTAAAAAAAACATAAGTTGCAAATTTTCCTTCATACTTTCACGGGCTTAGGATCGTCAAAATGCAATTTTGCTATTAGACTGTAATTTCTAAAGATTTGATTTAAAAATTTGAATCAACTTATGTACAATAATTAGTTCAATCAAAAAGTTCTTACCATAACAGTCTCAATCAACTTAATTACCTTATCACTGTGAAATCAAAATGTACTTATTGCAGTCTCATTTAACTTAATACGTAGGCTAGTAGGTACACTTACACATGTAATCAAATTAGGTTTACACTTTTAATTGTACTTCAGCAAATGTTCGAAATGCAAACCGTGTTGCTCTAAACAGAGTCTTGCACGTTTTTGTACATTGTTTCTTAATTTATTTAACACTACAACGTTATTTTTCACTTCGTCAAAAGCTCAGTTGATTTTAATTTTTAATTGTTCGAGGCTTTGGGCTTCTTCCACATACACCCTTCGCTTTATTTCGCCCCACAAAAAAAAAATCGCAAGGCGTGAGGTGACCGAGCAGGCCATGGCACAAGACCTCTGCGTCCGATCCAGTGAGCACCGTATTCGGCATCTAAGTATTGGCGAACGATGTTCGCGAAATGAGGCGGTGCACCGTCTTGTTGAAAATAAAACTCGGGATGGTTAATTATGGCGAGTGGCACGTCGTCGTCCATCATGTCCGCGATCACTGTCTGGAGCATGTTTAAATAGGCGGGCCCTGCGACTTGTTACGAATACCCGCACCATTTCGTAATACTCCCGGTTCGTAAACATTGTGCACGGCAGATCGATCGCGCGTCTTTACGGACCCGGAAGTGCACGACCGGCCATGCGGAGATGCGCGTGCGACTAATTGCAATTTAATTATTGTATTAAGCGGTTTACACTCACGTGAAATTGTCAGGAACGGCCCGACATGTTTCGAACTCGTATGGAGCCCTTCATCAGGGACGGCTGCCCGTGCACGTACACCGCCGCGGCAAACTCGTCACTGAATCGTCAATTTCACGTGAGTGTAAACCGCTTAATACAATAATTAAATATGTCTCACGAAAGTTTTAATAAAAATAATTGCAATTTGTTTTGGTCCAGATAAGACAGGTGAGCGCGCCCCTCCCCCCGCACCGCCAACCCCTAGCGTAACTCAAACGAATATCCACACTTTACTAATTATTTATTCGGACAGCACATTATATTATCAAAATTTTACCTATGTTTTTTTTCTCAGAAATGGCATCTTTTATTGATACCTAATGCCTGGGAAAAATTTGAACGGTCCTTAAAATTTCACCCTGTATATTAGGTCCTTACATATGAAATTGGCGTTTGGCGAACTGGCAACTTTGGTTCTTAAATGTGGCGTTCGGCTAGGAATTCCAAATTCAAATTTATATCAAATTTAAGACCATGTCTTTCTGTGTTCGAATTACGAAATTTATTTGTTATCGCGTCATTTGTTTTTCTTTCACATCGTTCTGTTAACAATATGGAGAACTTAAAATATCGCTATATTTACGAATATGAGTTTCACTTCGGCACCAGTGCTGCAGAAACGGCTCGTAGAATTAACAATGCGTATGGGGAAGCTACTACAAAAGAAAATACGGTACGTTATTGGTTCCAACGTTTCCGTTCTGGAAATTTTGACCTACAGAACAAGCCCCGTGGATGGCCGGAGAGACAAGTTGACAACGAAGAGTTAAAAGCAATTGTAGAAGCAGATCCATCGCAAACCACGTCAGAGTTAGCGGCAGGCTTCAATGTGAGCGATAAAACCATTTTGATTTACTTGAAACAAATTGGAAAAATGAAAAAACTTGAAAAATGGGTACCGCATGTCAATCGATCTAGCCCACTGCTGCTTCAGGACAACGCTCGACCACATACGGCACGTTTGACGGCCGAAAAATTAAGGGAGCTGCGACTGGAATGTCTTCGACACCCACCATACTCCCCGGACCTTACTCCAACTGATTACCATTTTTTTCGGAATTTGGACAACTTCATGCAAGGAAAAAAAATCTATTCTCACGAGGCTGTCCAAACGGCCTTCAAAGATTTTATTGATTCTCGCTCACACCCTTTTTTTAGTAAAGGAATCAATGAACTACCTTCGAGATGGCAAAAGTGCATAGATAGCCACTTTGACTAAATAAAAAAATAGTTTCATAAGAAAAAATCGTTTTCATTTCTGCCATATGAAACGCCAATTTCATATGTAAGGACCTAATACATAGTGTACAATAATATAGTGTAAAAGAGTAATTGATACGATATAAATAATGTGGTGAAATGCTAATAATATTCAAATTCTGATTATCGTAATTCTAATTTTATTAACTATTAAGTAACTGTTGACTTGTAACTTATCTTACTAATAAGTAGGTAATAAATAATAATAATGATATGATATTATTAAATAAGTTAACTAACCTGTAATAAAATATCTCCTATTTGCAACCGGCCATCCTTCTTGGCCGCCCCGTTGTCAGCCAGCCGTGTGATGCTGACGTCTCCGCCGGTCTCCCCGCCAGCTATGCTGAGCCCCAGGCCGCTGGCGCCCCGCTCCAGCGTCACGTCCGACGTCTCCCAAACAGATTCGTTATCGGAATCCGATGGCTGCGGAAGGATTGTTTATTGGAGCAGGCATTTGAGATATGTGTGACAACCCTGTGCTATGCATACGACAATCTTTGGCATATGGGTAATATTCGTAGTTCTTGTATAGGGTTGTCAATTAACACATGGCTTTGGTGTTCATTTATATCTGTGGTATTCACAGCACACTATTTTTTTGTAGAGATCTTTGTCAAGTACAATTATTCCTAAAATAAATAAATTTTAAATTGAAAAAAAAAATAAAAGGTCCTGGGTTCGAATCCCGGCCAGGGCAAATATTTGTGTGATGAACTCGAATATTTGTGCTTGGGTTGTTCTATGTATGTAGGTATATATTTATCTATATAAGTATATATATCGTTGTCTAGTACCCATAACACAAGCCTTCTTGAGCTTAATTTGGGACTAGATCGATTTGTGTGAGGTTGTCTGATATATTTATATATTTAGTTATATATTTTAAAGCGACATATATTGGAACGGAATCGTAAACCAAGGTGACTTGAAGAAATATAATTAAAATGAATTAAAAAAGCGCCTAGTTAGCTTAATTTAGTCAAATAGTAGTTAAGCCATTTACAAAGGCCAGCCGACCGATTATTAGAAAAAATACTAAGACAAGGCATTAAAAACCTTTTTTCAAAGTTTCTCTTAAAATCACCTATTTGGCGTTATAAATAAGGAGAAGTTAAAATAGCTTATTTGCGTATTACGCAAAATACTCGTAGTAACATCGCATCGTTCTCACGTCAATGCTTTCAAAGAAACTGAATTACTTAATCTTTCTCATCGAATCTATTCCGAGAACATGGCTTAAGGTTGAAATTTTATTATCAACGAGCTTTCCAATTTTCCACAAGTTATCACAAAAATCTTCTTCCATAAAAATCTCTTTCTAATAATTAAACGCGATTTATTCGGCTCAATGTCACTTACTTAATAAAATGTAATAAAATATGTCATTTATTTGCCAGACTTGTTATTTTGTTGCTACATAAAATGTAGGCGTTAAATATGTTGATCTACTTTCAATATCAATGAGTCAATATCATTAAAATTAAGTAGTATGAATATTTTTAAAATACTTAACTCAAACGGAATGTAACATAATTTCAGGTCTTGAATCTGTTCATATTTACAAACTGAATAAAAAATTAAACAACTGGTTGAAGTATTCGATGCTAGGTGGCTTTTATAGAACAATTGGAAGTTCACCCGTCTGGCCTGAATAGCCATAAAGACGTGGGTTAAAATCCCACTCAAGGTATAAATACTTATTTTTTTGCTTCAATATAAACATTTGGTACGAGTACGAGTACGCTAGAAGACTGCTTCAATAAAAATATATGTCCATTTTTACTAATGATGTACAATTAACAAAGATGCGGCCTGATATACAGATTCTCAAAATAATGAACTAATAAAAATATGCGCGGTATAAGATCATTTTGTGTTATATGAAATTTACTAAACGATATTTTAGCTTTAGGCAATGTATAATACTTACAGATTTTTACTCAGTAATGACGAAGAAAATAGGAACTAACGAGGGGTAGATTGTATATTATTTTTCATTTAAGCTTTTATAAATGCTATATTTACACAAATTATAACGGGTCTATCGCGATATTTCTTATTTACCTTCATAATCTTACATTTCGGCGGGATTGCATACGCCGTGGTCTCAGATTTACTGGTGAATTTATTAGATAATTTTGTCGGGTCATTACATTTCGGTACATTTGGCCGACAGCTCCAGTAACAACTGACTGTTTCACCAGTACATCTGTGTTAATTATGTGTACAAACCGCGAGAGTATAAAGTGTCTTAATGCTATATTCTTAAACAGAATGTCGAAAAAAGTATCTCACAGATACAACGTGAGAAAAGAAATTCTAAAATAATATCAGGTCTTATATTAAATTTGGCGAAATGATAACATATACCGAGTCACCCATAAGGCGGGGTGTCACGTACACTCGCACGCTCGGTTGACAACCCTATTCGAATAGGAAATGTTTCTCATGCGTCTCACTGGATACGTCAAATTAATGAAAGTCATCCGCAGTGACTAAGCGACGAGTTGAGAATGTTTTATTGTTTGTACTGGCACTGAGATTTTAACTTCAGCAGCTTGCATTTTGTAGTGGTTTACTGAGGATTTGTTATTCTGCAAACATTACAAATATGCTTCGGAAAGCCAATATTATTCAATTTCCAATAATAAATTACTATTAGATCATTTTGAAAACAGCGTGATACGGCACAGATATTTTCCGGCCATAGGCGTACCGCCTCTTTTACATGACAGACTTAAACCATTTACAACAACAATAAAAAAATAGGTACATCATAATAGTTATAATGTAACAAACAAGACAATGGAAGCATTTTATAGGGAGTTGTATAGTATCTTGGCTTTACGAGACATCGTGCCACGATGCGACGTCGTGTAGTGGAAATACATAAATCCAAAATTGGTTTTATCGTATGTAACAAGATTAAAAATTAAAACCCAATTTTCAATCTCACGACGTCGTGTTTTCACCAACAAACAAAATTTTATAAAAGTAACATAGTATTATTATCAAGCTAACAGTAACGGGATGTACACTAACTTGCGTACTTGCCTTAACGAAAATATGTTAATGATTAGACAAATATAATATAAACTTGTATGTGAAAACTAGCCAAGTCAAGTCTTGATATTGAATTACACCCAAGTAAAATAAATGCATTGAGTAAATAATTGTTTCGTATAATTTAAGAATTTATATTTAACTATTAAGTAGAAGAACATTGTAGTAGTATTGAGAAACAAGAAATTGTTGCATACATTTATTTTAGTATGTTGCTGAAAAAACAATCTTGTATCTAAAAAATTTAGGGCAAACAACTTGGCACCTATATATAGATCTCAATTCTTTTGCCGGTGAAGACGACAACGTTGCACGCGATATTGAACTTGGCTCTCATTTAACATTTATGTTTTTGATGAGATAATCACATTACTTACTCACTGTTACTGAAATAGAAAATTTTACGAAAATAATTGAAACGTTAACATCATGAAGTATTCAAAACCAGTCCATTTCGCAATGGAAGAACCACATATCTGAGATGTAATTATTGTAATGTCTACGGAATAAGGAAATCTCATCACGGAGAAAATAACCCTTATTACTTTTATAATCCAGGCAGTGTTTCCTTATATATTTTTCAATGATATATAGAAATTAATTAGAAAATGATTTTTCCAAAAAATCTAAAAAATAAATCGATAAAAAGTCTATATATGAACCAGCTCAAACCACTTCACAAAAAAAGACATCCATAACACAGGAATAACAGGAACAAATCCCGCTCATCAAAGAAATACATATATTCTCTTGCCGGGATTCGAACCCAGGACCTTGAGATAGAATAAATAGGTACGAAGTTAAAAATGAAAAGAAGTATAATGTTTATTACTCCTTCTCGTTTTTAAAGTCATACTTATTACTTATTTACTTTTATCTGACTAAAATGATCCCATAAGAGTTATTATTAAATCGTATCATAAAAAGACAACTTCAAAATATACGCTCTACATAAATTACCCTCGAACGAAATTAAAAAGCAGCTAAAACGATAACAGTAACATGAAAAAATATTTCACCAGTGGAGGGTCGCGGGACAAAAATAATTGCACAAAAAACTAACGGACGCCTGGCGGCGCGCAGAAAATGTTTTACGGGGGCAAAACAGTTACTGCTTCTATCGTAAAAGTGATTTTAGGTACGAAAAAGAAGACGGACTAAGAAAAGTTTTTCGTGAGTCAAAGTTTGAATGGGGAATGAATCAAATTAGAAAAATATCTAGATATTTTTGTTTAGGTAAATTAGTATTAGTATTCATAGAAAAAAATTAAAAGGTTTTACTGTAGCCTGAAAAATAAAAACTAAAAAAATATTTTATCCTGCCTTCTAGGCACATACATTATACGGTGACGAGATGATATTTTTTTAGGTGCCTGCCGTCCTCCTTATGATAAATATAACTCAACACACACACAAACAATTTTATATATGTTGTAGTTGTAGTGGTCAAAGTAGAATGCTTATGAAAATTTCAATTGTCTACCTATTAATTACCATTCAACCTTTAGGAAGAAAAACGTTCAAAATCCTTAAAACGCACTTTTTCCTTTTATTTTTTAACTTATACAAATTTTGCTAAAAATTCGAGTCTATATCTATCACGGTTGGAATGACACAGGCCTATGACAGACGGACGGACAACAAAGTAAGCTTATAAGGGTTCATTTTTCCTTTTGAGGTACGTTTGCCTAAAAATATCTACTTTGGCGGCTACACCTTTGATAGGGAATGAAAATCTGGTTATTTTCTCATAGAAAACCCGGTTATTTGTATGGTAAAATAACCGTAACTAATCGTGTATAACTAACACAGGATACATTCCTAGTCATAACATAGCTAGTCATGCCAATCAGTGCAGCGAACATCATTTCATGGCGTAAATTAATTGAATCATTTATTATTTATTTATTTATTTCAAACAGATTACACAGCTTAACAGTGAGATACCAAGGCGCTGTGAAATGTATACAATGTTAATCTTAAATGCTAACATTAAATTGTTTATACAATACAACAATAACAATATTAATAGGTAACAGAAGATATACGATCATCCATCGCCTCACATAACCTCTTACATTCATCACAAATCATCTTCCAACTGCTTGCAAAAACATCGCAGTCAGGTGCTGATCTGAGAAGCGCGTTCAGATACTGTAAAGCGCGAACTAACGGCGATTTCCGGTACGCTACAGTGCGCGTTTTGGGAACTGCCAATAGGTCGCGATCACGTGGTCTAAAATTAAATTTTGACTGCGACAGAGAAGGCGCGAAGATGCTTCGCGCCTTCTCTCGCGCCTCTCATAGATAATTACATCATTGTTTACACTTAATCATCTATGTGTTGAAACATTCGGTGGACTATTGTTTTCGAAGTGACATTGCGTGCCCAGTTAATAGCCTATAATTTAAATATTGCTTTAAAAACTTAAAAAGGTAGGTATTTTTTAGGTATAAACTCAGTTTCTTGTTGGTTTAAAATGCAATTTTATTACTTCATTAATCTAAACGTATTAATATGAGACTTATAAATGATTTTATATTTATTAATCCAGCCGTTTTTAACCGTGGCACGTCCAGCGCCTCGCAGGCCAATGTGCACGAAAAGTCCAACATACAAAACGAAAATACAGTGAAAATATTTCTCGCAAAAACTTGATAGGCTACCAATGCCGATAGAAATAAAGTGTATATGACCTTTTATACATATAGTGCAATTTGACTTACTAGTATTTGGAAATATTATTATTTTCCTTACTTAATTATTTTTAACCCCTGAAGAAAATCTGTGTATCTGTGTGTTTGTCTGTGGCATCATAGCTCCCAAACAGATTTTGAACCAATTTGAGTGCATTTTTTTTAATCAAAAGACTTGTGCGTCGAGTTGGTTTTTAGCTATGTTTGGTGGAAATAAGACCAGTAGTTTCCAAGATTTATTTAATGGAGCGGAGTGACAATATCTCAGCCAATATTGAAGCTAAGAATTCAAAATTTTGTACTTATGTTCAGTTTTAGTGGCATTTTCTATATCACTCATTTCATGAGCCGGCGTCCAACTACTTCTCTCGAGGGTGCTTTACACTTTTAATTTAGGTTATTTGTTATTCCATTACTCACATTTCGCTAACACAGATAGTAGCACTAAACGTATACACAAAACCAACATTGCACGTACTTTTAAGGCTTCTTATCCGCTGATTGATTTAGACATTTTTCTCTGTGATCAAACATGTTTCTTAACAAATTATCAATATTACTTAGAACAGGGTTATAGCAATTTATTAGTATATATTTGAAACCTACAGTTATAATTTTGGTATCAAAAACTACTCGAAATTGACAAGATTCACGCAGAAAACTTTTTTTCCACTGCACGCAATGAAAGTATGAAATAAAAAAAGAAAAGTAGCTATGTCAGTTGCGTATATTTGTCATAGTATGAAAAAAAATAAGGCCTCTTAAATTGAACCTTGATAACTCGTTGATTTTACATTATATTTATATTACAAAACCCCAGCCACTGGTTTTAGCCGTAAGTTCCTAGTAAATTAATAAATAAATATAAAAATTAAATAAACAAATAAATATAAAGGGATAATCTTACGCAACCATGTGTCAAAGCGTGTCGTTCAAATGTTACAACATAACACAAAACACGCTAGAATCTATTCCCACAAGTTACAAATAAATGCTGCAGCAGAACAAAAAGTGCTGTGGAGTCGCGATAATATTGTAAAGTGAAACCTGGTAGCTTCCTGTCCCACGTCTGTCGCTTTCCGGGCTGTGCGCCGGCTCCCCACCTTCGAAGTTGCCAACGTTTGCTGCGGACAAACAGAACAATAAGGCTGCTACTCATTATAAGTCTTGCAGGTTAGCTATACTTGAACGTGGAACAAAGAAGATTGTTAGCAAACAAATATCACTGTTTCAAGATATCCTTTTGTTGAACGTTTTTTGACTTATGAGGTATACTGATTGATGATTATATTATTATTTACTTAATATACTGTTAAATAGTACTTTACTATATTGGTCGACGTATGAAATGAGAATGGCCGAGGAGCATTTAAACCGCCCTTTTCGATACGTTTTTTACCAGCATCCTCTTCTTTTATAGAAAAACACTTCGCCGAATCCTTCATAGAATTATCATGTATCATGGACAAGGTTTTCCTCATAAGTCAGTCATTTTTCCGAAATCTTGAAAATGTTAACCTATAGATTAGGTAAGGTAAGGTTAGGTTAGTGTTACAATATTCCAAAATATTTAATGGTTTCAGAAAAAAAAAAGACTTTCGATGAAATGCAAATTCTATGAAACGTTTGTCTTTCAAACAAAGGTACGAAAACCTTTTTTACCAAATAAAGGATTAAGGGAAGAACTGTACAGGCAATTAAAGTTGTGAAATCACCTTAAGTATTACCTATTTACCTAAGAAACTATATTTAAATAGAAAAGATATTTGTTCCCTTGTACGTTAAACATTTAGTAGCACGATTACAGCAGTGTGGTCTGCTGCAGAATGTAGATTATCAAACTTTGCTACCGCACCAAAGTTTGGACACAATAATTAATTAAAACATTTGATCTCAAACCCATTATAACTTCACAAGTAATTAGTTACCAGAAAGGTGAATTTGAAACTTCGTTATTATCTGTAATTTTTATGACAGCACGGCATTTTGAAGCAGAAGAGAGAGTGCGAGAGATAAGTTTAGAAGTAGTTTAAGGTCGGCGATGCCAATTTTTGGACTCAATGTAACTACTCAAATGTGTACGAGTATATCGTGGGTAGTGTTTCAAATTAAATCTGGTGTGTGTTCTACGTAGACGATTCCTGAGTATGTTGGGTAAATATTGAGACAAATTACGTCTCGTACGCGTATACCTACTCGTTACAGGTTAATAGGGTGTGCTGTAACCTGTAGTTATAGGAATCGAAATAGTTCAACGTGTCATAAAATAAAGGAAAAAACTTTTTTTTTTAATAGTTTCTTCAATGTCAAGGGAACGCAAATTTTGAGTTGATGACTGTTGTTGAATTCCACAACATAATGTATTTATAAAAATAAAAAAAGATCAGCATATCTATACTTTTAATAAATCCTAGATTTGTATTGAAAATCAGTTTTCTATGAAGAGGGGGTCATGATTTCAGGAAAAATCTTAATAGCGTGATGCATGATCGTCATCTGTTTAGTATGGGCATGCGGCGCCGTGCCAACCTGGCGCCATCTGTTTTCATAATTTCATTTGTCCTCGCATCACGCCGAAACGGCTGGACGGATTTTAACCAATTTTGGTACAGGGATAGCTGTATCGACATCCAAAGATGGTTACAGGATAGTTTCTATCCGCCTACGGTAAAGAAAAAATACGCGGACGAAGTTGCTGGCATCTCCTAGTAATGAAATAAAGTAAAACATATTTTTTTTAATAGTAGGTAACTTCATTGTCAATGTAACGCAAATTTTGAGTGTTTTAAAATCTAAAAGAAACTTTTAAATTATTTTCATAACCCTCAGAATTCAACGAAACCCTAAATACGACAACCGTGTTTTGTCCAACTGAATCCATAAAATTTCATAACAAACGGTTGAGAAATGTGGCCTGTAGGTGAGAACAGCTAGAAATCCGAACATGCCGACATACGTACATCCAATTAAAGCTTACTCTTCAAACTGCAGACGGAATTATAATCAATATGCGACATGGTTCACTTTTTGATAAATTATATTTTCAAAAAATATTTTTGCATCACCCGTTAGGGTGCCTGACAATTTAACGTAACCGCTTAATATTTTTGTTAAATATGTCTTACGAAAGTTTTAATAAAAGTACCTAATTAACAAATATCAGAAAAAAAAAACAAAATAAAAATGTACAAAATATATGAAATGACCTTTACTGTCCTTCGTAGTACCTCAAGCTTTCTCGATCATTTTGTAACGTAACTTTTACGCAGTTCGTTATTCTATGTTATAAATCCCGAAAAATAAAAACAACTACTTGGTAAGCATTTGATCAACACCAATAAATATTCATGAAATAATAACAGGCTCATATGACGTGGTAATCGTGCAATCAATATAGTATATGTATGTAGTCTCAAAGGTTTCAGGTTTTGATAGATTTATTCACATCAATTTGCTTTATATGAAAATGATACCTCTGGAAAATTGAGTTTTCTCCGAATAATTTAAATTATTATTTTGATTTATATTTACACTATTTTCACAAATTACTATACAAAACGGAACTTCAATTACCTCGACGTTTCGTACGTGATGAAACGTTCATATACTCGAAAGGAATGGAGAAGACCTTTCGATAACATCAAAATATGAATATATGGCAAGCATAAGAAACAATGAAAACACAATAATATGTTTTGAAATTAGTGACCTAATTCGGTTCAGCGAGATGCTTTTAGTGGCAATGGCAAAGACAAATAAAGCTCATCGGTATAGTAGGAAAATAGTAGCAATAAATCAGACAAGTGTGTGTAAATTAGAACTAATCTAATTGAGCCCTGCGTTGTCTAAGGCAAAAAAGAAGCAAATGGTTGAAAAAGTCAATGGCGTTCGTATCAAGTTCAGGGGTCCCACAGGCACAACGCCCGTGTTGGCCCGAAAATCCGTTGAAGATACAGGTTCGAACCCTGCCTGCATCATTATATTTTTAAATTTTTCGCTTCATTGTAAACATTTGGTTTACGCTAGCAGACGTTACGGTTTTAGTAAAAATGCACAGAACAAAGGCTGGTTTTAGTCTCAAGCTGACCGCACGCGCACCGTCGGCGCTGATAGCTCAGCGCGTTGTTCGTCAGCGCTGATGCTCAGCGTGGCTCGTTTAAGTATCGTTCTGATCGCCTTACACCCCGGTAGACGCTGACGACGTCCGCTTCGCTCGACACTAGAACGCTCACTGAAAGCAGAGGCGCTCGTGCGATGGTCAGCGCCGACAGCTACGAGGCGCCGACGCGCGACGCGTACGGCTGCGGAGCTATCAGCGCTGACCACCGTGCGCGCTGATAGCTACGCGTGCGAATCGGACTCGCGCACCGAGGGTTCCGTACAAACACTTCCATCCTTAAGTGTTTGAGTTAAGTTTGCACCTGGTATGTATAGCGCTCCATACAAATCAGGTGCAAAGTTAACGCAACCAATCCCGTTTGTTGTATGGGAGCCTCCCTTAAATATTTAATTTTTAGTATTTGTTGTTATAGCGGCAATAGAAATACATCATCTGTGAAAATTTCAACTGTCTAGCTATCACCGTTCTTGAGATACAGCCTGGTGACAGACGGACGGACGGACGGACGGACAGCGAAGTCTCAGTAATAGGGTCCCGTTTTTACCCTTTGGGTACGGAACCCTAAAAACGCTTCCTAGAAGTTCATATATCTCGGCCATCAGCGCCAACGGTGCGCGTGCGGTGAGCGTGAGACTAAAACCAGCCAAAGTTCCAATAAAGGGTCCTAAAATACTTTGACCCCGATTGTTGAAGCGCTTCTTTCCATATTTAGTTGGACTAAAATAGATCAAGGTAACTATACCTGTCATCGGGCCTATTTTAACATAGCCTTACACTACTCGCGAAGTTTGCCAAAGTTGGCCGAAGGGTTTCCGCAGCGAAGTGCGGCTCCACACTGACGTATTCGCCCAACTTCGGTGAACTTCGCGAGTAGTGTCAAGCCGCAATTAAGCTCCTGCCTTAATTAAAATTCATTCATTAGTTCATTCGATATACTTAGGTCCGATTCCACTAGAGACTACACAATGGGAACCATAATTTATATCTCTTGCTGGCTAATTGCTTTATTATTATTTTTCAAATTGGCACGTGTCGTTATTACCTTGTGTTTGACGGTTTCAAGTGAAATTGGGCCTTGGTATATGAAATGAACAATAAGTACCATGAATCACGCTTGTTATGCAATGCAATTGGTCGTGTTGCCAAGCCTCACGACCAATTGCATTGCATTGTACACAAAAACCAATAAAATTGAGTTTTTTCACGCAATCAATGCGAAAAACAAAAGTGAATTTCCGTTAGTATTTTCTTCTGTGTGTTTTAAGGTAAATATAGCCTGCATAATGGTGAAATCGTCAATCCTTATTGATTTTAGATTTCCCTGAAAGATCCCAACAAGTCAGGGTTCACCACATAATTCCAGATTTGGGAGAACGTTTTGTAGGGACTGTCCCTTTTGACCGGTAATTGGGTAACCAGGGCCCTAATTCTATATAATATGTCTTTCTGATATTGAAGCCAATGTTCATATCTCTGTAACTATCTGTCCTAAAAACAAAATTTAAAATATAAATTATAGGAAATTTAATTTCTCTACAATATATGCGTAAGCTCATTTCTAGCTGAATTGCTTCTAAGCACAGGTATAAGCACAAATCTGAAGAAATTGACGGCTTTTTCAATATGGTGGCGAGAGCGGAGAAAGGAGAATTGTGCATTTTGCATTTTAAACACTCTAACCATCCTAGACAATATATCAAAAATTCAGAACTACAGGACCGTTTGTAAGGTAAAACCCCTTTATTCACTGGATTAAAGTCACAGTTTGATTGGTTAATTTTCTTTTCCGCTACAGTCGACAGGCAGACTAGCTGGTGCTCCCAAAAATCTACTCCCAACCAATACTCTCTATAACAAAGTTAGTTTCACAAATTACTGTTAGTGAGTCGAATTATCACTGAAGTGCATAGAATAAAATAAATATTCTATTGGGAACGCGTATGAATTTTACAGGCTTTTATTTATATTACGCACTTCGCGCATTGACTTCTTTATTTCCTACTAGCTTTTGCCCGCGACTACGTCCGCGTGGAATTTGGAAGTATGTAAGCAACCTCGTACAACACGATAGATATCCACCTAATCACCTTAATTAATAAAAGGGATTATTAAAAGCGCCTAAGCAAATGTAAGAGCAATTGTCCTTTTGGTCTAATCGTTACATTTTCTACAGGGTCATCAATGTCATCATGAATTACTTACTCACTTTCAATCTTTTAGGGATAATTTCCAGGATGAAAACTATCCTATGTCCTTCCTCGGATCTTAAGCTATCTCCATGCCAAATTTCATCAAAATTGGTTCAGCGGTTGAAGCGTGAAGAGGTAACAGACAGACAGACAGACAGACAGACACACTTTCGCATTTATAATATTAGTATGGATTGCACACCACACAGAGGTGAAAATAAGACTGATTTATATCTTCCACGACATTTACTTCCAATTTCCCTCCTTCCTCCAAGATACTTAAAGCAAAACAAATATCAAAGTAGCGCAGAGGGAATCAATATAACCTATTATTACTGGAACGTGCAGCCAATATAATTTTTCAATTGCCATAAAAAAATAACTAGAAAGTTCTTTGCTGAAGCGGAAAGCTGAACAATATTTTTCTTTGCTTCCATTTATTCCGCAGAGGCTATGCTGATTGAACTTATGAGATATCTTTATAGTTCTAATGGAATTTGTGTGTGTTTAATGGAATATCTATGGATTCTATTATAAATTCTAAGATTGAAAACCTATTGAAAACCAACCTATTGAAAGAAATTCTATTGAAAACCAACTTTCCAAAATATTATGCATAAAATCTGTCATAATCAAGGGTGAATCGAAATTGAGATTGCATCATGAATTCGTACGGTCCGAAGAAAAAATGTACTTATGAATTTTCTTAACTTCTTAAAGTAGATACTCATAGATGATGTAAGGCAATGACTCTAAAATAATATGTTAGCGCCATATTGACAGAGCGAACGAAGTGAGCAAAGATTCTCCGTCTCAGCTTGACCAAAAATTCTTTCGTGAGTTTTAATTCCGGATGTTCGCATGTCTGTTGTCGCCTACAGGTCGCATTTCTCAACCGATTCTCATGAATTACGTTAGCAGGTTTGATTTCAATAAGTAGGTACGTATTTTTTGTCAAACACAATACACAATGTCGAGTACAATATTTTTTGTACAATCCGGCAATTAACATCGGAACATGTCGAGCGATATTCGACTTTTACAACGTGGGTAAACCGGTTCCGTATATTATTTAATATTTTTTGTCGATTCAGATTTCTACATGTTTCAAAATGGCGGAGATAGGGGGGTTGAAAACATAAGATAAATAAATAAGTATTTTAGTAATTTCAAAAAATGTTAGCGATGTCTACCGCTCACAGAATCACTTACTGCATGTAACTACTTGTAATATAGCGCCATCTGATTGAGTCCACTCACTAAACGACGTGAGTTTTACAGGAACATACAACCGCGGATGAAACCATAAATATTTATCAAGTGCAAGAGTCGAGTAAGATCGCAACATTGAATCAAGTGATCGTAGAAGTTGGCTGCAAGAAGTAAGTAGTGGCTTATTCAGTTAAAGCGGATATTAAGGTAACACGGAGTTTGCTTAAGGCAAATTTATTCAAAGCAACTTGTGTTACATATGCAGTTTGGTAAGATTTCGTTTTCACATGCGGCAACTACCGGGGATGTCGTTGTCGCGTTGTCTCCGACGGGCGTGTATACCTACTGAAGATTTCATTTTGGAATACGAATGAAGATAAAATTCATAATTCTTGACTGACCGTTCTATTTCTTTCGAGGATATTTTTTCTAATGTTAAATGCCATTTTTTTATGTTTTTGGTGATAACTGATAAATGTCTGGTTTAGTACTGTATATTTTTCTATATTTTTGTTTTAGAATTACGCACAGGTAACTTAACTTGTTAATTATAGATAAGTAACATTTACGAAAATATATAGCTGATAGTTGAGTATCATTCGGTTATCTTTTCAAGAGGCGGTGGGTGATCCATGGAAAATATCAGCAGAGCCAAACTTATAGAAGTGCCCTTATGGTCTACTTACAGTCAAGTTCGTTATTTAATTAAGGTTATTGGTTTCTTTTCACAATTATTTTAGATAATTTCAGAACCAAGACAATTTGCAATTGCGGCAATATCAAATTGACTCTATACTTAACTGACTATATTTTAATTTGTGATCTACATCAGCTGGTCTAGCACAGCTATATGCTTCGCGACTTTTGTCGCGTGACCTAGCGCTACCCGTCACTCTCTCACATCACTGCACAGAAAGAGACGAAGAAATAGTCGCGTATGACAGTTTACTAGAGGTGCAGCGGCAAACTAGGACCCAGTGACCGGTATAGTACAGCCCTATGGGATAAGTAGGTATTTATAATACAGTTAGCATATAAATGAGGCTTAATCAATTTGGTCGGCCCTGAATTATTAATGTAATCAACACGAGGCTGGTTATTGTGATATATTTGACTTTTCAAATAATCAATTTAAACGGAAACCTCACGGGAACGTTTGATGGAACTGAGCACTAATCGCTAATTCCAGTGTGTTCTGAGATATCGCCATATCAGGGATTTCTCAGGCACATTGCCTTAAACTGGGATTCAAGCTGAATAAAGGTCATTAACGTTACTACCCGGCCATGTTAAGTTTGCACCTGATATTAATAGCGTCGCATATAAATGACGCGCAAACTTAACGCGACCGAGTTGACGAAGTAGCAATATATTAGGTATATACCACTTGGGAGATCCCTCCGAGAGATATATATTGAAGCTAAATTCTATCTTTCAAAAGACGTTTAATCGAGATGTCGTCGCTAAATAGCTACTTTTATTAAGCGATTAGCTTCATTGAAAATTACCGGAATGACTTTTTTTATATACTTAAATGGCGCAAAATTCGAAGTGGCAAGTTCTTAATAAAAATTCACAGGAGAGGCATAGACTTAGAATCCTTATGGCATTATCATCAGTTTATTAATTCATAATAAGTGCCATCATCATATTAGCCGAAAGGCGTCTACTACTGGACCGAGGTATTCCGAGTCTCTTCACAACGACCTATCAGAAGTCACACTCAAACGGAGGTGAAGCTTACATGAGCTGCTCCCACAATCTTTTCCAATCGAACTACTAGTCGCCGTTAGGGATTTCAATGTGGTTGAATATGTAAATTGAGTTTGGTACCGCACTGCTATTTAAGAATTCCTTTCTGGAGCTCCGACATTGCTCTGGATTAAAATTCCCTTTCAGCAGCGACTGTATTTCCATTGGCATTTTATTGCCCACGTTGCACACAGGCATAAGAGCTAATGCAGCCCTTATAGAATTTATTTCAGCTGTATAAGGGCTCATTTAAGGTCTAATACAGCATGTATGCTAGTTGGGTGGTAAGCGTGCTATATCATAGACCTTACTCACACTTCTTATTCACACTCCAGGGAAGGAAGACCTGGATGCCAAGAGACATATCCGCAAGACTCAACCGAAGCCCTCCTACACTTACGACCCTGCTGGACAACTTCATTGCGCACCTTGTAATCGCATCTTCAAGACAAAGTTTGGCTTTGCGAGTCACATCAGAGCCTTTCATAACCCGGACAAGAATAGTTGAAGGAGTCGCTGTCGCCGGACTACAGGTACTACGGGTACTTTGTGCATGTTATACTGCATATGAAGGGTACACGGAAAGAAGATGTCACTTTTTTAAGACAAGATTTTAATCCTAATGACGTGGGCCAACCAGCTTAACCAGATTTTTAATGTCATAGGGGGCAAACGGATCGCCTGATGGAAAGCGATTACCGTCGCCCATAGACACCTGCAATACCAGAGAAGTCACAAGTGCGTTGCCCGCCTTTCAGCTGGGAGTACGCTCTTTTCTTTAAGGTTTGAAGGCCATATCGGACATATCGGTCCGGAAATACCGCAAGAGATAATTCATTCCACAATGTAGTCGTGCAAGGCAGGACATTTCTAGAAAAACGCACAGTTGTGGCCTGCCAACTATCTCGCCCCCTGCCTGCTATACGGCCACATCACAAAAAACCATTTTTTCGAGAAATCGCTTGTTAAAGTTTTGGCAGCGTAGTGCGTGGTAGTAAAACGGGAATTACTCCCTGAGTTTTGGGTCAATTCATTTTTGATTTAGCTCTTTTTACTCAAGATGATATAATGCTTCTAATGAATATATTTTTTTTGTATAAAACATGTATATTTTTTAAGATACAAGGCCTTTAAGTCAGGTACTTAGAGTTGTGGCCGTATTGCAGACACATTTTGTTGAAATTTTGAGATGCGTCCAAAACCGCGCAAGAAAATTATGGGAAAATGGTTACATGAAAATATAAATACACCCACCAAAATAGTTAAAATACCTATATTAATCAACTTCTGTTACAGTAAGAATATCACTGTAAGCGATAATCAGTGCATCCAGCTTTTCTACTTTTAGGTTCAGGAATACTGGACGAAGACTGGTTCGATTCAGAGTAGCAATTAATGTGAGTCGGTATTTACTCACAGTTCTATTCTAGCATAGTCTCGAATAATAGAATTCCACCTAAGTTCCACCGCTCCAAAATAATAGCCATACTGAAACCAGGTAAGCCAGGCGACGACCCAAAGAGTTACTGACCAACAACTGCTCTACTTAGTTACTTCTACAAACGTTTGGAGAGGCTAATCTACATCGAATCGAATCTATTGCCGACAAAATAATTCCTGTGGAACAGGCTGGATTCTTTAGTGGCCGGAACTGCGTGGATCAGGTAATGCAGCTCACAACACACATAAAGCTGGGTTTAAGAGGAAAGAGAAAACCGTGGCAGTCCTTATCGACCTCTCAGCTGCATTCGATACCGTATGGAGACAGTGACTTTTCTATAAGCTCACGACCGTGGTGCCCTGTAGAAATATTGTGAGACTAATTAACTCTATGCTCAGCAATAAGGGAATTTATCATCTACCTTGAAGCACTCCAAGCAAAGTCAAGAAGCTGAACAATAGACTACCGCAGGGATCGGTCCTGGCCCTGCTCCTGTTCAGCCTACAACTCGCGATCTGGAATATCTTGGGAAATACTTAAAAAACTTGGGCTAGTGCGAGACGGACTCGCGCACCGAGGGTTACGTACAAATACTTTTCATCCTTAAGTGGTTAAGTTAAGTTTGCACCTGGTATGTATAGCGCCCCATACAAATGAGGTGCAAAGTTAACGCAACCAACCCGTTTGTTGTATGGGAGCCCCCCTTAAATATTTATTTTATTGGAGTTTACTCCTTAAGAATCGATTTTCATATATAAGCCCGGGGTATGAAAAATATGGGGTGTAAAATCGAACGTATCTGCCGTGCTAATTTAAAAAGTCGTATCTCAGTATACGATCGGGGTAAAAATACGACTTCGTAATTTAGCAGGTTATGCGTTACGCGTTATAGACTAAGATCCCGATATAAAATAACCTTCACCGAGATGTTTATTTGATGAAGTGTATTTTATATTTAATTTAATATGTCAATAATTATATTGCATATCGGTTGCCTAACAAATTTTAGTCCAGGGTATGTTTAATTAATAATAAAAAAAACCGGCCAAGTGCGAGTCGGACTCGCGCACCGAGGGTTCCGTACAAACACTTTCCATCCCTAAGTGGTTAAGTTAAGTTTGCACCTGGTATGTATAGCGCCCCATATAAATTAGGTGCAAAGTTAGGTATTAAAAAAAAAATTATGGTTTTCGTAATTATTCCTTTATCTATGCTATAAGACGTTGCTTCGTACCAAATTTCAAGATTCTGAGTTCACGGGAAGCACCCTGTAGG
This sequence comes from Apotomis capreana, assembly GCA_947623375.1. Lineage (NCBI taxonomy): Eukaryota > Metazoa > Arthropoda > Insecta > Lepidoptera > Tortricidae > Apotomis > Apotomis capreana. The sequence goes on along the minus strand of OX392505.1, from coordinate 17,780,896 downwards.
TTTTGATTCCCTTGCAAGTGTCGAAAATTTGCAAATTAGGTGCAAAGTTAGGTATTAAAAAAAAAAATTATGGTTTTCGTAATTATTCCTTTATCTATGCTATAAGACGTTGCTTCGTACCAAATTTCAAGATTCTGAGTTCACGGGAAGCACCCTGTAGGTTTTGATTCCCTTGCAAGTGTCGAAAATTTGCGGCATAAACGGCTGTATCTTTTGATTGCGTTGGCTTAGAAGTTTGATTTTTTCACAGCTTCAAGGGACAGTAGACCTGAGTAATTGATATAAATTTCAGCTTCATACGTCCACGCGTTCCTGAGAAAAAGGGTCTTGACAGACGGACAGACGGACAACAAAGTGATCCTATAAGGGTTCCGTTAGCCATAACTCCAAAGTGGCTGTCTTGCAGGGAGTTAACTGACAATTTTTGGTCAGATCCATAAGGCCACTTGTGGAAAAAAGGCTTTTAAGGACACTTTTTCTTATATCTCCCGAAATAAGGTCGAAAATTAGACAATTCTGAATACGAATCAGCAATAATCCAAAAAAAAATTTTTTTTGAGTTGTGGCCGTATTGCAGGCAAGGGGCGATCTAAGTGGTGAGGATGAAAGGATTTTCAAAATATAGTAGTAAATATAAAGCCCTTAATGGACTGTAATAGAGCCAAAGATTGGCTATTCAGCGTGGTAATGCGGCCAGCCTCTTGGGCACCCTCCCGGTCGGCACCGATCTGGAGCCCGTTTTTAGGGTTCCGTACCCAAAGGGTAAAAACGGGACCCTATTACTGAGACTTCGCTGTCCGTCCGTCCGTCCGTCCGTCCGTCCGTCCGTCTGTCACCAGGCTATATCTCAAGAACGGTGATAGCTAGACACTTGAAATTTTCACAGATGATGTATTTCTATTGCCGCTATAACAACAAATACTAAAAATGAAATAAAATAAATATTTAAGGGGGGCTCCCATACAACAAACTTGTTATACCTATATATACATATATATAGGTACGGAACCCTTCATGCGCGAGTCGGACTCGCACTTGCCCAATTTTTTTATTTATAGATAGTTAGTTTTAGTTAGGTTTATATATAAATAATATGTTCTAGTTTTAATTGTTTCTATGTATTATCTCTGACTGTAATATGCCGTTCAGTTACAGATTCAAATATTTATGTAACTTGTCTTTTTAATCACTTATAAAAACATGTATACTGAAATTATATGGATAATTATGTCGTTCGAAACTTTGAAATCGTGATAACTCATAAAGTTGCTAAAGTGACTTGACATGTTCATTTCGTGAACTCTTTATATAATGACCCCTATTTTTTATCCCAAACCCATCCAAACACATTGTCCATAAAATAATCGGTCTCAGTATATAAAAGATAACATGCACAAAGTACTAATGTGTAGTTAGTGTCAAGTATGCACAAAGTACAGAATTCCCTTCAACTGTTCAAGGGGCTTATAAAATGTAGTTGTAGGAAAAAAATCATTAGAAAATTATACATTTTCTTATTACATAATATAAATAACAGGTAATTAGAGTTGTACCGTTTTAGAGAACATCCGTTTTGAATGGTACAGAAATTTTCTCGAGAAGATTAAATTTCTAATAGATAATATTACTTTTTAACAAAACATTATCTACTTCAACTAACACAACTCCTATTATCATTCATACTGAGAGCAATTTCATGAGTTAAAATGGAAAACGCTCAAATTGCGCTACCGGCAACAATTGAGAACTTTTGTCTAGTCAAGATGGATGGAAATGATGAATTAATTTAACCTCGGCAAATATTCATTGCATAACAGGATAAGTTGGGTTTTAATTTTTTTTATTATTTATAGAAGGCAAATAAGCCCTCATACAAGAAACAGATACAGAAATAAGCCTTTTTGAAAAGACCCCTCAATTGAGCTATAGCTATCGATAATAGCCGTCAACATGAATTTTACACATTTTTAAATAGAGTAACTACGAGTACATACATCTCAATAAGAACGCTTCTTTGGGTGATATTTTACATAACTACCTGTAAGAATCATTAAAATAGGGTTGCCGACTGATGTTAAATTCGACAGCATACTGTATTTAAAATGTATAAAATCAGCTCAATATGTCATGAAACAAAGAAAAAAAACCAAAAAATTAAAAACATTTTTCGAAACATGGACTTAAAAAGTACGCAAATTTAAAGTTTAATTTTTTTAATCCAAATGAAATTTTAAAATTGTTATCAGCATTCTCACAACTTAACAAAACAGGGACCTAATTCGAGATTGACATTTGAGTGATCGCCAAACGTCAAATCTCTATTAAATAACAGTTATATCGCCATTGAACTGTCATTTAAAATATTTAAATGCGATGAGCTTAATAAAAGTGACATGATTGTAAAACAACAATGAATTTAATCGCACTTTTTCACGGTGAAAATGGCCAATGACTTATTGTCTCCGTACAAATATAACAAAATTATAACGACGTTACGATTAGGTGGCCATTTGTATGGAGCGTTTTTAGCGCTCCGTAGGAATATTGGGGAGCATTTCACTTCTCCGAATTTTATTTGTCATAAATGCATCACTTGCCATAATTTTCATTTGCCATAAACTTTTTATTTTCATAAATCATAAACTCTTCGGGATTTCTTTAACCTATTCATGGAGAAATCATTAGGTTAGGTTAGGTTTGTTTTATGAAAATCCCGAAAAGTTTCAGCTTACTGAGGAAAATAGATTTACGGCAAATGAATATTATGGCAAGTGATAGATTATGGCATATGAAATTCGGGCAAACGATACAGAACCGAATATTGAACTTTGACGGTCATTCCTGACTTTTAAAGTAGTCTAAGTGTAGTTAGTCCCGTATAGACATTTGATCCCAATAAAAAATAGAATCTATAGACATCCACAAAATAAATAATTGATTTTACAGCCCGAAGGCCAGATAGGCGTCGGAACTAGTTCCATATTTAAAACCATACGTCCGCGTGTCGTCCATTCTGACAGCCGCCCGCCCAATATTTTCATCCGTCAAAATAACGGGTTGACCCATATAACCGGCACCAGTCGAAGATACATGTATCTACTGGATTATATTGTACCGTCCCTGAGAAATCCTTAGATACATTCGCTGTTTCTATCCGGAGGTTTTCAAGTCGTTACGGTTTTAGGGTTCCGTACCTTAATAGGAAAAAAAATAACCCTCATAGGATCGTTTTCTGTCCGTCCATCCGTCTCTCTGTCAATTTCATTTATCTCGGGAACGCGTGAAGGCAGTAATAATCTACAGTATCTTGAAGCTTAGAAAAAATCAAACATCTAAGATAAAAAAGGGCCATTTATGCCGCATAAAACCATATAAATTTTGACACTCTCAGGTGAATCAAAATTGAAAGGGAGGGGTTTCCATTGACCTAGTACTATATGTTTTGACGCCGCGGTTGGCGCAGTGGTTAAGCAACTGCCTAGGTACTGAGCCGACGGTCTCCGGTATCGAATCCCGGAAAGGGCAAATATTTGTGTGATGAACTCGAAAATTATGCCTGGGTCATGGATGTTATTTGTATTTAAGTATGTATTTATCGATATTTATGTTTATCGTCGTCTAGTGGCCATAACACAAGCCTACTAGAGCTTGCTGTGGGACTAGATTGATTTGTGTGAGGTTGTCCGATATTTATTTATAAAGTTCGGTAAGTAATACCGGTCTTATACTAAAAGTATAGGAAAAAATCTGAACACTTTACATGTGTGTAATCAAATCATACTTTATTTACTTTATTTTAAAGTACGTAATTTTGTTCGGGACCCTCGCTGGGCGAGTCCGACTCGCACTTATCTGGTTTTATACTTTTAATTCCTGTTGTCACATCAGAACTCGATCAGATTTTGAAAATACTTTGCCGTGACAATGTCGATCCGTCGGCAAGAATGGCTAGTGTGAAGGGTCACACGGTAACGGGAGTGAAAACGCCGATGGGGAGGCAAATACAGCTTGTAAATAACTTGTCACCGTGTAAATAAAACTACCTTACGCTCTCCGCACACTACAGCTTCTTGTGGCCGCCACAGTACACTTGTCCCTTTTCCACGCTCAAAGTGAGAAAAAGAGAGATGTACTGTGGCGGCCACTAGAAGCCGTAGTGTGCGCTGGCTCTTAATCTTTACAGTCATATAATATAAAACTCATTTTAATATTGGTACAGCCAGTGAAGGTGAGAGTTACTATGTATCTTACATTTCATGACGATGCAGCGCAGTGGTAAATCAGCTATTTAACCAGCTTGCAGTAAGGACAATTTGTGACAAGATAAGATTATAATTGACTTTAAATGGTTTCTTTTCTTACAATCTCGTTTAATTATTTTTTTTACCTATCTGATCTGAGTATGTACCTAAATCATCTATGTACCCTAATATTTACATGTTTTGATTCAAAAAGTAAAAGTATAACCCATTTTATAATTTTTATCTAGCTTTGAAGCTAACGTAACAGTCAATCGGTAATAAAGTGCTATAAATTGAGTAATGTAAGAGTAATTTCTTTACCGATGAGTCTTACATTATAGGTAATGACTTTTGTTCAACTTTGGCCAATAGTTGTGGTTACGTTAATCAGATATTAAGTTATTTACAAACAATGTGCCATACACCAAAATAAATACAAAAAACTACAACAAATTGCATTTTTTTCAAGATATCGTAATTTTAATAACAGCAATGGATAATTGTCACATTTACAGACGAACTGTACACTTAACTCAATTTCGTCATTTTGGCGGTTACATTAATTCATATTACAGGTGACGAGCTGCTTACTGATCCGACGGTACTGAGTTCGAATCCTGACAAGGGCAAATATATATTTGTGCCTGGGTCATGAATGTTCTATGTATTAAAGTAATTATTTATAAGTATGTATATCGTCGTCTAGTACCCATGGCATAAGCCTTATTGAGCTTAATTTGGGACTAGGTTGATTTGTGTGAGTTTTTCTGATATTTACATATGTATTTACTATTCTTATAAATTGTAACATGAGCGTAAAATTTTCTACGCAGCTAACTGTATTTAAGTTAAAGCATCAAAATTAGCAACACAATACGAGTTCATTAGAGATAGTGTTAGCATTTTCTCCACTGCAAATGTCCAGTACTTCAGCTTGAAATAAAATTGCCTTAGTCTAGCCAAGGACCTGAACTTTTTGACAATTCAGTCACGTGCTACTGTAATTATAAACGGTCAAAGACCGGAGTGGTTTTTATTTTAGTCGTGTTTATTAACTTAAGTCCCTAAAGCCATGTTGGCGAACGTTTCAACATAATACTAGTGTCTCTTTGAGCTGTAACTTTACCATGAGTTTTTCTTAAGTGACCGTATTCGCTAGCGATTGTGTAAACGATTTGTATGGAGAATTGTAGTTCTACAAAGTAACCGTTAGGGACACTGTACTATTCTCCATACAAATCGTTTACGCTGTCGCTACCGAGTACGGTCACGTTAACTCGTGGTAAGGTTACTGTAGCCCTCGCGAGTTTGTTTCAAAGTAATTGAAATTTGTATGATTTTAACGTTTTTAACCCCTACATCTTTGTCATTTTGAAAAATCTAAGAACTGAAAAAAGCTATGTAAATAACAAACCTGCTCACAAAATTTCACGAGAAATGCGACCTCTAGGCACGAACAGCCGGAAATCCAGGAAACGGACATCTGGACATACCTACTAATGAATTTAAGGCTATAACTATAAGGCTTGCTAGGTCGATTAATTATATAAATTGAGTCATCATAAACAACATTTAATTTCGTGATGCATCTCGAAGCATTAAGACGCATCAGAACGATATCGGTTTCATACATTTAATTAGGTTGCGTTCACATTTTTCTGACGCCCACGGCGTCATCGTTCTGTTGCGTCACAACACAACACGACAGACAAATGTGAATGCGGCTTTAGTCGGCTTAGTACCCGTACTAAATATTTACCCTATAATTGGCGGACTGAAATGAAATGTGACGTTTAAATGCCAGAATATGAAATTATGCTCATTAGTGATGTAGCGATGAAAGTTATACCGCTATAAACAGTTTATCAGTTATAGATGCAATCGCTGCTTATATGTATTGTATTGGGCACACAATTAGTAAAGCTAATAGAATTGTATCAATATGTGCACTGTTTCATAGAATTATTAGTCAATATTGACCGATAATGGTAATGTTTGTATTTTGTGCGTAATAAATGCTTAATTAAAAGGACACCTGCATATTATTGTAAATTTGTGACATCGTAAAACTATCCAAACTTTTTGTCCGAACAGTTTCAGTCAGAACGGAGATAATAGGACATAGGTGCAAGCAAAGGTCCTGTATGTTAAGGAATTATCGTAATTATTTTTTGTACATTTGTTAACGCTTTTAGTAATAATAGTACATAACTGCAGACGCATAAAAAAATACACCATTCAAAAGAAAAATATATATTTTTCTTTTGAATGGTGTATTTTATAAAATTACTCCCGGCTTAGGCCCTCAATTTTGTATGCAATTCCTTTACAATTCTCTCGAGTTGTACTACCGCCTGAAACGTGATAATTCGAAACCTGTTATAACGTCATGATGACATTTCATTGCATATTGAGAAGAATATTATATACTAATAGAATAATTAAAAACAAATTAACGGTTAAATTGGAACAAGAAACAGTCTTGGTGATTCGATTTCTAGTTAGGTAGCAATAATGATGAATCCCACAACACAACTAAACTCATACAGACTAAGAGCAATATCGATTTCAAACTCTTTCGTTGTATTTATTATTTCTGCAGTAAGTATATGATGTTATATAACCGAGTTAAACTTTATCAAAAATGCAACTTAGGTACTAATTATCTCCGCTCTGATTTAGTGGACGGGCAGCCTCAGCGTTAAAAAAATACAACTTACATTCCTCCGTGATCTGCAGCTCGATTTTATCCAAATCGTCCTCGTCATCGAAGTCCGTCTGAACGGTGACGTCACGGGTGTACTGCTGTAGTGTGATGACGTCAAACGGCGCGCGTTCAGGGCTGGGCGTGCGCGGGCCTGGCTGCGCGCTGCGAGCGCGTTTGCACGCCGCGCAGCCGCAGAGTGAGCCGCGCACGCGAAGCAGCCATACTAGCCCGAATAGCGCCATCCACGTTGTCATACTGAATCTGGCACCATCACGCTAGTCTGCACTGCTCTCACTGTCACTCGCCATTTTCACGACGTCCGTCTATTTTGTGTTTCGGCACTGGCATTTTATTTTATTGGTCACTGTTTGAGCCGAGCCCATGTGAAGATACCCATTTGTCCTATAAGAATGACGAACTTATTAATATTGCTCATAGAGTATCAAAAACTCTTTTAACCTCACATTTTACTAGTAGGTATGTTGAAGCCAACCCTATATGTGATGATTCTAATTTTTATTCGTTTCTAAATGTATTTGAAAGTATATATTTAGTCTTATTAGTACTATTTACTGTGACGGAATTTAGGCGGAGTACTAGTGTGGGGTGCAACATGCGTCGACATTTTCGCGCAGTCCCTCATCCAGGCGACCCGCTCAAAGGCCGGCGCTGCAGCTGACCAGGCCTAAACTACCAAGCGCCGCAAATACTCGTCGTTACTCAACAACTACGATTTGCGGCGCATGCAGTCGAGACATTGGGCCCATGGTCAGCTGACATGACAATGTTCATGAAGGTTTTGTCGAAACGGCTGATCGACGCTTCGGGAGACCCCAGATCAGGCACTTACCTCTGCTAGAGAATCTCTCTGACTATACAAAGAGGTAACGCCGCCATACTGGGGACCATGCCGCAGGCGGACCCTTTAGATGGGGTATTATTTTTATTATGACCCTTTTTTATGGTATTATAGGTTATTTAGAGTAAGGTTTTATGCATACTTTTTTCTAGGTACCTATTTAAATAATATGCTGCCAGCGTCTTTGGTAAATACAATGCCACGGGGGCCATTTTTAGACTTAGTTTAGATTTAGATTTACTTTGATTTTTATTCGGTTATTGTTAATTTGTTGTGTTATATATATATATTATGTGAAATAAAGTTATAAATCACTTAAATCGTTACCATCTAGCAATAAAAGCGTTCTATTTGAAAATATTTTTTCGGTTTCCGTAACTATCGCACATTTTAATAAGGTTATCGCGTATATTCATTATTCGAGCCTCCCTGACAACATTTCAGTTAACCGTTGACGACGGTAACTGTAAAGTTGCCAAAACGTCAGGGAGGTTCAAATAATGAATATACGCGATGTAAACCGTTCAAATTGTTTTAATTAAATTTCAGTTTAGACACTGATAATTCAGATTATAATTAATTGGTAGAACAAATGGGAATAACCAATATGAGTATAACAATTAAGTTTGTTCCGCATTTCAATTAGCGTACTCAAAGCTAATTAGGATAGTTGCCTATTTCCAAGCCTAAATTCATAATTTAATTAAAACTGAACAACTATTTTGTTATTAATTCTGTTGGTTTATGTTGTTGTTACACTGTAGATATGTGTTACGACTGCAACTGATGATAGTTCTTTAATATTTTCAATTTTATAAACTACACTCGTCCTAAAAAAAGAGTCACCGCATACGAATGCATATTTTTAAATCGGTGGGGAAACCTCTAGTAAGTACTAACTTTATAGAGATGTATCAATGACATATACCTACATATACTTGTCACTTGTGTGTAGTATAAAGCAAAGTCACTTCCTGTTGTCTATCTCTGCATGTATGCTTAGATCTTTAAAACTACGCGACGAATCTTGATGCGATGTTTTTAATAGATAGTTTGATTGAAGAGAAAGGATTATTATGTATAATATAATGCATAATGTAGTAGAGAAACACTTTTCATTGCTGATAAATGCATTCGTGCGGAGCCGGGGCGGGTCGCTAATACTATTATGATTCTAACAAGATTCGAACCCATGTCTCTAGGAGCTACAAGGGCTAACATAGACAACATCAGATACCACGTTTCACTTAGTTGCTAAATGTATTTTTATGTATGTATGTAACTGTTTCTTCGGGTGGAATCTTGCAACTCAATTTTGAAGCAGATATTTTCAACCGATTGAGCTTTTTCGCATACCTACTCCATTTGATGACAATACAATATTATGATACTCATGATCGAGCCCTAGGAAGGTGGCCCTAGGAACTCTGTAATAGATTAGAGCAATCCTACCGAGTTTGGGCTGTTTAGAATCGTATCAGTAAGCAATTGGTGGAAGTTGGCTAGAAAAGCTTGCCACAAAAATGAAAATTTTGGACAGAAACATACATTAAGATTTTTACAGAACTTGAATTTTTTTTCCTATAGACGATTACGTTTCATCGCAGGAAATGCTAAGTATCTGATTGGGAAATAATTACGTATACTTATTTATCTGCAAACTGTGTAATACGCAATAAATTATTCGTTTATCACGTACGTGAATCTCTTTAGAATTGAACTGACATACACTTACATTAAAAGTTAAAAATTCTATCTTTTAATACTACGATAATAGCGAGAAATGGACATAAGTTGGGATCGTGACTTGCATTTAAATTTATGTCTAGGAGTGCAAGTCGTGCTGCATTCCACCGGAACGAGTGGGCGCGTACTTTCCGTTTATACTGTATAACTTCCTTGTAAATTGCGCGATGGAAAAATATGAGTATAACTTGTAGGCAAGGTTTTATTGAAATGTAACAAAATATTGATATTTGTTAGCAGAGTCGACCTTTGATGACAATTTTAGTCAAAGCTGCGCCCTGATTCCATAATAAATCTCTCTGATATCTCAAAATAGCGATATACCCTGCCTATCGATTATCTTTGCCATCCCGCTCGCGTTAAGTTTGCGCTTCATTTATTTGCGACGACATAGATATAAGGTGCAAACTTCAATTATCACTGTATGCAGCTCGAATCGTAAACATCGCGATTTAATGATAGTTGAAGACTAAGATATACCTCAAGATAACTGAGATATACCTCAGAAAATACGAAATATAGGTACTTACGAGTACTTTCTTTTATTTCTCCTAATTCTGATAGTGGGATTTGATGGGGGAGTGCGGAATAGTTTACTTTTCACTTCACCTAAAAACAGTAAGTATTTTATTTGAATTCCCTACCTATGTTTGGTCAGGTAATTTCTATCACAGAGACTACTGGAAATGAACGAATATGCAAACCCACCATTCATAATATAATTTTTATTTGGCGTATTGAAAAGAAACTGCGCTGCATGTAGTTCGCGTGATTATACAATAATCTGGTATCTTGGAGCTGATCTAATGATGGAGACGGAAAGTGGCCGTAAGAACTCCTAGACAGCACAAGATAAACGGCGTGCTTAATGACGGCTGCTTTTATCACGCAATAAATAAGTGACAAAGCATCTGTCACGTTTTGACAAAATGCGAGTGTGAGTGACTGATGCATTGTCACTTATTTACTACGTGATAAACGCACCATCATACCCGCACCATCAGGCCCACTGATCGTGCTTGGGCTCACTTGATGAGCAATTAACATTTGTGTACAAAAATCTTTCGGCAATAAAAGCGTGTTTCAAAACTATTGTTTTTTTAATAAAAGCATATTATTCATAATGTCATGGGACGAGTTATTAGTTACTAAAAAATTTGGTCCATCGTTTTTATAATAGAACGTTTTTATCGATTTTGTTTTTATGTGGAAATACCTCATTTTCTCACCACACCACGTTTTTGCTGTAGAGCAAAGGGTCGCAGGTTCGAGTCCTGCTTACATTGCAGTGGATCACATTACATTTTTATTTCAAAACTTACCTTTGGGTCAATTTTTATCGGTCCATGTCAATTCGCGCCCCGATCTTTTTTATAACAAACAATTGAATTAAAGGAAAATGAACACTGACATTATCACTCATGTAATTCAAGAGTGGGCGGTATTGAAAGTTCAAGGAAAAACTGGTAAGAAAATCTGGGAACAATATTTGCGTTTCGAATTGATAAAATGGAAAAAAATACTGCCTACCTAAAATATAACATTATTTTTTGATAAAGTCAGCAGTTTTGTAAATATTCGCTCCGAAAACAAAAAAAATAGTGTCCTCCCCCTCTAACTTTTCAACCACGAGTCAAAAAAAAACGGAAAAATGTAAATGAGGCCCTTATAAGTACTTTCAACGAAAACTATATTGGACAAAATCGGTTGAGCCGTTTTTGAGTTACTCGTATCGCCACATATTTTTTATTTTAAAGGACGTAAGTTGACTTCCAGAAGGTAATAAGTGATTACAGTTTCTAGGGCGTTTACGACCTTTTTATAGAGCTTAAAATCTTTCTCAACTTAAAACTCGGGCTTAAAACAGCAGTTTATTGTAAAGGATGAGCAACTACGGAACCCTACACTGAGCGTGGCCCGACATGCTCTTGCCCGGTGTTTTATGGTGTTGTGAATATTACGAACCGTACCCAATTTCATGTAATTATTTCGATGACGTATTACTCAGTAACAATTAGATTTAAGGCCTTTTTTTCTATTATTTGTAGATCTAGTTTGAGTTGTATAATTTTATTCTTATTTATTACAGCTTTATCTTGTTTCGTTATGGAATGAGTAACTTTTAGAGATAATTCATCCCTACATAGTATAAAAAAGTCGCTTCCTGCTGTCTGTCTGTCCCTATGTATGCTTAGATCTTTAAAACTACGCAACGGATTTTGATGCGTTTTTTCTAATAGATGGAATGATTCAAGAGGAAGGTTTATATGTCGCTCCCGTGCGAAGCCGGGTCAAATAAAAATAAAGGATTACTTAATGTAATTAAATTAGGTAGTTGTAACATACAATTAGTATTGTTATGTTATAACATTAACAAGTTTTAATTTCAAGGTAAATAAATTCATGAAAAATTGAGACTTCTATTAGGCAAATTCGTACATTTAAGCTATAGAGTACCGGTAAGCACCCTTATATGTTTGTACATGTCACTAGTAGACTCTATTTTGGGCTACGTATGCTCTTGACAGCTATGGACTCACAACTAAGACTAATATAGATAAATTAGAAAACATTCAATTAAGATTCTTGAAAATCCTAGTAAACAACAAAACTAAAAATAAATGTAGATCTGACTATAAAGAACTCTTTAAAATTTGCAATAATTTACCGGTTAGCTTAAAACATAAATATCTTCTTGCCATAAATAACCATAGCCGCCAAGAGTATAGCTCAGAAGCATCCATAATCCAACCTGTACAACATATCCATAACACCAAGTCTATGACTTCCGGTAAACTATTGGTACCAAGGGTAAACAATTACTTTGGGGATAGAACCCAAAAAAAACGCATCCCGTACCTAATCAATAGTTTACCGGAGGAAATACGACGTGAGCCAAACAAAAACAAGTTCAAAAGATTGTTAAAAAACCACTTTTTCACACTGCTACTGTAATGCTACCGTTATACATACCTAAACTAGAGATTCCACAAAGATCCCACAGTCAAACCAGCGACTGGTTTTGTGGGACAATGTATCTAGATATAAGAAAATTGTAATGTTCCTAATAAATAAATAAATAATAATAAGGCAAATCGCTGAACTAAGCGATGTGACTTGCCATCTTTAACATCTTTATATGTTTATGTACCTAATTAAATATATGGCAAGATCTCGGGCATATGCTATTAGAAACATCGAATCAAGCCCCAAATACTTTCACAAATCACCGATACATTGTCCTAATTAATTCAGTCAATATTACATTCATTCTCAATGCCGTGGAAGAATAATCTAAGAACCTATAAAATGATAAATGCGGGGAATAAATTGCCGTCTCCAGGTTATAAATGACTGTCCTTACGGTAAAAGACTATGAAAAATATCAATTCGTCACAAACGAGGGAAAATTTCTCCCGGGAGAATAAAATTAACGTTAAGAAAAATGGTTAAGTTTGATTTAAATCAATACGGAGGGTTCTCCTATAAATAAACAGTAGTAGTAAGTGTAGCGAAAACTCAATTTCAATATTTTACATGTCACATATTTTCAATGTTTTACTTCAAATAAAAATAAACTTAATAATAATGTCGTCAACAAAAACGCTATAAATTATACCTATTACATGCTTTAACCAATTACTTATCACGTTTTATAATTCTACTTACGTCAGGTACCTATATTTAATACTAGTTATCCATTATGATTACTTTTATATTACACATAATTAAAACGAATAATTATTTACTAGTTAATACAAGATTTTGCTACCTGCGAATTGTTATGAGCTTAAACGATGCCCGCAATTTTGTACGCATAAAACTTTTTACTAAACGGCATTCGGCTCAAAAGCATCCTATAGATAAATTTGTATATCCAGCTGTCCCTGTACCAAAATTTGTTAAAAGCCATTCAACCGTTTTGGCGTGATGAGAGGTCGAAGAAAATGTTTACCAACATTACAAACGGCGCTGTAAGGCTGGCGCCGCGCGCCTGTACAAATCCTGCATCGCGCTGTTAACATTTTTTCTGAAATAATGACCCCTTTTGCCACAGAAATCTGATTTTCAATATAATTAAAAAATATATATAATAGTTTAAGACTGCGCCGAGCATTAGCGACTGAAGCATAGAGCGCGGGGAATGCGTATTTAGATCGGCGCGCGGCCGCCATAGTAAAAATATATGGAGAATTAAAAGCACTTTTTGATAAATCTGATACCAAACAATAATTGAAACTTTTTTGAACTGAAAATCAGAAAAATTCCATTGTTAAAGTATAAAAAACCGGCCAAGTGCGAGTCGGACTCGCGCACCGAGGGTTCCGTACAAACACTTTCCATCCCCAAGTGGTTAAGTTAAGTTTGCACCTGGTATGTATAGCGCCCCATATAAATTAGGTGCAAAGTTAGGTATTAAAATATTAAAAAAAAAAACTACTTACTAGATCTCGTTCAAAACAATTTTCGTTGGTAGTTTTTATAGTAATGTACATCATATGTTTTTTTTAGATTTTTCATTTTCTTATTTTAGAAGTTACCACCAACTGAGACCAACTTTTTTCCACTTTGGAAGCGTCTGTCACGCAAACTATTCGGTTTAGAAAAAAATATTTTAGAAACCTCGATATCATTTTTGAAGACCTATCCATAGATACCCCACACGTATGTGTTTGATGAAAAAAACATTTTTGAGTTTCAGTTCTAAGTATGGGGAGCCCCCAATATTTATTATTATTTTTTTATTTTTGCATCAAAATCTTAATGCGGTTCACAGAATACATCTACCTACCAAGTTTGAATACTATATGTATGTATGTAATCACTTTATTGTACACAAAAACAATTCACAAAACTTCAAAAAATAAAAATAAAACATGTACAAAGGCGAACTTATCCCTATAAGGGATCTCTTCCAGTTAACCTTTGAGCAAATGAGAAAATAATGGGATATCTAAGAAGATAGACAAACGAACAAGTTAGTATGCACAGATACACTAAGGACTAATGTCTTAATATAATAAAATATGTGTAAAATTCCAAAATATAATACATATAGATATAATTACATATATATCATAATATAAATAAATATCATATATATGAAGTAATCACTCTAATCAATTAACTTCGACGAGATCAGGGATCTAAAGCCATAACTTTTTTAAGTTCTCCTTAAGCGATGCCACGGATATAACTCTTATAGTTTCGGAAAAAAATGGCTGTGACATACGGACGGACAGACGGACAGACGGACAGACGGACAGACGGACAGACGGACAGACAGATAGACATGACGAATCTATAAGGGTTCCGTTTTTTGCCACTTGGCTACGGAACCCTAAAAACACTTAACGCCTGCTTACGATTTTACAATTTTCGTCCAACATTACTTAGTTTTCTAGGGTAAAATATTAATAATCTTATAATTTTTCCACAGAGAAGTTGTTAACACATTCTTCGAAGTGCTAAATATATAGTTTAGAAATGGATTAAACAACTAGTGTTGACGTTGTCTACTTAACGGCAACTGCCTATTTTTCACATTTCGCTCGGTGCAGTCTAACGAATTGCAACCAGTCTAAAAGCTGTGACCTGTAACAGTGCAACATCGAGAAACACACACAGGTTTACGTTCTTCTATTTTTGTCTGCATTGAAAATCAAACATGGCGTACAAAAAACGATGTAAAATATAACCCCGATAACCGACAGATCCCTAAAAAGTGCGAGGGAAAAATCGTGGCGTTATCAATTTTTAAATTTGTGAGAGCTTCCCGATTCGTGTCTCGTATTTTTTTAAATTGCAGAAGACAGCGGTTTCCCTTAATAGTCCAAGAAAACGAAACAAAAGGAGAGAGGAATTTTCAATTGCGTATTTAATAAGACGACGGGAATTCTTTATACGCGTTCAAAATTTACTGCTGAAATGCTCAATATAAAAGTGCTAATTTGGTAGCCAATTTTACACATTTGACGGAGTCTATTCATGACGGTTTTGCGCGTGTGGTAATCCTGCTATAAAATATTCCTTTACCCTCGTTACCGTTTCATTGTCTCCAATAATTTAACATTTTCAGTTTCATTTTTAACAGTTATGATGCAAGGAAACAACTAGTGTTTAAGTATGAAGCATTATGTTTTTTTTATGTAGGTATATTGGCGTTTTCTAGAAAAAATGTTCCTACGCAAGTATCTTTTTCAGGAAGTTGAATTTGAAGTTTCATATCAACAAATGTTTACAATGAAGCGAAAAAAATTTGGTTTACGTTAGCAGACGTTACTGCTTTGATAAAAAAATAATTCATATAAACAACAAAAAAATATTTGTGTCAAGTATCAAATACTTATTTGTTATACAAGGCTGCAAAGTTGTAATTTGGCGCGAGTGTTGAAATTGAAAGCTGAGCGAGAGAAGGAATCTAAGATTGAACCATGAGTGAAGCGAATGGTTCAAATATAGATTCCTGAGCGTAGCGAGGCTTTCAAGACACGAGAAGCTAAATAATTTTGCAGCCATGCGGAACACACAACTTTTCACCTCACTACAGCGAGGAAAATGCAAGTTTCAAGAAAAACGATTAAAACATAAAAATAATCATATTAAATTTTGCCTTCTATTTAACACCTCAAATTTAAAACATAACACACTCAAATCCAAACCAAATAAATACGAGAGAAGCACACATTGGCCGTAATTTGTATTATCGTGTATATTTTATCGTTGAGTTTTTCTTAAGCACTGTTATATTATATTTGTATTTGAAACTACTTGACACATTCTTTGTGAATGTGGGAGAATGGCATTCTGGGAAGGATTAGTTGGCCACTCGGAAGTATTTTCCATAACACTTGCTTTGGAAGTTATTGGACGATGGGATCCGAACAAGATTATTTCGGCTTTATCTTCTTTAAAAACGCCAATAGTTTCGGTAAATTACTTATCCTGTCCAAATATTTATAACAAATCCTTTTTCATTTTAATGCAGGTTTTTAACATTGAACAAATTGGGCTTAACTTTCTTGTTTTCGATATTTCTATAAAGTAAGAGACAACAGTATGTATTCTCCACAGAACAAAACGTTGTTTACGTGAATTGTGAAAACATCCAACTTTTAATTATTTATTTTTTTCAATTACACTCTTATGTTCCAACTTTTATAACAAATAAATATTAAAATTTGTGTTGTATTTAATATGTATATAATTTTTTTTTAATTAGCCTATATTATTAGTGTCCCACCGCAGGGCAAAGGCCTCTCCTCTCGATTTCCACAACTCCCTGTTCAATGCTTAATATATTAACTAGTCAAAATTTGTAAAGCAAACTGAAATACTTACTATTAATATATATATAAACATATTCAACATAAAATTAAGTGCAGAAAAAATAAAAACTTAAAATCTGTAACCACAAACCAGGTTTCTGGACGTGATATTGTATAGGTGTATTTTTTTAAAAAAGAAGTATTCAAACGTACATATGATTTTAGCCGGTCTGACCAGATCGCCCTTTATTAGCGTGCGTTGATTGGTTATTCGAAGATTTATCGACTGATGAAATCAGTCACGCGTTAAAGGAGTCTTAAATATAAAAAAGTTACATGCACCACCGAGAATGAAAATCATCGTGTTCGAAATTCAAATGACTTTTGCACGCTAGCGGATAAAATACACTTTTGCACGCAGATTTCGCCCTATAAACAGAGGTTTTCCGAGCGAGTGAGGTGAAAATATATTTTTCCAGTGCGTCACGTTCATAGAAAAAATAACCGCATACATAAACGTGACGGTCTTGAAATGTTACAAACGATTATGTTACGTGTACAAACGATTCTAAGATACCTAAACCAAAAAAAATATTTACTGAAAAAAGAAACATGTTGACTTTTTTGGAAAATGGTCATCTACGCTAGTCATAAAGTGATGAAATGTAAAACCCGTTTTTACAGATACCTATCGTTGTTTAGGTGCTATAATGGTATTCTTCTATTGTAGTTAAGAGTAAATTAGAAAAAAAAACATTACATTATTAAAAAAAAAACACGTAACACGTGTAACCGAATTCTTATTTAGAAAAGTATAGAACTCAATAAGATAATTGGGGACTTGGGGACTTGGGTGTACCTACTTTTGCTCATTATCTTAATTATTTTCTTCGTGACTCGCTTTTTGATGTACATACTTCATTTGATCTAACTGCCATTGTTGCTAAATTCACGTAACAATTTTATGATTAGTATTACGAACCGTACCGAATTTCATGTAATTGTTTAATTTACCTACTTCAATTTGTAGTAACATGTTTTTTTTTATTTGATATAAGTAAGGTTTTTTTCTGTTATTTGTACATCTAGTTTTATTCCGTCATTCTTATTTATTATAATTAGACGAAATCTTATTCCTAGCTAAGCTGTTAGAAGTATTTTTTTGTTCTTGTTTTTAATCGTACGGATGGTCTTTGCCTTATCGCTGAATTATTTCAAGGTAAGCATTTTTCTCTGAAACTGTGAACAATTTGGGACTGTTATAAAACAAAGCTAACCGACCTTAATGTATGATATTAATTGCAACAATGTATGAAAACTAAGGTCTTAGAGAATTCGGCGAAATGAAACATACGTTTTTTTTTCTACGAAAAGGCTTTTATGTTAATCCGTCCAGCCGTTTAAAAATGAAAAAATGAAAATGATAATAACATCGTTAAGTATTAGTCTCGTTCCGTTTCGGCGTCAAGAAGTAAGAAAGCTAAGTACACACACACACACACACACACACACACACACACACACACACACACACACAGAGGCTGTCCATCGGTAAGAGGCTAAGAGATAACGCGGCGTGTTGGCTACTTTTACGTTGGGAATGATTCGGGTGGTTTTTTTTTTGTAAATGTTATATTAGGTAGGCAGCAATCAGTTTTATTGTAAAATTAATCTGTTGCCGCATATTATATAAAAAATATTTTTTCGTATTTGAACTTTGACCCGTGTCAAGTCAATAAGGTCGAAATTTTTATCTGCCATATATGGCTTCGTATGCAGTAAATGGTTACGTATATTTTCCTAAGTTATATATATTATACAAAATTATAACTCTAATAATAGCCAAGACAGTCTAGGTTCATACCCACAGTTGATATTTTTTCATAAATTTAGTAAGATAAAACGAGAGTAAAAGACTTAACACAAAAAATCTTGTGAAATTCTGGAGACAATAAATGGCATCTTAAGATTAATAAACGAGCAGCTTCATACGTCGTTTATGGCTAAGCCCCATGCAGTAATTATTGTTGACGCGTGTTTGTAATCTGTCGTTAAGTAACGTTGTTACTGGGAATTAATTATATTACCTACTAAATTATGTTACGCCAGGTAACGTTATGTTAAAAGGTAATTTAATTATTTGTGGTAATCAACGTACTTGTCTTAGCTTTGTAACGGTTTTAATACTATTTTGTGTAACAAAACTGGCACAAGAAATTTTGTACCAGGAGTGCGGACAAAAATCCATTATTAAAAAATATAGGAAAAATATATGCGTCTATGAAAAAATCTCGCAGATATAGTACTTTTTTTAAATGTAGTTATTTAAACACGTTCGTCTCCTCTTCAGTGATACAACATTTGTGTTCAAAGAATTCTTACTCTTATGACGGTAACACACCGTATGACACAGAATTTGTATGCCAGTGACACACTATATTATTATGACTGTGTCTACGGAATATTATGTACTCTACCAGTGATATTTGTGGCTAAGGCTTCCAATCACGGGATTTTTTGCATGGAGAATATCGTCCGTACTAAAAACCCCGGCGTCGGAAGCCTTAATCGTGGGTCTCTTTCATTTCAGGCGGCATAGAGTAAGTGAAACGCTACCGGCGACGAACGGTGTTCATACCTAGTTAATTGACTTGTTCTCGGTGCCTTTTAGCCGTGTTCGAAGAATATCAGGCTAGCCGGTAATTTGATCTTCCGGAGTCCTTTAGTTTGTTATGTTCCCATATCGATCAAAAAGAAAAAAAGCACTTGAGTGTTTCGTGGCAATGCGTTCTGTTCGGCGTTTTCTGTCCAAGGAGTTCTGTTTTCTCTCTTCTCGTACAAGAAATGGCTAACATGGTCATATGCCGATATCAATCTAGGTAGGTAGGTAGGTATAAATGGCGAGATTAACGATTACTAATAGTGAATAAATATTAAGGGACAATCTTACACAAAACGACCTAGTTCCAAACTAAGCAATGCTTGTACTATGGGATGGCTATTAGATGACGATTTATATAACACATATAAATTCATATTATATAGATAAAATCATTTTCATTTTTCATTTTCATTTTCATTTCATTTTCATAACCCACAAACACATATCTGAGTTCATCACACAAACATTTGCCCTGGCCGGGATTCGAACCCAGGACTGCCGACTCAGTAGACAGCTACACTACAAACTGCACCAATCGCGTCGTCCATATTTTGAAATGTATTTATTTATTGTTCAGATTGTAACAGCGACCAGCTCATCAACGCTGCGGTCAGCACGGATACCGCATTTTACACGTTTTGTGAATACAACAACAACAACAATATAAATATACACTTCAGTCGCTCCATAGATTTAACCGAACCGCGCCCGAGAAGGTAATTAATTTTAATTTGCAATAACAGCATGCAAATTATGGTTCTGTGGCGTAATTCAATCCTTACGGTCAGTTCTGAACTCGTAACAAGCGTATGAAACAGGGCAACAATCCACTTAATTGTCCGGGGAATTTTCACTGTCAGGAATCAAATATGGCGTTACATTTCCAGCCCCTTTTGATCCCTATTTTTTTATCTTTTGACCATAAAGTTGATCTGTTTGAGTTGCCTTTACACAAGAACTACTTTTTTGCGCGTGGAAATATTAAGGTAGAAATTAGTACCCAGGTTACCATTATCAGTTGGCACTCAATATTAGTTGTCAATTATGTGAATTAGACCGCTAATTCGACGGGGCTTTAAGATGTATTCTACTTAACTAACACATACTACACCAAGTTAGTATAGGGACATTAACGAATTGACATTTCAAAAGCAAGACATACTCACACCTGTGCGTAGGGGAGAGTGGGTAACAGTAGATCACGTGGTACCTATCTTTTGATACAAAGTGTCTCATTGTCGGAGCACAGTGGATAATTTCCATTCTTTTTGTGGCTAAACTTGTTAGTTTAGGTAATATCTCCCAATATATGTATTTTTTAAGTAAAAAAATACTCATCTTATGATTTAATTTCAGAGATGAATAATTTAGTCATTTTAGTGGTGAGATCTCAGAGAGATGTCAGTGTCAAACATTGAATTGAGGTCGTTACTTAACAACAAAAGCATATAGCAGATAGGTTGTCAATTATGGAAATCAGAAAGTCAAATATTGGGGCGTTAATGGAAATTAACGTTAGTCTAGCAATTTTAGTAGACGACACTCATTCATGAACACGTGTGACCTAAAGTAAGAGTGGGTTTCCACTGTCACGGAGCTGGGAGGAGCAGAGGGGACTGACCGTGATTTGATCAATCACTTAGCTCGAAATCTGTATTTTGTGTCAATTTAAAACACTTGTAATTTTTTACTGTTATTTTCTAGTCCGCTTAGCTCTGCGTCGGTGGAAAGTGGAAACGTACCTAACTGTTTATTACGACATTTACGACGCAATATCTTTGGCAAACTGATAAATGACTCTTGTAATATTTCTAAATAGGTAGGTAGATGAATGAAATTATATATTCTAAGCCGGCGGTCCCGGCTTCGAATCCCGGCCAGGGCAAATATTTGTGTGATGAACTCTAATATTTGTGCTTGGGTCATGGTTGCTCTATGTATTTAAGTATATATTTATCTATATAAGTACGTATATCGTCGTCCAGTACCCATTATAGTAGAGTTGTTAGTCCGCTGTTTTCTAACATAATTGTGCGCATCGGGTTACAAGCATGAAATTTCTACCACAGATAGAGTGTTCCACGGTGATTATTTTCAGATGTGGAGGGAAGTCAGATTCGTCCCCTGTGAGGCGGGAGAGCGGAGTGAATACGGCCAAGTATCCCTCTTTTCTTTCTTTATTGCTGGTCAGTTAAGTCTACCAGGACGTGTTTGGTATCGTTTTCGTGTAAAAAAATATCAGAAATTATTTTTTTTATGTTATTTTTGTATAGTTCTTTATAAAAATATGGGTGTAATGGCCGAAAAGGTAAAAATCACAACAAGTTTTTTTATTCAGTGAGGTAAATTAGTTGGATTTCGTGAACATTTTCAAATTATTATTATTATTTCAAAAAGCTCATTTAATCTGGTTTCTAAAAATATATGCATGTTGGGCACTTCTCATACAAACAGTAGCTTAAAATATATCTTTACGTCGGCGTAACCAACGTAAATCTCCGAACACATCCTATTTCGCTTCATTAAATACATTAAATATTGATTATTAACATGCTTTTACATATAATTTTTACTATATACGTCCTAGAAAAACAAATTATTGTAATCAAAACAAAATATTTTTTTGCTAATGTATCACGAGCACACGGGCTAATCTCAACATCAACAATTTATTTAAGTTACTGTTTGTATGAAGAGTGCCCAATATGTATATATTTTTAGAAACTGGATTAAATTTGCTAATTTGCAATATTTTTCTTAGTTGTAAATATTCAGGAAATTAAACTAATTTATCCCTGAATAAAAAAAACTTGTTGTGATTTTTACAATTTCGGAAATACAACTATATTTTTATATGGTACTATGAATAAATAACATGAAAAATGAATTGCTGATATCTGTTTTACACGAAAACGACACCACACAAGTCCTAGTAGCGTTATCTGATCAGTAATATAAAAAGAAAAACAGGACTCCTTTGTCCTATTCACCCTGGTTTCCCGCCGCACAGG
Organism: Apotomis capreana; assembly: GCA_947623375.1. Classification (NCBI taxonomy): domain Eukaryota; kingdom Metazoa; phylum Arthropoda; class Insecta; order Lepidoptera; family Tortricidae; genus Apotomis; species Apotomis capreana. The sequence goes on along the minus strand of OX392505.1, from coordinate 17,758,402 downwards.
GGACGAATCTGACTTCCCTCCACATCTGAAAATAATCACCGCAGAATACTCTATCTTTGGTAGAAATTTCGTGGTTGTATCCCGATGTACACAATTTCGCGACTTAGCAAAATGTACTAGAACACGCAGGCTAAGCTTAACATCAACATTTTTTTCAAGGTACTTTTTGTATCAGATGTGCCCAATATGTATACATTTTTAAAAACAAGATTAAATTTGCTGTTTATTAATATTTTTTTAAATTGTAAATATTCAGGATAGATATCTAATTGATCGTTCTGAATAAAAAAAACTTGTTGTGATTTTTACCTTTTCGGCAATAAACCCAAATTTTTATATGAAACTATTCTTAAATAACATGAAAAATTGATAGCTGATATCTATTTTACACGAAAACGATGTCGCACAAGCCCTAATAGCCTTAACTGATCAGTAATAAAAAAAGAAAAAGAGCAGTACTTGGTCCTCTTCACCCCGCTCTCCCACCACACAGGGGACGAATCTGACTTCCCTCCACATCTGAAAATAATCACCGCGGAACGCTCTATGTGTGGTAGAAATTTCATGCTTGTAACCCGATGCGCACAATTTCGCGGCTTAGCAACTCTACTATTATACAAGCCTTCTTGAGCTCAATTTGGGACTAGATCGATTTGTGTGAGGTTGTCCGATATTTATTTATTTATTTATATTAAACTCGTTTCACAAAAAGTTTTGTCATAAATGACATTTAATTTAATAAATAAAAATATACTTCCTAATTTCCTTAAAATTATGAAAAGAATGGTGTCATGTGCTCAAGGTTTTGGAGGAATGCCCTTAGTTAAACAACGCGAAACCAGTGATAAATAGCATCGTTTAATCGTATCAAATTGTGCATTGTGTTACAGGTCGTTACTTAACGAAATAATTTGGTTCTTTCGTCGCGTTAATGCGAACGTTTGTGCAACTCAATGGACACTGCGCGGGACGGCTAATTTGGAATTACGAGTGAAATATTAAAACCATGTGCCACGCCTTTCCTGAGCACGGGACACACGGCTATAGCGGACGTAAAACATTAAACACTCACGACCAGACACAAAATTTGACACTACCCCAAAAAACAACAGAGCCTGCCAGGCGATTTTGTTCATAGCTCGTAGAGTGTGCGCAGGGAGTAAGGCAGTCTGAGCAAAATTATGAGAGGCCACTAGATGGAATTTGTCATAAAAGTGTTAAATTAATGAATAAATAAAAAACTTTTTTATAGCTGACTGTTCTTTTTACATACGTTGATTGCAAATACGATAGCTTTGTCTTGTGCCGTTTAAGTGTTCCTATGACCAACTTCTGTCTCCGTCATCAAATACACGCAAAATTTCATTTCAGCACGACAGTAAGGTTAAAATTTACTTCAGATTTAATTACGTTCTTACAAACTTATAACAAGTGATGGAATTAATAGCGTGCTAAAATAAAATTAAAAAAAAATCTCTAACCCCTTTTTAATATAACAGGTATAAGTGTAAATATCAGTTCGACTATTTATGTTTAAATTAAATTTGAAAATTAATATACACACCTAAATAAAAATAAACTACTACCTAATTTTGTAAGTATTAGGTATACATAATTGTTTTTTTTGTTACAATTTTACAATAGAATTAGAAGGTGCTCGCCACTTTAACCGCGTTTTCCTTTATCATTGTCCGGTAAAATGTATCGTATAACCATCATCGGATGTCAGTACCAAAATTGGCTACACAGCTGACGCCGCACGGCCATACAAATCTTGTAACGCACTGTTATAATTTTTCCTGAAATTATGACCCCTTTTCGATAGAACTTTAAAAAAAGAAAAATTATAATACTATCTATATAAAAGAAATCCAATGAAATCCTCCTACAACCCGTGTTTAAAACCAAACCACGCAACGCCTTAAACAATTGCCGGGCTCCACTAATTGCGGAGTGGTGTAATTACCTGCTAAACTTTCAGTTGTAATTGTTCCGTGCCTAAAATACCACATCGGGAATTTAAACAGTGACCGTTTTAAGTGCTTTATGTCATTACTTAGGTAATCACTTTTTAGAGGGAGACAGATTTTGTAACTCAACAAGTAATGTTATTAATACAATAAAATTATGACTAGTGGCTCTGTGAGCTGTATACCTCGCGATTATTTTTAAAAATGGCTAAGATATGGTATATTCGCCATTATGATTTTTTTTCGAAAAACTGTCTCGACAAAAAAAAATATAATTATTGAACCTTCTCACAAATTTTCACGACAATCGGATGTGAAATGCGGCTTTTAGGTTTTAGAACTAAAAATCTAAACATCCCAACATCCAAACATTCCGGATATTTATAAAGAGATTTTTCGACCTTGCTGAATCGAAGACGCCTCGCTCGCTCGATCAACAATTAGAAAAAACCGAAACGACAAAAAATCTATATATTATGAATCTTAATTTTTACGGTAAAATTTCACGAGATTCGGTAGAAAAAAAGAGACCTGTTCACTAAAACATCCGGAAATCTAGACCACTGGACATCTGTACAAATGGTTATACGAAAGCATTTTTGTCCGAGGTGAAACGGAAACGCTTAGCTCGCTCGTTCAATTATCATTGGTACATTGAGCCCAAACCCAGTGCCCAAACTATAGTTGAAATTGGTCGTTTAACCGCGATGAAACAGCAAGATACACTAATACTTTCACACATAAAAACTTATAAAAGAAAAAGTTATAATATTTTCCTATTCAGTGATACCCAAAAAGCCTGTTATGATCAAAATTGCTAAGTCAGTGAAGCTGAAGAAGAATGAAGCTGCATACCTCTAACCCTGTCCATCCTTATTCTTAGCCAAAGTGTATATACATTTTATTTTTGGAAAATATTTTCAACAATCATTTTATTACACTGAATCTATACATCAATTGATAAATGGCGTTGGTCCAGCCGAGAATACGTAGGTTTGAATCCCGCTCCAATCATAATATTTCTCAACTTTTCCCTATAGCATTTCATTTAATATCCGTTTGCTTCTGCAAGCGTTTTGTGCAATAATTCAAACTTGACTTCCCAGCTTGTTCAAGCGTGTTAAGTTTCCAGCCGTGTTAATCTCTGTAGCATTTAAAGCTTTTGAAACGTTACTATTATAAATAAAAACCGGTTAAGTGCGAGTCGGACTCGCGCACCGAGGGTTCCGTACACACTTTCCATCCTTAAGTGGTTAAGTTTGCTCCTGGTATGTATAGCGCCCCATACAAATGAGGTGCAAAGTTAACGCAACCAATCCCGTTTGTTGCATGGGAGCCCCCTTAAATATTTATTTTATTTTATTTTTAGTATTTGTTGTTATAGTGGCAATTATATACATCATCTATGTAAATTTCAACTGTCTAGCTATCACCGTTCTTGAGATACAGCCTGGTGATAGACGGACGGACGGTCTAAATCAAGTTTGTTGTGTGGGAGCCCCCCTTATATATTTATACACCTTGGTACCTTTTAATTATCAAAATCATTATTGCTTTATAAATACTAACCCCCTTAGTTTGTAAGGTCTACCAATACAATATGTCCTTGTTTACATGAAAGAAATATAATTAAATCATTCATTCACTATTTATTTCATTGGCAATAAACATTTTGCGAGTGGAAGTTAATCACAATCTAGTAAAATATGTACGTCCGGTCCCACATAATGTCAAAAGAAAGAGTCCCTTAATAATAAAAAAAAAACTAATTTTGGACTACATTAGTATTTACCTTACTGATATTCTATTTATAAGCGCCCAAAAATTTCGATCTATCTGCTATATTATACAATACCTACATATATAACGTTAATCTACTATACTAGATTACGTGACTGCCAAAAACCGCTCGCCGAAAGGCGTGACCGTGTGCTGCATTCTCGCAAACACTCACTCACCCGCAAACGGCAAATTGCGAATATTCGCCAAGTTAACTCAATTTGTCTGCGCCAGTTTACGCCGCATTATACACCATTGATTTTTGACCCTATAGCCCTTTTCGCACCTATCCTTCTGTTACGCATCCAATCCTTTATAATCAGTGTAACTAATTACGCTTGAACTAGTGCAAAAAATCGAAATCCACAACGAATGGCCTTGCGTTTTATTACAAATTTATGCGACATTGCAAATTAGTTTTCCATATAAAACGAATTGAAGCTAATCTTGCCCTTAAACCGTCATCGTCTCATTTATTCATGGGCTGGCTGTTTATCTAAGGCACTGACTTTTTATGGTTTACTTTACTTTCTTCATTTGAATACCGACCTCCGAATACACCACAAACATTAGTTAAACACGTCACAGAAGTTAATTTGGTCACTGTTTAGAACGTGCACTGAATTAACATTTTTAAAACTTATTTGGTAATTTTTAGTTCTACGGTTCGCGAACGTAAGTGGGATGCGGGCGTCGTCGGGACGTCTTCCTTCCCCGATCTCTGGTTGGGTACTGAGTATTACTGATAGGGTAGGACGGTTTACGCATGCGGATGATGGGGTGCTGGATGCCTTTAACCCTGACGAGTGAGTGTTTGATAATGAAGCTCAGCTCTTAAACGGTTTAAGAGTTGCAAACTTGCATCGTTCGTTCTTTGCATTCCGATGTGTGCTAGGGAAAACATTGTTCTTTGATGAGGTAGTTGTGAAATATTAAAGTCGTAAAGCTTTTGTTACTTTCATCTTAGCAGCTAACTTTGAATAATTTACACAACGGTACGGAGCGATGAATATTAAAAAATATCCCATCAAAAACATAAATGTAAAATGAGAGCCAAGTTCAATATCGCGTGCACTTCGCCGACAAAAGAATTGAGATCTGCAAGGGCGCCAAGTTCTTTGCCCTAAAATTTTTAGATACAAGGACATGCGACATACTCAATGCATTTATTTTACTTGGGGTGTAATTCAATATCAAGATTTGACTTGGCTAGTTTTCACAAACTAACTAAATTTTATAAAAGTAACATAGTCATAGTTCATTATCAAGCTAACAGTATAAGTAACAAACCGTACACTAACTTGCGTACTTACCTTTACGAAAATAGGTTAATGATTTGATTGATTTTGATTTATAATATAAATTTATATGTTAAAACTAGCCAAGTCAAGTCTTGATATTGAATTACACCTCAAGTAAAATAAATGCATTGAGTATGTCGCATGTCCTTGTATCTAAAAATTTTAGGGCAAAGAACTTGGCGCCCTTGCAGATCTCAATTCTTTTGTCGGCGAAGTGCACGCGATATTGAACTTGGCTCTCATTTTACATTTATGTTTTTGATGGGATATCATTATTTTTTGTACAGAAATTATTATGATGTGTAAATTACTTAATTATTATTTGTTAATTAGTTCTGTGTGCTATTCTAGTACATCTTTTGAAAGTTTTGAACAAACAAAGAATTTTCCAAAATGGTTAGTACGTATTGGATTTTTATGTGCATGTATGTGTAAGTGTGTGCGTGTGAGTGTATATGTTATTCTAGTATATCTTTCAAACAAAAAAAGAATTTTCCAAATCGGTTTATAAATGACAGAGTTCTGAGGCAACAACCATCAATAATAATAATAATAATAATAAAAAAACAAAAAAATCACTGTTTTCGATTTTTATATGTATACACACACAATTACTAAGCTGCATGCCAAATTTCACCTTTCTAGGTCACCTGGAAGTGGGTTAGGTTTTTGATTACTAGTCAGTCAGTCAGTCAGTCAGTCAGTCAGTCAGTCAGTGATAAAAATACCGTTTTTTGGACTTTAATATCTCAATAACTATTTAACCTATATTAATGAAATTTGGGGATCTACTTGTTCTAAAGGATCTTAATACATAAGCCAAATTTCATTTTTTTATGTTAAATAGATTTGGAGTTATTGGGGGGTCAAAAGTGGCTCCAAACGGTTCGTGTAATATAACACACGGCTGCTGCTCGCCAGTTCCTGCGGTGAACTTGGCTGGACACGCTGCCGCGTGTCTAGATCTCGAACAGATATCAGTGCGTTATAGTGGTATCTAAATGCAAATATTCTGATGCAACTTAAGTCTCAACATGTTTTTATTACAGTATACAGCTCGTGAAGTACTTTAGTCACATTATGCGCCAATAAGATAAAAAACTGTAGGTAGTAATAGGACTCGTATAAAGGTAAGATATTGAAGTTTTTATAGCATGTTGCGTAAGATTTTATCAAATAACCTTATCTGCTAATCGTGAGCTTTTTATGTACCCACGGTTACACGGTTACGGTTAGTATAAACATTCTCAGACGTAATACTGACGCTATTATAAATTATTCGTAAATTCTCGGTCCACATACCTATAAATATTATTATTGAGGATAAATATACAACTTAAATTCTCTATTGTATCGGTATAAATGTGCTGTGATTAATATTATGATACTAAATATACCCCATCTCGTGTAAAAAAAACTGGGGCCTAATTCGAGTGTCGATCGCCAAACGTCAGATCACCGTTAGATAACAGTCATCTCTCCGTGATCTCGCCTTTGAACTGTCATTAAAACGCGATGAGCTTAAAAGTGAATATCTCATCTCAATTTTGGAAATACGAAGGCGATAATGATTGTCAAAAATGTTATTCATGTATATAAATTTCTGTTTTGAACGAAACGTAACGGACTAATTTCACGTACTACGCGGTCAATTTAAAGTATGCACCTGTTATTTATGCCGTAATATACAAAGGAAACGAAAATTTGCGCGTCCGAATTGACGAAGTTGCGATATTCTAGGGATATCGCCACTTGTCAAGTAGGCACACGTCAAAAGTGACGGATGGCGATGAAAAGGAGAGATCTCCATTATATCTCTAAAATTGGTCGAATACCCCCCCTGGTGTTAAAATCGTGACGCAGTAGGAATAATACTGCGCGATGAGTTAAATAGCGTTCTTTTTCGCCATTACTATTTAGTATACCACTAATCTATATAAAACCTTTTCCGACTTGATATCAAGACAAGTTTAATACAAATCTGTGTAATGTATTGCAATCGTTGGCATTAGTGAAAAGAATACGATTACGAGAGAAAAGGATAAATACTTAATTTATGAGATAATATCGTACAAATAAAGAAACATGTAGCATATATTTCAGTGTTATTTTTGAAGAGTAGCGTTTTCAAATGAAGATTATTTTTATCTTGGCATTGTAAATTGTAACAGAAACAATTTTGATAACAATTACATGACTGTGAGGCTGCAAAAAGAACACACAATATATGAATTTATTATCCCCTTTCAAAAATACATTTCAAGGCACCATCGTGTTCTAGAAGATGAAAAACGAAATTCAATCATAATATGAGCCTGCGTCAAGTTTCGCCATCTTTACAATGCCCCAAATGTTCTAATCCCAGTATAAAGCTTTTAAATGAGAACACAAGTTTCACCTGCTGTCAAGGCGCCTCACTACATAAAATATTGAGGGGTAATAAATTTCTTGGCGTGCAAGCAACAAAATTTCACAGTGAAGACATAGTACGTCATATCAGACTTGTAACGTCGTAACATCCAAGCCGGGAAAAGTATTAGGGCTCAATTCGACGTTTCCAATTTCCAGTGATCCCTATTTTTCTCATTACTAAGATGAATATACTTTCTTTAATACTTACTTACTTAATTTAATAGAAGGTACAGAACATTTTGTCAAGTGAGGTATTTTTTGATACATATTTTTTAAGTCTACTTTCTAATATCACTTAACACAGTTTGAATAGTAATAATCAATATTTTATGTTCTTGATAACGCTGAGATATTGTAAAATTGTCACAAACCCCGCCCATCGAATTAGGGTCCTCGTCAAATTAGGGTCCTCGTTTGCCATAAGTCATTAGGTGTTCGGATGATAAATTGGAGCAGAAATGATTATTTTTTAATGTCGTTTAAGATCTTTTGGGAATCAGAAGAGGCCCGACGGCATCCGTCACCGTGGGAAGTTTGAAGTGAACGCAATAAATCATAAAACGCTTCGAGAAACCGATACCGCACAGTTTTATTAGAAAATTTCGTTCTAACATAAAATTCTGGAATTTCACTCGCGTGTTTCTAATGGGAGCTTAAATTATTTCGCCGAAGCGAACGAATATAATGTTTCTTTACTGCAAGGTTTCTTTATAAAATACTTAAAACCAGAGAATTCGGGTTTACTGTCATAAAGAAAATATTTTGTTTTTGAATTAAGAACAAAATAGACAAACAATGTCAAATTAAATCTTGAAGGCTAATTTTAGTGTACCTAAGTAAAAGTTCACAAACGTATCCATCACAGAATCTGTAATATTTAGTAACTAACATAGTTATTTGAGCAAATATATTGATACACGTCAATAAAATATATGCTTCTAAATAAAATTGCTCTCGATTTCAGAAGAGGCCCGAACAAGATCCCATCATCAAATCCTGACATGGAGACAAAGATACCACTTCATGAATACTCTTTCGAATAATTATAAATATAATAAATGATTACGTTATTTATAAATTGTATTTGTCTTGTTTCCTGATGTAAACTTTTATTGGTGTGTAATAAAGTATTGTTGGATTGTATTGTATTGTATTGTATAGTATGATAATCGGTCTACAGATATAGAACCTTCTTTTCTGAAAAAACGTTCACAAACGCATCCATCACAGCGAACCTTTGATATTGAATCTGCTAACACAGGGACCGAGCAAGTTATTTCCGGAGCAAATGTACTGATATAGATACACGTCGCCAAACAGAACGGATCTCTCTTTACACGGTACGGTAAAGTAAACAAATGTCAACCGATCTGCTTTCCATAAAAAGAGGTCGATCGATTGTAGGTCTAATGCGGCTGTTACACTTTCCTAAATTAGTCACTGACGAGAGGGATGCAATAATATGGGAGACACGTATGGACATATAAAGGTTATCAAAGCAATCTTACATGAATAGACACACGATGCCCCGACCCACCTCTCGCTTAAGGCGCTAGAAGAATTATATTATATGTACTTAAACTTAGGTTGAAAACCGATTCCAAACCGAAGAATTTATAAGTTTAAGATAGTGACCAAAACATAAAAAAAAGAAATGTTTTCCTACAATATTAAGGTAGGTACTAGGTGCCGTTGATGCAGAAAGCTTCTTGAAAGGCATCCGCGCACAGGATGACACCGCGTGAAGAAAGTCCCCAGCAACGTATACCTACAGAAGACTTGGTCAGAATCGCAGGGAACCGTCAAAATAAAAGCAGCGCTCGACCAGTCGTTGTGGAGATACTTTGGGGAAGCCTTTGTGTAGAAAACTGCACGACTTTTGGAAGAGATAATGAACACTTATACTGAAAGTAAAAAAGAATTGGTCACGAATTATTCAATTTAGGTGGTACCCACATGACATGCTAATCGTGATTTTAATGCTTACCTGTACTTCGGGTAATCAACCGATGCTTTTAAGAATATTATTTATGATGAAACATATTTATAAAAAATTACAATATAAGTACATCATTTTTATTAAAGAAAAAACCCAAAAAAAAAAGATATCTAAACCTGAAGAAACGTGTAACCTAATTAAACCTAACTTGATCTATCGGGACATAAACTAATATAAGCGGGATAAACATCGCCAATAAGCATGTTTTGTCTAATATTTGGAAAGAAACATTGCAATAAATCTTAAGGTTACGTATATACGAACAGATTAAGTAGTCTAATATATATTCAAGTCAAACTAACATCGTTTTAGTATAAATTTCTTCAGATACGATAAGGCAAAAATGATTTAAACGTACAATTTATTACCTTTTAGAAGATTAAATATCACTTCCTCTATCCGAACTAGGTGGACTTGGGAATTTTGCAACGATTTGCATCAGTTGCAAAAGCAAGTTATGGTAATCTGACTATAAGTTACAGGCTTCAGCTGGTAAGCCTTTCAATTTTATTGGAAGATCTAAGGATACCAGCCTTCGCGCCCGACGAAAATTGAATTAATTCGACTTTTTAATACAATTTGCCTTTGAATCAATTTAATTTGAATTCAGGTGTCGCTAATGTTACCTAACAAGGGATTGTAGGCGTTAAATATTCGAGTTTAAACTTAGGTATTTGTTATAAAATTGCTTTAAGGGATACCGTAAAATTTTAGTGGATCATCATAATTATTTTAGTTTCTAATTCAATATTTTGAATAATTCTGAAAATGTACTTTGATAGGTGAATAAAAAGGAAATTAAATTTTAGATAATTATAAAATAAAATTAATGTTAAGTTCCTTTGTTTTTCTCCCACAAAACTATAAAAAACAACGAAAAAATAGCAGTGGTAATTAATTCCTAGCGTGAGGTGAAACAATCCCAGGACAAAAATTGCTATGCCAGCCCAAGATTTGCCTCTATTACGAATTTGCACTAACTCGCTTTTGCTATACGAATTTCAATTTTCGTCGTGTTCCGACTCGTCGGTGAAAAAAAGCTTAAGATGGAACGAGTAGGGGAGACCTACTACTACTAGGGGTTTTGTAACAGATGCGAGATGAAACAACGTCAATTTCTCGGATCTACATCTGTTAGCGCCAACCCAAACCCAGCTGCAACTGCTGGCAAGTCCATCTTTACAGACTATATTCACTTATTGCTGTATTATGTTGGCTGACATAGTTAAATTCTAATTAAATTAATTTCATTTCACTTTATATTTTGTTGACGATGATGTCTAGACAAGTGTCTGTTTTTATAGGACCGGTATGTACAGTAGTATAAGGGCCTTAAATAAAAAGTATAGGTAATTGTAAGGTGTCAATGGAAACAAGAGCGCCACAACGCGAGCGCTACTAATGCCATACAGTTATTTTATATTTAATTTATAGTTGCGTGTTAGTACTTAGCAGTGTAATATCTGTGCTTTTCGATATCTTTTATGGTAGGCACTTCGTATAACGTGCTTGTTCCATTTGACCTTATTAATGTAGAGCACTATATACTTTTTAATGTTTATTAATTAGAAAGGGGTTTTGTCACATAGTGACTATGTCACCTTCGTATGCAGGGCACTAGAACTTGCTTTAGAGTACCTACTTCACTGTCATGGCTACTAAAAGGCATGGAAACTAATTGTCTATGCCTATATATACTCAATCACTTCATTCTCGCCGCCTAATCTGGTAACGTCCATAACAAGAATCTTGATCAAACGTTATTCAATTTTCCTCTAGTTTGAAATGTTGCATGTTGTTCACTGTGACAAGTGTTATAACGTGATATACCTATGAGTTATATTTCTTAGGAATATAAGCTCCGACACAGTCAGGGATCATAAAGAGGTTTATTTCGGCCATCTTTCATATGCTGGCAAGTTACAAAGAAGTTTTTAGTCGCACCTTATGAGACTTTTAACATTGGAAATGTTTGTGTTTTCCTGATCGAGTGTAGTGCCTTGATTTATGAAATTGTGACATTTCCCTGTAGCTTCACAAAATATAAGAGGTACGCGTATGGGCCATATGTCAAATTACGCATCTGGGTGATTCTTATTCTCATGCATTTTTTTGTGATTTGTAAGAATCACATGTTTATTTTGTTTAAATCAAAAATCTATTTATGCCTTTGTTGAGCAAATATCCTCTACTTATCTTTTATAAACACATTTACCTTAAAATATTCAGAAATATATATAAAAAAAAGAATGTTTGCCCAAAATGTCACGTCCATGCCGTGTGATATCTCCCGATTTTCTAATAAAATATTTTTTTCTGCTACAATATCAAGTAATTTTGACTAATGTTATACGAATGACGCAAAGCTAATAAATGTCTGATAACATTGTTAAAAAGTTGTAAAAGTATAATGTAACAGTTTCTGATTCAGAACATCATAAAGTTTGTGATCAATTTTTTTGTCACAGCCATGTGTGTTTGTTTAAATACGTGTAACTTGGTAGACAATTATATTTGAAGCTAGCAGCCCTATTTAGGTTTTTTAAGAACGGAAAAACTACCTTCTTGTCGGTTCTGCTTATGACAAAGTGCGGTGAATGTATAGCAAAAATATTTTCTTGTATTTATTAAAGAAAAGGACAACCTTAGTACGTCACCACCGTGGAATGAGTTTTAAATGTAAGTTCTACTGTTATGTTATTGATACTTATATAAATTTTACCTCAGAAATAACAGAATAAGGTGATTGTTTAAGATTGGCGAGACAAAGCAAATTGTTCCATTATTTCGCACATGTTCAAAATTTGTCACGACCATAGATAGATCTAAATGTCACGACCACGGAATTTTTCAAACCTCGGTTGTGACATGTAATGCTTGGTTGTGACATTCTTGTAGTATATTTGAATAATTTGATGATTTTGTTTGCTAAGTTGGGTTATCAAATTGTTGTATTTTTTCCGCAGATGTCACAAAGAAAAATAAATTAAATCAGCCATCTAGCGAGAGTCTTAAGATGTTTGTCGTGACTCTTCGCTATAAGACCGTTAGCCGAAACTACTATCGGGACAATGATCGTCGAGTCAACATCCCACATGGCGGTCACCTCGTGAGCCAAGTCAAGGTACTTGCTGAGTTTGTCCTTCTCGGCTTTCACGAGGTTCTCGTCATGGGGGATGGTGATGTCGACGAGCACTGCCTGGCGCTTGGATCGATCTACCAAAACGATATCAGGCTTATTGGCTACAATAGTCCTGTCCGTGATGATAGATCGATCACAATAGAGCGTGGCACGACCATTCTCAAGAACTGGCATCGGTGCGTACTTATAGTACGGCACCTCAGACCCCACAAGACCGTATCGAAGAGCAAGTTGCTGGTGAATGATCCTGGCTACTTGGTTACTTGTTATTTGACACAATTACTTGATTTTCGATGAAATTGTCACACCCATGTTATACAGTCTCACAACTATGCTTAGGGATGTCACAGCCGTGTACACATGCATTACTTTAATCACTTGCAGAGGGTATTAAGCTTGTCCATCTGCACCAAAAATTAGCCTTTGGTATGTACTCTTAATATACACCGCAATATATCACAGAAAAAAAAATAAAAAAAAATGTTAATATTTTAAAACTATATGAGAATCACCCATCTGCTGGAGGGCTTCACAGTGCAATTTGAATCCCGAAATCGGTCTGTAACTTTTTGAGATTGCTAAAATTTGTCAAAATTTCAAAATTGTTTTGCTGACTTGGATCGAGAATTTGCCAATACCAATTTGAGCTCGCTATTAAGGAAATGGACAAATTTAATCTCGGCATTGAATTTATACAGTTGGAGCCAATCTAGGAGGTGGGCGGACAAAAAATATACGCGCGAAGTCAGAAAATAAATTTGTGTAATTTTATCATGTGCTTTATTTCTATATTATTACATTTTCAATGCCTTTGATAGTTGCGCGTAGTGTGAGATCTATATTTTTTTTATGTATTCTATCATTATTATTAGGGCTACACGAGTAGGTAGGTACCCAAAATACATTTAATTTCACCGTATGTGATTGATAAGTTAAAAACGATAGTACAAATAATATAGGGATAAGTTCGCCTTTGTACCTATATGTTATTTGTAATAGATGTATTTTTAACTGTTTTTGTGTACAATAAAGTGTTTACATACATACATACATTACATACATACAAATTATAAAAACAAAAATCGTATTTTATACCCATACACTGAACAAATGAATGAATGACAATAACTCAAGAATTATTTTTAGTCCCCCTCTTCCGAACCTAAAAGTTTTTATAACCTTGACTGAGTAAATAAGTCAATGTCAAACCTCATAAATATGAATAGACACTTCTAACTTCATAGTGCCCGAACTTAAGTGATATGTACACTCTAACCCTCTCTAGTTTAAGGCGTTTCTTATTGTCATCGAGTTTGGAACTATTTGGAATGCCGCAAGACTTCTGTTACCAAGTCACCGAAAACTCCATAAATAGGTTTGGATGTCTTCCAAGTCGATTGCGGGGTCCTGTATGAGGATTGTCTGATCGGAAAAGGCTTTTAGCCGAGTGTGATTTTATACACGATATACTATTGTGTCCCTTGCATTACATGTATACGAATATTTATGGCATAACGTCGGGGATAGTGTATTACCGCGTTACTAAAGATGGGGCATTTTCCTAGGTATTTTTATTATAGTTAGTCCATAAGTTATATTATCAAAAAATGTTGGACACGTATTTTTTCTTTTGTCAATCGAGCAAAACATAACATAAATAAAGCGCATACCATATTCGGGTATGGGTCGTGACTGCACGCCTTACCAAGGTGTGAAACTTCAAGGACTATCTTCGTATTCTTTTGTTTAATTGATAAAGTATTTGTGTCCAAAATTATTGAGTAGTTATATTTCTTAGGAAACTAGCTATATTTAGAGAAAAATCTTTATTCAAAAAATTATTAAATTTTTTCTTCATCTTAAAAATAGCATAATATTATACTTGCTTTGGTTTCGTGACTTCATCAAATCATCACTTCATCCGCGAAAATTCGTTTTTTTATATCAACTTTAATTCCCTGCAGGACCTATTTGGGGCAGCTTTGACCTTATCTTCGTTAGCTCTCTAATTGTTGATCAAATCCCTTAAATTCAAATGTTATATTATAATTATTGCCGCTTCTGCACCTAATGTTTGTGTCAATTTGTACCTTTTACTACCTAACTTGCCGCTAGATGGCACTTTTTAATAGGACTCTACTTCTACATCGCGGTATCGTTTGTTCGTCGTAAAATATACTTAAGGTTCGAGAATTTTATACATTATAACTTGCAGCAACCAAGAAAGTGTTTCATTTCACTGGGTTCAGAGGGCGTCCTGGTCGAGGCTCAAACACCTAACACACCATAATACTGCTTCAATGTACTTTTTTATGTAACTTGACTAAATATACAGTTTCTAAAGACGTTTCAAATATTACCACGATATTTTTTCTTTACCGATGTCGTCTATTTACCTACGTTTAAATGATAACTTGTCATTGACACTGCCACTTAATGCAGATCTTGAATAGCACGATGTGTCTCGGTTATACATATTATGTAATCTACAAACCGATCAAACTAATATTTATTAACTTATTAAATCAATGTAAATCATATTCGGCTGCTTTTGCACTGAAGAGAAAATTATCTAATCGGGCAGTTTCTTTATAAAGCCGAAAAAAGAAGTGCATTAATCTGCATCACATCTGGGTGAAATTAAAATTTGTATCAATTTTACCATTGAGGCCAAATTAACCATCGAATAATGAACTTTAAGGTACTGTTTTTGTATTGTTTTGAGGTTCATTATTGTGTCGTTAATTTTTGTCGCACAACGGAACTTTTAGTTAGCCTTAGAAAAAAAGCGATCGAAAAAAGTTCCGTTGTGCGACAAAAATTATCGACACAATAATGAACCTCAAAACAGTACCTTAAAATACAAATTTGTCCTCGTACAATGGAAAAATTGATACAAATTTTAATTAAATGAGTTATGGTAGCAAACTTTTTGGTCTTCACCCATCTCCGCTCAGCTCCAGTGGTCAAGGTAGCGTTAGGCCCGTATCATAGGAAAATTAGTTCGGTACGAGTAAGTATTCCATTAATTTAGTTCGAGACCTCAAAGCTTTACTACTTAACGCGTCAAAGCAAGCGTCTACGCGTCAACTCAAACAAGCATTCAGCTTTGCAAATTATCGCTGAGCTAGTCACTTTGCACTGACCAGTGCTAACGAACTCAGACTTAGTGCAATCAACGAAAGGCTTGTGAACTTACACAGTAATGTAAACAGTACGATGACCTGGCGATAAGATCTAAGGCGAATACGAGAGAGTGATATTAAACAAGGAGCTAAACTAGTTGCTCTGTGAGGCTGTAAACCTCGCAGGTTTGCTTCGACTCTCATATTTAAAAAAAATAACGAAAAACTGAAAAACTGAATCAATATAAAAAATCTATATAATTAACGAAACCTGCTAACAGATTTTCATGAGGTCCGGTTGAGAATATCCGGACATACGAAAGAATTTTCACTCGCTCCGTCAATAAGCGCCTTCACGAGGTAGAAAAAGCCATAATACTAATATTAAAAAAAGATAGAGAAATATCACTATTTTATATGAATATCACGTTCATAATTATAACATACATAAATATAGGATATCGTTTAACCGAGTGCTCTAAAATTCTCGTTAATTAATTATCTGATGCCTTGGAAATAAATATCAGTTCAATAAAAACACATTCATGACTGCACTAGTTTCCTCAACCAAATATCTCATATGCAGAGTGATTTTATACCCTTATATTTAAATAAGGTACTGGTCTAGATATTGTACTTTTACTGTGTCTAAGTATGTCCACACCGAGCAGCAAGATAGTAGTTTTTCCCGCTATTTCTCGCAATTGGCTTTATCCTTCCTCGCTAATAGTCTGCGCAAAAATAATACCCTACCATCCACTATTCCAGTAACTAGCTTATTTCCTAGGTGATTGATCATAAATACAATGTGATACAAGGGAAACTTCGATTATGTATGCGGTCAATATATGTCACAGTATCGATGAAAAAAAAAACACCTACACTTCCTAAAATCCTGACGAAATGGGATCAACACGACAGGATGGTCTATGTATTTATTTAACTATACTAGTATTATGTTTTTATTATTGTCGTTATTAAAAGTCAGCATCATAACTAGCAATTTTAATACACAATTTGATATAGACCACTAGTAAAATTGTCAACTACTTTTGATGCGGACTGTATATTATCGTGGTTCACTTTATCCATTCTACTCTCTTAAAACAAATTATGACAAATCATTTTTAGACATTTCATTGAAAAAAGGTGAACGCTGGCGCTTATGACTTACAGGAAACTGCCCTCCAATAATACGTTTTAAAGCCATTACCTTTTAAGCTGCCGGCAATTTGTTAAGGTTTTATTTCATCGTATGGCTCGAGGACTTAATATTATTACAAATCAACATTTTCATCCATTTGTTTAGGTCATCTGATAGAAAGTGTTTTAAGCTACACGACATGTTTCTTCTAAGATACCACCATTTAACTGGAGAGGGCAACATACTACAATTACAATCCTCAAGGAATTAGGTCGTTCTATAATTTGTCCCCCAATATCGCGTAACGTTGGTTTATAAGATGTTTGTCCCCTTTTCATTTCAAGAGGGATTCAATATTTTCTTCAAATTGAAACGGTATAATCTTCATGGAATACCTTTACAAAAATCAGTCCACAATCTGTCGAAGATATCGCATAACACAACATATCGACGAAAAAAGCGTCAACGCTGTAAATGCCAAGGGAATTCATTGGCGTTTACAGCGTTTGTTACGCTGTTTGCCGTCGATATGAAAAAATATAGTCTAATTGAGTTGCTTCTTTGATACCATCGAAAAGTTCCGATTCTACGAGCCGGCATTTGGCACCTAATAAAACACGTAAACTCCCGATATGTTCGCAAAGGTTTATTCCACGGCTTTATTAAAAAAGCTCCACATTATTTACCCCAAGCAGTAAATCAAGGTGAGGGTAGGTAAGGATCGGACTCGATTTCCGTGGGGCAGAAAGAGTTGAATATAAATCATTACTTCAACGCCTTCCCTTGATTTATTCATATTTGTGAGGGAGTGTCCCACACATCCGCCGCTGTGTCGACTGTTATTTACGATTTCTTTTCGTCGCTTAGAATGGTGCTGATTTGAGAAATAAATTGGATTAGGGGAAGGATTAATACGTTTTTTACCCAGGCATTGACCGACCCGCTAACCGATTTGCACGGGTAGAAATTACCTACTATAGGTGATAATTAAGGGACGGTTTCGCTAGATAACATATTTACTGTATCAATATGTATATAAACATTTATTCGATTCGTCTTTGGTGTCTTGGCCCCTAGCCTGCTGCACACACATATGCTTATACAAGGTGTAACCGACGGTGTACCGAAAACTGAAACCATCGCTTCAGACCATTATTCTGGCCTGGAAAATCGTGGAAATTTCTTTGAGAAAATTCACAATTTTTCCTCGCGAGTTTTAATTTTTTCTTTGTTTTCCGTTAATCGAACTCTACCGGTAACAATTTTTCATGAAAAATCGCATGAAAATAGCATTTTCCGCAAAGCACACAACGTATCACAAACAGTATTATGTAAGCTTTACGGTACAACACATAACGCGTGGAGTAGGACAGATAACGGTACTGGCCGGTCATTGATCCGCCAGGCCAGTGCGCTCGCGCAGGCCGCTGCGGTCAGACGCATGATTAATGTTTACCTACCCGCACATTTTATTTGCTTTACTTGCTTGAATGAAAATAATCTTGTTAAACTGTTTTAATGGGTGTGACGTGTAGTCGGTGGGCTAGTTTCACTGTCAGGTTCCACGTCTCGGCTCCGTATGTCATGACCGGCAGGACGCACTGATTGAATACCTTGGTCTTCAGGCATTGGCCCAGCCAAGCTGCACTCTTCTGGTGATTTCACTCTCAAAGTTGTCTCTACCCAGCTGTAACTTTTGTCCTAGGTAGACGTACTCCTGGACAACTTCAATGGCTACACCTTCGAAACGGGCACAGGGACGATGTGCTCGTTGAACATGACCTTAGTCTTGTCCAAGTTCATCCCTAGCCCAACGCGTCGTCGAGGCAGCATTAAGACCGGACAGCATTTCCTGCAGGTCTTGCAGCGATTCTGCCATTATAACTATGTCGTCAGCAAAGCGGAGGTGTGTTAGATATTCACCATTGACATTGATGCCCATTCCATTCCACCGCAGGGTCTTGAAGACATCCTCCAGAGCATTGGTGAAGAGTTTCGGGGAAATAACGTCACCCTGTCTTGCACCTCTGAGCATTTGGATGGGTCTTGTTTGGTGGTTCTGCACTTGGACGGACATAGTCGCCATTTGGTAGAGACTTCTCAGCACCTCCACGTACCGCCAGTCGACTTGGCATCGCTGCAAAGACTCCAGAACGGCCTAGGTTTCGATGGAGTCGAAGGCCTTCTCGTAGTCCACAAACGCCATACACAGCGGTTGGATATACTCCTCGGACAAAAAGTTAAATGTAATATTTATACTAATCCCTATTTTTATACTTTCTGAATATCGTTTTCACTATTTTAATATGGCTTGTTCAGTATTGATTAATGAGTTTTCATACTGTTAGAGTTTATTCTTCCTTTGTCACAATATTGTCTTATCGTACAGCTGAAGTATGTCGATTTTTTTAAATATTCGTTTAAATTCATTAAATACAAAATTGTTACATATCACATTCATTTTTGGCCCTCCGATCCTTATTTGAACCAGTGACCTATGGATAATAATGTTTATCATGTTCGATAAATAATTGGATACTTGTCGTGTAACATTTTAATCGGTTTCATTGGTATAACGAAACCGCTAACGATATTTTCGAATAGCTTTATTCAATTGAACCGATATTTGGCGCACTAAAATATTTTGTACAAGCTGCTATGGAATAATTTTTTTTAGGTTCCTGTATATTTTTACTGAGTTCCATACATTTTACATTTTGTTTGATTCATTAAATATTTACGAATAAGGGAAAAAAAAAGAGAAACAAAAGCTAAGAGTAAACGATCGTCGCTTCATTGTGTAAGTATCTCCACGACAGGTGCGGTGAATGATTATACACATAGCTACATAAAGTACTGAAATAAATAATCAGAATAATAATTTTACGGGACGATCAAGTCCCGTTTTATTATAATAATAGACTAATAAAAAAATGTAATCAACACTGGTTCTTTGCCAAATTAAGGGATATTACATATAATTTTTATTTTATTAGCCACAGGACGTCCACTGCTGAACATAGGCCTCCCCCAGTGACTTCCAGATCGTCCGGTTGGAAGCGGCCTGCATCCAGCGGCTTCGTGCAACCTTTAACAGGCCGTCTGTCCACCTTGTGGGTGGACTTCCTACGCTGCGCTTGCCGGTACGTGGCCTCCATTCGAGAACCTTTCTGCCCCATCGGCCGACGTTCTACGTCGTTCATCGGTCTAGTTCTAGTTATATTTATATATATTTTATTTTATTATATTGGAATCAACATCAGATTTAGCTGCTCAGATCTTAAACAAGAGACAATTAAGTCCTGGATATTAATAGGCACATTGCCTACGTTCTAATATAATAGTGTTATATCAATGCGACCAACTCTAACCAATACGTATAATACGCAACGCTGTGATTTCCATGCCCTGGGCCCTAATTCCATATAACAACCCCGATATATCTAGTATATCGCCACTTCGCCAACCCGATCGTGTTACGTTTGCGCTGCACTCATTTGCCACGCCATACTGATCAGGCGCAAACTTAACTTTACCGAGTAGGTTCAATTGAGTAAAGTGAAATGTCAGTTTTTACAGTTCGAATCGCAAACATCGCAATTCATTTAATGATACTTACCGCCGGCTAGCGCAAATATGTGTATGATTAACTCAAATATTTGTTGCGGGGGTTATATATTATATTTTGTTTCTATCTAAGTAGTACCCCAAGCCTACTATGTCTTAATTTGAGACTAGGTCGATTTGTGTGAGATTACCAGGGAGATAGTTTATTTGCGTGGTATCTCAAATACACTCAAATTAGCGCCCTGAACCAGTGTTATGCACCAACTATCGAACTATTGAATATGAAATCATGATCGATGGGTTTATTCAATAGCAATACGTAGCTTCAGTAATAGGCAGGGCTATCTCTGCATTAATACGTGTTAATAACTTGATTTGGCCTATATTTGACGCACAAAAGATCGCATAATAATAATTTTGTATGATATCTAAAATTATATGTTACAACTGCGCTGAATTCATGAAGTAGAACAGAATGAAGAAAATCGCAAGATTTAGGTAAAATATGGAATAAATATCCGTCGTTGGTTGGTTGAGTATATTCAAGACACCGTTTACTGATAATTTGTAAGTAGATTTAAACCTTATTTCCATGTTATAACGTAAGTAAATGGGTGTGAAGTTAACTGTTTCTTCGATTGTACAGCCAGCTTCATAAATAACTAAAATACTTCTTTACCTTATTGCTAAGTATTAAGATACTAAAGTGTATAGATATTTATGACACTGACTGTACAATAATATTAACTTGTTTATTTATTATATTTCCAGAAAGTATTTCTTTAGTGCGTTTTACACTTGCCGGTACTTTTAATAGTACTTATGGTATCGTGCAATACATGCAAGTAGTTTGTTTAGTGTGAACGGGATCAAGTAGTTTTTTGGTCATTTACCGTAATTATTGTTAATATGAATTGAAATATTTTCATGTGCAAAAATCAACATGAATATTTGACTTAAATCTTACATTTAACTTGCGAAAAAAGAAAAGTAATTTTAACATTGCTTAGATCTGAAAATAGTACAAATATTTTTACATTTGTATTATTTGTATTAATATTAAATTACTTTGGGTCCAATGTCAATATATATATATAATATACTCGCACCAAATGTTAACTTTACAGTCTTGCATAACAAATTACCTGAATATTTTGATCGGCTTCCGCGTTTGTTACGTATTTAAATAAAACAATTTAAACGGATTACAAACTGCAAACTTAAAGTATACGATGATAGATTCATTAGCTACCTCTTACGGCACCTAAAATCCTATAGAACAACTCATTTAAACAATTTCAGTTTAAATGAGTCGTTCTCTAGGATTTACCAAAAAAATATGTCATTAATGAGAATATTAGGGAGCGTAGGAGGTAGCTAATGAGCCCTTCTATCCCCCATTTTAATTTAGTAAACGATGTACCAAACACCCTGTATAAGACCAAAATTTTTGAGGGGTATATTTATATACATACTTATATTATTATTATTTTTTCTACGAATACGATTTTAGTATTAAAGTAATTTTATACTAATTTGAAATTAATTTGGTAGTTTCCACTGGGAACACTGGTGATTAACATGCTAATTACTGAATTAGCATGTTAATCACTAAATGATTTAATATCGATTAATATTACTTTGGTCGTAAAGTGTGTTTATGTAATTTTCGATATTCACATAATTATAATATATTAGTAAGCCTAGTTTTTAAATGCTGTCAAATTAAATATGGAAAACTTCGGCTTTAATCACTAATATCTGAACAAGAACAAATAACCCACAAGCTAACTAGGAAAAATATCGCCTCGGATTTGTAACTAATAAGAATATATATATATTACTTAGGTGAATGATAGTTATAGATTTTTGAAACTAGCCCACGAATACCGTATTTTTTTTAATGAGACGAATACCGGTTGTCGATCCCTGTCTAACAAAGTATGAGTTTCTACAATGCGTGTCAAGCTAAATCTGATAGTACATGCAATTTGTAAGTCGTGACTGGTCGACCTTTATGGACCAGGAACCGGGTTTACTCAATATTTACATAGCAATTTATACACAAACTGCTCGCTGGCTGCATTGTTTATAAAAATGGAACTATTGTTTCTTATTATAATTATTATTAAAATTTCGTAATAGTGAAGCTGTGTCTATTAATTTGTATTTTAATTGTAGACGACTTTTTTTTATTTAGTTCTAAATGGTCATCGGTGTGATCATCGAATGAAGAAGTGGTAAAGTAACCCCTTTTTGGTTTCCCTTATCCAATTCATAAATTAGATAAATAGGTACTTAGGTACTCTTAACAAATTGAAACCTGTTCCTACTATGAAATGCGTCGGTGCAAATAAAAAAATCGCTGTTTTTTTAACCGACAATTTTAATTCTTTAACAGTTGAATCAAATGTTCAATTCTAAATCAAAAAAACATATAGTATTGATTTTTTTTCACATAGTGTACAATTATGACCAATAGATAGCGTTATATAGTGGCAACCGCTATCCATTCTCAAACTTTTCAATCAAATCTTACATTTCACTGTTGAGTTTTCCTTGATAGGTCAATATTATATTTTTTTATATAAATATATATCTATTTATATGTATTCTTATTACGACATTTTTTACGTGTGCATACTACTTTTTGTTGTACCCGCACCAATAATGACTTTGTTTAGTCTTATGGTGTAGAGAATTGTTACGTGATTTGTAATGTGCAGTAAAGATTTAAATAAATAAATTTAACTAATGTTTTACTATAAATCGTATTAATTTATCAAATGTGGTGGTCACGACCACCGAAAGCTGGCAACATGTGTAGGTGATATTTCGCCACCACAGTCATTAATTATACAAATTCAATTATTTTGTTCCATTGAATAAAATAACGAGGCAGATTAACGAAAATATACATTAATCAGAAGTTAATTGCTTTCTTTAATTTTGCTGAGAAACAGAGCAGACTTTGTCTCGCGACAAATACCCCCGTGACTTTCCTTTAAATACCGTGCGAGCATGACAGAGATATGCTAGCGCTGCTGATAAGTAAAAACCACGGACAGTGGTAAATATTGAAGTAGGTGTTTCGAGATCTCGAGTAGATGTGAACCTATTCGAGATGTACTCTAACGAGTCAAATATCAAATCGACGTCCTAGATTCGAATCCCGACAAGGACAAATACACACACATATACACCGGGTGATCAATCCAAATGGGTCAGTAGGGAGAAATCAGAAAGTATAAGAGATAGGGAAATCTCTTCTTAGGAACCATGGCATCGATTTTAGATTAAATGAAACTCCATTATTATTTTTTTATAAATCTCATACATAATTTCATACATAACCCGGTCAAAACCGCTGTTAATGTTACAATACGACATGCGATTACTTACAGAATTTTAACCAGATTAAATTCCCGGCTATGTATGAGATTTATAAAAAAAAAAATAATGCAGTTTCTATTAAATCTAAAATCTACATCAGGGTTCCTAAGAAATTTCCTATCTCTTATGGTTTTCGTTTTCTCCCTACTGACCCATTTGGATTGATCAACCTGTATATATATATATATATATGTACTCAAGGGTATATATAGGGGTAAGGGAGTATTTATATATATAAATATACCCTTGTCGGGAACGTGTCTACGAACCAGGCATTGAATTGTATGTATGTACAATCAGAAAATGTCTGAAATGAAAGTATCGACCTTAAAAAAGTATAAGTTTATTTTTTATTTTAAACAACTACAAAAACACAAAGGAACGAGACAATACCTATATATCATGCTTCCGAGAATAAAATGTTAAGAAAGACACTTGAATCTATTTAAGAGTGAGTATAACAAGTTAACAACACTCTTATATTCTATAGACATGAGTATAAAATGAGTACAAGCATTGTTTATTGCTAATAACCCGCTCCCAGTAATTTGTTAAGCAAGTTATAACAACTACGAATAAAAACGAGCATGTATATTCGCATTCTAAGGCAAGACGCTCTCCAGAATCACATATTACGAATTCATGCACTTGTAGCATATTCATAGCTTAAGTCCGATCTATTTTAACCGAGTCTCCAGACTGTCTGTCCGAGGAAGTTTAGAATAGCCACTGTTCTAACTTTCGTGCTTATTTCTGGAACATTCGATTTCTGAATGGTCTAACAAGAAGAACGGTCTAAGTTTGAATACCGAACAGACAACAGACATACTGTTTGTAGCGTTCTAAATTTGTAATGCCTACACGGTTTAACAAAGACGTCATTAGATAAGTTCGATTAGTATGTTATTCTTTATGAGTGCAAATGATATCTTACAATTAGGTATACCTATATTATGCACAAAATGCCTGAAGATCTACAATTTCTATGTAAATATGTTTGAATTTTAAACATTACGTTGAACATAAAAAATGTTTTTTAGCAAAATTACGTCAACGAAGCCGAGAGAAGCTCATCAAATTCTCGGTAATAAAGTTCCAGCGAAAATTACTTCATTACAACCTTAAACCGACCTAATTCGTGGCCGTGATAAAAAGAGATTTAAAATTGTCAAACCATTTCCGTTCACGTTGGTCCTAATCCGTCTATTTTCTAACCGTAGTCGACGTAATGCATCAAAAAATCTCATCTTACTATGAGTATAAAGATACGACCTTTTATCACGACAGACAGTCCGTCGCTGCTTCATATCAAAACGTGACAAGTCTTAATTTGATTCGCATTCAACGTTGAACTTTATTTGCACAACGTATAGCTGGGTATTGAAGTTCAGGGATTGTTTAACATTGTAATTACCTGACTAGTCAGAAACAGAGTGTAAACTCAGGGCTATTGTTGCCTCATTATTGTCTTTATGAACTCGGGTCCCACCGAACGGTGAATAATTACTGCATTAAGGTTCATAATTAATTAATCGCTTGATTAATCGATTAAAAGTTTTGTGTCTGTTATCTTAGCGTTGGTAAGTAAATTATGAATCTCGGCGGGTTTTTAACGTCAAATACGCGTTCGACATAAATAATGTTGCCTAGATTTTGTTAGGTAAAATCAGCTCACCAACACATAAAGGGTCATGGTCTGACTATGGTTCCGTAGCCGCTACTATAAAGACAGACCAATCTTAAAACCATCAAGAAGAGCGTAGGTACTCCCACCTGCAAGGCTGGCAATGTGCTTGTGACTAAAGTGCTGTGACCTTTGGTGTTGCAGTCATCTATGGGCGACGAGGGTATTCGCTTTCTATTAGGCAATCCGTTTGTTCGTTTGCGTTTGAAAAATTAAAGATATCCGCTACTGCTGATGAAAAAAAACGATTTTGTTACTTTCTTCATATTTCCCGCGTATTAGGACCATTAAGCGAATAAAATTTTTAACACAGTATAAAACAATAGCGGTACGAGTTTACTTACTTGAAGTGTGGTAACAAATTAGTACATGTATTACTCAGTTATAATATATGTAATAAAATATATAATATATGTAATAACCGGCCAAGAGCATGTCGGGCCACGCTCAGTGTAGGGTTCCGTAGTTGCTCATCCTTCACAATAAACTGCTGTTTTAAGCCCGAGGTTTACGTTAAGAAAGATTTTAATCTCTATAAAAAGGTCGTAAACGCCCTAGAAACTGTAATCACTTATTACCTTCTGGAAGTCAACTTACGACCTTTTAAAGAAAAAATATGAAATTTGGCGATAACTCAAAAACGGTTCAACCGATTTTGTTCAATATAGTTTTCATTGAAAGTACTTATAAGGCCTCATTAATATGAATTTTTCCGAATTTTTTTGACCCGTGGTTGAAAAGTTAGAGGGGGGGACACTATTTCTTTTGTTTTTGGAGCGAATATTTACAAAACTGCTGACTTTATCAAAAAATAATGTTAGGAGACCCCTGTTATTTTTACAAGACCTATTCAACGATACCCCACACACCAGTGTTGAAAAGAAAAAAAAAATACCCCCATTTTAGGTGTTCGAGAGGTACCCGAAAAAAATTTTTTTTTATTAATTTTATTTTACCGTTCTGTCGGCGTTATATTTACATACACATACTCATATCAAATTTTAGCTTTCTAGTACTAATGATCACGGAGCTAAGCTGCGGACGGACGGACGGACGGACGGACGGACGGACGGACAGACGGACATGGCGAAACTAAAGGCGGTTGTCACACTGCTCCGCATCTCGCAGCGTCGTCCGTTGATGCGTTTTTTAACTTTGTATGTAGAATCTTGATTTTGTATAGAGAAATCGCATGGTACGACACACTGGCTCCGCCTCGACGCACGGAAGAGCGAGACGCACGACGACTCGCGCGCTGGGACGGGGATGCGGTGCGTGCCGCAGGGTATGTCACACTGAGCTCCGCAGTGCCGGACCGTTTTTAGTTCAAGAAGGACGTAGGCGCAATGGATATCGACATCGATAAGTTTATTTTTGAAATTGAAAGTCGTCCAGCAATTTGGAATATGAAATGCAACGAATATAGTGACCGTGTGCAAAAAGCAAGACAATCAAACGACGCGGTTGACATACGGGTGAAATTAAAAAAAAAATCTTCGTGTTGCCTTAAACCTTGGTAATCTCTAGCAAAAGACCCATTTATAGGTCTGGTTTGTAAATAGGGATGTACCCAGTGTTTTCTGCGTTTTATGACTCTATTGTATAAAAACCAAACTGAAAGTATCATCGCAGCGTTCTGAATAAGGTCCGTTTCCATTTTATCGCCAAATATAGGAACTGTTTTCACTCTGACGTTCGAATGTGAAATGAACGTGAGACGGAAGTAACGACGAACGACGGACGCGGGACGTCGTGCAGCGCAGCTCCGGACGGAGATGCAGAGAAAACTCGGACGTTGATGCGTTGTCTCCGCATGCGAGTCCGTAGCTCCGCGTCTCGCAACGAGACGCGGCGGCAGTGTGACAACCGCCTAAGGGTTCCTAGTTGACTACGGAACCCTAAAAAACTTTATGATTAACTTAACTACGAGTATAATTTTCATAATAAAGGGCCAGCATTACCACTTAGTGGCGCCTAAAGATCGGCGAAGTAGATCAGAGTTGTCGGGATGACTTAAGCGCATTACTCGGCAACGGGTCGGAAGGTGTGGAAATCTAAGGAGAGGCCATTGCCCAGCAGCGGGACACTATCACAAAAAACTTTCAGATAATACTGTCAAACTATTATGGAGTTTTGACATTATTATCTAAGAGTAAGTTTTATTCTTAAATAAATAAATAAATATCGGACAACCTCACACAAATCGATCTAGTCCCAAATTAAGCTCAAGAAGGCTTGTGTTATGGGAACTAGACGACGATATACATACTTATATAGATAAATATATTATACATAGAACAACCATGACCCAAGCACAAATATTCGAGTTCATCACCCAAATATTTGCCCCGGCCGGGATTCGAACCCGGGGCCGCCGGCTCAGTAGAATAAAAGTTTCTTGGAATAAAAGTTAGTCTTGTGTACCTATTAGGCACTAGCAACTAGACGTTGATAAACATAATATTTATTTAGATAAATACATACTAAAATACAAATAAAATCCGTGACCTAGGCACAAGTATTAGAGTAAATACATCACACAAATATTTGCCCTTACCGGAATTCGAACCCAGGACCTTCAATAACAAATTAAAAAAATGTTTGTCTCAATGAATCAAATTAATTTTTGGATGTCCAATTATCCAGATTTCCGGCATGTACAGGGGGCCTATGATGGTTGCGTTTATCACGCGATAAATAAGTGACAAAGCATCCGTCACGTTCCGACAAAATGCGAGTGTGAGTGACAGATGCTTTGCCACTTATTTATCACGTGATAAACGCAACCATCATAGCCCCCAGAGCCACAAGTTTTATCACTTATCATAAGACAGACGTACGACACCTGTATACTGACATCAATACAGGATAAAACTAAGGTTCCCAGTAATTATAACCTGATGCGTTGGCAACGTGATCGCCGCTCTCCAGGAAACGGCTGGGTAATCTATCCCGGGTAAGTATCCTCGGTAAGTAAGTAACGAGATAATACCCTACATTACGCGAAGCCCGCATTAATCTGATACATCAGCGACTATCCATTACCGAAATGTAAACTACATTAGAGCTACAATTTAGATTGGCTTAGGAAAAGGGTTATAATATTTACCTACCTATACAGGGCGTCCAAGACTATGGGACATCAAGGGAAAGTAGGTACCTTAAATATCGTAGATAATTTGCTGAAAGAAGCTTTATGTTATTTTTACAAGTTAGTAATTCTGAATTTTAAGGTTTTATGAGAATTACTTGCTTAATTATTTATTCGTCGTAGGCAATAAATAATTTTCTTGAAATTGGACTAACATTTTACGTTGTTCCCTTGTGATACTTTATTAGTTAGGAAGAATTATTATTTTTGTCCATTCTTTCGATTGGCATCATAAAAATAGGGGTGATTTTTTTTTCACATTTAAGTCGGTTCGATTAATTCTTAGAAAATCATTAAATGCAGAATCAATAACTTTTAAAAATAACATTAAGTCTTCTTTCAGCAAAATATCCTATCTACGATATTTAAGATAGGTACTTTCCCTTGATGTCCCATAGTCTTGGGACGCCCTGTATATGTATCTAATCCAGCCCTTGTGAGTCTATTGAACTAACGTTAATATTGGGTTTCGTCTCATTTCCTTTGCTATATAAAACCAATTTCATATGGAATCATGATTTCAGGAAAAGTCTTTACAGCGCAATGCACGTTTCTTTTGTTTTGTATGAGCATATTGACAGTTGGTAAATACCTTTGAAGCCCTTACGATAAAACGACTTGACGGATTTCATCAAATTTCGTTCGATGTTGTCTAACATCCTTACTGCTATGCAAATAAAGATCTGTACCAATATATTATAATATTATAATACTATAAATAATAAATACAATAATAATAATACAATAAATAAATAAAATAAAAATAAAAATATATGGCTACTTTGGTTGCTACTAACTATTTGATGCTGACTGTACATACATAGAGACATCCAAAGATTTGTAGGGTACTTTAAAAGCATCCTCGACGACGCGTTTGGCTCGGTTTGTAGACACCTGCCTACTGAGCCGGCGGTCCCGGGTTCGAATCCCGGGGCAAATATTTGGGTGATGAACTCGAATATTTGTGCTTGGGTCATGGTCATGGTTGTTCTATGTATTTACGTATATCGTCGTCTAGTACCCATAACACAAGCCTTGAGCTTAATTTGGGACTAGATCGATTTGTGTGAGGTTGTCGGATATTTATTATTTATTATCCTCCTTTACCCTTACGAGGAAGTAGTTGTAGGCGTCTTTTCAAGTTATGAATGAAATATTGAATAGAAAGTATTGTTTAATTCAGCAGTGACATAATGCCTCGTAAGTAAAATAGGAAACTAATTAAAGAAAGTAGTACATGGTCAAACGACAGAGGTTAAATCAGAGTCCTAAATTAAAAAAAGTAAATTACATGTACCTATAATCCTCACACCGCCTTTTTATCCAAAAAAAATATTTTAACTTTTACAAAGTTACTTCCACCATCCACATAGCTTTGTATTTAATATGAGTTTAACTACTACTAGTCAATATAAATGTAAATCTACACTTTACTATAGTAAATAGACAATAGACATGTTACACCTACAAAATAGGGGTAGCTTAACGAAGGTAACTTTAGGTAACATTAAGTAGTTTCATAATAAGGTTTTGGCATCGTACAGTCACCGCTAATTGCCAAGCACTTAGTGCTCAGGTAATTTATTAATTAAATGATCAGGTTGCACATTAGGAAAGGTTCTTAGCACTTTCACGAACAGTACGTCGAGAGACGTAAATTACAGAAGTTTGTGGATGGCGATTTTTATCTTCGAAAAACTGGCAATCCGCCTACAGCTGAACATTTCTCAAAGTTTTAACTCTTTGTAGTTTTCATTTTTTTTATTCTGTGCCCGTAGTAGTTATATTATTAGCCTACGAAGTTTTTACAGCAGAACTATATCGGTCTGGGTATTGTTGTCGTAGCAGAAAAGTATAATGTACGAATCCCACTGACCGGGCGGAGTCGGCGCGCGCTCAAATACATCTAAATAGTTGCCAAATGAATGTAGAGCTTCTTTACAACAGTCAGATCCCATATTCGAATGTTATTGACGCCGCTGCCGGCCGATCGGGCGCTTGCGGACGCGGACGCAGGTGCTCGGCTGTCGTCGCACGTAAGTGGCTCCGTTCGGTCACCGCCGCGCGCCCTCGGCTCCGTTCAGTACCGCCGCGCGCCATCGGCTCCGTTCGGTTACCGCCGCGCGCCATCGGCTCCGTTCGCTCGTCCGTCGCCCTAGAATTTATTAATCGCTCGGACGGACGCAGTCGGCTGTCGCCGGGCGCTCCAGCGTCGCGGCAGCCGAACCCGCCCGACCTGGTCAGTGGACGCGGTCGGCCGCTGCCGGCTGCCAGAGCGCCCGTTGCGACGCGGCGGCAGCTGACCTGGCCCGGCCCGGTCAATGGGAATCGTACATAAGCATAAGCAAGGCAGGCAAGAGAGCTTACCAGTGTCGCTCTCATAAAACATAATAAAATAAAAAAAGTAATTCTTAGAAAATCTTTAAATGCAGAATTACTAACTTTTAAAAATAACAAAGTCTTCTTTCAGCAAAATATCCCATCTACGATATTAAGGGGGAACAGTCGAGTTCATTTACATCTACACACTTATGAGAACAAAAATATCTGAACACGATTTTATAGTCCTGACAATAGGGTCGTGTTCAGATATTTTTGTTCTCGTAAGTGTGTAGATGTAAATGAACTCGACTGTACTTTCCCTTGATGTCCCATAGTCTTGGGACGCCCTGTATGTGTATATAGCAGGCAAGTCATCAATGTCATCGTCATCATCTACCGCTCTACAGGCCTGGGGGGTTCATTTCTGTCTATTCTGTGCTTTTTCCCTAGCCACTAATGCCTACTGTTTTGAGGTCTTCGATGCCATCCAACTATCAAATCGCTGGCCTCCCGCGGCTGCGATTTCCGGCCGGTATGCCACTCCATAATTATAGCAGGCCAGTGATTCTTTTAAATTAATATGTAAATCAAACGTTCAGTTTATTTTATTCGCATTATAATATTATACTGCACTAGAAACAGCCTCCGCCATATACTTTCTCTAATAAGAATAACGTATGAAGCTCACTTTAACAAGAACTAATAAAAGTTTACATTGTATAGTTTCCAATACAAAGTGTCCGGTTTCTTTGTTCCTTAAAGTACTTATATCAACATTTTCTTTTACACGACAAAGTTACCTACTACATTAATTAACTTATTTTTTCTAAATGTCGTCTTTCCACGACTTTTCATTCTAGTGACAATGTTTCGTTGTGGGTTGCGAATCAGTTTATGAGATGCTTCGTATATTCGTAAATTACCATAAATAAGGGATTCATACAATGCCTTTTCTTAGACTCAAACTATACCAATCATAAAAATCCATTCAGCCGATATTACGTGATTTAGTACCAAGCATCTTCACAAACTTTGGTACATAAATTATATTTACTCGTATAATAACTATTAACGGGATGGAATTACAATTTTTTTTTGCAGACTAAGATGAACCGTGTAAAAAGTTGTTTAATAGAAGCAGCATAAATAATAAAATAATTAAAGAAATATAAAGGGACCATCCTACATAAATCGACCTCGTTCCAAACTAAGCAATGCTTGTACTAATAGTACTAGACGACGACATACATAATCTATAAATGCATAACATTTAGATAACATCCATGACCCAGTAACAAATAGTTGTACGTCACACAAATATTTTTCCTTGTCGGGATTCGAACCCAGGACCGCCGGCTCAGTACGCAGGTTCGCTACAAAACTGCGCTAACCGCGTCGTCAATCTCATCGTCTTATTTATACTGATAAATATTTATACGCAAGACAGAAGCTCTCAATTATGCACTACACAATAAATCCTCAGAACCATCTTGTAACAAAACTGACATAAACCGAGTCACAGCTAACAAAAGCTACAACTTTATCAGTAAAAGTTACAACAATAACAGATGGGCCTGACAAGAACACGAATAACAAGCCATCCATCATTATTAGTAAACAAAGATTAATTAAGGCAGAGCTAAATGAATTCACTAAAGCCTGAAGTTGATATATCACTCAATGCATTACTTAGATCACTACTGATTAGGTAATATCACTATCTAGTGTTAGGTTCTTGATTATTATCCTCTAATATTGTCCCGCGGTTTCCCCCGTTATGATATGATATATATCTTAGAAAGGGACATCTTCTCTTTGTCGGGGTAACTTTCCTTTTTTAGTGTCCGTGGCCGGGTAAATTAAATAGTATCTACTTTCTTTGGATGATCAGCTATTACTGTACTAAAATAGATAAAACTTGGATAAGCCGTTTTCACGTGTTTAAATTGCAAGTAGGTAGGTAAATTAATGTTTTTTTACCTAATCACATTCATGGTTTATATGCATAAAAAAATGTATATTGGATATTTTGTTATCAATTGAGAAACAAAGATCAAAATGTCCAAACATCTTCACAAAATTTTATTATAACTGTAAGAATTAATGAACTCGATGGATGCAATGTATGTGTTTTTGAGATCTTAACACACCAAAGCCGGTAAGACGTATTTTAATTAATATTTCGGATACGCGGCCAGGAATATCTACAAAGAGTTAAAGGTTGGTTAAAGGATACATTTCATCCATCTCAGGTTAAGTATAAACCGATATGAAAAATGAATAAACAAGAAGGGTTATGACTTATTCCTTCCCGAACGCGGGTGAAATTGTGGGCGCCTTCAAGTCTACTTTATACGTATGAGAAGAATTAGATTACTAGTGGCGACGGTAAAAAAAACCGCGATAGAAATTTAGAGGAAGTTAAACTCCACTTTGAAAGTTCATAAAATTGCGATGGTGTCCTCTGCAGCGGACGCGGCACGCGCACCACAAACGAGCCGAAGTGCACATAGCGGCGGGACTGCAGCTGGTGCACCCTCAGCGAGAAGCCAGTCTTCCGGTGGACGTACTCTACCACATCGTTAGCCACGGCGGAATGAAGCGCGACACATAGAGCGCCTTGCTCGGTGTCGCAATCCGAAGACCAGAACTAACCGTTATAGGATACTTTTTACCGGACTACGCGGACGAACCCGACTGCGCAAGTGTTGCGTCGCTGCTGCGCGGGCGCTGACAAGACGCCGAGACTAGTGTGTGGTGTCTCTTACTATAATATTTAGGTGTGGATAACGAACGCTATTATGATAACGCTCCCATCTTTTCTACAGCGTAACTATGTACATCGTAGCATATTTGGTTAAAACAGGTCATGAACATTTTTACCCGACTACGCTGAAGCTCGTGCAAGCGAAAACGACTCGTGCCTTTTCTCCTCCGCGAACGAAGTTAAGAGTACTTCATAGCAATAATATAAAAATAAGTTCGACATTCACGGCGTTAAAGTCTTATAATTGCTTAACCACGCTCGGAATGAAATCCAAGAGCTCGTTGGTCCAACATGCCGCTGAACTTATCAAGTTATTTTATTTTGTTTCGTAGTAGTTTCATTTTATCATGTGGTAAAATGCTCTGGTGTTTATTTTGTTTGCCTCTCAGTGTAGGAACTGTAGTTGCGTCAAATAATTAGAAGATTATTTTGTGTTATCAGAGTTTATTTTTTACATTTAAGCTACCATTTATAATAATTATAAATGGTAGTACCTATAAATGCAAAACAATAAATCATTGAAATCAAAATTACAGTTGTTAAGTTGATGATCAGCTCTAGTGTAACTGTACGTACTATTATCTATTCTGTGGTGTGACTTAAGTAACAGTATGAAGTTCTTCAAGAGGGGAGTAATTAGGTTCTTAAAGGGTCAGCAACGCGCGTGTGATGTTCCTGGCGTCACAACGTCCATAGGCGGCGGTAACTGCTTAACATCAAGCAGGCCGCATGCTTGTTTGTCACCGTCGTAGTATAAAAAAACTAAGTTTGATTACAACGGAAAAAAAGATGGATTTTAAACTCCAGTATAGAGAAAATCTATACTTAAGAAGCATGACAATGTGAGTGCCTCGTTACATAAGAAGCAGTAGCAGCTGTACGTTCAAGTATTTATTAACACTTATATACTAGAGCTTCCAATTCCGTGATTTTTTGTAGCCCTAGCACTTACAGTGTTTTTCTTCTCACGTGCGGAAGGACATGCTGTGTCATGCTTCTCAGGCACGGAAATATATATTCGAGTGAAAAAAAAAACATCTTGCTATGTTTTCTTTAAATTACTTTCAGGGAGCGTACTCACTGTGAGCAATCGCATGTAATGTAAGAAAAACTAGGTATATAAAAAAATAGGTACCTACTTACCAAATTACAGGCGAGTGCTCCCTTTAAAATAAAACAACAAAATACTATTATTACGTAAGTTTCATCTTTTGCTATTATATTCTATTATACTAATATTTACATTACTTACGTTTAATTAATACTTTTTTTAATTGATTTATATTTTATTAGGGCGGGCAGTCCAATTCGGTTTCTTAATAAAGTCGAAATTTATTCGTTTCGTCCGGACTATTTCTCTATAGTTGATCGCTGACAGTTTCGGCGTCCTGGTTCTTTCAGGGCTAGAGTAGTCCACGTGGTATAAACCAAACTTAGACCTGAAACAATATAAATAAAAAATAAAAAAGTACAAATAGGTAATCACTTTTTCACGAAAAATAACCGACTTCAATGAGTGAAATATATATATTTATTTTTATTAAAGCAGTAACATCTGCTAACGTAAACTAAATGTTTACAAATGAAGCGAAAATTGAAAAATTTAATGATTCGGACAGGATTCGAACCTGCGTTTCCAACGGCTTTCCGGGCCAACACGGGCGTCCTCCCAATTGGACCACCGAACCAGATGTCAGAGCCATTGAATTTTTCAACCAGTTGCTTCGACATGCCTTAGGGTGGCATCGTAGCGCCATCTACCGTAAAGATTTAGACTTTATCGTCGGCACCATCGTCTCAAATTTGTTGAGAATCGATAGTAACGATGTGCTACACCCGAATTACTTATTTTTATTAAAGCAGTAACATCTGCTAACGTAAACTAAATGTTTACAAATGAAGCGAAAATTGAAAAATTTAATGATTCGGACAGGATTCGAACCTGCGTTTCCAACGGCTTTCCGGGCCAACACGGGCGTCCTCCTAATTGGACCACCGAATCAGATGTCAGAGCCATTGAATTTTTCAACCAGTTGCTTCGACATGCCTTAGGGTGGCATCGTAGCGCCATCTACCGTAAAGATTTAGACTTTATCGTCGGCACCATCGTCTCAAATTTGTTGAGAATCGATAGTAACGATGTGCTACACCCGAATTACTTATTTTTATTAAAGCAGTAACATCTGCTAACGTAAACTAAATGTTTACAAATGAAGCGAAAATTGAAAAATTTAATGATTCGGACAGGATTCGAACCTGCGTTTCCAACGGCTTTCCGGGCCAACACGGGCGTCCTCCCAATCGGACCACCGAATCAGATGTCAGAGCCATTGAATTTTTCAACCAGTTGCTTCGACATGCCTTAGGGTGGCATCGTAGCGCCATCTACCGTAAGGCATAATCCACATCTGACATCTGATTCGGTGGTCCAATTGGGAGGACGCCCGTGTTGGCCCGGAAAGCCGTTGGAAACGCAGGTTCGAATCCTGTCCGAATCATTAAATTTTTCAATTTTCGCTTCATTTGTAAACATTTAGTTTACGTTAGCAGATGTTACTGCTTTAATAAAAATAAGTAATTCGGGTGTAGCACATCGTTACTATCGATTCTCAACAAATTTGAGACGATGGTGCCGACGATAAAGTCTAAATCTTTACGGTAGATGGCGCTACGATGCCACCCTAAGGCATGTCGAAGCAACTGGTTGAAAAATTCAATGGCTCTGACATCTGATTCGGTGGTCCAATTGGGAGGACGCCCGTGTTGGCCCGGAAAGCCGTTGGAAACGCAGGTTCGAATCCTGTCCGAATCATTAAATTTTTCAATTTTCGCTTCATTTGTAAACATTTAGTTTACGTTAGCAGATGTTACTGCTTTAATAAAAATAAGTAATTCGGGTGTAGCACATCGTTACTATCGATTCTCAACAAATTTGAGACGATGGTGCCGACGATAAAGTCTAAATCTTTACGGTAGATGGCGCTACGATGCCACCCTAAGGCATGTCGAAGCAACTGGTTGAAAAATTCAATGGCTCTGACATCTGATTCGGTGGTCCAATTGGGAGGACGCCCGTGTTGGCCCGGAAAGCCGTTGGAAACGCAGGTTCGAATCCTGTCCGAATCATTAAATTTTTCAATTTTCGCTTCATTTGTAAACATTGAGTGAAATATACATGTATTTTTGTTATTTTTCTCATAAAGCGCTAGATCAATTTCGATAAAATTTCTATAAGACCACGTCTGAAGTATATCAAACAAAATAGTCGTCAAAATTGATTTATGATTGGCGAAATAATGGTGTCTCATACATACAAAAAATTAAAAATATCATACAGTCGAATTGTGAACCTCCTCTTTTTTGAAGTCGATTGAAAATAACTGATGTCAAACAAACAAAGCTATGTTATCTGATAATAGGAAGTATGCACACTTTGACCAAAAAGTTGACTAGAAGAGATAGCTATAAATCTTTAAGACCGCCTATTGTTTACGTCTGCTTATTATGGACTCCTACTGTATTGTTAATTTGATTTTATAATCGAATGAAATGTTTTTATTAAAAGTCAACCATCGCAGTGATCGCAATATTACTCATTAAATTAATATTTTAATTAATAATTATTCTCATGAGTTCATGCCGTCCTGCCAACAGGTTTGGAAATATTGTAACTTTTTGTTAATTTATTCTGTGCCTACCAGATATGCCACTAAATTGGTGAATTATGCAGAATAACATACACATGAAACAAAGGATCATGTTTCATGTGTAAGTGTGTTATTCTGTGTTTAATTATTAATATATTATTATGCGTTTACCTAATATTTACATGCCACTAAATTGGCGAATTATGCCGATCCTATGTTTAATGTATATGTATAAGATCTATATCTACCGTAATTCCAGCAAATAAAATACTTTGACTTTGACTTTTGACCTTATCGTAACTAAGCTAGGAAGAGCTGTTATAATCAGTGCGTACTCAAAGGGAACTTGTTCATATCTCTACAAGTAAACAGAGAAGTTCATACGCTACAATATTGCATGTGAAGCCCCAGTCGCCTTGCACGCGAGTGCGCCGAGAATACCGTTTTTACTTTCGATAATAATATGCGACATGATTTAAATTGTCAGTGACTCCGTGATTCTTGAAGGCCGCCAATTTTTTTTTCAAGGTCATGTTGCTGTTATAAAATTATGTTACACAGGGTGGAACAATTATAGTCCCTAAAAGGAAAGTACCTTAAATCCTTAAAATAGCACATTTTCCCTAAAGAAAACAATATTTTGATTTTACTAAAACAAATAACTGCATGCTCACAGATTTTGTAAAGTTTACCTAAAACATATCTAACTAAATGTAATTGCAAGAATAAACGCTCTCAATTTTTTTTTAATTATATTATATGGGTATAGGATGTCAACGTTATTTGAGATCACGACTACCAGACGCAAATACCTGAATAACTTTATAAAAATACATGAAACACATTATTAGTGCTAATAATAATATTTTTTTATGACATGGTAACAATGGGATCACCTCAGTAGTATAGGTACCTACTCTTTCAAATAAAAAATAATTTTGAGAAACGGGTTGCATTTGGCGGGGAAATCGCGAAACATAAAAAAGAACATAAAAAAACGCAAAACGGATACTAGATAAAGGTACAGTCGAATTGAGAACCTCCTCCCTTTTTAGGGTTCCGAACCTCCGAATGAAAAAACGGAACCCTTAGGATCACTCGATTGTTTAGTCGTTTGATCATGTATTTTGCAGTCGTGATGCATTTCAATGTCAATAACTACGTAGCTAATGTTTAGTGCGATCATAATCGTACTATAGACATTATTTTATTAGACACCGAGTTGCCTCATAACCAGTTTTGCAAGTAATAACAATCCAAAGCGTGTTCAATGAACCTACAATGTTGACAACATTAAGTTATTAAATCAAAATATTAGACTTTTATCTATGTACAGTTGTAAAATAATTGTGACAACGCGGTTGGTGCAATGTGCAGCTGTTTATTGAGCCGCCGGTCCTGGGTTCCAATCCCGGCAGGGGGGCATATTTGTGTGATGACTGATGATGAACTTGAATAATTGTTCCTAGGTCATTGATGTTTTTAATTATAATCTCCCCCACCCCCAAGAAGACTTGCGGTACCCACAAACAAATGGCTTATATATATATATACTCCCATGCCGGTTTCGGCTACGGTGACTGCTAGGTACCAACGCCTGTGTTTAGGGGTTCTGGTGATTAGCCCTATTGTGTGACCTCACATGACTACAGTAGCCAATCTTGTGCGTGACCACGATTCTCAATAGGACCCCAACTCAACCCGTCCGCCCGCAACGCGTCTTCTGGTTCGTGGTCCATTCGAGAAACTTTCTGCCCCAGCAGCAGTTGCATCACATAAATGTGATATAGCAGTAGACGGGGTACAACATTTTGGCAATGCCTCGGGCTATACTACTTCCTTTATTTTCCAGCAGACTTTTTTATGTCGCTTGTTCATCTCGTTAAGAAGCTCCAATCATGGCCCTATATCGCTGTTAGGTGTAAGTTTTAAAAATACTTACACATATCCGTCCTTCCATTCAAAGTCGTCCAATAACGTCCATGCAAAATATCCTTGTATATTACACCCATCAACGTACATGGCGAGCAGCATTTGGGCCAGGTATTCATTGTAATATGATACCCTAGCATAATCGTCAAGCCCTCCGAAATCAGACAAACCATTTTCAGTAATGATTATTGGTACTTCTTTTCCATACTCTTTGGTGATCCAGTTGATTAGGTTTCGAAAGCCAGGGGGATATACCTGAAAAAAAACCACAAATACTAGACAATTTTTATATGATATTTAAATACGAAATAACTCCAAATCTATTGTATAATAGGTATTGTTTAATTCCGATCGTGCCGGCCTTGTAATACTGTTGAACTACTCGTAGTTAAAATCAGTATAATTGGCTGATCGTGATCTTAAGGTATTCATAAATCGCGGTCAAGTTTAAGGAAGTTTGGTTTTTAACACGCGTGTTATTTTATACGAGTAGTATCTCTGAGAGCTGTAGACTCTCGGATTGTGTTATTTAATTACTGAAATAAGTATGTAATTTTTTACGTTTTCAACCCCCGTATCTACGCAATTTGATAATTTTCGAAAAACTGGAACAACAAAAATTCAATGTAATTTTAAAACTGCTTACAATATTTGACGATTCGGTTGAGAAATGCGACCTGTAGACGAGAACAGCCAGTATTGAAATTATGAACGTGATTGATTTAGCTAATGACAATAAAAAAGAAACTCACAGATACAACTGCATCTAATAATAAATTAATACTGTACAGTCTAGTCTCCATTCGTTCCTTTTTAATTTAGTAAACACGATTCTAACCTCAAAGTATACTTTCTCTTTTTGACCGAAAACTGATATTTTCTCGTAGATTAAGTAACCGTAGCCTCTATTTAGGATATCAAACTAACAATATTATAAATTAAGTTGTTTTACTTACGAGAAAACAGCTGGTTCTGGCATTTAAATGTTAATTTTGAGGTTAGAATCATGTTTATTAGATAGCAAAAGTAAGAACGAACGAAATAAGCGTATTATTTTTTAGACAGCAGCGGCATTATTATGCTTTCATTATCTTATATTCATTTAAATAAATAATAGAGCAGGAAATGTCCTGCATGTATACAAAAAAATGTTGACAATGTCAATGATTGATCAAGCAATCAATGATTGACGTAGCGGTCGGATAGCTCAGTTGGAAGACCAATGCGCCGGAAACGCAGAGGTCGCGGGTTCAAATCCCGCTTCGATTGCAGTGGATCGCATTCAATTTTTCTTTCTTAATTTACCTTTGTGTCATTATTTATAAAAATAAAAATGTGGTATTACCGCATAAAAAAATATGAATCGATAAAAAGATTCTATACAAATATTTAGAACAGCGCCATCTCTCTCGCAGTCTTCGCACTTGCTGTAAAGCAATGGGGATTGGGGATCGTGCGTGTAAAACGCACATCCTAGGGTATGGCTAATGCGCATAAGCATTTCAAAAACATATATGACACAGAGGGCGCTCCAGTAGCGTAAAGAATTAAGGGATGAAAGATTTCGTGCGATTGACGTAGCGGTCGGATAGCTCAGTTGGAAGAGCAATGCGCCGGAAACGCAGAGGTCGCGGGTTCAAATCCCGCTTCGATTGCAGTGGATCGCATTCAATTTTTCTTTCTTAATTTACCTTTGTGTCATTATTTATAAAAATGTTTGAGTATCAACAAATGAAGGTCAATTTGCTTCCACCTTTCTATGAACATTAAACTTATTTCGTCAGAATTATGGTAATAAACAAGGAAAATATTTTTCATATTCAATTTATCATGCAAGTAGGTCGCCTTGGAGCGAAAACCAAAACTTGCTAACATAAATAACGATTTCCATACTTAACGAATGTAAACACAAAGATTAAACTAAAGTTTGACTTTGTGATTGACAAATATTTGGACACTGTATCTATCCTGAGACCGCGAACTTACCTACTTGTTATATTTTCATTAACATAACGTAAAATCATAATAATACTAGCTTTTGCCCGCGACTACGTCCGCGTGGATCTTCGAAGTATGGAAGCAACCTCGTACAACACGATAGATATCCACCTAATCACCTTAATTAATAAAAGGGATTATTAAAAGCGCCTAAGCAATTGTGCTTTTGGTCTAATCATTACATTTCCTACAGGGTCATCAATGTCATCATGAATTACTTACTCACTTTTAAATTTTTTTAGGGATAATTTCCAGGATGAAAACTATCCTATATCCTTCCTCGGATCTTAAACTATCTCCATGCCAAATTTCATCAAAGTCGATTCAGCGGTTTAAACGTGAAGAGTTAGGAGACAGACAGACACATTTTCGCATTTATAATATTAGTATGGATGTACCTAAGGAGTTATAGGAAGTACTTAATCATTAAAATATGTAAATTAAGATAGCAATAATAATCTTATTTTTTTTTTTTATATCTACATATTATGACAATACTGAATATAGAACTACATCCACACTTCAATGTGTTGTATTTACTAAACCGTAGACCCTTAAAAGTAAAACTGTAGAAATATATTATGGTACAGCCAAGCCAAACTAAGCCTTCATGAGTTTCGCAATTTATTCATAAATAGGGCGCTAATTTGAGTGTAGGTACTTTGTGAGATATCGCCATGTATAAACTATGTCTCCAGTATATCTCAGGTATAGGTATTGCCTTTAAATATCATTAAAACGTGAAGATTGCTATTTGAGCTGTAAAAAGTAACATTTGACGTTACAGTCAAGGTAAGTTTACGCCTGATTGCGTCGCATAATTGGTCTAAATTATAAAATATATCTATATATTGGATATATCGGAGAGATCTGCGTTATACTCGTTAAACCACGCCGCTGCTTCGCGTAAGTTTGGGCCTCATCTATATGCGACGCCATAGATATGAGGCGTACTAAACTTTATCAGTTAGTAACGTCAAATATCACTTTTTAAGGCTTGAATCACAAACATCCCGTTTTAATTACAGTTAAAGGCGATGTACCTGAGATAGAAAAGGCATATTGACGCTATCTCAAATCGCTTATTTGACGATATCTCAAAGTACACTCGAATTAGCGCCCTGGGGGCCTATATGATGGTTACATTTATCACGGTATAAATAAGTGATAAAGCATCTGTCACTCACACTCGCATTTTGTCAAAACGCTTATTTATCGCGTAATAAAAGCAACCATCACAGGTCCGCTAGGCAACGTGGTTTATCCAACTTAGATTTTTGCAGTAAAACGGAACTTAGCCCAAAAAGCTTTAATGCGGAAAACATCGTTATAAATTAACGTGTCTCATAGCAACAGCACCATAGACAGCAGCATAGTCCATCAGTCTTATCTTAATTAAGGCAATGTCTTCGCCCTTTCTCTTCCGTATCGTAGACGGTACAAATCCTGTTCTCAATAGGAATCTCGGTGTTACGGCACCGGACAGGTTTTTGTGAACGCACCCTGCGATAACTTTAGATTTGGTGTTCTTAATATTCACGATTATTTAAGTACCTACAACTATTACTTGCTTAGTGTGCCGAGTAGCTATATCAAAAGTATGTTTTTAATTTTTCTCAATCGTTGCC
Source organism: Apotomis capreana (assembly GCA_947623375.1). NCBI lineage: Eukaryota > Metazoa > Arthropoda > Insecta > Lepidoptera > Tortricidae > Apotomis > Apotomis capreana. The sequence goes on along the minus strand of OX392505.1, from coordinate 17,715,441 downwards.
TTTAGCAAAGCGAGTATAATGAAAACATAGTTTATATTTTATACAATTGTTGTATTCTAATTTATTGAAGAAAAAAAACTCGACTAAAGATTAAGAAAATAACAAAATTTCTTTAGCACAGGTATGATTCATCCGATATGTTTGAAGTTATGACAACGAGTTGCCAGAATAGGGATTTTATTATTCAAGTGATGTAAATTTATGCTCAAAATTATACTAGATAAGAATCAGGGGCCCAATTCGAGAATGCCGTTGGAGATATCTCCAAACGTCAAATCTCCATTAGATAACAGTTATATCGCCATTGAACTGTCATTTAAATGCGATGAGCTTAAAAGTGACATATCTCATCTCAATTTTGGAAATACGAAGGCGATAATGATTGTCAAAAATGTTATTCATGTATATAAATTTCTGTTTTGAACGAAGCGTAACGGACCAATTTCAGGTACTATGCGGTCAATTTAAAGTATGCGCCTGTTATTTATGCCGTCACATACAAAGGAAACGAAAATTTTGCGCGTCCGAATTGACGAAGTTGCGATATCGCCACTTGTCAAGTAGGCACACGTCAAAAGTGACGGATGGCGATGGAAATGAGAGATCTCCATTATATCTCTAAAATTGGTCGAATACCCCCCCAGTTTCACCAAATTCTTTTTAAAATGTCGATTTTTTTTAGATTGTAGTACCTTCTTTTTGATTATTACTTTGATAATTGTATTTATTAGATTTTATCTACTTATGAAATAATATATCAAAACTAAATTGTAAATTTATTCATTAATTAGAGAAAATTATGAATGCAGCATACTTACGGAAAACCAGTCAGAGCCGGGTTTTGGCCATTTCGGATCCTGTTCTAATTTAACGCCAGCGTCGTAGTCCATCGACGGCACTAGCCATTCCTTTTCCAAATTAGACGGCGACATTACGAACGTCGTGTAGTGATTCAAACCGAAGAAGTCAGAGCTTCCCCTTAATGAGTTTATCTGAAAAATAAGTAAGTATGTAAATATAGTTGTACAAAGAATATTCAATTATGAATACAACAATAGAGCTATCTGATACATCAAAAAGAGAATATAAATACGTAAGACTAAACAAGCGCTTATACATTATGATTATAAATGTTATATTGGTTTCAGCACTAGGCATAGCCTGCCTCTCAGATAACAAAGCTAAGACGAAAAGAAATTGACTTGCGTTGTTAAAATGCGAAATGTCAACAAATCCACGTACATGGCGCAAAGTTGTATAGTAGTTTAAATAGTTAAGTTAGTGGTATAATTAGTATGTAAATTTTAATGCAAAAATTAATACATTGCTTGTTACTTTCACAGAAATAACTGTAAGCTTGTTAGAAATCTAGCTGTGATCTTGAACATTATTGATATTTTTATAGAATCTTTTTATCGATTCTTTTTTTTATGTGGAAGTACCACATTTTTTATTTGTATTAAATAATGGCACAAAGATAAATTAAGAAAGAAAAATTGAATGCGATCTACTACAATCTAAGCAGGATTGGATTATTGATTTGCAGAATTATTTAAACAACTACAAAAAAATGTGATTAGCTTTGTTATACAATAACTTTGACAGAATGTATGTAAGCATGGATTTATTATACTAGTCTCATCCTAATAATCTTAATATCTAGGCTACGTTTCCTTTCAGAAATTCGCTAAGCAAATAGAATCATTAATTTTGTTTTGTACTATCGGTGACATACTCATTGAGCCTATCTTAGTTCACGGATAGCAACCCGAAAATTACACAAGATTAATGTATATAATTATTCAGAAAGAAGGACACAAATAGAAATAGCTATTTGGCAACTGAAAACCATTCAAAATAATAGATCGTTGTAGTCGTCTCAGATATGTCATTGTTATTAACTGACATATGTTATTGTAATGGATCTGTATAATTAGGACCAGCCCTAATTTATTTACTACTCTAGTTTTACCTTTTAACATTTTAAAATCAATAGCTAAACTATTCTTTTCACAAATGTGTTATGCAAATATGCCCATTAATTTTGTTTTGTAGTTTCACTGGCATACTAATTAAGCCTTACTTATTTCATGCATATTCACCCAAAAATAATCTAAGATGAATGTAGATAATTATTCAGAATGACGAACACAAAAGAAATAACTAGTCCTCTGACAAGGTCAAAGGTAGAAATCTAAAAGATCATAGAACTTATTTTGCTCATCACTTCATAAGGTTAAGAATAGATTGAAGTGGCCAATCACTTCAGATGGCGCAAAAAAAACAAGGTATACCCAACATACCTACATATTAATATGAATCCATTTCTTAAAGCTTTTAACATACCTCTTCAGGAGTAAAATATGGCAATCTCGATCTAGTGTACCCTTGGTGCAAACTCAGTTCGTCTACTCTGTTCCGTACTAGTTCTGGATAATCACCCTCCTTTGAGTAAATCGGGTGAGCAAACGCTCCGAGCTGTTGAAAGAAGATGCAACAACACGTTAAGATGAGTTATAGTAAGTGATATGGAAATATATTATGTATAATCTATATAAAGAACTTTAGCGATGTATTATTTTTGTGTAAGAAAAAAGTTTACCGATACATTTTTTGGCATACTTTGAATTTTCAAAATATACTCGTATTATAAAATATTTTAATTTCTTATCTGTTAATATTTCAACAGTACTTATATTTATCTAATTACTTGCCAGATTTGGTTTATCTGTTCGTGAAGCTTAAGATAACCAGAACATTTAAATAAATTGATATCTACATGTTCAGGATGTAGTAGTAAGGCCTACTTTACTTTACTACTTTTCTATATAAGTTCATTTTAGGCTATAAAACATTACCAGTGTTATTTTCACTCATACATACGTGGAACTGTAGATATCTTTCAGCTGCTTCTATGTCTTCTGGATTACTGCCGTTCTTAGGTTTCGCCCAAAATGAATCGAGAGTTATGCCAATTTTTCCTGCCAAAGTAAGATTTTATTGTTTTTAATCAAAATATGGCCTTTGCACCGAGTAGAAAGCGGGGAGGGTGGGGCTCTTTGACTAGACTTAAGTTTATATAAAACTAGCGAACCGCCCCGGCTTTGCACAGGTGCAATGCTTATAAATTATGCATGTATTATACATATAAACCTTAATCTTGAATCACTCTATCTATTAAAAAAAACGCTGCGTAGCTTTAAAGAACATAGGGATAGACAGATAGACAGCAGAGCGACTTTGTTTTATACTATGTAGTGATATTTAACTAATTATATATTGTATTGTTCTTAATCTATGTAATTTGAAAAAGACTTATTGTAATTATTACAATTGACAAGAGGCCCACGAGGCCCACGCACTGCAAAAAGTTTCACATTTACTCTAAAACGGTGGCAAAACTCTGGATACCTTTTTGAATGTCTCTAAATTCTTTGTCGTAAAGACGGTAAGCCGCAGCATGTGCCAGCAGCATGTAGTGGATGCATAAATATTCTCCCACTCCGTGAGATTTTATCGCGGGAGCAAAATAGTCCCCTCCGTAACCCTGTAACGAAACAAATTTATTGACAGTGGCTCCATTCTCCAGACTAACTTGTTGGTAGGAATATTTTCAGTGTAGGTAAAGCTGAGACTAAATTAAACGGATGCTGCATTTTCATAAATAGTCTCTTTTAGTTTTATAATAGTCACGCAGTCTGAGTTTTAACTGTTTTAAGTAGAAGGTCAACCGCGAATGTTATACACTCCGTATGCACGCCTGACTAACGTACATTTTTTTTATTAAAGCAGGATTCGAGTGCATTTCATGTCGACCTCATTAAGTTGGTTACAAAAAGTGCTCGATCGTTGGCCGTGATATTCATAGACGGCTATATACACAGTAAAAAAGAAAATCGGTATGTCCTGTCATAATGCCTCCATGATGCGTTCAAGAACCGCACATTATGACCACCATAAAAATAGACTGTTTTGTTAACAAATTTATTTGTAATTTTTTTATTATTGCTAAATAATAACATCGATTTCGATGATATTATTTCATTTCAAACATTTCTGAAAAACAAAGAAATTAGATTTGACCTCTATTCTAATATCAGTCGAGATGACGTTTCGAAATGAATTGTCAATTTGCAATCAAATTTGACAAATGTCGTACGTAAGTAAAATATCGAACGATATGATAGTTGGGTGGGGTCGACTCTAGTTTGTCTCTGAATTAAAAAAAACTATGACAGCTGCCATAAAACTTCATTACCGCCATTACCGGGTAAAATGTATCATAATGTGCGGCTCCTGAATGGTAGATAAAGTGGCGTATTAGTTTGGTGAATAGAGACTAAATTACTAGGGGTGACGTTACAAACGGTCCGGTAGTCTTGAATTTTTGATATGTTATCTAAGATTACATTTAAAATGTAAATTATAGTAAATTTAATTGTTTTCAACATTGTCTAAGCTCTTTTTTAGCTAAAATGATCCTTAACCAAGGTATATGCAAAAATCAGATTTTTTTCAATATGGCGGCGGGCGCGGAGGAGGGCGACTTGTGCATTTTGCATTTTTAAACACTCTCGCTAACCATCCTAGACAACATATCAAAAATTCAAAACTACTGGACCGTTTGTAAGGTGAAACCCCTTTATTCACTGGATTATATGTAATTAAGTACATAATTAAGCATTAAAACACTCGTGCTTAATACCCTTCATTATGTACAGTCACATAAATTACGCGTATCTGATTGTATCGTATCAGGATATAGCCGTAATACATTTTGAATCAAATAAATAAATTAATTCATTCATACTCGCCTAAGATGCACGTGGCAGTCCTATAGTATTTGGAGTAACATGTTTCAGTAAATATTCATAAGCTGTAAACGAACGAACGAAAAAAAACATGGCACAGATATCGAACAATGTATTGACAAAATAATCGATGGATGTTTTTGTTTGTTTCTCTATACACCACGTTTATACGCATTGTGGAATGAAAGGCCATCCATCCGTGTTTTTAGCATTTAAAGCATGTTTATTTTACCCTTCTAAATTAAAACGACGTGCCATCGTAACGTAACCTACCTACATAAAGGAACAAAGGGCATTTTTAACATTGCAACATAAATTTAAGGGCCGTTTTGGCCGTGTTAGGGGCTCGTAAGTTACGAACCACAAAGCGTACCGTTAATTCGCGAGGCCCTAATTTGGAACAAATGATCGCACCCCGGTAATTTATGATTACATCCGATCCATTCTAATAATGATATTCAAAGTTGCCATTACTTTAATCGGATTATCTATAAATTACGGTTGTCGGTGTAGATAACGTTTAAGTGCTGACAATTTGGGGTAGATAAAAAAAGACACCAGATTTTTATTAAGGATCGACAAGTTAATTAAAAGATACCTAAATTCAAAATAAAAATAAAAATAACTGGACCCAACGAAACGTAACTTAGAGCCATCTCGACGGACAAAGCAATCGATAAAAAACCGCATTCAAATCGGACCATCCGTTTTTGAACTGCAATGCCACAGACAGACATTAAAGTTATACACGCCTCTTTTTTGTTGTAATGCGTGGTTGTAACAAATAAAAATTTCCTATGCGTCCAAAACATGCAGTGCCGGAAATTTTCTATGACAGTTCTGGGAAGTCCTATACAAAGAAAAACGGGTGCGTAACGGTTGCTATAACAACTTATGATTGCTTGAGGGCATCATTGATTTGAAATACAAACAAATGTCTATTTAATATTTAATTCATTATTCTTAAACTTAAATTAATGCATTACATAGTTCTAAGTGCTTTTCACAAAGTAACATTTTCAGGAAGGCTTTATGATTAGATTTACGTTAAATACTTATTACAGTATTATTATGTAGAAAAAACAATACGATTTTAGCCCAGTATGTTGCCGAACTAAATAATGTATGCATTTAAACCGTAATTCTTTTTGCTCAATATAAAAATGCTTATATCCAAACAAAAAATAAAAATGCTTATATCCAAACAAGGAATGGTACGGGTTTTTTGACGTCACAGACAGACATCAACATCATCCATCATCGTTATCCAAAAAACGTCCGCTGCTGGACATAAGCCTTTCCCCAAAAGACGCCACCGATCCTGCGCTACATCCAGCAAGCGACCTTTACCAGATCATCAGTCCTTGTACATAGTTGATAACTAATCTACAAGTCCGAATGGCAAGCATCTTGTTACATACAATATTATTCATATATCAACGGTTTAATTGACACGATAACCATGTATTTTGAGGTGGTGAGGTTGTCAATTGGCAGTAGTAATTACTGCCTACGGGCAGAAAAAGCCATAAATAAAGCCTAGGTTAAATTAATGTAACTATGTGGGTCGTAAAAGTGAGACCTCATGATTTTAATGTCATAAAGTAATAACGCATTATGCATAGCATTTGTCATTCCATGGCAATTAACATGGTTATTATGATGTGCACTTTACGTCATCATGGCATGTATAAATAAACATTAATCAGTATAATCCTGAGCTGAATCACGCATTATACGTAGGTTTTACTGATGATTTTATTTTAGAACCTATTTTTAGGAGCCGAATAAATGAAAAAAAAAAAACATCTGTCACTCTGAAACTGCTTCTGAGCGGTTAAGCGGTTGATGGTTTATCATTTAGTGAACACGATTAGGCCGACTGGTGTGGTATGGTTATGGGCTCTATTTTCTGCACTTAATCCGTGTATATTCAGGCCATTGTGCGTAGGCCGATTGGTATTTTATGCCAGAAATTTTAAGTCACAATATACGAGAATATTAGATGGTAAAATCGTTTATAGTACTTACATTATAGCAATGCTGATGAGGCTCATTCATAGTAGTCCATATTTTGACAATATCACCAAATAGGTTAAAGGCAACCCTCGCATAATCCCTGAAGTAATTGACCAACTGTGGATTAGACCAGCCCCCTAGGTCCATGAGAGGCGTAGGCATGTCCCAATGGAACAAAGTTAGAACTGGTGTTACGTTAACTTTAAGTAGCTCCTTTAACACTTTCCGATAGTATCGTACGCCTGCTTTGTTGATGTTGTTATCTGTGCCGTTTGGGAGTAACCTGTAGACAAATGAAAATAACACAATTAATTCACACACATTACATTCTCTTAAAATACAAAATGTTGACAAATACCCAAAAGTTACTCAAATAACCCGCCCCGCATTCCAGGCGCAAAAGTTCTCAACACACTCGCTGCGTTTCCGCGTTGAGTAGACAAATTATAGGTATTTTATAAACTAGAAGATAGCCGCAAACTTCGTCCGTGTTATTTTTTCTTTACCGTAGACGGATAAAAGTATCCTATAACCATCTTTGGATGTCCAGCTGTACCACAAGTGATGCAAGGACAAAGGAAATTATGAAAGCACAAGGCGCCAGGTTGTCACGGCGCCGCGCACCCATACAAAACAAAATGATGATCCTGCATCACGGTATTAAGATTTTTCCTGAAATCATGACCCCTCTCGATAGAAAATTGATGATTTTCAATACAAATCTATAATATTATACAAATACAAATGTCTTTAAGTATTTTGCTTGAAATATGGTACATAAATTGGTCAGACAATATTATAGCACAATACATATTTCACCAGCATCTGCCATGCAAAATTTTATAACTTATAACTTACAATCAAGGCTTATCAAAGGAGGTAAAATATTCAGCTACGGAGTAAAAAGTCTTTTCCACAAGCCATGCTTTTAGTTTTATTTTAAAAGTTTTCAAAGGTAATTGTTTTATTTCCTGATCAAGCCTATTATATATTTTAATACTCATACAGAAAGTGTTCTTGCCATACAAAGCTGTTCTTTTGTAAGGCATTACTAGCCTATCAGGGTACATTGTATTGAAATTTGATACGTCTCGATATGTCCTGAAGAGTTCTGGGTTCGCTTTTACAAATAAATACCTACACATATTTCGTATATGTACATACATGGTACCGTCATTAAGTATAGATATAAAACAATATCGGACAACCTCACAAAAAGCAAGCTCTAGTAAGCTTGTATTATGCGTTAAACAATAATGTACATACTTTTATTTTTATATTAAAATTCATAGAAAACAAATATCTATAATTTTTGTTTTACAGAAACGTGGCCTTTTTTGCTTATTAGTGAAACATGATTACATGAAGCAATAAGTTGATTTCGGTGATGACACTGACACTTTTGTTATTGTTTCAAAGGACAACACAGACGATAATTGGAATAAACAGGAAAAATGCACTGTGTGAGAATAGAATTTCTTTGCATTGAAATTTATGTTTCTTTCATTAAAAAGCTACACGAATACATACCGCGGCCACGAGATAGACATTCTATAATACTCGACGCCCAATTCCTTGATGACGGCGACGTCATCCATGTACTTGTGGTAGGAGTCAGCTGCAACGTCACCGTTGGAATGGTCCGGTGTGTAGTCCGGATGCGCGTGGAGAAAAGTATCCCACATACTTTCGCCTTTGCCTGTAAAGTAGCACGTAGATAAGGATTCCATAACCTGCATGCCTAGCATTCGACATACAACGGATAGTTGTTCGGCCGAATACCAGATATTCGGCCTGACCACCCGAATATTCGGTATCCGGCTGCTGAATATTCGGTCGGCGGAACTACGAGTATACCTAAATTTTGTGTTTTGTAGGTGGGCGTTCGTGCAGGTTTTAACCTGTTTCGTAGTGAACGGTCGCGCGGACACATTTCTAGGTTCGAAATGAGAATTATCATGTCAGTGGAGTAACTTCGCTCAATACACGTGCAGATAGTAATAGTAGTGCAATAGATTCCATTTTTTACTGCAAAATCAAACAAGTTTACTATCCGGTATCCGGCCGGATAGTACGTTGCTATCCGGTATCCGGCCGGATATTAAAATAATGGCCGGATACCGGATAGTAACCGAAAATCATACCATTTCTATCTAGCATAACTGTGACACGTAACTCTTTGATGTGCGACAAATACTCCCTGTCACTTTCCTTTCAATGCCGTGCGAGCAAGACAAGTAACGTCAAGTCGCGCGACAACTGGAGTCGCAGCAAGATATGATAGGCCCGCTGGGGCACATTTCACGAAGATATAAGTAACAAATTACAATCTGAATCTGTTCCGAAATGTTTGATATTTGTAATTTTTTACGTTTTTAAACCCCATATCAACGCCACTTTGAATAATTTCAAAAAACTGATTCGATGTCAATAGTAGTTTTTGATACAAGTGCGGAAATATGTAAATATCAAAATGACACTTCTTCACGTGTGACAAATAACGTATTTAATATATTTGTGAAAAAAAAAAACAAATATACTAAAAATAAAATAAAATAAATATTTAAGGGGGGCACCCATACAACAAAGGGATTGGTTGCGTTAACTTTGCACCTCATTTGTATGGAGCGCTATATACATACCAGGTGCACACTTAACTTAACCACTTAAGGATGGAAAGTGTTTGTACGGAACCCTCGGTGCGCGAGTCCCGCAGTCACGCATAATACTCATTTCATCATCATTAATACTCAATCAGCCAAAGCCAAATGAATGAAATCCGTTTTGGAGATTTTTTGATAGATTAGATAACTCTTTAATTGATCCAATATGTAATTTAAATATTTTAGGCATATGAGATACATTTTCAATGCCATATGACGAAATAAATAAAAACAGAAACAGAAAGTGATCGATCGTTGCTTGTATGTATGTATGGGAGCAACAGAAAATTTGCAAAAAAAAAGTGAAAAGCACTAGTTCGAAATATCCATCTATATTAAACAATAACGAACCTATTTACAAAATTTCACGAGAAGCGGTTGAGAAATGCGACCTTTAGGCGACAACCGGAAATCTGGACATCTAAACATCCCGACATACCAAATAATTTTAAGCCAAGCTGAAACAGAGACGCCTCGCTCGGTCGGTCAATAAGAAGTTCAAAAGGAACTTCCGCTTGTACATATTTTGTACCTAACCGACTTTAAGAACCTTCATTGTGCAACGATTGCATAAAATACAATTGTGTTATAAGGGGGTCACAAGTCCAAAGTTGCTCGTGTACTTAAATACCCTCGTCTGGTTCGTCACCAGTTCCTTTTTTTCAGAACTTGGCTTGACTCACTGCAGTGTCTCATAAGGAAGTACTTAAGGATAAAGATCTCGATGTAATTATGATACCAATAAAAGTATTTTAAGCAGCTTTGGAATTTATATTATTATATTTTTGCCGCCATTTAAAACGAGTAGAATCGTTTATCGTTTTATGTAATAACAATATCAAGGCACTTTGTGCCCACCAATTAACTAGACGATAAAAAATATACTACTTCATTAAGAGACCTTATTCCTTTTAAAATGCTGATTGTTTTAGACCTTTTTCTCTGTGATCAAACATGTTTCTTAACATATTATTTATGTTACTACCTAGAACAGGGCTATTAGGATTTATTGGTATATATTTGAAACCTACAGTTTGAATTTTTCATTGATATTTTTTGTTTCAAAAACTACTCAAAATTTACAAAATTCACGCGGACAATTGGTTTTTTCAACTTATTTTGGACTGCACGCAATAAAGGCATAAAATAACTCTGTTACTACCTAGAACTCGAGGAAAAGTATTATTTACTTCAAAAAGTTGGTAGAAATTATCAATATATTTGTTATAATATGGAAAAATAAATTTTAAAAGGAATAAGGCCTCTTAAATAATACGGAATATTCAGTTAAGTATATTATAGGGTGTCCTATCATTTGACCAAAAAACGTTTGACAAATGATCACTTGACCAAACAAGGTTTCACCAAAAAAACGTTTCACCAATTGATCATTTTACAAAAAGTCATTTTACAAATGATTCACTTCACCAAATGATCAGATGTTAAATTTTCATTTTACAAATAATCATTTGACCAAATGATCATTTAGCAACTAAGTCATTTGAGGGTCGATTGCAAAAAAATTGTACATAGTTAAAGGCTTAGTTAACATTAAATACGATCGCTTCCTTTGGGTGACGAAAGTTAGTCATACAAAATGTATGGGTAACTTTCGTCACACAAAGGAATCAATTAACATTGTTTTAATTAAAGCCCTTAACTATGTACAATTTTTTTGCAATTGACTCTTGACCAAACTTGAGGTGAATCAATTTCAGAGCAGATCCGACCCGGCCGGGTTAGGTTAGGTTAGTTTTTTTTTATATCCATAAAAAAACGTAAATAAGGTAAGATAAGATAATATAAGATAAGACAAGACAAGACATGAAATAACATTTTGTAAAATGATATTTTGTAAAATGATATTTTGTAAAATGATATTTTGTAAAATGATATTTTGTCAAGTGTAGTGTTTGTAAAATGATCATTTTTAAAGTGACTTTTTGTAATATGATACTTTTGTCAAATGTCTCGTTTGCCTAATGAATATTTGGTGAAACATTGTTTGGTCAATTAAAAAACGTTTGACAAATGATCACTTAGTGATCATTTGTCAAACGTTTTTTGGTCAAACATTAGTGAACCATATTATAGGCATCGGACTTCTGATAGCACGGTAGGACTTTAGAGAGCTGTGGAGCCGATATTAACATTAAAATACATTTCATACTCATACTTATTTATTTATTTTATTCCAAACTGCCTTTATGGTATTTGTGGTTAACATTTCCAAATATCAAATTACTAAACTTATATTTGACGACGCGGTTGGCTCGGTTTCTAGCGCAGCTGCCTACTGGTCCTGGGTTCGAATCCCGGCCGGGGCAAATATTTGTGTGATGAACTCGAATATATGTTCCTGGGTCATGGATATTATCTATGTATGTATTTATATATTATGTACATATTATAGTCGTCTAGTACCCATAGTACAAGCTTTGCTTAGTTTGGGACTAAGTCGATTTGTGTAAGATTGTCCCTTAATCTTCAATACTAAAAACTCATGGATTTAACTATATTCATTGTCGATTTCAACCATTTTTTAGTTTGATTATCTTTTCGATTATAATTATGTAAGTAAAGTAGGTAGCGTAATTAAATTACACTGATTAACTGTGAATATAAAACACTTCAATCTCAACTTAAGGGAAATCGCGTAATCCGTTTCAGCTCGGACAAAATAGCTTTCATGCGTCCGGTGTCCAGTTTTCCGGATGTTCTCGCTTACAGGTCGCATTCCTCAAACGATCCTCGTGAACATTCATGAACAGGTGAAAATTATAATATTAGTTTCAGATCAGTTTTTTTTTTTTAATGGTGGTGGAGATGTTGAGGTTAAAAACTCAATTTTGTATTATATTTTTCGAAAAGGACTCGCGAGTTCTACAGCTCACTGCCAAGTCTAGTATTATCGAAACACTTTAGTAACAAAATAAGTAATAGAAGGTGAACATTAATTTAAATTGGGTTTAAGGCTCAATCAGACAATCAACTATGTGTTTACGGTGCGTCCCACTGACCCGTTGAGTAGTTAACAAATGCTCTAAAAGACTAATAAAGTCGTCCTATGCAAAATTTCCTAACCGGTTACTTTATATAAACTTGACCAAATTACATTTTAACTGGAAAATTATGTTAAGTTTAGCAAAGCGAGTTTAAGTCTAATAGGTTTGTCATGTTTTTATCACACTAATATTATCAAGGCAAAAGTTTCTGAGTGTGTTTATGTGTATGGTGTATGTTTGTTAAGTACTACACTGGTTAAGTACTACGGCTGGACCAATTTTGATAAATTTTGGTATGAAAGTAGCTGACACTGTGAATTAATACTTTTTATCCCGAAAGTATGTAGTGTTCCTGTGGTATGAGCAAACTAGATTAAATGAATGTTATTTCTGCAACAAACTAAATACATTTAAAGAAAAGTATTTTATTCTAAATAAAGGAGTTTTTATACAACTGAAAGATGTTCCTATTTATTGTAGGTACGTAATAAATAGGAACATCTTTGCATACATAATAATTCATGTCAACAATGTCACTTTAATATAATCAAACGTGAATACACACTTGAATGACTCATTGTTTAACGATGTTTTTATTTATTATCATCATTATTTTTGCTCAATATTTACAAAAGCTTCCAGAAAGGTTTTTACTTTTTTGTATTTATTTTTGTGTGTAGAAAAAATTATAAATTATACCAGTCGTATCCATATTCATATTTAGATCGCTACTTCAAATCCGCTCTCTAATTATTAGGGAATGCAAACCCGGTTATTTTACGATACAAATCGATACTAATATTAGAAATGCGAAAGTGTGTCTGTCTGTCTGTTACCTCTTCATGCTTTAACCGCTGAATCGATTTTGATGAAAGGCATGGAGATAGTTTAAGATCCGAGGAAGGACATAGGATAGTTTTCATCCTGGAAATTATCCTTAAAAAGATTGAAAAGTGAGTAAGTATTCATGATGACATTGACCCTGTAGGAAATGTAATGATGAGACCAAAAGCACAATTGCTCTTACATTTGCTTAGGCGCTTTTAATAATCCCTTTTATTAATTAAGGTGATTAGGTGGATATTTATCGTGTTGTACGAGGTTGCTTCCATACTTCCAAGTTCCACGCGGATGTAGTCGCGGGCAAAAGCTAGTAATTATTATAAAAGTATCCTTGCTCCCGGTGTTTGTTAGTAATTAAATTTTGATAATGTAATATTTTAAGGACATGGATTTGATTTGATGCCTACTATCGGCCTAGTGTTAAATCATTTTGTGCACCTAAGACCCGGCCCAGTGTTAAATCATTTTGTGCACCTAAAACCCGCCCCAGTGTTAAATCATTTGTGCACCTAAAGCCCCGGGGTATGCCGATGATAGAATTGAGTAATTTTGACATGATTTTGTATAGATTTGCTTGCCCCAGTGTCTGTTAGGAAATTATTTATTTATTTAAACTTTATTGCACAACATAGTAGTCAGTACAAATGGTAGACTTAATGTCAAATGGCTTTCTCTACCAGTCAACCATTGGGCCAAACAGAGATTGGACCAGAAGTTGGTGCAAATCAGAAATCAAATTGACAGAGAGCATAGTAATTACAATATATTTATGACATGGATCTGATGATGGAATGGGAAAGCGGCTTAAGAAAACGACACATCGCTGCAGATTTTGGAGCCATTTAATTAGACGATGAGCAATTATAACATTTTTACAAAAAAGTACAGACAGCAATTAAAGCTAGTCACATAGACATATTTAATTACTGTATTAAGCGGTTTACACTCACATGTAATTGTCAGGAAACGGCCCGACATGTTTCGAACTCGTATGGAGCTCTTCATTAGGGACATGTCGGGCCGTTCCTGACAATTTCAGGTCAGTTTAAGCCCCTTAATACACAGAAAGCTAGTCTACATTTCTTATTGACACAAAATTGTTTACTTAGATGATTTTCTAACATTTTCTCACCAAGACCCTGTGGACTTAACCCTGGGATTATTTATAATATTGGCAGACCTTCGATACCATTATCACGTCCAAAAGATCGAGGTAATTAAATAAATAATTGCCACGCCATTGAGTTTAGGCTCGTTTTGATACTAGTGAATTAGTTTTTCAATGTCAAGTTTATTATACGATCTGAAGAAGATATTTAATCCCTCATGCATTATGATGTATTGTCAAAACCGGCCAAGTGAGAATCGGACTCGCACACGAAGGGTTCCGTACCATCAAATAAAATAACTAGCCGGGTTGAGTTTGCACCTGGTATACGTATGGCGCCGCATAAAAAATGAGGTGCAAAGTTAACGCAATCGATCACCACTTAAATATTTATTTTATACTGTTTTTAGTATTTGTTGTTGCAGCGGCAACGTCATCTGTAAAAAATTCAACTGTCTAGCTATCACGCTTCATGAGATACAGCCTGGTGCCAGACAGACAGACGGACAGTGGAGTGGAGTCTTCGAAATAGGGTCCCGTTTTAATCTTTTGGGTACGTAACCCTAAAAATGACTAGGCTGTGGGTACAACAATAATATAGATCTTACAATGATAAAAGGGCATGGCAACACAATCAGCCAAGTTTGGCATAAAATAAACAATACGTGAATGTACTTTCTTAGTATATATTTACAATACAATTCAGACGACAACCTTTATATGTACGAGTTACCGTTGACTAGGCCAAATGATTATGTAGAGACGATACGTTAATTAAAAAAAATGTTTTGACTGAGCGAACGAAGCGAGCAAAACGTTTCCTTCCGTATGCCCGAATCCCGGATGTCCGTCTCTTATCGCCTTCAAGCCGCATGTTTCAATCGATTTTCGTGAAATTTTATAAGCAGGTTCGATCGTTATACTTAAAGATTTTTTTTATCGATTCAGTCTTTCAATTTTTTTTTAAATGGCGTAGAGAGAAAAATACATATTTCACCCATTAAAAAAAACACAAGGTCTAGAGCTCACAGCGGCACAGGGTTAAGTATATACAAACTGTGAAGAGGACATTCTGCTATAGTAAGCGCGTGTAAATGTTTACGCAACAATAACAGTTATTCATATTCTCGAACAATACACACCTACAATATGTAACTAACCAGGTAACAATATTTTCGGTTTGTTTCGCATTTCTCACGCTTTAGTTCAATGAACGTTTCAATGTACCACGTAACTTCTCATTTTTATGTTAATAATATCTGAAGTGTAATGAACCTTAGTCTGTAACCAGTTCCTTGTTTTCTTTTACTGTCGTATAGATGTTTTGTAATATAATCACGAGAACTATTTTAAATACGCAAATCAAGGATGGTCATGATTATGATCTTGATGTTACACGTGTATCGGAGTATCTATGTATGTCTATATAGTATCGTAGCCCCTAAACTGATTAATCGTTTTATGATTTTAGTCGTTCCTTTTTTTATGACTTGAATTAGAACAAGGTCCAGGGTTGTCAGCCGATTTTTATTTTGGAAATTTCGGAGCCGTTTCGGCGTTTAGTTGTATATTTTCTTCTAAAGAAAACACAAACGTTTAAACGATCAGTTGCATATTTATTTATAAGCTACAGGTACGTTATACCTTATTATGTCATAAATATTATGATCATCACACTCATCATACCTATCAGTCCACACCACAAAAGTACGCTGCCCTCATTAAATACCATTTACTCGTTATCTGAGCCATAGGTATCGTCAGTCCACAATGTCCACATAGTTTGGAACTTCCCAGCGTAGCGTGCGTAATGTTACTTAAAAAAAGCCGGCTAAGCGCGAGTCTGACTCGCGCATCGAGGGTTCCGTACAAACACTTATCCCATCTTAACTGGTCGGGTTAATTTAAGTTTGCATCTGATACGTATGGTGCCGGAAACATATGAGGTGCAAAGCTAACGCAACCGGGTTCTCCAAATATGAAAGGACTATTTTTTTTATGATTATGATTTAATTCCAAATGTATAGTCTTCAGATTTTCCCCTGTACTTGGAGTATGACACGGCATTACTTGACAAATTTCGTAGTTCTAGGTCAACGGAAAGCACCCTATAAATATTGATTCCCTTGAGACTCGAAATATACGTTTTTGAGGCCCAAACGGCCGTATCTTTATTAATACGTTAACTTGGAAGTTTGCTTTTTTCACAGGTCGATACGTCCTCACGCTCCTGAGATAAAGAGTCTTGACAGACAGACGGACGGTTGAACGAAAAACAAAGTGATCATAAGATCACTTATAAAAGGGTTCCGTTTTTTTTCCTTTTAAGGAACGGAACACGAAAACTATAGAATATTAACATAATCTACCTGTCAGTCGATGATTAGTCACCAATAGTGATATTTAATGAGCGGTTAAATTGAATAACGTCTTTGAAAAAGTAGATGGCCAATGTAGGGATTTTTTATCTGGGTTTTTCTAAATAAATAAGGAAATACTTAAGACAAGTTATATACAATAAGCGACCGCAATTATCCAATAGCGCGAATGCATAAGAAAAAAATATAATTAAGTATTTATAGGTCAAGTTGTTTTAATTCATATGAATATCAGAAAATCTTACACAAATCGACCTAGTCCCAAATTAGGCTCAAGAAGGCCTGTGTTATTTATGGGTACTAAACGACGATACACACACTTATTATAGATGAATATATACTTAAATACAGAGAACATCCATGACCCAGGCACACACATTCTAGTTCATCGCACAAATATTTGCCCTTGCATTCGAACCCAGGGCCGCCGGCTCAATAGGCAGCGGCTCTACTAAACTGTACCAACCATTTCGTCAAATATGTGTGTATAGTTGCCGGCAAACTTTTAGAACAAAAATGGCGGATCTGCGCATGCACATTTGTATGTAAATCGGCTACTGCGCAGTCAAGGTTATGCTCTAAAAGTTTGCCGGCAACTGTAAAAGGGATTTTCTACAACTGCGAATCATCTATGAAAGAACAAGAGAACTCTGAAAGAACGAGATGACGCTGAATTGCGTAATATTTTAAAATTAAGGCACATATAAGTCACGTTAAGTCAGTAAGTTAACTCTTTTCCATAAGTCTACAGTTTAGAATCGTAGAAATGAAATCTACCATACCATTATTGCTCCATTCTCTGTTAGTTAATATTAACGGTTGATTAAGCCTGTTAATATCAACCACTTCTCTGGCGTGATTACTTGATTAGATGTCAATAAGTAATAGAGTAATAGAGCACGAAATTTGGAATAAAGCATCTCATATCATAAAGCATCGTAAGTGAGTTTATGGATATGGAAAGATTGGGAGCAAAAAAATATATTTGGCGAAATATTTGTAAAGGTAAAAACGGTAAAGTAAAGACATACGTATACACTGCCATGCTGTTAGATCACATAACTAACTTACGGGGCCTAACGGGCCTATGACAGTCATACCTGTTTATCACACGATAAATAAACGATGAAAAGTACTTATGTCACATTCGCACTCAATACTTGTTGGAATGTGTAAGATGCCATGTCATTTATATATTGCATGACGAAGGTGACAAATTAATCCCTTGTCAAAGTAATAAGAAAAAAACCTAAGTCGTTCAAATGTTCAAAAACTAAACAATCTTTTTAAAATACTAGGAAAACTGTGTGGAAAGTCGATGCTTCGCGGCGTTTCTTAAATGCCTTACCTCCTTCATTCCACGCGCCTTCAATCTGATAGGCGGCGGTGGCCACCCCGAACATGAATCCGTCCGGGAATGTGTAGTTTCCCGGCCCCGGTTCCCCCAGAGCGCTCAGCACACTGCGAAGACAAACAGTATTCTCAGTTGGTTATATAACAGCGCTAAATACACTTCACGTAGGAAAAACAATAAGGACTCATAACGGTACTAAATAAACATTTATAGAAGCGCAAACATTTCAATTTAAATGAATAAAATTCTATGTTGCTTCACTCTTGATGTACATAAATGGTAGAAAGGATTTGATCCCAGTTGAAAAAACTTTACGACTTAAAGTAAGATTTTCGGTAAGATAATCACTATTGAAACCTACTCTTGGTATAGAGTTGTGTACCAAGCTAAACCAGGAAAAGAAATATTCCTCATATCCACTTTATAACGCAAGTAAATCAAACGTCTTGCTTACGTTAGCCCACGTGAAGTTAGATTAATACTTGTAAATCAGTAGTCTATTTTTTTTTCTCGCGCCTTCAACGCGGCAGTGCCTATCCCGAACATGAATCCGTCCGGGAGGGCGAATCTTCGAGCGTTCTAGCCGCGTCATTGTTTTATCACACCACAACGGAAGAGATTGCTATATGTGATCTATAAAAAGTTAACTACGACCATCAATTATTACACAACAAGGGGCTAAAAGATCCTATTGTTACACGAAGTGACTACAAATGATATACAAATACATCCGAGTGTCACAACAGCCTTTAATTACGTGTTAACATTCTGCTTTTCACTTTGACTCTAAGAAAATTAAATGCGCAAAAGCTCTTTGTTTTTTTTTTACTATGACCAGCATAGACAATTGTAAGCTCAGAAAGACGCCGAAGAACGTCGGATCGTGCAGGCGTCTAATTGTGCCCAACGTTTTGGGCATAATTCCATTTTTACATAAAGAGACAGACAATCAAACATTTTGGCCGATCTGATCCGGTTGCTATGATTTTAATTATTCGCATCTATGTATATTTCCGCTAAAAAGTTTTCTTTATCATTCTCATAGAAATTATTATATGATTTTCATTTAAGCCCTAGGGCCTAAGACGACAATTTTAAAATAACCTATTTATTAAGCAAGAGAAGTGAAGTTTGTCATTGGGTTTACAACAAAAAAAAAACGCAATAAAAATGCTGTATGTTCACCGACCCAGGAATGTGTAGTTTCCCGGCTCCGGTTCCCCTCGAGCGCTCAGCACGCTGCGTAAACAAACCGTATTGTTTTTGGCGATGAACAATTATTGGAAGAACGTGAGATTTCACTGATATAAAGGCACAAATACGATCCACTATGTAATACAATAGGAGAAATGATATAATGTCCATACTTAATCGTTTTTTAATTTACATGTTACTAAAACATAACGTCAAGTGTTGTTTTTCTGTTATTACTTTAATCACTGGAGGCACTTTTGAAATAAAAATTTCAAAATTGTATGTATCATACTTTGCCATATTATAAACTAGGTATTACAAAGAATTCTACATTTGAGAATAAATTACTTAGCTTGGTGGATGTCAGTTTTACTTAACAGTTTCTGGCAGCTGGCTCTATATAATTAATTAACAGAGATATAATAACTACAAAGTACA
This sequence comes from Apotomis capreana, assembly GCA_947623375.1. Taxonomy (NCBI): domain Eukaryota; kingdom Metazoa; phylum Arthropoda; class Insecta; order Lepidoptera; family Tortricidae; genus Apotomis; species Apotomis capreana. Next base: position 17,695,628 of record OX392505.1, on the reverse strand, counting down.
AAACAAAGTCGCCTTCTGGTTGTCTGTCCCTATGTATGCTTAGATCTTTAAAACTACGCAACGGATTTTGATGCGGTTTTTTGATAGATAAAGTGATTCAATAGGAAGATTTATCAGCATTGCACCCGTGCAAAGCCGGGGCGGGTCGCTAGTTAGTAATAAACACAACAAATCTCATTTATTATCACATTAAACTTCACACAACTTGGATGGGCTAGCGTACACAAAATTAATTTTACTTACGTCCAAAAGTAAACAAGGTATAGAATTTATAAAATTCACATTATGAAAAACAATTCTGCTACATTTTAAACCCGCTATTTAACTGCATATATGTTTTTCATTGTACCTAGAGCAAACTAGATCCTTTAATTTGTTTTAGGTTAGCGTGAATAATTATGAATTATTTATACCTAAATTAAAAAATAATAATATAGGGTTTATGGCACCCTCAGTCCCTCACCCACATTAGCTATGTTTAAAAAAGAAAAAAAATAGAATCGTGTTCATGACATCCTAAACCAGATCCATTAATATTAATATTATGTTTCAATATATTCCAAGCATCTGTAAATATTATAAAAATATCACTGTAAATAAATAAACACACAATAACGCTCGAAAATACCTAGAGCGAAAAAGTAATATTTCCGGACGCAAGTAATTCGTTTGTCTCACCTAAGGCTCACTAGGGCAACCCTGAGAACGACTTGACTCGGGCTCGGCATTGTATAGACTAACTGAACAGTATCGCCTATTCCATGTGACAATTAAATCGCTGTCCATAATATAATAAATGCGAAGGTCCATGCAAACCCGTTTTTAAAACGTTATGCATTAAGTAAATGATAAACAAAAAAGGGACAAAAAAACAAACAGCACTGACAGTTGTTATAATTAGTTGGACAACTTGTACTTTACCTACGGCATATGAATGCAAATTCGACACAGTTTTACGAGTGTTCTAGTAATCGTGACTTTTTAATCAGTTTAGGTTTTATAATCTAATCTATAGGTACAAATAAAATGTTATTTAGTTAAATATAGCGAACCATTAGAAACAAAATTTAATTTTAATCACAAATCTTAGAGACAGATAATTTGGAGGAGGTCATACCTCAATCTTGTTAAAATAGAAATGAGTTTAATATTTGTTCTCGTTTGTAGCCTCTAAACTATACCATCCAACGTTTGGTTCTATTATCGAACCCTTACCAGCAGAAACAATATGTATGTATTTTACTCGTCAAAACCAAGAATAATAAAGTAAATAGTTCTTGGATTGAGTTCCTGGCTCCATTATTAAATCTATTATAAGACAAAAAAATATAGTATTCATTTAATTTCCATATGAAAATTAGAAGGAGGTTGGGTAAATCCATACTAATATTATAAATGCGAAAGTGTGTCTGTCTGTCTGTTACCTCTTCACGCTTTAACCGCTGAATCGATTTTGATGAAATTTGGCATGGAGATAGCTTAAGATCCGAGGAAGGACATAGGATAGTTTTATCCTGGAAATTATCCCTAAAAAGATTGAAAAGTGAGTATGTAATTCAGGATGACATTGATAACCCTGTAGGAAATGTAATGATTAGACCAACAGCACAATTGCTCTTACATTTGCTTAGGCGCTTTTAATAATCCCTTTTATTAATTAAGGTAATTAGGTGGATATCTATCGTGTTGTACGAGGTTGCTTCCATACTTCCAAGTTCCACGCGGACGTAGTCGCGGGCAAAAGCTAGTTATTTATAATTCGTTATATCGTTTGTTAGTTAGAAGTGAAGCTAATAGAAACCAGTTAATTAAAAGGTTCACATATTGTCGTGTTACCCGGTCCTCCACAGACGTGAAAGAGAGAAAGATAAGAGGAGAAAAGAAGTAGAAAGAGAAAAACAGTAAATTCAGGGTTAGGGTTCTTTATTTTCACTCAGTCACCAAGGCAGTGGGATAACGGAGTAAAGGGGAGGTTGGTAGTCCTAGGTCCGAGCGGTTGCAGATGAGGCGATGTCCGTGTAGCCTGGTATCAGTCCGTAGCAGGTGGTCACACAGGTGGTCGCAGGAAAGCGTATGTGCAGTGACAGCAGGAGAGCGTCTACGCAGTGGCAGCAGGTGGGCGTCTACGCAGTGATAGCAGGAGGGCGTCTACGCAGTGACAGCAGGAGGGCGTCTACGCGGTGGCAGCACTGGAGGGCGTATACGCAACAGCAGCAGGAGGGCGTATACGCAACAGCAGCAGGAGGGCGTATACGCAACAGCAGCAGGAGGGCGTATACGCAACAGCAGCAGGAGGGCGTATACTCAGTCGCATACACAGCGGTAGCAGATACGCAGTGGCAGCAGGTGGGCGTATTCGTAGTGACAGCAGGTGGACGAAAATGCAGTTGCAGCAGACAAGGCCTTTCAGCGTCCGAGCGAGTCAGTAGTCTTGTTTGGGGATAGCCAAAGGGGAAAAAGGGTCTCTCTTGAGTGCAGGGCCAAGCTTTGGCCCTGCACAGACCAATTTCGAGCTCCTCCTTAGTTGAGAGGCACGAGAAGACTCAATTTTGAGCTGATGGCAGCGCTTTTATATTAGGCTCGCTGACAAAATGTTCCAGAATAGATAAAAATATGAATTTTGAATTTTAAGAAGTACTAAGGCACCAGCCAAACGATAAAGTTAATACGACCTAGCTCAAATATATCCAACCTCACCGCTTTGGTAGTAAAATTACGTGAAATGGAGAATTTCATAAGACAAGACGTTGCTATGACATTTTTTCAAACAGAAATGTCATAACAAAGCTAAAATCGTATATTAGTGATTTTATACAATATATCGTTATTATAAAAGAAAAAGGAGGAGAGAAAAATGATGTAAGTAGCAGCCTGCGTCAAATTTATTTTTCCGTAATCTAGAGATTAATAAATGAATGTTTCAGGCAATATATCGAAGCAAGCGAATTATACCGAACTAACAACGTGCTAGAGAGATAAATAGAGCATTGGATGATATACGGGAACCCCGAATTTCATCGCTTAAAGGAATTACCAAGGTAAGAGAACACTACAATATGTTGGATAATATGCAGATAACACATTTTACGGCTAGAAAACTATCGTGAGACTCAAACACGTTAAGGTTACGCGCGTCATAAGTCGACTGTTCAACATTTTTGGATGGAAAAATGTTCTAAAAATCCGCAGTAAACTGTGCCTATACCGAATGAAAAATTTGCATTTACTTCCTGGTCACTAGTTGCTGCAGTGTTTGTTATTCACTATCTTTTCCGACCCTCAAGGGCGTGTCGGTGGGTAATAAATTCAATTAATTTGTCGCAACCCGCTAGGCTATCATAAATGAACGCGATTTCGCTTGTCGTGAGATATCAATTTCTCGTATGCAGAGATAAAACCTCTAGTACTGGATAATACTTAGTATCCCAAATCAAGAATCGCCACAACGACTCTTCGTGGGATGATGTTATTCAACGATTTTTGGGAGCCTTCCCACGCTGCGTCGTCTGTTAACCAATTTATCGCACTTTATTAAGTCAGCTTGAATAAGCCAGCTGGCCAGTGCTATTTGAAATAAAATACCCAACGTTATTTAAGGGCTAAATAATGGTAAATCACATTTGACTATCTAAAATGGGGATCAAACTCGCTGGGTCCCGATTTTTTAATATATTTTTACGTACGCCATACAGCCATAATTTAATTTCACAATTGCAATTGTCCGTACTGTCAAATTTTGCATGATGAATTGAGTAATTTTGTAGGTGTAGACTAGAAAAAACCGGTCAAGTGCAAGTCGGACTCGCGCACAAAGGGGCACTGCATATTGTTCTAACGAAAAGAGAAACTGTACTGAGTGATAAAATTAAGAGCCCACCAATGCACCCCAGCTAGAGCGATTTGGTACCCCGCACCCCTCAACGCCGCTCCAATACCTACATCGAGTACATTATCTCTTTTTTTAATATATACATATTACAAATATAAAAAAAACTTTAATACGCATGGTAAAAAACGATGTATCAAAATACAGAAGTGCGTGACGTGTGACATAGGGCCGTCGTGGTTCCGTTTTTCCTTTTAATATACGGAACCCAAAAAAAAAAAATTTGGCCAATAAAATATAACCATGCAATTGCAGAACTTTTAATAAATACACATAACAATGTAAATCCTGTTTGACGGCTTATCTGGATCATAAATGGAATAATTATAACGATAATCGTGCACAGAGATAAGCACATCAAATAATGTCTAGTTGGGATGTAACGATAGTTGTTTTACTAAGATAATGTATGTAAATATCATTCACCCAATTTCGGTGTGTTTAGTAAAAGATGATAACTTAATCAATCGAACAGTATTGCGAGCTATGTAATAAGAAGAGGGTATTAGCATAACAAAACGGGAAGTTATAGAGATATATAGATCTGCACTGCTAGAGGTGCAACTGTGGCTCTCGACTCTTTCTCGTGCAAAATATATTACCTATCTCTTTCTGTAAAAGTACTGTGAGAGAGTGACGGGTGACGCTAAGTCGCGCGACAAGAGTCGCGAAGCATTGTTGTGCTAGACGGGCAGGTGAAACCTAAGACGTGATACCAAATAATGTTACCTTCTGACTATACTCACAATAAGGATGATCATCATCATGATGGCATTTTAATGGTCCAATCTTGGATGCAGGCAGGGAAGGAAGGTCTTCTTCTTCCACAGTGCTTTACTCATCCAGTCTCGATCCACGTATCGTCGAATGTCGTCCTCACAGTGCTGCAGTAGCCTACCCTCTGGCGTCAGCTCTGGGTCTCCATTCACGGATTCGTCTTCTCCATTTTTGTAAGGTACTCAGCCCACGCCTATGCTTTTTCATCGCTAAGACAGCTATAACGTCTTTCATTTTCCTCTTACATCGCATGTCTTTTACGCAGAAAATTGCTGAGAAATTCCGAGTCTCGCAGATGAGAATGGGGAGAGCGATGCTTGAGATGACCCTGCTTGTACCTACTACAGTTATATAAATAAAAACAGCTTAATTCGTCATAAAATAAAGAAAACAATCTAAAAAGTAAAAAGACTTTGAAATAGGAGACTTTATAGGTACGCAAATTAGCAGATATTTTTTACCTACCATAAGGCAATTTTAAATAGTTTCCAAAATTTCTCAACAACAAAACAGTAATTGAAAATAACTGACATGTATTGTCATGTCAGATCTGTCTTGTCGTGAAATATTCTATAATATCTAACTAATGTTTTATGCTGATTAAAGCCTTGTTTCCTAAGGTTCTGTCGTTTAAATGTATCAATTTAATCAGCATAATTTAAAATGACTGACAAAGAAATAAAATCTCCGACATGTGGTTCCAGTCTTGTGCCAACTCAGAATATCTCCATGACTCGCTACTTACGGCCCGACCGGTTCGATGTCGAGCCTAATACAACTGCCGTTGATATCAAATGGTTACACTGGTTTGCTACGTTTAAAAATTTTCTAGAAGAGGATCAAACAATAACGGAACCCGCCCGTCTGAAGATTCTCATCAATCACCTGTCACCAACAGTATACTCATTTATTCGTGACTGTTCTACTTACTGTCAAGCGGTATGTCAGCTTGAAAAAGTATATGTTAAGCCTAAGAATATTATTCTTTCACGCCATCTACTTATGACTAGAAAGCAGCGCCCGGACGAATCGATTTCCGACTATTCCCGCGCGCTTAAACTTCTTGCTCATGAATGCAAATTTGAACAAGTATCCGCACAAGAACATGAGGATCAAAGCATAAGAGGTGCATTCATCGCGGGAATCACGTCTCAGAAAATAAGGGAGCGTCTCTTAGAAAACTTGACTATTACTTTAGAAGAAACACTTAACCAAGCTACGTCGCTCGAAGCAGCTGAGCGTAGCTCAAAAATAATAGCAAATAATTCGGACACAGTACTTAACGCGCTTCCCGTAACTGTGGAATCAAGTGATAATATTCTAGTTCAGTCAAGTCTTGCTGCAACAAGTCCGCAACAGCGTAGGAAATGTTTCTTTTGTGGTGGTAGCGTACATCAAAGAATAAAATGCCCCGCATTTCACGCTACTTGCCAACTTTGTGGTAGAAAAGGCCACTTTGCGAACGTTTGCAGGAGCGGTAAGCCTTTACCGATCAATTCAGTCATAGCTGACTTGCCCTCAAGACCGGCTCAACCGCCCGGTACTATAGCGAGTTTGACTGCGATCTCTGCCGCTTCACCATCCAGTCTTATCAAAGCAACTGTTCCAGTGACTATAAACGAAATACGCGCTGATGCTTTGATTGACACGGGGAGCTCAATCAGCTTTATCAATAAAGATTTAGTCAATGTTATGAATCTGAAGCAAAAACCTTGCAAGCAAACAATTACATTGGCTTCTCTCAATTACGTGTCTTTTGTAGAAGGAATGTGCTTCGCGACCATTAAGCTCAAACAACACACTTACAAGCAAAGACCGCTATTAATAGTAAATAATCTATGTGCAGATATAATTGTCGGTCATGACATTCTCAAAGACCACTCTAGTCTAGAACTGCGTTTTGGTGGTAATAAAGATCCCCTGCAGATTTGCAACGTCATGGAAGCCTCTGTCCCGCCAGCATCGGTCTTTACAAACTTGTCACCTGAGATTAAACCGATAGCTGTCAAATCAAGGCACTATTCTGAAAAGGACAGAGACTTTATAGATCAAGAAATTTCAAAACTCTTGGAGGACGGCGTAATAGAGCCTAGCGTATCCCCTTGGAGGGCTCAAGTACTAGTTGCAGGTGGTGGGACACATCGCAAACGTCTCGTAATAGACTACTCTCAAACAATTAACAAGTATACGTTGTTGGACGCCTACCCATTACCCAATATAGAAAATATCGTATCCAATGTTGCAAAGTTCAATTACTTCAGTCAAATTGATCTCAAAAGCGCTTATCACCAGATTCCAATTTTAGAGAGAGAAAAACTATATACAGCATTTGAAGCGGGTGGAAATCTGTATCAATTTACCCGAATTCCATTTGGCGTGACTAATGGCGTGGCTGCGTTTCAAGTAACCCTGGACTTCATAATCAAAACAGAAAAATTACAAGGTACTTTCGCATATTTGGATGACGTCACTGTGTGTGGCCAAAACAGAGAAGATCATGATAAGAATCTCAATAAATTCATGACAGCTGTAAATAAATACAAATTAACTCTGAACGAGAAGAAATGTACCTTTGGTGTAGATACTATTAGTCTTCTCGGATACACAATAAAGAATAACTCGAGAGCCAGATCGCGAGAGGCTGAAACCACTGCTAGACTTACCTCTGCCCACTAACGCAAGTGAACTCAAGCGAGCTTTGGGATTGATTGCCCACTACGCTAAGTGGATTACTAAATTTTTCGAAAAATTACAACCATTAATTGGTGTTTCAACTTTCCCCTTAAGCGATTCGGCTGAGACTTCTTTCAAGGAATTAAATTCAGATATTGCTAAAGCGTGTCTTGTGGCTATTGATCCCAATGAGACCTTTACAGTGGAAACAGACGCTTCTGAGTTCGCAATAGCCGCTAGTCTCTCTCAGAAGGGCCATCCTGTCGCCTTTTTCTCACGCACGTTATCCGAATCCGAACGTAAACAATCGTCGGTTGAAAAAGAAGCCTGTGCCATTGTAGAAAGCTTACGAAAATGGAGACATTATCTTATTGGTAAACATTTTTTGCTTGTTACTGATCAACAATCGGTCGGATTTATGTTCAATCAAAAACATACAAACAAAATTAAAAATGAAAAAATTGAGCGCTGGCGCCTTGAAATGTCATGTTACAAATATGACATCGTTTATCGACCCGGGAAGGAAAATATTGTAGCAGATGCTCTGTCGAGAGTATATGCATGTACCTTAATCATAACAAGCTAAAAGAACTACATGAATCTCTTTGCCATCCCGGTATCGTAAGAATGGCGCACTGGGTTCGTATGAAGAATTTACCATATTCTTTGAATGACATTAAAACAATGACTGCGTCCTGTCGAGTTTGTGCCGAAATAAAACCTCGTTTTATGCGAACAAAAGGGCACCTGATAAAATCTACTATACCATTTGAGAGGTTGAATATTGATTTCAAAGGGCCCTTACCAAGTAACACGGGCAAAAAGTACCTGTTGACAATAATCGATGAATACAGTCGATTTCCATTCGCATATGCGTGTAAAGATATGACTTACGCTACGGTAATCAATTGTTTCAAAGATTTATTTTACATATTTGGCACGCCGCTTTATATACATAGTGATAGAGGTAGCTCATTCATGTCCGAAGAATTACGACATTTTTTTATAAATAATGACACAAAATGTGGTATTACCACATAAAAAAATAAAGAATCGATAAAAAGATTCTATACAAATAATTACGACAATTCTTAGCGTCTCTTGGCGTTGCTTGCAGTCGTACGACGCCTTACAATCCGGAAGGTAACGGGCAAGTAGAACGTCTCAATGGCACCCTGTGGAAGACCATACAATTATCTTTGCGTTCTAGAGCCCTACTTACTGAGAATTGGGAGCAAGTTCTAACAGTATCTTTACATGCCCTACGATCGCTCCTTTGTACGTCAACTAATGCAACGCCTCATGAGAGGCTATTCTTGCACCCGCGTCGATCTTCAAATGGAGAGTCTTTACCCACGTGGCTCGTGCCAGGCCCAATCCTTATGAAGAAAAATGTACGCAATAAAACTGATCCCTATGTTGAAGAAGTGGAACTTCTTCAAAGTAACCCTAACTATTCTTTTATAAGAACACAAGAGGGCCGAGAAACTACTATTTCAAATAGACAGCTTGCACCACTCCCAGTTCCCGAACCTGAGCTTCAGGAATCAGTTTCTGAAGACGACGAGCTGGAGATGCTCGATGCCGAATCAACACCTTCTGTCGGTTCACAGGAGCTCGAGGCTGAGCCTGCGCCAGAGATGCCGCGTAGATCTGGACGAGGGCGCCGCCTGCCTCAACACCTGCAGGACTACCAGCTGTAGTCTCTAGGAGGGGGTGAATGACATGTATTGTCATGTCAGATCTGTCTTGTCGTAAAATATTCTATAATATCTAACTAATGTTTTATGCTGATTAAAGCCTTGTTTCCTAAGGTTCTGTCGTTTAAATGTATCAATAACCATGTGTATATACTATACAAACACAAACGCACTTTAGACCTCACTTTTTACTGCCAAAATGGCAATTTCTTATTTTCCCCACACAAATATTACTTTACGACGATGACATTAGTACCCAACAACCAACATAGAAATGATATAACGTCTCTGTAGCCAAGCGTTTCAGCGCTCCGTAGGAATGTCGAACTTTACTGGTAACTTCTTCACACAATGGATTGCTACCATTGTATTTGGTCAGGAGATACGACCACTAATAGTTTACTTTTGATTGGTTAGTTACGCGATTAATAATAATATATTTAAAGACAACCGCAACTTCCTTCGCGCGGGAAAGTTTAAAATGTTGGCTCAATAAGAGTGATAATTTCGAATACAAACATTAATTTAATTTACAATGCATGTGCTCGAAAGGAGCGTTTCTTTGAAATTCCTGTGCGTAAAGTACCACTTTTCAACACTAGTACTTTTTATTTCTGCGTCTGACAAACAAAATGCAATTAATAATTATGTAGAGTTGCGAAACAATAAATTAAAATTAAGTAGCACAAAATGTAAACAACTGCCTTTCTGCTAAATCAAAAGAAAAAATACTCATTGTATATAAAGTTCCTTGAAAATACAATGAATGATTTCTTAACTAATGGACAACTATCCATTAGTTAAGAAATTATTCAAACAAGATCCTATTCATATTGAGCTTTCCTTGGAAATTACATATTATATTACTGTATCAATCAATCGGACGACCTTTACATTAACCTACTAGTATAGCATTGAAGATAAAATGCACTGTACCATTTATTTATGAACAAAGAACACCAAAATACCTGCCTTCGTACTTGGTTGGTGCCTTTCAATTATTCTTTAGAACAATATATATACCAAATTTAACAGTTTGCAGGTAGAATAGGAAAGATTGTCCTTTCAGTTCTTAAGAAAATCAATAGGAAACAAACAGATTGATGTGAAACGTCAATCGTTAATAGTTTTAAAGTAAGAGATAGGACTTTTATTCCATGAGCCCAAACATAACATACTAGAACTCGAAATCTACAGAGGACCTTTAATGAAAATGAAATAGTCAAACCTTTGATATCACGGTAAAAAAGAAAAACATAATTCTGCTCAACATTTTAATTTTGATGCCGATTTTAAACTCCCTAAATTGCAGCATGCAGCTATTGCGTCAAGATAAAGGCAACATTGTAGCAATATAGCTATATAGCATTACAGCGTAACCATACTGCATATTTTGAATAGGAGTCCATTAGATCACGAGCAAATTGCAATGAATATTGATGATAATAAATAATTGATAAAGGCTGCCGGCTGGTCGGAATGCGGGTGATATCTCAGTTCGTTATCCTTAATCATATTATTTTTATGGCTCCGTAATAAAAAAGAATAACCCTTAATCACTCATCTAAGTAATTTAGAACAGAAAAAGGAGTTATGGTGCTCCCACACAGGCTGTTACAAGTGTTATATAACATTATAAAACACGATAACATTGTTAAACACTTTATAACTTTTGTTACAACTTGTTAGATGTTGTAAACGCTCCCACATTGATATAAAAATGTTATATAACTTATAAACAATGTTATAAAACAAAAAAATGTTTTATAACAATGTTATATTACTTTATAACAAATGTAATGAATGTTACAATGTTATGCAACATTTACAATAATTATCGGGAGAGTGCAATACGAACGGGACGCATTTACTTAAAGTTGTCATTCGCATGTGAAACTGCAGTTTATTACGGTGTTTAATTATGAGCAAAATGACAACTCTTAATTTGAGTAACGACGATGTTTTCAAGCTTATTGACATGTTTCAAGGAAGAGATGCCCTGTGGAATACATTGTCAGAAGATTACATATAACATCTAACAAGTTATAGTGACACAATGTTATACTAGTGTGGGAGCACCTGCAACTTGTTAACTTGTTGCAATTTGTTCTAAAACATTTTATATGTTATATAACACGGTAACAATGTATAACATTTGTTATACAATGTTATATAACAAATGTTTTATAATGTTATATAACACTTGTAACAGTCTGTGTGGGAGCACCATTAGTTAAGAGGCAAACACAAATCGATATTGTTTAATTAGGTCTGGTGGCTTCTTTTCCCGACAATAGGCTAGTTTACTAAAAAAATATAATTCGTCTATCAGTTAGATTATCAAAAGAATTTGGACACGTGGTTTTTATTTTGTCAATCAAACAAAACATTACGAAGATATAGTCCGTTAAAGTTCCGCGTGACGTCACGCAGTGCTACATTTTCTTTCCAATCATGACGTCACTAATCCCCACTCCCAAACTTAGAAGCTTTTTTTTTTATTTCAATGTGAAATTCTGACGAAGGTCAATTTTCTTTGCATGTAGCGCTCTCAAGAATTCTATATTCCCACAGTTCAATATTATTGTTTAGCATTTTTGCTGAGTACGTGAAACCAATAACTATTGTAGCGTTAAAAATCGCTACATGTTTATTCTAAACTGTTGTAGCTAGCCGTTATTACTTATACCGCCATCTGGCCAATTTTATCGGTATTATCTTGTGCAAGTGTTGACGTCTTTTGAGGTCTAGATAATGGTTTTGCTACGAGCTAATATCACGCTTGGCAGTTTCGGCTACGATGTGCAGGTGGTGTTGTTATTAACCCTCATGGCTTGCTGTTGCATAAGCTGATGATATGCAAGAAGTTTTTTATAACCTTTTTGTTCAGCGGTTTTCTTTTTATTATTTAAAATTCATATTGTGAGCGTGTTTTATTTTGGATCGATAATTTTGACGACGTCAATTCTGTTTCTGGATTCATGGTGAAATGGTGTGTTTACTCCTGAAGAGCTAAATATCAAGTGTTTCTGGACTGTGTAGTGGTCTGTTTATTAATTCTGTGGTTGCGCTGATGAGCGTCTGTTGTTTGTGCGAGGAATATGAACTTGTAATTTGGGATATCCACCCGGAGATGCTATATCTTGTGATGGTGTGTTCAGGTGAGTTGTGCCGTCTACTGCGCTTCCAATTCCTTTTTGCGTGATTCGTTTACGTAGGCCTTTATTTTAAATTTTGTGATTTCTTTTTAGGTTCCAACTTTTCTCTAAAAAGGATTTCGGATTGTTAAAGCCAGTTCACTCTCCTGGACTGGGTAAGTTTCATATTATTCTATTTGGTTCTTCAGTGGCGTAACAGTTTGCTTGTAAGGACTAGTATTTACCTTCTTAAATATTCCATAGCTTCCGGTTACGGGCTGATCATCTCAGGCCCTGCGCACTATTTCGACGAGCAACTCCGAGTGCGGTGTTCGGCTGGCCTGGAGGCTGTTGTCAGCGGCTCTATTACCGCGCGCAACTCACGGCTTGGTTGAAGACAGATACCAACGGCTGCGACCAACCTTCGGGACATTCGTGGGTCACAACCATGGATTATTTACGCGTGGAACGCCATACGTAACGTTTATAGCATTTAAGGCTAGGAGCATAATAGTGTATAGTTTACTTTCTGTTAACTTAACGTGCAGGTTTGACTTTTATTGTTGGAAATTTCCTCCAAATTCCAAAGCTACCTCTATGTCAGGTGAATTATCTTTTTAAACGTTCATTTTTCGGCTAAGCTCACCCATTTTCATCTCATTTCACCACGCCTCACCACCTTTTAGTGACCTATGCCGATCATATGAAGGTGTAGATAAGTACGGAGTTTCCACTTGGATCTGGAACCACTTAAAATCTTTCTATTCAACAATAATCACGTCTACGCTAACTGCGTCCTACAGATCTGACTATACCGGTTACAATATATTTTAGCCTGTGCGAATAAACCTTTTTTTATATTTTGACCTGCCCTTAGCAGGCCCGTGCTTTGTCGTTGTGAACTTGTTATTATCGGTGTTAGTTATTTTATGTCAACTAATTTAAACATATTCGGCTTATTATGAAAAATAAATTTTAACGTAAAAACTACGCCTTATTTATTTTTAAGTGATATGTAGTAGCGTTTTGCAGCAAATGGCGCCCGAACATATGTGAGTAACCCTGGTTTATATATCTTTTTTGGAATATTTTGGGATTTAATTTTTTTTTGTTGTGTCAGTGGATGGTGACCTTAATCCAGTCGCGGTTATAAACTTTTTATTCTTTTCCAGCTAAAACAATCTTTTCCCAACGCCTCGAGATGATTTGATGTACCAACTCCATTTGACATACCACCGTACCCTGTCACTGCGACGGAAGTCTAGGATTCAACCCTGCCGCTGTTTCGTCCGTCTGAAGTTACAATTATTTATGATGTTAATTGTTTTTTGACATTTTAATTTTAAAGAATTTGTTCTGCGAAACATAACTGGTTTCTTGCTGATTTTAATTGCGTTTTTTCATTTAATCCCATAATTGAACCCCGTGTTATTTATTGGTATTTAGAAACCCGTAGTTTGAACCCGTAGATATTAGGGAATTCTTCATTACGGTAAGTCAGACGTAGTTCTATTTTTAAGGTAACGCTTTGGTCATTGAGATTTATCCTTTGTTGTCGTTGACTTATACAGGATTCGTTTCGCTTCGATTGCTTAAATTTGTTTCTGCGATATTGCACAGCTTGTCACCTGGATATTCACTATGTCGCTGCGTATGGATGAGGGTTCTATCGGTGATACGCCTCGCGCTCGCTCGGAGTGGGGTGCACAAGGACCTAGGGTGTTAGATCAGCAGTTCCATGATGAAGAAGAGGAACAGTTCTTCGATTCTGAGCCTCGATTCCAGCCTATACGCGAAGCGGTATTTCAATCCCCAGTGCCATCGAAGGGCGAGTCTTTGACCAAATGGAACTTCGTTTTTTCGGGCGAAACGTGTGTTCGCGAATTCTTCTTTAGAGTTAAAGAAGAAGCTTTGGCTCGCAATGTACCCCCTTCTTATGTGGTAAGGCGCTTTCATGAGCTGTTGGCAGGTAGCGCATTAAAATATTTTAGGTCAATTAGGTTCCCTTCTTTATTATATCCGACACTAAAATCCGCCTTCCTAAAGACTTTTGACGTTGCGGATTATGACTTTAAGGTTTAAAGTCAACTCCGTGCTCTTTCACAGAAGGCTAACCAGTCGGTAGTAGACTTTGTAATTCAGGCGCGGGGCCTTAACGCCAAACTTCGTTCCCCTGTATCTGAAGATAGTTTATTTAATATAATTAAATACGGTATGAATCCCAGGTATCATCCTTGCCTCGCGACTAATATAGTTAGAGATATTGACGGATTGCTGGAAGCATCCAGGAACTTTGAAGCTTTCCAGGGCTCACGTCCGGCGCGGTTGGCAGTAGCACCAGTAAATACCGTCGAGTCGAACAGTTCTAGCGCCCTCGTTTGCATGAAGTGTGAGGCGACCGGCCACAATTATCGTAACTGTCCGAGCGTTAGCCAGGCGGTATGTTTTAAATGTAGGCGCGTAGGAACGATCACCCGTGACTTTCTATCCTGTAACCCTTCCACGTTAAAAAACGTATCGATGGCGCACTGAGGGGTCCGTCAGTGTCGCCTGTTGTTGTTAATAGGATGCGTGACAACAGATTATTTATTGAAGTTACTATTGCCTATCACCCTGTTAAGGCTTTGCTTGATTCTGGTGCTCAAATTTCACTTATCGATGTCGACCTTTTGTCGGAACTCGGTTTAACTTATCACAACAACGTTCGACCAAATGTTGTATCTGCCGACAACTCACCTATCGACATTTTTGGTGGTTTGGACATCCCTATTGCCTTTAACGGTGCTCGTTTTTTACACTCGTGCCTAGTAAGCAGCAAACTGCCGACACCATTCATTTTAGGAATCGAATTTTGGAATTCTTTTGGGCTTACGGACATCTTGAAGGATGCGTTCTCTGGTGGTGAGACAGGGAGGCTTTTTGGCCCGTCACCTGGCCATTCTGGATTGGACCGTCCAGTGGTGAGCGAGGTGCGTTATATCCACCCACGCACAGTGCTTTCGTCGGATCAAGAGGCTAGTCTCCTAGCGGTTATTGGGGAATTCGAGGAAATCTCTTCCGAAAAGGCCGGACTTGGTTGTACTACATGGCTTTCTCATAAAATTGAGACGGTTGGCTCTCCTATTCGCCAACGCTATTATCCGTTATCGCCGGTCAAGTTGAAGGTTCTCAACGAGGAGATTGACAAGATGTTAGAGTTAGGGGTTATCCGCCCGTCGCGATCGCCTTGGGCTTCTCCTGTAGTCATGGTCACCAAGAAGGACGGTAGTGTGAGATTCTGCGTCGACAGTAGGAAGCTGAACAGCGTCACCATTCGGGATTCTTATCCTCTCCCACGCGTCCAGGACATCTTAGACAACTTACGCGGTGCCAAATATTTGACTTCGCTCGATTTTAGAAGCGCTTTCTGGCAGATCCCGTTGGCTGATAAGGCAAGCTGCGAGAAGACTGCTTTCATCGTTCCGCAGCGGGGTCTCTTCGAATTTGTACGCCTTCCTTTTGGACTTACAAATGCGGCGTCCGAGATGCAGAGGCTCACTGACATGATCGTTAACTTTGAATATACTCCAGAGTCTGACGACTTCATTTTTGGTTACGTTGACGATCTCATCTTAGTTTCACGGGATTTTGACAGCCATCTTCGCCTCATCCGTCAGGTTCGTGACAGGTTAAAAGAAGCTGGGCTCACTGTCAATTTAAAAAAGTGCGAGTTCTGTAAGTCAGAGTTGAAGTATCTTGGCTACATCGTCAATGAGCAGGGACTCCAGACTGATCCGAAGAAACTCGAGGCGATCAGAGATTACCCGACTCCTTCGAGTGCTAAGGCTCTCCGCGCTTTTATCGGCATGTGTTCTTACTATCGTAGGTTTGTGGATGGCTTCTCGTCGATAATAGCTCCTCTTACGGCGTTGATTGGAAAAAGGAAGGGTCGTGATCCCATTGACTGGAATACTAGCGCTGCTGCGGCTTTCGTGAAATTAAAAGATGCTTTGATGAACGCACCGTTAATGGCTTGCCCCGATTTCTCGAAGCCTTTCATCCTGCAGTGTGACGCTAGTCAGGTTGGCCTAGGTTCAGTTCTAGCACAGGAATTTGACGGGGTTGAACACCCAATTGCTTATTATTCCCGTTTGTTTACTAAGGCTGAACGTGGTTACGGTACTACTGAGCACGAGCTTCTCGCGGTCATCGATTCTATCAAGCATTTCCGCGGTTATCTCGATGGGATGAAATTTAAGATCATTACCGATCATATCGCTCTCAAGTGGCTAATTACCCTCGATAACCCTACTGGACGATTAGCTCGTTGGGCTACCTTGATTTCCCAGTATAACTTCGAGGTTGAGCATAAGAAGGGCGTCTTGAATGTCGTTCCTGATGCCTTGTCACGGGCTCAGGTTGGGCTTGTTTCCTATACGCGCGGTGCTGATCCTTCTGGAGATCCATGGTACGAGCGCATCCATCAGGGCGTGAGAGAGACACCTCAATTGTTCACCGCCTATTCTCTGCGTGATGGTGTCTTAATGCGTAGGGTCGTGGTGGACAATCCTTTAGCTCCCAACCCATGGCGGATTGTTCTACCCTCGACAAGAACTAGGGAGGCCGTTTCTGAAATCCATAACGGATTCCCTAACGTGCATCCTGGCGTTATGAAGACGTACCTGAAAGCCCGTGATCTATATTATTGGCCGTATATGTACCGTGATGTTGCTAGGTTTCTTAGGGAGTGCGACGTTTGTAAGGCGTTTAAGATCGCTAACTCGCAATCACGCGGGGAACGACTATATCCTCGTCCTGTCACCGCTCCAATGGATCTCCTGTCGATTGATTTAATTGGACCTATGGCTGACGGTCGCAACGGCTACCGGTATATTTTAACAATGGTCGACGTTTTGGAGTTTACTCCTTAAGAATCGATTTTCATATATAAACCCGGGGTATGAAAAATATGAGGTGTAAAATCGAACGTATCTGCCGTGCTAATTTAAAAAGTCGTATCTCAGTATACGATCGGGGTAAAAATACGACTTCGTTATTTCGCAGGTTATGCGTTACGCGTTATAGACTAAGATCCCGATATAAAATAACCTTCACCGAGATGTTTATTTGATGAAATGTATTTTATATTTAATTTAATATGTCAATAATTATATTGCATATGGGTTGCCTAACAAATTTTAGTCCAGGGTATGTTTAATAAATAATAAAAAAAAATTGTTTTAAACATTTCACCGGTTTGATTAATATTAGATAAATTCTATACCAATCGAAAGTATGAAGCCCATAGAATATGCAAACGTTAGGTTGCCTATTCTTTTCCCGTCACAACTATTGGGTAGCCAGGTATAAACAGGTAAATCTATACCTACTAGCATTTTGCAAATGTCTGATTGTTGAATTGAAATTAAATAAAATTAAAGATTATTTAATTATTAATTTATCTAATAATCAAATCGGTGAAATGTAAAAAAAAAAAAAAATAATTTTAAACTAAACATACCCTGGACTAAAATTTGTTAGGCAACCCATATGCAATATATTTATTGACATTTTAAACTAAATATAAAATACATTTCATCAAATAAACATCTCTGTGAAGGTCATTTAACGCTTAACGCATAACCTGCTAAATTAAGAAGTCGTATTTTTACCCCGATCGTATACTGAGATACGACTTTTTAAATTAGCACGGCAGATACGTTCCAAAAATATAAGTCTTGCGAAGATTGACGTTTGGTTGTCAAAGGCGACGGTTGAAAATTTTATCAAATTTTATTTTATTTATAAGTTAATTCAGTTTTAGAGTCCTTTTCGCTGTTTTTGCGATGAGTGAGTCAAGTCGAGGTGTCGTGAGTGATACGTCACTTTTAGAATGTGGGCAGCGGGCAGCTCCGTCGTGGCTATCTGAAGTGGAGTTTGAT
This sequence comes from Apotomis capreana, assembly GCA_947623375.1. Classification (NCBI taxonomy): domain Eukaryota; kingdom Metazoa; phylum Arthropoda; class Insecta; order Lepidoptera; family Tortricidae; genus Apotomis; species Apotomis capreana. The sequence goes on along the minus strand of OX392505.1, from coordinate 17,677,534 downwards.
AATAAGGCAGGGCCGAGTCAATCGGATATTGTATCGGACGCTGAGTCCATGTCGGATGTGCGGCATATAGCGGTGAAGCGTGCTTGTGGTCTGAGCGACGAAAGCTGTGGTTGTAGTGATAGTTTTATCACAATAGGCAGGAAACCTAAACGCTTGCGGGTTTTAGCAACCGCCAAAACGCAGCTGGAGCCGGACGGTGTGCCTGACAAGCTATTTGAAGTTTATATAGTGTCAAAAGAAGATTTACCGAAACAGATTGGTTTGGCAAAGTTGCTGCAATTTAAGGGTATAAAAGGAATTTTATCCGTCAAGTTTATGGGTCCACGTAAAGTTCGCATACAGTTTAACTCTAAGGATGATGCGGAGAAGCTTCTGGCTTCTCAGGAGTTTAACAATGAGACGAGACGTTCTTATTGGTCTAATATGGCATGCTGCACTTATGGAATTATAAGGCAGGTTGAGGAAGACGAATTTTTAAAGAATATTGAAGGGTCTGAAGACATTTTGTCAATATGTAGACTGAACCGTTTGGATCATGATGGGCGTTGGGTTAAGGCTGAAACTATTCGTCTGTGTTTTAAGGGAACTTCTTTACCGCCATATGTTTATGCCTACGGTTGCCAATTTAGGGTAAATCAGTACACTTTCCCGGTTACCCAATGTTCAATATGTTGGAAGTTCGGTCATCTGAGCAGGTTTTGTCCTACTACTAAAGTTACTTGTCCGAAATGCGGCGGGGAGCATGCCAATGCGAAACGACTATTTTTAGATGCATTAATTGTAAAGGCAGCCATATGGCCTTAGATAAGTCGTGCCCGGTTTTTGTGAAGGAGTAAGAAATTCGCAGGATTATGTCTGCTGAGGGATGTATATATAAACGGGCTTTTTGGTTGTATATGCAAAATAAGGATACGGATGTTTGTAGTCAGGATGCGCCATCTGTTTTTGAGAATGACTTAAGTTTTGGAAAGTCATATAGAGATGCTGTTTTGTCGAAGCCGTTACAATCTAAAGAGTCTGAAGATTCTGTCTGTCAGGCTGAGGGCCAGCGATCAGTAAGTCAGTACAGATTAGAGAGCGAGCCACAACAAGAGGTTCGTAAGCCGCGGAAGTCAGAAAGAGTAACAGATGTGAAGAGGTCCGAGTGTCTATTGGTCAATCAGCCTACTATTGAGCGGGCTGATATGGAACATCAAAGACAAAATAAGGACAAGAAGAAGAGACGTATTACTTTTGAAAGGCTGGTTGAGAAGACGAAGGATATTTTGTTTTCTACCGAAAGTTGGGAGGAGAAGTTCAAAACGCTGTTTGGAGCTGTTGTTAAGGAGATTTTGGATTTATTTAAGGATTTTTTTAAGGAAGGCGATTTTGTACGTTTGTTTTTGTCTAATGTAAATGGTCTAATACCAGATCTTTCTTGAATGTAATGTTCCATTCAATATTGGCGGAACCCTTATCGGAATCGGCTAAATTTGTATACAGTTTTTTTTATGTAAATAGTGTATACAAAAGTTGTTTTCGTGTACATATTAATTTTAAGTTTATACGGTTTATGTTTTTATTTATCTATGTCTTTTAGATGAATGATGTTGTGTATTAGGCCTGCTGGAGCTGGCATGTTCATAAAAATGATCAAAGCTCCTTAATTAATAGATTAAAAAAAAAAAGTATTGCGATACTACGGTAGAAAGGTCGTATCTTTGTATGGATTTCATAGTAAGATACGGTTTTTTTTCCGTAGCACTGCAGACTGTAGTAACTAAACTAGCCGCTCGAGGGCGCTTTACATCACGCTTCCTTATTTAGTTACTACTCATGATCTCTCCAATTTGTTAAAAATTAATCGGAAGTAAATTTTCCTTGTAAAATATTGTAATTTTGCTGTATATTATACTCGTATATTAATATTATGTAAGTGCCTACCTTATCGTTCTTGTTTGCAGCACCCAACAGGGTACATAATGTGATACCTACTTAAACTATTTACTAATCATTATGTGCAATAAACGTATTGAGTATTGAGTATATATTTTATAATCGTTCTTAAGGCCAGGCGCGCACCACGATTTTAGTCGCGCGATAATTTTGTCGCGTAAATGCAAGATATGGGTTTATATGAGAGTGTGCGCACCACGATTTTCATAAACCCAGAAGTACGCTTATTTCTGCGACAAAATTATTGCGCGACTAAAAAAAAATCGTGGTGCGCGCCTGGCCTGAAGAGTAAACTCCAGTCGTGCGTCGGAGCTGACACTGACACACACACTTTTTTTTACTAAATTTGTATGGTTAGCGCCACTAAAAAGTGTGAGTGCGGAGTCTATTACTACGGCGCTCGAGAATGAGGTCTTTTTACGTTATGGCATTCCGGCGAATATTTTGTGTGATAATGCGTCTGTTTTCCATAGTGTGCAGTTCCTTGGATTCTTAACGGGTTATGGCATACCACACCCTTGCTATACTCCGTATTATTCACCTCAAGCAAACGTTGTCGAAAGATACAATCAGGTTGTTATCACTACCCTTAGTATTTTGGTTGAAGGCGATCAGCACAGTTGGCCGAATCATTTACATAGGGTGGCTCTGTATCTGAATTCGTGTATCAATTTGGCTACATCGTATACTCCTAATTTCCTAATGTACGGTCGCGAGTTACCGATGGTTCGGGAACGTGTCGATGGTCAGGCTTTGGACCAAGAAGTGGGACCTAGCCGGGCTGAACGCGCAGCGAATCTTCAAACACTCCGCGAAGTATATGAAAGGGTTTCGGATTCTATGGTGTTGGCTTTCCACCGTAACGCTAGGAAATTCAATTCGAATCGTAGGTCCGTTAGGCTCAATGTCGGGCAGTTGGTTTGGCGCAGGAACTTTCAGAGGGGGCCGCCAGATCCACTCAGAGGAGGCAAGTTTGCACCGCGTTTTACGCAGTGTAGGATAGTGAGGCGCATTTCCCCACAGGTGTATGTGTTGGCCGACATTGATACAGAACACGTGGGCACGTACCACATTAAGGACATTTTGAAGTAGTTTATTCATTAGGGTCACTTCCTAGGGGGGTTTAACCCGGTTGTTTTCTTCCAAATTCTAAGAAGCGCGTTCGTCCGCTCTCCTCTTTTGGATGTTTATCCCGTATTTTTTGTCATAACGTTGTTTTTATTCCTCCAAATTCTAAGAAGCGCGTTCGTCCGCTGACACCTTTTCATTGGTTCTTTAATTCGATTTCTTTAAGCATTATTGATGTTTCCTTACAAGTGGAAGTGGTTTGGCTGACTTCCCGCTTGAGGAACATTTCCTCAAATTGCTGATTGCCAACCTGTGTTTTCTTTTCGGTCGAAGTAGGCTTCCTTTTGTCAAGGGTCCCCTGAGACAGACGTAGTTTATAGGTTAGGTTTCTGGCTGTATAGTTTATTATTAGCGTAGTTCAAGTCGTTAGGTTTAGGTCATGGGCCTTGTACCCGTTTAATTTTCCGGACTTGGCTATTTCTCCGCCTCTTGGCGTTTGGTTTGGTCTACCGATATTTATCGGTTTCCTTGAGCGCGTGTATGAGGGGTTTCGATTTTGCGCTCACGCGAGTCCAGCCTCATCTCGATTTTTCGGTTGGTACCGCGTTTCAAGTTCTTACTCGGATTGTTCTCTTGGATTTGATTCCTAGTTTAAACTTAGGTGTTTGTCTTGACAGCGCCGCATTGGTTATGACACTTTTGAAGGTATGGTTTAAGGGGTGTTGTCCCGGCGCTAGTCGTTGGACAAGCTCTATCCCGTTTAGTGCGTGTGGATACGGTTGGAACCAGTTCCCTGATTCATGTTTCTCTCGTAGGTTACATTACTGGTTAGCGTTAATGTAGGGTAATTTAATATTATTTTACGTAGGTTAATTCTTGGCTAAGTTCGTATAACGCGCTTACCAGTTAGGATACCGGCCGGGTCCAGTTGTCTGGTATTCGTGTTTATACGTGTTTTCGTACATAATCGTAGGTGCAATACATTGGTATTTAAGATGTTAGGCTAGGTATTAGTTGTGTAGGGTTGTGCTCTGGCTGAGGGTAAAGGTCTGATTTAGTTGTCCGGGTCCGAATACCGGGTATTCGTGTTTCATGCTTGATCGTACCTGGCAGTTTAAGTCACGCTTTCGCGGTGTAATTTTAGGGTTTTAGGTTAGTTGGATAGTTTTATGCTTTATTTGCCAACACGTGTCTGACGTTAGTTGTTATGGTCTGTGCGATAGTATTATTGTTTGGTCGTCATATTGCGCTGTCGGTTTGGGAATTGCATTTTCTTTAGTCTGCATCTTCTTCGAGACCATGGGGATGCCCCTACTCTTTCTACTGTAAGGCTTTAAGCTACGAGGTTTAGGGTTTCATCTTTTGCAGATTCTTTTCAGTTTCGGGTACGATGTGCAGGTGGTGTTGTTATTAACCCTCATGGCTTGCTGTTGCATAAGCTGATGATATGCAAGAAGTTTTTTATAACCTTTTTGTTCAGCGGTTTTCTTTTTATTATTTAAAATTCATATTGTGAGCGTGTTTTATTTTGGATCGATAATTTTGACGACGTCAATTCTGTTTCTGGATTCATGGTGAAATGGTGTGTTTACTCCTGAAGAGCTAAATATCAAGTGTTTCTGGACTGTGTAGTGGTCTGTTTATTAATTCTGTGGTTGCGCTGATGAGCGTCTGTTGTTTGTGCGAGGAATATGAACTTGTAATTTGGGATATCCACCCGGAGATGCTATATCTTGTGATGGTGTGTTCAGGTGAGTTGTGCCGTCTACTGCGCTTCCAATTCCTTTTTGCGTGATTCGTTTACGTAGGCCTATATTTTAAATTTTGTGATTTCTTTTTAGGTTCCAACTTTTCTCAAAAAAGGATTTCGGATTGTTAAGGCCAGTTCACTCTCCTGGACTGGGTAAGTTTCATATTATTCTATTTGGTTCTTCAGTGGCGTAACAGTTTGCTTGTAAGGACTAGTATTTACCTTCTTAAATATTCCATAGCTTCCGGTTACGGGCTGATCATCTCAGGCCCTGCGCACTATTTCGACGAGCAACTCCGAGTGCGGTGTTCGGCTGGCCTGGAGGCTGTTGTCAGCGGCTCTATTACCGCGCGCAACTCACGGCTTGGTTGAAGACAGATACCAACGGCTGCGACCAACCTTCGGGACATTCGTGGGTCACAACCATGGATTATTTACGCGTGGAACGCCATACGTAACGTTTATAGCATTTAAGGCTAGGAGCATAATAGTGTATAGTTTACTTTCTGTTAACTTAACGTGCAGGTTTGACTTTTATTGTTGGAAATTTCCTCCAAATTCCAAAGCTACCTCTATGTCAGGTGAATTATCTTTTTAAACGTTCATTTTTCGGCTAAGCTCACCCATTTTCATCTCATTTCACCACGCCTCACCACCTTTTAGTGACCTATGCCGATCATATGAAGGTGTAGATAAGTACGGAGTTTCCACTTGGATCTGGAACCACTTAAAATCTTTCTATTCAACAATAATCACGTCTACGCTAACTGCGTCCTACAGATCTGACTATACCGGTTACAATATATTTTAGCCTGTGCGAATAAACCTTTTTTTATATTTTGACCTGCCCTTAGCAGGCCCGTGCTTTGTCGTTGTGAACTTGTTATTATCGGTGTTAGTTATTTTATGTCAACTAATTTAAACATATTCGGCTTATTATGAAAAATAAATTTTAACGTAAAAACTACGCCTTATTTATTTTTAAGTGATATGTAGTAGCGTTTTGCAGCAAATGGCGCCCGAACATATGTGAGTAACCCTGGTTTATATATCTTTTTTGGAATATTTTGGGATTTAATTTTTTTTTGTTGTGTCAGAGGATGGTGACCTTAATCCAGTCGCGGTTATAAACTTTTTATTCTTTTCCAGCTAAAACAATCTTTTCCCAACGCCTCGAGATGATTTGATGTACCAACTCCATTTGACATACCACCGTACCCTGTCACTGCGACGGAAGTCTAGGATTCAACCCTGCCGCTGTTTCGTCCGTCTGAAGTTACAATTATTTATGATGTTAATTGTTTTTTGACATTTTAATTTTAAAGAATTTGTTCTGCGAAACATAACTGGTTTCTTGCTGATTTTAATTGCGTTTTTTCATTTAATCCCATAATTGAACCCCGTGTTATTTATTGGTATTTAGAAACCCGTAGTTTGAACCCGTAGATATTAGGGAATTCTTCATTACGGTAAGTCAGACGTAGTTCTATTTTTAAGGTAACGCTTTGGTCATTGAGATTTATCCTTTGTTGTCGTTGACTTATACAGGATTCGTTTCGCTTCGATTGCTTAAATTTGTTTCTGCGATATTGCACAGCTTGTCACCTGGATATTCACTATGTCGCTGCGTATGGATGAGGGTTCTATCGGTGATACGCCTCGCGCTCGCTCGGAGTGGGGTGCACAAGGACCTAGGGTGTTAGATCAGCAGTTCCATGATGAAGAAGAGGAACAGTTCTTCGATTCTGAGCCTCGATTCCAGCCTATACGCGAAGCGGTATTTCAATCCCCAGTGCCATCGAAGGGCGAGTCTTTGACCAAATGGAACTTCGTTTTTTCGGGCGAAACGTGTGTTCGCGAATTCTTCTTTAGAGTTAAAGAAGAAGCTTTGGCTCGCAATGTACCCCCTTCTTATGTGGTAAGGCGCTTTCATGAGCTGTTGGCAGGTAGCGCATTAAAATATTTTAGGTCAATTAGGTTCCCTTCTTTATTATATCCGACACTAAAATCCGCCTTCCTAAAGACTTTTGACGTTGCGGATTATGACTTTAAGGTTTAAAGTCAACTCCGTGCTCTTTCACAGAAGGCTAACCAGTCGGTAGTAGACTTTGTAATTCAGGCGCGGGGCCTTAACGCCAAACTTCGTTCCCCTGTATCTGAAGATAGTTTATTTAATATAATTAAATACGGTATGAATCCCAGGTATCATCCTTGCCTCGCGACTAATATAGTTAGAGATATTGACGGATTGCTGGAAGCATCCAGGAACTTTGAAGCTTTCCAGGGCTCACGTCCGGCGCGGTTGGCAGTAGCACCAGTAAATACCGTCGAGTCGAACAGTTCTAGCGCCCTCGTTTGCATGAAGTGTGAGGCGACCGGCCACAATTATCGTAACTGTCCGAGCGTTAGCCAGGCGGTATGTTTTAAATGTAGGCGCGTAGGAACGATCACCCGTGACTTTCTATCCTGTAACCCTTCCACGTTAAAAAACGTATCGATGGCGCACTGAGGGGTCCGTCAGTGTCGCCTGTTGTTGTTAATAGGATGCGTGACAACAGATTATTTATTGAAGTTACTATTGCCTATCACCCTGTTAAGGCTTTGCTTGATTCTGGTGCTCAAATTTCACTTATCGATGTCGACCTTTTGTCGGAACTCGGTTTAACTTATCACAACAACGTTCGACCAAATGTTGTATCTGCCGACAACTCACCTATCGACATTTTTGGTGGTTTGGACATCCCTATTGCCTTTAACGGTGCTCGTTTTTTACACTCGTGCCTAGTAAGCAGCAAACTGCCGACACCATTCATTTTAGGAATCGAATTTTGGAATTCTTTTGGGCTTACGGACATCTTGAAGGATGCGTTCTCTGGTGGTGAGACAGGGAGGCTTTTTGGCCCGTCACCTGGCCATTCTGGATTGGACCGTCCAGTGGTGAGCGAGGTGCGTTATATCCACCCACGCACAGTGCTTTCGTCGGATCAAGAGGCTAGTCTCCTAGCGGTTATTGGGGAATTCGAGGAAATCTCTTCCGAAAAGGCCGGACTTGGTTGTACTACATGGCTTTCTCATAAAATTGAGACGGTTGGCTCTCCTATTCGCCAACGCTATTATCCGTTATCGCCGGTCAAGTTGAAGGTTCTCAACGAGGAGATTGACAAGATGTTAGAGTTAGGGGTTATCCGCCCGTCGCGATCGCCTTGGGCTTCTCCTGTAGTCATGGTCACCAAGAAGGACGGTAGTGTGAGATTCTGCGTCGACAGTAGGAAGCTGAACAGCGTCACCATTCGGGATTCTTATCCTCTCCCACGCGTCCAGGACATCTTAGACAACTTACGCGGTGCCAAATATTTGACTTCGCTCGATTTTAGAAGCGCTTTCTGGCAGATCCCGTTGGCTGATAAGGCAAGCTGCGAGAAGACTGCTTTCATCGTTCCGCAGCGGGGTCTCTTCGAATTTGTACGCCTTCCTTTTGGACTTACAAATGCGGCGTCCGAGATGCAGAGGCTCACTGACATGATCGTTAACTTTGAATATACTCCAGAGTCTGACGACTTCATTTTTGGTTACGTTGACGATCTCATCTTAGTTTCACGGGATTTTGACAGCCATCTTCGCCTCATCCGTCAGGTTCGTGACAGGTTAAAAGAAGCTGGGCTCACTGTCAATTTAAAAAAGTGCGAGTTCTGTAAGTCAGAGTTGAAGTATCTTGGCTACATCGTCAATGAGCAGGGACTCCAGACTGATCCGAAGAAACTCGAGGCGATCAGAGATTACCCGACTCCTTCGAGTGCTAAGGCTCTCCGCGCTTTTATCGGCATGTGTTCTTACTATCGTAGGTTTGTGGATGGCTTCTCGTCGATAATAGCTCCTCTTACGGCGTTGATTGGAAAAAGGAAGGGTCGTGATCCCATTGACTGGAATACTAGCGCTGCTGCGGCTTTCGTGAAATTAAAAGATGCTTTGATGAACGCACCGTTAATGGCTTGCCCCGATTTCTCGAAGCCTTTCATCCTGCAGTGTGACGCTAGTCAGGTTGGCCTAGGTTCAGTTCTAGCACAGGAATTTGACGGGGTTGAACACCCAATTGCTTATTATTCCCGTTTGTTTACTAAGGCTGAACGTGGTTACGGTACTACTGAGCACGAGCTTCTCGCGGTCATCGATTCTATCAAGCATTTCCGCGGTTATCTCGATGGGATGAAATTTAAGATCATTACCGATCATATCGCTCTCAAGTGGCTAATTACCCTCGATAACCCTACTGGACGATTAGCTCGTTGGGCTACCTTGATTTCCCAGTATAACTTCGAGGTTGAGCATAAGAAGGGCGTCTTGAATGTCGTTCCTGATGCCTTGTCACGGGCTCAGGTTGGGCTTGTTTCCTATACGCGCGGTGCTGATCCTTCTGGAGATCCATGGTACGAGCGCATCCATCAGGGCGTGAGAGAGACACCTCAATTGTTCACCGCCTATTCTCTGCGTGATGGTGTCTTAATGCGTAGGGTCGTGGTGGACAATCCTTTAGCTCCCAACCCATGGCGGATTGTTCTACCCTCGACAAGAACTAGGGAGGCCGTTTCTGAAATCCATAACGGATTCCCTAACGTGCATCCTGGCGTTATGAAGACGTACCTGAAAGCCCGTGATCTATATTATTGGCCGTATATGTACCGTGATGTTGCTAGGTTTCTTAGGGAGTGCGACGTTTGTAAGGCGTTTAAGATCGCTAACTCGCAATCACGCGGGGAACGACTATATCCTCGTCCTGTCACCGCTCCAATGGATCTCCTGTCGATTGATTTAATTGGACCTATGGCTGACGGTCGCAACGGCTACCGGTATATTTTAACAATGGTCGACGTTTTGGAGTTTACTCCTTAAGAATCGATTTTCATATATAAACCCGGGGTATGAAAAATATGAGGTGTAAAATCGAACGTATCTGCCGTGCTAATTTAAAAAGTCGTATCTCAGTATACGATCGGGGTAAAAATACGACTTCGTTATTTCGCAGGTTATGCGTTACGCGTTATAGACTAAGATCCCGATATAAAATAACCTTCACCGAGATGTTTATTTGATGAAATGTATTTTATATTTAATTTAATATGTCAATAATTATATTGCATATGGGTTGCCTAACAAATTTTAGTCCAGGGTATGTTTAATAAATAATAAAAAAAAATTGTTTTAAACATTTCACCGGTTTGATTAATATTAGATAAATTCTATACCAATCGAAAGTATGAAGCCCATAGAATATGCAAACGTTAGGTTGCCTATTCTTTTCCCGTCACAACTATTGGGTAGCCAGGTATAAACAGGTAAATCTATACCTACTAGCATTTTGCAAATGTCTGATTGTTGAATTGAAATTAAATAAAATTAAAGATTATTTAATTATTAATTTATCTAATAATCAAATCGGTGAAATGTAAAAAAAAAAAAAAATAATTTTAAACTAAACATACCCTGGACTAAAATTTGTTAGGCAACCCATATGCAATATATTTATTGACATTTTAAACTAAATATAAAATACATTTCATCAAATAAACATCTCTGTGAAGGTCATTTAACGCTTAACGCATAACCTGCTAAATTAAGAAGTCGTATTTTTACCCCGATCGTATACTGAGATACGACTTTTTAAATTAGCACGGCAGATACGTTCCAAAAATATAAGTCTTGCGAAGATTGACGTTTGGTTGTCAAAGGCGACGGTTGAAAATTTTATCAAATTTTATTTTATTTATAAGTTAATTCAGTTTTAGAGTCCTTTTCGCTGTTTTTGCGATGAGTGAGTCAAGTCGAGGTGTCGTGAGTGATACGTCACTTTTAGAATGTGGGCAGCGGGCAGCTCCGTCGTGGCTATCTGAAGTGGAGTTTGATAATAAGGCAGGGCCGAGTCAATCGGATATTGTATCGGACGCTGAGTCCATGTCGGATGTGCGGCATATAGCGGTGAAGCGTGCTTGTGGTCTGAGCGACGAAAGCTGTGGTTGTAGTGATAGTTTTATCACAATAGGCAGGAAACCTAAACGCTTGCGGGTTTTAGCAACCGCCAAAACGCAGCTGGAGCCGGACGGTGTGCCTGACAAGCTATTTGAAGTTTATATAGTGTCAAAAGAAGATTTACCGAAACAGATTGGTTTGGCAAAGTTGCTGCAATTTAAGGGTATAAAAGGAATTTTATCCGTCAAGTTTATGGGTCCACGTAAAGTTCGCATACAGTTTAACTCTAAGGATGATGCGGAGAAGCTTCTGGCTTCTCAGGAGTTTAACAATGAGACGAGACGTTCTTATTGGTCTAATATGGCATGCTGCACTTATGGAATTATAAGGCAGGTTGAGGAAGACGAATTTTTAAAGAATATTGAAGGGTCTGAAGACATTTTGTCAATATGTAGACTGAACCGTTTGGATCATGATGGGCGTTGGGTTAAGGCTGAAACTATTCGTCTGTGTTTTAAGGGAACTTCTTTACCGCCATATGTTTATGCCTACGGTTGCCAATTTAGGGTAAATCAGTACACTTTCCCGGTTACCCAATGTTCAATATGTTGGAAGTTCGGTCATCTGAGCAGGTTTTGTCCTACTACTAAAGTTACTTGTCCGAAATGCGGCGGGGAGCATGCCAATGCGAAACGACTATTTTTAGATGCATTAATTGTAAAGGCAGCCATATGGCCTTAGATAAGTCGTGCCCGGTTTTTGTGAAGGAGTAAGAAATTCGCAGGATTATGTCTGCTGAGGGATGTATATATAAACGGGCTTTTTGGTTGTATATGCAAAATAAGGATACGGATGTTTGTAGTCAGGATGCGCCATCTGTTTTTGAGAATGACTTAAGTTTTGGAAAGTCATATAGAGATGCTGTTTTGTCGAAGCCGTTACAATCTAAAGAGTCTGAAGATTCTGTCTGTCAGGCTGAGGGCCAGCGATCAGTAAGTCAGTACAGATTAGAGAGCGAGCCACAACAAGAGGTTCGTAAGCCGCGGAAGTCAGAAAGAGTAACAGATGTGAAGAGGTCCGAGTGTCTATTGGTCAATCAGCCTACTATTGAGCGGGCTGATATGGAACATCAAAGACAAAATAAGGACAAGAAGAAGAGACGTATTACTTTTGAAAGGCTGGTTGAGAAGACGAAGGATATTTTGTTTTCTACCGAAAGTTGGGAGGAGAAGTTCAAAACGCTGTTTGGAGCTGTTGTTAAGGAGATTTTGGATTTATTTAAGGATTTTTTTAAGGAAGGCGATTTTGTACGTTTGTTTTTGTCTAATGTAAATGGTCTAATACCAGATCTTTCTTGAATGTAATGTTCCATTCAATATTGGCGGAACCCTTATCGGAATCGGCTAAATTTGTATACAGTTTTTTTTATGTAAATAGTGTATACAAAAGTTGTTTTCGTGTACATATTAATTTTAAGTTTATACGGTTTATGTTTTTATTTATCTATGTCTTTTAGATGAATGATGTTGTGTATTAGGCCTGCTGGAGCTGGCATGTTCATAAAAATGATCAAAGCTCCTTAATTAATAGATTAAAAAAAAAAAGTATTGCGATACTACGGTAGAAAGGTCGTATCTTTGTATGGATTTCATAGTAAGATACGGTTTTTTTTCCGTAGCACTGCAGACTGTAGTAACTAAACTAGCCGCTCGAGGGCGCTTTACATCACGCTTCCTTATTTAGTTACTACTCATGATCTCTCCAATTTGTTAAAAATTAATCGGAAGTAAATTTTCCTTGTAAAATATTGTAATTTTGCTGTATATTATACTCGTATATTAATATTATGTAAGTGCCTACCTTATCGTTCTTGTTTGCAGCACCCAACAGGGTACATAATGTGATACCTACTTAAACTATTTACTAATCATTATGTGCAATAAACGTATTGAGTATTGAGTATATATTTTATAATCGTTCTTAAGGCCAGGCGCGCACCACGATTTTAGTCGCGCGATAATTTTGTCGCGTAAATGCAAGATATGGGTTTATATGAGAGTGTGCGCACCACGATTTTCATAAACCCAGAAGTACGCTTATTTCTGCGACAAAATTATTGCGCGACTAAAAAAAAATCGTGGTGCGCGCCTGGCCTGAAGAGTAAACTCCAGTCGTGCGTCGGAGCTGACACTGACACACACACTTTTTTTTACTAAATTTGTATGGTTAGCGCCACTAAAAAGTGTGAGTGCGGAGTCTATTACTACGGCGCTCGAGAATGAGGTCTTTTTACGTTATGGCATTCCGGCGAATATTTTGTGTGATAATGCGTCTGTTTTCCATAGTGTGCAGTTCCTTGGATTCTTAACGGGTTATGGCATACCACACCCTTGCTATACTCCGTATTATTCACCTCAAGCAAACGTTGTCGAAAGATACAATCAGGTTGTTATCACTACCCTTAGTATTTTGGTTGAAGGCGATCAGCACAGTTGGCCGAATCATTTACATAGGGTGGCTCTGTATCTGAATTCGTGTATCAATTTGGCTACATCGTATACTCCTAATTTCCTAATGTACGGTCGCGAGTTACCGATGGTTCGGGAACGTGTCGATGGTCAGGCTTTGGACCAAGAAGTGGGACCTAGCCGGGCTGAACGCGCAGCGAATCTTCAAACACTCCGCGAAGTATATGAAAGGGTTTCGGATTCTATGGTGTTGGCTTTCCACCGTAACGCTAGGAAATTCAATTCGAATCGTAGGTCCGTTAGGCTCAATGTCGGGCAGTTGGTTTGGCGCAGGAACTTTCAGAGGGGGCCGCCAGATCCACTCAGAGGAGGCAAGTTTGCACCGCGTTTTACGCAGTGTAGGATAGTGAGGCGCATTTCCCCACAGGTGTATGTGTTGGCCGACATTGATACAGAACACGTGGGCACGTACCACATTAAGGACATTTTGAAGTAGTTTATTCATTAGGGTCACTTCCTAGGGGGGTTTAACCCGGTTGTTTTCTTCCAAATTCTAAGAAGCGCGTTCGTCCGCTCTCCTCTTTTGGATGTTTATCCCGTATTTTTTGTCATAACGTTGTTTTTATTCCTCCAAATTCTAAGAAGCGCGTTCGTCCGCTGACACCTTTTCATTGGTTCTTTAATTCGATTTCTTTAAGCATTATTGATGTTTCCTTACAAGTGGAAGTGGTTTGGCTGACTTCCCGCTTGAGGAACATTTCCTCAAATTGCTGATTGCCAACCTGTGTTTTCTTTTCGGTCGAAGTAGGCTTCCTTTTGTCAAGGGTCCCCTGAGACAGACGTAGTTTATAGGTTAGGTTTCTGGCTGTATAGTTTATTATTAGCGTAGTTCAAGTCGTTAGGTTTAGGTCATGGGCCTTGTACCCGTTTAATTTTCCGGACTTGGCTATTTCTCCGCCTCTTGGCGTTTGGTTTGGTCTACCGATATTTATCGGTTTCCTTGAGCGCGTGTATGAGGGGTTTCGATTTTGCGCTCACGCGAGTCCAGCCTCATCTCGATTTTTCGGTTGGTACCGCGTTTCAAGTTCTTACTCGGATTGTTCTCTTGGATTTGATTCCTAGTTTAAACTTAGGTGTTTGTCTTGACAGCGCCGCATTGGTTATGACACTTTTGAAGGTATGGTTTAAGGGGTGTTGTCCCGGCGCTAGTCGTTGGACAAGCTCTATCCCGTTTAGTGCGTGTGGATACGGTTGGAACCAGTTCCCTGATTCATGTTTCTCTCGTAGGTTACATTACTGGTTAGCGTTAATGTAGGGTAATTTAATATTATTTTACGTAGGTTAATTCTTGGCTAAGTTCGTATAACGCGCTTACCAGTTAGGATACCGGCCGGGTCCAGTTGTCTGGTATTCGTGTTTATACGTGTTTTCGTACATAATCGTAGGTGCAATACATTGGTATTTAAGATGTTAGGCTAGGTATTAGTTGTGTAGGGTTGTGCTCTGGCTGAGGGTAAAGGTCTGATTTAGTTGTCCGGGTCCGAATACCGGGTATTCGTGTTTCATGCTTGATCGTACCTGGCAGTTTAAGTCACGCTTTCGCGGTGTAATTTTAGGGTTTTAGGTTAGTTGGATAGTTTTATGCTTTATTTGCCAACACGTGTCTGACGTTAGTTGTTATGGTCTGTGCGATAGTATTATTGTTTGGTCGTCATATTGCGCTGTCGGTTTGGGAATTGCATTTTCTTTAGTCTGCATCTTCTTCGAGACCATGGGGATGCCCCTACTCTTTCTACTGTAAGGCTTTAAGCTACGAGGTTTAGGGTTTCATCTTTTGCAGATTCTTTTCAGTTTCGGGTACGATGTGCAGGTGGTGTTGTTATTAACCCTCATGGCTTGCTGTTGCATAAGCTGATGATATGCAAGAAGTTTTTTATAACCTTTTTGTTCAGCGGTTTTCTTTTTATTATTTAAAATTCATATTGTGAGCGTGTTTTATTTTGGATCGATAATTTTGACGACGTCAATTCTGTTTCTGGATTCATGGTGAAATGGTGTGTTTACTCCTGAAGAGCTAAATATCAAGTGTTTCTGGACTGTGTAGTGGTCTGTTTATTAATTCTGTGGTTGCGCTGATGAGCGTCTGTTGTTTGTGCGAGGAATATGAACTTGTAATTTGGGATATCCACCCGGAGATGCTATATCTTGTGATGGTGTGTTCAGGTGAGTTGTGCCGTCTACTGCGCTTCCAATTCCTTTTTGCGTGATTCGTTTACGTAGGCCTATATTTTAAATTTTGTGATTTCTTTTTAGGTTCCAACTTTTCTCAAAAAAGGATTTCGGATTGTTAAGGCCAGTTCACTCTCCTGGACTGGGTAAGTTTCATATTATTCTATTTGGTTCTTTAGTGGCGTAACAGTTTGCTTGTAAGGACTAGTATTTACCTTCTTAAATATTCCATAGCTTCCGGTTACGGGCTGATCATCTCAGGCCCTGCGCACTATTTCGACGAGCAACTCCGAGTGCGGTGTTCGGCTGGCCTGGAGGCTGTTGTCAGCGGCTCTATTACCGCGCGCAACTCACGGCTTGGTTGAAGACAGATACCAACGGCTGCGACCAACCTTCGGGACATTCGTGGGTCACAACCATGGATTATTTACGCGTGGAACGCCATACGTAACGTTTATAGCATTTAAGGCTAGGAGCATAATAGTGTATAGTTTACTTTCTGTTAACTTAACGTGCAGGTTTGACTTTTATTGTTGGAAATTTCCTCCAAATTCCAAAGCTACCTCTATGTCAGGTGAATTATCTTTTTAAACGTTCATTTTTCGGCTAAGCTCACCCATTTTCATCTCATTTCACCACGCCTCACCTTTTAGTGACCTATGCCGATCATATGAAGGTGTAGATAAGTACGGAGTTTCCACTTGGATCTGGAACCACTTAAAATCTTTCTATTCAACAATAATCACGTCTATGCTAACTGCGTCCTACAGATCTGACTATACCGGTTACAATATATTTTAGCCTGTGCGAATAAACCTTTTTTTATATTTTGACCTGCCCTTAGCAGGCCCGTGCTTTGTCGTTGTGAACTTGTTATTATCGGTGTTAGTTATTTTATGTCAACTAATTTAAACATATTCGGCTTATTATGAAAAATAAATTTTAACGTAAAAACTACGCCTTATTTATTTTTAAGCTTTGAGTATTTATAATGACAGGAGATGCCATGGACGGGCGACCCCCTCCGGCAAAATAACTGGTCAACTGGTCAAGCACGTTATATAAAACTACTTGAAGTCGCTTCACCGCCATTTCGCATTGATCTGTGTCGCGTGACACTTCCCTCTAAAAATGGTAAATTGTGCAGATATTTTCTTGTAAAAGGCGATCTGATAGCTCAAATACGTAACAAGATCGCGTTTCCTATCACAGGTAAGTATTTTTACGAAGTATTAAATGTGTATTAAAGTACAATCTCCATTTAAAGAAAAAAACCGTTGCGATACGTAAACGACAGAAAAATGTAGATATAAAACTGTGGTACAGGGGCGAGTGATGTGACAAAGTCAAAACCGCGACTCAACATTTGAATGAATCATTCATTCATTCGATCACTGCAGTTCGTTTAATAGTTAGTGTATTATTAGATACTTGCGACCCTCCCGGCTTCGCACGGGTGCAAAACTGATAAATTATGCATGTATTATACATATTATAAACCTTCCAGTTGAATCACTCTATCTATTAAGAAAAACTGCATCAAAATCCGTTGCGTAGTTCTAAAGATCTAAGCATACATAGGGACAGACAGACAAACAGGCAGACAGCAAGAAGCGACCCACAACTATGTAGTGATTGAATTTAATAATAGGTATAGATGAATGTTATTTTTAAATCTTGTACGGTGAATTAGAAATATTACCTTTCTCTATACATACGATGTTGAAATTTAATAAAAAATTTAATAAAATGAAAATAATTGTTTGCTAAAAGTATATCTAGGTAAAAGGAACATTTAATGCTGGGCTATGAGTATATGCGTTATACATATACTATTATTTATAGACTTTATTTCATATTCTTTCCATCTTCCCTGCTGCCTCCTTATTTCCGTATTCTTCTTTTCTTTTATAGAATGCAAAATGAGGATATGCCGCAGAAGACCCAAGGTAACCGGCATAGCTCACAGGACTGCACGATTGAAGTGGCAATGAGCAAGCCATCTAGCCCGGAGAATCGATGGCTGTTAGGTCAGCAAAGTGCTAGAGTGGCGACCACGTATAGGAAAGCGCAGCGTAGCGAGGGTTGTGACGATTCTTGGGGAGGCCTATGTTCAGCAGTGGACGTCTAAGGCTGATAGATAGATGAATATATTTACTTAATTATAACTTTTTTATTTTATTTTATATGTGGTAATTCTAATTAAATTAATAACAATTTGTTTTATTGTTTTCTCTTTACTCATTATTTACTCATATCTTTAAATCACTTTATATGTGGTTTCATATAATCACCTTTATTTTTAGATGGGCGTACGTTCTTTTCCTGAAGGTTATAGTCACTGACCTCTAAACTACAAGCACGTTGGACTAAATATTCCATAGGGAATGACAGTTGTTTTAGTGCCCATTTAAAGCATCCTGCGTGAACGTCTACTAAAATTGTCATTTCAGGCAAACGGTTCTTTGATCTGTGGCGATCTGTGAATCTCTAATATTAGATCCATGGACGCTAACACAACTTGCACATAGCTATCAGCTCCAAAATGGCGAAAATGAAGTGGTTTCATTTTAGCAACGACAATATGAAGTCGAGTGTACTTGTTTTAGAAGTCCGTGATTGTTTAAGCCCGAAACAACCGCAGGCGACAGTTTTATTTCACAGTTAAGTTATGCGAAAGTGATAAGGACACAATAAATATAGACAGATATACATAGAAACAAATATATTTATTGGATAACATCTTCAATATACAGAATTTACAGTTTTCAAATTTCACAATAAATAGTACCTATAAGACAATTCAGTTCATTCATTAAAATGATTGACTCATTCTTCATATGTGTCCCATCACTATGTTTTTCTTATGTATGCTGCACAGTTACGTGAAAACAGTATCTGTGTGCATGTCATTTTTGATGTGTTGAATTTTGCTGTAGTGTGCGTTTATCGCAACAGCAAAATTTGTGTCTGTTGAGTTATTCGTCTTTTGGTGGTGTGCTGTACGTGTTTACCTCACCCCCCGCTAAAATTGGCGAAAAAATTTGTTCGAAGAGTTTACGTTATGACATCTCCATTTGTCTATGCTCTAAGTTTTTAAGTGATATGTAGTAGCGTTTTGCAGCGCACTATATGTACCTACGTATAGAGGAGTAAAATTGTTTCTGTATATTATGCAAATAGCAGTAAAAACGCAAAATTTTGCTATGAAACTATACCTTCTTAAATTTCTGTATCTCAATAAATATAATCGTGAAAAATATTTCAAGTAAGTTTACGTTCGAGGCATTTCTTTTTACTCGTTTTATTAAGTGATTTCCAATGTTATCCAATGTTATTTTTATTAAATTTACTTATATCAAAAGGTTTCGTTCTGTATAACTATAAATTTTAAAATCGTATTAATAATCAGTTTTTTATAGAGAGACGATGTTAAAGAAAAAAATACGCGGACGAAACACCTTCTAGTTATAAAACTGGACGCAAAGTTGTCAAATGTAACTAATATATTTATGATATAGGGCGTTATAAAATGTTTTCGATGTCAACGGCGGAACCGATGGAAATCTGCTGCCCATGTAGAAGAATATCAACACAAAATCGTAGTGATTTACAACCCGGAAAAAATACTCTTGATTCATGGCTAACATTTATCCTCTCCAAAATATTCATGAAAAATACGTATTTTCTACTCCACTCTAATACTAAAATTCTTTTTACTTTGTGAAGTTGCTCGAAATTAATTAAAAAAAGTAAAAAAATGTAATGTGTACTTACGTAAAGATTCTCTAGATTGAAAACTTATTTGATTAAATCTTGTCTGGATTTTTCACCACGCTTTCTGTACATTGCATTCCGAATGAGAAGAATGCATAAAAAAGCGAGTTTTTATGAATTCGTTATAAGATTGAAGATGAAAAATGTATTGAATTATTCAAAAAAACTCGATATTCAGCCGCTTATCGCGAATAAAATGTTACATATTAAATATTTTATTGTCCCGTGGCGTGCGTTTCTGAGATATATGTAGTAAAATATTTCATTAACCCGGGGTGGCTTTCAATTAAGTTTCCGTGAACTGAAACTTTCATATATTAGCCTGACGTGAATGATGCTGGGTTCAAAGTGTCACCGTGCTTTTACTTTTTTAGTTAATGATGTGAACGTGTACACAGAAAAAATAGGTACTTGTTCAATCAAAGCTGAGATATTGTGGTATCGCGATGTAAGCGTGCATTTTCAGATATTTTTAATGCAAATTAAACAAAAAAAATTGCTTGTTTTCTTTTTAATTCCTTGAATGAAAAAGAAAACAACTTGATATCAAATTTTAATAAGGTATTATCATCTCAATGCTGATGCTGCTCTGCTGGCTGCACATCGCCAAAGTAGTTTTAACCCCTCGTATGCCATGTCAAAAATTTGCTAATCAATTTGAAATCAACTGATGTTTTAACGTAAGTAGAAATTTCCTACGCGGATCCGCGTTTAGGCATACGAGGGGTTAAAGTAGCGATAATTTAAAGAAATATAATAAAAACTATCCAATTTTTGGAGTAGTAGGGCCTCGTGCAGGGTCCGTCCGGATTGTTACTACCGTCTTGCCTGCTAACCCACCGCCAAACAGCAATGTTCGCATTGTTGTGTTCCGGTGTGGGGGTAAGATAGCCGGTGAAATTACTAGCATAGAGGCATTCTATCTTCGTCCTCCGGGTAGGCAAGCACTTGTGACTCCTCTGGTGTTGCAGGTGTTTATGGGCGACGGTAATCGTTTTCTATCAGGCGATACGTTTGCTCGTTTGCCCCATATGACATAAAAAAAAAATTAATCCTCTTGAAAGAGAGTCCATACAATGCCCATACAACTCTTGAAGGAGGAGAGTCCAAATCTCGTATAGGGTCATCATCATTATTTAAGCCGAAAGTCGTAGGTATATAATATCGCCGTTCCCTAAAAGATGTGCACAACGGCCGGTCATACAGTGTGGAAGAAATGGGGCCCTGGAGCGACCGCCTTGATCCCTGAAATCATTTATTATCAGGCAATTGGGTGGTCCATAGTCATGAAGACGGGATACATAACAACTTCGTCAGTTTTGGTTCAGTCGGTGTGGTATCGCTATTAAAGGAAACTTTCTTTACACAAAAAAAGTGCGCTTAACTTTCGCTTGTCTCACCCGATAAAAAGTTATTTTATTTTTTATTCTATATTGGCTTATTGTTCAGGACAATAACTAATACACATTTGATCTGGAAAATAAAAAACCGGTCAAGTGCGAGTCGGACTCGCGCACCGAGGGTTCTGTACAAACACTTTCCATCCTTAAGTGGTTAAGTTAAGTTTGCACCTGGTATGTATAGCGCTCCATACAAATGAGGTGCAAAGTTAACGCAACCAATCCCTTTGTTGTATGGAAGCCCCCCTTAAATATTTATTTTATTTTATTTTTAGTATTTGTTGTTATAGCGGCAGTAGAAATACATCATCTGTGAAAATTTCAACTGTCTAGCTATCACCGTTCTTGAGATACAGCCTGGTGACAGACGGACGGACGGACAGCGAAGTCTCAGTACTAGGGTCCCGTTTTACCCTTTGGAAGGACACTTAACAAAAAAATAAATTACGTAGCAAAAAAAGAAACTATAAATGTAATTTTGTTTTATTTCTAAAAATAACATCAGTTTCTTTTCTTCAGAGCCCATTAATGTTCTCTACATTGCATACTAAGTACTGCCTTCCTTATTATTTCAACGATTTTGACATAAATACACCATAGTAAGGCCCGAACCTCACTGCGTCTTTCAGTACGTTATCATCAATTCATCAGTCAAGTAATTTCAGTATCCCAACATTCGAATATGTTCATTATAATTACTTAATAATCGGTCATAAAAACTACATATATAGAATACAATATGTGAACAGAGCCGTCAACTCTAAAAGTGGTGTCTGCGTTAATAATCGCTTCAACGCCTGCCGTGCCGCGTTAGGAAACTTTGCTTTAGCAATATTTAGCTCTGTCGTAAGTTCTACTTTCAACTTGACGTTGTAAAACTCACCATACTACTGTTCTTTGTGGATAATGTACGTCACTTCTTAAATCAATTCATCCGATTCCATTCCACTCATCAATCAAAAATTCCGTATAGGAGTTTTACTACTGCGTCTATCCAATTTTGTCCAGTTTTACTAAACTATACGATATAAACCTACTGGCTTAAAGAAGGAATGGCGGGGTTGTTCTCGCAAATTAAGTAATCTAACAATAGTTTCGTGTTAAAAGTGAAAAACATATTAAAATATTTTTTATTCATCATGTTAGCCGATAGACGTCCACTGCTGAACAAAGGCCTCCCCAAAGTTCTCCACAACATTCGGTCTTGCGCCGCCCTCGGTTCACCTTGTTGGGGGCCTACCCACGCTGCGTCTTCCGGTCTTTTTTTTTTTTAATTTATTTATCATAAAAAACTTATGTGGTATGTATAACATTTCTGCGGTCGCCACTCAAGAACCTTACTGCCCCAACGGCCGTCGGTTCTACGAGTTCTACTGCCAGTTAAGTTTGACTACTGTCGTCAACAGGGGGAATCAACAAGTAATAAAATAAATTAGTTTTATCCAAATACGAAGTCTGTCTGTTTGTCTATTGGTCTGCGAGCATTTCTATTTTTATCTTCGTACAATATGCCTATTAATTGTGGCGTCTCTTCAGTGTCTATGGGCCGACCGGATCCAGTTCGGAACCAGTAGATTTTAACACAAATCCAGCCGGATTACCGGATCCGCCGGACCGGGTTGCAATCCCTAGTGCTAGCCAATCTAATCGAACTGCGAGTTGGAGCTTGATCAAACATCGTTAAAGTGTAATGACGTCGATTTAACCTGTTAGGTATAAGTAAAAACCGGTCGAGAAATTATTTAAATAACTTGTGTTTGTGATGTCCAGCAGCGTAGTGTTTTACGGCACTGAATGCAAGCTCTCCAATTTAAAATAACGAAGTAAAAAACAGGCTCTTCGATGACATATGGAAACGAAAAGCACCGCTGAAGGCACTCTAGCGTCATTTGGACCGAGTAAATTGCCATCGAAATGTGTTACACATTGGAAATTGCCACAATTTGTTAACGTTATGTGTCCCGGAGCGCTCTTCATTCACTTCAATGTTTAAAAATATATGAAGATATTTTTTTATTAGTTCATGATGTCGATATGGGGTCTTAAATCAAATAAATAGGCTGTGTGTCGATGGCAGCTATGGTTCGTGTTTCATGGTTTCTATATACCTTTGTTCTTCCGTGTAAATAGCATACCATCTTTGGTGTAAAGCTTTCGTGTACCGGAATTGATCAAAATTGAGCGTGGTAGGCGGACAAAGATTGTTTTCTCTACAGACGCAGTACGGCTGCTACATTAAGCTGCCGCCTCAAGTAAGTATTTGACTAGCATGTTCTTTTATCGCGGATTAGCAAAGCAATAATAGGTATAAATTTAATACAAATTATAGAATTTTATAATGGTATCTGTTGTTCTTGTTCGTCTCCTTATCCGTTCAAAAACGCTGATTGCTTTAGACATTTTTCTCTATGATCGAACATGTTTCTTAACAAATTATCAATGTTACTACTTAGAACAGGACCATTGCAATTTATAGGTATAATTTGAAACCTACAGTTTCAATTTTTCATTGATTATTTTTGTTTCAGAATCTACCTGAAAGTGCCGAAATTCACGAAAAAAACTGAACTGTTTTTTTAACTTATTTTCGACTGCACACGGTGAAATCATGAAATAGATGTTACTTTCTAGAAATCAGAAAAAAAAATTATCCACTTTTAGAACTTAGTTGAAACAAGTAATTTTTTAAACATGGCGTCTGTGTTCATGAACAGACTAAACAGCTGACTTATATTTATATTTTTTTGAGTGGTGTATTTTTTATTTCCTTGCATATGTTTGAGAAAAGCACTATACATGCCTTGCCAAGCTTCGTATCACTATACCCGTCTATACCTACTATACCTACTCACCCGGCAAGCCCTTCTTTCCCGGCGTCTGCAGTAATGTACTTACTATTTCTAGAATTTCTTGACTAAGAACAGTTTGTACACACTACGATCGTTTTACGGACTTACGAACAAAAATGGGTTGCGCTTATTCACAAGCGTGTATCAAATCAAATCTTATGGTAGGTAATACCCTCTTTTGCTGACATCCAATAACAAATTCCGTGCTTGTTTAAATTATACGTCGCTCACTATTGAACCTTAAACTATAAATATATACAAAAAAAACCGGCCAAGTGCGAGTCGCGCACGAAGGGTTCCGTACCATCAAATAAAAAAAAATCATCTGTCTAGCTATCACGGTACATGAGATACAGGCTGGTGACAGACACACAGACAGACGGGCCCGACGGCCCACGGGACGGGGACAGTGGCGTGTTAGTAATAGGGTCCCGTTTTTACCCTTTGGGTACGGAACTCTAAAAACGAATTTACTTACCTAAATATCGAATAAGTATAATAGTTACGTTTCATGACACTATTCAAACTATGTTGAAGGCATGTGAGTAAGGACCAAAAAGTTTGACGAAATAGCCATAGAAAACGGGAAAAAGGGAATGGAAAAAGTTCATTGTGCGAAAAAAAATTATGATTGAATAAGGAACTTTAAAATAGAACCTTGAGGTACGTTATTCGATGATTAATTTACGTCGCACAACGAAAGCTTTCATAGAAATTTTAATTAAACTAGTTAAAGTGGATTTTTTTTTATCTTTACTCATGTGCTTTACGTGGATATAGTGCACGTACCGATTAATAATAGTCTCAGGTGGAGAGATGCTACTACCGTTCATATTTTTTCTCGAAAATTCGATGATTTACAAAGAGGTTTAGAAAATCTCTTTGGATTGCCCACTAGTATATATAAAACCTTTAAATACTGCTCGTATTTAGTTTTCATTGTTTTAACTTTACCGTAACTATTTATTATAGACGAGGATCAAATCATATTTGGTTTAGCAGCCATTGTTCTGTCACGAGCAAACAGTTGGCACCTGTTCGCGTGAAATAATGCTAATTTTGTAATTTTTCGTGAATGTTTAGATTAAAGGGCATATTAGTAAACTTATTCTGAATAGGTATGCATCTAAATCAAAATGGCAACAGTCTCGCATAATGTACTCTTGTTTACATAAATATATATAAATAACAATAATATAAAAAACCGCCAAGTGCGAGTCTGACTCGTGCACCGAGGGTTCCGTACAAACACTTATCCCATCTTAACTGGCCGGGTTAAGTTAATTTTGCACCTGGCATGTATGGCGCCTGATACAAATAAGGTGCAAAGTTCTTATAGCGGCAACAAAAATACATGATGTGTGAAAATTTAAATTATCTAGCTATCGCAGTTCTTGAGATACAGCCTGGTGACAGAAGGACAGACAGACAGAGACAGACGGACGGACAGTGGAGTCTTATTAATGGGGTCCTGGCTATAATAATATGCAATGTTAATACACATATATGCAGTGGTGGGTGGTGGTGCAATTTATCCAGGAAGAAATTCGTGCTGATAGCAATAGTATTTGCTCTTCCCGGAATTCGAACCTAAGACCCTTCACCTTCGAAGGCTACCACCGGGCCAGCTGCGGCGTTTCTTATTGTAAAATCCTACATGAAACATTTCCCTATTGCAGTAATTCTGTACGAATTCAACTGAGCCTCTCAAGAATAGCAATTTCAGTACTCCCGCGGAACCGCTTTCTCATAAATATTTCAAACTTACTTGTTCAATACTCGAGTAGTCGCGTTTTAATATTACATGCGTCGTACGTTATAAAGAAAGTACGAATGTTTGTTCGCCGCGTGAATGGAACAGGAAATAAAAACTGTATTGTAATAAACTCTCCTACCTACCTAAATATAGCTAAACCTATCTCTATCTTGAGCCTATCCTATCTATGTATATAATATGTAACCTACCTAGCACTATCTTATATACGACCTAAATTAGCTGATATAAAGGACCCCATACGTTGTGTGTGTTTTCCTCGAAATAATAGTGGCCAGAATAACGTTTGTGTGATCGTCTAATTTCAATACCTCATATTATCACTCACCGATTCATCTTGTATCATGATCACTTAACTCTTAAGTGACGGTCTCGGAGTCAACTCGTACGAAGTACAGCGCTTCAGCGTCTGCGATGCGCTCGGCGTGGCGCCTCAGCAAGCGCGGCCGCATCATCAGGATCACGACGTTGCTCAGTCTCTCGAACTTTCTCTCCCAATAGTCCGGGTCGTAGCGCACTAAGCTCACTTCCTAACGCTTATTTTTATTACGGTAACTTATGGTTATGGCGTGGCACAATACTTGTCGCTCACTTGCTAAACTAAATCAAGAAACTGACTAAGTGAGGAGCTTAAAATCAAAAGATCAAGATTAAATTCAAAGCGTTTATTCTGCTTTTGTTTGAAAATGAGTCTACCGGCGTTTCCCAAAGAGGAGACCGCTGTTGAGAAGAAAGCCGAAAGAAACTCAACAGTAAGTCATTTTTTCATCAATTGTACTTAAAACTATTACAATAATATTATAACTAATAATATAACATTTAAACTAACAATATGAGGCAGTTACGTCTAGATGAGGATTACCTAACGATTTGCTTAGAAGACGCAGAACTCTCAAAACTCGCCTTACTCTGGACCCCGCATACCTGTGAGGAAAAGGCCTCCTACCTAGACAAGGCGTACGACAAATCCTGCATATAAAGAACAAAGCTAATTGAACTATGTTTAAAACGGTCACTCAACACACATCCTATTGTCGTTCATTCATTCCTCTGGGATATAATAAATTTACGCATGTGCTCAAATACTAATACGCTCGCTCTTCTACGCTATGCCCTAACAATATTGCAATCTAAGTTGAGTCCACCTGAGTCTGCGCACAATAACAAGAAGAAAGATAGGTCGTGAGATGGCCTGTGGCCTCCGTCTCCCGGTTCCTCGCTCCGCTGAATGGAAACACCGAGCGGCCGGCCGAAGGAGATCTATTCAATTCCGGAGTTCCCCTTGATACGTCGCTATCTGGTGTGATGACTTATTTAGCTTGCAATATACCTACTCAAGCAAGACTAGTGTTTGATTCTGATTTGTTACTAAATAGAATAATAGCGTGATAAGAAGAAGGCTGTCTGCAATAGCAGCTCCCGTTTATCCTGGCGTAGCGTCAAAACGTGGCTTGATTGTGCTATCGTCGAAGATTCTGCAAGGAGGCAACTATGTGACAAAATAATAGTCGACTTACAAACACTGGCTGCTGTTATCCAAGACGGCGTCAGACGTAGGTCTGATTGTGCGTGGTGCCCGGGATTTATACAGGAGTCAATTATGTAAGCGAGACGCGATAGAAGCTGCAGCATCAAACTCTAGGTAGTTCAGGATATAGTGACGATAGAAGAATGATTATTATTGAGTTTTTAGTAACGCCAGAGTATATCCACTCATTCAGATCCACGGTCAATGCTATACATTCTCCTAATAATTCACTGTAGTGTCTCGTACGATCTCAGCCTCTATTGCAGAACTCGCAAGGAAAAACGTAGATAGAATGATGACTGCCACTGAAACCTCCTTTCTGCATCTCTCGTACAGCTCCAGCTAAAATTGCAGGAATAACAACAACATAGGTGAACTACTTTACGCCCTCACTCCGTTACATTAAGAAAACTTAAATTAGTACTTAACTTAATCACACTTAACGTAAATAAAATTACACAGTCTATAAGGTGTCCTTCGCTTAAATTGTTAACGCTGCACTGAAGTTAAAGTTCCTTTATATATTCACCACTCAATTCACAAATTGCCCATATATAAGCTTGACGCTTCACTGAATTTAATTTCGAGTTATACTTCTGTAATACTGAACTTAGAGCAATCACACTGTACGTACGCGGGCCGATATTATAACGAGGTCAGTTCGGAGTTACCGTCTCCTTCGGAAATCAAACCTTGACTGTCCGTCATCCCCTTATCCCTACTCTCACGCAGCTCCTCAAAATCCCAGATTTAATTGTCTCTAAAAATTCCCACGACTAAGTCCTTTTGTTCTATTGCTCGTTTACTTAAAATTGCTTTATGGTACCGAAATTCTGCCGACACAGGGCTGCACGTGTAAGACTATCGCTATTCAGTTGAAAAATTATCTTGTTTGCCTATTGTCTCAATATCCACGCCGCGCTGTGTGCAACATGTGCAAGATATTTTTACGTAAAGAACAATACATTCGAGACTCATAAATCCGAACCTAAACATTTAAGATGATTTAAGTTACGTTTGCAATCGATTCTTATTTCTTTTGTCCGTCAAACTTTCCAAAAAATATTAGAGCCTATTGTTTAATTTATCGCTTCCTGCCTAAATCCAAAATGTGGTCTTTTAGTGGAACTCAGCGAGTGGTAACCGTAGTACTTATATACATGGGTATATACTTAGGGTACCTAATGGTAACATTTGTTACAGACGCCCTCAGATAGACGATACATTTTGCTAACGAAGAGTACAAAATTTTGAGGATATCTCCTAAATAGAATCTTACTTGAAATATTGAACTATGCATAACCTATTGACAACTAAATATAATATATCTATTGAACTATGTTTAAATGATGTCTCACGTAAACTAAATCGATGTCGTAGTTCTATCTAAGAATGATTATTTATTACTTGGCTTTCCTTTTCTATTCTTCTTATTTTGACGTTGACGTTGCCTTTTTCTTAATTTACGCGACACATTTATATTATGTGTTCCCAATATGGGATTTACACGGTTGGTTTCTGTTATGGGAACTTCAATGTCCATGTCGTTGTCATAGATAGCGTCTACGCCTCGCAAAAAATTTAGTGCTGACTTCGCATCGCTTAAACCTTTAGCAAGCCATAATAACCTTATTTGTTTTGGGTAGTGTGTCATAATTGTGTTTACAATGCTATCTTCAGTGTTAAAATACGTGGTAATAAGGCTTGCTTCACTAAATTTTTCACAAAAATATACTGACATATTTTTACCCTTATGATCAGATGACCATTTTCCATTTAAAATTTTGCGCAGCGCCTTATGCTGTAAATTTCCGTTCCAGTAGTTTCCAAGAAAAGCAGTTTTGAAATCGTTATAATTATTCCATTTCGACATAAAAATCCAAGACCAGTGCTTAGCATCACCCGTCAAGCAGTCAAACGCAGTTCTTAAATCAGTAGGCAAAGACTTAGTGTTATTCCTGTATTTCTCTAACTCTTCTAAGAATACGATTGGGTGCATATTACTACCATCAAATACAGGTTTTGCCAATGCTAACACCGAAATGGAAGAGGTTTGTACATTATATAGACCCCGCATGTTTTCACAGGAAACCGCCGTAAAACCTATGCTACATCTTTTCTGTATAGATGATGATTGATTACCCTCTTCTGATTCCTCAATACACTGTACATGCAATGCTAACGCAGAAGTCACCACAACCTGTCTTACAATAGACATGACTGTCTCAAATTAAGCGTCGTTATTTCTCAAATTCATAAATGGTCATTAAAAAAAAATTGTACACAAGAGTCGAACTTGAACGTATAAGCCAACGAAACCCGAAGCAAAAAATTGACAATTTCATAAAAAAGAAAGTGGGAATCGAACCCAGTATGTCGTTCGTTCGTTTGTTATAACCTTTAGTAAGAATGGAGTCTGCGCCCTCGCACTCTTTAAGCGGTTATCAGAAATAACACATTGATTTAACTACACAGGGATTGAACCTGCGCCTTCACAGTCCTACTACTTGTATGTCATATAACACTTAGTAAATCGACAAAAAAGTTACTCAGGGATCGAACCTGCACTTTCGCGACTTTAAGAACTTAACTCCTCTATACAATTAATTCACACAGGGATTGAACCTGCACCTTCACATTCCTAAGACTTGTATGTCATCAAACACTTAAGTAGTGACAGATAAAAAAAATACTCAGGGATCGAACCTGCGTTGAACTGAACTGAACTTAGAACCCCTATACAATTAATTTACACAGGGATTGAACCTGCAGCCGTGCAGAAATTGACTAAATATCCTCGTGCTCTTAAAACTTAAATTTAACTAAGACTAAAAAAAAAATACGGTGAAATATTTCAACAGGGTTTGACCTTGGTTTTCTCAAATAAATTGTATTTTAACGCTTATATTACTCTAATGTACATTTGGCGGGAGTCGAACCCACCCAAACTACAACAAAATTATTCATTAAAACTAATTTCTTAAATGATGTATCCTACCTCTCTTATTTAACTGAGTTGGCTAACCCTATTAAATGAGCCTAATTACCAGTAATCCGTTTTGTTTTACACAAAAACAATACATACATACTTGCTATTGCATACAATATATGCATAAATTTTATTTCAGTAATGACTAATAGTATCGAATATATTTCGATTATATATCTTGAACAGACAGACAGACTCTAGTTCGTTTTGTTTCAGCATGAAACATGAGGCTAAAATATTTTCATACACCAAAATATCCTAAGACAAACAGACGTAAAACGCGTTCTTAATCGTCAATGTGTAATGAAGTATTTTTTCGTAAATTAAAATATTCTAAGACAGACAGACACATAAATACAAGTTTCTTAAATAATTAATTTCCGTATTTATTTTAATATATTTCGGTGGAATCAACCTTTACAGCCGTAAACACTTATTATATTTAAATATACTTTAAACAAAAATGCAAATATAAATATGATGATGACGATGATAATACCTATGTACTGCCTTTAATAATTAAACTACGTTACACTAATTTCTTATCCTACTCTAAATAGTTGTAATTATTGTAACTAAACTACGTCTTAAGAAATTAAAAATAGCGTATAACTATTAGCAAACTATCTCTACCAAATAACTCAGATTCTTAAATCAAGTAATTGAAACAATGTAATATTTTCAATTTTTAATGACTTGATATCCTGCAGTCACGCGCACCAACTGTAATAAACTCTCCTACCTACCTAAATATAGCTAAACCTATCTCTATCTTGAGCCTATCCTATCTATGTATATAATATGTAACCTACCTAGCACTATCTTATATACGACCTAAATTAGCTGATATAAAGGACCCCATACGTTGTGTGTGTTTTCCTCGAAATAATAGTGGCCAGAATAACGTTTGTGTGATCGTCTAATTTCAATACCTCATATTATCACTCACCGATTCATCTTGTATCATGATCACTTAACTCTTAAGTGACGGTCTCGGAGTCAACTCGTACGAAGTACAGCGCTTCAGCGTCTGCGATGCGCTCGGCGTGGCGCCTCAGCAAGCGCGGCCGCATCATCAGGATCACGACGTTGCTCAGTCTCTCGAACTTTCTCTCCCAATAGTCCGGGTCGTAGCGCACTAAGCTCACTTCCTAACGCTTATTTTTATTACGGTAACTTATGGTTATGGCGTGGCACAATACTTGTCGCTCACTTGCTAAACTAAATCAAGAAACTGACTAAGTGAGGAGCTTAAAATCAAAAGATCAAGATTAAATTCAAAGCGTTTATTCTGCTTTTGTTTGAAAATGAGTCTACCGGCGTTTCCCAAAGAGGAGACCGCTGTTGAGAAGAAAGCCGAAAGAAACTCAACAGTAAGTCATTTTTTCATCAATTGTACTTAAAACTATTACAATAATATTATAACTAATAATATAACATTTAAACTAACAATATGAGGCAGTTACGTCTAGATGAGGATTACCTAACGATTTGCTTAGAAGACGCAGAACTCTCAAAACTCGCCTTACTCTGGACCCCGCATACCTGTGAGGAAAAGGCCTCCTACCTAGACAAGGCGTACGACAAATCCTGCATATAAAGAACAAAGCTAATTGAACTATGTTTAAAACGGTCACTCAACACACATCCTATTGTCGTTCATTCATTCCTCTGGGATATAATAAATTTACGCATGTGCTCAAATACTAATACGCTCGCTCTTCTACGCTATGCCCTAACAATATTGCAATCTAAGTTGAGTCCACCTGAGTCTGCGCACAATAACAAGAAGAAAGATAGGTCGTGAGATGGCCTGTGGCCTCCGTCTCCCGGTTCCTCGCTCCGCTGAATGGAAACACCGAGCGGCCGGCCGAAGGAGATCTATTCAATTCCGGAGTTCCCCTTGATACGTCGCTATCTGGTGTGATGACTTATTTAGCTTGCAATATACCTACTCAAGCAAGACTAGTGTTTGATTCTGATTTGTTACTAAATAGAATAATAGCGTGATAAGAAGAAGGCTGTCTGCAATAGCAGCTCCCGTTTATCCTGGCGTAGCGTCAAAACGTGGCTTGATTGTGCTATCGTCGAAGATTCTGCAAGGAGGCAACTATGTGACAAAATAATAGTCGACTTACAAACACTGGCTGCTGTTATCCAAGACGGCGTCAGACGTAGGTCTGATTGTGCGTGGTGCCCGGGATTTATACAGGAGTCAATTATGTAAGCGAGACGCGATAGAAGCTGCAGCATCAAACTCTAGGTAGTTCAGGATATAGTGACGATAGAAGAATGATTATTATTGAGTTTTTAGTAACGCCAGAGTATATCCACTCATTCAGATCCACGGTCAATGCTATACATTCTCCTAATAATTCACTGTAGTGTCTCGTACGATCTCAGCCTCTATTGCAGAACTCGCAAGGAAAAACGTAGATAGAATGATGACTGCCACTGAAACCTCCTTTCTGCATCTCTCGTACAGCTCCAGCTAAAATTGCAGGAATAACAACAACATAGGTGAACTACTTTACGCCCTCACTCCGTTACATTAAGAAAACTTAAATTAGTACTTAACTTAATCACACTTAACGTAAATAAAATTACACAGTCTATAAGGTGTCCTTCGCTTAAATTGTTAACGCTGCACTGAAGTTAAAGTTCCTTTATATATTCACCACTCAATTCACAAATTGCCCATATATAAGCTTGACGCTTCACTGAATTTAATTTCGAGTTATACTTCTGTAATACTGAACTTAGAGCAATCACACTGTACGTACGCGGGCCGATATTATAACGAGGTCAGTTCGGAGTTACCGTCTCCTTCGGAAATCAAACCTTGACTGTCCGTCATCCCCTTATCCCTACTCTCACGCAGCTCCTCAAAATCCCAGATTTAATTGTCTCTAAA
Organism: Apotomis capreana; assembly: GCA_947623375.1. Lineage (NCBI taxonomy): Eukaryota > Metazoa > Arthropoda > Insecta > Lepidoptera > Tortricidae > Apotomis > Apotomis capreana. The sequence goes on along the minus strand of OX392505.1, from coordinate 17,644,892 downwards.
AATTCCCACGACTAAGTCCTTTTGTTCTATTGCTCGTTTACTTAAAATTGCTTTATGGTACCGAAATTCTGCCGACACAGGGCTGCACGTGTAAGACTATCGCTATTCAGTTGAAAAATTATCTTGTTTGCCTATTGTCTCAATATCCACGCCGCGCTGTGTGCAACATGTGCAAGATATTTTTACGTAAAGAACAATACATTCGAGACTCATAAATCCGAACCTAAACATTTAAGATGATTTAAGTTACGTTTGCAATCGATTCTTATTTCTTTTGTCCGTCAAACTTTCCAAAAAATATTAGAGCCTATTGTTTAATTTATCGCTTCCTGCCTAAATCCAAAATGTGGTCTTTTAGTGGAACTCAGCGAGTGGTAACCGTAGTACTTATATACATGGGTATATACTTAGGGTACCTAATGGTAACATTTGTTACAGTATGTTGGTGTTGCAGCGAGGACTTACGTGTCGCGCATTCAAATGTACCCTATATTTTATAACCCGTACATGTATTTATCTTATTTCAAAGGTTATTGAACTTTACTGTACGTGGAACATAGTTGACTTTACTGGTAAATCATAGAGTGAGATACGAGGGTTCGGAAAATATATTAAAATGTGGCGTGTGTTTCAGTGGGGAGTATTCAACACGGTATGCAAGAATGAGACTTATTTTTTACAGTATGTATTTGTCATTTGCCCTGCAATTAGGTTTCCTTGTAATTTGTAGTTTGAGTCCTTTATATTTGCAAAACCATTCCTTTGTATAACGTTGACAATCCACGCGTGCATATACTGTTTAGTAGTCAAAACAGCTTCACAGAATCTGTGACTTTAAGGCTTAATTCTCTTGATAACAAAGAGTTGAGTTTGCGTTGAGATAATTTTGAGCATTTAACGTAACTTTATCTACTGAATTTCTCTTAGAATTCACAAATTAAGTCTACAATCTAGTATAAAATACACTTATATTTTATTTAAGAAGTTAAGAAAAGATCTTAAAGAATTTACAATGCTACAATAGCAAACTGATAAAAATAGCTAGAGATTTATCCCCTTGTAGATAAGAGGACAGAAATGGAATACTCATAAAACGCATTCAGTCGTGAATAAAGTGTATATTTTGCGTGATTCCTATTTACATTGATTTTGTTACTTCATACTCTTCATAGTAGTGTGTATCTTTAACTTAGGTACCTAAACCTAGTCTGTTAAATATCATAATTAGGCTTCGTACTTCTCAGAGGACGGTCGGACGTTAGAAAGCTATGGAGCATTGAGTCGACATTCATATAAAATATCTAATTCGTCCTAGATTTGCTCCTGCACTGCGTCATGGATGGTGTCTATGTATTTAATATCTAAGCCCGAAATTATTTTGTATGTCTGGATGTTCAAATCTACGAATGCTCTCCAGCTGTTCTTGCCTAGACGTGGCATTTTTCAACAGATTTTTATGAATTTTGTATATAAATATTTTTGGTCGTTTTATTTTTTCGTTTTTTTTTTACTGATTTCCATTTTGGTACTGATGCCGCTATCAAGGCAAGTCAAGTCAAACATTTATTGCATATCACATTACATCATTTTGATGGAATAATTAAAAGGTATACATGTGACACCCTGCAAGGGCACTGCAACATAAGAGGACTAACACTATTTTCTTATAATTTTTAAATAAGTATACAAAACAATTTAAATTTCAAATTATAAACATTTACATCTACACATCTTAAGTTACAAATTATATTTAGGGCAAGAGCTATCGAAGTATATGTAATTTCTTTATTCTATGCTATTCTAATATCACACCGCTACTATTTTAACCCTTAATTTCACGATGTTATAGCCAGATATACATATTTTTAGACCAACTTTTTGCGTTTATTACTGAAACCGAATTTATAAGACTAATATTAACGGCACCGAGGTCGAACCTGGGTTTCTTTTAGGGTTCAAAAAGATCCTACATGTTATCCTTAGCCGTAAAACTCTTAATTGAGATAGCAGCTCTATGCTTTATTTTCCTATAAAACTATTATAAACTGACTTGAGCGAGTTGCAAAAAAGTAAGTAAGAAACCCTGATTTTTAATTGAAGCTCATCAAAATGCACTATTACCGCGATGGTTCGAATCCGCTCGTTATTCTCGGGCACTGCATTTATAAACATTTGGCGACGTTCCAAGATGCTGAGCTGCTTTAAAAAGTCGTATTTTACTATGAGAATCATACAAAGATACGGCCTTTTATAGTAACGTGACAGCAATGCAGTATGCACATTGTGTAGTGTCTCCGAGTGGCCGCTGACGGGGCTACAACGTGACCGAGGAGACTGAGGAAGGATGTAGTCGGCCATTTGTTTAGCGGTTCATGTTTAAACATGGCCAATTTAGAGATGGCAATCCACGCTATATACAAGTTACCAGATTCATAACCGAACAGTTGAATAGGGAATATGGATGAAGTGAAACCATGATTGTTTTAGATACACTGATTCACAAATGCCAACATAAAAAAAATATAAGTCTTCACAGAAGGTGCTAGGCTTCTTAAAAATAGGGTCAAATATTTTCAAAAATATGTAGAATAAAAAATATTAAGGGACAATCTTACACAAATCGACCTAGTGCCAATACTAAACAATGCTTGCACTATGGCTACTAGACCACCACACCCACCCAGGAACAAATATTTCAACTCATCACACAAATATTTATCCTTGCCGGGATTCAAACCTAGCACCACTGGCTCGGCAGCTGCACTACAAACTGAGCGTCGGCATGTAGCCAATAATTTATGACTTGTAATATCAATTTTTTCACACATTTACGTAAATATTTATGTAGGTACATAAGATAACCATGATAGTTAAAGCAATGACGCGTAATGGCACCCGGATGGCTCGCGGAATTTTGAGCTCCCGAAGTATTGTGTAACCGCCCTGGGTAACCCGAACCGAGCCAACTTAAGGACCTAGGGCAAAAACAGAAGCTACGCTATATTTTTAGAATTCATCAAGAAACCCCTGTATGCAAAAAAATATATTTCTTCCACACCACACATACACATTTGTGGTCCTTTGTGTTTAAACCGTAGAAAGACAAGAGAAATTAAATCCAAAATACGATCGGAGATGAACTAAATAAGATTATTCATCAATGAGACATTCCTCCCTCATTTGGTTTTTACTAAATGAAAATGCATTTTTGAATTCAAATTCGAGCAAGATTTTATTATTTCACATTATTATTCTTCCATTAGCATTAATCTGCGCCTCCGCTAACGTTACCAGGAACCTGGAAAATTTAATGTTCCAATGTTTTAATTTATAACCTGATTCAATATATGTATCTCTGTGCAGAGTTATATCTACATCCCTTTAACGGTTTATGCGTTTCTTATACTTAGTTAGTAAAACAGGAGTGTACGGTTTACTCTACCAGTCAACCATAGTACCAAACAGAAATACCAGAAGTTGGTGCAAATCAGAAATCTAATTGTACAGAGCATCTAGGATACTTTTAGTGTTTTTCAGTCCATCGAATATCTGGTTGCGATTTCGAGTCGAGAAAGCATGTAATCACCATGATTTTTTACCAAACAACTTTTTTTACAACAAACTCACTTCAGTTAAAAAAAACCTATGGTCACACTAAAATTAATCGATTTCAATAGAAATAGAGTACCTACTTTGTGATAAGAATACATTACTTAACTACCTACCTCCAAAAACTTTAGTCACAATCTTTAAAGGATTCCATGTAGATCTGTAAAGTTATCATTTATGTTCTTTATCGTGCACAACAAACACATATACAGTAAAAAAAACATGTGCCATTTTGACCCTTGTTGTGAGAAGTGCGGAAAAGGTACGTCTTTTGATACTTGTATATTAAGTCTATACGATAATAACCTCAAAAATTATATCTAATGCCAATTTTACAATAAAATGAAGTCAATAACATAAAATTATTTCAAAAAAATAACTATAATTATATATAATTTATTTAAAGCAAAGTAACAGAGAAAACTTAAACTAAATAGCAACGCATAAGAAATACGTATGTATAAAACCTTACTCTAAATAACCTAAGTATAATACAATTATATAAAAAGAAGGGGTCATAAAAAGAATACCCCATCTAACAAGTCCGCCTGCGGCATGGTCCCCAGTATGCTGGCGGCGTTACCTCTTTGTATAGTCAGAGAGATTCTCTGGCAGAGGTAAGCGCCAGCTCTGGGGTCTCCCGACGCGTCGATCATCCGTTTCGACAAGGCCCTCATAAACGTTGTCATGTCAGCTGACCATGGGCCCAATGTCTCTACTGCAAGCGCCGCAAATTCGTAGTTGTTTAGTAACGACGAGTATTTGCGGCGCTTGATAATTTGGGCCTGGTCAGCTGCAGCGCCAGCCTTTGAGCGGGTCGCCTGGATGTGGGACTGCGCGAAAGTGTCGACACACGTGGCGTCCCACACCAGAGCCCTGCCCAGCTTCCACGGCACCAACGTTGCTCCGTCGGGGCGCTTGCCATCGTCTCTTGCCATACCCAAGGGTTCAAGGACGGCAGGCACAGAGGCGGTGGCAAGCGAACGGCGAACCAAATCATTAATGGTACCGTGGCGGTATAAGCGTCCGGCGCTTCTAGTGCATGAGAGACCATGTCGACCCAGCCGATCCACGCTCTTGCCGCAGGTGCACGTATGGGGGACACAGATTTCAGACCCAAGTCGCAAGCATATCGCTATTCTTAAGCAACTTGGATCCAAAACCGTGCCTATCTGCTTTGATGGCAGTGCGCGTAACCAATGGCCCGACTCGGGCACTGAGACAGCCAGGAGGCGGGCACGGTCTGAATCGTCCGAACTATTCTGAACTAGATTGGCATGGGCTGCCTTAAGGCATGGAGAGTCCCATGCTTTTTGAAGATGTTTTATGGTAGGGGTATCCTCATCGGGGCACGCGTGACACCAGGCTTCTCTGGCCTCCTTTAGGCCCACTATCTCGTCGTCCAGAAACCTAGTTTGGTTTAGAATTAAATTGACAAGAGATAGTGAACCATAGGAGGAGGATAGAAACGCCGGTAATGCCACGCTACTCGTGGTGCGAATCCCCAGTCCACCCAATCTGATAGGAAGGACCGCTTGTGACCAAGACCTTGAATCAAATTTTACATTCAGAATTTTTGAAAGTGTAACCTCGAGTGAGTTGTCGATTGAGGACAAAATAGTTGGAAACTTCCAAATGGGGCAACTGCGGAGAAGATACAAGAATTTAGGAGTGAATAAACAGAACCGAATAATGAAGAGGGCCATGTGTGGGTTAATTTGAAAAAGAAGATCGGATGTGTCGTTAAAAAGGTTTAATTTACAAGTAATAACGGGGTGGATAGCATCGTCAAAAATTGGGGAGCCTAGAAGTGTAAGCGAAGAGCAAGAGTGGACAGATATATTAGGTAAAATGTCATTAAATTTTGTTAAAATTTCAATTTTTTTTTCCTGGGATACGGAATTTGCAATATAAATTTCACACTTGGTGAAGTTAAGCGAAGGGCCTATTTTTGAAATTTTATCCTTTAGTAAATGAACATCTTGCAAGACCGTTTCGGCGTCACCACCAAGTGAGCCATCATCGAGGTACCAGAGGTTGAATTTAGAATTTAGACTTGAAATGATCGGATGGATGGCTAAACTAAAAATTGCAGGCCCAAGCGGGTCCCCCTGTTGACAACCCATGCTCGATGCTATAATTTTGTTTCGAAAGAGTAATTTTGACGGCGCTCCATAGCATTGCCATAAATAAGAGTAGAGCTCTGGTAGCTCTTTTTTGGCTTCAGTTAACAGAGCACCGCGGTCGACCGAATTAAACGCATTTTTGACGTCAATTTTTAGAAATACTTCGTAGTTCGGACGAGTGAGAAACGTGCGTGCGGCGTGCACTGCTGCCTCACAGCCGCCCTTGACTCCGAAGCCCAGCTGCCGGGGCTTGAATATTGTTGTTAATTTCTCGTGAAATTTCCGGCAGCAGAGTTTCGAAGCCAAGCGCCTAAAAGTGCAGCCAACAGCAATTGGGCGGATGCCGCCATCCTTCTTAGCCAAAGCTACAAGGTTGGCCCCATACAAGACTGGTGCGATCCCACTGTTCACACGGCCTGAAAGCATTAAGTTTATTAAACTCGTTAGCACTTTAAGGAGAGCCGTCCCCCGATCACCCAAGGACGAGGATGTTAAGTCCTTTAGATGCTGGGGGGACAGCCCGTCAAGCCCACCCGCGGAACCGATAGGGAATGATGCTATGGCCGCCTTGACTGCATCCTCAGATACGTGGACAGTGGGATCATCACGGGCAGGGGGATCTGGCAGCTTGGCGGAGGCAGGAGGGAGCGGGTGTTTCTCCCTTAAAGCGGCATAGGTTTCGGCGGAGTGCACAGCCAGGTCGTCGTGGGAAATAAGGAGCCGGGCAGCGGCACTCACATTTCCCTCTGAAAGTTTATTTTCTACACATTTTAATTAAGAATAGGTGTTGGGGATATGCGTGTTACAATGTTGATTGTTTTCGGTTATAGTGGGCGGTACAGATACTAGAGAAATGTTATTTTTAATTTGTGTGGTCAGTGAAGCTTTGTTTGATTTGTCCCCATGAAGAACTGTGTAAGGAAATGTGAGCAGGCTCTCCCATGCTACGAGGGAATTTTGGGAGACAACTTTGGCTATGCATTCAGTGAGGCAGCCCGCAAAGATTATGCGCGCACCGCGAGGTATTCTCTTTACAACCGGTTTATTTGCCTTCAACAGCCCTAGTCTTTCTGCAAACGGTGTTTCTAGTGCCAGGTCCCTAGCAGAAGACGACGGCGCAGGTTGAGAGGCGCTGGGCAGCGGGGGATCAACCACCATACGAGTGCCATGTTGGCGAGTCGTATGGATAGCGAGCCCGCGCTGTCCTTTGAATTGTTTATTGTCTCCACAGATGGGACAAGACAACAACTGTACTGGGTTTTGGCAGGGCTGTGAAGGCATAAACACTTATAATAAAAACGAATTAAAAAGAAAACTTACGTGCTAGACATATAACAACACTAAAAGTAAACAAATAAATAAGCAAATATAAAATTCACTGTCAAAAACTGACACCTCTGCGGGACGCAGACCTCAAGCGCAGAGTACGGCAGCACGAAGGATAGTAGTTAGCCGTTGGTTGGTCCGTTGTTTCAAAAAATAAATTCTAACATTACTCGGAAACTAGCTGTGTTGTCGCAAGTTAAGCTAATTTTGTTTATAAAATTATTAGCGTGGTTCCAAAGTAGTCACTCAGTTTACTTCATTTATGAAAAAAAATGCAATTTTTGACAAAAAGTAAGAATTTGAGGGTAGAATGTTTTTTACTAAAATTGACAATTATGGACGACTTGAATGTTCTTACATTCGATCTTAATTCTGTCAAGAAGTTAACCATCCATGTTCAGGATTTCAAATTCAAAAGAAATGCTTATTTTTAAAGTCGATCCATAAATAAAAGAGTTCTACAAAATAAAACAAGTTTTAAGTCGACTTCAAAACTTTCTGTTTTTTTTTTAAGTTTTGTTTTGGTTCGTTAATTTTATTATATTATTGAGTAGTGAAGTCAGATTCAATCAGATTATTATTTTTCGGGCAGCAAATATATTGAACTGGCACTACTGGCAGATATTACTTGGAATCGAACAAAATAGTAACTTGGCGTTGGTCGCGCAGGGAAATAGATGCTGCCAAGTTATTATTTTTGTAGGATAGGTTAGGTTAAACTTCTACTTTTTTTAGCTGCCTGGTTAATTTCGCATCTCATTGCGTTTCAATCTAACTAGATGTACCTAATGCAAAGCAACGAGACATTTCAACTATGGTGCTTTGAAACTTTGTTAGTCGTTTCGAGATACAACTCTACACAAACAAACTAAATTGAATACCAGGTTAGAGTTTAGACTAGAATGTAACGGGTTTGTAAAGGTAGTCCGAGACATTGGAATAAGTTGTTTTCCAGTTTGATTCGGATATAGTGAAATCAGGGCGCTACTTTAAGTGGTCAATTTTGTGATTGTCACACATTGAAAGAAATACCGGCCACGCACCGAAAGTTCCGTACAAATCTTAACAATCCGGGTTAATTTGCACCTAGTATGTATGGCGCCGGATACAAATGAGTTACAAAGTTAACGCAACCGAGCACGTTAGTTGTATGGGAGCCCCCTTAAATATTTATTTCATTCTTTTTCTTAGTATTTATTTTGTTGTTATTGGGGCAACATAAATACATCATCTGTGAAAATTTCAACGCCTATAACTATCACGGTTCTTGAGATACAGCCTGGGGACAGACGGACAGACAGACAGACGACGGTCGTACAACGGCATCTTAGTAATAGGGCCCGTTTTAAACCCTTTGGGTACGGAACCCCAATAAAATAATTTAAACGAATTTATATTTTTAAAAATAATCGCGTAATAATCTCTCAAACAGAGAAAAGCTTCAATGTCGAATTTTCTTAAATCTTTTTGAGTACCTTACATAATTAGCTTATTCGTCAGTATGTCTTAAAGCTTATGGCTTTACATTCGGTAGACGCTGTTTAAACCTTTCAGAACGCCACTTAGGTACAAATACAAAGTACAAATCCTCTTTATTGCACATCTCAAATATGCAGGGAAACAACACAATACATAAGGGATAAAATAAATAAAGACAGAGGTAAACAACAGGCGCTATTATCGCTAAATAGCGATCTCTATCACTACTTTTTGATTTCCAAGCTCATGTTACATCTTCGTCCAGCAAGATGGACCGAAGAACTGGTTAGGATCGATCATTGTGGAGAATTTTGGGGGATTAATTTGACCGGCCGGAGACGTGGATATGGTTTATAGTACAACTTTAAATTACAAACATCTACAGATAAGGTTGCCTATCTTGGTCATGTGCTTAGGCACTCAAGATCCGAACTTCTGCAATTTGATAATCATGGGCAAAGTGGCTGGAAGACGAGCTGTCGGGCGCAGGAAGAAATCATGGCTGCGAAACATCCGGGAATGGACCGGAGTTACCAGTGCAGCGGAGCTTTTTAACCTCGCCAAAGACCGAGAGAAATATGCGGAGCTGATTGCCAACCTTCACTAGTTGGAGAGGCACTATAAGAAGAAGAAGACAGATGTAGGTGTCCTAAGAAAAATCTCCGATATTTATGTTGTTATTCTCTACGTTTGTTATTTTTCCTAATTCGATATTAATTAATTTATAGTCTTGCGTGGTCTATCCTACGTTGCGGTCGAGTTTTTAATTGTATTATTTTTCTGCAACGCAATAGCATCGATACTCTATTATTCATAGAAAAATGAACATTATTTACTGTTACAGATAAATTCCATTGTGGGTTCCGCGGCTGTCTCGGCTCACGTCACGCCGCCGTCCGGTTCCGGGCGGCTGCGCTTCGGAACTGTTGTTCTCACGTTGCACCGCCACGCGAGGCATTGGAATCGTACAAAAAACGGTTGCTTTCATTTACTTTTATACATAGCTGTAATACTGTTTTCACTGTACAGGATTTGCTTGCTGCACCTGTCATACCTGTATTGCCTAATCTTGAATTACTTTAGTGCCAAATTCACAAAATATATTCAGATGTGTGACAATGAAAAAGTCATTATATTTTCTGCCCAGATAGGTTTTTTAGTAACGCTGCGCTCCACAGATTGGAAATTGAAGCTTCACGAAGCAATGCTCCTTCCTCTGTAAGCTCGTAAGTAGGTATTAATAAATTCCATTTTGGATAGTTCCGCGGCTGTCTCGGCACACGTATGGAGCTCTTCATCAGGGATTGCAACCCGTACCGTACGCCGGCGCGGCAACTTTGTGACAAAGTTCGAAATATGTCAGGCCGTTCCTGACAATTTCACGTGAGTGTAAACCGCTTAATACAATTATTTCGATTGTTATAAATCAGACCCCTATCAAGATAAAAAAAATATGACTTTATATTTTATATGGATATTTTTTCTATGAAATGGAAATTTGATCAAATTAAACAATCGATGATACATTTTATCAGAGAAATCAAGGGACACCGTTTAGGTTCCGTTACGTTCGCTACGTTACGTTCCCTACGTAACGTTCCCTACGTAACGTTCCCTACGTTACGTTTCCTAGCTAGATCTGTACCCTTTCCATGAGATAACGTGACCGTACTCACTACGACAGCGTAAACAATTAGTATGCAGAATAGTACAGACTACCTAGCGGTTACTTTGTAGAACTACAATTTTCTATACAAATCGTTTATACAGTCACTAGCGAGTACTGTCACTGTAAACTCATAGTAAGGGTACGGAAATAGAAGTTTCGCGAAGCGGCTTCGTCGATTCTCTATAAGCTCGTAAGTAGGTATATATACAATCCATTGTAAGTAGTCCCACAGCTGTCACGGCATGCGTCACGACACCGTCCGATATCAGTAAGCTATTTCGAATTAGCTCACTCACTGTTTATGCGTTATCCGCCAAAAAAGGTGTAATCAATCACAAATTGAGAAATGATGTTGTCTTAATAATAATTATCTTGAAGTCTGATTACGGAAATATTGTAATATTAACAAACATGAAAGAGCCATATTTTATTTTCACGGATGTAATAAATCTTATCAAGCTCCAATAAAACACGATCGCCACCGGTTCGTTTCCATCGTATATCAATTAACATTCAAATGGGGTTTTTCATTGCCCAGTATCCTATCTGGCTGTCAACGGTATGCAAATCATTGCAGCCTTATTTCATGATGTAGTTGCCTTCAAACTTGACAGTTTGTTATAAATCAGATGGAAATTGAAGGCGATTGCGATAGCAATGCGGATCGCGCGTCATTTGTTTTTTATCGATAAGCGATTCGTACCAAATCAATGTAACAGAGAGGAGAGGTGTATTTGTTTACTGATGGAGCTGTTGTGTTATGCTTATTCTGTATAATTGCGAATTTGATTACTATCTGGGCATTTTTTGAGCGATTAAACCACTATTTAGGTAGCTGTATTCTACCTGAAATTCCAAGTGATTAGCGTTTATTTCCTTCCAACTATCTAAACAGAGGTGACTACTATAAATAGCCAAAAACAAACATTCTGATCTCACAGAATTGCAACAATGCAAAATGGAAATTTCAGGTGAGTAACATCCACTATTGGAAAACTGCCTCCCTAAGGATGATCATGACCGGTCTTGCGCTTCTTTAGTCCAACAAGATCCTCACAATATTATCAGTCTGTCTTATCCTCCTAAGCCCCAAGGTCCTACCTATAGGAACAATCAACATTGTAATTCAAACCCAGCTTCTCCAACAGTTGTGTAGACATAGCGTAGGTACCACGGTCCTTCCAGTAGTACTTTTTAATCCCCGTATTTTGTTTTATACGCTCACGTACGAACTGTCTTAAAAAACCTCAAAACTCAAAGCATAATATTGCTTTGAGCCTTAAGAGGATAGGATTGTACGAGCGATGGTGCAACTGCCGAGTATGATTAAGTACTACTAGCTAATTATATCACGTTTATCTCATTATTTTATTAAAAACTCAAATAATCGATGCGTTTTTATTCCTTGCTTAATTATGGCAAGTGAAACAGAAAATTATTTTAACTGCCATCAGTTTTACGTCAGTTCAGTGTACTTATAAATAACTCAGGAATATTTATTTTTCTTTTCAGCCTACACAAACTTAGTAACCTAGAGATTGATTGCCTCAGAACCCACCTTTTCCCATGAGTATTCCTTCATTTGGACTGATCCATCTATACAACCGTGCTACGGAAAAAGCCATATCTTACTACGAAATCCGTATCGAATACGACGTTTTACCGTAGCGTAGCATAGGTGAGTTCCAAATTATAGTTATTAATACAACAACGAGTTCCGTGATTTAACGCTGTTTTGTTCTTGTGCCGAATTGCTTCAGATTTATGATTTATGAGATAAGTTGATCCCGGCGCTGTTTCTTATTACTCGATCAAGACCTTTTACGTCTTGCTAATAAATGGTTGTAAGCTTTCATATTGTACATAACATGATGCTTGGATTATCGAAGAAACTGGAAGGACCATTGACAATTTTTTTTATAGCTACCTCAAAACTAAGCAATGTATTCATTCTATTTTGAAGATTAGATTGCAAGATTTGAAAAAAAAATCATACAATCGTAACTGTTGCTTAGAGTTCGGTCCACTGAAAATATAATTTGATGAATACACTAAGAGAGAGTAAACAATTAACAAAAACCGGCTAAGAGCATGTCGGGCCACGCTCAGTGTAGGGTTCCGTAGTTGCTCATCCTTCACAATAAACTGCTGTTTTAAGCCCGAGGTTTACGTGAAGAAAGATTTTAAGCTCTATAAAAAGGTCGTAAATGCCCTAGAAACTGTAATCACTTATTACCTTCTGGAAGTCAACTTGCGACCTTTTAAAGAAAAAATATGAAATTTGGCGATAACTCAAAAACGGCTCGACCGATTTTGTTCAATATAGTTTTCATTGAAAGTACTTATAAGGCCTCATGAACATGAATTTTCCCGAATTTTTTTGACCCGTGGTTGAAAAGTTAGAGGGGGGGGGACACTATTTTTTTTGCTTTTGGAGCGAATATTTACAAAACTGCTGATTTTATCAAAAAATTATGTTAGAAGACCCCTATTTTTTTTACAAGACCTATTCAACAATACCCCACACACCAGTGTTGAAAAGAAAAAAAAAATTCACCCCCACTTTAGGTGTTCGAGAGGTACCCGAAAAAAATTTTTTTTTTTTATTTAATTTTACTGTTCTGTCGGCGTTATACATACACATACTCATACCAAATTTCAGCTTTCTAGTACTAATGATCACGGAGCTAAGCCGCGGACGGACGGACGGACGGACGGACAGACGGACAGACGGACATGGCGAAACTATAAGGGTTCCTAGTTGACTACGGAACCCTAAAAAATGGATCTACGTAATTTTTCTTTTACCTAGAAGCCAAGCAAACTCATTCTCGAGAAACGCCAAACTAAAACATGTTTAACGGAAACCACCAAGAATCCGCCTAGCCATACACTATCACATACGCTGCAGAACATCTTGTACAGTCGAGTTCATTTACATCTACACACTTACGAGAGCAAAAATATCTGAATACGATTTTATGTTCCTGACAATAGGGTCGTGTTCAGATATTTTTGTTCTCGTAAGCGTGTAGATGTAAATGAACTCGGCTGTACACATAAAACTACCCAGACCTATTTTTGGGAACTACACTTTGATGTACAATTCCCCCATCACTCGCACGTCCTTAAAAACATAGAACATTCATCATAGTCTGTTGACGCGGTACACTGGGTGCGTCGGATCGTTTATCGACACTCGGCCTTCATTTCCGGCCGCTCGACACATGGAAATTGCGACTCCATCCAAGCCAAAATGTTGCTTTTTGCATCTGCCCTTGCTACCTCCACCGCGATATCACAAAATCGCGTGTGGATCGATATATTGAAACCAAAACTGTCTCATTTTCCACATTACGTTGCAAACCAACACTTTACACAAATACTGGCACTAATTATTAGTCTCCTTGCATAAGCTAAATTCTATTTAGGTATGACTTTAAGCTGAAGATTAATCATCATCAGAGGCATCTATGACGCTTTAAAAGATTGTTATTGCCATTACCTTTCAATACTTACAATCATTTTAAGCCACGTGAAGATGTCAAATAAAGCTAAAACATTTTACTAAACTTATCCTTTCTAATCCATTAATACAAAGATCAATTTATCCTTCCTAACTAAAAGTCACGAAAACATCGTAAACTTATATTCAATTAGTGGTATTAGGTACATTGCTTACTATGCAAGTTAAAAAGTCATTACCTACATCAGCAACGCCGGAATCAACAGCATTTCTGCTTCGGAAGCTATTTTCTAACAATTTACAAATGCAAGTAGCACATTGCCGAATTCCCACGTGGCTACATCGCGCGGCAAACTTTACCCGTTAACAGCCACAAATGAACATGTACATACAGCAACCCTGGCACACAAGGCCGGTAATGCCCTTAATTTGAAGCGTGAATTCGGCGTGAGAGCTCTCACACATTAGGCACACATTAGGGACATCACGGCCACACATTCGCGCTTTTACTCGGAAAGGCATCCTTCTTTATTAAAATTTGTAATTTACACGAAGGGCTAGAGTAAAAGAGAGGTTCCATTTGTTTACCATTCGCTGGAGCCATTACGTCTTGAAACTTGGAGACTTATGTTTGTTCAGTCTGAAATACGCTTTCAAGTTAATGTTAGAGGTCAATGTATTTAATTAGGCATGACGGTATTTGCTTTGTTCGTTTATCTTGCGAACAAATTGTATTTGCGTTTAGATTTCAAACGAGATAAATGATAAAATCACAGTAAATTTATAATTACAATATCAGACGCTATTTGAATTTGTAGCTGTAATTCAAGACTGCCTCGAGACTCATCGAATATAAATATGTGGGTTAAACAACCTCTAGAATAATAAACGAGGTGTTGAGATGTTGTGAGAAAAAAGTTTCAATCTCATCATCGCAATACTATGTTCTTACCTAGATAAAATAAGATTTGTGAATTGACGCACACACAATTCAATCTACTATCCTATTTCAAACAAAAGGGGTCCCGTAAAGAATTCTAAGAGAAAAGAATAGTTAAGTATGAAATATTATTCATAAACTCAAAGCAGAGGTACGCTCGTAAAAACATGAAAGAATGAGTTTCGAACTGTAGGATAATCTGCAAGGTTTTTTCCCCTACCCACAGAATACATAATAGTATCCTATAACTATCCTATTTAAGAATGGAAATGGGCTTGCGTCCACTTTAATGTTTTATTCAAATATATAAAAAGATCGCAACTTTGTGCACGTAACCCTCTTTTTTCATAACCAACTATCCCGCAATTTCTATACAAACTTGGTTAACTTGATCCATAATTGGCCAATGTTAAACATCTGTTATCTGTTAAGTATCTGTTTCAAAAATATCGAAATTTGTGCTGTAGATTTTGTATCAATAAATAAATAAAATCCATTCAGTCGTTGGCGTAATGAGGTCACAAAGATATTCGGAGCAATAGATGGCGCTGCACTGCGTAATCAATGCCCATAAGAAATCAATACTCTAAAATATATAAAATAGAATTTTAGAGTATTGATGTAATAATAATGAAATTATATAGTTATTCTGATCACCGGGATCCATTAAATCTTTGTTTATTATTTTGTACCGCACTCTTCACATGTAACACTTTTGTATTGAAATAAAGCCAGAATCTCATTTCTATTTTCCTTTCTTTAAAATTACCTTTCCCAGTCTCTCATCAACACGATAAATTAATTCATAGCGTAGGTTGTTATTATGAGGTGCCCAAATCTGTTGTGTAAAGATGAAGGTAAATTTATTCCCATAATGAGGTGTAGGCTGAGAGCTTAATTAAAATTATGGATAATAACATGGATACGAAAAGTACTTTAATGACTTTCTTCGGTATATTATTAAATTTTCTCTAATTTGCTAAATAAATGGTACAGCTTGATTATACAAATCTTTGACGTTACTGTTCATAATGGTTATTTAATAATATTCGTAACAAATGACTAACAACTAATAACATTGTACGGGGGTAATTTTGTATTAAGTAGAAGATTTATTTATAACTCATCCGAAGACAAATACTATCCGAGATTTTGAGTGACAAATTCATAAATTAGTTTTGTTTGTCTACAAACGAATAACCAAGGACTATAATATAGTGGTAATATTTTTTTGATGCATACGGCTAGTTTGAAATGGAGGGTTTGTGGCCGCAATTCATAATGCACACAATTCCCATTGGGTTCCATTGTTTGTTAGAACATAGCGAAGTGAATCCGGCCTCAAAAAAGAATTCCTACTCTACTTATGTGTCTTGTATGGTGGCTTTATTTTCTCGGTTCGTGTAGCTGCTGCCTGTGTACATCACACAATATAGGAAGTTGTAATAACTTTTTTATCACGTTACTGTGTCACTAGGATGAACGTCGGTTCCTGTTATAACCCAATTATTTATAGATGCAGCATTTTCTTTATCCCGCTTCATCTGTAAAGGAAATGAAATCACTTTTCCTACCTTTCTTCACAGTACGCCGCACATTTATTTCCCTACGTTTATCAATACGTCTATTTCACCGCTCCCCGGATCCGTCTTATTTGAATATGGATTTCAAATCATATTAATGACAAAATGCAAGTGAAGCGTAGGATTTCCATTCCTCGGTCGAAGTGAATTTTCACAATGTCTGCACTTTGGCAGATATTCAAAGTTTAATATTCATGCCTAGCATCACGGCAGATTTGCTTCCTTAGTCAGAAATTAGATATTCGTTTCTCAGCAGGAACTTGGGCATTAGCCCCTGAATGCTTAAGTGTCGTTGCTGAATCTCGTCTACAATATTTTATGGCCTATTATAATCGCTTGTATGCTCATTGACTCTGGCGATTTCGATTGAACAGAGATCTGTCATTACTAACTGGTCATAAAAATTATCGATATATCGTTACAGCGAATATCAGGGTCTTGGATATTTTCTATGTATATTATACAAGTAGGTATTTATTTATTTATTTAAACTTTATTGCACAAAACAAGTCAGTACAAATGGCGGACTTAATGCCAAATGGCATTTATCAATTATCACTCTCCAGAACCCATAGTGCAAACATGGCTTAATCTGGTACTAGTCATAGATTTGTAGAAAATATTCTCCAAATTATTATGATGTGACTATGATTCCTTTAAAATTACCAGTATTACTTGTATGCAGCATAGTTGCAGTCGTCGTCATCTTAAAGATACATGTAGTAAATCTTATTTTTGTACATTAGTAATATTATTTTATTTAAATTTTTTTTTCAGTATTTAACTGAGCAAAGCACAGCGGCAGTTAAATCTTTTTATGGTTTTGTCCGCTGTTATGGTAACAAATATATCTTTTTAATTATATGTAAATAAATTAAAATATACACCTAACATAATATCAAGAGAAAATAAAGGTATCGTTTGTCCGAATTTCTGGTTTGACCGAAAATCCCGTCAACTACATACAACAGTTCGATCAAAGCACACAAGATTTTTTTATATCCTTCATAATTTTGGAGTGAATCAACATGTGGTCCAGATCAATTTATTTATTGAGCAAGATTGATCACCAGCCGGTAATATCATCGTGTAATACCGGTATTTCCGCAGCGTCACCGACTGATCATCAATAATAGAGATGCATTGCGATTAGTACCTACCACACGATACTTCTGTAATAATCACCTTAAATGTAGGTGATACGGTTTAAATACAAAAGGAATTACCATTTTTGGAGTGAGGTTTAACTGGCCCTCAAAGCTATTTGAGTGTGGCTCAACTGGTGCCCCCCGTGGCGTCCAACGTGTTAACAAAGAATCATTCTGTTTACGTTTATTTCTGAACATATTGGCAAAATTACACCTAGATTGTTCTGTAGTAATAGTAATATGTAGATTGTAGCTGATTTCTGTAATTAACACAATATTTTTTTAACCCACTACCACTGGATTACCGGTCCAACGCGTTAACCTTTCCACCACCCTAACGCCAAATAACCATTTGAATTTCTTCTTATTACGTGTACGATCTTTAGATTGTTTATTTGAAAGGCTTTACACCTTAGCGTTTTTATCTTATATTTATTTCTGAACACAATCAATATGCCATGAAAAATTAAACTGAAGACGGCAAACGTCATAACCGTGCGTGCTTTAAAACGTTGGACTGGTAATCCAAAGATATCGTGTTCGATTTCTTGTGAGGACTACGTGTGAGCGATTTTTTTTTTTATTTGCGTATTGATCTTTATAGCAAGTCGACTAATTTTATCTGTCAAACCAGTAAATAATTCTTAAACTTTCGGAAGTTTAATAAATTTTTTTTTAATGGATCTCTCCAACCCGTTTACGCTGAAGTTAAACACAAAATTACATTTTAGGTTTT
Organism: Apotomis capreana; assembly: GCA_947623375.1. Lineage (NCBI taxonomy): Eukaryota > Metazoa > Arthropoda > Insecta > Lepidoptera > Tortricidae > Apotomis > Apotomis capreana. The sequence continues at coordinate 17,626,810 of OX392505.1, read as the reverse complement.
TTATGAATTCCATAACAAGAAAAACCTGAAAGGGAGTCAGAGTTCCGTGAATTAAAACTTCGACAATTTAACTTTATTCGCCCCCTCGATTATAGGTAATGTGAAGGTTCTCCTTCACTGTTGGAGCTAATTGGCTACCGATATAAAAGTAAAGTTGTATATTGTATGTTTATATTTAGAATAAGACGTAAATGTAGTAGTTAGTTATCGTGTGGCCTCTGGGCAATAAACATCTTCAAGAAGTACCTATGCTCTACTTATTCCTCATCTGAAGTTATCCCCCCGGCAGTCGCCACACTTGGTGGAGGTGCGGGGTAACGATCCCCGTACCTCTCCCCCGAGACGGCGGGAAATGTGAAGGTTCTCCTTCACTGTTGGAGCTAATTGGCTACCGATATAAAAGTAAAGTTGTATATTGTATGTTTATATTTAGAATAAGACGCGTGACATCCGTCAATGAAATAAAATGTAGTAGTTAGTTATCGTGTGGCCTCTGGGCAATAAACATCTTCAAGAAGTACCTCTGCTCTACTTATTCCTCATCTGAAGTTATCCCCCCGGCAGTCGCCACAGTACTTTCAGTTTATTTAGGTGGTAGCCTTTGAGTTTTAAAATCTCTTCATTCTTATTTTTTAAGGTAACCCATGTGTTGAAAATCGGCAATGTTAAATCCGTTCCTTGGAAGAAACCTTATCGAAATAGCTAAATAGTTAACTGCTAGGCTGAATAGCCAAAACAGATACACTGGCAGAGAGAGCGTTGTTTTGTTGTAAATAATAAAATATATGTCGGTATCCTTAACCCTTAACCACCTACCTCCCGTCTCACAGACTCATTCAAACCTAAAATTGTTAACATACTTATGTGCGAGCATCCTACAAACGTTTATGTCCTTGTACCTTCTCCCCTCCTGCCTCAGCGCCGTGTCGTCGGTCGACAAGGACGGTCGTGCACGCATTTAATTTTGGTGAGCATATTACTGTCTCCGACCGTCTCTGAGACGGGTGGTAGGTGGATAAGTATTTTTCTTAAGGGTCTCGGAGACGGGTGGTAGGTGGTAACGTGATTATGGATACTTTTTTCTTTACTTAGCCGACCGCTTAGTCAGGTTGGTAGTGATTGGAAGTACGGAAAACCTGTTCTACTTGTGATCCGAATAAATAACGGGACCCAGTACGTATGTTTCTAATGCAAAAAATCTATTTGCCGAGAATGTGCAAACAAACTTACATTCACTGCCGCGCACAAATCGAATAAATTAGTGGTCTGCAATTTTATAAAAATATTACCTTTATTTTAACGAAAATTATTGATTTGGCATTGTAAATTATTGAATTATTAGAAATAATTACTTAGATCTTTATATAAAGTCAATTTTTTTATTGGTCTTACCTTCCAAAGGATGTATAGTTTCTAAAGTAGAAATAAGGACTGTTGCCATATGTTTACAGTAAAAAATTGTTTTGTTAATGTTTCCAGAATTATTATTAGTTTTTTAAATATTTTAATATATCTATATTACCATTATTATTTTAAATTTCCCATTCGATCTATACAATTTAATATATAAGGCCGACATTATGTATCCGTCCAGGGGACGGGAGGTAGGTGTTTGTGTGACTAAAGAAGCAGGTAGGTAGTTAAGGGTTAAAATGTTTAGTTATACGCCACAGGGGCGACTTCCACAAATTATAATAAGAATATTCTTTTAATAATTTTTATAAATATAATAATTTAATTAATGGTTAAAATTAAATAAATATATTTTATTAAATCCATCATTGTATTGTGGTAGAATACATGCATTTTTTTTTTTCAATCTTTATTCATTAGGAAGATGCAATCCCATCAATAAGTCGTATCATTTCATCAGGCTTACACTAAACCTTTTACGCAAACTTTGGCAACGGCTACTTTTAACATTTTTTTTTTGCAAAAAAAAATATGGATCTCTCGACGTTATTGAGATTTGACCTAAATTATTGTTTGTCATTTTAAGAGTAAAACCATAATAAATCCAATCGATGACTGTAATGCTACGTATCCACGAAACATTCATTTCCTAAACAACTCCCGCCGCAGTAAAAAGCCATTTTCGCCATCGCTCCCCGCATAAAACATAGCTCCCGGCCTTCTAAATCCTTGTAGGCGATTTGCATACCTCTGATGTCGGCGTGGAGCTAACTGCCCGATACAGCCTGAATATGCACGCGCCCAGTGCATCCCAAGCTGCATTATTTAGCCTACTTACAGCAGTGCAGATTCTGGTGCTTTTAGGCCAGATTATTTTTTACCATGGGTATATTAAGATTACATGTATAAGACATACGTTCCTACTTTTGCGATAGCATAGCATACCAAATTGCCCTTTGGGTTTCCAATAGCCTCACCTAATCACCTTACGATGATGAATTTATGATGTGAAGTGATCTCAACGGGGGTGCTATAGATACTGCGTAAAATCCCTTCCTAATTAATAAAAATGAAAAAGTGAGGTAAGTTCGTAAAACAAATTAATTGGAACCATAAAATTAATCAACCCTGCAACCGAGGCACCACGTCTTAATATTGGACGCTCAAAATTCAACCGACCCGGGCCTCCAAATAAAAGTGTTTTAACTTAATGTTATTTATCATTATGAGGCTGACAAATCTGTTTTAAGCCCGTAATGGGCGCGCGTATTTCCGAAGGGTGTAGGCCACCAAAGCACCCGCTTAAGTTTACCCTTCTTTGTAGGTTGCCGGTAAAATGTTGCCTACATTACCGTCCGCCGAGTATCCCGATTTATAAATTGAACTTTTCGAGATTCGACTTAAAAAGGTTGTAATTTTAAACCTTTTCGAAATCGAAGTTGAACGTTTTCGTTTAAGTTAAAGCTGTGGCTAAATTGAATGTTTCTAATGATTTTTTCCGAAATATCATCACTAATAAATAAATAAATAAATATTGGACAACCTCACACAAATCGATCTAGTCCCAAAGTAAGCTCAAGAAGGCATGTGTTATGGGTACTAGACGACGATATACGTACTTATATAGATAAATATATACCTACTTAAATACATAGAACAACCATGACCCAAGCACAAATATTCGAGTTCATCACACTAAATATTTGCCCTGGCCGGTATTCGCACCCGGGACCGCCGGCTCAGTAGGCAGGTGTCTACAAACCGAGCCAAACGCGTCGTCAAATACATTAATTAAATGTCTAATTTGGTGATGCCCTGAATGACTGTGAATGGCAATCGGGTAAACATCAGTTTTCCGTCGTTCCGTGCCTCTTTAAACATGTCTTCATATCGTAATATCGCCGCTACGTAAAATTGTTTACGACTGTCATGCAAGCGGAGATAAAATTACACGTACTCCATGAATGGAAGTAATGTTCCAAAGAATGGCTCCCGAAACAATCAAGTTTTTAGGGGCCGACGTAAAACAAGCCGTGGTGAAGCATTAAAGGTAACGATTTTATGTGGAAAATTAAAATTTTCGTTTTAGGGGTATTCCTAAAATAAACGCTTACGTTTACGCTCGGAGAAATAATGTTTGGACTAAGCAATAGTTCCCGCCTGTCCACGTTTCGTATAAACTATCATCATCTGATGATGATGATACGAAGCGTGGACATGGCTTATGCCAAAAGATATCCACAGCTGGGCGTAAACCTCTGCCAAAATAAACGCCATATTGCAATTGACCGATTCTGCGCCGCTCGCATCTAGCGGTGGTCATCCACACTACGTCTTCCGGTGTTTCGTCGCCACTAAAGAACCGGTCGGCTCCAACGTCCTAGCCTATTACGTAACGTCGGTATAACGTCGGTTGATTAGATTAGATTAGGCTAGGACTATGGTATGCTAAAGACTGGGCTGACAGGATAGTGTCATCTGAGTGATCTACAATCGACCTATTATAATTGTAAAGCTGGATTTAAAAGTAAAAAACAGTCTTTAATATAAATTATTTTAATATCAGTGACAACCCTACTAATTCAAAGGTTTTATTTAAATTTGAAATTGACACCTGTCTTTAACTTAAGCAATGTTCAAAGGGTTGATATGTGCAGATTTTTACACTAATGTTTAACAAACTGTATCTGTAAAATGGATAGAAATATTTCCATAGTTCACTGGTGAAAAATTAAGTACTCAGTCTGAACAATTCCCTCTTTGCTTAAAAGTCCCTCGATCTGTTCCACTATATGACTTGAAAATGCTTCCGACGAAATGTAAATTCAATGAAATGAACAATTCGGAAAAAAGTCTTTCGAAATGGCGACAGTAACCCGTTCTCCAAGCAATGTGCGCTACTCATTATCACTTCAGTTTTGCTCCAAGCTATCTGTCGTATATTAGATTAATGTCGTATATTTTCAATAAACTTCGCACTAAGCATGTAGGTACCAACACTAAACACTTTATCTCATGTTAAAGTAGGAGCTCTCTCGGTTAACACTTTATCTCATGTTAAAGTAGGAGCAGCCTTTGATAAGTAGTTAATATTGCATACTACATCGTGTCGTCCCTAGTGTATTGTGAGGAGAGAAACTTCAGGAGTTGAGAAGAAATATATTAAAAATTATTACCTTATGCTTTTTTAGTCTTCTCAAATATAAATTGCTAGTTATGCATGTCAATAGGTATGCATATAATTAAAGTTTATAACTTGAAAGTCGACAGAGCCAAGGAAGTAGTCTACCACTTTTGAACGAACATGAAATAGCCTAAAAGTGGTAGTATTTTTTTTGGCTGACTATAATAGACCTTTATAAAACTCAAAAGATAATTACCTATTCATCAATGTAAATCTGTATGAAATGCTCAAATAAAATATTCATTTGGCAAATAACGGGTTGGCTTTAAAAACAAGAATGCTTTTATAAAAATTCATGGTTTAAGAATGCTTTTACCGTTGCCATCTTTGCATGTAATTAAACCTTAAAACTACAAGCCTGAAAAAGGTTTGGGTTCCGGCCTTCCTCTTACAAAATGATTTCCTTTTTCGTTTTTTTTTGTTCTATAATTCTAGGGGCCTATCACAGAATAAAACACTACAGAAGTTACACTCCTTTGATCTGCGCAAAAGCCGCCTATTAAAATGCGAAGCGATTCGTGTGGTGTAGCGTCTCAAGTCTCAACGTGATCTATAAACAGATGCTCGTGGCACGACTGGCTGCAAAAGCGCAACGGTTTAGTCGAATAAAAAACATAAGACGGAGCTGGTGCACTGTTGTGGCTCGTAGTGAGCCTTGCTATGATGCTTGTCATAATCACACGATAAATAAATAACTCAACATTCGTCACCCTCGCACTCATAAACGTGACAAATACCGTATTATATATATATTTTTTATTTTGCTTTGCTTGCCATCAGGCGAATTGGAACCACTATGTTATGTTAATATTTAAAAAACGCACGACAAAGGTGACGTACCTATTTGCTGCAAAATATCTCATTAGACTTATTACAACTTATTTCTACTCTCTGATCTTTGTGAATCTAAGAGTAATAACGAAAAGTAAGTGATACCTATCCCAATACTGGCCCACAGAGATCCCTCGGACAATGTAAATAGGTAGATAGTAGAGATTCAATTTCACGCTTCCTTTGAACTAAATAATGATATGTCCAGGGAGCGGGTGTAGGAACAACCTGACATCAGACTCTGTCAAAAGGTCTTGCTTAAATCGAATTACGATTGATCCTATGTTGGGACTTCGAACCACTGGAGCGGGTCACATCGAAATTGTTTCTTGTTAAAGTAAGTAACTCCAGATACTTTTCGGTATAGAAGTTGATTCTATTTATGTTTACTTTGTGCCTCTATTGAATATGGATTCGTAATTCGAACAAATCGGATATATGTAATAATATTCGTGATTGTATCGGGAATGGTTTATGTTTTTGAGTAATACGGAATAATTTTGTGACGGAATTGAGTAGATGAAATAGTCATAATTTATTTGTAAGAAAAAATTACGAGATATAAAAATGTCGGAATACTAATTATTGTCAAGAAATAAAAATTACCAAAAGTATAAAAATGACGAGATGTAATAAAGACTAACTGATAATGTGGTAATAGTCTAAAAGTATGAGTCGAGACTTGTAATTGTTAAAAATACCTAATATGGCCCTAGGTCTAGGTTCATTATTGGTCTTCAGATGCCCGAAGGGCAAACTGCACAGAACTAGGAGCACTGTAGAGCAGAAAAGGCGTGAAATGAGTAATTTTAATACGCTGGACCAAATTTTATTCCAGTTTTTTTTTCCTCGACCTTATAATACTTTGTTATTTTTCATATCGTCATTTCTATAAAGCGATTCTTGATATTTTTATACCTCTGCAATGAACATTTTAAATTTTAAAGGAGATATAGTAAATTTAAACATATTGCTCGCTCTTATCATTTATGTATAGGTACTCTAGCAAATGCCTTCTAGTGTTTTATAGTTTAAACAAAAACGAACAATGTCACATCGCACTGACCCAATTTCGTTGAAAATTCTAGTAAAAAGTCCTCCCTTGATATAAAAGGGGAGATAATAAATCTAGTCATCGCAATCAAATCGTCCGCTGTCTTGCGAGAGCGATGTGCCCCACGTGCGCTCTTCTAATAAATTTACTGCTTTATTTTGCAAATAATCTTCTCCATTAAGCATTGATGTGGAATAATCAAGTTTATAAATTTGTGAGCAAAACATTTATCAAAAATATGTGAACGCGCCTCTATCACATATTTGCTCATTCATTTAAAAATTCAACTGTACGTCTAGGTCAAGGATATTTTTCCGTTACGATATAGTCTATATTATATCTGTAAGGTTTTAGGAGTTTCGGGCTACACGTGTTCATAATGATCGTTCATTGTTTTTTTATTGAGGGACAATCTTACACAAATCGATCTAGTTCCACACTAAGCAAAGCTTGTACTATGGATACTAGACGACGATATATATAATAAATAGGTACATGTATGTATAATATCCATAGTTCATCACACAAATATGTGGGTTTACCCTTGTTTGGTCTAATAATTTTTTGCCTAATTTTGATTTGCCTAATTTCATTTTGTCTAAAATTACTTTGCATATTTATTCAGTTTGCCTAATATTCGTTTAGTCTAAAGTCATTTCGCTTAATGAATATTTTGCATAATCTTGTTTCGCCGAATTTTCATATTGCCTAATTTTTGTATATATAATTTCATTTTATCTATTATTCAACTAATATAATTACGTTTCCTATAAACGCTAGTTTGCCTACTACAATTTTTGTATTATTTCAGTTTGCCTAATTTGCACAGTATATTATTTTACGTTTTTTTTATTACCTATTACTGATTTATTTATTAATCAAAGTATACACCTTAAATATATTCAATTCCCTGCAAAACTTAAGGATAGAAAGTGTTAGTACGGAACCCTCGGTGCGCGTTCGGGTCGCAGTTCAACCTAACACTCCTCCTCGCTTCGCTCGTCGTCTTACCTAACCTAAGCCAAGTCGGATCTGCCTTATGGTAAAATAGGTACTGTTAGAAATCGTAAGCCAAGTCGGACCAGCGCGGCTCGCTCGCTTCGCTCACTCGTTAGGGTCGTAGTTCAACCTAACACTCCTCCTCGCATCGCTCGTCGTCGTACCTAACCTAAGCCGAGTCGGATCTGCCTTAAGGTGAAATGGGTAATATTAGGAATCGTAAACCAAGTCGGAACTGTGCGGCTCGCTCGCTTCGCTCGCTCCTTCGGGTCGCAGTTCAACCTAACACTCCTCCTCGCTTCGCTCGTCGTCGTACCTAACCTAAGCCAAGTCGGATCTGCCTTAAGGTAAAATAGGTACTGTTAGAAATCGTAAGCCAAGTCGGACCAGCGCGGCTCGCTCGCTTCGCTCGCTCGTTAGGGTCGTAGTTCAACCTAACACTCCTCCTCGCTTCGCTCGTCGTCGTACCTAACCTAAGCCAAGTCGGATCTGCCTTAAGGTGAAATGGGTAATATTAGGAATCGTAAACCAAGTCGGAACTGTGCGGCTTGCTCGTTTCGCTCGCTCGTTTGGGTCGCAGTTCAACCTAACACTCCTCCTCACTTCGCTCGTCGTCGTACCTAACCTAAGCCAAGTCAGATCTGCCTTAAGGTGAAATAGGTATTGTTAGGAATCGTAAGCCAAGTCGGACCTGCGCGGCTCGCTCGCTTCGCTCGCTCGTTAGGGTCGTAGTTCAACCTAACACTCCTCCTCGCTTCGCTCGTCGTCGTACCTAACCTAAGCCAAGTCAGACCTGCCTTAAATGTTATTTTCATAAAATTAGTTTCAACGTGATGGTCGTTAGTTAAAATAACATTCGGCAAAATAATCATTAGTTAAAATAACATTCGGCAAAATAACCATTAGTTAAAATAACATTCGGCAATATAATCATTAGTTAAAATAACTTTCGGCAATATAAGAATTAGTTAAACTAATATTAAACAAAACAAACTTTATTTGAAGTGATAATTAGACTAAACGAGTTTCGAAGTGATCATTTAATGAAACAATAATTATGAAAACTGAAATTAGGCAAACCGTTGGTTATACTAAAAGTTGTTAGGCAAACTAAAATTAGGCAAATAATTTTTAGACAAAACAAGGGAATACCAAATATGTGCCCTGGCCGGGATTCGAACCAAGAACCGACTGACTCAGTTGGTTCACAAACCTGGTGAAAATTCTGTAAGTAATCGCATGTCGTTTATTTGTTACTACTACAGTTGACCCGGTTATGTAAAAGATAGTAAAAAAATTAAATGCCGTTTCTATTATATTCTCTGACAGAGCTCCCACATTAAACAAAAAAACAATACAGCCGAATAGAGAATCTCGTTTTTGAAGTCAATTGAAAAGAGCATTGCTTCTCCGAGTACTAAGTTGTGTTGTGACATTAAGTCCTCTACAATGAGAACATCACTCGATGCAATACTAATACAATGAAGCATTATTCTCCGTAGCTTCAGGACTGTTATCTACGAGTGACGCAGTATCTGTCTGGCATTGTTATTACAATGCTAGACACTATACTCAAAGCGTTGAAGTGTACGAGGATATTATTTAAGTTTGAGACAAACAGATGCAATACACATAAATAATGTTGGGGTAAGGAGATAGAATAGTTAGTATGAATTTTAAGAATCATATATCATCCGCCCGTCTAGCACAACTACCTACGCTTCGCGACTCTTGTCATGCCACGTGGCATCGCCCGTCACTGTCTCATAGTACAGCAAAGAAAGACATATGTAATATTTCTCACGCGAGAAAGAGTCGCAATGTCACAATTATGCTACAGAGGTCAGTACCGGGTAGTACCGGTACGGTTTTTTGCTCCCTCAGCTCCCATAGAAATCCTTATTTTATTGAACCTTTTCCCGCAAGGAAACCCATGGACATGACAACAGTAATTCAACGACAACATCTCTATTAAGTACATGGAATAAGGTTTAGGTTTTTTAAAACAAATTTTGCTAGCTGCGAACTCAAAAGTGAATCTGCTGCGTACAAACATGACTATTTTGCGCCACCAGCGGCAAAAACTAAATCATACCGATGTATGAGCGAGTGGCGTGGGGCGCGCGGGGAAGAAAAGTATCAGGCGACTATTATAGGAAGGATTCAGAGTGTTCGTGTGGACGGATCGCGCGGTGTACTTGGCATGTTTGCCGCCCCGCCCACCGCACCGCTCGCCGCTAAGACCAGAGTCGCGGCCGGGCCGTAATGCGTTTTTGGCAATTAGCGAATTGGCAAACAGTGTCAATAAACTCGTACTAAATTGCGAAATACCTAGTTTTCTAAACTGTATGCATTAGGTTTAGATGTAAGACCTTACAGTGTACACTTACATTGTAAGTGTACACTGTAAGAGGACGTACGGTCTGCATCAAAACAAGCTGTAAATTGCATACTAAAATTGTCAGAAATTTTTGACGCTAACTGTAAACGTCGCAGTCCCTTTTTTTCAGTAGATACAACACTGTTCACAGTCACTGAAACCACTAGGTACTTAAGTGCAAGCAAAGTACAGTCACTGTATTTTTTATGCGTTGGCGCTAGGTAAAACCTGGCATCTGAAATTCGTACCGACAGTACGGTGCAATAGGAAATTGTCTTCATTTCCCGCGGTGCTTGCCTCACGCCATCCTTTTACGAAACCCTTTGGAACATTTTCTTTATGCAAGCAGTTCAAAGCACTTCCTACGCCATGATGAGAGCTCCTCATACCTTGTAAAGGAAGAAAAAACAACTACCTTCATTCAGAAAAACTTTTCTTTCACGGATGCTGAAATTGTCTGAAAAAGTATCACCCAAAATACTATGGCACTGTTAATTTTTTTCACACACAATGGTATAACGACAAACTACATTAGCACTGCACAAAATTCTGTATGTAGAATAAAGATTGCATCTCATATTATTTAGGTATATAAATATTCGTACATTCCCTGTTCCATGCGATTACTGTATAATGTAATCATGTGGGAGTAGGTGAATGAAAGCACTTTGGAATTCCTCATACACTTGCATTTTATCTACACGTACCTACTAAAACATATTGAAATCGAATTAAGAGTTCATTCACATTCAAATATTGTGTGAAAAGACGAGCATTTGTATAAACGCTTAAGCTGCGAGCATTCTGAGGCCCGGCGCAAACATTATTTGAATACCTATGTCTGCAGACAAATAAATATTTGAATGCTGCGCAAGGCCGATGTGTTAGGCATTCATCGTGGAGTGTCATTTAAATGTGATTCATGAAAATGTACTCGGCAGTCGAGCACCGAGGAAAGACTTCCCTCGTGGCCTCTTGTTTGGTGTACGTTGTAACCAGAATAAATCGCTTCTCGAAATTAGATGTCACACATATGCTGGTTAAACGTTACGGTATTTACTTATTAGAATATCCAATAATGTTGCTGCCCGTCTCAAGAATGTTTTATGCTATTTTCGTCTTATATTAAATTTGCTGTCGCAAAACGGGATTCCTCTTTTTCTCGTGTAACGTAACATCTATCGTATTATAGATATGTGGGTTGGTCGTCGCATCTCTCTAAAAGCTTTTGTAGTCTGTTATTTTCCTAAGATATTCACATTATCTCCAAATGCACTAGAGAGATGTTGATAAATACGCTTTACTACTTTGCATGAAATAAAAATGTAATGTGGTATCATTTCATATTGAATAACAACTTGATGTCGACTTAATATCCTAAGGATATGGTTTTATAGTCCGATAAAACATATTATTAGGTAGGTTGTATATAGTACCATACCTATAGGTTATGTCACAGAATAGATAATAGTACAAAGTGACTTGACAACAGTTGCATTGCGTTTGCATTGCATTTTATGTTGCGTTGTTGTATTAATCCAGTGAATAAAGGGGTTTGACCTTACAAACGGTCCGGTAGTTTCGAATTTTTGATAATATGTCGTCTAGGATGGTTAGTGAGTGTTTAAATTGCAAAATGCACTATTTCTCCTTTTCCGCGCCCGCCGCCATATTGAAAAAACCGGAAATTTCTGCAGATATTTGCTTATACCTTCGTATAGGAGCATTTTAGCTAGAAAAGAGCTTAGACAAATTTCAGTGCAAATAGCTCTGGAGGAGCTAAGTAAAATTGTAAGGAATGAAATAAATAGAGAAAATTAACTTTGGATCAGACCCTGACTCCTTGCACTATAGAGCCCTCGCGTTCACACGAGTCCAGGCACAAGACAAGACAGACGAACGAACGAAAAAAGTGGTGGAGGAGCCAACTACCCCGAAAAAAATTACCGGCGAGCTATAAACTGTTCTGCCTTGGTTACTGTCAAGACTGATTTGTACTGTTCTGCCCTCGTGCACTGAGAAAAAAGTGATTTAATCAAGTCGACTTTTTGCTTGATTAGAAAAATGTGATTGAATTAATTATTTAATTGATCATATACACAAGGTATACTTTATAACTACAACAAAGTTAAATTGATCGAAAGGTTTAATTAAGTAACAATGTTTCATTTGATCAACTTCTTAATTGACTTTTAATTTAATCATTTACTTTACTCATCGAAACATGGAGTTATTTGAATCTAGTAAGTCAGTTTATTAACGGTATCATTGAACTTAATCACACGAATTAACTTGAATCATTAATTCAATTAAAAGCAATTAATTGCATCAAACATAAACGAGATTGAATTAAATAATCAACTTATTTCAATTAATCATGCGCTTAATAAAATTAAACAATGTACTTGACTAAAGTTATCAAGTTAATTATTGAACTTAATCACACGAATCAAGTAAAATCATAAATTCAATTAAATGCAATTAATTATATCAAACAGGCAGGAGATTAAATTAAATAATCAACTTATTTCAATTAAGCAATGTATTTGACTAAAATTATTAAGTCAATTATGAAATTGTTTGAATCTATTAAGTCAGTTTATTAATGGTATCATTGAACTTAAACACACGAATTAAGTTAAAACATTAATTCAATTAATAGCAATTAATTGCATCAAACATAAACGTGATTGAATTAAATTATCAACTTATTTCAATTAATCATGCGCTTAATAAAATTAAACAATGTACTTGACTAAAGTTATCAAGTTAATTATTGAACTTAATCACACGAATCAAGAAAAATCATAAATTCAATTAAATGCAATTAATTACATCAAACAGGCAGGAGATTAAATTAAATAATCAACTTATTTCAATTAAGCAATGTATTTGACTAAAATTATTAAGTCAATTATGAAATTGTTTGAATCTATTAAGTCAGTTTATTAATGGTATCATTGAACTTAAACACACGAATTAAGTTAAAACATTAATTCAATAAAAAGCAATTAAGTGCATCAAACATAAACGTGATTGAATTAAATAATCAACTTATTTCAACTAATCATGCGTGTTTGTTGTTATTAAATAGTTAGTTGTCTTAATTTTCTGATAGATGGCGCTGTACCGTAGAGCGTGAATTGTACATCGCGCCAACGTTTGTTTACCATAAAATGCATAAGTACTGTAAATTATTATTTCTCAAACATGCAATGAAATATTGTCTTTGCGTTCCTTATAATAGGCTCGGAAGTATCGGTTTTTGGGCGCAACAACTCGAGAGGACTGTAAAGGGATTTCATACTGCTTTTCAGGCCTAGGCCTGCAAAGTAACTTTTTTTTGGTTTCAACAACAAGGTCATTCACACAGCTGGCTGGTTTGACAAAAAGCAGGTTTTGTTTTTAAAGGTTGGTTGTTAGACACTTGTGGAAAAAAAAATTCAAGATGGCGACTTTTTTTTTCAAAATTTCAAATTGGTGCTAGGTGGCTAAAACTCGGTATCGGGGGGCTCTCGGGGCTCAAAAGTATGAATCTGAAATCTTGTCCGAAAATTCGGTCAAATTCGGAAAATATCGAAAAAAAAAAACAATTTGTATGGAGAAAATTTCAAATTGGTCCTAGGAGGCTGAAATTCAGTATCCGGGGGTTTTGGGGCTCCTGAGTCAGAATCTGAAATCGGATTTTTAAAATTCGGTTAAATTCGGATTCGGGGGCTCTCGGGGCTCAAAAATATGAATCTGAGATCTTGTCCGAAAATTCGGTCAAATTCGGAAAATGTCGAAAAAAAACGATTTGTATGGACAAAATTTCAAATTGGTCCTAGGAGGCTGAAATTCGGTATCCGGGGGTTTTTGGGGCTCCTGAGTCAGAATCTGAAATCGGATTTTTTAAATTCGGTCAAATTCGGAAAATATCGGACAAACAATATTAAGTGTTACCTATTCTTTGAAGTATATTTTTTTATTTCATTGTATGTTTGAGAAAAGCACTATACATGCCTCGTCGTGAAAACGGATTCCCGGCCTCGTATCACTATCCGGCCTCGCTCGCACGCTCGCTCGGCCGTATATACCTACTTGGCCGGAAATCCTCATTTTCCCGGCCTCTGATGTAATGTACTATTGTTATTTTGTCGATATATGTGGAGTGCATATAGTCCAAAGAATTAAACATACGTTGAATTGTTATCAATCTCGGTGTTTAATTATATCCCTTCGAGACCAGAGTGCATTTTTTACATGGTCCTTACGAACGGGATTAGCCCTACTGTGGCTTTTTTGGTACATTACAAACATTTCATAAAGTAGACTTGATTAATTGAATCGTGCACTATATATATTTCATAAAGTACACTTGATTGATTTAATCGCGCACTATACACATTTCATAAAGTAGACTTGATTAATTGAATCGTGCACTATATATATTTCATAAAATACACTTGATTGATTTAATCGTGCACTATATAAATTCCATAAAGGAGACTTGATTTATTTAATCGTGCACTATATACATTTCATAAAGTAGACTTGATTAATTGAATCGTGCACATATATATTTCATAAAAGAAACTTGATTGATTTAATCGTGCACTATATAAATTCCATAAAGGAGACTTGATTTATTTAATCGTGCACTATATACATTTTATAAAGTAGACTTGATTAATTGAATCGTGCACTATATATATTTCATAAAGTAGACTTGATTGATTTAATCATTTTACTTGATTTCATCAAACATTTTCTTTAATTGTATCTGTAAAGACGTTGATGGGTTTTATTAAGGATTTCTTGATTATAGTAGTCAACAAACATGATTTTTATATTTAAAAGTCATGACTGGATTTACAAAGTTACTTTATTACCTTTTTCAATCATTTCAACTTGATTGCTGCAATCAGTTAACTTTATCTGCTCCCTATACATTAAGTTACTTTGTTAAAACAATCAAAATTTTGATTAATGTAATCATTTTTTTTTCTCAGTGTGTGAAACCGGCATAAGCGTATAAAAATACTTCGCTTGGTACTAAGGATTTCGATAGACCTTTTAAGGGAATTCCATTTAAGAAGCAATGTGAAGCGGAGCGTTTGCCTATATTCTCACAAATTGCTCTTGTTCAACATTGAGGAGGGTCCGTGATCAACCAAGCACTTCATATTGACAAGTATTTACGAGGGCGACGGCGAACCTCTTCGATCGGATTCAATCAAACGATGTTTTATTTAGCGATTGAAACGTCAATCGTGTGACGTCAAATACATGTAACACATTTACATATAACTCGTAAATTATACATAAAAGAAGACCAGTGTACTAACTTTATTCATTTTAACGGCACACGTCTTAATTATGGTTGGAACAATCTGTGGCGGTCTTTGACAGATGACAGCTGGCAGATCGGAGGTTAGACGGCGATTGTCAAAGTGCAAATAAATGAAAAATAATAAAAGTTATCGATAGTTTTAACATTATTATAGGAAGTAAAGTAATTGGTAGAATAGCTTTAGATAATGTTGTTTCTCTTTTCAGGTAAGATATCATATTTAGTTAAGTTGTATAAACATAGATAAGGTTGAATGTGCTAATTGTTAGTGAATAATAAAATTAACTCTTTCCAGAGCAACTCATTCGGTTTTTACTTCACCGCCTCATCTATATCCACAATTATTATTACAGATGCCTGCAATTTCGTCTGGATAACCCTCCATTTTATAGATAGCTAACCAGTGTTGCATAGTTAAGAACCTTTTCGCTATTTTGGCGTGATAAGGCAGTAATTATATTCAATCAATACTATGCTGTAATCAATTTCCATGAAAACGTGGACCGCACTGTTAATTTTCTGCCTGAAATCATGAGTCTTTCCTACAAAAAGCGAAGCAGAACGTTGGCCTCTATATTCTCACAAATTTCTCGTGTTTAACATTGAGAAGGGTCCGTGATAAATCAAGTACTTCATATCGAGGTGCAGAAATACTTCCGAGGGAGACGGCGAACCGCTTCGAAGGGGATCAATCAAATGGTGTTTTCTTTAGCGATTTTAAATTATAAAGATATTCGGGTTACATCGAATATGTAATATTCGTAGCAAAATTATTACATAGATTATTTCTACTGACGTATTATAATGATTTAATATCATCAATTGACCATAGTTATGCAGAAAGCGACCAGCGTAGATTTTTTGTCAAAGTGACTTAAGTCTTAATTAATTAATGAGTTTGGTCGCTTTTTGCATTATGAAAAAAAAAATCTTTGGTCGCTTTCTGTATAACTTTGGTCAATTGATCATCAATCTCTCTTACACTCCATCGGCCGGCATACGTTATCACGTAAAATTATTGTCCGTAAACCGACTTTAGAGACAAACATTTTTTTTTTCCTTCAGGTAGGGGACCTGGAAAATATGAGAACTTTATGTCAATGTCAATTAAATTTGGCGCCTGTAACAACGCATTGTTTTAAGCGGCGCCCAAAAACTTGTTAATTGTATAACGAAGTAGGTATTCGTATCACGTAATAATGACATGGCTGCTGATAAACTCCTAAGTTATTCTCAGGAGCGGCAACTTTCTCGGCAACTCAGCTTCACGTGTCTAAAATGTTACCCCATAAAGTTCTTATAAAATGTTAATGTGGCACTTTCTATCAGAATTTTTAAGTTAGGAATAAAATATGACTATAAAACGAAATTACTCAATCGGGTGGAAATTAACAAATGTATTAAGAGTTTTACGCTCACGTGAAAATGTCAGGATCGGCCCGACATGTTGCGAACTCGTATAGAGCTCTGCATCAGAGACTGCTACCCGTACAGCCTCGGTAACTTTGACTGATTATGCTTCTTAGTCCTATTCCTGTTATGTACTTATGCTTTAAAGTACGAGTAAGTACTTAATTTTAACGTTATATCGCCGAGGCGAGAAATAATGTAGGTAGGCGTATTGCTTTAGAGATATCGATTTGAGGCATTTTGCTTCGTAGGTGTTTTAATAGTACATTACTGCAGAGGCAGGGAAAAGTCAGTTCGTGGATGAGTATGATTTTGAAGGACGAGGTGTAGAATAGAATAGAATAGAATAGAATAGAATAGAATAGAATAGAATAGAATAGAATAGAATAGAATAGAATAGAATAGAATAGAATAGAATAGAATAGAATAGAATAGAATAGAATAGAATAGAATAGAATAGAATAGAATAGAATAGAATAGAATAGAATAGAATAGAATAGAATAGAATAGAATAGAATAGAATAGAATAGAATAGAATAGAATAGAATAGAATAGAATAGAATAGAATAGAATAGAATAGAATAGAATAGAATAGAATAGAATAGAATAGAATAGAATAGAATAGAATAGAATAGAATAGAATAGAATAGAATAGAATAGAATAGAATAGAATAGAATAGAATAGAATAGAATAGAATAGAATAGAATAGAATAGAATAGAATAGAATAGAATAGAATAGAATAGAATAGAATAGAATAGAATAGAATAGAATAGAATAGAATAGAATAGAATAGAATAGAATAGAATAGAATAGAATAGAATAGAATAGAATAGAATAGAATAGAATAGAATAGAATAGAATAGAATAGAACAGAATAGAACAGAATAGAACAGAATAGAACAGAATAGAACAGAATAGAACAGAATAGAACAGAATAGAACAGAATAGAACAGAATAGAACAGAATAGAACAGAATAGAACAGAATAGAACAGAATAGAACAGAATAGAACAGAATAGAACAGAATAGAACAGAATAGAACAGAATAGAACAGAATAGAACAGAATAGAACAGAATAGAACAGAATAGAACAGAATAGAACAGAATAGAACAGAATAGAACAGAATAGAACAGAATAGAACAGAATAGAACAGAATAGAACAGAATAGAACAGAATAGAACAGAATAGAACAGAATAGAACAGAATAGAACAGAATAGAACAGAATAGAACAGAATAGAACAGAATAGAACAGAATAGAACAGAATAGAACAGAATAGAACAGAATAGAACAGAATAGAACAGAATAGAACAGAATAGAACAGAATAGAACAGAATAGAACAGAATAGAACAGAATAGAACAGAATAGAACAGAATAGAACAGAATAGAACAGAATAGAACAGAATAGAACAGAATAGAACAGAATAGAACAGAATAGAACAGAATAGAACAGAATAGAACAGAATAGAACAGAATAGAACAGAATAGAACAGAATAGAACAGAATAGAACAGAATAGAACAGAATAGAACAGAATAGAACAGAATAGAACAGAATAGAACAGAATAGAACAGAATAGAACAGAATAGAACAGAATAGAACAGAATAGAACAGAATAGAACAGAATAGAACAGAATAGAACAGAATAGAACAGAATAGAACAGAATAGAACAGAATAGAACAGAATAGAACAGAATAGAACAGAATAGAACAGAATAGAACAGAATAGAACAGAATAGAACAGAATAGAACAGAATAGAACAGAATAGAACAGAATAGAACAGAATAGAACAGAATAGAACAGAATAGAACAGAATAGAATAGAATAGAATAGAATAGAAATGTTTTATTTGCTAGAATACTACAACACATGTGGTACAAGATCTAATGGTACATAGGTTAGTAAAGTATTCTGTCGTTGTACGACATGCAAAATTGAGTTTATACAACATAAGTAGGTACAGTCATGGGAACAGCATGCAAAAAGATTATTATATTATTATTTATACACTAAAAGTTAATCATTTTAGGGCTAATATAATCATTAAATTAATTAATAAATAAAGTTAATCATTCAGTCTATATTCTAAAAATTCTTTTAAGCTATAGAAACAATGTTCTGCGAGCCATCTGTTAATTTCTCTTGAATATTTATTATACTCCATTTGCCTGATATATTCTGGGATATTGTTGTATATGATTATGGACATATTATAAGCATTTTTACTATAAATAGCAGAACGACACGGAGGTTGATACAGTAAACTCTTGTACTGCGATCTCTGTTTGCCTACAAAAACATCCGACCTATTTTTAAAGAAATCTGGGTGTTCCTTGACAAATAAGCATACTTTCTTAATGTACATGCAAGGTAGTGGCAGAATCTTCAGTTGTTTAAAGATTGGCCTGCAGCTATCAGTGTGCGAGATATTAGCTATTGCACGAACACATTTTTTTTGTCTTACAAAAGCTCTGACTATGTCAACTGAATTACCCCAAAGCAAGAGTCCATAGTTCAGCAGTGAGGATGCATACCCATGGTACGCCGTGATGGCAGCTTCAGCTGAGACGGTCATTCTAAGTTTTCTTATGGCAAAAACAAAACTGTCCAACTTGATACAAATAAAATCAACATGTTGTTTCCAATTCAGATGTTTATCGATATGTATACCTAAAAATTTAAGTTCATCACAACTAGCTATTTCAGTATTATTAAAATTCACACTCAATTGCCTAGTTTGAGTATTATATGATTGAAATTGCATATAATGAGTCTTGCTGAGATTAATATTAAGGTTATTTCTATCTGTCCATAAGCATATGTCAGCTAAAGCTTTATTTATGTCATCTTCGTATCTAGAAGCCTCATTGCCTTTCACCATCACGGTTGTGTCATCCGCAAATAATATGCACTTTTGACTAGTTGCATGAGGCAAGTCATTAATGTATACTATAAAAAGTAATGGACCCAGGTTACTCCCTTGAGGAACTCCTCGCTTATTTACACGATAATCAGAAAGAAAATTCTGTTTTTCATAACGTTTTCCAACTTTTACAATTTTCGAAATCTCTGTACTTTGCCTTCTACCATCCAAGTAAGATTTAAACCAAGCAAGTGGAGGACCTCTGACCCCATAGGTTTCCAGTTTCCTCAAAAGTATGTTATGATTGACACAACCAAATGCCTTGCTTAGGTCTAAAAATATTGACATAATTGGCGATTTACTGTTGATGGCCTCTGTGACAAACCGGATAAAATTAAAACACGCGAGTTCGGTCGACCGACCCTTCCTGAAACCAAACTGATCAGGCTGAAGTATATTTTGCCTGTCAAGAAAATCTGTCAACCTAACGTACATGGCTTTTTCGAAGATTTTAGAAATAACGGAAACTAATGTTATGGGCCTGTAATTATTGAGGTTGCTACGGTCGCCTTTTTTGTACAGAGGTTTAACTTTTGACAGTTTGAGTTGCTCTGGAAATATACCTTGTTGAAATGAAAGATTTATAATGTGTGTCAAAGGATAACTCAAGTAAGCAGCGTTCAACTTTAATAATTTAGTTGTTATGTTATCATAACCACAGGATTTACTATTGTTTAGTGACATGATTATCTTGTATACCTCCCCTTCATCTACGGGTTTTAGAAACATAGAAAATGGATTATTATGACTACAAGTTAAATTAGGAGAACTATCATTACTACATTCATCATGGTTTATAATGTCAATAAAATAATTATTAAATAAATTGCAGATGTCTTGTGGGTTTCTGAAACTCTTGTCATTGAATTGTATATAATCAAAATCGTTAAAGCTGTCACTTTTACATGTCATAGAAGAAATAATATTCCATGTGGCTTTACATTTGTTTTTATTTGCCATAATGTGCTTGTTATTCTGAATTTTTTGAGAAGTGTTAATACATTTTTTCAGGAGGGCATTATAGGTTTTAAGTTTCTGTCTGTTTTCCTTACTTGACCTTGCTTTAAAATATAACTTACGCTTAGTGTTACAAGATTTTCTTATTCCTTTTGTCAGCCACTTCATTTTATTCTGACGGCTACTTATAATAATAATAATAATAATAAGCCTTTATTCTCACAAATTGACATGCTTCACAATTACATTTTCACCTAATGTCTAAATAGTATACATATACATGCATGATAATATAAATTTTAACGAGTAAAATATATTAACTTATACCTATGCTATATCTTCCTACACAATTCTACATAATTTTATTTTCAATAATTTAATAACACTATTATTTATTTTCTCGTTGCAATCAGTATTATTGTGGATTATTAATTATTATATTGGTATATAGAAGGAAATTTTTGTGTCGTCAATATTATGTTGAAATAATTATAATTCAGGATTAAGTGAATGTAAACATTGCAATTTAAATAATTAATCGAAAATAAAAAATTTGAAAATAAGAATTTAACTATTTAGATATTAAACAGCGTGAGTAACCCATTTCTGGGCATAGGCCTCCTCCAACCCTTTCCAGTGTTCCCTGTCCTTGGCTTGTCGAGTCCAGGTAGCGCCAGCCAGCTGCACGACGTCGTCGGCCCAGCGGCGGCGCGGGCGCCCCCTAGGTCGTTTGGCGCCGCGCGGGTACCAATGCAGAACCCTATCGCTCCAGCGGTTATCAGTCGTCCGGGCGACGTGTCCAGCCCATCTCCACTTCAGCCTGCATGCGAACTCGACTGCGTCTGTCACGTTCGTTTTGTTCCTTATATCCACGTTTCTATTCCTATCACTCCGGTGGATATTTAACATACTTCTTTCTGCTGCTCTTTGGAATACGTTTAGTTTTTGGACGATAGCTTTTGTTAGAGTCCAGCTTTGACATCCGTAGAGAAGAGTAGGAAGCACGATTGTGTCCATCGCTTTCCGTTTCAGATGTATGGGGAGTTTGGATTTAAAAATGTCTTTCAGTGACCAATATTTATTCCAAGCTTTACTGATTCTTTGTTCAACTTCGTATAATGTTTGGTCGGTAAATGATATGCTTTTTCCCAAGTATACATAATTATCTACGTACTCTATTTTTTGAAAATCTGTGTTAATGGGAGCTTTTTCTCCGTTTGTCATCGCGTAAGTTTTCTTTGTGTTCATTTGTAGTCCACATTTTCTGCTCTCTATATCTAAGGTATTCAGCATATAACATAGATCTTCGTGTTTTTCGGCTATTAGAACGATATCGTCCGCGAACCGTAGGTTATTTAGGTATTCACCGTTTATATTTATTCCCATTTCATCCCAGTTCAATTTCCTAAAAATAGACTCCAGTAAAGCCGTAAATAGGTTTGGTGAGATAGGATCACCTTGTTTCACCCCTCGTTCTATGAGAAATGGATCACCTTTCTTTTCCAGCATTACTAACGCTCTGCTATTCTTATACACGTCCTTCAGTATATTTATGTAAGCTGGGTCTACTCCTTGTTCTTTTAATGCCAGCCATAGTGGCTCGTGCAGGATGGAGTCAAATGCCTTAGAGTAGTCCACAAAGGCTATGTAGAGTGTCTTTCCATATTCTGTATACTTCTCTATCAGCTGTGTTAAGGTAAATATGTGGTCATGGGTTGAATATTTTTTCCTAAAGCCGGCTTGTTCTCTAGGTTGGTTGGTCTCTAGGATGTTTGACATTCTACGTAATAATGTTGTTGCAAATACTTTGTACACAGTTTGTTGTAAGCTTATAGGTCTGTAGTTTTCTAAGTTCAAGGGATCTCCTTTATTATACAGAAGCGTTATAATAGACGTGCCCCAGTCTTTCGGCAACTGTCTAGATCTTAATATTTCATTAAAAAGTTTGGTGAGCACAGGTGTTAGAGGGTCTATTATGGCTTTTAGAATATCATTAGTTATCCCATCATCTCCTGGGCTTTTCGTAGACTTTAAGTGTTGAATAACATTTCTGATTTCACTCTCTAGAAACAATGGAACACTGGTAACTTCCGCGTAGCTTAAATTCATACTGCATTCGTCGTCATTTTGATAGAGTTCCTTGTAAAATGTTGTTGCAACATTGATAAGTTGGTTTCTGTTCGAAATATTTTTATTTCCATAGTTTAATGACGTGATCCAAGGTTTACTGGTGTTGAGTCTATTTTGTGCTCTTCTAGCCGATGATCGTTTTTCCAGCTCCTCTTCTATTATATTGTAGCGATATGCTTTCCAATTTTGAGTGATAAGTTTATTTATTAATTTGTAAAGTGCATTTAGTTGATTTCTCTCAGATCTAGTTTTATTTTCTAAATGCTTAAGTCTATTTCTCTCATTTTTAAGTTTATCTATATAGGGTGTAATTATTGCTTTATCTTTTTTAGTGCTTTTTGGCAATTTATTTACTGCTTCTTTAATGTTATAAATTAGTTGTTGGTATGACAGCTCTATGTCTTCAAAGTTGATATCGATTATTTCATTTGAAATAATATTTTTTAACGACTCTTGTTCTATTGGGTTTAGTTGTTTAATATTATTTTTAAACTCTTTTCTTGATTTAATGTTCTTCGGATGAGCCATCAAACTTGCTCTGACTATTTTGTGGTCGGTCGAGAAGGTAGTATTTATGACTTCTAGATTTACTACTTGTTTTATATTCCGAACCAAAATAAAATCAATCTCGTTCTTTACGTTTCCATCCGGTGAGATCCATGTCCATTTTCTTTTCGGGTTTTTCTTAAAGTGTGAGTTGGTAACATAAAGCTGATTTTCATAACAAAACTGAAGAAGTCTCTTTCCTCTTTCATTTCTCGTGCCGTAACCCCATAGTCCCATTACTTGTTTGTCGTCGTTTGTAGGCATTCCAATTTTTGAGTTAAAGTCTCCCATGATTATAATGTTATTGCTCGTGCGTAGTAGCGCTTTTTCTATGTGTTTATAAAAGACTTCTAACTCTTCTTCTGTTGAATTTCCGGTCGGTGCGTAACATTGTATTAAATGGGTTACTTTTTCATTTATATATATGTCTAAACGAATGACCCGGTCTGAAATAGTCTTTACTTCTATTATTTGAGATTTTAACTCCTTCTTTACCATGAATCCGACTCCATTTAACCCGCTTTTTTCTCCATGGTATAACATAATGTAGTTTTCATTTTCTATGATCTCTGTGCCTTCTTTCTTCACCTCTGAGATACCAATTATATCCCATTGAAATTTTGTAAGGGAATGTTTGAATTCTATTAGCCGGGTTTCTGTAACTAGAGATCTTACGTTCCAGGTACATATGTTGATAATATGTTGTCTTGATTGGTTGGAGGGTTTCGGTCTTATCATCCCGCGGGGACCGGCCGTATTGGGAGATTTTGTTGGGTGTGGAGAGGCCGCTTTGTGTCATTGTTTCTTTGAGCCAAAACTTTGATCAGATGTTGCTAGTTCAGTATTTGTGATTGTGGTGGACTGCGAGAGCGATGCGGTGCACGCCGGGGCTTCTGTGTTTACGTTATGGCCTCTAATCATATACTGCTCAATATTTTGTTTCTTTGGCGGTTTCTTGTTTCCATTGGCATTTGAACCAGTTTTTTCGTGTGCTTCTGGAGATTCCGATAAGGGTCTTTTACTGTTGTTTCGATTAGGTTTATTGTGGTCTTTCCGTTTCCTGGGATTATCACCAACTTATCGTAGCTTAAAAACGCCTTTCGACCTTTATTTCTTTCTTCTAATAATTGCCCTTGTATTTTTTTTCTTTCTTCAAGCACTTCAGGTGGAAAATCTTCTTTTATATAGAACGGCGTTTCTGAAAGTTTTTTCTTATTTTTTAAGAGTAATATTTTTATTCCGATTGTGTTGAATGATACGACAATAGGTCTTATTTTGCCGTCTTCCCTTTTTTTTCCTAATCGTCTCACTTCCTCTATATTTTCTTTGTTGCAATATATATTCATCTCTTTGTTTATAATTCTCAAAATTTTGTTCTGTAGATCAAAGTAGCCCTTCTCGTTTTCTTCTATTCCGAAGAAGATTAAATTCTTTTTTCTTGATGCCCTTTCTAGTTGTTGTATACGCCGGCCCTGTTCTACGACGATTTCTTCAAGCGCATTATATTTTGACTCCAGTTGTGCAAATTTAGAGTCTATATTATTATTTATTATTTGTGGTATGCTCTGTTTCATGTCACGTATCTCTGTAGTTTGGGTGTCGAATTTTTGTTGTAAATTTCTAATCATTGCAGTCAGTTCATCCATATTTATTATTTATTTAGCAAACAAGGTGCAACATATATAGGTTTTGATTTCAGCGCCCTCTCTTGGCGAGTAGCGGGAGTACGTGCTATGAAAACAAGTTCGATCGAACGAAAACTGCAATTGCTTCCGCTATTTGACGATAGATGGCGCTGTATATTGTTCCGTATAGTACTGATATGACGTGCATAAATTTGATGAACTGTTTTAGGTTATTATTTTAGGTTAGTTCTATCACTTCTTATTTCACAGGGTAAATTCACTGAAGTTTATATGTCATAGTCATAAATCGCACGAAAAACAGCCATTCTAGTTTTTATAACAGCACTAACTTGTTTATTATTGTCATTGTTTACACTAATAGCCAGCAGGTCTTTTGTCCGTTATTTCCACTTTTCACCAATTTCACTGATAGTTTATTATATGTACAGAGATTTTTAACTTCACTTTCTTGTTTTCAACAATATTTTAGCGTCCATAATAACATTTAGTATTTTTAATTTGTAAAAGTATACAGAGCCGATGTTGTCGTGGACAGTGGCGCCCTCCTACGGCTACTTACCTTGACTCTTATCAAGGGAAAGCACAATTCATAGAGTAGGCACAAAAAATCATAGAATGAAGTGAAAGCATCGCCAGAATCATTAGCAGTTAGTACATCGGAGAAAGATAATGCCGCAATGCATTCAGAAAATTTGGCAATATTTTCCTTACAATAATCCCTTTTGTACTCGAACCAATGATAACATGTTTTTATTTTTCGTATTTTTATGTCAATAGTCTGTCCTGTTTCATGGTCTGACAAACAAAGTTTATGTATCTGTGCTTTAATGTTTTTTAAATTACTGGCGATTTGATCCAGACATGCCTTGCCTCTGGTTGGAACATTGACATGGGTTCTAAAATTATAGTTCATGAGTACACCTTTAAGATCTTTTGTAGATACGTTGTTTTTTAAAATGTCTATATTCCAGTCCCCACAAATTATAATTTTCTTTTTCTTATACTTTGAAGTTAAATTTAAAAGTAACAAGTTTAATTTATGTAAGAAGATATTTATGTGCGATTTTTTTTGTTCAGGGATTCTATATATAACTACAACTATAACATCCAAACCCATAATCTCAGTTCCGCAACATTCAAAGTAAAAATCCCCGGCTAACTTAGGCTTAAACTGAATTGGCTTTACCTGTAGAGTGTCCCTAACGAGAATGGCAGTGCCACCTCTGCTGTTGTCTCTACAGTAGTACGCCGCTAATTTGAAGTTACATAGTTTAATGTTACGTACATATTCAGGCTTCACAAAAGTTTCACTTAGACATAGTATATCGATTCCCTCAGTACCAGTATCAAACTCCTTTAAGGTAATTTGTAAAAGATCAAGTTTCCCTAACAATCCACAAATATTTTGATGTAGGATCTTTACACTACCACTATTCGAGAAAAAACAGCAGCAGTATATAGTGTTTTTCTCCAAATATGTTTGGAAATAATCACCAATCTACATTTTGAATTTAATATATCATTAGTGCCATGAAGTTCATGTGGTACTTATTTTTTTAGGAATAGGAATAAAATGTCAGGTCCGAATCATGTTTGATTTAAAAAAATATATATTTATGAGATTTAAAATTATATGAAAACACACTAATAATAAATATGGACATAATTATTAATTTTGGTTAAATCAACAACTAAACGCACGATTTTTTTTTACAAATCATTGGTACCATGTTTATCATGCGGATAAGATCGTAAGTTCAAAATATCTTTTTTGTTGGTTTGTTTACAAACATTTCTGTTTTATTCTTTATTTGTTTACGTTTGGTAAACTTATTAATTTTCAACTCACTCATTAAGTACCATCATATTATCATTAAAATTAAAACTTTCGTGAGAAATCTCTAATAAATAGGTAACTAAGAATCATGGAAATAAGTTAACCGCATATGAAATGATTATTTTCACCTCACCAGCTCAAACATGGCGATTTTGCTGTCAGATAACAGTGAACAAAATGCGATTTTGTTTCGAGCGTGAGTAGAAAGTAGCTTTTTAATTTTTTCAATATCTGACCACGAATTGTCATTCTTCAGCAAAGGTTAATTATAAAATTCTAATCATTTGAATCTCGATGCACTCTTGTTTCTTTCATATGTATATAAAAGAGAGGGATAGAAACTTATCAATTTGAAATTCGATTTTCGAATCCAACCTCGATTGAGAACAGTTCGGATACGCGTTATACCAAAAAATTCATTAAAAACACCCGAAAAAGTTTTGATTGCACCGTATTTTTTTTTCTTTATTATATTTTTATTTAACGACCGAATATTAAAATTATTGTGCCTTTTATATAAAACAATAGATCATTGCTCAAATAAAATAAGATTTTGCAACTTATTACTTATAATAAATATAATAATAATTTATAATTTCACCATTTATCATAGATGCATATTCGAAACGTACAATATAAAATATCGAGTTCATATTGTGATTGTTATTTTCTTTTGCATTTTTTTTGTTTGGTGTTTTAGGAGTAAAAATATAATCAATTTATTAACAAAATCTCGTAATATAATACGTATTTATAAATAAACACGTCATGTATCTGCTAAATCTTCCAATTTGATCAAATAATGACAATAACCGTGTTGGTTGGTTGATTATAATTTCAATTAAATTATATTGTTATTCCTTTATAAGCAGCACTTATCTATTTTCTGATTAATAATATTATTGAAATCAGCAACAAAGACTATAAATATACGTTGGAAGAAAAAGCACAAAATGTCGAGTAGGTATGTTCTCGCTGATGAGGTGAAAAGTTGTGTGTGCTACACGAGAGCAAAGTTTTTTGCATCTCGTGCTGTTGAGTCCCTCGCTACACTCAGGATTCTAACATAGAATCACTCGCTACGCTCGTGATTCAAACGTAGAATCCTTCGCTTGCTCGGGACTCAAAATCAGCACTCGCAACAAAAAACAACTTTGCTCTCTTGTTGCACAAATAACTATTAAATTGTTTGTCCGTTATTCGAAATTTGTCGACACTTAAAGTACATTGACAGTAGCAGGGCAGAGAAATATTCAGTTCGAGAACTAAACGCAGAGAACAATTAAAAAGTTTATATTAGTTCTTATTTTTTTAATTCAGTAGGCAATGGGCTGTATGGTGAATTATCAGTCTTTGAAAATTTTAAAAGTAAAATTTTCCTCATCACTTATAATAATGCAGTAACTGGCTAAATTAAGAGTACCCACATTTGTATGAGACGTCATAAACGGAAGGTGTGTTTTTTACTTAATCTTCTTATTTAAATAATACTTTATTTCCCGGCCGAAGCCAATATATTTTTTTTTATTTGTATTAACGCCTTATAAAAAGGTCATTGTCAGTTCAAAAAACAAAATTCGTCCCTCCGGTGGTCAAAAGTTAAGAGCTTGTATGAATCTATGTTATGTTGTTATTACATCGGATTATAGAAGAGGGAACGTTCTTTATTCTCACAGGCATTTAATCAGAAAATTAGGCCCTGGGATCCTTAATTTATTTATTTATTTATACATTATTTATTATTTATTTATTCATTCAGAAACTTAAATCTATCATTACAGGTCATTACCTAATGCGATAGGCTAGTGAATGTTAGTAGTATGTAGTAGTAATAGGTACTACAATTATACACGTAGAATTTTATGGATCGTGGTTTCCACAAGTTTTTCCCGCTGCATCATCTGTATGGCAATTTTTTTTTGTCGGGATTATTATCTATTTATACTCCGGCTCATACTGATTTCCAGCCAAGAGTGTGTGAATGTGAATGAATGTTTCACTCATACCAAAATATTTAAGTAAAAATAATTATAATATATAAAATAATTTAAACAAAAGTAAAAATATTTGTATAGAATCTTTTAATCGATTCATATTTTTATGTGGAAATACCACATTTTTATTTTTATAAATAATGACACAAAGGTGAAGTAAGAAAAAAAAAAGGAAAAAAAAGGAAAGGGTATGGCTAATGCGCATAAGTATTTCAAACATATATGACGCAGAGGGCGCTCCAGTAGCGTAAGGAATTATGGGACGAAAGATTTGGTGTGATTGACGTAGCGATCTCAAAGCTCAGTTGGAAGAGCAATGCGCCGGAAACGCAGAGGTCGCAGGTTCAAATCCTGCTTAGATTGTAGTATATCGCATTCAATTTTTCTTTCTTAATTTACCTTTGTGTCATTATTTATAAAAATAAAAATGTGGTATTGCCACATAAAAATATGAATCGATTAAAAGATTCTATACAAATATTTAGAACAGCGCCATCTCTCTAGCAGTCTTCAGACGGCTGTAAAGCAATGGGGGGTAGAACGTGCGTGTAAAGCGCACGTCCTAGGTTATGGCTAATGCGCATAAGCATTTCAAACATATATGACGCAGAGGGCGCTCCAGTAGCGTAACGAATTATGGGATGAAAGATTTGGTGTGATTGACGTAGCGATCTGATGGCTCAGTTGGAAGAGCAATGCGCCGGAAACGCAGAGGTCGCAGGTTCAAATCCTGCTTAGATTGTAGTAGATCGCATTCAATTTTTCTTTCTTGATTTACCTTTGTTTCATTATTTATAAAAGTAAAAATAATGCCTCGTAGGCGAAGCCGCGTGGGAAACCTTAGTCAAAATGAAAGCATTGCAAAGATTAACAGTTCATAAATGACACATACATATTCATATCCAAGCCAATGTGATCAAAAGACAAAATTAATTGGATTTAATTTTCAATAAAAACACACACAGATTGTGAATGAAGTAAAATCCCGATTGAATGCTGAATATTTCATCCTGTGTACTTTTTGTTCGAACATGTTCCTTTGGCCATTCCATTAACGATCTCAATTAAACAGACTACGATTTGAGTATCCTTTGTGAATACCAAATTAGATCTATGCTCCGTAATTGCTTTTTACTATAGACGCGTTAAAAAGTTAAATCGCTTCAAGTTGATTAATCGAAAAAGTTTTTTCTCCTTTTGTTAAACTTTTGATAGGTGTTGAAGCACTTTTTGTGGAAAGGGGAGCTAAAAAATGCGATTTTTTACGGTTCCCGTGACAGTTTTCATACGCCCAATAATGTCACTGTCACTTGTTTTGATATTAATTATACAGTGAGTTTAAGTTATGAGCTACTTGGTTATCTCATTAGGTACGTAATTAAGAGATATTTTTAAAATACTTTAGATTAAAACGGAATGTTATTATTTATTGAATACCTTTATTTTTAATAGCAATACATTCTGAAAAATAGCGGTGAGAAATTACATTTTCATTTAAAGATGGATGCGTCCTATTTAGACGATTAAACTCTGTGTTGAAATGAACTTGGTTACCTGGATGGTGGTATAACTGTATAATTTCAAAGACCGCCAGAGATTCTCCAATTTGAATTACGCAGTCATTTCGTCATTGTTTTCGTCGTGTTCACATTGAAATGAAATGAAATGAAATGAAACGACCCCGCCCACGCAGGACATTGATATAATATCATCATAATATCGTAATGTTATGAAATAACCACTGATTTGCTGTCACCACGGCCCACCGCCCGGGTTGCAAAGTAATGGTGTCTTTAATATCTAATCTTGTTATTTAGTTATATAACAATGTGGGCGATAAATGTTTGTTTACAACACAATTTAGTCCTTCTTCTCATCTCTTCTCTAACTAAAGCACAACGCTATCTACCTTAGTGTTTCCGTTAGATCTAAAGTGAACAAACTAAAGACAAAGAAACTCTTTCTTAGTTGGGTTCTTACTTGATTGTTAAAGTTCAAACAATCAGTTAATTAACTTAAAAGATTTTTTCTATAGGTACTACAAACTTCTATGTAGAAGTTTGCACTTGAAATAGTGACCGTCCGATAAAAAATAGGGGGGGTAGGTAACTAGTATTTGTAAGTGTACTTCAAAATTTTACAAAGTTACGTTGGTCAACGGGTACAGTTGCGAGCGTTACAAAATACTATGAATTGATTAATAATATAATAGAGGTAATAGATTCAGGTGTAATTTCATCCAAGAAACCCTTCAGGTAAACGCCGCCGAACTGCCATCAAATTCAGCACTTGTAAGCGTGCGTTAGTCTCAGTGTCCTTAATTTTTGAAACCCTGACAAAAAAATAAGGGTATGATAAGTTTAACATAATATGTATCTGCGTGTCTGTCTGGGCTCCCAACGGATGGACCGTTTCGGAAGCGATTTCTTTTTATCGAAAGCCGTGTCTATCGAGATGATTAGCTGTGTTTGGTAAAAATACCTGCAACCGTTTTTTTTATTAGAACAAGCGGCAGGATTGTTTTAGTTTTTCTTTCAGCGGCTAATATGGAACATGTAGAAGGTGTGGAGGAAATACAGAGTCCTGTTAAAAACTTGAAGGACCTGGAGGAACAACAATGTGTGGAATACTCCAGGAAAAAAGTCCTCATATGCCGACAGATGGGGACAGCATCATGGAAGAGGTGCTAAATAAATTAATTATTAAGTAGTGTACGAAGCAGTAACTGTATAGAGTTCGAGTGATTCAATGGAAGTTGTGTTTTCGGAGAGTGATTTTAATTATTATTTTAAGTTTAGAGTAAAATGAAACCGATGAGTTTACAAAGTTCACACATAAATGTAAAGGATTATCTAAAGCAACTTGCATTTTTCACATTAGTTAAATCCATAGGCTTTTACCTTGTATTCTAATATTTATTCTTAGATAACTAGATGGATGCTACCTTCTTTCTTCTTCTTTACCATAGTATCTGAACTTGTTACATTAGTAACAATATACATATTTGTATAAGTGTACAAAAAAAAACAAGTATCAATATTGTTTTATCGAGTTATAAGCGGTGTTGCAGCACGTTGTTTTTTAAAATTTGCCGCCATTTTCTAGTCTACTTTCATTAGCCAGACTATATTAAAAGGAGCGCATCGGATGCTACCTACCTATAGTTAATATTATTATTTGTTGCTGACTGTAGTTACATACCGCACCCCGCGGCTGTTGTAACAAAATTTGAAGCCAGTCAAAACTAGTTTATTCCGCCACTGATTTATCCATTTGGGTGTGATTAATATCGTTATAATGTTGTTCCTGTGATTAAATACACGAACACTACATACCTATATTTCATACGATAGCGGTTGAGTGATGAAGGTAATATTTGATGATAGGGTAACTAGTAAAGTGATCAAATAATTAGGATATAATACGCACAATTTTAAAAATCTATACGTAGCTGCGTACATGTACTTAAATACTAAAATATTACATCAATACCACTTATCTTCAGTGCTGAATTTTTTTTTTGTTATAGGTTACCTACTTACCTAAAAACATAATCAAAATCAGTGCAATATGTAGATGAACGTTTAAAAAAAAATGTGTAAGTACTTTTTTTCCGAAAATTGATGTTTGGGCTCAGTGTACTCAGAAAAGTTTGCTTAATCGAACTTACAAGAAAAAAGGTGTCCCATAATTTCCATTTGGGATCGTCACGTTTTTGAATAATTAATTTTTTAGTTCTATACTTAGTATTTTGGGTTTCATACAAAAGTTTTTGTTTACTTTTATTTTGATTACTCAGTTACGATTATTCAGACTCACTGCTGAACTTAGTGTAGTCTTTTTTTTATGCAAAAAAACGTCTCGATCACTTTTGTGTTATTTGGACGAAACGTTAACATGATGGAGATGTTTTTTTGTTGGAAAAAATCAAACTATTATTTCAAACATGGTGATTCGACCTCTACCCGTTTCCACTCCGCTTAGTTTTATGAAACTTAAATTTCAAGTCATGTTATCTTTCCAGAACGTTTTTCTGACCACATTAAACAGGATCATTACGGTTCAGCGGCCATTACGCCGTCTCAGTCATCAAGCAGCTGAATGTAATTATCATCAAGTGAGTGTTTGCCCTTAATTACTCGTTAGTCGAAAACTGAGGCGCCTGGTTTCCTGAGTATTAAATTTGCAAGGTAATTAATGAAATCGTGAAGAGTACAAAACTAAAATGACTATAGTAGTCACCTCAATGATTAAACAAGTGATTAGATTTCGAATTACCGTCTAAAACCCACAAAAAATGCATGGTTTGCCTTTACTTTGTGGCAACAAAAAAATTCAAAGGTATACCTTTGAATTTTACCCCTATAGGGTATATTATTTTCTCATTACATTTCTCGTTTCTGCAACCGACAACAATTAGTTCAAAGGCAAATTAATTCCGAATATCATGTATTGTGAGTAAAGCTAGTTTGCATTTAAGAAACTATTGTACAAATATGAAATTTGTGCTTTGTAGTTTGTTTTATGCGTTACATATTGGTAATATACCTGAGCTAGATTAATACAGTTCGCTACGGAGAAAAATTGGGCAAGTGCGAGCCCGACTCGCGCATGAAGGGTTCCGTACCTATACATATATATATATATAATATCTATAACAAGTTTGTTGTATGGGAGCCCCCCTTAAATATTTATTTTATTTTATTTTTAGTATTTGTTGTTATAGCGGCAATAGAAATACATCATCTGTGAAAATTTCAACTGTCTAGCTATCACCGTTGTTGAGATACAGCCTGGTGACAGACGGACGGACGGACGGACAGTGAAGTCTCAGTAATAGGGTCCCGTTTTTACCCTTTGGGTACGGAACCCTAAAAACAATCATACGACGTATTTCAGTTCTCAAAATTATTCAAAATGTTTAATTTTTTTTTAACTGTCATTAGCAATTAGTACAATTTTTACGAAAACCCTTATCAGGGCATCTGAAGCACACATGAAGCATTTATTTAAATGTTAAAATAAAGTTATTTTGATGAGTTTGCCGCAGACAATAAACTATTGATTAATAAAATACCTCTAAAATGTTTACGTCAGTTACTAAAAATAATCTATTTTTAGTCATCAAATGTCACTGATACATCGAATGACGAAGAGGTAGAGATAAATTTTCCACAAATTGTAAATAGTTTTCGAGTAATAAAGCCAAATATATCCACAGTAAAAGTAAAATTCAATTCAATTTATTTCAGAAGAAGAACGAAGGTTTTAACAACATTTCGATTAACAATGTTTTAAAATTGGTTGATGACATACTGCTTTTACTGCCATATAAAATCTGTTTTTAGCGCCGCTATCCCAGGCTTAAATTCCAACATGTCAGGTTATGTATAAAAATTAAAATAACTATTCATACAAGTCAACTAACATTTTTTTTTCATGATTGTACGATAAATTATCTACGTAATGTACGAATTACGAAATAGTATGTCTGTATTTGAAGCCTCATCAACTCATCTCATCATCACGCTAATACGGCTGGGCAAATTTTAAGTGTTTTCGAACATAGAAAATCAAAACAAATCACTAACGCGCTGATTTTGAAATTATTTTTTTGATTTTTAAGGGTAGCTACATACATTGATCTTTATAATTACGATGCTTTTTACCTAGTAAATAAATAAAGAAGATTAAGATCTTTTTCCCGCGCAAACGATGAAGGGCACCTTCTAGTAATGACTAATAAGATAAATGTTTATCTTCGTTAAAGCGACTCATTCAACCTCGAACACTGGGTATTGACACGTCCTCTTTGTTTTAAACCTAAGATAATCGTAATAAACATAAACATTTTAAATATCCACATATAGCAACTTTTTTTTACTTTGAATTGTTTAATTTTATTTTTGGTAAGAAATTGAAGCAGGAGACTGTCAGGCTTTTAGTGCTAAAACAGCTTGGTTATTTTACGTAATGTTTCTTAAATATTCTGTTTTTTTATCTTTCCTTGAATTACAATAAAAATACTGGTTCAGTTTGTTTTTGTTACATGTCTATTTAATTTATCATAGGCTTGGTTTACCAACTTTGGCAACTCTTCTGGTTATTTTGGCTCAAAAGCAAGATGCACGTTTTCTTTTGTGGACGATTACGTCAATTTCATTTAATACCAAAAATATTTCTAATGTATTTAGCCGACTGAAACACACGTTGCTACCCAGGGTATAAAACTGTCACCATGTATACTCCAAGTTCCAATTACAAGGTCTATTGTGGCGCCTCGGCGTCGTAATGAAGTAGTCGACCAGCGAATCGACTGTCCGATAATACTGTAATTTATGGGGCCATATTTCTCGCAGCGAACCCCGATGGGACCCTTATGACGATCACGAAGAGAGTGTATCGGGAAAAATTGTTACTGGAAAACTTGTGCAGCAGTGTGATAGAATTTTCTAGTGAATGTGGATTTAAGTAGAGATTGAGGCGTATAAAGCGCAAAATTGTAGTTCGTGTACTCGTTTGACTTAATGCTACATTATTTTGTATGTTATTTGTTATTGAATATTTTGGTGAGTCAAATGTAATCTGTACTTGAACGGGTTATTTTTTTTGGCTTTTTTTTTCATTGGCACCGACTTCGAAGGGTGAGTCAAATGTAATCTGTACTTGAACGGGTTATTTTTTTTGGCTTTTTAGTTTTACTGAAGTCGGTTCTTTCTTTGTTATTTTTTTTTTTTTGCTTTTTAGTGATTCATATAAAAGTTCTAGTGGCCATCTGTGGTGTTCATCATCAGTTTCCTTACACCAAATCCTGACTGAATGAATACTGAATGTAAATTCTTGACTTTATCAATAAATTACCGAAAGCGCCGTACATGTCCCTATAACATTTGAAGAGTTCCCTCGATTTCTCCAAGATTCCATCATCAGATCCCGACTTAGTGCCAACGGGACCAACTCGGAGTTATACCCTTTCCATTAAAAAAAAAATGAAAATCGGTTCACGGTTCTCGGAGATATCGAGTAAACATACATACAAAAATAAAATAAAAATTAGTTCGAATTGAGAACCTCCTCCTTTTTTTGAAGTTGGTTAAAAAGGTACAAATTCTTTAAACGTTTTTTTTATGTAGGAGGAACAGGACCTCCGGTATGTCTGTTTGTAATCAAAAGTTAAGTTTGACCAAATTCCTGGTTTCAAATTGAGCTGAAATATTGTCAAACTTGTCAATATACGTAAATACACTGAAAACAAAAATTGCCAAATTTAATGGCTGAGATTGGATTCAAACGCTCGTCTCTAAAGGCTTTCAGGACCAACACGATTAAAGCATATTGACTTAATAAATTAATTGCACGCCTTTTTAAAATAACATCAATTCAGAGGTCTGTGATCGCCATCGTCCATTAAACATTTCTTTGAACGTTATTGCTTTTATTTTGCATGGTTGGGCAATATCGTTTGTCTGTGTTCATTTCGTTTAACTCAAAAGCCACCCCCGCAAGTAAAAAGGTTGCCGTTCAGATATAAAGGTTCATAAGTGGATGATAAGTAAATAACAGTAATATTGAATTATAATTATATTTTTAAATATAATTTTTCATCTAATATAATGATTGATATAACACGGTTTCTGAAACTATTCATGTTTCCAACCTAACTCATCTAACAAGTTGATGGATTTGGAAGGAAATAGATGAAAAAAAAATCACGTTAATATCAAACGTTACATTATGTCAAACAACATTAGGTCAGAAAACAAAAATTGGGCAGGTGCGAGTCCGACTCGCGCATGAAGGGTTCCGTACCATAATCTATAACAAGTTTGTTGTATGGGAGCCCCACTAAATATTTATTTTATTTTATTTTTAGTATTTGCTGTTATAGCGGCAATAGAAATACATCATCTGTGAAAATTTCAACTGTCTAGCTACCACCGTTCTTGAGATACAGCCTGGTGACAGACGGAGGGACGGACGGACAGCGAAGTCTCAGTAATAGGGTCCCGTTTTTTACCCTTTGGGTACGGAACCCTAAAAACGTTAGACAAAGCGTCGGGCACCCGATAAACGCGAGTTTAAAACAGAGTATTAGGCACACCACACACAAACCCGTATTAATTTACCTAGGCCTTAATTCAACAATTACATTATGAGTAAGTGTGATTTTCAGAAATTTTCAGACAATTTTTTTTTATCATTTAGATGTAAGGCCTAAATCTTTTAATGAAATAAGCACACAGGTTACCTTCTTCTAAGTGCTAGCACATTTTTACAGAGTGGTGACGATCAGGCTATTACTATTAGAGGCTTAGGGCAGATAATTGTTCGATGATAGTCCGCCATCTCTCGCGATTCGCAGACCGCCCACAGCCGATTTGATCTGGTCGGTTCATCGCATGGGTAATCTTCTACGTAATCTGGTTCCTTGTAACGGTTAACTACAAATTTGTGTTAAAGAGTCGATCGTTGAAAATAATCCGTAAACTGCAGGTTGAGGAAAAATACCAATAAAGTAATGACTCAAATAAATTAATGACTGAATTTAACTGCTAGAGGTAATTGATGTATTCTACACTGTACCATTATTCATTAAATAGGTAAAATTTTAAAAGCTTTTATTTAACTTGCATTGTATGTATGTATGTATGTATGTATACGTATGTATGTATGTATCTAAGTATGTTTGTTCGGGTGAAATCTTGCAACTCAATTTTGAAGCAGACATCGTCAACCGATTGAGCTGAAATTTTGCATACTTACTTGACTTTGATGACAATATAATACGTAATATGGTACCATGAGGCTGATCTGATGATGGAGCCGGAAGGTGGCCATAGGAACTCTATAATAGAAAAAGCAATCCTACCGAGCTTGGGCTCTTTATAATCGTCTCGGTGAGCATTTGATGGATATTCAAAGAAAAGTACAGTCGGCTATAAAAGCTTGCCACTAAAATGACATTTTTGACAGAAACTTATTTATATTTACATTCATTATTACTTACACATTATTGATTTAAAGTAATGTTACTAGATGGCATGTTCGTAATTATTTTGTGTACGAAATTGGCCTCGCCCAAGGTTCTCTCCTCTTCCCGCTTCCTGTGGCCCTGACCAGATTGTTGATACACTTCGTTGGCGACCTCCCACGCCATGTTGTCCGGTACGAGTAACGACTCAAGAACCGTAATAGGCCTCATAAGAAGGCTCAAAGTAACTTAAAATTGAATGAAGCTACCTATGCTCGGAGTTTTCTTAAGCGTTCGAATCAGATCCGACGGTATCCGAAGAACCAAGGTCTTCGACATAGCTCAAAATGCATGGCACATACATAGCTCGTACATTCCTGGCCATTGGGACAGAAAGTTTCAAAGATTACGATTTCATATAATTTAAATAGATAATAATGTGAAGTCATAAAAAGAATAAACCAAAGGAAAACGATAGCATTTAACCTCAGGCGTTCATAAGTTGGTCATAATAACAATATAATTCAGTTCGTCACAACAGTTTTAGCTTGACAGTTGTTTAATAATAAAAGTAAGTTGTTTTACTTTCATTTTATTGCTATTCCATATTTATTTTACTGTGCATTTGTATTATATTATTGACAATTGAGTATTCGACTTATTGTTAATAAATTAGATAGACATTTATTTATAAAACAAGCTCGCTATCCCGATTTTGGTATCTAAGCAGATATTTAACTAAAAAAATAATTTATTTCCTTTCTTATTTCCATAGTTTTATCCATTTCCTGTTGTTTTTTTCTGGACGATAATTTATATGCGAGGACAACTACCTACTACAGTCTGTACTTCATATTGTATGACAGCAATTGTAGCAACTTATGAAAATTTTACGTGTGATATTGGCAAGTTTTTATTTAAACGTAACGTAAATAGAGCACAACGCTATAGCAGACATATAGCATCAGGTTTCTACGGTCAATAGAAACATGGAGAGCAACGAATACAAAAAGTTACCTTGCGCTTCGCTTATAATACTATACAATATACATATTACGACGTGAGTAAACCCGTTTAAGTATTTTAATACATATTACGTTATTATGACTTTGTATATATTTGTATAGAATCTTTTTATCGATTCATATTTTTTATGTGGTAATACCACATTTTTATTTTTATAAATAATGACACAAAGGTAAATTAAGAAAGAAAAATTGAATGCGATCTACTGCAATCGAAGCGGGATTTGAACCCGCGACCTCTGCGTTTCCGGCGCATTGCTCTTCCAACTGAGCTATCCGACCGCTACGTCAATCGCACGAAATCCTTCATCCCTTAATTCTTTACGCTACTGGAGCGCCCTCTGTGTCATATATGTTTTTGAAATGCTTATGCGCATTAGCCATACCCTAGGATGTGCGTTTTACACGCACGATCCCCAATCCCCATTGCTTTACAGCAAGTGCGAAGACTGCGAGAGAGATGGCGCTGTTCTGAATATTTGTATAGAATTTTTTATCGATTCATATTTTTTATGTGGTAATACCACATTTTTATTTTTATAAATAATGACACAAAGGTAAATTAAGAAAGAAAAATTGAATGCGATCTACTGCAATCGAAGCGGGATTTGAACCCGCGACCTCTGCGTTTCCGGCGCATTGCTCTTCCAACTGAGCTATCCGACCGCTACGTCGGAAACGCAGAGGTCGCGGGTTCAAATCCCGCTTCGATTGCAGTAGATCGCATTCAATTTTTCTTTCTTAATTTACCTTTGTGTCATTATTTATGACTTTGTATAGTTTAGTATACTTAGAATGATTGTGTATACATATTAATACTGTACCTACTGAAAACTACTGTAGTGTATAGTGTAACATGTACACAGTAAACTCTCGTCCTATAGTATCCTTGTAACCTCGTATAAGTTTTCGCTAATAAACCATAGCCTAACCAAGCTCCTTTTCATCAACGTCCATCTTTACACTACAAGTCCTTATCGAAATAAATCTCAATAAAATTTTCTCACTTTTCAGATGAAACACCTACTTTGCTTAACGTTGCTGCTATTAAGTCAGGCTCAAGCTGAGGACTCAGATGACACAATTTGCGTTCGCAACATCAAATTCAAGAAGGAGACTCTTAAAGATAATGTATACAACCCGTATCAGATGGTCATCGATTATGACACACAAACTCTTTTCTTCAGTTACACCGTTGAGTCTAGGGAAGTAAGCAGTGATGTATTTAAATCAGCATATCTGAATTTGAAGACTAACGGGTATAATATCATTCCTGGTATTATAGGAGGATTTGCTGCCGCTGTAGACAAGAATAAACATCAGGTCTATTTAGGTGGAAGAGACGGTATTCACGAGTATGACTACACCACCCACAAAGCAAGCCGTACAGACCCTGATGGACACAGCGTATGGCAAATGTTCTTCAAAAATAAACTGTACTACACTACTTATCCAGACGAAGTCGCGTATATATATAACAAAACCAACTCATATAGAGTTCCAGGGCTGCAAAAAACGAGGGCGTTACTAATTGCTGTAGATAATAACAATACTATATATTTTTCCAATTCATCTGGTCTATTTTGTTACAAAGACGAAGCCACAAGTTTAGGTGAATACAACCTCAATAGTTTCACAGGAGATATTAATAATAATTTGTACTTTTCGACGCCCGAAGGTTTTTACAGTATTGATAATCAGATAGTGACAAAGCTTGCAAATGTTGACAACGTTTATGGATTTGCTGTTGAAGGGGATAATAACTACATTTATGGGGCTGAAAATCAAATTATAAGACTGAAGCCCACTAAAGAGCCGTGTGGCGATAATGAAGAGAAGTTAAGAAATAGAACGTAAGGAGGTGAAGGTAGAAAAGTAAACGACATTTAAAATCCTTATTTATACTTATTCTACCTTATGGATAGACTAAGTGTAATCAGATATGTATATCTAAGACGATGAAGCCAAATCCTTTGAACTAGCGACGATATTGTAATGATAATTATTTAATTGTTTTTTTATTATTATTTGTATCCCTGTGTATTTAAGGTGCACAATAAAGAGGATTTGTATTGTTTTGTATAAATATTTTAAACTCAAAAAGTGCCCCCTTGAAATAAATAATCCTCATATATCTGTGGTCAAGTGGTTGTAAGGTGTTTATTAAAAAATATAAATGTTTTATTTTATTTATTTCCAAATAGTTTGGTCTAGTTTAGTATGTACTTAACTAAGTATTGTACAGAACAATTTCGCTAGGTAGGGTGTGATAATGTTAATTCTGTGCCGTCTTCCTTTTATTATATTAGGTACTTCATCATAATGTAATAAATGTTCCAAAAAACAATCACTATCCATACTATCATCAGGAACATCATTTGTGATAACTGTTAATAGTAATCTAAAATGGTTAATTAATTTTCCATGAAGCAATACCTAATAAAAAAACTTCGATAGTAGCCGTAGTAAGTCATATAAGTGTCTAAATTCTGGTACCAAAGTGCTTAGTATTAATAGGAGATGCAACGGATGTTGAATTATACAACAAAGTGTAGTTATATGTATGAATAAAATTAGCTCAATATGACATGATACAAAGAAAAAAATGAAAACAAAAATTCTTTTTGAACTAATGTGACTTCAAAGGTACGAAAATTTTATGATTTATTTTTTAACATAAAATAAATTTTGAAATTGTTTTTAGAATCCACATAATTTAAGAAAACAATAATTTTACGACAACCATGAACTTAAAAGCACTTTTTCAGGGTGAAAATGGCAAATTCCTTATTTTCTCCACACAAATACGACGTCATGTGCAGGTAGGCCTTTAGTATGGAGCGTTTTTAGTCCTCTGCAGGAATGTTGAACTTTGACGGCCATTTCTGACTTTTAGAACAGTCTAAGTGTAGGTAGTCCCATTTGATGACAGACATTTGATCCCAATAAAAAAAAAACGATTGACATCCTCAAAAAAAAATTGTCCGCACGCCTATCGTTTACATGGCCATTTGACTGCTTTTTTGAGTATATGTATTTTTATACTCAAGTGCTTGGTTTTATTTACATAACAATTTGTCTTTTGTTTTATATTTAATACACATTAATTAAACATATTAAGTATAAGCACCATCCCTATGATGCCAACATATTGCCACAAAATACTTTTCCGCCAATACTTGGTAACTACTGTTATCACCGACAGTTTCTGAATAGATAGTCATCGTTGGGAGAAGTTTTCGCCGAAACTGTGTTATTTGAGACATTCAACGTCAGGACGTGACTTCCCCTAGAAAGAGCCTTTTCACAGCTATGAATTATTCGAGACCTATTCGGTAAATAACGGAAAACAGTTAAGAGGGTAAGGCTTTATTATGTCTAGATATATTAGTATTATGTTGCCACTAGATCACTGCAAAAAACACCTTTTCAGGCAAACACGTTGAAAAGGAAATTCACCAAACAACTCAAATCCAAGTTGGAGTTAGGGAAAACTTTCTGACCACGTACTTATATGTATTTTATTTGAGAAAATACAAATGTATATTGAAGTTATCTTTTTAATGGCTTTGTGGTAAAATTTGCTCACCTTTACATATATGAGTACATTATCGCTTGCAAAATTCACATCTGGGTGTTTTCCGAAAAAAAATCCGAATCCCTGTTTCTTCCAGAACTTCACGTTTTTGGGTTCATCTTACTCAGAATCGATGGCATTTTCAATATGAAGAATAAAAAAGTGTCCTAATTTTTTTCGTTCTATTACGTCACTATTGAACATGACCTTTTTTTTATTTGCACGAGCGTTACGTAGTCGAAACTAAAATTCTCATACAAATTTTGGGAGCTTATGTCGCAATCATATTGTTTAGCCAAAATTAAAATTTTGACGTTGCTCTTTTAACGGACAAACCAAACACGCTTTTCGCATTTGTAAACACAATGTTG
Source organism: Apotomis capreana (assembly GCA_947623375.1). Classification (NCBI taxonomy): domain Eukaryota; kingdom Metazoa; phylum Arthropoda; class Insecta; order Lepidoptera; family Tortricidae; genus Apotomis; species Apotomis capreana. The sequence continues at coordinate 17,584,228 of OX392505.1, read as the reverse complement.
TACGAGTATGTGTAAGTCTGGAAATCCTATGGTTTTAGCTCTAATATGAGTCCCTACTCATTGCTTCGCTGGTCACTGAGGTTATATCGTAGTACAAGTAGGATCTGTACACATTTTATAGGTATTTATTGCATGGTCACGCGGTTTTCTTTTGGATAGTGCATGTAGATTTTAGCGTAAACTTGTATATATTTATTTATTTTAACTTAATTGCACAGTTGCACAGTAGGTACAAAATAGAAGGTACAAATTATGGCCCACTTGGGATGGCGGAATGGTGAACATATGTCTTAGGATGATATGAAGGCAAAAGTTCTAGGGATATTACGAATATAACGAAGAAATGAAACTGGTCAAAATTTGTTTTGATTAACTAATTCCTGCCAAGTAGTTTGTTTTTCCACAAAATCGACGGTTGCTCCTATTTTTGAACGGTTTATCCGTTGACCTACCTAACAAACGAAACTTATTGGGCAATGGTATGACTATTGTGTAATTATCAGTGTTTTTGCAATATCCCTAGAATTTTCTAGAGCATTTGATTTATTTATTTAATCGTGATTGCATAAAAGAAAACCTTATCGTACCGTACCCAAGGCGAACTAGTATGCCATTCTCTAGCAGATAAATTGTGGATTTATCAAGTAATCCTACGACAAATAGGTAGGTTAGAGGCAATGAGGTCTTGGCCCGTGGTGCCAAGGACTTCATGCAACCTGCATCGGGCCGATGCAGACTGAAGATTTTATTTTATTGCTGTAATAAATAAATAATTTTATTAATATTAGCTAGGTGATAGGTAGGATTTTTAATAAAAATAACTTTCGTTTCGTGTTTCAATAATAATTAATTTTTCGACAGTGACATAGCATTTGACATGTCAATATGACGTGTACTGCTATGGTCTATGGTCGTAAAATCAATTATGAGGTTATAATTTATTTTTAATTAGGATTGGTAAAAATATTTGGAATAAAGTAGAAATATTTATTCCAGATATTTATTTAGGATAAAAGGTATTGGTTCGATGGTACAGATTTCTGGGGCATATTTAATATATATGCGCCAGGATTCTAATATAAAGCTAGTGGTAGATGGGTATCACTATTTGTTAGTCCTGTATGGATGTTTGAAGCGAGTGTCATAGACAATGTTTTCAAGCATCTAATATAAGGGCAGTGATATACCGCGGTACAATTGTTTGGGGCATGCGACGTGTGTCATGTGTCATAATCCAGGCAGTTAGGGTGGGAACATTCGAGACGATTTAATCAAGTAATTTATTTAGGCCGGTGTTACACCGGACGATTAAATTGTTAAAGCCTGTCATTTTTAATATTGTATCGAATGGTCTATGCTTTAGTCTATTAAGTCGATTGACACTTGGGGTAGTCAAGTTGGTGCCTTGCCTTTTTAGCGGGGTTTTTGTCAAGGCGAAGCCAATGTCAGACAACATGTCGGATTACGTAATATGCCATAGGCTAGTGTCCGCACATGTCCTGACCCTGGTTATCTCTTAGCAAGAGACCATCTGGGTATGAATGTATGGGTATCCCTGCATAGGTAGGGACCTCTTATATGTTAGGCAGGAGTAGTTTTGTCTAGCGTTTCCATAGTAAGATGAATGTCCCTCGTTCACCCCGAGACGGCGGGAAATGTGAAGGTTGTGCTTCACTGTTGGTGCTAATTGGCCACCGACATAAAAGTAAAGTCGTTTTTATATTTAGAATAAGACGTGTGACATCCGTCAATGAAATAAAATGTAGAGTGAGTGATCAACTGGCCTCTGGGCAATAAACATACACGAAGTACCTCTGCTCTATTAATTCCTCCTCTGAGGCTATCCCCCGGCAGTCGCCACAGTATACTACAAAAGGCAATGTTTGCAACTAACTACTTATTTCTTTAAACGTTTCAGTTTACAATTATGAGTTAAACCTTCGTATTCCGATAAAATTAAAAATAGGTGAATTTGAATCAATCATTTTAACACTTAAGCTAAAAAATTGCTGGTTTATTTATTAATACCTAAGCAAACCCAACAAAATGGAAACCTGAAGTAAATCCTATTACAAAGTATATCAAGAAAGTGATGAAAACTTAGCAACGACAAGTTTAAATCCCCTCGCACATAAAACAGAGCAGAAACTCTTTTATAAGGCGACATTACATATGTGATATAACCTAGCATGTTGTGTGCCGCGGTAAAAAGTCGTATTTTACTATGAAATCCGTATACAGATACGCCCTTTTACCGTAGCGCGGCTGTGTAGTGCATGTGACGAGAACTATACGACGCAATATCTCACGGCGCGCAACTATGGCGTACGTGGAACAGAGTTCAATATGTACCTACGGCTAGGGATTTTGGGATTTAGTACGAATAGTTTATTAAAGTGAAATTCATATCGCCACCATAAAAAAAAATACAAAATCGTATTGAGAAGAATCTAACCAGCACGATGCGCGTTTCATTTATTATAACGCTATTTCTTAACCATTTCTTAACAAAGGATATCAAGAAAGTAAATCCCCTCGCACATAAAACAGAGCAGAAACTCTTTTATAAGGCGACATTTTGTGACATAGCGCGATAAAAAGCCGTATATTACTATGAAATCAATATACAAATACGACCTTTCACAATAGCGCGGCAGTGTACTGCATGTGATGATGGCTAATATACGACGCAATATATCTCACAGCGCGCGACTGTGGCATCCGTGTAACAGAGTTCATTACATACTAGAGAATTTAAAATTGTTTTACTATAGAAAAAACAGGTTATATATAATTTTCATCCCACTTGCTCGTAAATCAAGGGTTTACATACATGCTAGAAAAGCGTGCGGTAAATCGTAAATTACGCCCTAGGGCGGTAAGTAATTTTTTTTTTATTGAAAATCTTGACGTTTAGTTGTATGATGTTAGACCAAAAAGTTTTTATTAAAAAGTTACTATGTTTTAATGTAATGTTTTTATGCCTATTTAAGGAGCAGAGTAGATAATAATTATCATAAAAGTATATTATCACGTTGAAATACGTTGATAGTAATTAATTTTTATTCATTTGTTTTATTATACAATGTCTATTTTAATAATTATTGTTCGTATTTGTTTTGTCAATCATTATACAATATCCAAACGCAATATTATCATTATCTGTGGACAGTCTACAGGAACAGCCTCTGATTGGTCGGCGGTCTGACACGGCAACATGGTGGCAGAAATTAGAAAAATATAATTATGTTCTACATGTTACTGTAATAGTGATTTGTTTTAATTTATGGTGAATTTAATCGCGTTGTGTATCTTTTCGTCGTTGTATTTCTGTAAATATTAAATGAATTGACTATGTAATCAATACCATGAAATCAAATAAAAGAATCTCTATGGAAAGGATTCCGCTCGAAATTATTATAAATGCGGCAACAAGGCGGCAACAGACAATCTAAAAAAATGCAGCCTTAAATATCTGGATTTTATCGAGGATGAATATTTAACAATAAGGGTAAGTCGGGAATACTTAGCTACATATGTATACATAAGTAAATTTCAGCTTATATTTTCCTTCTGATTTAGTTATCTTGCATGAAACAATTCTAACAGTACAGGATGTAACAACAAAAAATAGAAAACTTTGTACTTATTAAAGAATTAAATTAAATTATGTTGCTGTCTCAATGTATAAGTTAAGTAGGTTCATAAATATGTGCGAAGATTAATTTAGTTATTTGGTTTCAGGTCGCCCTTATAATTGGAGTAAATTTCGTTTTCTGAAATATCTACCGCCATGTCTTCTCAATTTACTCTGCTACGAGAAATTCGTGTTGCTAAACCTATATATTTTATTCCTCAATTCAAGAAGGTACAAATGCCGCACTTAGGTAATAAAAGTATTATCACCATGAGCTGGACAAATATTTAATTGTATTAAATATGGAAGTTACATAGTTTTGTTTTATAAATGTTTGGTATTGACTGCTACTTATTACTTTTGTTTTATTTCCTCCCAAGTGTGATGAAAAACGTCGTACGTGACTCTGGTGGTAAAGTTACCTCGTTTACCACCCTTGTTACGTACTGTACTATTCTATAGGAATAGAATATCATCTAGACACGCGACAGCGTGTCCAGCCAAGTTCACCCCAGGAACTGTCGAGCAGCAGCCGTGTGTTATATTACACGAACCGTTTGGAGCCAATTTTGACCCCTCAATAACTCTAAATCTATTTAACATAAAAACATGACATTTGGCTTGTATATTTAGATTCTTTAGAAAAACTAGAACCCCAAATTTCATTAATATACGTGAAATAGTAATTGAGTTATTATATATATTAACGTACGGCTAACGAATTTGGATTACAGTACAAATTTGAATTTGTACATTACATACCTAGGGCTGTGTGAGTTCGTGAATGTTCCAGATCGTCGGTGTTTGTAATATGCGATCGGGGACTTTACGAATTCACCGCCCATGGTTTGTTTAAAGTTTTACAGCTTGCCTTGGCCAGGAATCGAGATTTTCTCCCCGTGTAGCGGACAGAAAATCCCACTTACGGCTTTAGGGTGACGTAAAATTTGAAATTAAATTGTTCTCTAGTGTTTATTTTTGAAGATGTCAATCGTTTTTTTTTATTGGGATTAAAATGTCTAAGATATAGGACTGAATACACTTAAAATGCTCGAAGCGCTGGAAACGCTCCAAACAACAGTAACTTAATACAATCAAACTGTGACGTTATCCTGTATTAAAGGTATCAATATGAAAAAATAAATAATTTACCATTTTGGTCATAAAAAACTACGTTTAAGTACATGGTTCAAGAATGTGTATGCTGATAAAAATGAATTATCAGCCATTTTCCTATATCAATATTGATAAACTCTCCTAGCCCATAAAACCATAAAGTGATCCAGATTTGCAAAATGTTTAGTTAAAAAATTTCACTTTTTCGATCTATTGCTATTCGAAGAACTATTATATTAATCTGTGCTATTGCGCTAAGCCGGCACAGTGGATGTAACATGTTTCACTCAACCGTGGTCAAATCACGGACATAGTCGTGATAAGGTTAATATAATATTATGTAGTTTTATAGTTAGAGCTGTTTTGGGACAACCAAAGGTAAGTAGAACCATAGCATACACATAGTTAAATTAAACGTAGGTATAATATTATATTTTGGACAGATATCATAAGTAGTAGATTGTTTGACAAGCCATTATGACATGAAGTGATTATTTGGACGTGCAATCGAAGTGAAAGAGGACAAATATCTGAGTGTCATAATGGTTTTAGCCACGTGGTAAACACTGTGCTTTGTACTTTGACTGCGAGAAAATAAGAAAATATATCGGAGGTTCAGTGGCCGATTAGGGCATTACGGAGGCTGCTGTGCCATTTTGGGACTGCGAAAGGCTTCTAGTAGACGTGTTTGACCAAGTATTCACAAAATAAAAATAGTATTATGTAATCTGATTACTGTGCTATCTGAACTTTGCCTCGCGAAGCTAAAATGACGTATAATTAACACCAATTATAACGCGTATATATATCATAGAATGACGTACTTTTTGAGCAAGAGAAGTGAAAAAACTTTAATTGAGCTTCTGCGGCACATAGAATAAAAATATCTCTTCTCTACCCTAATAAAACAAATACATTTTCAGTAATTTTCCCTATATGTAAATCAATAATATCATATACTCCGAAACCATATAACCAAAGAAGTAATATGGCTTTGCAAAATTTTCAGCTAGAAATTTTCACGTTTCAATTTTTATAATACGACTCGCATTCGGGTTTACTGCGCTCGGGCTGTAAGCTGACTAAGACGTATGACTTGTATTGGCCTCAATCGATTCCGCTAAGCCGGTACACGCAAAGATTGATGTATCATATTTCACTCAACCCTAACACTCCGGGATTGAAAGTTACATGCAGTTTGTGGTTTAGGAACTTGATCACAGCCATTTGAGAGGTGTGAACAGATTTCTAGGAAGATTGTGGTAAGGATCAAAGATCTAAACTCTATATTTTAGTATAACCTGTGTGTTTTACATAATCATTTGACGTAGACTGTTGCTTTTTAGGGTTCCATAGCCAAATGGCAAAAAACGGACGTCGTCAGTCGTCATGTCCGTCTGTCCGTCTGTCCGTCTGTCCGTCTGTCCGTCCGTATGTCACAGCCATTTTTTTCCGAAACTATAAGAGCTATAGTGTTGAAACTTGGTAGGTAGATGTATTCTGTGAACCGCATTAAGATTTTGATGCAAAAATAAAAAAAAAATAATAAATATTGGGGGCACCCCATACTTAGAACTGAAACTCAAAAATTTTTTTTTCATCAAACACATACGTGTGGGGTATTTATGGATAGGTCTTCAAAAATGATATCGAGATTTCTAAAAAATTTTTTTTCTAAACCGAATAGTTTGCGTGACAGACGTTTCCAAAGTGGAAAAAAGTTGGTCCCCCCCCTCTAACTTCTAAAATAAGAAAATGAAAAATCTAAAAAAAACATATGATGTACATTAAAATAAAAACTACCAACGAAAATTGTTTTGAACGAGATCTAGTAAGTAGTTTTTTTTTTTATATTTTAATACCTAACTTTGCACCTAATTTATATGGGGCGCTATACATACCAGGTGCAAACTTAACTTAACCACTTAGGGATGGAAAGTGTTTGTACGGAACCCTCGGTGCACGAGTCCGACTCGCACTTGGCCGGTTTTTTTTTTTTGAAGATGTCAATCAATTCTATTTTTTATTGGGATCAAATGTTTATATAAGACTAACTACACTAAGACTGCTCTAAAATTCAGTAGTGACCAAAGTTCAACATTCCTACAGAGCGCTAAAAAGGCTCCAATCAAATGGCCACATACAAGTTACATTAAATCAAAAAAATATTATTATTTTGGATTTTTCTTTGTTTCATACATATTGAGCTAGTTTTATTAGTATGTTGTAAAATTCAACATCAGTCTACACCCGTATTGCGTTAGTAATCGTCACCTTCCCGAAGGACTCATTGATATTTAATCGTCAGCCGAATCTTAAGCCGATATATATGTAAGCCGTGTTCACATGCTTTCAATAAGCAATGAGTTTTTTACAAACAGCGAAGTAGTGTCGGTTCTCATTGACTTACAAAACAAGTGCTGAGTAGGTGCGATCCTGTTTTCTTCTCACGTACTGAGTTTATTTTTTTCTATCTTCTTTGTAGGATTCGATTACGGTGTAACGTTTGTGTCAAGACAGATGACCGATTTGGTGCTACGGTTTTACTGGCGCGGGGTAAAATTGGTTTGTGTTTTTAAAGTTTTTGGAAAGTTAATCGTTTGACACCTATTCATGATGTAGTGGTAATCTTTTTTGCTTTGTTACATGTGGAAAGGACTACAAATAAACAAAGCTTACTTTGCTTTATAAATATCCATCTTAGGCCTTATTGCTACTTAACATTAGGTGCAATCGAGGTTAAGTGCAGGGCTATTTTGAATAATAAAAAAACAATGATAAGACGTTGGGCTGGTAATTCAAAGATACCGGGTTCGAGTCTCGGTGTGGACCACGTATAAGCGCATTTTTTTTGCGTGTCGATCTTTGTATCTTTATAGCAATTTAAAATGTGGTATTAATTTACCAACATTAAAACATAATTTAGAAAATCATAATGGTGTGTCTAAATAAAATATTAAAGCTTACTTTGTTTACTCACTTAGTAAACAAGTTTTAGAAATTAAACAAAATGTAGTACAGATACAAAACAGTCTATTGATCTTTGACATTTCCAAGAGATTGCAGAGTCGTTTTCACAAATCATGTACCTACTAAGTTAAGGGCTTTAATTAAAACAAAACTTAATTGATTCCTCTGTGTAACGATAGTTACCCATACCTTTTGTATGAGTAACTTTCGTTACACAAAAGACGCGATCGTTATTTTGTTTTTATTAAGCCTGTACCTACCTACATGTTTTTTTTAAAATGACTGCATTCGTCTTAGAAATAACCATGATGAAATAGGCCACCAGGATCCATATTTTTTCCAATTTCAAAATTGTATAATCAAGGTATGGTAGACTTACCCAATTGTAAAAAAAATCTTTAAATGGCGATTTTCGAGGCACTTAGCTCCGTCATACAGACAACTGATTACTGATTCGCCTTTTTTTCTAAACAGGTGCAGTCTGGAGTTATGACGAAATAATTTTATTGTACGGGATTTTAGAAATATTTGTCATAGCGCATGATAGATTTGTGAACAAAAATTTCTAAAATTTTATATTTTGAATTTTGTTTGATAGGTATGTCGTAACCTATCAAACAAAATTCAAAATATATTCCACAACAGGCAATCAGCCTTTAAGCTACTCATTCCAAAAATGTCCCACGGAAGTTACCTTTATGTCCATTAGGTACGGGTGCTGGAAGAGATCGCTCTTTAGCGATAAGACCGCCAGTTGTCTGAAGTTATTAAATTATTGTATCTGTGTTTAATTTGTATTTTTTTGGTGTCGTATTGTATTCTACCGTACTAGTACATAATAGTAAGTGAATTAGCCTTTTTCATCCGTTCAGATTCAGAAAATAAATCTATACATATAAACGGAAAAGTCCTGAGTGACTGACTGACTGACTGACTGACTGACTGACTCACTCATCAACGTAGAGCCGAAACTACTGAACCTAGGAACTTCAAATTTGTAAAACAGATCAAGTATACAATGGAAGCAAGGAATAAGAAGGGATATTTCAAAATTCATCCCCTAAGGGGGTCAAATTGGGGTTGAAAGTTTGTATGGAAATCGTGTAATTTTTGAGTAAGAGATACAAAAGTTGGTGTACAGATTTTTCATCTAAAAACAAGAAAACTGATTTCAGGATTTTGGAAAAGGCATCCTTTCAAGGGGTTAAATGGGAGGTGAAAGTTTGTATGAAGAACCTGGGATACTTTGAGTAAGAAAGATAATAATTCGTGTATAAGTTCTTCATTATAAAATAAGTAAACAACTTTCAGCGTTTTTGGAAATTCATCCCCAAAAGGGGTTAAATGGAAAATGGAAGTTTGTGTGAGAAACGTAGTCTTTTTGATTAAGAAGTGCATCATCTTACATGTAGAACCAAAACCTGACATTGTAGATCAAAAACTGAGAATATGAAACCATTTTAGAAGTTCAACCCCTAATGGGGTAAAGTGGCAGCCGAAAGTTTGTATGAAGAGCTTGGGTTTATTTGAGTAAGAGTAGTAATATTTCGTGTATAGGTTTTTCTAAGTAAAAACACAACATTCAGCATTTTTGAAAATTCACCCCCGAAAGGGATTAAATGGTAAGTAAATCTTTATATGAGAAACGTGGCCTTTTTGAGTAAGGGGTGCAAGGGGGAGGGGGCTCTTCGTCTAAAACTGAGAATATTGATTTCAGCGGTTTTGAAAATTCAACCCCTAATGGGGTAAAGTGAAAGGTGAAAGTTTGTATGACGAGTTTGGGATTCCTTGAGTAACAATGGTAATATTTCGTGTATAGATTTTTCAATACAAAGTAAGGAAACAATTTTCACCATTATTGGAAGTTCACCCCAAAAAGGGATTAAATGGAAAGTGAAACTTTGTATAAGAAGCGCGGCCTTTTTTGAGTAAGGGGCGCAACAGGGGACACTTCGTCAAAAACTGAGAATATTAATTTCAGCGTTTTTGAAAATTCAACCCCCAATGGGGTAAAGTGGAAGGTGAAAGTTTGTATTAAGTCTTTGGGGTTTCATGAGTAAGAATGGTAATATTTTGTTTACATGTTCTTCTATACACAATAACAAAACCACATTCAACATTTTTGGAAATTCATTCCCCAAAGGAGTTAAATGGAAAGATGAATTTTGTACGATAAACGTGGCCTTTTATAAGTAAAGGGTGCATTATTTTTCGTGTAGACTCTTCATCTAAGACTGGGAAACCAGCATTCAGTGATTTTGAAAATTCAACCCCTAATGGGGTAAAGTGGAAGGTGACAGTTTGTAAGACGAGTTTGGGATTCCTCGAGTAAGAATGTTAATATGTATTCCGTGTATAGGTTTTTCAATACAAAGTCTGGAAACAACTTTCACCATTTTTGGAAATTGACCCCCGAAAAGGATTAAATGGAAAGTGAAACTTTGTATAAGAAACGTGGCCTTTTTGAGTAAGGGGTGTAGCGCCGACACTTCATCAAAAACTGTTTTTGAAAATTCAACCTCTAATGGGATAAAGTGGGAGGTAAAAGTTTGTATGAACAGCTTGGGATTCTTTGAGCATGAATGGTAATATTTCGTATATACTTAGGTTATTCTATACAAAGTAAGAAAAAAAACACTTTTTTTTATATTCATCCCCTAAGCAGGTTAAATTGAAGGTGAGGAGAGCATTAGCATTAATTCATGAATAAGAGGTACTATACAGGTATTTTTATAGAACATTCATTTAAAACTGAGAAAATAAACTAAAGCCTCTTTGGAAATACATTTCCAAAATAGGTTTAATGGGAGGCAAAAGTTAAGACAAGAAAATTATTTGCATAAGACTGTTCATATTCCGTGTATAGCCGCAAAAATACTACTTTCAACATTTTTGTCAAAGGGGGCAAGTTGAAAGTTTATGTGAGGAATATTTTCGTGTATAAACTCTACATTCATTTTATTAAATTAATCTCCTAGAAAGGTTGAATGCAAGGTAATTAGATGGTAAAACATTGAATGGAAAACGTGGGATCCTCTGACAAAAATTTGTGTATTGGGCCTGCATTAATATGTAAAAAAAAGCATTTTTATTAACTGAGAATACTGATTTAAACGGTCTCCGAAATTCCTATCCTTAATTAAACGGAAAGTAAGACTTGAGTAACAGCGCAAATTAATACTAAGAGAATAGGAGTGTTGGGTATCTTGCAACCACAACGCACCTAGATTAGTTCCAAAATATTAGAGTCTCCGTTAGGTACTATACAAATTGTCAATAAAGTAGGACGATTCAAAGTTTTCTTTAGGTACGACGAAGGCAGAAAAATTAACAACATCAAATTAATAACCGATGCATTATTTTTCTATGCTTTTATTGATGGCCTTTAGAGAGCTGTACTAAACTTCTGCAACATCACTTTTGTCTATGATTTCGTTCGGTTCACCGGAAAGTAAATTGTCCCATGTGTTATGCTACGGCGTGATTTAAATAGAAATACAGAAATCGACCATAATTATTAGTTGTATTCTTTTAACAAACAATAAGACGGTAGAAAGTTACACAGACACGTTTCCAGACCTGTGCGAGCGAAGCCGCGGGCAAAAGCTAGTCAAAATATAGGCAGAAAGCGCCGATCTAAAGACAAGTGTATGATTAAACCACGTGAAGCTCGCCGTGAAAAGGTGAAACGAAAATTCCGAATCAAGAATCATGATCAGCCGCGCAGTATCCACATACAGAAAATGGCTAACGAACCGTAAAATGAATTACACAGCAAACGCCGGTGTGCCTGTAATTTATGCCACGTACAAATGCGCCAGCCTGTTAAAATCACACACGTTCAGATAAATAAAACGTTTTTACAAGTCCGCAGCCGTGATTTCGTGTATTTACCGAATTAGAATGCTTCGGGGTCCGCGGGCGCGGAATCATTTTTAATGTTTCAATTGTTCCGTGACAATCAACCAGATTTCTTTTCTTGAACCTTAATCCATGGCTTGCCTAGTACCTATAAATATACCAGTCTATTACAATCAATTTTTTTTTAGAATCGCACAATTTTTACAAAGACCGCTGGAGTGAGGAAGGTGAGAAGTCATATACAATTTAATTAAAACAACAATCCAATTACATGATAGGTACATAAAATAATAGAAAAAGATAAGTAAATACTAAACTTAAATTTAATAAAAGTAAAACTATAAAATAATAAAATAAAAGTAATTAAAAATAACCCTTCCAAAAGATCCGAATGCGGCAAAGGTCCCCAGTATGCTGTCAGTTGCCTTTTTGTAATGGTAACACATACCTATCCATGGATGAAGCCCAAAAACATCCATCCAAACGCCTTCGAAATTATATAAATTATATAAAAAGCCCAATATGTATTATAATCTTATTGTCACTGAGTAAATGTAACAATCCGTATCAACCTCATTAATTATTTCAAAGTCAAAGTCAAAGTGTATTATTTTGTAAAACATAGGTGAATATAGGCGGAACAAAAATATAAAGTAACACTATGTTTTGCCAGTTGGCGTACAAAAACATCCATTTAGCAGCTATACCATGCAATTAATAACAAATTATATTACAGATACAAACTAAAAGAAAAACAACTTAAATTAATCTCAACTTAAATATATCGTTACTAGTCGACTGAACAGTCTGGTCGTCTGTCCGTCGAGAACTGATGGTCTCTTGTCGTGTCGCTGTCATATCAAATTTGAATTTGAATGTCCGTTCCCAATATCGATGTCAATCAGCCAGTCAGTCAGTTGGTCTACGTCAGGTCGCCACGGAGGTTGGAAGCCACGACATCGACCTTATCCCAAAAACTATGTTAAAATAGAAGTAATATTCAGTACCTAATGTTTGAATTAAATGTTAATATATTTCCCAATGTTTGTATCATTTTATTTATTTGCATAGTAATTATTTACATCAATCAACAGAATAGTAAGGCCTTAATAAGAATGTTCGTTCTGCGAAACATTCAACGAAATATTATTACTCCTATTTTTTGGGACAATTTATATTTTTAACAAGTTCGCAAACTACAGCAAAAACTTGTTTCTTTCTTGTTGGGATTTTAGAAATTGCCAATCCTCTTCTGAAACTTTTTTGTTAATATGCCGTGATTATTAAAAGTCGTTGTATTTTTTGCCTCAGTTCTGTGCCTTAAATTAATGACGTGACGGTCTTTTTAAATTAGATTCTTTTCACTATGAAAGCCTCAAATCTGCTCTGCCTGTTGTACTTCACCAAGTTTTGCCAAGACAGACAGATACTAGATAAAGGTACGAGAACCTCTTTATTCACTCGACTTAGTTTTCATACTAGCAAATTGATAAGTGATCAGCTATAGGTAATTATAATAATGGTGTTCTCTCGTGCCCGTTGTGCTCACGGGGCTTTAATAACAAGATCGGCTACGTTAGCCACATGAGAGCACACGAACGCCAACAGAGGAGTTGAAGCAGTCGCCGTGGCCGAAAAAGGTCAGGATATATTTACTAGCAAATTTTATTTAGTAGATACACATCGGTAATTTTTAAATTTAAGTTTATTAAATCACTCAAGAAGCGACGATGAGCGTAACTGATAATAATTAATTATCATATTATCAAGTTTTAGCGTGGCAAAAATAGTGGCTCAGTTTAACCCAAATCTTATTGTATATTTCAGACTCAAGATCGAAATGTCAAAACTTCGCAGCCAGTTTAGAAATTTAAATTTCGTCAAGAACGTTCAAAACGAGTTAAAAGTTTATCGGGTCGATCCTACAGCCAAAAAACTACTGAATAGCGTCAGCTACCCATAAACAATTGATAGCGCGATGAATCCACTCGATCCGCAAGCAAGTCGGTAAATTGAGGTAACGCAGCCTCCCCAGTAAATAACCAAGTAGTTTGCACTATTCCCAACGGCAGTCGAGCTATCGCCTACGCCAGTTTAACCCAAATCTTATTGTATATTTCAGACTCAAGATCGAAATGTCAAAACTTCGCAGCCAGTTTAGAAATTTAAATTTCGTCAAGAACGTTCAAAACGAGTTAAAAGTTTATCGGGTCGATCCTACAGCCAAAAAACTACTGAATAGCGTCAGCTACCCATAAACAATTGATAGCGCGATGAATCCACTCGATCCGCAAGCAAGTCGGTAAATTGAGGTAACGCAGCCTCCCCAGTAAATAACCAAGTAGTTTGCACTATTCCCAACGGCAGTCGAGCTATCGCCTACGCCTACTTCACGAAGGTTTATGAATAATTCTTTTATATTTTCGCTCTTCACTTCTATGTTGGAAATTCCATTCCACTGTATCAGTTTCGTTGGACTTCATATAATTCTTGAAACACTTTAAACATGCAAGTTCTTGGAGAACACCATCGGTTGTCTTGGCGTTCTAGCTATAAATATTGCAAGGCACGTTTCGAGTAATGATATGATATCTCCTACCAATATTCTTCTATTCAAAATCAAACACCATCTTTAAGTGTTCAACGAATGATATATTATCTTGACGGAAATGAATAAATATACTCGTGTCGAATAAAATACCTGGATAACCACTGACTATAACTTTAACACCCGTACTTGTGAAATTTACGGCACCCCATCATAAATCCATACGTCAAATTTTCACATTTGCAGAGTTCATATTACAGAACCTACTTTATTTCATTTGCTAACGAATGACGTTTTACGGCACATAAACTCACAGCAATGAAGGCCGTAATATCGTCTAGTGATAACAAGCCTTGTCGTTTTATAGTACAGAAACCAATAACTTGGAGCTTCTGCCCTCCTTTATCGCAATCAGAAGCGGGATGCGAAAGGGTACCGCTATGAAAAATGAGGGATCTTCTATCGCTGGTTACGTTACAAAGAACATCGGATCGCTCCATGCAAAAGGATCTTTGTCTTGGAAACATGAACAGTAACAAATCTTTTATTTTCTTTTCTGGTTTAATGATGTGTACGACAATCTCTCATCTACTGTTTCCGTAATGAAGGGAATAATTTAATATTTTCTTTCATCATTAAAGTATGAGGTCGTGACGTATTAAATAATTTATTAGAATAGGCATTTTTTAATGAGGGTCATTTAAACAATAGACTTGAATTCATTATTAGCGCAAGGGAGCAAACTGCACCGTCTATGTTTGCGACCCGCGTCGGTGGAAGTACACTTCAGGCCGTCAACAATTATACAACACAAACAATTAAAAGCTGTGTTATCAGGTTTCCTTGTTTTATTATAAACAAGGGTGTGTTGTAATTCATTCATTAATTAAGCAGCGGCTTTTAATTAAAGTTACATTTGTGAAGAGATGAAAAGTTAAATTGTTTTACTTAATATGGTCGTATTTAATTGTGATTGTGAAGCAGAGTGCACCGTATCTGCTTTACATAATTTACTTACTATCGACTGCTATACCGATCCTTCATGCTCTTTGTCATCATTTCCATACATTTGTATCTTAACTTTAGATAGCATGTACTTATCACAAGATTGTGCACAGTACAGCACACGAGCACACAATAGGCACAGGCACATGTCACAGTTCTGCCCAACAAAAGCTATGCAAAAGGTGAAACTCGCCATTAGTGTTTTCAACTCGTAAATCTCTCCAGTACCTCTAGGTACTCTTACTTTCAGTCGATCTTACGCTTGGACTAACCAAGAGAAATTTCCTTTTAAGCTTCATTTGATCAAGTTTTTGTTTCGAGAGCAACGCTTACCATCTGAGAGGCTTGTAAAACTTATTCCGAGAAAAAGCGTTATTTTCGGATTAAAAATTTGGTAGAATCCAGCCTTAATTGTATTTTTAGATAGGATGTATCACTAACATTGTCCGCTAGTGTACATTGTTGGTCTTATGGTAGTTGTGGTGGTAAATGACCTTCCTTTTGGTCTAGTCAGATAGACTGCATAATTGATTTCCCGCTAATACTGTCCGCAAGAGCACAGTGTTGGACACGAGCACACAATGGGCATATGGGTGGCACATGTCGCAGTCTTTCCGCCCCACAAAACCTATGCAAAAGGCGCAACTCGCGATTATAGTCTAGTCGTGAAACTCTACTTATACTTTCCCCTATAGTCAGCCTTAATAGGGTGGTAGGTACTTACCACGATGAAATTCCCTTTGGTCGCATTTTCAGATAGGATATATCACTAAGTTTGGCCACAAGCGTACAGTTGGACACGAGCACACAATGGGCACATGGAGGGCACATGTCGCAGTTCCGCCCCACAAAACCTATATGCAAAAGGAGAAACTCGCGTATAGTGTCTTCCTCTCGTAAATCTCTGTACTTATACAAAATGTAAAGTGCCGTTGTTTGCTGCTACATCGAGAGGAACTAAGCAGCAGTTTAATGTTATAACGAGATTGGTGTGTTTGTAATGTATGTTTTATGTTTCTAGCTCCAAATTTATTTTATTAATTACTAGGTGTAGATCGTGGCATACATATTTTGTGAACTTAAAAGTATTAAAATTTACAAGACTATGCGTAAGGGTACCCTTGATACCCTCATTGAGTTCTTACCGCTTGCCGGCAGCGTGGCTACATTTTATTCGAGATTTTCTGAGAAATTGCCTGATTATAGTTAAAAAAGCTCACAAAGTAGCTCTAGTAACTCAAGATTTTTAAAGTCTTCACTAATGTCTTCACTTATGCCTGAAACAAGGAAATCCTAGTTCGTCAAGTAGGATAGGTAAGTATAGGTATTATTACTTTATAAGTTATTTTTCAATAAATATTTTAACTTATCTATCTAATGTGGGCACGGAATTGTGGAGCGGTTGAAACGCAAGGAGAATTCATCGCGACTAGATAATGTGATTAAGTTGTGATGGTATTTATTTACGCTTCGGACTTGTCATTACGGTCCAAGTTTTAAAGGAACTGTAAAAGAAATATATGACCTTTAATAAATAAAAAAGTATACTATATTGTTTACCAAACCAGCTCACCTATAGAACGAATTCATTGTTACAAAATTGCGAGTTATACTTATAAGTTACTTCTTTTACATCTAAGTATCTTCTCATTTATTTCTTGCACAAAAATGTTTAAATTCTTGCACATTTATGTCGTCTAAACACCTAATCCCTTCTTGAGATCCAATGGTACATAACGTGTTCACTGTGCAGTTTATTAGTTTGCAATTATCAAAAAAATGAATAGCTAACAATGATGTAAATTAATCGCAAGTATATAAAGGTTATCGCAGATTGTCCAGTCACGTGATATTAATGCTGAACCTTACTAATGCTAATTGCTTCCTACTGTTGTACGAATCTATGAATTGTATGAAGTTCAAAAAATTAATACGTAAGCCGAAACATGAAACGATGGCTAAAGTGGTAAAAGAGCTCGAATGCAGACCTAGAACCGGAAAACCTAGCGTGGAAGTGAGATGATTGCCTTAGAATAAACCTTAAAAATCCGATTTTTTTTTATAATAAAAAAATTCAACGTCCTTATTTGGACGTTCTTGAATTACTAGTGAGATTGATTTGGACATCAAACGCAATCAAATACCTTTGGCAGTGACGTATAATTACCGTCAACGCAACGGTGCGCGGTGTGCTCGTATGTCCGCATTGTTTACGAAATTTCGGCAATAAGATAGGATATGACACCAGCCACATGCGAGCTCACCAACGCAACGACAAGATCGGAGTTGACAGCAATCGTCGTGGCTGAAATCGGCCGTGAAGTACAATAATTATAGGTAAATATACTGATGACAAGAAAAGACGTATTTCTTTCGTGTTTATTTTATGTATGTATCAGTACGGTTTCATCAAGCACAATCAACTAGTCAAATTTCGACAAAATTTGGTTCTTAAGCATATACAAAAAAATCTAAATTCAGATTATCTGGGGGCACGGCAGTGCCCCCGCCAAGTCGAGCAATTATTTATTTCGGATCAGTGATCCATATATTGTTGACAGGCTGATCAATCCAATCAATCAAACGAAAACTATAAGAGATAGGGAAATCTGTTCTTAGGCACCATGGCGTCGATTTTAGATTTAATAGAAACTGTCTTAATTTTTTTTATAAATCTCATATACGTAGCCGGGAATTTAACCTGGTAAAAATTCTATAAGTAATCTGATTCATAACCGGAAATTGAACTTGGTACATAACCGGGAATTTAACCTGGTAAAAATTCTGGAAGTAATCTATTACATGTCGTATTATGTATGAAATTATGTACTTATGAGATATCAAAAGAAAAAAAAACAGTTTTGGTTGGTTCCATGGTTCCTAAGAAATGACTTCCCTATCTCTTATAAAGCCTGGCCAGAAATATATGAGGATGCGCCATATTGCGGAATTTCACTGGAACTGATTTCTTACACTGGCAATGATTCTATGATGGTTTGTCAACAATGTCAATATCATTCGTGGTGATTTCTTTAAAAGACAATTATTTAAAATTATCCAAAGAAAATGCCGAAAACCATTCACAGTCGTCAACGTAAGATTATAAATAAAGTCGCTCGCTCGCTACGCTTCGCTCCCGCCTGACCTTCTAACCTAACCCGGCCACGTCGGATCTGCTCTGGATGGTTTTGCTCGCTCGCTTCGCTCGCTCGCTCGTATGTTTTTTTTTTTGCCAGTACTCCGCCTTAGCTCCGAACTTAATACTTTCCTGGAAGTGGTTGGGTGGATTTGTTCTTGTATGTAAACAGTATGTATGAATACAAGCAAAACTTTTTTCGGTACGCAAAAAAAAAAACCTACGCTTCGCTCCCGCCTGACCTTCTAACCTAACCCGGCCACGTCGTCTGCTCTAAAAGGTTTTGCTCGCTCGCTTCGCTCGCTCGCTTGTTCAAATTTTGTAATTTATGAATTTGAAAGTACATTATACGAAAAATACATTCTATTAAACGTACATTCTATTAAACGTACATTCTATGAAATTATTGTTATAAGAAAAGTGCATTATATTAAACGTGCATTCTATCAAATTATTGTTATAAGAAATGACTTTCTATCAATTGTGCTTCTACGAAATAACGATATATGAAATAAACATTCTATGAAACGTTGTTATACAAACTGAAAATTCTACCAAACGTATGTTCGGTCATATGAAAATATGTTAATTGTTTTTCTATGAAATGAGACGCACCCCATTATTTCAGGTAAAATCTCATTAGCGCGATGCAGGATTTGTTCGAACGCGCGGCGCCAGAGCGCCATCTGTTGGTAAAAAAAAACTATTTGTCCACTCATCACGGCAAAACGGCTAGACGATTATAAAGGAACCTATCTTACCTCACTACAGAGTCGCGAAAAGTGGAATACTACTTGCAATCCTGTAAAAAAGGGACAAGTAGTCATTCTAAGAGAGGAACGTCTTCCTCTCCTTTGCTGGCCTCTCGCTGTGGTAGAGGAGACTTACCCTGGTAATGATGGCATTACCCGGGTTGTTAAAGTCAGGACTAAAACTGGTAATTATATTCGCCCTGTGGTTCGTGTGTGCCCACTTCCAACTCAATAATGTGACAGCACAATAGTTCTCATTAATCTTACAATATTCTTAGTGTAATGTTGTTAAAAAAAAAAAAAAAAATATATATATATATATATGTATGATAATAATTTGTTTAATGTTAAATACAGTAAGGTGTTTTCTTCTCTAATCGTATAATTCAAGATGAAATCTTTTAGCTCTTCAACTTATTGATTAAAATATTTAAATTAAGTTTTGCTTCGATTCGTTACTAAATTTGACTATAAACAATTTATGTTGGAGTAGTACTCCAAGGCGGGGGAGCATGGTTTGGCCAATTTAATAATTAAATTTGGGTGAATCCCTTTCTTTTATCCTTCATTTCATCCTATCAATTCCTGAACGCATCCCTTACCTCGAAGTTCACACTTGCAACCAACTTAACACAATAGCAACACTAGTAACTCAAAATCCTCTCTAACGCGCGCGCGCACCTCTCTCGCTAATTAAAATAAAAACTGCAATAAACAATATCCAAATTGCTTAAAACAGCCAGTGACTATAATTCTTCTCGTGTGTGGTGTGGTGTCCATGGATTGTGCCAAATTACTGAAGATATCTCCGAACCAGTGCATCCGGAAAAACAGCTCCAGCAGCAGCTTTGTTGACCAACAAAGAGGATGGAGGAAAAATAATGAGGAAATTAGGGATTACCTCGTGGAGCTGTTTTTCCGGATGCACTGGTTCGGAGATATCTTCAGTAATTTGGCACAATCCATGGACACCACACCACACACGAGAAGAATTATAGTCACTGGCTGTTTTAAGCAATTTGGATATTGTTTATTGCAGTTTTTATTTTAATTAGCGAGAGAGGTGCGCGCGCGCGTTAGAGAGGATTTTGAGTTACTAGTGTTGCTATTGTGTTAAGTTGGTTGCCAGTGTGAACTTCGAGGTAAGGGATGCGTTCAGGAATTGATAGGATGAAATGAAGGATAAAAGAAAGGGATTCACCCAAATTTAATTATTAAATTGGCCAAACCATGCTCCCCCGCCTTGGAGTACTACTCCAACATAAATTGTTTATAGTCAAATTTAGTAACGAATCGAAGCAAAACTTAATTTAAATATTTTAATCAATAAGTTGAAGAGCTAAAAGATTTCATCTTGAATTATACGATTAGAGAAGAAAACACCTTACTGTATTTAACATTAAACAAATTATTATCATACATATATATATATATATATTTTTTTTTTTTTTTTAACAACATTACACTAAGAATATTGTAAGATTAATGAGAACTATTGTGCTGTCACATTATTGAGTTGGAAGTGGGCACACACGAACCACAGGGCGAATATAATTACCAGTTTTAGTCCTGACTTTAACAACCCGGGTAATGCCATCATTACCAGGGTAAGTCTCCTCTACCACAGCGAGAGGCCAGCAAAGGAGAGGAAGACGTTCCTCTCTTAGAATGACTACTTGTCCCTTTTTTACAGGATTGCAAGTAGTATTCCACTTTTCGCGACTCTGTAGTGAGGTAAGATACTCAATGTGCCATCGTTGCCAATAAGATTGAACCATCTTGTCAATTAATTGATATCTTTGTAAACGTGAAACTGGAATATCTTCTAGATTTACAGTTGGGATGTATTTTAATGGAGTTAAATTCAAGAAATGAGAGGGAGTGAGAGCTATCGGCTCAGAAGGGTCACTACTCAAAACACACAGTGGTCTCGAGTTCATCAGTGATTCTATTTGGACAAGCACCGTATTAAGTTCTTCATAAGTTAAAATTTGGGATCCTATAGCTTTATACAAGTGGTTCTTGACACATTTAATATTGCTTTCCCAGATTCCACCCATATGGGGAGCATAAGGAGGGTTGATTTTGTACTCGATTCGTTGTGGAGTAAGTTCCCTAATGATGGCTTTGTTAAACTCATCAGAACACACAGTAGAATATATTTCATTAAGTTGACGGCGAGCACCAATGAAGTTTTTACCACCATCACTCATAATAAGCGATACAGGACCGCGGCGAGAAATAAAACGCCTAAAAGCAGCGAGAAACATTTCAGTTGATAAATCTGAGACAAGCTCAATATGAAGTGCCTTGGAGATAAGGCATACGAACAAACAGACATACGCCTTTTGACTTTTCACTCCGCGTTTTTTTCCCAAAGTGACATAAACGGGGCCCATGTAATCAACCCCACATTTAGAGAAACATTTTTGTTGAGTAACCCGAAACTCAGGTAAATTACCCATAGGTGGGTAAAATTCTTTAGGTTTGAGCTTGAAGCACTTGTTGCAAGCATGAACTACCTGTCGTACGAGATTTCGAGCAGATAATATCCAATACTTATGTCTTAAGAGGCCTAGAACTAGACTTGGGCCTGTATGCATGTTTGTGTTGTGATAGTGTTCAACCAACAATCGAACAATGCGGTCTTTAGAACTCAAAAGTATGGGATGCTTCTGTTCAAAAATCATAGGGGCGTTATGTAAACGACCTCCTACACGAAGAATGCCTGAAGCATCAATAAACGGATTTAATTTTCTTATGGGAGTACGAAGAGATTTATTAGATTTAATGGCATTCATGTCAGAAGCAAAGTGTTGTTGTTGAAATACTTTGATGAGATAGGTCTCAGCTGATTCCAAATCAGAGACAGTGATATGATCACCTCTTTTAAGAACTTTAGCAAAACGCAAGACATATATTATAGCATTTATAAGCTTAGTCCAACTGGACATGCGTTGTGAGAGCAAAAGAAGAGGGTGAGGTTCAGTTAGCGATTGGAGCAAAGATATTGACTTGGATTCTGGCATGTTAACTGGGACATTTTCCTTTTTAAATATGCTCATAGGCCATTGACCATGTGGTAACCAAATCCATTCAGGTCCACAGAACCAAGTTTTATTATTTATTAATTTATTAGGCGTAACTGGGCGAGAAATAAGGTCACTCGGATTCTCATGCCCTGGAATGTGATGCCAGAACTGTGGGGCAAGAACTTCTTGTATAGCAGATGTTCTGTTAGCAATGAAGGTTTGCCATCTGTGTGGAGAGGAATGAATCCATGCTAAAGTGATAGTCGAGTCAGAGAATGCAAGAGTTGTCTTAATTTTGCATCGAGATTCCATAGTATTTTTTACTGACTTGATTAGCTGAGCAAGAAGCAGAGCTGCGCAAAGTTCAAGTCGAGCTAAAGTTACTTTTTTAAGCGGAGCGAGGCGTGAGCGTGCGCATAGTAACGATACACTCGACGCATGTGAGACAAGAGGACCTACACGTAGGTATATGACAGCTCCATAGCATTTTCCACTAGCGTCAGCGAATCCTAATATAGTTAAGTCAGAATCATCAAAGATACCTACATGCCTAGGTATTCGTATTTGTGATAAATTGGTTAATTCATTTTGAATTTGAAACCAAACTTTAGATACGTCACTAGGCGCATCATCATCCCAAGACAGGTCGCGCTTCCAACATTCTTGTATCATAAGCTTCATATAGGCGGACACAGGAGATATTGCCCCGAGAGGATCATACAAACTCGCGGTCTTGGAGAGAATGATGCGCTTAGTGCACTTATCATCATGAGACAATTTTATCTTAAAGCGAAAACAGTCATGCACTGGATCCCATATAAGTCCTACAACTTTTGTGTCAGACTCAGAATCGAAATTAAGGTCTTTTGCTGCACGAGAATCAGCAGGAATATTCTGCAAAAATTGAGGTGAGTTTGAAATCCATTTAGTTAAATTAAATCCACCACTTGCAAACATGGCAACAAGTTGGTCATGGAGAAGTAGAGCTTCTTGTGGAGAGGATACAGAGTGAATGAAATCATCCATATAAGAATAGAGTGGTGCTACATGAGCAGCATCCGGGAATCTGTGACTTTCATCTAAAGCAAGCTGACGAACGACTCGCATGGCCAAGTATGGCGAAGATTTCAACCCAAATGAGAGTCGTTGAAATTCATATGTTTCAATGGGATCATGTTGATTAAATCTGAACAATATTCTTTGAAAACATTTGTGCTCTGAAATTATTTTCAACTGAAAATACATTTTTTCTAAGTCAGCAGAGACTGCCACAGCAAAGAGGCGGAGATTTATTAACAAATCGAATATATTTGTTTGCAAATTGCAACCACAGTGTAATAGATCATTAAGGCTTTTGCCAGAAGTCGTTTTAGAACTTGCATCTAGCACAATTCTTATTTTCGAAGTATCCTTATCAGGCCGATACACAGCCCGGTGCGGTATGTAATATGACTGTGGTGTCATGTCAGGTTCAGAAACTTTCTCTAAAAACCCTTTATCAATATACTCTTGGATTGTATTATTGTAACCGGTGCGTAGATCAGGATCTGAATCTAACTTGCGTTCAAGTGATAAGAGACGGCGTTTTGCTGTTTGGTACGAGTCACCCAACTGTTGAGGATTGTGTAGAAGTGGCTTGCAGGTATGATTGAAATTAAGCACTTACGATATTGTGTTCTTCTCGGGAGTAGCGATAGCCATAGAAACCAAGCAGTCCTTTAAGCACTTAATGTTTATTCGTATTCGCAAGCACACACAAGCATTGAAGGATGGCACAGAAAGATACAGGCAAGGTACAGAAAAGAAATCAAAGCAGAAGCACTTAAATGTTAACGACGCGTAACAAAACAAAGGAAGGGCGCGCGAGCGAGCGACATGCGTTTGCCTCGAAGTTAGTAGCGGACTCGTGAAGCGGGCGCCGGCGCGCTCTGCGCAGGCGACCGTTCGATATCAAACCGGCTTGGCCGGGAGATGTACTTGTCGCTTGCCCGCGCGCATCTAATAACAAAAATAGGTATGCGCGTCCGCTTCAACATACAAAATATATTATACATTACCTATTGAATTATAATCTGATATGAATTATTTAATTAACATTATAATTTATATAATGGGTAAAATAAATATTAGTTCATTATTAAAAAGTTATTTACATTATAATTTTGCGATAATGATTATTTAATATAATTAACAATTGGAATAACAAATTAATAAAACATAAAATTAATAATTAATATTTACAATTGCATGTACACATAAAAATTAATTCATAGTATTTACAATAAAAATCAATTTAATATAAAATAATAACTTATTGATTTATATAATATTTACAATTAAAATAGGGCAAATTGTGCCCACATCACCCCCCTCCAGAGACCGACTAAGGGCGATAATAGTTGGGAAAATGTACTACACGGCCTGACCGTGTACGTCTGATGACATTATCCTCTTTCGTTGGTGTATTCCTGGTGATGTCTTTGGGAATGTTGTTTTGTGTGTGTGTTTTGTGTACGTTTTGAGTGATGTGTGTGTCGTGCAGTATGTAGGCCGGCTTAAGGCGATCTATAGATACTGTCACGTTATTACCATTCACGAGCAACGTGAAAACTTTGGACTCTCTTTTCAATACCTTGTGAGGCCCCGAGTAAGCTGGTTTCATTGACTTACCCAAAGTGTCGTCCCTGAGAAAGACATGGGACGATGTTTCCAGGTCTTTAAAGATAAAAGTGCGACGTTGACCAACGTGACGAGAAGCCGGCGTCGGCTGCAAGTTCTTTGAGAACGAGCGGAGCCGAGACAGGTAGTCAGTCACGTCAGGGATGACGTCAGCACTTGGGTCAAAGAACTCACCAGGCATCCTTAATGGCTGTCCGTAAACAAGCTCTGCGGATGAAGCTTGGAGATCCTCCTTGAAGGCGTTTCGAATTCCGAGCAGTACCAGAGGTAGACTTTCAACCCACGTGCTATTGGCGTGGCAGGTTATGGCAGCTTTGAGCTGACGATGGAACCTTTCCACCATGCCATTACAGGCAGGGTGGTAAGCAGTCGTCCGCTTGTGTGCAAAACCTGCCAGGTCAGATAACCGTTTGAATAAAGCGGATTCAAATTGCCGTCCTCTGTCAGTTACGATGTCCACTGGGCAACCAAATCGCGAAATCCACCCATGCAGCAGAGCCTGTGCGACTGATTCAGCAGTAATGTCCTGCAGTGGTAATGCCTCAGGCCATCGTGTAAAACGATCGATGGCGGTGAGACAATACCTAAAACCTTGGCACAGAGGTAATGGGCCGATCAAGTCGATGTGGATGTTCAGGAATCGAGCCTTGGGTATCTGGAATGATGAGAGTGGTGCTGAAACATGCCGAGTGACCTTCGAACGTTGGCAAGCCAAACAGTTCCGGGTCCATTCTCGGCAGTCTCGTCTTACTCCTGGCCAGACGTACCTGTCAGCTACGAGTCTTGCTGATGCGCTAGCTCCTGGGTGACTACATGAGTGAAGGCTCTCGAAGACCTGCCGTCTCAGCTCCACTGGGACATAAGGCCTAGGGGTGACAGAATCATTCCTATCATCGCAGTACAGCTCGGAATTGCATCCCGGTAACCGGATTTTTGTCAGGCACAAAGAGGTATTACTGTCAAGTAGCTGCTGCAATTCTGGGTCGGTGCGTTGAGCTTCAGCCAGCTTTTCCACATCCACTGGCTGTGTGATTTCCTCGACCCTGGAAAGAGTGTCAGCTACGACATTATTCTTACCAGAGATGTGCCTGATATCCGTGCTGAACTGCGAGATGAAGTCTAGGTGGCGAAACTGTCTGGGTGAGCAATTCTCCTTACGTGAGCTAAAGGCAAAGCAAATAGGCTTGTGGTCAGTGTAAATACGGAAGTCACGGGCTTCCACCATGTGCCTAAAATACTTGATAGCCTCATAAATGCTCAAGAGCTCCCGATCGTAAGGAGAGTACTTTTGTTGAGCAGGACTTAGCTTGCGGGAGAAAAAGGCCAACGGCTCCCAACCTTTTTCGTCGTTGAACTGCTGCAATACCGCCCCCATGGCCACGTCAGAAGCGTCTGTAACGATGCAGAGTTTCGCGTTCACATCTGGATGTGCCAGCAAGGCGGCCTGGCTGAGATCCTGCTTGCACCGCTCGAAAGCATCCAGCTCCGCAGAAGAGAAATGGATTGGGTGAGACCCCTTTACCGATCCTGTCAAAAGGGCGTTTAATGGAGCCTGGTGTTGGGCAGCGCTGGGTATAAACCTACGGTAGAAGTTGAGCATACCCAAAAATCTCCTGAGCTCCTTAACGTTCCTTGGTGGAGGGAAGTCATTGATGGCCTCAACCTTGGCAGCCAGTGGCTTGGTACCTTCCACAGAGATGCGGTATCCTAAGAATGTGACCTCTGGGACTCCAAAGACACATTTAGAGGTGTTAATCACCATCCCATACTCCTGTAAGCGGGCGAACAGCTGCCGAAGATGGTCTTCATGTGTCTTCTCATCTTTCGAGAAGACTAAGAAGTCGTCGAGGTAGCTGTAGCAGAAGTCCAGGCCCCGCAGCATCTCGTCCACGAACCGCTGGAAAGTTTGCCCTGCATTACGAAGTCCAAAGGTCATGTAACAGAACTCATACATTCCGAACGGCGTCGTGATTGCCGTCTTCGGAATGTCATCGACGTTCACGGGGATCTGGTTGTAGGCCTTCACAAGGTCAATGGTTGAGAACACGCGGCAACCTGAAATGTTGTGAGAAAAATCCTGGATGTGGCGTATGGGATACCTATCCGGTATAGTTCGCGCGTTTAGCATCCTATAGTCACCGCATGGCCTCCAACCATTGTCCTTTTTAGGGGCCAAATGCAGTGGTGAGGCCCAAGGGGATTCGGAGGGCCTGGCTATACCACTAGCGAGCATAGCAGAGAACTCCTCCTTTGCCACATTTAATTTGTCAGGTGCCAGCCTACGAGGTGTGCTATGTACGGGGGGTCCAGGTGTAGTACGAATGTGGTGTACAGTAGAATGTTTAACTTTTCTGTGTATGCCAGATGGGCGAGTAATGTCAGGGTATTCCTGTAGTATAGTGTGATAAACAGACTCACCAGTAATAACCTTGACTGAAGAAATGTCATCAGACGAACGTGCAGGCAAAGCCGCGGTCGCGATAGTAGTATTACCATCTACGAGACGTTGGTTCCTGCAATTAACGACAAGATTATAGTGGGATAAGAAATCAACACCAATTATCGCCCTCGTGACGTCAGCCACCACAAATCGCCAAGCGAAGTCGCGGCGTAACCCTATATTTAAAACTAAATGCACATAGCCGTACGTATTTATTACGGTACCATTCGCGGCGCACAGATTGTAATTTGTCGGATGCCTACGATCACTTAATTTCGAACGCGGAAACACACATAAATCACTTCCGGTATCAACTAGGAACTGCACTTTACTTTTCGAATCCGTGACAAATAAGCGACCTGCGCTCGGACAGCCGCCCGTCGCCATCATCGACTGCCCGACGCATTTCCCGATTGATAGTCACACGGTTTGATGCACCGACGCGCTTGTTCTCCATACCGGTGATGGTACCAGCAGGTAGGGAACTTCCGGTAGTTGGAGTTCGAACGCTTTGAGCTGGATTTCTGGCGGGTGTGGCTCGACGACCGGCTCGATGACCTGCCCCTGGTACGGGACATTCTACCGACCTTATCATCCAGCGCCTTCATCTGCTTACTCAGCTCTGCAATTTGAAGTACCAGCGGATCCGTTGCAGTAGAGGTGGTGTGGGGAAATGCTCCTGCTGCTGCTACCTGTGGGTTCGGCGGAACGACATCGTGGAGACGGTCAGCCAACTCAGCCAAATCCTCCAACGTTGACCTGAGCTGTGACGCAACGATGTCCTTCGTCCTTTGGGGTAGCCTGTTTATCCAGATTGTCCGAAGAAAATCCTCTGGTAAGCCTGGACCAGCCAAACTTTGCAGGTGTCGAAGAAACTGGGACGGTTTCCTGTCTCCTAACTCCTCCAGGCTCACGACTTGCTGGATCTTCTTCTCCCTGGTTGCAGAAAGCCGCTTAATTAATTCCGTCTTCAGCTTGAGATATTTATCCTGGGCGGGTGGTGACGTAATAATGTCCTCCACTTCGCCTGCATATTGTGGCTCCAGCTGCGCCATAGCGTAATAAAATTTCGTCTCATCTGCAGTTATTTTGGACAAAATAAATTGGCCTTCCAGCTGTGAAAACCATAGCGCAGGTTTCTCTGGGTAAAACGGCGGAATTCTTACGCCCACTCTGCATGACTCTGCCGTTTGCTGCTCCGCGCCATCTTGTAACGGTATTGCTTTGTTCCCCGAATCTTGCATTTCTCTGCTTTTCTACTGTACTTTCTGCGTTCTTGTGCTCTGTGCGGGGTCACCAGTGTAGAAGTGGCTTGCAGGTATGATTGAAATTAAGCACTTACGATATTGTGTTCTTCTCGGGAGTAGCGATAGCCATAGAAACCAAGCAGTCCTTTAAGCACTTAATGTTTATTCGTATTCGCAAGCACACACAAGCATTGAAGGATGGCACAGAAAGATACAGGCAAGGTACAGAAAAGAAATCAAAGCAGAAGCACTTAAATGTTAACGACGCGTAACAAAACAAAGGAAGGGCGCGCGAGCGAGCGACATGCGTTTGCCTCGAAGTTAGTAGCGGACTCGTGAAGCGGGCGCCGGCGCGCTCTGCGCAGGCGACCGTTCGATATCAAACCGGCTTGGCCGGGAGATGTACTTGTCGCTTGCCCGCGCGCATCTAATAACAAAAATAGGTATGCGCGTCCGCTTCAACATACAAAATATATTATACATTACCTATTGAATTATAATCTGATATGAATTATTTAATTAACATTATAATTTATATAATGGGTAAAATAAATATTAGTTCATTATTAAAAAGTTATTTACATTATAATTTTGCGATAATGATTATTTAATATAATTAACAATTGGAATAACAAATTAATAAAACATAAAATTAATAATTAATATTTACAATTGCATGTACACATAAAAATTAATTCATAGTATTTACAATAAAAATCAATTTAATATAAAATAATAACTTATTGATTTATATAATATTTACAATTAAAATAGGGCAAATTGTGCCCACAGTAGGTACAAGGATAGCTGATAGGATACCTATATGATTATAGAATACTGTTTACGCGACTAAGTTAGAAAAGAGTGACGCGGACGAAGTTGCAAAGCTTCTATTATCAAATAAATGGAAACTGTTTATTTATATCGTCTTCGAGTGCCGGATAAAAGGTACTCGTAGGTACAGCAAATTGGTTCACGCGACAGTGTCGTCGTGCGGTCCCGCAAAAGCCTGCAAATCGCATTACGGCAGCTTACTCCTGAACCTAATGGAAATACCCATTTGTTCCGTTGTCCGATCTTAATGAAAAGGATATCGGTCAATTTCTCTGAAGTATCAAGCCCCCTTTAAATCGGATTAAAGTGAAGCGAAGCGCTGTTTAGTTTAGACGTCTGCTTGTGAGTGGAAGTCTCCTTCAAAACTATTTGTCTTTCGAGTTAAGTGTGGAAACAATGACGTGCTTTGTACTGCAGTGCAGTTCCAATTTTTGGCTTTGAGAAGGAGAGGACGGGAAAGTCTTGAAGCAAAAGAGTATATACTGGCTTTTATTTTGTTTCAGATGTTGAGTAAGTAAGTTAAGTAGTAAGTTGTGCTTTGTTAGTGGACACTTTAAGAAAATGCATCACAATAAACCTACGTTACACACTCTACATTTAAAAAACTTTCTTTTTGTTGCTTATACATTCAAATTCATAATTCATAATGTTACCTATCTAGCAAAATAAGAGCGGCGAAACAACTTCTTTCAAAGTTTCTTTGCAAATACATTAATTAAAAATCAGCAAACAACAGCGCGAATATTAGTTGAATTTATCATGCGATAGGTATATAATATAGCCCTTTTATATGTACGTGTAAATAAGTTTCTGTCAAAAATTACATTTTAGTGGCAAGCTTTTATAGCCGACTGTACTTTTCTTTAGATATCCATCAAATGGTTGAGACGATTCTAAAAAGCCCAAGCTCGGTAGGATTGCTTTTTCTATTATAGTGTTCCTATGGCCACCTACCGGCTCCATCATCAGATCAGCCCCATGGTACCATATTATTGTATTGTCATCAAATTTCAGTAAGTATGCAAAATTTCAGCTCAATCGGTTGACGATATCTGCTTCAAAATTGAGTTGCAAGATTTCACCCGAACATACATACTTTAAACATACCATGCAAGTTAAATAAAAGCTTTAAAAAAAACTATAATGCATTATCTTATCAATTTTTCGATGGCGCGATGAATGGGAGTATCATTTTATGCTTGCAGATTCCCTACTTTTATCTACTTATACATAAGTATACGAATACGAGTAGGTACAGAATTCTGGCGCAACATAAATTTGATGTGTACCTAAGATTTGGATTTTTTTATTTTTTCAATAATAACCTACATAATACGGAAGTTGGCGTGCTACCAAAAGAATTATCATGGAGGAAAAAAGATAAATCTTCGGATATTGCTGTGCTATTTTTAATTTCATTAATCCTTTAAATAGGCTTCACTTTTTTACCTTCATGTCACGATGAACCAACCCTAATATTACTCTTGGTAAATCGTTTTTTCTCAAACATGCAATGAAATAGTGTCTTTGCGTTCCTTATAATAGGCTCGGAAGTATCGGTTTTTGGGCGCAACAACTCGAGAGGACTGTAAAGGGATTTCATACTGCTTTTCAGGCCTAGGCCTGCAAAGTAACTTTTTTTTGTTTCAACAACAAGGTCATTCACACAGCTGGCTGGTTTGACAAAAAGCAGGTTTTGTTTTTTAAGGCTGGTTGTTAGACACTTGTGGAAAAAAAAATTCAAGATGGCGACTTTTTTTTTTCAAAATTTCAAATCGGTGCTAGGCGGCTAAAACTCGGTATCGGGGGGCTCTCGGGGCTCAAAAATATGAATCTGAAATCTTGTCCGAAAATTCGGTCAAATTCGGAAAATGTCGAAAAAAAAACGATTTGTATGGAGAAAATTTCAAATTGGTCCTAGGAGACTGAAATTGGGTATCCGGGGGTTTTTGGGGCTCCTGAGTCAGAATCTGAAATCGGATTTTTTAAATTCGGTCAAATTCGGTATCGGGGGGCTCTCGGAGCTCAAAAATATGAATCTGAAATCTTGTCCGAAAATTCGGTCAAATTCGGAAAATGTCAAAAAAAAACCATTTGTATGGAGAAAATTTCAAATTGGTCCTAGGAGGCTGAAATTCGGTATCCGGGGGTTTTTGGGGCTCCTGAGTCAGAATCTGAAATCGGATTTTTTAAATTCGGTCAAATTCGGTATCGGGGGGCTCTCGGGGCTCAAAAATATGAATCTGAAATCTTGTCCGAAAATTCGGTCAAATTCGGAAAATATCGAAAAAAAAAAATCGATTTGTATGGAGAAAATTTCAAATTGGTCCTAGGAGGCTGAAATTCGGTATCCGGGAGTTTTTGGAGCTCCTGAGTCAGAATCTGAAATCTGATTTTTAAAATTCGGTCAAATTCGGAAAATATCGGACAAACAATATTAAGTGTTATTCTTTGAAGTATATTTTCTTATTTCATTGTATGTTTGAGAAAAGCACTATACATGCCTCGTCGTGAAAACGGATTCCCGGCCTCGTATCACTATCCGGCCTCGCTCGCACGCTCGCTCGGCCGTATATACCTACTTGGCCGGAAATCCTCATTTTCCCGGCCTCTGATGTAATGTACTATTACGTCGCCCTAGGCCGTAAGTGCCATTTACTGCCAATTAACTACTGAAAATCTCACTTCCTGGCCAAGGCAAGACGTAAAACTTAAGACGAACCACAGGCGGTAATTAGTAAATCCCCAGATTCGGGGACATTCACTAATTAACCGCTAGGTATGTAATGTACTATTTCATAGTTATATTAAACCAGGGACCTAATTCGAGAATGCCGTTTGAGAGATCGCAAAACGTTAGAACTCTATTAGATAACAGTGATATCGCCTTTGAACTGTCATTAAAATGCGATGAGCTTCAAGTGACATATCTAATTTAAATTTTGGAAATACGAAGGCGATAATAATTGACAAAAATGCTATTCATGCATATGAATTTCTGTTTTGAACGAAATGTAGGTAAGTAACTGACTAATTTCACGCACTACACGGTAAAGTTAAAGTATGCGCCTGTTATTTATGCTGTCACAAACACAGGAAACTCAAATTAATCGCGACCGAATTGACGAAGTTGCGATGTTCTTGGGATATCGCCACTTGTCAAGTAGGAACACGTCAAAAGTGACGGATGGCGATCTCTCTAAAATTGATCGAACTGCCCCCTAGGTGTCAAATAGTATTCGTTTTATACAAAATAACCGGTATCTTGCTTATTCACTTTATTCGACTACGGCGTGTTGTCAGAAATTCAAGAGACTGATTAAATTATTTTATTTTTTATTTTATTTTATTTATTCTGCAAGGTTACAAAATGTAAATTGTCATTAACATAATAGGATGTAGTTATAGTTAGACTGTACTAAATTTACATTTCTATGACTACCATGCACAACTTTCATTTAATGGGTACATACTAAATTTAAATGTTAAACTTATCTAAGAGGAATGTATAATACTAAGATTAAAATTTATAATAAAGAAATAACAAAAAACATGTGTATTTTTACACTTATCTAACTTAAATTGTAATTGAGATCTTCGTTTTGACTGAACTTATGAGATAGTTTATTAATAGAAAATTTGAACTGATTGAGACTTAAATGAAATATATCAAGTTCACTACAAATCTTGTTATAAGAATTACACATACGTGTTATAGGACTATTTTGTGACACATTATTATTGGCTATCGGGACTAGAAACTGAGCTGGCTTACGGCAAGGCTTTGAATATATTCGGAAGTTAATGTTACTAATGAGCTCAGAGTCTATTTCGTTATTAATAATTTTATATAGTGTTATTAGTTCATACACATTTCTCCTGCTTTCTAAAGTATCAATTTTGAAGTAGCTCAGTCTTTCCTCGTATGTGGGTAGCTTTCGTTTAAGTCCCAATTTGTAGACTAAAAACCGGAAAAACTTCTTTTGAACAGCTTCTATATGGTCTATGTGTACACTATAATAAGGTGACCAGATGGTGGAGCAATATTCTAGACAGCTTCTAATTAATGCACAATATATTATTAACATACTATTCGGGTCTTTAAATGGTTTCATTGTTCTATAGATAAATCCTGATAATTTATTTGTTTTTCCTACAATATGGTTGTAATGCGCTGTAAATGAGAGCTTTGTATCAAACCATACTCCAAGATCTCTAATAACTGATACTCTCTGAAGGGATATTCCATTTATGTTGTAATCGAAGATTATTGGATTTTTGTTTTTAGTAAATGATATGATATTGCACTTTTTAACATTAAGTGCCATATTGTTTCTAGTGCACCACTCATTTAATAAAAACAAATCCTTTTGAAGACTATGGCAATCCTCGACATGTTTTATTGTGCTGAATATTTTAATGTCATCTGCGTATGCTAATAAATTATTATTTAAAGACTCTAAAAGATCATTTATGAAAATAAGAAAAAGTAAGGGGCCTAAGTTAGATCCCTGCGGGACGCCAGAGTTTGCTAAAAAGGAACCTGAGAAATAACCATGGACATTAACTAACTGAGACCGATTTCGGAGATAACATTTAAGCCACCGTAATAGTGACCCATGAATTCCGATGTGTTCGGCTTTGATACAAAGTATATTATGGTCAACTTTGTCAAATGCTTTGGCAAAGTCTGTGTAAATGGAATCAGTTTGTGTTCGTGTATTTAAAGCGGAGCATAGATATTCGGTATATTGAATGAGGTTACTATTGGTGGAACGATGTTGCATGAAACCGTGTTGTTTAGGGCTGGCAATGTGTTTAAAATGTGCATAAATATGCTTATATATAATGCTTTCGAAAATTTTTGATAAACAACAGAGAATACTAATCGGCCTATAATTCGCAACGTCTTTTTTATCGCCAGCTTTGTGGATCGGAACTATTTTAGCAATCTTCCATTCATCAGGGAAAACTCCTTCTGCAAGAGATTTGTTAAATAATAAGAGCAAAGGTTGGATTAAGGCGGTTGAGCAATATTTGAAAAATATGGGTGGGATAGCATCATTGCCGGCACCTTTATTAATATCTATTTTTGATAATTCAGTTTTAATTTCAGTTTCTGTGATCACAATTGATGATAAAGTATAATTAGTACCAGGAAAATTAGGAGTATAAACAGCAGAAGTCGGTGAAGAATAAACAGATGAAAAGAATTTAGCAAATAGATTTGCTATATCGTTACCATCATTTGCGCAAGAATTTTCTAAATGCATTTGGTTCGGAATCCCATCACTACGATTTTTTGACTTAACATAATGCCAAAAAGCTTTAATATTGGTTTTTAAGTTATTTTCGGTATGTTCTATATATGAATTAAAACATTTGTGAAGTGCGGTTTTAGCTCTATTTCGTAAAAGAGAAAAGGTATCGTAATCCCGAGGGTTGCCGTACTTTTTATATTTTTTATGGTGTTTATCTTTCTCTTTAAAGATTTGTATTACTGATGTGCTAAACCAAGGTGGATATTGTGTACTCTTATGTTTAGTTTTTGGTGTATATTTGTCTACTATTTCCCATACGATTTTATAAAATACTTTAAGAAATTCTGAACAGTTTAAATGTGAATATTGATCCCAATCTATTAATTTTAATTCTTTTATGCATTTGTCGTAATCTGCGTTCCTGAAATGATATTGTGGAATTGGATTATCTTTAAGTGATCGCGATGGTTCGTTTGATAATTTAAGTTCTATAGGTGGATGGTGACTATCCGCGCGGCTAATAGCAATTGCTTTCTCAACTTTACATGACATGTCTATTTGCACTAGTACCAAGTCTAGGATACGGTTAAGATTATTGGGTATATTATTGCATTGCGTTAAACTACACCGGTTTATGAAATCTACTAGTAGACTGTTCCTATTTATAGTAATTAAAGTAGACGGAATAGTGCTCTGATGTGCTGTCATTTCAAATTCTGGTGTGTTGAAGTCTCCTATTATTAAATTCTGGTCTAATTGGTTGGAGAATATAGTTAATTCGATTTGTTTGTAGGTATCACTTAGTTCTTCTTTATTTAAGTAGGAAGGCAAATACACCAAACATATGTTGAGGTATTGCTTTTTTAGCTTTATTCGTATCCATAAATCTTCAATAATAGGGGACTGCCAGTTAGTTACTTGTTCAGAGATTAATGTTTTTTTTACTGCAATCAATACACCACCACCATATTTTTTGTCGAATTTGTTTAAAAACTCGTCTGATCGGTCTCTTCTGTAAACTAAATATCGTGAATCGATGAGTTCAGACGATAAAATGGAATCATCAAGCCAAGTTTCGCATAGGCAAATTACATCATAGTTAGTAGTTAAAATAGAGTTATATATATGTAGTACTTTGGATCTCATACCACGTATGTTTTGGTAATAAATACTAATACTGTTAGCTGAACTAGCCATAATAAAAGTTAAATAAAAATATAAGATTACATTACATTAAGATTATTGGAGAGAATCCAATGTCTGCTGGTTTTTGATAATAATATATCGAGAGTTCTCATTTTTACGCAAGAAAATGGATCCATTCCGGACCCACATAAACTTGTAAGAGAGCTCAGCTGCCCTTTTCCTTGCAGCCCAGTGCAGTGTTTTATTCGCCGGGGATAGATGCTCGGACACATATACAGACGCAGTAGCTCCGCCGATTCCTAGTGAAGACGTGTTGAGTTTTTGATCCCTCGTCTTGGTTTTGTTGAAACGCGAGACGGCCGAGAGCAGTTCGTCGCGACACCGTACGCTGCGCAGCTTCGCGATGATCGCACGTGGCTTGTTGTTAGCTTTGATCTGACTGGCGACTCTGGTGCAGTGAATGATTTCTGCGTCCGATATGCTGCAGGCTACTACATCCGCGACGCGTTTTACAGTGCATACTAAATTTTCCGACTTATCCTCTGGTATCCCCTGAATCTCTACATTGCAGTCTCTTGTGTGCTGCTCCAACTGATTAAGACGGTCTGTGAGATTAGTTATTGTAGTGCGAAGCTCTTCGCGCTCACTTATCAAAGCCTTTACGTCATCAGTCAAACTAGATATGGTCTGATGGAAGTCATCGTATTGGTTACTTATGAACGTCACAGTGTCGTGTAGCGAGTTCAACTGTTCATTCATTCATTCATTTATTTTGATAAAACATAGTTTTACATGTCAACATAATTATAAGTACCTACTAAGTTTATATATAAATTAATTATTTATCTTGGGTAGCGAACCGGTTAAGGGTGTGCACTCAGTTACTTGAAAAAAATTCGTCAATAGAGTAGATCGCGTCTACTGCTAGTTTGGTCTTCAGTTTGTTTACAAAACAATTCATGCTAGGAGAATTCCTGATTTCTAAGGATATTTTGTTATAGACTTTAGGGCCTATAGTGTGCAGGCACTTTTTCGATTTCGCGAGACGTGTCCAAGGCGGGCGCAGCTCCCCGCGCCGCCTGGTGTCGCGCTCGTGTGAGTCACCGCGCGTCGGGAATTGTTCAAGGTTACCTCTCACGTACTTGGCTACTTCGAGGACGTACAGGCTGGGAAGGGTAAGAATTTTGGTTTCCCTGAACAATTCACGAGCCGGGTGATCCCATGGGGTTCCACTTATGCAACGAATTGCACGCTTTTGAAGCTTGAATGGTCTCTCACGATCGGCAGCATTTGCCCAAAGATCTATGCCGTATGTTAAGAGAGAGTGAAAATAACCATAATAGGCTTTTTTTAAATTGGCAGGGTGTAGACTTGGGCGCAGCCTGCCGAGCGCGAAACAGGCGGACGACAAACGATCACATAGCGAGTCAATATGGGGGCTCCATGTTAATCCGGAGTCAATTATAAGACCTAGGTATTTCACTTCATCAACTTGAGGAACAGGAATGTTATTACATAATACATTTAAGTTGTGTTCTTTTTTACCATTTAAGCCAAATTGCATGATATTTGTTTTTTCTACGTTTAGTATCATGCCGTTAGCTGAAAACCAAGATGCAACATCTGTCATTACTTTGTCAAGTTTTAATTTTAGCTCTGGTTGACTGGAAGCTGAGACAATCACACAACCGTCATCGGCGAACATGACGAATTCCGCGTCGCCGGTGGCGGTTGTGAAATCGTTCATAAGTATTAAAAACAGGTTATTTCCTATAACAGAGCCCTGCGGTACGGCGCATTCGCCAAGTTCTAACAAGTCCGATCTGGTACCACACACAGAGGTCAGCTGCTTGCGGCTCCTTAGGAAGGACGCAATTATATCTTTAAAGTTGCCTGTAATCCCATAGTGGTCCAGCTTGGCCAGGATGAGTGGATGAGAGACCAGCTCGAAGGCGCGCGACAGGTCGCAGAATATGGCGGCCACCTGTCGCGCGGCGTCAAGGTGGCCGATCACCCTGGTCACGACCTCGCGGGCCGCGTCGATCGTCGATCTGCCAGGTTGGTAGGCGTATTGCTGTTTATTTATTAGATTGTTTAAATTAAAATGTGACATTAGTCTGTCACTTAAAAGACGTTCAAATATTTTAGAGAATATCGGTATTAAAGATATGGGCCTATAGTTTTTTAACAAGGTTAAGTCTCCTTTGCCTTTATAGATTGGCTGTATTTTAATTTTCTTTAAATTACTCGGATAGGTACCGTTCTCAATACATTCGTTAAATAGTTTACACAGTATGCTAATAATAAACTTGGGTATTAGGTCTAGTCTAGTAAGCGAGTAGACATATCGTTAATGTCTTTAGAGTCTTTGCGTTTTATTTTTTGTATACATTTTTCAACGCATTGCAAATCAATAGGGCCAGTCTTAATGAGGTTAGCATGTTTGTTTACATACTTACTGAGATAACACAATGCGGCCGGGACGTCGGTGAGCGCTCCGGTGTTCGTGTTAGCGTCGACGTAGAACCGGTTGAGCGCGGTGGCGGTGGCGGCGGCGCGGCGCTCCGGCGTCGGCTCAGCTGATCCGCTCGTCAGTACGTCCAGCGCATCTTGTTTTGTGTTACCCTTACACGACTCAGATGCTATCACTCGCCAAGATGTTTTACTTATATTTGTACTATTGAATATTAAGTTGTTTATATATTGTTTACGTGTTGCACATAGTTCAAATTGGTATTTATTTTCAAGCGTTAATAAGTCACAGCTTGGCTGCGTTAAAGGAGTACTAGCTTCGATAGTTTTTAATTTGTGTAACTGATTGCGGATACTCTTAACCGGTTCGCTTATCCAAGCCTTAGATAAATTACGTACAGGATATTTTCTTAACGGAAAATTAATGTCAAAAATGTGTATTAAAATATCGATAATAGAATTAAACAATTTGTCAGGACATGTTTGCTTAAATAGAATATGATCCCAGTCATAGTTATGTAATGCGTATAAAAAGTTATCTATGTTCATTTTTGAAAATATACGTTTCCAGATTACATTGTTTTGCTGTAGAATTTTAGTTAGTGATAAACATACTACTATGCATTTATGATCGGACAAAAACATTTCGTACGGTTCTACAGATAGTACATTTTCTTTTACAATGTTGGTGTAGGCGTGATCGATACAAGTTTTTGTTGTTTTGCAAATTCTAGTTGGAAACGACACGAGAGATCTCATTCCTGCAGTTTTCATACAATCTAGCAAGACCTTTTTTTCCATTGTTTTGGATAGGAGGTCAATGTTAAAATCGCCCAATATTATTCTCGTATTGGTGATAGTTCTTCGTCCAATATTTTGCGAATAATTGCGGGCAGTTCAGCGCGAAGGGCCTCCCTCATCTCGATTTTGATTATACGCGAGATATCTCCATTTTCACGGCTGCCCAGCTCTACTGTACGACCTCTCGCTGGGGTATCATTATCTTTGGACTTTTGTATGCAGATTGGGCATGCCCAAGTTGACTTATTTTGCTTCTTGTAATCGGTTGCTGTTAGGTTTACACATAAGAAGTGGAATAATATGTTGCAGCGGCAACATACTATCTTCTCTGACTGCTTCGTTGTTTTATTACACGTATTACAATTATTCATGGTGTAATTGTGATCATAAAACGAATTAATAAGTTCGTGTTCACCAAAGTTCGCAGCGATTCCAGGAATTCATTCGCAGTTCTTGGCCTTGGACAACGGGCGGCCGGCGGACTCGGCGGAGTTCGCGCCTGAAGTGTCGTAAGCGCCGTGCACTTCTTGTCGCTTACCCGTTTGAATGAATTGAGTGCTGAATTCTCCGAAATTTGGTTGATGTAAAGTGTTTTTTGTAATTATTGTTAAATTTAGATGTTTATTTACATTCACTTCAACTATTACACATTCACTAGTTCACAACGAGTATTTTGGTATAAACTTCACTATGGAAAACACATTATTTACTAGTTAAATGGATTATTAAAACGGAGCGTTTGAAAAACAATGTTTACGCGCTGGCGCGCAGTGAGACATCAATCATCATCAATTATGTTTGAATAAGTTGTATCATCATCATAGGCCCTTGATTTGAGTCGTCTGTAGTTTGCGAAGTTTGGTGGCTAAAAAGACTGATACGCGATCATCATATCTGAACACAACGCTGACAAGAGACACTGGCCGGTTGTTGATA
This sequence comes from Apotomis capreana, assembly GCA_947623375.1. Lineage (NCBI taxonomy): Eukaryota > Metazoa > Arthropoda > Insecta > Lepidoptera > Tortricidae > Apotomis > Apotomis capreana. The sequence continues at coordinate 17,544,355 of OX392505.1, read as the reverse complement.
TACTGTCAAGAGGCAGAAACGACAGCAAGGCTCTAGATGTCGTTCCAGCGTTTTGTCAGTCAATGCGCTGACGCTAAACCGTGCATCGCGCACCGACTGTGTAAATATACTGTGTACTGTATCAGTAACAATTTTACCAAAAAACAATTGACTAAAAATCTCTTTAAATATGCGACCTGAGAACATATATGTAGTTTTTAGTATAGACCCAGATTAAAGGTAATTTTGCATTTTACGCCATGATTAAAATGACGCTGAAGGCAGATATAAATCCGCTTGAACCACAACGAGTTGTTACTGCAAACGAGTCGTTAAGTAGCCGGATAGTTATTAAATTATGGGGATCATGGGAGAAAATGCAGAGGACTAATGTTAGCAGTAAACATATTTATTATATTGAGGTATTTTAACATAATATCTATCAACAGTTAGGGCAGATATAAATCCGCTTGAAGTATTGCGGGTTGTTACAGCAAACGGGTCGTTAAGTAGCCTGGTGGTTATTACATAATAGAAACAAGGGAGAAAACGCGGAGAACATTTTTTACTCAATTATGCTATGAAATAATGACATTGTGTTCCATATCAGCCGGGTACCACGAACCGAGCATAGGATCATTTTCAACCAACATTATTTTCAGGCGCCTCGCTGGGAAAGCAACCTTCCTTTGTTTCAATATCTATTTTTGACACAACAAAACAGCTTTCAGCCATAAAAAAAAACATAGTAAGCGTTGTGACATTCTGCTACTGTGGCCATAAAAAAAATAGTAAGCTTTTATATATAAAAAAAAAATTGTCTTTGAATACACAATATTTAAAAAAAAAATTGTCTTCTAATGCACAATATTTTTTTAGGGTACATAACTTTTAGTATGTATTTATTTCAAACAATGTAAACAATTCAATTCAATTCTTTATTCAATAACAATAAACATTGTATTTGAAACAGTTACATGTCAGATTTTACTTAAGGCTATATTATTTCTACTACTATCAAATAAAGAAAAACTACAATAAAATTACAATTACAATTATATGGTCAAGTAAAAACTTTGAAATGTCAATATGAATTTTAAATAATAACAATAATAAGTCAAATTTCAAATACATACAGTTAAATTATTCGAATATCTCTTCAACACTATAACAGCATCGCGCCAACAAAAAACATTTCAATTTTCGTTTAAAAATGGACCAGTTCGTAATGACCTTTAGCTCAGTGGGCAATTTATTAAATAGCGTGACCGCCTGATACCTGGCACACTGCTTCACAACCTTAAGTCTAGGATAAAAAGTGTGTGCAATATTTTTAGTACGTGTAGCTAGTCTCTCTTCTTCATCCTCGTATGTGACGTTCTTGGATCTCAACTTAACAAATTCTGTAAGAAGAATAAAGACGTACAAACTAGGTACTGTAAGAATGCCCAGCGTTACAAATTTATCTCTACAAGAAGACCATGGAGGAATGCGTGTCATCGTACGAATTGCCCTTTTTTGGACAAGAAAGGCTCTAACTAAACTACATCTTTTATTTTACATGTGAAAACAGAATTTATACATAAAAAAACCGGCCAAGAGCATGTCGGGCCACGCTCAGTGTAGGGTTCCGTAGTTGCCCATCCTTCACAATAAACGAAAATTACGAGAAAGATTAAAATTACGAGAGAGATTACAAGATTTCGAGATCTATAAAAAGGTCGTAAACGCCAAAGTATCAGTAATTACTTATTACCTTCTGGAAGTTATCAATTAAACGCACCAGATTGAGTGAAATGTTTTAATACAGTATGGCACTTAACTAATATTATGTGTAACGTTCTAAGTATAAGGCCACCGCGCGGCACTAACGTCATTTTAAAGAAAATTACGAATTTTTGCGATAACTCAAAAACGGCTCAACAACCGATTTTATTCAATATAGTTTTCATAGAAAGCAAGGCTTCATTCTCATGAATTTTTCCATAATTTTTTGACCCGTAGTTGAAAAGTTAGAGGGGGGGACACTATTTTTATTATTTTCAGAGCGAATATTTACAAAACTGCTGACTTTATTAAAAAATAATGTGCAGAGACCCGAATTATTTTTCAAAGGCCTATTCAAAGACTATGTGGGAGGTGTAACCCTGGTAGAGGAATATTAAAAGAGGATAGAACTTTGATTGTTGTTTATTAAATCGTTCAGCTACGATACAGAGCTAAAACACGAATGCCCGGCCCTCTTGGTGAGTGACAGAGACGGCCATAATTCTAAATATTTAAATATATTTTTAATGTAAAAGCTAGTTGCCAGTCCTGCTGTCATTCGACAACGGGCCTCACATCCCCACACACTAGTGTTGGAACGAAAAAAAAAATTCACTCCCACTTTAGGTGTACGGGAGGTACCCGAAGTTTTTATTTTAGTTTTTATTTTACCGTTTTGTCGGCGTGATACATAAACATACTCATACCAAATTTCAGCTTTCTAGTACTAATGATCACGGAGCTAAGCCGCGGACGGACAGACACAGACAGACAGACAGACAGACGGACAGACGGACATGGCGAAACTATAAGGGTTCCTACTTGACTACGGAACCCTAAAATGGTTTAACATTGGGTCTGTGATTCGGTGGTCAAATTGTAAATTTTTCATGTTGTGATTTGATTTAATTGCTCGATGTTATTTTTTATAAAATTGCATTTTTGAGAAAAGCACTATCATACCATACCACGGCGTCAAAAAGGATTGCCTGCCTCGTATCCCTAGCCGGCAGGCAATTCATTTAGATTTTATAATAATCAAAGAATCCTAAGACTTAATTAATAGGAATGTTGCGAAATATTACTTGTCGTACTACGGTTTTCTTTACATTGTTACTTTAGATAAGATGAAAATAGATTTTAACTCGGTTTAAAGTTGATTGAAATGAATACCTAAGGTATTAATTATACTTCAATGGAATTAGATCTATTAAATTTAATAATGAAATGATATCTGCGTCGATTTGGGAATACCTCTAATTTAATAAACGAAATCGAATTATTCATTAGTAGGTATCGAATCTGTGGTTCAATTCAAGTCTCCAAATTGACCACTTTATTAGCGAATGATTCAATGTCATGTACTCGTAATGCAACAAGAATAGTAAATATTGAACTAATTATATCGAGCAGTTTCGGTTCGGCGACGCAGTTTGTACTACAGCTACCATCCCGGCGGTCCTGGGTTCGAATCCCGGTAAGGGCAAATATTTGTGTGATGAACTGCTGGCTGTTATTTGTGTTTTCATGTATTATATCTCCGTGATATGGCCGTATGATAGTGACAAGCGAATTAGGTCCCCGAAGCTACGTATGCATTTTAGTAGGTACCTACATCTAAACTGTGTTTTCATTAGTAAGTAATTGGTTTAAATTTATCTCAAGCTCCACAAACGGTAAAAGCGCACATATATATTGTACAATTTAGTGTATTTCATAAGTAACCATTTAATATCTTCGCTTGAGTAACTAAGCTTCAATCGATCACTTTGAATCATGGGTAACCCCGTAAATTGTCACACAAGGCAATCAATAAGCTTAATGCTAAAATAAATCAATCACTTGGTATGAAAGGGTCCCGAGGTGATGTGCTAAAGGCGTAAATATCAACATACTCTGACGTTCCTGACTGTTAGTTATGTTTGTTTTAAAGTAAAACGCCTGTCGGTATATATCATTGCATTTTGTGAGACGAAGTTTTGAGGTTATCAATTTATGAGCAGGCGTATAACTGATGTTCTATTATACATTTGTGTTATTAATACAACTAACAGTTACACACAAAAATTTGCTATGACCGGTTTAAAATAATGCCTCAGTTGGTACCTACTTTTTCTTATACCACTTCTTTTGGTAACATATGAGAAGTTGACTCCCTTTTCCTAGGAGGAGAGGAGCTCCTTTCCACATTTATGTTTTTGATTGGTTAAGGTCGACTCACTTTATATTTTTCTACTTTATTATTTACAAGTCTAGAAGTATTTCAATAAATGTATTAGTACCGTCGAAGTTGTGGGCATAACTTAAACAGTTCAACTCATTAATCGTTAAACGAAAATTAGACTTCAACTCTTTTTTCCGCGCTTTTAAATTTCTGGCATTGTATAAACAAGTAACTGGCTCTAAGCCAAGTCTAGATGGAAAGTCAGGCTAGGACACTGCGTATTAACTTTTTACTAGCACAAAGAGTGACCAGAACCTGTTCGTAATTACCTCAACAATTAGATGACTTATTATTATTTTTTTTGTTATTATTATTATTATTTACATTATCGGAGATGTGTAAAATGGAACAAACACATTCCTCAGATTGAAATGCATTTCTTTCAAACTTCACAGAGACGCAGCCTGATTGGTTAATTTTTTTCGCTCCACTTCTGTGGACAGGCAATCTAATGGATATTTGACTTAATATAATTTTCACTTCTCATGCTCTTAAAATGTTACTTTAGTCTCTGCATATCGGGACTAAAGCTCCTTATTAATCTCTAGGGACTAAAGTAAAATTGTTTTAATTTACTTTGAAAAACCCCTAAACAGCCAATCACGACGTTTGTGAATGGAGGTTTATAGCCATTTTCAGTGATAGGTAATACAAACTTTTTGGTGCGTGAAAATAACCTTAAAATTACAACCGCTCAAAAATTCAAGATTTTATTTAATGAAACACGATTAATTATTACGAATACGAATGTAATTTTATCATGCATGGTCCATAAGTCCATATTAGTCTTAAATAAAATAGTTTTCAAGCTTGAATCTGATTGCTAAATATGCAAGCATTTAAAGCGTCACTTTACAAAAACAAGAAAAAACCACGGAACATTTCTTTTTTCTATTAGAATTTTGAATGGAATGAGTAGATGTCCATTACTTGTATTAAGCTTGAATTGTAATCACCAATTAGACCAATTAACTGTGTCACTTTATAAATTACGGACAAAATATGTAATCATCATCTTCCAATGAAGAAGAATAAAGCTGAAGGCTATATAGAGGAGTCAATCCAAAATAAACACAGTATCTATCGAAGGCTATACTATATTGAAGGAATTAAAATATCCTCAAAGCAAAAATCACAATCAAGTGACAACCAACATTTGACCCACGCCCATCAACATCGCGGGTTGAGAATGAGCCTAATGAAATGACCATCGGCAACCTTTTTGAGAAAAGGTCTACGTCTCTACTATACCTACTCTCCATTCTCTCCTACTTTTACTTCGACTTCGAGTGAAAATATTGAACATACTTCTCAATTACAAACCACGCCGACCCAGCTTAGTTTACAGGGGAAAACCATACATTTAAATGTAAATAATTGTACAAATTGCCCTTTAAATTTTTCTAAGGTTAGATTAACGGCTGTACTACGTAATTGTAAGAAACTTTGTTATAATAAATATCGTAATTTTATATTGAAATTCGTTTATTTTCCTCGCATTCAAAGTGAAAAGTAGAGTGCTTAACGCGAGACTAAACAACCATAATGACACTCGAACTATTAGCCACCCTCGCTTAGCTCGGGTGGCTAAAATATCTCGTGTCATTATGGCTTGTTTTAGTCCCTTGTTGAACAATCTACTATTTTGTTACCGTTATTGTACCATATACTTTAAAGCAAAATCTTTTAATGAAATTCGGGCCGAGTTTGAACCCGCATTTCCAATGGATTTCCGACCCAACACAGACGTGTTCATGGCTCGCGCATAGGTTCAGTGGTCTAATAGGTAAGGCGGCCGTATTGGGTCGAAAATCCGTCCGAAACGTGGGTTCGAGCCCGCCCGAACCATGAATTTTTAAATTTTCATTTACTTTTTCACTTAATTGTAAACATTTAGTGCCGTAGAATTGTACCACATATTACATAACTTTGTAAACAGCGCTCTTCGATGTGATGTTGTTAGTCTGATTAGAATATAAATTATATTGTAGTAAACAACTTATGTAATCAGGTACTAAACTCTTGAAACAAACCCGTGGGGCATTAATAAGCTGAACATAAGTGATATAAACAGCGATATGAAATAGTAACTCATAATACTTGTGTCAAATAATTATTATTCGTGTGTTATACATCAAGTATGGACGAACGAAAACATAACACAAACATCGAACAACGAACACAAAACACTAAATAGTATGGACCGTCCTATTGCGTTTGTTGTTAGCGGTACGCACGTGCGAACAAAATGCTCGATGGATGTTTATGTTCGTTCGTCCGTATAGTAGGAATCCTTTAAGAAAGTGCCTTACACTTTGCTTTGTTCTAAAAAAACAATGGGACCCAATGGGTATTGTGTGCGTTATGAACTGAGGCCACAAACTGCACTTATGACACCTTTCCTTTCAAAGTAGCAGTTTGCAATGATTATTGCTGGCGTGTTTGTCCTTTATTATCATAATTCATTTATGATGAAGTCGGAATAAGGCTTACACTTTATCTTAGCAAAGGTTAACAGTGTATCATGATCACAAACAGTAGGTAATAATTTTATTTTATGCTACCAAATGTAATTTATATGTACCTAATATACATATTATGTGTATTGTGTGGAGAAACCAGCGTACCAGAAAAAATAATGCACAATAAAATATTAGTACATTACTGCAGAGGCAGGGAAAAGTCAGTTCGTGGATACGTATGATTTTATAGGAGGCGTAGCCGAGTTAAAAAATCTGTGTCATGAAGTACCTACCTATTTTTTAGGAATATATTTTCGGGTCCGAACAAATGTTTGGTTTAAAACAAAATATATTAATGACAATGAGAATTAAAAATATATGTAAACGCAAAAATAAAAATAATGATAATAATAATTTATTGATTTTGTTTAAAAAAAAATAACTCCACGACATACCTACGCAATAATGCCTGTACAAAAATATTCGAATACTCGTGGAATACTCATATGACTTTTACTGTCCACTGTACCAAACAAAACTCATTATTATAAGAACACTTTTTTTTTCGCCAAATGTCGATTGGGCAATTTGCTCTGTAGATGGCAAGGCCTACTGGCCCTAATATGTAATTAAAAACTTTCATTTTTATACGAGTTATTGCAACAAAACTATTCTTCTTTGTAGTCTCGAATTTTGAATTCGGTATTGTACGCGCATCTGTACTGGCCAATGAAGAGATCGAATTGGTTTGACATTCTGAAGTTGGCCCTAAATTTCTTGGTGTGTTCGACAAAGGTGGGGTAGAGGTAGGTCAGCACAGCATGGTCGAGGGTTGGGAAGAGATGGTGCAGAGCATGGTGGCCGAAAAACGTCATGACACTGAAATGGTTGTTGTTGATATCTTTGCGGTCCATGACAGCTTCCAGCTCGTGGACGCCCCAGTCCGGAGTCTCGGTGTTGTAGCTGAAATCGTAAGTTCATTATTTAACTTTATTCAGATGAAGTATTTTTGATATATTTTCTGTACGGTGGTAAAGTTACGTGAAAATATTCCATTAGTAACTTTCTAAAACTTTGTTTTTTTTTCTTTCTGTGGTTTTCACTTCTTGCTAAAAACTTTGATTTAAAAGGTTTTAGACTATCGGTTTAACTTCAACGTCACCACGTATGAACGAGAACGGTATATCAACCTACCCCTATTACTGAAGGGTTCAACTGCGCGTTTGATATTCCGATGTCATGGCGTGTGAGTGACAACTTTTGTATTTGCCAGAGCATCGAAAAAGTTAATAGATATTGTTTGGCGATTGCTGGTCTCAAAACGTATGTATTTACAAGGTTTTTGTAAAGAGGCAACGCCCAATCTTTGAACTTAATTACTGTAATTTATGGTCAAATAGTTACCAATCTGCGAATTTTGCGTGTCTTTGAACAGAGCCAAAATGTTTTAAACTAGAGTGCAGGCACTTCTGTCCAAAAACTATACAACAGTCCATAATTGTAATTATTGACAAGAGCAAAAATACTGCTAAGTACTGTGTAGCATCCAAGATTCTTATATGCCAGCTTAATCTTTTCGAAACTTTATTAGCTAAATGTTGGCAGATATTGAAATATTGAGGTATTTAACAAGCAAAATTCATCGAATCACTTTAAAACGGTTTAGTATAAACTAAAGAAGATCTATCTACGTTTGTAAAATGAGCTGAATTTTAATTAATAATTTTCTTAAGGTACTCATTATTTACCTGGGCTGGTCTCCATCTTTCCAAATCTCAGGGTGGTGGTGAGCTGCGTTAGCACCAATTTTATAAAATACCAGACCCCCAGTACTAAGTATCCATAGCCAAGTAGTGAACGCGTGGTAGAAGGAAGTTCCTGTAACTAGCCACATCCAAATTGGCACAAGCAGTCCGACCAAGTCTGTGAGGTGCCAGTGTCTCTTGAAGTAGCCCTTTCGGAAGAAGGGTGAAATGTTCCTGGTGACGAAGTAAAATAATAAAACTTCCCGCAGCGCCGTTTTTCACAGAGAGAAAGAAACACATTCTTAGTTGAAACTGATCTATTTTACCATTATCTAACATGTACTTAATACTTTGTACAATCCGTATTCACTGGTATATATAATTACCAGACTTTTAAGATGCCAAAGCTTTTCTGAAGGGTTCACGAGACACTTACCTGACTAAAAAGTTAATGTAGAAAACAACCGAGAAATATACTAGTTCAATGAAGAATGCGAAGTATCTAGAAATGAAAGACTTCTCTTTTCTTGGAGTCCAGTAGACCAAAGGCTCAAATGCACTAACTTCTAAGTCCATGAGCGTGTTTGGATAAAGATGATGTGATAGAACGTGCGATACTCTGAAGTCACTGTAAAATAATTGACTGTCTTAATTGCATGTTTTGAGGAGGGGTAGAGTAATTCTATTCAGTTTTACTTTACCGTTATTCACAAAAATAACATTAATTTTGGATATTTGTTTGTACCGTACCTGTAAGACCACATGCTCAGTGAAAAAAGATGCATTCTCCAATTTGATCTTCTGTGTATATAATTATGGGATGCAACTACAGTCCATCCCAGCGACAGAGAGGCAAGCAGCCACGTCATATTCACTAGTACCGGTATTGTTGTATAGCAACACATTGCTGCTGATAATAAATATGTCGCAAATAATCCATCGATTATCCTGTCTGACTTTTTAGTGACGCTTTTTGGTACTTTTGGCAATTCTTCCATAACAGCTCTTTTTAATGTTCGGTAAAATCCATTGTCATCAAATGTGAAAGGAGAGTTTCTCGGAGTAATCGCGTCTCTAACGTAGTATTTTTCCAGAATTTTGTCAACATTTTTACTAAGATGATGACATTCGTATGCTTCTGTGATATCAGTTCCCTAAAAAGATATATATTACGAAAAAAATACTGTTAGAAACCTATTCTTTAATAGAAATGAAAGTTACTATGCTCTTAAATTAACTACAATTTACCTGAGTAAGCTCCAACCACTCCGCACCTCCAGGATGCTTGTCGATAAATTGTTCCAAATCGTAGAGCTTATCATGAACTCGCCACAATCCTTCAGCTCCGTCGTCCATAGCTTTTCCCTCCAACCATTGTACGGCGTCCTTCAAACCAGCATCTCTTAGCGAAGGGTATTTTAGCTGAGGGAAAGTAACATGAGTCTTCTTCTCAATGGCACGTTGGTTGGCAATTTCGATGTATTCTGATCCCTTAGGTGCCATGACTGTGTCTTTACTCTAAGGACTACAAATCACTAATTAAATTAGTTAGTGTAGCGCATACATGTTTTATTAGTGACTGCACATTCTGTTATCATTTGAACTTTCACCTATTTGATCACTCTATCGATTCAGTGCATTAGGGTCATCACCAATTCTATAGGAACTTCCGCGTAAATAATAATCTGTCCTGTAAATATTTTTCATTACCTTTTAAATTACTAATATACTTTGATTAATGTTTATTCTTGCCCTTTATATGAACTGGTGACGCTCAGAATACTTTGAGACAAATTACATCGAGTTTTGTTTTTACATATCTTGCAAATAAATATTTACCAACTTCAAATGCTATCAGCCCATAATAATGTTATAGTCGTAAAAAAGTCTTCAAAAGAAGGTATCATATACATAGGTACATCTTACGATTCTTTTTTCCTCATTGAATGACCCCTCTAACTAATGGAGGACTAGATTTGGTAATCCCGTTATCTTTCACTCAAAACTGATGAGCAACTTGAACCAAAATAGTCTGATGATACTCGTAAGTAATTACTGACAGACTGACTTGCACTCCTTAATGATTTCTGTCATTTTTAAGTTAAAGCTCAGATTTAAAAAAAAAGATGAAAAAATAGAAAATAAAAATAAAGTTACTAATAATAATCTTGCTGGTTTACAATTTTTGCGTTTCTCCGGCACGTTAGTTTCCGTCAACCAACGTGTAAACTTGACCATTATATTATGCTCACAGGTTTTTACTGTGTGAAAATGGATAACAATAAGCCTTTGTCACCAAATCTAAACCAAATGTCTTCGATTTTAACGGGTACAATGTGAATTGGCTAAGAATAGGGGACAATCAAATAGCTAAAATAGTATTTTCCATTGGCTCATTCACTACACCACTGAACATACATATGTGAACATTTATTTTACGAAACAACTCCGTCTTTAGCCTGGTTAGATTATTTAGTTACTGTACGTTCAAAAGATGGAAAATAGAAGCCCTGCGTCCCCCGTATCATGCGTAAGCATTCAAAGAAAATTAAGAATTAAAATCTGAGGTTTAATTTCATGCGGTTTTACAGTTGCAGCTGCACTGACAAATGCAAAACGTTAATACAATTTTGGGTATTGAGGTTTAGTATTGATATAAGTACTCCGTAATCAATGTCCGTTAAACTTAAAAAGTGTATAAGAACTACAAGAATAACTGAACGCCAATTTCGACCATCACAACTAAAACTCTCTGCTTTCAAAGATTGGTTCTTAAGTAACTCCAAAGGTGTGACGCTAGATGAGTGCAGACACACCAATTGCAGTCGAGTCAAGGACCTGTGATACACAAATTACGAAAAGATGTCCACTAGAATAATCAAGACTCTGATCGTCCGAGGAAAGCGTGGGCTACAAATGAGACATGGCAAGTAATCAAAGAGAGGAGAGATTTAGTCACGCTCATTACACGCACGCATTACAGGCTTCTTTTAACAAAGGTACAGCGTCTTTGCCATAGAAATTATGACCAATATCTGAACTCGATATGTCAGGAGATTGAGGATCACACATATTGCTCACGACGGTAAAGTTCACGATGGTTTTAAATCTGCAGTGATCACGCGCAGACCGATACAAACACAAATGTTAACCGAAAATCAACATTATATGGTCAATCTTATTATTCACTACAATCTCCATGTTTTTTCTCAATACGACATTTATCTAATCATTGTATTCTCACAGTTGGTACACAATCTTAATTACCTTTGATACGAGAGGTCGGGGTACGATACACAATGCATCACCAATTCATTAAAGGTAAATTAACCTTTAATGAATTGGTGATGCATTGTCTTAAGACAAAGGTTTTTAACCAATGTGTTTTGCCATTGATGACTTCAAAGTGCTTTATAAGAGAGCTCAAAATTACTCAAACGGCAATGGAGTAAGCTAGGCTCAGAGATTCCTTGTACTTATAACTGAATCAGAGAAGAGAAGACCCGCAGCGCACGCGCATTGCTCGTAAAACCGGTAGCCGAAAGATTCGAGTGGTAATTGAGCGTTAAAAGAGTATTCATACACGTTTATTTAAGAATAATGTTTTTTGAAGCACATCGTACTCAGATAAGTTTATATATTCGAACGTCGTACAAGAAAACTCAGCGTGGGAAGGATGGACAAGGTGGACCAAAGATTTGATCAGGATCGCGGTAAGCAATGGTCGAAGTTGTGAAAGCCCAAGGTCTTTGTCCAGCATTGAACGTATTTCGGCTGATATGATGATAATGGGATAATATTATATTGACAGAAGTCACGTGACTTTAAAACTTTCAGTACGGTATTGTTTATTTTGGTTTAAATAGAAATGGTCTGCATTCCTACTGGAAAATAACGAGAATAACAAGCAGTTGGCTTTCAGTTTAGATACACATATGTAGGAGTTAAAATGCAGTTCGTCTATTTGAACATATAGGTCCACTGAACTCTATAGGTTTACCATTTTTCCAAACTCCGGAATATTCTCCATAAGGACGCGGAAAATATTCGTCTGTTGTAATTTTGTAAGATATATATAAGATTTTAAAATAAGTGCCTCGTCTTTACCCCTACATAAGTATTCAAGAAATGGATATTGGGGTAACCATTATTGGGGTTATCATTAGGTAACCACTTGGGACTTTAATTATTTGTTTGGATAGAAAATTAATGCTAGTTAAAAGTAGCTAATTTCAAGAATTTACTTAGCTAAGCCACATTCAAGCAGTTTGTATACCCTACTAGCGGTTTGTCTATTTGAAGTCACCCGTATAATGTTTACAAATGAAGCGAAAATTGAAAAATTTAATGATTCGGACAGGATTCGAACCTGCGTTTCCAACGGCTTTCCGGGCCAACACGGGCGTCCTCCCAATTGGACCACCGAATCAGATGTCAGAGCCATTGAATTTTTCAACCAGTTGCTTCGACATGCCTTAGGGTGGCATCGTACGTAAACGCAGGTTCGAATCCTGTCCGAATCATTAAATTTTTCAATTTTCGCTTCATTTGTAAACATTTAGTTTACGTTAGCAGACATTACTGCTTTAATAAAAATAAGTACCCGTATAATACTCGTAATGTTCCTTAATGAATAAACAGTAGTTGATATAAAGAAGGAAACATTTTCTTAGCAGGATGTCCGCTTTATAGGAAAGAAATATTTATTCTATTTACTGGGAAAATGTCAGTCCGGTGTCAGCGCAGAAATAACAAGAAGCGTCCTAATAATAACCTAATTGGAAGTGAACAGGTGTGAATACATGATAGGTAAATATTTTCTTACTGACATTAACTAATATTGCTAATATAAACAAACAAAAGCATTGACAAGTGATACCTTCCGTATTGTATACGAGGCGTAGAGAGCGTTTTATAAAATACTAGCTTTTGCCCGCGACTACGCCCGTTTCTTTGTTTGCTGTTTGTCACTTTACAAACTTTTGACTGAAAAAAATAATAATAAAGCCATACGATAATAATAATAATAACCTAATCACCTTAATTAATAAAAGAGCGCCTAAGCAAATGTAAGAGCAATTGTGCTTTTTGGTCTAATCATTACATTTTCTACAGGGTCATCAATGTCATCATGAATTACTTACTCACTTTTCAATCTTTATAGGGATAATTTTGAGGATGAAAACTATCCTATGTCCTTCCTCGGATCTTAAGCTATCTCCATGCCAAATTTCATCAAAATCGATTCAGCGGTTTAAGCGTGAAGAGGTAACAGGCAGACAGACAGACACACTTTCGCATTTATAATATTAGTATCCTGGATGGATTAGGTAGGTATCTATAAATTAGCACATTAAAGAACAAATAACATCACATCGTTCATCGCAATGAGTGTGGAACGTTTTCAGTGCTAAAAAAACAGTTTTTCTTACTCTTTTTATTGATTAAAAAATGATCCAACTGTTTTAGCGCGAAGAAATAACAAACATACAATGGTCGTTCTTCTTTTTTACCTACAATAAATGTACCTAAGTTTCCGTTTTTTGGGTTTTTTAACTATGGTAATAAATGTGGTATCAGTGTACAATAAAATAAAAAATGCATTTGTATTTTATTAGGACTAATTAAAGTTTCCTTTACGGCCAATATTGTTTTTTTTTTCATATTTAGACAGAGTGAGCCTTTTCAGCGGATACCACATTTTGGCTTACCACTCTGTCACAGCATTCTAAGAAAAAGAAACGTTAAAAAAATGCTGGTTAGAGAAACTGATAGATTACATAATATTAATAAATATACAAATATGGGCGTTTATTCGAACCTTATAAAACCGAAAATATCAATACTCTAATGAGATGCCATTATATGACGAAGGACAATTGTAGATAAAAAAGAAGCCCACAAACACACTCATTAACTTTCGCCTCAATAGTGTGATTAAAGAAAAAAACCTAGTAACTCTAAATCCCGTTTTACTAAATATTATAGCAAATTAGTAATTAAAACTGTAAATTATCCCATACGACTACTACTCGTATACGGCACTCGTGTAAAATTACATCAAAATTAAAATAAAAGAAAATAATACATAGAAAAAGTCTTCTCCGCTCAAGTATAATATGATGTTTATACTAACTCTTAGTGTACTCTTAGTTGTTTAAAAATTATATCTGCTCTTGTACCGAAAGTCATACCTACTTTACATATTAATTTTAACAGTCATCTACCTATTTGTAATCTTTATCTTGTTAAAGTTCAAAGTTTATCTGCACCGAAATAATGTAAATATTTACTATTATATAATTTTTACATTTGCACACTCAGGTGATTGTACCGATCAGTTCGACAAACGATCATTTTATTATTATAATTCTGATTAATATAATTTTGCATTGAAATTAACCGGCGATTTTTCCACAACTGTCATAAATCTATTGTATCTACACTGGACGGATAAAAATACGTAGGGGTTGCAAAATATCTAAATGCTCACCTCTACATATTTAGTTTTATTAGATAAGACTTTATTAATAGTGTCCGATGCGCGCAGCAAAGTAGACGCACCGACGACTAATTAATCATTTAATTGTGAAATTAGCGCGTCTCGACCGCTGCATGTAGTAAAACAATGGGTGACCCTAATAAAAGTGAGCCCATTGTCAACGGGATCCTCGCCTTTCTGCAACAGAGGCTGCTGCAGGAAGGTCAAATGGATGCGATGACTGCCGTTCAGATCTGTTCGTCGCGTTTTACTGTCGACGAAATCTGCGCCGCGAAGAAGGTGCTGTTCTAGCCTCTCGGGATTGTCTGCACATTCACGAGTCGGAAGGAATACCCTAATGACATCATTGAAGTCCTAAGGGAGAAAGAACGCGAAATGCCTGAGTTCCTGGCGACGGAGGTCTCTAGCTTGCCGTCCAATACGCCAGACCATGTCGACGTGAGCTACCTGCTGAAAGAAATTGTGGCTTTCAAAGCAGGCATGGCAGAAATTCTAAAGAAATTTGACAAATCGCAGACCGTTATTGACGTTATTACACAAATAAATCATCCGTTTCCGCGAAATTTCAAAAAGAATGACAGTATGTTCGCCAGAAAACCGGCTACTCGCTGATGGTGTTCCAGTTGCATTCGCGCCACTATGTGCACTTCATCAAGTTTGTGATCGTTCAAGTTTCTTTTCCTTTGTGATTTTCAACCGACTACAAAAAGTTCTCAATTCGGTTGTTTTTATTATACAACTCCGTCCTTTATAAACCGCACACAAATATTATTTTTTGTTCGACAGTTGGCATCTTTATGTTGGCCTAATAAAGTTTTGATGAAGATCTGAGGACGAGATCGATAAGGACTCCCCAGAGATCTCCTCAAATATAATAGGCTCATCTATGACGATTTTGGTGTTTTTATGTAACTACTATCGTTCAGGTTGTTCTCAGAAATACAATTTATCGGTCATTCTCCAGACGTACATTTTTGCTTGTCTTCGCTGTTTAAAAATTTAAAATTATTGATTTGATTATGTCTTATATTTATTGATCGTAGCAGGTATTCGTATTGAGCTGTACATGAATTTTCAAGAACATATTTAAAACCCTTAGGGTAGAAAAAAAAACTTTTAGTCCTATTCTCCTAATTGACACGTCGCGTCCCACTACCCAAATTACTTACATACCAATTTCTCCTGATGATATACGTGAAGAAAAAACAATGTAAGCAAGATTATTAAACAAAAGAATACATGTTTAATTTGCACAAAAAAAACCTAGTCAATACAAATAATATATCACAAAGATATCAATTATAGTAACTTTGTCTCGAAACGTATAATAATTGACGCGTCGCGGTCGGTTGTGATCACACAAGTCCTCTGAAGGTAGGTACGGATCTCACTAACGCATTCCGGTGAAGCGGTCAGTCGTGCCCAGAGCCCCGTGTGGGATGGTTGTGTCAGCTGTGTACGGGTCGCGGACTGTGAATCTAATTAACGCGTTTTGGCTCACCAAATTTCTAATTAACACGTTCACGTTTTAAAAATCAACCATTAACTCTATCGCGCAGAAATGTTTCAAAAAAGATTCTGTAGATAATTACATGTACCTATAAAAAGTTATTTTCAATTTTTCAAGAATCCCTAATTCACAAGTCTAATTCACGCATCAAAAATGAACGCGTTAATTAGAATTGAACCATCCATGCGGTTCTAATTATCAGTTTGGATTTTTTTTCTAGAACATTTTTATTTATTTTTATTTTATTTATTTGGAACATCAACAGCAATACATAATTAATAGTAGATTTGTATATATAATAGTAATAGTACCTATATTATATAGTCAAATCTTCGTGAGGTCATTTTAAAACCTCATCAGGTAGCAAGCTGTATTTCTCAGGGCTGGAAAATTCTAGCCGAAACGGTTTTTCCATATATTAGCACCATCAGGCATGAACAATATTTCGTACTTGGATATAACCCTGTGTCTGATAGAATAATAACAATGAAGCTGAACACCGATTTATGTCTTCTCAACATTGTGCAAGTTTACAACACAGTCCACGGAAGAGGATATCAACTAGAGGAAACTCTAGACAGCATACCAAGCCGGAAAATCGCAATGGTATTGGGAGACTGGAATGCTAAAATAGGAAACTCAGAAATCCGAGACACCATTGGAAAATATGGTCTAGACTCTAGGAACGAAACGATGTCAGAGGCTTGCAGAGTTCTGTGTTCTGTGTCTGGCCATTACTTTAACACTTTCACCATCACAAAAGATGACTCTACACTTGGAAGTCTCCTGGAACCTGGGTCATTTAGGAATCAGATAGACTACATACTGGTAGACAAGTGCTGGAAGTAATCTGTCAAAAATGTGAATCCTTCCCTTGAGCTGAATGCAGTTACTGGCTACTTCCTTCGCCATTCGTCTCAAAGCCGTTTACCATAACGCGCGACCTAAACCCAGAACTTAGAATCCAATAGAGCGATCCCATTTCCAGAATCTGACGAAAACGACGCTCATGAATTTAGATCCACCGCGGACAGGTGATGCTGAGTCCAGGTAATAAATGAAGATTTTGAGGATATCGTATCTAAGAGAGGAAGGGACTGTTGAAGGTCCACATGGATCACTGATGAAACGTGGAACCTAATTCAGCGCCGGAAAGAAATTAAAATTAATGCCCGTCAAGACTCCAAGGTGAAAAGGGAATACTCGAAACTATGTAAAGCAATTCAAAGGGAACGCCGCAGAGACAAGAACGAGCATATGCCAATAAGTCGAGTCGTATCCACTTAAATTACAACCTCGGATCTGTTTAATAAAGTTCGCCTGCTGAGTCGAAAGTTCAAACCCAAGTTCTGGGTCATTGAAAATCACGATGAGCAACCGCTGCATGGGTTTGAGAAAATTGCAGAACGCTGGCGTGGCCACTGTTAGCAGCTGTACAAAAGACCCTGTACATCCACCGACACTCGGTTGCACTGGGGACTTCTGAACCTGAAGCTCAACATCTTCAAATCAGAGATAATAGCAGCAATCAATCGCCTTAAAATTAAAACAGCTCCAGGACCAGACGACATTACTTCCGAGGTTCTCAAAGCTCTGGGGGATAAAAGCAGCCTTGAACAGGATGGCGCGCTTTAGTGAAGAATTCGGACTGTCAATCAACAGATCCAAGACTAAACTCATGATTATTGATCGTACAGGCAAGGTAGAACAGTGGAACACTTAACTTCGAAATCACGGAGTACTTGGGTTCTAACATTAGCAATAATGGATCATGTAAGACGGAGGTTCGCAGAATTCGCGCTGGGATGGCCAAGGGCGCAATGTCGCAGCTTAATAATGTACGGAAGGACGGGAACATCTCCGCCAACACTAAGACTACCTTAGTCCGAACTATGGTGTTCTCCCTATTTTCATACGGCTCAGAAACATAGACACTGAAGACAGCGGACCGTGATCGAATTGATGCTTTCTGCTGGAGAAGAATGCTGCGCATACCATGGACAGCTCGCCACGTCAACGCACCGATCTTAGCCCGACTCAAGATCCGAACTAAACTGTTGACGACCTATCTTCGCAAGGTTCTGGAGTACTTTGATCGCATTGCCAGGAAAGACAGTGATAACCTGGAAAAACGACAATCACTGGAAAAGTTGAAAGCAAGCGACCAAGAGGCAGGAGCATGACACGCTGGATAGACCAGATTCTCACAACCCTTGGCACTACAGTACACGATGATCTACACACGGCTACTGACAGCAATAGATGACGCCGCATCATCCGGGAATGACCACGACCCTCAGCAATGAGGCAACCGACGCAAGGAGAAGGAGATAATATAGTAAGCATAGCGAGGGCGGGTACATGTATAAATTATTTATTATAACATCATAATAATTCAATTTACATACCTAACCAACTTAGTAAGTAACGGCCGGTGTGCTTGTTTCTTGAGTACCTAGGTACTTTCATATTATTTAAAACATAGCTTATATCATATAACTGTCACCATATAAGTCATAGATGGTGGTGAGAAGTGCGTAGGTGTATTTTTGGACTTGCAAAAAGCCTTTGATACAGTGTCAATTCCCATTTTGTTAGCTCGATTACAAAACATCGGGATCAGAGGAACACCTTTAGCATGGTTTCAAAGTTACCTATGTGATCGGACCCAAAAAGTTCGTGTGTCCAAGCATATGAGCAATGAAGTAGGTTGCAATTATGGCGTCCCCCAAGGAAGCACATTAGGTCCCTCGCTCTTCCTAGCTTACATAAATGATCTTTGCAAAATGGAGATCGTAGGTGCAAATCTTTTAATGTTCGCTGACGACACGGTGTTATTATTTCATGGTCAGACATGGGAGGAAGTTAAATCCGTGACAGAAAAGGGATTAAGTAAAGTCACTAGTTGGCTCGAGGATAGTCTTCTCAACCTAAATATTAGTAAAACCAAATATCTGTGCTTTAGTAAAACTTCTGCAACTAGTCCAAATCCCTCCTATGATACTATGAGGATACACACATTTCCTTGCAATAGACAGAATTATACCAGTACCGATATTGATTGCAATTGTGATGTGCTCTCAAGAGTCAGTTCTATCAGGTATTTAGGCATCATCATTGATGATAAACTACAGTGGGGTCCACACATTGTTGCCACTACAAAAAGAATCCGTAAACTTATATTTGTTTTCAAAAACCTGCGTCTAGTAGCAGATCACAAATTACTATTACAGACATATGACGCACTTTGCCAGTGTGTACTATGTTACTGCATTTCTTCCTGGGGCGGTGCGATAAAATCTCAACTCATTGAACTTGAACGCGCACAGAGGGCGGTTCTTAAAGTAATGTTTTTTCTTCGATACCGATACCCTACAGAGTCACTTTATAATACAACAGGAGTACAGAGTGTCCGTAAACTATTTATTTACCAAATTCTTCGAAGATATCACAGACACACAGTCCCTAATGTAACAAGTAGAAATAGGCGATTGCCACGCTACCCAGTTCCCCGCTGTAATAGTGCATTCGCCAAGAGGAACTATACGTTCTTAGCTCCCTACTTATATAATAAATTGAATAAAATAGATGATATAAGTAAATTAAGTAATTTTGAAGTCAAAACAATAATTAAAAACTGGTTAGCCAATTTTAACTATGAAGAAGTTGAAAGTTTGCTATCTGTAATATCATGATTCAGTCACGCAATAACTCTCTCTCACACATACACACACACACACACACACACACACACACACACACACACACACACACACACACACACTACAAAAATATATAAATAGTACTATGTATAATCTAAGTTAGTCTAACATTGTAACTTTATATAACTCGGTTGGAAGGCACTGGCTTACAAGACACAGGGAAACCTACTTTGAAAGCCAGGGTACATAAAATTGTATATTTGAAGTTGCAAATAAAGATTTATTATTATTTATTATTATTAGATTTATTATTATTATATATTATTATACAAAACGTTTTTATTTTAATTTAAAAAAATATAGCTGAATTTGTATAATTAACGCGTCGCTTTTCTAATTAACGCGTCGTACAAAAAGTCCAAAATTCTAATTAACACGTCGTTTTTCTAATTCACGCGTCATATAAATTTTAATTTGCTTATAAGTAATGAACCTTTAATAATTATTAAGTGCCCTATCCACATTTAAGTTTCAATGGTCGATATGTTACTATATTTCAGATAAAAATTATTGAAAAGTAAGTAGAAAAAAAGCGACGCGTTAATTAGAATTAGAACACAAATCTGGAGAATGACCGTTATTTTCGCTGTAGTCAGTTATTTCATGTAATAAAGTAATTATTGATCATATTAGACTCATTACTGACGACAGCCTATCATTTATTCGTTTTCCTTGTCTAAAATTTAAAATTTGTTTTGTGTACGAACTTGTACAATGAAGATATCAAATAGGTTTGTCATCCTTAAGGTAGCCTTTTTTTTGGCGACGAAGCTTGGGTGTAGACTGTAGGTATGTCAGTACACCGTGGTCGAGGGTTGGGAAAAGGTGACGCAAGGCATGGTTGCCGAAGAAGGTCATGGTCCTGAAGTGACTTCTGTTAACTTATTTGCAGTCCATAAGGGTTTCAAGTCGAGTACGCCCCAGTCCGGAGTTTCAGTGTCATAGCTGGAAATATTAACTTTCCCTAAATAAAACGGTCCTCGGATTGTTCATAATGTTATCTAGTCGGGCCAGTAATCGTGTTACTCAAATGCAGCAAATTTGAAAAATTGCAAGCTGGAGACGCGAAGTGGGAATAATGTAACAACAGGTGCCATTAATATTAACCATCTTTAAGTGTTGCCATATAAAAAAATGTTGTAACAGCGCTCACTGGTCAGTTGTTTATGTTTGTGGAACTAATTCTGGGAAGAATTCAACCCAAATTATTGGTTGTACCTTATATAATTTAAGCTGCAGACAACTAACGGACAAGCGAACGGACAAGCGAACCATGCTAAAAAAAATTGTTATCAAGCATAACTTTTACATTTTCTATCACCAAATGTACTAACTAGTTTGTTTAGCTACTTTGATCTCCATCCTGCCAAATGTCTGGTACTCTTCCAACTACGACTGAACTTTTTCGAAGATGCAAATTATTAATTAAGTATTTCCATTATGCACTCAATTATCCATAAAGCCTTCACCCTTCATATTCAATCACTAGTGATAGTGATTTTTCATGCTTTTAGCCCACTTAAACAGTCTCGTGATTTGCTTCATCAGGAAGTGCGTTTTTATTCTGTTATAAAATAATATAATATAATTATTATGCCCCTTTAACAGAGAGCAACGAAGAGGGCTATGCTCGGAGTTTCTTTGCGAAATTGAATCAGAAATCAAGAGATCCGTAGAAGAACCAGGGTAAGCGACATAGCCCGAAGGAAAGCAAAACTTAAGTGGCAAGGGGCAGGGCACATCGCTCGTAAAACCGACGGCCGCTGGGGCCATCGAGTTCTTGAGTGGCAACCACGCACCGGACGAAGCAACGTGGGTAGGCCCCCAGAAGGTGGACTGATGACCTGGTGAAGGTCGCTGGGGTCCGCTGGATGCGGTCATGGTGGCGATCTCTGGGGAAGGCCTATGTCCAGCAGTGGACGTCTTTTGGCTGATGATTATGAGGATGATGCTCCTTTAACTGTGGCTCAAGCAAAAGTAGTTTGTTCTGTTTTCCTTAGCTTTATTGGAAACAGTAAAAGGAAGAACCTTTTGCTTCATTTTCACCCACTTTCAGTGCACATTGTTTGTAATTTTTTATATTTACGATACTGCAAAACCATTTAATTTTTTTAAACCTCACTTATCAACCACTAGCATTAACCCGCGGCTTCGCTCGCGTGCCTATATAATATACATCATCCTACGGGAACAATGCTCTTTTTTTTTCAGGATTAAAAGTAGGCTATTTGTTAAGTTAGGGTATAATCTGCATTTCCCTCATGCATATTTGTTTTTTTAATCTATTAGAATAACGCGGGTCTCTATCCATACCTCAAAAGCAAA
This sequence comes from Apotomis capreana, assembly GCA_947623375.1. NCBI lineage: Eukaryota > Metazoa > Arthropoda > Insecta > Lepidoptera > Tortricidae > Apotomis > Apotomis capreana. Next base: position 17,522,119 of record OX392505.1, on the reverse strand, counting down.
AACAGAACCCCCTTATAGGATCACGTGTAGCTGTCTGTCAGCCCGTCTGTTACAACCGATTTGCTGCAAAACTACTGGACCGATTAAATTGCAATTTGGCGCAAATGCTTTCAAGAATTTTCATGACCACAAATAAAATTTCAAAATCGGTGGCATTTTCGTAATTAACGGTACAACAAACCATAAAAATTACACCCATACTCATATTTAGTCATTTCAACCCCATCGCACCCCAACAGGCGAGACGGTATTTCACGTCCACCACGTTTGTTTTTTTTTAAATCGTTGTTGTTTTGGTAATCAGCGACCCGATAAACCATAGAAACATTACCCTTGTTGATTTTCAGACTTTGTCACCATATTCTCCTCCTTTAGAGGTTGAATTCTCAAAAAACATGAAACACGTGCTTACTCAGTTATCGTTAGAAATACTTAATAAATAAGTTTTCAATAAAATAGTCTAACTAATATTTTTTCCCTATACAAACTTACGACCCCCATTTCACCCCTTCGGGGGGTGACTTTTGACAAATGCTTCTTTTATTGCACGCCTAGACTTTATAAGGACACTTCACCCCAACAGGGAAGATGTTAATTCACGTCCGCCACGTTGGATTTAAAAATCCTTGCGGTTTTCGTAATCAGCGACCCGATAAACCATAAAAACAATACCCATGCTGATTTTCAGACTTTTGTCACCACATTTCTCCCTTTTAGGGATTGAATTTTCAAAAAACCTGAAACTCGTGTTTAGTCATTTATCGTTAGGAATACTCTTGTGAAGTTTCGAATAAAATAGTCTAACTAATCTTGTTTCCCCATACAAACTTTGGAACCCCATTTCACCCCTTTAGGGGGTGAGTTTTAAAAATCCTTTCTTAGCGGATGCTTACGTCATAACATCTACCTGCATGCCAAATTTCAGCCCGATCCGTCCAGTGGTTTGGGCTGTGCGTTGATAGATCACTATGTCAGTCAGTCAGTCACCTTTGAGTTTTATATATATAGAAGATAGAAGATAGAAGAAGAAGATTTTGATCATCATAATTACTGTAAACGGAAAAGTATAACCAGGTGATATATTTCGAGAGTCACCATTAGCGAGATACGGACCATTGCTTGGCTTTTTAACTGCCACATATTTTTGATGATGCTACCTTATTGGCCTTCTGATTAGTACACGTGGTGATTTGAAGGTGATGTGATTGCAAATAACACAAATACACGTTAATTATTTTTTTAATTATTTTAGAAACTATACATTAACCATGGAGCCGTATAAAAATAAAATACCATCAGAAGACAGTTGTTTCGAATTAATTTACATGATGCACTTTACTCAAGCATTTTACGAAAAAGATACACAACATTAGCTTACAAAGACAATTAGTATTTCTAACATTTTAGTAATTTTGTTAAACACGATAACTATTTATATGCCTCGTTTCAAATTTTAAAACCACTCTAACCACGTGCACAAATTTATGATGATATAAGAATCCGCTGCAAGTACACATGCGCATGTTGATAATTATAAATCAGAAAAATGCAGTTTACTCACATGAGCAGAGATCGTCTAGTCTAAATCTCAACGCCCGTCTAAAGTATTGTTCTCACCGTTAATTACACTAATTAGATCTGATCCAATCTTTGATCAGTCACTGGCTAGACACGAAAGTGGAAGTGAGAAAACAATAATTTAAATTTTTATTTAGGTACACTTAAACATTTTAAAGAGATGCATGATGCACGTGCGTTTTGTTTTAAATTAGATGATCTCGAACTAGTCAACTTTCTTATCCAGCACTTTGAATTCAGTATTGAAGGCGCACTTGTACTGGCCGATGAAGAGATCAAATTGGTTTGACAACCTAAAGTTAGCTCTGAATTTCTTGGCGTGTTCAACAAAGGTTGGGTAAAGGTATGTCAGTACAGCGTGGTCGAGGGTTGGGAAGATATGATGCAGCGCATGATTACCGAAGAATGTCATGACCCTGAAGTGACTGCTGTTCATGTCTTTGCGGTCCATAACCGCTTCTAGCTCGTGTACACCCCAGTCCGGACTTTCAGTGTCGTAGCTGAAATTTAATATTGTATTCATTATGGTGTACTGCCTTTTCGCCGAATTATGTTTCGTCAAATTTCATCTGGCAACCAACTTTTCGCCGAAGTTTTATTACGCAAACCAATCCTTGGCATAATTTTACTTCGTAATTTTTTTATTTCGCTACATTTTTATATTCCAAAATTTTATTATGTCAAATTTTATGTGGTAAATAATTGTGTAGGAAATGATATGCTAAGGCAAATAACTTATCGTCAAATTTTATGTGGTAAATAATTGTGTAGCAAATGATTTGCTTAGTCAAATAACGATTTATCAAAAGCCATTTGGGCAAATTACCTACAACCATTGCTTACAGTATGATGATAGTGCAAAAAAAAATACAAATATAAACCGAAAAAAATATTTTTTAATCAAAATCAATTTGTTGTACTTGTGATACGTATGTATGTGAGCAGATCCGACTCGGCCGGGTTAGGTTAGGTTAGGTTTTTTTTTATATCCCTAAAAAACGCTCCTTTTGTTGTACTTGTGATACGTATGTATGTGAGCAGATCCGACTCGGCCGGGTTAGGTTAGGTTAGTTTTTTTTTTTATATCCCTAAACAACGCTCCTTTTGTTGTACTTGTGATACGTATGTATGTGAACTGTAGGAATTCTAGCCGTCGGGATTACAGTCTTCGGGACGAAACTACTCCCAGAGATAGGTAGGTTAGGCTTATTTTTTTTTATGCACACACGTACATTAACTATCAGCGATGATAACTCAAGAATGAAATGCTATTTTGAGCCACAAAGTATGTAAACAAAAGTACCCTCTAAATTTAGGTGCATGTTGCATCACCCTACCCGCTTAATGCAATAAAATTATACTGCAATTTGAACCTTGCATTCTAACAAACTAGGTTAGATTTCATAATGCCATTCAATATGTTGCTAAATCAGGGTATGCCAATTAATACATTTGACGAAAACATAATTGACATCTTATAAAAATCCCAGATAATAATTGGTCTAACAATAGTTTATCAAATCATTAATTGGGAAAAGATATCAGTGCGAAACGTTGAGTTGGGAAATGAAAATTTGACCAAATAAAAATATGGGATACGTAGTTCGGCGAGTTAAGAATTCGCTAAATAATTTTCGGCGAAACATTAGTAAACCATTAATTATAAAATTGTTTCATCTTAAATATTTCTAAGATTTCCATAACGTTTTCAAGAGTCGGGTAAATAAATATTGTCATAAAAATGCAACAAATTTGAATAAATTGCAAACTCCTTACACGAAATACAAATATTGTGATAAGTACCAACTGATAATTACTTGATACGTAACACTTGCTTGATACGTAAAATTATAACAACATAAAAAAATTTGCAAAATTGTAACAACATAAATAAATCTTGTGATACCAATCGCTTTAGAGTAGACACCACTCAGAGTATCTGTTAAAAATTAAACTCTGCTGTTTTTTTAATACTTTCCTACAATGTTATGAAGATTTCTTGTATTGCTGATGCTTACATTATATTTAACAACTATAACTACACTAAACGTAAGTGTGTTTACCTAGGTTGATCTCCGTCTTTCCAAATATCTGGGTGGTGATGAGCTGCATTAGATCCAATCTCGAAGAAGATCAAACTTCCAGTGCACTGAATCCATGTCCAAGTAACGACAGCATGATAGAAGGTAGTACCGCTGACGAGCCATATCCAAATTGGCACCAGCAAGCCGACTAAGTCTGTGATACGCCAATGTTTTTGGAAGTAGCCCTTGCGGAATATGGCTGAAAAGGTCCTGTAAAACAAATAATAATGTTACTATTGATGAAAGTTTTACTACAAGTATATTAAAAAACTTCATTTCAAATGAAAATGAGGACATACTAAAAAAAGAAGCACTTACCTGACAAAGAAATTTACATGGAACGCAAATGGAAAATATAATAGTTCAATGAGGAACGCGAAGTATCTAGAAATTAAAGGTTTGTCCTTTCTTGGGTTCCAGTGAACCAAAGGCTCAAAAGCACTAACTTCTAAATCCATTAGAGTATTTGGATATAGATGATGTGATAGGGCATGTGATACCCTGAAATCTCTGTAAACAAAAAACATAATTATTATATAGTGTGTGGCAAGACATTATACATTTTATGAGTTTATAAATTAAGGTTTCACTCACAATCTCACGATAATGTGTCAGAACCATGTTTCGAGCTAGATTAGAGTAAGCAAAAACTACTTTTTCAACATTATTAGGGGTCTCACGAAAGTTTAAATAATCCAATATTGGTTCATAAATCATATTACTCACCTGTAACACCACAAGGCGAGTGAGAAAAGATGCATTCTCCAATTAGATTTTCTGTGTATATAATTATGAGATGCAACTACGGTCCATGCAAGCGTCAGAGACGCAAGCAGCCACGACAGATTCACTAAAATTGGCACTGTGGTGTAGCAACAAAACGCTGATGAGAGTAAATACGTTGCAAGTATACCATCAGTTATCCTATCCGACTTCTTAGCAACGTCTTTTGGAACTTTTGGTAGTTCTTCGGCCATTGCTCTCTTCAGGGTTCGGAAGAACCCATCATCTCTAAAGGTAAAAGGAGAATTTCTGGGTGTTTGTGCGTCTCTTACGTAGAATTTCTCTAATATTTTGTCAACAGATTTGTTTATGTGATGACATTCGAAAGCTTCTGTGATATCAGTGCCCTGAAAAAAAATTACAATAAATTTCCCTTCTAAATACATTTCTTATCTTAATCGCAAATTGGTAAGCTCCAGATGATTTACCTTGGTAAGCTCTAACCACTCTGCGCCACCAGGATGCTTGTCAACGAAAGTATCCAGATCATAGAGTCCATTATGCACTCGCCACAAACCCTCGGCACCGTCATCCATAGCCTTTCCCTCCAACCATTGTACAGAGTCCTTTATACCAGTATCCCTTAGCGACGGATATTTCAGTTGAGGGAAAGTGACATGAGTTTTCTTCTCAATAGCCCGCTGGGTAGCTATTTGTATGTATTCTTCAGCTCCCTTAGGCGCCATGGCTGCGTTTTCTCTCGAAAGACCCCAAACCACGACTGAACGTATTTTCGATGATGGAAGATATTTATTAGATATCGCCATTACGCACATATTTATCACTTAAACCCTCACCTTTCATATCAAGTCACTAGTGATTTTGTAGGCCGTCGCCTCGCCCGTGTGTGCGTATTCACAACAAATGTATTTAGTGCTTTATGAGGAACTGTTTGCTCACTCTGAACGGACTTTTTTCCATAATCATCATTTTACCCACTTAATATTATATATTGTTGCATGTGAAAGAAAATCAAACATTAAAATTCAATAACCAACAAACCTACATGCGTTAATATTAATTATTTTATTATATAGGTTAAAACGGATGATGACTGTAAGGATATCAACATCGTTTTGTTTGTACAGAGAATATCAATAAAATAAATAGGTATAAACTTAAAATGTAAGTTAATATTGTATTAAATTTTCGGTCAAAAATAACTCAATATTTGTATAGAATCTTTTTATCGATTCATATTTTTATGTGGAAATACCACACTTTTATTTTTATAAATAAGGACACAAAAGTAAAGTAAGAAAGAAAAATTGAATGCGATCTACTACAATCCAAGCAGGATTTGAACCTGCGACCTCTGCGTTTCCGGCGCATTGCTCTTCCAACTGAGCCTAGCAGTCTTCACACTTGCTGTAAAGCAATGGAGATTGGACATCAAGCGTGTAAAACGCACATCCTAGGGTATGGCTAATGCGTATATAAGCATTTCAAACATAGATATAGTATAGTAGTTATAGATTTGCCACAGAGCGACCAGGCGTAAGAGAAAGACATATAATGACGTCAAAATGTGGGGTTGCCATGGTCGCAAAAAAAACCCCATAAAAAGTGGTTAGAGAGAAACGTTCCAAGTACTCGAATTCACAACATTTAATTTTTTTTACTCATTTTCCGATGACATCAAACAAAGGATAAAAAAATTATGTATTCCCTTTTTTATATCTTTGAAAATATTCCAATTAACGATTAAAAATCTATGGTCTTTTAAATGTATTTTAAAAGACCATAGGCGAAAGGTAATTGGTCACAGCGCAGTAAATCATACAGTCGGACTATTACTAAGGCGGATTTAGTATGAAAATTGTAGCGCTGTTCTTTTATAGGCTACGACTGTCAATTTTCCACAAGGTGTCGTCATTTGAGTGCTGATTGATTTGAGTCTTAGACGACGCCGCTTTCACCTTTATATTTAGTATTTTCAAAACTAGTCCGTATAATCAAATAAAAATAATATACTTGGGTTCTCTGATAATAAAAATAATGAAATTAGTTTAAACTTTAAATAATATGTATTTACAACAATTGTTTCTAAACAAAATTTTTGATTTGCTCTTGAATACTGTAGAATTTTTCTGGCCAGTACTAAAAAAATAGGGTGAAACCTCTTCTTTCTTCTTTTTCTTATATTCTACTCCAGATACTTTTAATCCATCGTGACAGTCCACGTTCATGGACGCACCGCCTTATTGGGACATTCTGTAACAAAGCAAAATTAAATAGTAAAATTGTAAACGACATAAGTAGATAGGATATCACCAATACTAGTTGCGAAAATCTAATTTTTCTCAGGCCTTGCTATTCATTTTTTACACGGTTCTTTCTCTGTCGGAATCGGAGAACTGAAAATATCCATTTACTAGATCCCCCAAATATGGGGGTAATTTTTATTTTATATCTAGGCATCCCCAAATTGGATTATAAACCGACTGATTTATTTAGACGTCTATGTTAGCGGGCTTTTATCGTTGATTTATGCTACGCAATTTGACCGATTTGCAATATTTACATGTCAAAATGCTCCGAGTTATTTTGAAAATAATTTACAGATTTTTCCTATTTTATCAAGTTTTTTCATGATATAACTAATGATTTAACTTTGTAACTTGATTCTTGTGAGATTTGACAAAGAAATGGGTGATCAAAACACAAAAAAACTTGTACTTACGCATGAAATGTAAAATCCGCTTATTTTCGTTAACTCTTGCTTTTCTAGCCAAACACTGAACGCCCCACCATTTTTGAGACTACACACAAACACTTCACATCCGTTAATATGTCAATTATCTGGAAATAATAATTATTTAATACACAAAATCTTCTATTTCTATACCGCTTTTGATACTGCCTGATTGTTTTGCTTCGAATTTGAAGTGTGCCAATAACCCGACCATGAAAAAATGCTCGGTCGCTGATAAAGACAAAACATGGCACTCTTTTCTATTTCTTCTTTTATGAATCGCAATAAGACTATCTTTATCTATCAAAGCGTGTCAGACCCTTGATTTCAAACATATATGACGCAGAGGGCGCTCCAGTAGCGTAACGAATTATGGGATGAAAGATTTAGTGTGATTGACGTAGCGATCTGACAGCTCATTTGGAAGAGCAATGCGCCGGAAACGCAGAGGTCGCAGGTTCAAATCCTGCGTAGATTGTAGTAGATCGCATTAAATTTTTCTTTCTTAATTTACCTTTGTGTTCTTATTTACAAAAATAACTCATTTAAGTATATCTTTCTAATATTAATTAAAAATAATGTGCCTTTCGTACAAAGGTGGCTCCATGGTAGAGACATACTATATATTCGAATTAGGTACTTTCAAAATGTGTTTGTAGGATAGGTAAGGATATACATTATTATTACGAACTTAATGAAAATGCACTGGTTTAGGGAAACACTATAATTGCAAACTGACAATACGTCAAAAAAACAAAAGTACAGCTTAAAAAGAATAAAAACATAGACAATAAAATAATATAAAAAAAGGATGTGCATCTTGCACATTCTCCCCTTTTTTAAGTAACTGACAACAAGTTTCTTGAGGGGACGTCTTAACGTGCCAGCTGCTGTAGCCACCTCTGCTACTCTAACGATCCCGTCTCTACCAGGGTACAAGGCAGTTATTCGGCCTCTGGGCCATGTGCCGCGTGGTAGGTTGGAGTCGCAGACGACAACAAGGTCTCCTTCAGCTATATTTGGAGCAGCACCTCCTCCCCTTCTGGGTGATAACATGGGTAGGTATTCTGTGACCCATCGTTGCCAAAAGTGATCAGCTAGTCTTACTGCTCGACGCCACTTGTTTCTGCTCATGAGGTCGGATTCGTCCAGAAGGGCAGGAATAGGACGGCCGGAAGAAGATCCGAGAAGGAAGTGGTTTGGTGTTTAAGCCTCATCAGCATCGGAGTCCAGTGAAACATACGTCAGGGGTCGCGAATTCACTAGAGCCTCGGCTTCCCCCAAAAACGTGCTCAACACCTCGTCGCAGGGAGATCGATCGTGGAGAGACACCTTAAGCGCTTCCTTGATGCTTCGTATTAGCCTTTCCCAGGCACCTCCCATAAATGGCGCTAAAGGGGGTATGAAGCGCCAGTTGATGGACTCGTTGGCGGCGTAGTCTTCCACAGCACCACCGTAAAGGGTTTTTAATTCCCTGCTGGCTCCAATGAAGGCGGTCCCGTTATCAGACCAGATCTCGACAGGCGTCCCTCGACGCGCGATGAAACGGCGTAAGCCCATAATGGCTGCATCCGTCGATAGACTGTGCACCACCTCCAGATGCACGGCACGAACGACTAGGCAGGTAAACAAGGCCACGTAACGTTTCTCTTGTCTCCGGCCAACTGAAACGTGTACGGGACCGAAATAGTCTAGACCAACGAACGAAAACGGTCTTCTGTGATGTGCCAAGCGAGCTTCGGGAAGGTCTCCCATCGGTGGTTGAAACGTTCTGGCACGTCTTAGTTTGCATAGCTGACAGTCATGAGCTACGGAACGAACTGCGTTTCTGAGGCCGAGAATCCAATATTTTTGCTGCAACTCGTTCATAACTAATGCCGAATTTCGATGCGCAGCCTTCTGGTGATATCTGGTAATCAGAAGTCGTACTGCCGGATGCTTTCCATCTAAAATCAACGGCCTTTTAACCTCTTCGGAAACGCCTGGTGTAGCTACTATACGAGTGGACATCCGTAGCAGATTTTCATCGTCAAGGAAGGGCGACAGTTTGATCAAGCGGCTGTTACGAGGCAACTGCTCTTTGTTCTTGATTTTCAGAATATCCTCTTTGAAGGAATCAAGCTGGCTCTGGCGTAGGATGTGGGCTTCAGCAATACGTATATCGCTGGCAGACAATTTTGATGAGTAATTGGGAATATTAGGAGAGGATGTGCAAGTCGGAGTATAGGTACACAAACTACCTTCAAGACGAATTAGGTTAAAATCAGGAACTCGTCTACGTAGACTACGCACACGCAGTGATGAAATGAATTGATGCGCCTTTGCAGTTGCACGCACCATTCTCAGCCGCGTGCTAAAGCGGCTCGGCTTCGCGGAGAGTGGTGCAGGCAAGTCAGTGTCGGTGATGAGATGAACGAAATTTTTATATTCTTCGCGGCCTAGTCCGCTGATATCAATTTGGGGCTCAGCGGGCCAGTCCGAGGAAAGAAGAAAATCAGGACCTGTGATCCAGCGAGATTCTGGAGACAGTACACAGCGTTTTACACGGGTTGCGTCATCGGCTACATTTAAATCACTCGGGACCCAACGCCACTCATTGACATTCGTGAGCTCCAGTATCTCACCGACTCGATGAGACACGAATGGCTTAAAGGTGCGAGCGTCGCTACGTAGCCAACCCAAAGCCGTCATTGAGTCACACCAGAAAACGCGTTTACTAGGCTTTAGTCGGTGGGCTTCGCATATGGACGTCGCAAGTCGCGCAGCCATCAAAGCGCCTTGAAGTTTTACACGGGGAATCGATACGGGTCTGAGAGGCGTTACGCGGACCTTACTGCAGATAAGAGAGAGTCTTACTTCACCATTTAAGTATAAAAAACGCCAATATGCAACAGCGGCAAAGGCAGACTCACTCGCATCCGAAAACAAATGAAGTTCGCACCCTACTACATCGAGCTCACTCAAATTATAGCATCGTGGTATACGTAAATTAGAGATTGAGAGCAAATCCTGAAACCACAGTTTCCACGCAGCGCTGTCATTTTGAGAGAGCTCCTGGTCCCAATCCAAACCCTTACGCCAAGCATCTTGAAACATGATGCGACCTCTTATGACTATTGGCGCGAGGACCCCGAGAGGATCGTAGATACGCATTACATGGACCAGCACCTCACGTTTGGTAAGCTTTTCTGGCAACACACCTTGATTTTTGATACCCGTATTAAAACCAATAAGATCTGAGGAGGGTTGCCAAATAAGGCCGAGAGTGCGGACAGGCGTGGACAGGCGACCTAAATTTACGTCAACTTCTTTTGCTATGGGACCCTCAAGCAAAGACTCCTTTGGAAGCAAGGAGAGTGCCATAAGATTATTCGAAGTCCAGCCACGCATCTCGAAACCAGCATACGAATGAACGACATAAACATCTGCAGCCAGCTTGGCTGCTTCATTGACATCATCGAGGCTAGTTATGCAGTCATCCATATAGTGATCGTTAATAATTATTCGAGCTGCGTCTGGATAAGTGTCCTGCTCCTGCCATTCTACTGCGTTTTTATTTTTTATGTGTATAGCAGTAAAAGGGCTGGAAGCAGCGCCAAAGATCATAGACGACATACGATACGTCCTAATTTGCTCATTCGAGGTGTCACGCCACAAGAACCTTTGCGCGTCTCTGTCTTTCTCGATAATTTTGATTTGCGGAAACATTTCGCGAATATCAGCAGTTAGTGCGACCTTACCTTCTCGAAATCGCATCAAAATCCGTAGTAACGGTTGCAAAAGGTCTGGGCCAGTTACTAATATTGAGTTTAATGACACGCCATGAGACTTAGCAGCCGCGTCATGTACCATCCGCAATTTATTAGGTTTATTTGGATTTGTCACGCCAAAATGAGGTAAATACCACAGCGGAGACCCTGAGCTAGGAGGACCTGTACATGGCTCAGCATAACCTTTCGACAGCATGTCATGTATATTTCGTCGATAACGTTCAGCATAGCCCGGGTCTTTCATCATTTTTTTCTCTAAACTGAGAAATCTAGACAAAGCTAACTTATAACTATCGGGTATAATCGGATTGTCAGCCTTCCACAATAAGCCTACCTCAAAACGACCATTGTCAGTCGGTGCGCCGTGCGCTCCACAATTTGTACGGCGCGTTCGTCAGCGGCACTACGTGCTTCCGTTTTTGAGATACCAATTGAATCGATTTTGAATTGTTCCCTAATAAGATTTTCTATAGCAAAATTGTCACTTACAGCGTCAGGTTCGACAAGTGTGGTATGGTTGACAAAATCAACTCGTTTAGTTCTGCTGCAACCGAACCCAAACAAAACCCAACCTAAAGCGCATAAGATTGCCACAGGCTGTGCCTTAGTTCCCTTGCGTCAATACCTATAATTATCATTGGTTTTACGTCCTCATAACAAAATTCGACAGCTATGTCCGACAGGTACGGGTACTTTCGCACGCTATCGTAGTGCGCAGCCTGTCGTGCAGCGCCTAGGCCGGCGACAGACCTAGCTCTCTTGATAGTATGCACTTCGGACGAGTGACGACCCTGTATTGTAAAATCAACATACTGTACGTTGACATCCTTCCCTAGACCACCTACACAGTCTATATGAATCCGTTTCTCTGGGCCTTGGCAGCCAATTTTTTTTGTAATCTCAGAGTCAACGAACGTGGCAGATGATCCGTCGTCAAGCATCGCATAGCAGCTGACGGATCCAGAGGGTCCCGACACGATCACGGGAACGACCTTTAGCAAGGGCCGAGCAGAAGGTTCAGCTAGTGACGAGGAAGTTGCATGTGTCATAAATTCATGCTCCGGATCAACAGACGATGGCGCCGCGGGCGCGCTGCAGGTTGAGGGCGCAGACTCGCTGGATGTCGACGGCGCAGGCTCGTCGTCGTTGTCGACATCCACGTCGACGTGCGCGGTCACAGTACGCTCGAATTTCGCGCCGTGTAATAAAACATGATGACGCATGACGCAGCCTTCCTTGCTACAAACTTTTTTTAAACATGAAGTTTTATTTTTGTGCCAACCCTTCTTTAAGCATCTATGACATATTTTATTTTTCTTTATAAACTGCCACCTATCATTTAAAGTCTTTTTGACAAATTTCTCACAAACCGTCAAATCGTGAGTTTGTTTACAAAGTAAACAATTTTTATCATTAGAAATCGAAGAAAATGTCGATGTCGAAAGAATGATATATTTATTGTGATGGTTATTTTCAGCGATAACATTTACTTTGTCCCTATATCCCCCGCTCGGACGTGTAGGGTTGGGTGGCAAAGAATCAAACGCTCCGCCAAACCTACACTGCAAATCTACCTCACGGGAGAGGAAATCTGCAAACATTTCTATTTTTGCCTGCGACCCATCACACGAATGAGCGTAATCTAGCCACCGTGGCCGCAACAGCGGAGGTAACTTGCTCCACAATGATTGGAAAAGTTCGGGCGAACGTAAGTGGTCCGGCTGATTTAACAAGCGGATCACTTCTACGCAGTTGCGTACACGGCCGGCGAAAATAACTAGATCTTTGCTGTCATAGCCTACCTTCGGCAATGCACGTACCGCCGCCACTTCATGCATCACAACAAGCTCGGGGCGGCCGAAGCGCGCGTCGAGCGCCGCCAAGACTGCCTCGGGAGCGCGGGCCGCCGCCAGCAGTCCCGCCACGGCGTCGCGCGCCGCCCCGCGTAGGGCGCACGACAGCCTAGCTAAATTATCGGTGGCCGAACAGTTTCGAGCTGAATTTTCGTAAACTCTTTTTAAAGCTAACCAATCTAAATACGATTTACCATCGAAAGTTGGTAGAACATCTGCCTTCGTTATATGAGGTTGGGGTAGAGTCCTAGTTAGCAACGTTTCGAGAGTGTTGACTAAGCGCGTCACTCCTCCGTCTTCAGGGCGATTCTGAGTGTGAGAGGGATTATTCGCAGCAGCGTCAGGGCCGCGCGGCGCTCTCATACCTCTTGATTCACATCCAGTCGTAGTGCCGACGTACCTGAAAGGTGGGTTAGCATCTTGGTCATCAGGGTTAACACAACTAACTATGTCATTATCTACCCATTCTCGCACACTAGCACGACTACGTGTGCCACGGCTGCCACGTTGGCTGCCTTCCGCCTGTATGGCGGCTAATTCAGCCTGCAATTGAGCCTCAGCGACGTGTCGCTCGCGCTCTGCGGCTTGACGCTCACGCTCCACAGCTTGGCGCTCACGCTCCACAGCTTGGCGCTCACGCTCCTTCTCTATGTCAGCCAAACGGCGCACATGCTGTGCCTGTGCCGCCAGCTGGCGCGCCACGATGGTGGCGGAGGAACGCGAGGTAGCGGCGCTGGACGGGCGGGAAGGTGCCGGCGGCGCGCCCGCAACCAAGGGCGCAGCGCGAGGGGGCGAGCCCGCGATCTCTTTCGCGGACGGGGCAGCCTCCCCCAGCGCAACCGTCACACCGTCTCCCACACAAAGCGCCTTTGCCTTTGCGTGTTTTGCGCGTGTTTCCATTGTATTTCACAGTCGAAGGACCACAATATTACGAACTTAATGAAAATGCACTGGTTTAGGGAAACACTATAATTGCAAACTGACAATACGTCAAAAAACCAAAAGTACAGCTTATAAAGGATAAAAACATAGACAATAAAATAATATGAAAAAAGGATGTGCATCTTGCACAATTATGATATACCTATTTAAACTTTTGTGTTAACGAAATGAATTTTCTGCTCCTGAAGTGCAACAACCTTTAAATTATGATAATTTAGCATTGCTATAGGTACTTTGCATAGTATGCCGTAGGAAATTAAGGATCAAAATAATTGTGGTTCAAGAAAGTGTTCTCTAGGTGTAAATGTTTTACTTGGGTTTATTGACAAGGTGCCTTTCTTCTTTTCTTTATCTTTTTTAGTTATTGTTAACATCTACGTTATCCATCTTTGTTGCTTAATTTAGAAAACTCTTTTTATTTGAAAGGATCTAGTAACTAAAGTAGACCAACTCTTATTACTGTTCTCATATCTTGTTCTTAGAATCTGATTCAAGTTGCATTGAGTGACGTTAACAGAACGTTTCAAATGAGAAAATGGTATAGTAGACCTAAAACTATAACATCATGTAACAACCTACCAACGCAAAAAAATATGTCAAAGACGGGGATGACGGGGGGATCTTGATAATTGTAATAGTTTAATTTATATAGCATTATTTTGACATATAGGTACTGTACTTTCTAATAATTATGTAATCCCCTGTTCCCCTGTTCCCCTGGATGTTTTATAGAATAAGGCAAGTGCTTATTACCTAATAACTAACATTAAATGCCCTACCAGGGTGTCATGTATCAACTACCTACAATTAACATCCTCTGTAATAAACATGCCTTGTAATGTTGAATAAATAAATGAATGAATGAAGGGTTGCCCAAGTTTTTACAATAACTATGTCATGTAATTCTACCTAAGCTCCTTTAATACGACACCAAGTCACGAAATCAATTCTGACATTTCAGAGTCTCACACATAATACCCCGTGTCGTCATCTTTCGACAAACACACTCAGGATCTTGCGATCCCAATTTTATTCTACAACCCGGAAAGGATAAGCCCCTACACGCGAGAATCGGATTTCTTACTGAATTAGCCTCTCTCCCTTATTCATCCCAGTTTCACCAAAGGTGAGTAATTTCTAATAATATTTCAAGAACGTATTTTTCAGCTGTCATACTATATTGGCTCAAATGACTCACATTAAAGGTATAGGAAGCCTGTAAAATCTTTAACTAATAGAATGGCTGATATTTTTATAAATAGGTTAATTTGCTTTTCACACAGAAAATTAAATGTAAATGTAAACGTATTATATCGTCCAGGTACCTATATTATTTGACGTTGCGGAATTTATTTTGCTTCGTTTTCACGGGAAGCGCAAAAAATACAGAGAAAACACGTTTGTTGTATGGGACTCTTTAAATTTATTTCTAAATTTTTTTTTGAAATATACTAATAGACCTGACATACGTCGTCTTGCCAAAAACGACTTTATTTGGAAAAATAAAAATCGGGTTTTTACTTTTTTTTAGGCAATTTTTCCAAATTTTCTCTGCATAAGAACCATTCCCTAATTTCAAGGAAATCATACCTCATAAAAAATAATACGTAAAGTCTAACGGCAGTTCAGCAGTTTTTCGCTTAGCAGGTACCACATTTGGCGATTCATTTTTATTCAGATAGATAGATTATGTTTGAAAAGCATTAAGGTTAAAGTGTTGAGCGAAAAAAACGTTTCTATGGCAGGCGGACAGACGTTTTCGAATTGTCTACGTTTGGTACCTGAGTACGGGACCTTAAGAACTAAGATAATTGGGATATATCGCAGCAAAATACTGTTTTAAGCAGATTCCCATAATTTGCCTGAAAAATTGCAGTCCACATTTGTTTTGATATTTTCTCTACTGACGCACAAAATGCGTCGCCTTTGTTGCGAATAACGTCTACAAATTTCAAGTTACAACGCGAGGCTACGCTTCAGCGGGCAGCACTTAAAAGGACTCTCGATTTAATAACAACATGACTTAGAAACAAGTCGCACGGAAAATGGAAGAGATTTTCCTTATAACGGTTCATAAAAGTTTAACATTAATATAAATTGCTTACAACAAAAAATACAAGTTGCCGTAGAGGAACGACGCCTGTGGCTATCATTTACTAGGAGAGGTTGAATGGCGGGTTGAATAGTTTAGTGTTTCGCTAGGCTATCAATTTTGGGTGTCTTGACTGGGGATTAAGTCAAGCGGGGCTCGTCAATTGTACGGACCTAAACAATGTCTTCGCTGATGTTGTTATTTCCGGATTGCGTACACAGGCTTTACCTATAAGATCTTAATCACCGTATGATTATGAACACCGTTAGATTATAAACGGTCGATAAATTGTTAACCGCTCCATACCACTTACAATATAACGTATTAATTTTCGACAGACCTACTATCGAAAATTAAAACGTTATATTGTATTATATACTAGAAGAAGCCTGCAACTTCGTACGCGTATTTTTTATAGCGTAGTCGAGTAAAAAGTGTCTCTGGATGTCCAGCTATCCTTGTACCAAACTTAGTTAAAATCCGTCCAGCCGTTTCGGCTTGATGAGAGGACAAAATTATGAAAACAGATGGTGCCAGGCATGGCGCCGCGCGCCCATACAAAACAAATGACGATCCTGCATGGCCCCTATCCATAGAAAACTGATTCTTAATACAAAACAAGAATGTTATAATAGTAGGCCCTTGCATCTATATCGCAGATGATTTATGGTTTAGTTAGCACCGTTGTTGGTGTTTAAATTAACCGATACAAGATCAACATGTTTCTAACAGGCCTGACAAGAGGACGTTTGCTACAAGTGATACAGGGGACACAGGGGGTGGTGGTGCGTTTTACCAGTTTTGGTGGACAATATGAAAGACGGTCGTATAATAATATTTATAATAACTATTCTAATTCGAATTCAAGTGTTATTATTTTTATCGAAGCGTCTGCAGTTTCGCTTAAATTTCTTTCGTATATCCGGATGTTCGGATTTCCGATTGTTTTTACCTAGAGACCGCATTTATTAACCGATTCACATGAAATTTTGTCTTCGATTTTGGACGATTTTTTCAAATGTCAGAGACATGGGGTTGAAAACGTAAAAAGTGAAAAATTACAAGAATTTCGAAACAAACTCACAGCAAGGTTACAGAGCCACTAGTATTAGCATTTGTTTTAGTAGGTAATATTTCTAAACGCAGTGCGTTCTCAAATTTAAAAACAGTCAGCATTATCTTATCTTATTATGAAGGGGTCCTTGCGGATACACTTCGCCCCCCCAATGGGATCTTTTATGTAATTACCCCTGTCGCGCCTATTCAAAGGATTGTTCCACAACCATCATATTATATCGGATGATGGAACCAGTTGGTAGTGCCTGGAATTCCTTCGGTTCTGGGTAACCAATACCGATTCCTTCATTCTAAGTCTGGCGAGGGCATGACATCCACACAGTATGTGCAACAGTCAGCATTACCTACAAACAACAAGAGAAGTAAACGTACGTTTTCATTGTTTCAGAATATTGTCTATGCCACAATCACTACCAATAAAATAAAACATGTTCGAACCAAAACCTCGGACTATAAATTAAATTCACGTATAGGCGTATGTATAAAATGTAATAGGCAAGGATTTTAATTCATCCCTCTGTCGATAGCATCCCAATTACGGAGGCAATAAATTTGTTGCCGGAAGATAAGCCCCACATGTTGGCAGGCTAAATACATAAATCGCATTTTCATAAAATAATGATCAATATGCAGAATTACATGATCTAATTTGCCGCGTTCCGCGTCATCATAAACGTACGCTCAATTCAGGAAATAAAGTAAATAATCCTAATCTTACTAGAGCAGAAATAAATGCACATACTAGAAATGTATATGAATTATGATACACCGAGTTCTTACCAACATAATAATTCGGGCATTTTAACATTGTTTTTTTAGTACATTTCAATGAATATTAATAGGTTTCACAAAAATAGAGTCACGGTCATCTAAAGCCGAATTTGTCATAAATTGTTTAAAGGCCATACGTCGTGACGTGAAGAGTAAATTGACGATATACTTATTTCAAAACTGATTTGTAATCTTAGTTGACACAATGTAGCGCAATGGAAAGTGAATACTAGCCCGAACATAATGTAAGGATGGCTACGTTACACACAAACTGCCGTTTCAATACACGTCAACTGCAGTAGAACTGCTGAACTGAACACTTTTGCAGACTGTATGCAGCTTAATTTTTATTCGTCGTTTAGGTTGTTTTATCTGTATTTATTTATATACATAATTATATGTAATACTCGTATATAGGAAATTTAATCAAGTACCTTTTTCGCTCTTGTCACAATGACAATAAGTTTCAAACAGGTACGCCTTTCAGCTTCCTTGCACCACCCACAATTTATCTGCTTTGTCCGACGGTTGATTGATAAAGAATAATGGCATCGGCATAGGCATTAAGTCCGCTTTTTGTGGGTTTTTTGGGCAATAAAGACAATAAATAAACAAATTATGCCCAGTTTAGCAGCAAATATCTCCAGAATACCGAAATAATCAAAGAAGTACTTATTTCGGATTGTCTCGTACCATTTACGACATGCAGGAAGTCGCAAGTCCACATCGGAAAAGACGTTCGGAAATTGTCACAACTCCCCACAGTAATTTCCCGTACAGCCCTGCTAGCTCTAAATAGGTGCCGGATTTAATATATCTCTCTGTGCTACGGTGTTCCGGATATATCACTTTGATTGAAACATAGAAAGAATATATCTTGCTTTGCACATATTGGAATTATTTGTTAGTTTATTCAAAAATTAGATGTATACATAGGTAGATTAAAGTACAATAAAACTAAACCTAAAAATTAAACTAAACAAGAACACACTAAAATTAAACTAAATCTAAAAATGGCCCCTGCGGCAAGGTGCCGAAGATGCTGGCGGCATTTCCTCGCTAAATCGCCAAACTGATTCTTTGAGCGAGCAAACCGCCAGCTCTCCGGTCACTAGTTACATCAATAAGCCTCTTCGAGATATCTTTGAAGAGGCTTAATGCGCTGGGGCCCCACGGACCCAGGGTCTCGACGCCAAAAGGTAGGAAATTGTACTCAGCGCCAAGACCACTATACTTATTTCGTTTTATACCTTCGGCCGCTTCTGCCGCTGCTCCGGACCTAATTGAGGATCGGTGGAGATGTGACGGGGCCAGTGTGTCCACACAGGTTGCATCCCACACAAGCACCCGTCCCTTACTCGTACTCCAAGGAATCAAAGACATTCCCTCCGGTCTCTTGCCATATCGTCTCTTGAGATGCCGGTCGGCTCTAAAAGGGCCGGCACATTGATTGACGCAAGAGACCGGCGGATGATGTCGTTCAGAGCAGCATGTCTTGAAAAGCGGCCAGCACTGCTCTGGCAGGAGAGTCCGTGGTGACCCAGCCTGTCAACGTCTTTGCCGCAGGGGCGTCGGTGTGGGGCGCAGACCGGGACCCCGAGACGGAGACAAACTGTAAGTCGGACGGTATTGGGTTCTAGAAAAGTTCCAGTACTCTCATTGGAATTGAATTTATACTTAAAATGTTATACTTTGCCTTGAACTACTAAAGCTTGATAAAGATTGATATTTGAGTGAAAACTAGTCAATGAATGTCTGAAGTCAATCAATTTTAGTAAGAAAAACATGATTTCTCAAATATGTGCTAAAATATGTTGCGTATCCTTTGAGTTACAAAAATAACATACTTTAATAACTTTGTAGCTTTTTGGAAATTATCATACAGATATTGTACTGTGGTAAATTATGCTTACCCATTTCCTGTCAAATCTGGAGGAAAAGAAGTATAACATTGAGTAAAGTACAATTAGGCCCTTAGATTTTAAATCTACTTAGATTTTTTTGGGTTAAATTTTTACTGACCCTATAAATTTTCTTCTGACCTACGAATCCAACTATATCCAATAGAAAATACAGAGTCCTGCATTGAACGGAGGACCGATAAATGAAATTTTTTACATTTTTATTATCCCATTACCTACAAACGGTAGTTCTCTTATTTTGAACGGTTGCAGAGTGAAGTTATCTTCAGATCTCGGCAATTCATTCCCCACAAATTGGCCATTCATCCTCACATAAGCGTGAGTTATTGAGGTACTACGGTCTTCTAGATAAACATCTTAAGCCGTAACGCGGTATTAAACTCGTAACAAAAATTTAATTTTCTTCCCCTCGAACCATTATGTTAATAGTGGCGTTTACATATTAAAATTAGCTTTCAGATTTATTGTTTTTTTTTTAACTACAACCTGGTCCCGATATGGTACGCTATGGTACTCTGGCTCCTATTTACTTAATAGCAGAATATTACATGGATTGTTAAATAAAATGTATTGTTATTCAAAAATTTACTTCACTTCATTGAGTATCCCTAATAGTAAGTGGACATCGTCAGACACTTAATTGGTTTGGTCAAGATATATTTAATTATGTAAGTGTGCATCATTGTATAAGAAAAATGCGACAAAATAGTTTAGCCCAGCGCCTCCAAATCGAGAGGATTGGAGGCGTCTGATAGAATAACGAGGGTCACATCAGGCACAGTAAACAAACAGCAACAGGCACATCTGAACCGATTAGCTATTTATGAGTAATAATTATGAGCCCTCGGGAAGGACATACGATAGTTTTTATCCGAAAATCATCCCTTAAGGTGGTGAAAAGGGGGTAGAAGTTTGTATGGGGAATCAATGATTAGATTAAATTTTCTATTGAGGTAGTGCGAGTGCCGGGGTTAGGTTTTATTACGGAAACCATCTATTGACGGGGTGAAAAGGAGGGATGAAGTGTTATAATCTGTGAATATTAAGATGAGGTAAAATGAAATAAGGTGAGTTGAATTAGCTTAGATAAAACAAGATAAATTAGGATAAGATAAGGTAAGATTTGTGTACAATTGAATGTTCGCCAAGTTCAATTATAAATGGGAGTTTTTATCCCTTATGGCGATCGACTAATTCTAGTCAGACGAAGTCGCGGGCAGAAGCTAGTACGTCATATATAACGTACTATGTACGTTACCACTATTTAGTCATAGAGTAAAAACACAACGAGTGCAAGTGAGGCCCGGTAGAACAATGCGGCCCGCGGTTTATTGTTAGCAATACAATACTCTATTGACGTCAAACCTTTCACGGGAAAGCGTAGGTGCCGCGGTGTATCTACTGGTATGTGATATTACTTAGTACATGATATGAGCAAGAATTTTATTAAATTATGGGTATCCCCATATGTTTGATGGGAATGGAACCTTAATATAGCCACATAGCGCTGTTAAGATTTTCCATGAAACCGTAAAGCAAGAAGAGTTTGTAATTTTATATTTTTTAACCATCTTCATAAATAGATTATTTTCAATTCATCGGGATGTTTTGTTTTTTTTTTTGTATGTCTTAGCCGATTAAGGCTGAAAATTAGGTTGTTTATATTTGTATCGTTTGATTGTACAAGACTAATGTCGATTATTTCACCTCTAGAAGTCTATAATTTAAGGATGAAAGCTCTGATAAACTCGACCGCACGTTGATATGACCCCTAAACTCTTTTTAAATTTAAACCATTAATACAAAGATCAAAGCTTAAAGAAAAAATTAAAAAGGAGCTACCTGGTAGAAGGGACCGGGAATCGAACCCGGTACCTCTGGATTACCGGTCCAGCGCGTTAACCACTTCGCTACCCTAGCTAGGGTAGCGAAGTGGTTAACGCGCTGGACCGCTTCAGGTAGACCTGACGAATTTTTCCTTTACGTTTTGTGTGTCGTTTTTTTTAAGTTCCTTAAATTTCGTAAAGATTGGTAAAATTTTGGAGGTAACTAGAAACAGACGAGCACCAAACCTCTTTGTATGGAAAAATGAGCAGTCGTTTTTTCTTTTGATACTCGTAGTGGCCACCGATGTCATTAGTACCGTCAAAGCTAAATGTTTAAAATGAAGCGAGACATTGAAAAGTTAAATGGTTCAGGCCGGGTTTTAACCTTCGTCTCTTACGGCTTTCCGGACAAACACGGACGCCTATTGGACCACTGTACGTTGAATTAAATTTTTCAACCAGATGCTGCAGTGGCAGAATGGTGGTGCCGATCATGAACTCTGAATCTTTACGGTAGATGGCGCTAAGACATACAAGAAGAGTGACTGGATGGACAATTCAATGGCTCTCGCATCAGGTTTAGTGGTCCAATTAGGTAGGACGCCCGTGTTGGCCCGGAAAGCCGTTGACGCAGGTTCGAACCCTGCCTGAACCATTAAACTTTTAAAAAAATAAATAATTTTTTTTCGGTTCATCATAAACATTTGGTTTACGCTAGCAGACGTCACTGGTTTAATAAACATAACCGTGAAAGCTTTTCTTATTGTATTGGAATGTGTATCTGAAACTGCTAAACTAATCTCTCGAAAAATATTTTCGCTCCGAAGTACTCACCCAAGACGAGCTAGGTAGCAGTTGACCTTAATTCTGTAGCAACTAAGCTATAGCTTAGCTTGGGGAGTGGTTCCGAGATGCGTTTGATCTTAAATCAATACCTATCGTGTGTGCCTGATAGCTCGTTCGAGATGAGAACACTCGATGTCAGTGGAGACAGCCTCCTCTTATCACTAAGATCGCCTTCATAATACCATAAATGACATTCACACGTGATTAACTTTAATGTGTCATTCGACAACAAGTTGCCTTGGGTATTATATATATCCGCCAAAATCAAAGTTACTTCTAAATCTTCAAATAGTAATAAATTGTTACCAGTATTATAAAATATAAATAGAAATTTCTGTGAAAAAACAAAGTGAAATTTGGAGGTCATTAGATAAAAAAAGTATAATATTTTATTTTGTGTATGTTTGCGCTTGGACTCATCGGCCTAAACTGCAGGACTGATTTCAACCATTGTCGGTACACGAGAAGCTGGGTATCGTTAGATGATTATAAAATACTGTTTCTAACCTGCCCCAGTTCAATGCTTTCGTAAAATTACCTAAGTGTGTAAGCTCTTCGCTGAGACGATCTAACTACGTATGATGGTGCTTTTATAACCAGACCTTTCACACCAGATTATGGCACTTTTATTCTTCAAGAAACTTATCCTCATTTCAATATTACAAAACTGTAAAAGATACTCCAAAACAAATTATTTTCACACAATCTTGAAAGTTTGTCCAAAGTTGAATAAAGTCAGCCCCTATTCATCGAATAAAAGTTTTGTTGTGTCTACAGAATAGTTTCGAATTCAGGCATTTTCCAAACTTGTAATACCGACCCTTGCCGTCCGGTATGACATGTACACGAATGTTAGTTGTTTCGTAAGCCTTGTAATATTAATTGATGCAACTGTTAAATAATGAGAGGTCTTAAAACACGAGGGCTGTTTTATGAAACGAGCTAAACTTGTTATAGTAATTTAATTATTTAACAATATGGTTGTAGATAAAATATCACGTAATCCAGACATTCCTATTATTTCACTGGATACATCTTCTTATTTGAAGAGTACACGGACAAAATGCTTCGTTAAAAAATATTTCACAAGAAAATAACAATACAAGCAGTTTCTTTCAATTATCTTCTTTCAGCAGAAACAAAGGATATCTGGTAACATGTTATGTTCAGTAGCTGTTCCTAGGAACGTCTCTAGACCCCAGGCAGTAATTTTGTGAGTACTGAGCCTAAAGCCAGGTGCAGATGGGTGTACCATGTAGTGTACCTAATGTATAATAAATAAATAAAATAACGAGAATTCTGTGTGTAACCATGTCAGGCACCTGGTTCAACATTTCTTTTTTTTCGGACACAAAGGTGTTCGCAGTGCCGCCCACACTTTTGATCCTCTTTATCCCTCTTTATCCCTCTTTATCCCTCTTTATACTGAACATAAGCCTCGCCTATCCCCCATACTCCCGCGACGCTCATGAGATCATCTGTCCACTTAGTCGGGTTCCGTCCTACGCTGCGTTTTCCGTTGTCTTATCCGTTGTAGCCACTACAGGACTAAGGCCCCAACGGCCATCTGTTCTTCGGGCTACAGAGCCCGCCCCTTAACATTCTAATCTTGCAATCCTGTGAGCTCTGTCGATTCATTTCTTCTGAGGATTCTGATTCTATCACGCAGAGAACGAAATGAGAATGAGTTGATGCTCTGTTCCTCGTAATGCATTAACACGTTGCAGCCGTGTGGCCTCGGCTTAGTGAGAAGATGCCGGCCGAATATTTCTCCGAGTGTGGGCTATTATTTATTTCTTCTGAAGCAAACATCCTGCGGAAAAAATATCCTATCTTAATTAGGAATAATGATTAGGGGAAAAACTACATGTGAAATGTGAAAAGTATGTGCAATTATGTTTTCTGAATATAGATTTTTGGGCCTATTACAAATCATTTGTAGTTGTTAAGACAAAAAATCCACATTAGAAATAAAAATAGGGACGTTCCTATAAAAAAAATATATTAGTCCGTAATTTTCCAGGATTAATAAATTGTTCCTTTTATTCGGGTCAAAAGTACCCACTACGTTTAGCGAACATGTATGGCACTGTCGACACTTGATACTCAAGACAAGTATTAGTGAGGTCAATGGCTGGACAATCACTTTTACCGACTACGGCAAAGCCAAAGAGAAGGCTTATAAGTTTAGCAGTCTATGTATGCATGTATGTATGTATATTTATATGTGTGTTCCACCATAGATAGCGCGAAAACTACTCAACCGATTTTTAACAAAAAATATTATGTCGACGTCAATGAAGCGAAAGGATGTTTACTGATGACATCTGTTCGAGTTACTAAAAATACTTAAATCACGGTAAGTGAGCCCAGAACCTTTGAAGAGTTCCCTTGATTTCTCCAGGATCTTATCACCAAATCCTAACCCCATGACAAACGGGCCAATTACAAAGAATCCTTTCAAATAGAAAAAAATAATTTCCGTTTTTAGCCGTCGCGCGGCTTATAAAACATATTTTAATGCTTTCTTTTGAATTATGGTGTTCATTTGCTCCACCTACTTGTATTATGTACCTACTCACAATAAAGCGTTCAGTGACATTCTCCGCGCACTTAGGGTGGTAGGGGATTTTGTAACAACAAATTTATATTTTTTTATATGCACCATAAGATACCTTCTCCATTATACTATAATCTAGTCTTTACGAGTTCTTAATTGTGATGACTATAACAACTTCCTACTTATTGTATAGGTCTAGAATCCATTTCGAATTGTCCTACTATAACTTATTTAAGGGATGCATACCATTTTTCCAGAATAAATTATAATTCGCAATCCGTGGCATCATTTAAGGAAAAGTTAAAAGGGTTATGGCTTCTAGACCCCTAATTTCGCCGAGTGCTGTATTTATTGTTAAAATTGAATACTTATTATTATTATTATTATATATATATATTAGTTTGTTTTATATTATAATATTTATATTCATAATGTGTAAGTTTATGTAGGTATATTTAAGAGTTTGTCTTTTTTTTTTGCGTAAGCATTTAGTGTCTCTGTGCATTTTTTATAGTTTTGCCTATCTTCTTGGATCTTCTCTGTTCTCTCTCATTTGCTCAAAGGTTAACTGGAAGAAATCCCTTACAGGGATAAGTTCGCCTTTGTACATATCATTAGTTTAATGTCCTTGCTATGTTTATGTATATTTTAATGTACAATAAAGAGTTTACATACATACATACATACATACATAATAACAAAATTATTTCATTTTGTCAAAAATGAAAACTTAAGATTAATTAAATTTGTAATAAAATCTTATAGGTTCTGTAACTTCAACCTATTTATAGATTAGTAATGAAGTGTAGTTTCATTTTGTACATAACCACTTGACTACTAAACATTCTGGAATAAGGACAGGCAATTCCTAGAACTAAATTATCTTTCATCACAGAATCCTAATATTATTTGGATTGGTTCACATACAGATCTTTATTGTTACATAGAGTAATCTAGTAAAACTATACCTAACTATGGACTGGATGAATTTTATATTTCTTATAGAATTAAATAAATTTTAATAAGAGTAAAATATCCCATATTTAATCATGCTATAGGAACTGAAGATATTTTTGAAGGCTAAGACATTGAAAGTAATAATTTTATATTTTGAGGATAGATAACATTAAGTTAAGTTAGAAATTTAATTTAGTACAAAGAACCAAGGTAGCAGTAGGATAGGACAAGCTTGCATTAAATAAGTAAGAGAATACACATTTATTTGGTAATACATAGTAGCATAGCACAGTATATAGGTACAGAGGCACTTAGCGACACATCACGGTTAAATATCTCTTAAAAGAAACTGAGTTACTACTTCAACGTTGGGTCCTATACAATCTAGACTTTCACACGGTTATACCGATCACATTTTAGGCCATTAGTTATTAAGAAATGTTCAAGCTCAATTGTTATGAATTATGAAGATCCTTTCATATTTAGGTTTGTTTAGTTGTAGGTTCTGGAAGGCTAGGTAGTTGTTGAAGGGTTTCCCTAGGGCTTCGTTGTAGGAGTAGAGTTTGGTGAGGAGGGTGACGCAGGCGGAGGACCAGGAGGTTTATTTAGTTAGTGCTTCATAGATACATTACAACAAGCCCACCTAAATCTCAAATAAACAACACTGTGTGTGTGTGTGTGTGTGTTTGTGTGTGTGTGTGTGTGTGTCAGTTCCATCTTATAACAAACTGTACTTTAATTTGCCATGACACAACTTTCGCAACTTCAAAGTGAAATTATATGCCCTCGTACCAGTTAAATTCCCGAAAACGTTTCATTTTACTTGGAACGCCTCATAGTTAATCAAGTTATTTAACTGAGGAACTTCAGTTTTAGAAGTTTCTTCAGCTTCCTACAACTAGATGGCACATGCCGCGTTCCATTCACAACGTCTTTCATGAGAAATCTAAAATTTTAATGTGTAATACACTACACTACACTTTTTATCAAAATTTATTCATTTTTAATATCGTAATAAATGGTAATTTATAAATCACTTTTTCTTACCCGTAATTGAGTAATGCGTGTCTTAAACATCTGTTGATACTTAGTTACCTAAAAGTTGTTGAAATTGGTCCCACCGTTTACTTAGATGTGATGAATGCATTAAAACACATACTTCATACCTACTACGTACGTACGTATGGTACCTACATTATTGTATTTTGGGTTACCTTTAACTACTGTTGATAACAATTAATAAACATTATTATTATACTTACGAGAAAACCAGTAGGTACAGTTTCCATACAAAAATTCGAAGAAAGACGGTTATGTAGATAGAAACATACAAACAAGCAAGCAGAGTACATACCAATGGAATAATATCCATAATTATCTCATGGCAGATAAGTAATATCTTTGTAACCTTATGAAACAGTGATAAACTCATTCCACACGCTCTTATAGATAACATGTGGCTGACCCGTGGCTTCACTCGTGGCTCGTGGGAAAATGCAAGTTTGAAGTAGAACTTTGAAGTTTGATAGTACTGCTTCTTTGGTATCAGACAACACAAACTCCACCAAAACCGATCAACTGGAAATGACGTATATTCGGCTTACCCTAGGGTGAAACCTATGGAGAGCATTGTAGTTAGGCTTTCACCGTATCTCCTTCCTGACATCTGCAAGGCTTTCAATACTATATAAGAAATTTTCATGAGTACACAATTCAACATGACGACCCCAAGAACGACATTTTTGAATCACTTATTTCGTGAAACACGCATCCTTTGGTTCATTGCTCTTATCTCACTCATACCTGCTTCTACGATATATTGGAAAATGAAAACAAAAAGAAAATGTGGTATCAGAAACGACTATAATTTTACTAATTTCAATCAAATTGTCGTCAATGTACAGACATACGAGTACATACTTTACAACTTTGTTAGTGTGTAGAATTAATTCAACAAACAAGATGACAGAGATAACACAACAGTGATCTAACATAAACAAACATTCTGATTGGCGGCATAATTAAAACAAAACGATCATAACAACATGATATAACAAAAAGGTAAAAATGGACGAGCCTAATATGAGGTAACTTTATGATATAATTTTATATGGCGTCTCCAACCAAGGAAACAACCAGTCATTAACGTCTATCGAGGAAAAAGGTCAAAATAAGAATAAGCCTTCCCGCCCACTCTGAGAATCATTTCCCTTATTAACCTTTTGACCCAACAGTTGTCATTGGAGTGCCCTCGGGCACTTTTGTTAGGGCTAAGGGCAACTAAGGGTCTAGTCACGGTACAGATTTCGTTTTCAATAACCATTCTATTTTAAGAGTCGAATGAAGTGCGAATCTATTGTGTTTCAAAAATATATTTATTGACTGAGCGACTGAAGTGTCGTTTCGGCTTGGCCCAAATTTCGTTCGTATACCTATCCGGTTGTTAGGATGTAGGGATGTCCAGACGCTTTCCGGCTGTTCTCGCCTAGAAGTCGCATGTCTCATCAGATTGTCATGAAATGTTGTAAATAGGTTTGATAAGTATAGTACACTCTTTGTCGATGCAGTTTTGCGAAATTTTTCAAAATGGCAGAGATATGGGGGTTGAAAACATAAAATTCAGTAATTCAGTAATTTCGAAACAAACTCTATGAGGATTACAGCTCACAGGGCCTCTATAAAATATTTGGTTACAGCATAACAATAAGATTTGTTGACTGAACTTAAGATAGCTTTCCTTAAAACAACAGACCAAGAAGTAAAAATAAACGTTGATACTAACGTCTCTGTCCCATAACAAACTGTTTTAATTCCATGAGTCTTATTCGAATAATATCGACATACGCATAGATTTTATAGCAGTCACAGTCATATAGCCATGATATAGACTATATCCACAGCAAAAAGCGGAACAGCTATAAATACCTAGGAAATTGACAAGATTTCATTTTACTAACCAGACTTTATCCGATAAAAAATTCAATATTACCACATCTTTATATTTCCAAAAATGTCCCAATTTATGATCCATTAAATCAATTCAATTCCAATTAAAATCCCTTTGAAACGATCGAACTTCGGTCTATATATAATGTATTTTGCTGTTCAAGGTGTCATTTAAAGATCACATTCTGGACAAATTTAATTAAAACATAAAATTTAGCTCATTGTATTGTACTGAGCTCCATGTCTAGATGCTTTGTAGTACTTGTAAAGGTAATTTCCTTTACGAGCGCCCAAATACGTGGAATCCTATTAGGGTACTTGACACATGTAATGAATAATTATAAAACGTATTGTTACATGTAGCTTATGATTCCTAGAACCAAAATAAGTAGTTACATTTCAATGAAAATTATTTAATAAATTAATATTATTTAAATAAGTTTTAGTTTTTTTTATCTGTGAGTCAAATGATCAAAACGACGCCATCTTGCTAATGACGTCACAGTGGCACAAACAAACAAACAGGTGCTGTCAAAAATCAAAACTGACAACTGACAAAACCGTTAGTAGTTTATGTTGTTACGATTGGATTCATCTTCTCACACATTTAATAAATTTTTGGTTTATAATTAATACTCCAGATCTTCAAAAATGGAAGAACATTATATCAAAGCAGACAGTGCTAACTTACCGAAAGTGGATTCTTACATGGTAGCCCACTTTTTTGGTACGAATCCCGACTTTTGTTCAGCTGAATTTAGGAATGTAAAAAGTGCACAGTAAGTATGAATAATCTGTTATTTGTTTATATATAATAAGATAGCCAATTCATTAGTTTCGTTACCAAATATATCACCTTGTATCATAGAATATCCTTTGTTTTAGATCTTCAAGAGAATCTTATGGCGATGATGCCATAGGTTATGTTCAGCTTCGACGTGAGGCGAGTTTGTGCACTGTTAAGTGTAAAGTGTGTCCGGAGCACAAAATAAGAAAACCACCATATGCCGTGACTATGGTTATTGATGAAAAGGAGAGCAAAGCTCAAACTGTGCAGTGCCATGATTGTCCAGCATCACAAGGGGGATGTAAACATGCTGTTGCATTTCTGATGTGGTCCCATCGGAGGAGTGAGGAGCCATCTTGTACTTCAACAGAATGTTATTGGAAAAAGTCTAGATTGGCCAAAGTAGGAAGTACATTAAAATATATGCCCATCAAAGAGATGCTCCATAAAACTAAATTTACTAAAAACCCCCAAGGTAAAGCAGTTTTATTAGAATTCTTAGAAGAAGGCAGAAGGAGAAAACTGGAGAATTCACAAATTTTGAAGCACCACTCTGGGTATGAAGTGAGAGGAATAAATATGCTCTCAATGCACTATTTGAGTAGTAAATATAATGAGGCTGCAGATTGTGACCAATTTTTAAAAAACATCGGCCATATTTTCAGCCGTGATCAATTAAATATGGTGGAGAAAGAGACACGAGACCAACATCAAAATGCTGCATGGCACGAATTAAGATATGCCCGAATAACTGCTTCAAAAGCTTTTGATGTCGCACGATGCAAAACTTCTGATGGCTCTTTAACTGCCTTGATAATGGGTGCAAAAATACCGGACACAGAGGCTATGAAAAGAGGAAGGAAATTAGAGGATAGTGTCAGAATTGTGATAGAGAAGCAGTTAGGAGCAGTCAGAAAATGCGGATTGCTCATATCTAAACAGTATCCTATGTTAGCCGGATCACCAGATGGCATTGTGAATGAAAAGATTGTTGAGATCAAGTGCCCAACATGTGACAAAAATTTCAAAAACTACATAAATAATGGTGCTATTACGCCCAAATATGAAACACAAGTACAACTGCAAATGTATTTGGCAAATTTGAAGATGTGCTATTTTTGTGTTGCTGATGCAAATTTTGAAAAAAATAGTCAAGTCACTATCATTCCAGTGCACTTTAACGAAACTTTAATAAATAGTGTCATCAGTAAAACTATTTCATTCTGGAAAAGTAACATTTATCCTGTACTATTTAAAAGTACTTCAATAAATAAAACAAATTAAAAAATCAATACTATATTTAATTATTGATATAAACTTACAGGATTTTCACCCATTATTATAATAAATCATGCACTCTTCAGTCTCTTTGAGACCATGAACGTAATATCACGTTTGAAATGTCGAGGTAATTAAATAAACACATTTTGATAACATTAAGCGTTTATTGTTTTATTGACACATTCAAACTATTTTAGGAACTCAATGGGAAGGAAATGTTCTGTGTCGGGCCCGTTTCGATGTTTGCGCTTACCTATTACCTACCCAATATACATTTTGTATATGTACTATTATGAGACGTCCGTCTTTGGTAAAAAATCCGTCGCTTACGGATAAAAATATGAAATAATTCTATGAAAAATTTGCGCAAAAATCGAAAATGTCTGACAGAATATACTACACATATATTTATATTCAGTTCCCAAAATGTTACGATTGGTTAATAATAATAATAATAATAATAATATGTGTATGAGGCAGTGGACCACAGTCCTTCGTCAACCAGGTGGCGGAGGCGGCCCCCTTGGCCCGCAGGACTTGATAAGGATTGAGAGAGGTATTTTCCAGGGTGACAGTTTGAGTCCTCTGTGGTTCTGCCTAGCCCTGAATCCCCTCAGCACTCTGCTGAAGGATTCAGGACTAGGTTGCCGGCTTCGAAGAGGAGGTGAGGTCATTTCTCATCTTCTGTACATGGATGATCTTAAGCTGTATGCACCAAAACGCCAGGATCTGGTGGAACTACTGGAAGTAACAGAAACCTTCAGTAGCGCCATCAAAATGGAGTTTGGTGTAGACAAATGTGCGGTCATGCATGTACAGCGGGGGAAAGTCGTAAATTCCGCGAACTTACAACTTTCTGAGACAATGTCCCTCAGGTCTATCTCCGAAGCTGAAACCTACAAGTACCTTGGTATGTCACAGTCATTGGGTATTGCGGACGGAGACATTAAGCAGGCGTTGAAGGAGCGTTTCTTTTGTCGCTTGACAAAAGTGCTTAACAGTCTTTTGTCCGGCGGTAATAAGGCGCGCGCCTTCAACGCTTGGGTGATGCCTCTGCTCACTTACTCCTTTGGCATACTAAGGTGGACTCAGACTGAGCTGGACGCCCAGGATACGAGGGTCCGTCAGCTGCTCACTACACATCGCATGAGGCACCCACGCTCGTCAGTTATGAGAATGTACATCCCGCGTAAGTGTGGGGGCCGTGGCTTTTTAAACGCCAAGGACCTCCATAACCGCGAGGTGTGCAGTCTTAGGGAGTATTTCCTAAACAACGAGTGTGGGATTCATCGCGATGTAGTAGCAGTTGACAAAGGCCTCACCTCTCTCTCCTTAGCAAACGAGAACTGGCGCAGACCAAAGGTGCTTAGCACCGATGACCGCAGGGCTGTATGGAAGAGCAAGGAGCTACACGGGCGGTTCTACAAGGCCCTTACGGGGCCCGATGTAGATCTGCTCGCGTCAGTGAACTGGCTACGCTTCGGGGATCTCTTCGGGGAAACCGAAGGTTTTGTCTGTGCAATTGCGGACGAAGTAATGATGACGAACAATTACCGGAGATATATCCTGAAGGACGGTACGGTCGACATTTGTCGGGCATGCCGCCGTCCCGGTGAGTCACTCAGGCATATAATCTCCGGTTGTTCTCATCTTGCTAACGGCGAGTACTTGCACAGACATAACCAAGTAGCCAGGATTATTCACCAGCAACTTGCTCTTCGATACGGTCTTGTGGGGTCTGAGGTGCCGTACTATAAGTACGCACCGTTGCCAGTTCTTGAGAATGGTCGTGCCACGCTCTATTGGGATCGATCTATCATCACGGACAGGACTATTGTAGCCAATAAGCCTGATATCGTGTTGGTAGATCGATCCAAGCGCCAGGCAGTGCTCATCGACATCACCATCCCGCATGACGAGAACCTCGTGAAGGCCGAGAAGGACAAACTCAGCAAGTACCTTGACTTGGCTCACGAGGTGACCGCCATGTGGGATGTTGACTCGACGATCATTGTCCCGATAGTCGTTTCGGCGAACGGTCTTATAGCGAAGAGTCTCGACAAACATCTTAAGAGACTCTCGCTAGATGGCTGGATCAAGGGCCAGATACAGAAGGCGGTACTCCTGGACACGGCGCGCATTGTCAGGAGGTTCCTCTCTCTGCAGCCCTAACCACCGGTAGCCTGGGCCTTGCCCCGCTGCCGGCGGCACCCTAGGTTAGGTTTTTTATAATATGTTTATATATTTTGTAATTTCTTTATTGTATTTTACTTTTTATATACAGATATTGTAAAAGCCTAGCCTAAGAATTAAAATAAATAAAGGAAATAATAATAATAACTTCTTTATTTCGGAATACTAGACTCCATAGTTTGGTTAGTTACATTCTTACTACTACGTTAGTAAGTATTTCACAAATTAAATTAAATTATTAAATTAAATTATCATAAGAAAGTCAATCAATAAATAAATAAATTACATAAAATTAAATCAAATTTAAATCAGTAATAATTAATTTTAAATAACGCCATATCTATATATTACTACACTAATCTAAAATAAGTGCCACCCCTTTAATCTGCTCAATCCAGTGTTTGAATATCGAGCAATCGTATTTCTCAGATATAACACTTAGAATCCTGTTGGAGCTTTGTCTGATTCGTCCCATAAGAGATGCAATCCTCTTTCTCAAGAGTGCTGGAAAGCCATCAGTTCGGGCTTCACAAAACATACCAGAGGCACTGCATCTCCAGGACAAGCCCAACAGTATTCTAAAGGCATTGTTATATTGAACCCTCAGGGCGCTGATTGATCGCTTAGTATATCTCACCCACAGGCTGCTCGAGTAGAAACTCTGACAGTATGCTCTAAATAGAGTTATTTTTACTTCAGTAGAGCATCGAGCGAACCTGCGGGCCAGCATATTTCCACGAACCGCCAGCGCCCTGCGTTCCCTCTCAATATCTAGGTCATCGCTTAGATCGGTGGTAATAATGTGACCGAGTTATTTAAACTTTTCTACCACTCTGAGAGGGACACCATTCAATGCAACAGAAGGTACATGATAGGGCTTAACCTTTCCCGCCTTAAATACCATTACCTCGCTCTTCTCGACATTATATGTAAGACCATGGGAATCGGCATAGGTCTCACATCTCTTCAACAGCTGTTCAAGCGCGCTGACAGCCGGCGCCAGCAGCACCATGTCATCGGCATAGCTGATGTTATTGACACTCACGCCATCTATGTAACATCCCGCATGCATGCTGCTAAGGCCGGCTATCAGCTCGTCCATGTATAAATTGAACAGCTTGGGAGACGTAATCCCCCCTTGCCGTACCCCACACTGGAGCCTATATTCAGCTGATAGCTCACCCGCCCATCTCACCTGATCCGACTGATTCAAGTACCAGTACTCGAGTACCCTAATACACTCGGTTGGCATGCCTGTTTCCCTCAATTTACGCCACAGAATGCTATAATTGACACGGTCAAAGGCCTTAGATAAGTCGAGGAAACAGGCATAGATCGGTGTTTTTCTTGCAGTGTAATACCCAACAGTATGCTTTACACACAGTATTGCACTTTCTGTCGACAGCCCCGCCCTGAATCCAAACTGGGCGTCATGTAGCTTCAGGTGCTTTTCAAGAAGTACGTTAAGCATACTGTCAAGTATTGTGGCGATCGTCGTGGCAAGTGAGATGGGTCGATAGTTGTTCTTATCCGAGAGAGCCCCCGTCTTATTCTTCACTATAGGGACAACAATAGTTTTCATCAGCGGTGCTGGTAAGTACGAGTGACACAGGCAAAGGTTGAGAAACATTGCCAACACTCTAGGCAGGTGAACGCCAGCATGCTTAAAGTGCTCGATGCTGAGGCCGTCGTGACCAGGCGACTTCCCTCTAAGCATTTTCTTGATCACCATCATCACATCTTTCGCTGTAAAATTGAAGCTCCGCCCGGTTAAGTTTTGGAGAAAGAAACAATTGAGAACGAAATCTCGATTTGCCAAACCTGGTTATGTTAAGTTTGGACTTTTGTACCTATCCGATGCCATCATTGTTACTATGTGCACACTTAACACGAACTGATAGTGTGGAAAAATTAGCAGAGGTCCTCAACCTTTTGAGCGCCAAAGACGGCAACTCACGTCGACGGAAAGCTGTGCCCCAGACGCCACGACGTCAGTTGCCGCTATACAATGCCATACTATCTGTTGTCAGCTTTGGCGTGTGGGACACAGTTTTCCAACGACGAGCTGTGCGGGGAAGAGGTACTCCTTGACAGCGGGCGTTAAAAGCCATTCCTACCTTGCATTATACAGTTCTAACGACGCGTTTGGCTCGGTTTGTAGACACCTGCCTACTGACCCGGCGGTCCCGGGTTCGAATCCCAGCCAGGGCAAATATTTGTGTGATGAAATCGAATATTTGTTCTTGGGTCATGGTTGTTCTATGTATTTAAGTATATATTTATCTATATAAGTACGTATATCGTCGTCTAGTACCCATAACACAAGCCTTCTTGAGCTTAATTTGGGACTAGATCGATTTGTGTGAGGTTGTCCGATATTTATTTATTGTTTGTTTATTTAATTATAGAGCCCTGTGTATTTATAAGTGCGCATGCGATAACAACACATTCATCCAAATATGTTACTAAATTAGAGTTTACCACAGAGTGGGGCTTCAACATTGAAAACTCCCTCAAACGTCTGATAACCCTCTCTATATGGATTCTTAAGCTAGCAACCTGTTTCGTTTTTCGAGCCTCAGCTTTGGACATCTTTGAAGTAGAAGATACACTAGGAGGCCTCACTAGATGAAATCCTTTTTGGAGTAACAACTGTTCAATATGTTTGAATCCCCTATCAGCTAATATATAGGAACCTGGTTCTAAATAATTTAAAAAATCACATTTTTCTGTCAATGCTACATCACTGGTTCGACCTGGAAAGCCAGGAGAAATGTAATTAATAATACCATCAGGCGTACCACTTATTAAATATTTCACTGTATTAGCCTTTTTGTAATCAGACCATGTTAGAGCCTGATGAACTGCATTTGAAGGTTTCTGGATCTCAATTTCAAGGCAGTCAATAATACAGTCTATTTTATAATATTTATGCCTGAAAGCCATTGGCAATTGTTGTATTACAAAGGTTTTTTTTGGTTTGATTATAAAATGGCTTAATATTCCAGCGATTAAAGGGGTACAATTTTTAAATATTTTAGATGCATAAGACACAGAAATACCAAAATGATCACCAAGTTCTGAAAATGTTTTGTCAAGTCTTATCTTTAGAAGACATAACAGAATGTCACGTTCTGAAATTTGTAATTTTTTTTTTATAATATCTACAAGGTACAAACAGTCCTCAGGTATGCCTATGTAGAATCTGGGTTTTCTCTTAATCAACTGCAATGTATTTTGGTACGCTATTTGAGATAACTCTTCCTCCTTATTTTTTAATCTTATTGCAGATATCTCTAACTCAAATTCTTTTTTAGCTTCTAAGTCGCTGCTGTCAGATGTAGACTTTAGTTGAGGAGATTGAACTGACGGGGAAGATAGATATTGCACTGATTGTAGGGATGGTGAGGAATGTTGTGATCCTACAGGTGTTTCGTCAGACTCTTCTGCAATAGGAAATAATAAATTCTGTCTCATTTTGATCTGTCTCAATTTGATTGGTGACGTTGCTTTTGTTGAAGTAACAGTGAACTTCTCTGTGGATGTGGCTTTGGTAGACATTTGATTAGAAGTTTGTGTGTTCTTGCTTCTATATTTTGATTTCATTAAAACCTGGACATATTGACTTAAATAAGTTGGACACGCTTGTACTGCTTTTGATTGAAATGTTGGAATTGGCTGCACTAAACTTTCAACTGCAAGATCTGAAAAAGATTAAAAATATATTAAAAAATTTGGAAAAATCGGTACTTATCTCAATCACATTTCCATTAAAAATGTTACAGCATCAGCACCTCTAGCTAGCACAACTGTGACATGTGACTCTTTCTCGCGCGAGAAATATTACATATCTCTTTCTTCACAGAACTGAGACGGTGACGGGCGTGCTTTGTCGCGCGACAAGAGTCGCTAAGCCTATTTGTGCTAGACGGGCTGTATAAGCGTTGAAGTGTTGGTATTAAGTTTTATTAACTTACCCATGTTACTTGTTTTGCCAATTATGCTGGGTACAGCTAAGTCTTCAATCTCGGTAGTTTGTATATTGCACATTAGCATTTCTTTTTGCTTTTTAGTTAATGGTGGTGTGCTCACGCCGGATGACACTCTCTTTCTTTGGTCTTGTTGACAAACAAACTTTGATGGCAAACAATGACGTTTCATTCGAATTTTGCCAACAGAACCCATAAGCTTGAACTCCATGTAATTTTCCATGTCATTCGGCAACTGTAAATGGGATTTATTAATAAAAAATACTTCGTATAAATTTCGTACGTTTGAAGTTTACCTAACCTTAAAAATTTAATAATAAATATGTACTTATTAACAAAATTATAATTAGGTATTTAGAGATATTAGTTTTGAAGCCCAATAAAATAATTTTTACTTACGTCAAAATGATCTTCGCAAAAATGCATTGAGTATTTTAAAGACAATGTTGTATGGTCGCGTCCTGCTAATTGCAACCATTTTTGGCGTAATTCCAACGTTTGCGGGCCATGAATAAACAGTTTTTCAGGCGTTTTGATTGTTGTACTTATACAAAAAGGCACTGCACATACTTTATATTTTTTATTAGCTTGTGAAAGCATTTTTTCTACGTGAGATACGATACGATTCTGATTCTGTTCTGATTCTGACTGACAAAAGGAAGAGGTTTTAGAGGTTATGTATGGAGTGGAGTGTAGAGGGAAGGAGTAGCATCTTTCATAGAAGAATATTAGAAAAACCGGCCAAGAGTATGTCGGGCCACGCTCAGTGTAGGGTTCCGTAGTTGCCCATCCTTCACGGTCGTAACGTTGATCAAGGTCGTAAACGCCAAAGTAACTGTACTTACTTATTACCTTCTGGAAGTTATCGATTATACGCGCCAGATTGAGCGAAATGTTTTAATACAGTGTGGCACTTAACTAATATCTAACTAGTGTGTAACGTTCGAAGTATAAGGACACCGCGCACCAGCACCTACGTCATTTTAAAGAGAATTATGTTTTTTTGCGATAACTCAAAAACGGCTTGACCTATTTTATTAAGTAGTATAATTTTCATTGAAAGTTATTATAAGGCCTCGTTTTCATTTCTGGAGCGAATATTTACAAAACTGTTGACTTTATCAAGAAATGATGTTTGAAGACCCCTATTATTTTTAAAAGACCTATTCAACGACACCCCACCACACGCTAATGTTGGAACAAAAAAAAAATTCATCCCCACTTTAGGTCTACGGGCGGTACCTACCCGACAAAAAGTGTTTTTCTTTTTAGTTTTTTTTACCGTTTTGTTGGCGTGACACATACACATACTCATACCAAATTTCAGCTTTCTAGTACTAATGATCACGGAGCTAAGCCGCGGACGGACAGACAGACCGACAGACGGAGATGGCGAAACTATAAGGGTTCCTAGTTGACTACGGAACCCTAAAAAAGTGTACGGCGGCAGCGGTAAATAGTCCCAAAAGGCTCCGGTAGCGCTAGCTGATTGGGAAAATTGAGCCAACTTAGAGTCTGTCAAGCGAGTCGCGCCCCTCGGGTATGGGGCTGATTATATATGTATCTCATAATATACCATACGAAAAAAAGAGATGGATATAATAAATCAGCCCCCTCCTAGGTGACACGATGCGTTTGACAAACTCTACCACCAGCAACACTTTTCACCGGACAATTTTTGAAATATAAAGATTCTGCTCCTTTCTTTTTACACCCCAGAGAAGAGGTTCAGCGGCTATTACACTTTCCTAAGTTAGTCAGTGACTAATTTAGTCATTACCTAATATAGGAAGGTGTAATATCCGCATTAGTCTGGTATGCCATTGTGACGTCACACTAAAATTATATCGCGTTTTGGCGCAAGCATGTGAGTGGTAACGAAAAAACACAAATTGTACAAAAACTAACGCAGTAAAAATTTTTTTCTTAGTTTTATATTTCAATTTACGATAAGCTTAATACATTTAAACCGGTTTTCAATTTTTGTCAATAACCCTATTTCCGTTTTGTTTATACGCATTATGTCCAGGTCACAGGGCCTGTACAATTTCATTGGGAGCGACCCACGTACTCGCCCATCCAATTAAAAAACTCTTGATTTGGAAGAAACCGAGAAACGTATACGTAATGTAGATAATGTCAGTGTTTCGTGAAGTTATCTGTACCTTAAGAATGAAGCCTGCAGAGAGCTAACTTCTTTTGTTTTTCGCAAAAGTCGTCTAAGAACTACTGTTGGTTGTTTCTGTAAAATGCGACGCTATTGGCCGTGGGGCATTGCGATTGCGACGAGACCCATCGACGCGTGCGACGACTCGACTACGAGCATGATATGCAGGACGCATACTTATTTTTGACACTACAAGTGACCTACTGAAATATGAAATGTTTAAAACCAAAATATAATAATGCTTTACTGCCCGCTACTTACGCGGCGTGAAAATCTCACTTCCTGGACAATGCAAAACGTAAAACTTTAGACAAACCACGGGTGGTAATTCTTAAAGCCCTACGGTTAGGGCTACAAACACCTATTACTTGGGTCATAGGGTTTACGCTACGCCCTAGGTAGTCTATAGTCTGTCCGGAACTCAAGAAGAAAAGTCCTGAAGATCAAAATTATGTCAAACTGGCAAGATCTTAAATTCACATGTACATACGGTCGGTCGTTTGTAACATACAATACAACAACACTTTATTGCACACCAATAAGAAAAATATTACATGAGAAATATTAAATTAAACAATGGTAGACAATAGGCGGTCTTATCGCTAAAGAGCGATCTCTTCCAGACAACCTTTGGGTAGCGGAGAAAACAAAATTAAACAGAAAATAGTAGGTGGTGAGATAAGAACTTCAAGTACCTAATTTATACATACAAAATATTAGACAGATAGGTCATACACTTACACAAATAAGTATCTATATCGTCGGCCGTAGGTTCAATTGGGGTAAGGGACAAAATACGCAAAATGAGTTGAATATACAGTTTTGTTCAGAATTTTCTGCTCTATCGAATGGTGTATATAAAAAAAATCTAGCTTGAAAAAAATGTTCCTTACACTACTGATTTTTATGGGTTCAAAATCAAATCTGTCCCACAAAAACCATGTATCTGTTTTTTATTTTAATAAAGCAACAATACAAATAGCGGATAGTTTAAAAAAGTGGGCTAAGATTGTTGAAAAAAACAATAACCAATGGAATACTGGAGGAGGTATTAACTTAGGTATTATTAATTAAGTTTATAATTAATTTTACACATTGTATGTTTAAAAATATCTCAAGGAAGATTAGATTAACTTTCCGAGGACTCGCTGAGTTGAAATTAGGTATATGAGGCCGGATAGTCGACATGGGTAAAACTCTATAGATAACGATAAGGTAATCCTACTGAGATTGGGCTTCTTAATCGTCTCGGTACTTGATGAATTGCAAAGGAAAATTTTCACTGTCATTTAAAAGGCATTCCTAAGTATGACACACTTTAATAGTCATTATATGAAATTACGCTGCCGATAGGTGTTGAGAAATCAAAGGATCTAACTAGAGCTCTTGCTATTCATTGACTGACATATTGATGTTGATATTGATTGTGTTTCATAGCTACTATAAACAAGAACTTTTCATTTCATTGATGTTTTTCAAGTACATTACTCTTATGCTCATTTTATTATACAGCCTCATTTGACTCCTTAGGTAACAAGTTTCAAGTTTGACAAAGTAGTATAATGTTTAAAATACCCATAATAAATAATAGAATAAGTCGTTTCGTTTCATTTATGCATGTTGTTCACACAGGTATAAGTCGTATTCTTTCGTTTATGCACGTCGTTCATAAGGATAAAATTGGTGCAAATAAATTATGTCTAAATACTCGCGAACAACAAGCTAAAACAGTTTCTAGGGTCAACGCATTAGTTCTATATTTTATAAAATGAAAGCCTAACACTATAGCTTGTATAAAAATGCTTAAAATGTTAAAGTTCTAAATATCTACTTTTGAAAAATTGTTTTTTGTCTCTTCTGAAAAGTGCCGTTTTTGAGTTATCCCTTATTAACTGGAGGCACTACTATGTTATCTAACAGAACTCCTAAAAAAGTACAAATGTATATTGATTATTTCTGAATTGTAGTTAATTCTGTAACTTTTATCGTTCAACACAAGCCCTAAACTTTTAATAATTTTGCTGTATAAATTACATTGGTTGTTTATTTCAGTAGTTGATCATAGAGGCTGAGAAATAATTAATGTGATTAGAATAAAAAAATAATCATAAATTAAAATGTGGGTTATTCCACTCGATAGAAACGTTACGTGTAACGATACAAATATTGCATGTAACGGACACACAAAAAATGCTCACACAGTTTCAATACATTTATATACCTCTTACATTAATGTTTTAAAGGTTTCCGGTGTTAAAGATACGCCTTACGTCAAAAGTATGTACTTATTTATTTTTACAATAAACCCTTTACGCTTTTTTTTCTTTTACACATAATCTCAACTAGTCCCTTACGCCATTTCTTCATCAATATAGTAGATACAATGAATAGGTAAATTTAAGGTAAGGGACGAGACTACAGAATACTCTGTCTGTAAGGGACATCAGCAGCGAAATAAGTTGGTGTAAGGGACATGTAATTTTCTATAATATCTAAATTATTAAAACGAGCACTACATAGATAGACAGAACACTAAAATACAAGATTATGTATGAAATCAGGTCCAAAAAAGGTTCACTACAAAAAAAGTTATGAACGATTTTGTTAAAAAAAAATCTTTGACAGCCTCTCCTGAAAAATCGTATTTTGTCCCTTACCCCAATTGAACGTACGGTCGACGATATGTATAAATATACATAAACGTACATACATACAAAAAGGAAGAATGAAAAGAATATCACAGCTAACAATAGACTTATAATGAAAAACGACAGCATAGAATTATAAAAGGATTAGGCTACGGTAGAGACAAATAGTGACATATTAAAAAAAAAAAAAACTTAGAGATCAGATAGACTATAACATTCTATACTTTTTGATATTTCAATATGATGGTGCGCTTGTCCCGCTCGCACTCTTGTCCCGACAGACCTTGAATAAGGACTATATTGCTTTCTTGCCAACAACACTATCAATTTTCAGAAACTTTATAAGCGAGTTTGTATGAGCCGATCAGAGCCTGTCGGCACTATATCTAGACTTTTGCAGAGTAGCGCTTTTATTCCTGATTGAATCAATTTTGAAACAAGGATTTTTTCATTTTTCTATAGATAGACTATCTACGTCTCAGTAACAATGTTAGATTCATAGTGAAGGTACATATTTTGCGCAGTAGTTTTACTCAGAGGTTATCTGAAAGAGCTTCTACTCGTTTAATGATAACATATTTAATTGGCTATTGTATTTTTATGTTACTTCCCATGACATTTGCATACTTGAAAAATTTAAATACACATAGG
The DNA here is from genome assembly GCA_947623375.1 of Apotomis capreana. Classification (NCBI taxonomy): domain Eukaryota; kingdom Metazoa; phylum Arthropoda; class Insecta; order Lepidoptera; family Tortricidae; genus Apotomis; species Apotomis capreana. Next base: position 17,479,701 of record OX392505.1, on the reverse strand, counting down.
GTATTTTTTTTTAATCGATCTCTATTTGAACGTCTTCACCACTAATACTTACTTAATTTCATCGTTTGTTAGATATTAAAAGCTGATTACTTGCAGACGCATACTCGTACAATTCTTGTAATATTGTAATAGTAGGTAATGCATAAATGCATCATTTAGTAAAATGGAACCAATAATGAAAGCTACATGATGGGCGGAACGCCTTAATCATGCTATTCACGTCAAACTTCCAAGTGATCTGTGATCACTACATAGTATAAAACAAAGTCGATTTCTCTGTCCCTATGTCCCTTTGTATGCTTAAATCTTCAAAACTACGCAACGGATTTTGATGCGGTTTTTTTTAATAGATAGAGTGATTCAAGAGGAAGGTTTATATGTATAAAACATGCATAATTTATCAGCATTCTACCCGTGCGATGTACTTATATGATGGAAATGTATGAACGCTACCCTGCTCTTATTTAATAGCAACAATGATCACGCCCTCACCTGACGTTATGACATTCCATAAGGACTGTCTCTGCGCTATATAACCTTGCCATGTCATTGTGTGCTCTGTAAGGTTTCTTTTGTTTTAATAATTATATTTGAAGAAAGTTAATTTCTTTTGTTTAATTTATCAGGTTATGGGCCCAGCCCTACCTGTAAAAGTTATGAAGTCAATTTGTGCAGTTTTAAAATAGTAACGAAAATAATTTGTTAACTTAACCTCAAAGTTAGTTCGGTCGCCGGATTTTCTTTCAGCTTGCGTATAATAAAGTATAAATAATGGGATCAAGCAATCATATGATGACAATTGAAAAGGTCACTGGCCGTGACAACTGGACAAGCTGGAGTTTTGCCGTCAAAGCTTACCTACAACATGAGGACTTGTGGGAATGTGTGGAAAATGAAACAACAGACTCAAAGAAGGATCTTAAAACGAAATCAAAGCTTATACTCTTAGTGGACCCTATGCCCACCATCATCATCAGCACCATGGACGCGGACAGCATCGCGCAGATCTGCAAGTCAAGCTTCCAGGAGGAGGACATTTGCAGTGGCAAGGCGCTGCTCTACGAGACGCTCGGCAGGACTGCCGAGATGCCACCCCGCCGAAGGGATGGAGGCGTGAAGAGTCTCAAGGACATCATCTCGCTATTCCAGGCGACCCGTTCGAGCGAAGTGCCTTCGTTCGTGGCGAAGCAGCTGCACCGGCTGCCCCCCGTTACGTTCGACCACGTCGATGTCACCAGGCTGCTGAAGGATATTATGTTCCTGAAGAAGAGCCTGACCGAAGTCCAGACTAAGTTAGAGGTATCCAATAATACCATAACTGATCTGCGTTCTGAGGTAGTATTACTACGTAACGCTATTTCAGAATGTAGGTCAAACGATGCCTCGAACATAGTCGCATGTCACGGCGCGCGGAATGCATCCGTCAGCGACATCGCTGTTGCTGATGTAGCGGATTTCGTCGCGTCGCCGGCTGACCCGGCGCCGCTAACCCCGCGCCCCGCCGATCACCCGCCTGCTATAGAAGTGAAGGCGAGTACGTCACGTGTAAGCACTGTGACCCCTCAACGTGCTTATGCTGAGATCGCCGCAAAAAGTCCCGCTGTTTCAAGATCTAAGCAGCGGACATCAAAAGGGGTGCAGAACCGGTGTGAACCCGTTCACAAGGATCTGCCGAAACCGGCTCCTCGGGAGTCAAAATGTGACAAGGATGGCTTCATCAAGGTGGAAAGGAGGAAGAAGCCGGCTTGCCGAAATCAGTGCGGTACCGCACCGACTGGGCCCAAACACCTGCTGCGTCCCGCCCTGCCGACGACGCAATTGTATGTGTCCCGTCTACATTACTCTACGAAGGCCGAGGAGATCGTAGAGTATGTACGTGTGAAGACCGGAATTATCCTGAGGGTCGTGAAGTTGGAGTCTCGCCACAAAGTGAATTTTAATTCTTATGTGTTGGGGGTTCCAGCTGACCAACTAACGACCTTCATGAAGGAAGAATTTTGGCCGAAAGGTGTTTTATTCCGGCGTTTCCGCGGTCGGCTATCCAACACCATGGGCAACAACACATCGTGATCTAGTTATTTTAATATTTAATATGTATGTTAGATTGTAAGGTATTTATCTATGGGCCTTTGATGCCTGAAATAAACGAATTATTATTATTATTATTATTATATTATATGCTATATGTTCACATACAAGAGGCAAAAACAGCGAAAGAGGTTTGGAACAATTTATTACATGCATTTCAAGACTCAGGTTTACTCCGTAAAGTCGGTTTATTGAAAGACTTAATAAATACTGAGGTTAGAAATAAGAAAGATAATAATGGTTTTATAGCAGCCTTTTCAGCCATGCAGGTGAATGATACAATGAACTGGTACGTGGATTCTGGCGCATCAACCCACATGACGATGCACCGGGAATGGTTGGTGAATGAGACAGCTCCACCTGTTAACCACATAAGAATAGCTGACAACAAGATGCTACATGTCGAAAGCTGTGGTGATGTTGTAATACAAGTACCCAATAAGACTGGCAGTGAAGCAATCCAGGTGAGAAATGTTCTATTTATACCATTATTATCCACAAATTTGCTGTCTGTGAGTAAGATAATTAAACCAAGCTGTAAAGTAGAATTTAATGTTGATGGCTGTCAGATAAAAAATCAAAATGGGCAAATGGTAGTAAGTGCTACACTGATAAATGTTACCTACAGACTTAAAGCTTATAATAACGAGAACCGAGCGATGGCAGCTTCTACAGAGACTGATACCTACTTGTGGCATCAAAAAATGGCACATTTTGATGTTGATAAGATGCCAAACTGTACTACCGGCGTGAAATTGTCACCGCAATCTGAAAGTTGTGTATGTGTTACATGTTTAGAAGGAAAACAAACCAGGAATCCTTTTCCAAGTAATGGCTCCCGGGCAAAAGAATTGCTAGAGGTCATACACAGTGATGTATGTGGTCCGCTACAAACCACATCAATTGGAGGTTCAAGGTATTTCACAGTTTTTATTGATGACTATTCACGTAAAGTCTTTGTGTATTTTATGAAAAGCAAAGCGGAGGTATTTAATAAATTTATGGAATTTAAAATTCGAGTAGAAAATGAACTGGATAAAAAGATAAAAGTATTTCGAAGTGATAATGGGAAGGAATATGTCAATAAAACTTTTGATGATTATTTAAATAAAAATGGTATATTGCACCAAACTTCAAATCGCTTTCTCTGTCCCTATGTCCCTTTGTATGCTTAAATCTTTAAAACTACGCAACGGATTTTGATGCGGTTTTTTTTTTATAGATAGAGTGATTCAAGAGGAAGGTTTATATGTATAATACATGCATAATTTATCAGCATTGCACCCGTGCGAAGCCGGGGCGGGTCGCTAGTTACTTATAAATTATGACTCAGCGATTCTTCCAAAAAGCGTGACAAACTGCCCGATAACTCGATTACGGCCAGTGACGGTTTCAGTTGAAACAGAATACGCAGAATATTGGGTTATAGGTTGGTCGAGCTCTAATGGACACGTAACACAATTGTGACCTCTTAACGAATGGACCCTTTCGTCCGCCGGTGACATAAACGCTGTATTTGATTTTATTTCACGTCCGTATTGGTTAAGGCTAGCGTATTTGTTTGGATCAAAATATCGTGTTATATCTCTACCCTCATAAGTCCACACGTATGTTTCATATAGGTATAAGTAAATCGAAGTCGAATATTTTGAAATGAATAACTCTAAGTTTACAACAAAGCCACATTCAACCAATTTTACTAAAACAACACACCAAACAACGCAACCGTTAAAGTTTTCGCCCAATAAACGTAATTCCGAATTGTGCGAGGAACACGAAAACGTTAATTTATCGTCTGCTTATCATTGCATACAATAATCCACGGAGCATAAATTATTTGCGGATGGCAACACATGTGTCGTCCCGTCCGTCCACAATGCCAGTGTTACTAGTTACAAAACGGCCACGGATCGACCGCAATTTCAGACAAAAGTGCACGTTAGGAAAGTTTGACCGCTTGCGAAAAGTTCTAAAAAGGTGGCTAGGCGACTTTCCGAATAGCAAAGTTTTAGATCCTTTTAACTCTTTTTATAAGAACAAACTGATAAAATAACGTTAAATTTGGACAGACAGCAAATTGTTTCCAAGTTGCAACACGTCACGTGCTAAAGACATGTAGATATACTCGTATACGCTAAACGCCTTATTCTGTTGCCGCTACTTATCAAAGGCAACTTTGAGAAATTTGTCCAAGCTGCTCGTCTTGCACAACTACGCTACGCGACTATTATAGCGCGACATAGCATCGCCCGTCACTCTTTCACACCATAGCGAAGAAATATTTTAGGTAATATCTCTCGCGCGAAAACTAGTCGCGTGTAACAGTTGTGCAGGATTTTTGTTGACAGACAGTCCGTATGTACGAGCCCCAATGCATAATAGGTCGTCTAGTTGCACTTCAAAATACGATATTTAATTGTAAGACCGATATTTAATCTCTGATTGACTTTGATGATTAATGGAATACGCTACACACGAGGTTATTACACCTAGTCTAATCTTGTGTTGTACAAAGTGTGATAATTTTAACGAACTTAATGTAACTCTATCATAAAGTTAACATCTTGTAAGCAAAAAATTGCGTCTAGTTCATATTTGACGCAAAACAGGGGGGGTATTCGACCAATTTTAGAGATATAATGGAGAGATCTCCTTTTCATCGCCATCCGTCACTTTTGACGTGTGCCTACTTGACAAGTGGCGATATCCCTAGAACATCGCAACTTCGTCAATTCGGACGCGCAAAATTTTCGTTTCCTTTGTATGTGACGGCATAAGTAACAGGCACATACTTTAAATTGACCGCGTAGTACGTGAAATTATTCCGTTACGTTTCGTTCAAAACAGAAATTTATGTACATCAATAACATTTTTGACAATCATTATCGCCTTCGTATTTCCAAAATGGAGATGAGATATGTCACTTTTAAGCTCATCGCATTTAAATGACAGTTCAATGGCGATATAACTGTTATCTAATGGAGATTTGACGTTTGGCGATATCTCCAACGGCATTCTCGAATTGGGCCCCAGGTCGTCTATTTAAATAAAAACTGCTTTTTACGTGGTTTGATGAAAAATAATATTTCAACGGATGTTTTATAAAATATTTGAAAATTGATTTCAGTGTTTTTGAAAATTCATCCCCTAAGGCGGTGAAAAGGTGTTGAAAGTTTGTATAAAGATCAAACATTTTTTTGAGTGCGGTACTTGAATTGAAACTTTATATAAAGGCATATTATTAGAATACAAGAAAACTGATTTCAGCGTTTTTGAAAATTCAGCCCTGAAGGTGGTGAAAAAGGGGTTGAAAATTTGTATGAAGATCACACATTTTTTTGAGTGTGGGACTTGAAACTTTGTAGGTATAAAGGCATTATTATTCGAATCCAAGAATTTATAAAATGTATTATTATTAAACTCATCGAATTTAGAAAAGCTATTCGTTCGTAGATATACCTGATTTCATAATGGTTTCGCGTAATTCGAGCAATTTAGCCGAAAAAAACTAAAAAGAGGCCAAGAGTGAGTCGGACTCGCGTACAAAGGGTTCGGTACCATTACGTAAAAAATTGCAAAAAAATCACGTTTGTTGTATGGGAGCAGCACTTCAATATTCAAAATCCACTTGACTTAAATCTCATACAACTTGCAAAAAAAGAAAAGTAATTTCAACATTGCTTAGATCTGAAAATAATAAAGATGTAAAAATAATGTTTAAGATAAGATTCCATGCGGACGAATTAGCGGGCAACACAGCTAGTAAAACAATATAAATGAATTATATATCATGTGTTCAAGTTGGGGTTACGGGATAAACAATTTTCAAAATAATATTATAATATGTCACGTCGTTGTGTGGACGTACCTGATATGAGCTCCAGGAGAATTCCCGCGGGATAACGGCACGGCACAGGTTTCCAGGATTCACCATTAAGTAGGTACCTCACTCGCGTGTTAATAGGAGTGCACATCAAATCCGTCTGTCAATGTCATCATAAGAGGGAACAAGGGCGCGGGGTGGCGCGGGTGGGGGGTCAACGAATACTATAATGAACATCATGTATATTCATTATTCTTCCATCCCTTAGGCTGCCATTCAGACCCTAGTCTGAATCGCTTTAATTTCGCCTTTCTCTTTTTTTTGTCCTGAAATTGACAAAATATCTGGGCGTATTTCTGTTTCGGCTTCCTAGTCTAACAAAAAGTGTAAGTAACACCGGCCCTATAACAACGGCCGACGTGAACCGAATATTAATTTCGCGTAGGCCTAATTAGGAGGTTATCTCCGTAAAATACCCAGTATTTTCATTGTTTTCCACGTGAACTTCTCGGAGCATTATAATTCTAAACAATTTGCCTTCGCGCGAGTTTCGGAATTGATTTCATTCATTATAAGTGCCCGCCTCAACTTATCTCGGCATCGCAGCGATTTACCCTCTCACGGAAATTGACTATTTTCATTCACATAAGGTGGGAGTTGCTTAATAATGTTGGTGGGTAACGGCCTCGAATTTTACTTACACCTGGAAAATATGAAATTCGAGAACAGGATGTTACGGCGTGCCGGCAAGCGCGTTTGCTCGACTTGGCGGGGGCACCCAGAAATGAGGTACTAAATTGGACTTATGTATTTAAAACGCTACTTTATACCATGCTTTAATAGATTATAGCTGTAAGATATCGTCGGTAATTTGAGCCTCAATAATTGTTCTTAATAGAGCAAATACGGCAAATACCTCCTTCGACTGTTATACTCGCTAATTTTAATTTTACAAACGTTCAAAGAAAACTTTAAAACAATCAGTTATTACTTTGATAAGGTCCCATCATCACATAGGGTTGGAAGATATTGTATATGTATATGGCGAGAAGCTTTCGACATATTTCAAACAAACATCTTTAGATAAATGTAACATTTAACGTCTCTGGTTTCAATTTGTGTTTGTCGGATTAGATCCAATTGAATATTTGTATACATAAAAGAAGAGCCTACTTTAGCGAATGATGAAATGTCACGTAATGCAACATGAAAAGGAAAATATGTATTCAAATAATTATATCGGGCATTTTCGGTTCGGAGACGCAGTTTGTACTACAGCTACCAGCCCGGTGGTTCTGGGTTCGAATCCCGGTAAGGGCAAATATTTGTGTGATGAACTCAAGTAGTTGCACCTGGATTATGGCTGTTATTTGTGTTTTTATGTATTTTTTATCCGTGATATGGCCGTATGATAATAAACAAATAAATAAAATAAATAAATATCGGACAACCTCACACAAATCGATCTAGTCCCAAATTAAGCTCAAGAAGGCCTGTGTTATGGATACTAGACGACGATATACGTACTTACATAGATAAATATATACTAAAATACGTAAATAAATAATAAATAAAATAAATAAATATTAATACATTTTACCACGTATTTATTTTAGTAGGTACATCCAAACTGTGTTTTTATTAGTAAGTAATTGGTTTAAATTTATCTCAAGCTCCACAAACGGTAAAAGCGCACATGAATATTGTACCTACAATGTAGTGTATTTCATAAGTAACCATTTAATATCTTCGCTTGAGAAACTAAGCTTCAATCGATCACTTTGAATCATGGGTAACCCCGTAAATTGTCACACAAGGCAATCAATAAGCTTAATGCTAAAATAAATCAATCACTTGGTATGAAAGGGTCCCGAGGTGATGTGCTAATGCTCTTGACCTTAGTGTTTGTTTCAGCAAGCAGTTCCTCATCTTCTTCTTGCTCTGTTTTGCGGTGGCGATGACTGAAAAAGTAATTAGAAAAAATATATATTTTAAGTGCACCCCTAATATAAGTCTGATACTTGAGTCTTCTTATTTATAACCGTTAATAGTAAAACTTGAGTTCAATAATCGAAAGGTGTAAATATCAACATACTCTGACGTTCCTGACTGTTAGTTATGTTTGTTGATAAATTTACGGCCCGACATGTTTCGAACTCATATGGAGCTCTTCATCGGGGACAGGTTACGTGAGTGTTAACCGCTTAACACGTTCGTACTATTATACCGCAATAAATAATTATATTGTGACAATATGACATCTTTATAAATAATGAATTAATGACACAAAGGCAAATTAAAATGAAATTTATCTTTGTGTCATTTATTTATGAAAATAAAACCGGCCAAGTGCGAGTCGGACTCGCGCACCGAGGGTTCCGTACAAACACTTTCCATCCCTAAGTGGTTAAGTTAAGTTTGCACCTGGTATGTATAGCGCCCCATATAAATTAGGTGCAAAGTTAGGTATTAAATTATTAAAAAAAACTACTTACTAGATCTCGTTCAAAACAATTTTCGTTGGTAGTTTTTATAGTAATGTACATCATATGTTTTTTTTAGATTTTTTATTTTCTTATTTTAGAAGTTAGAGGGGGGGGACCAACTTTTTTCCACTTTGGAAGCGTCTGTCACGCAAACTATTCGGTTTAGAAAAAAAATATATTAGAAACCTCTATATCATTTTTGAAGACCTATCCATAGATACCACACACGTATGTGTTTGATGAAAAAAAAAATTTTGAGTTTCAGTTCTAAGTATGGGGAGCCCCCAATATTTATTACTATTTTTTTATTTTTGCATCAAAATCTTAATGCGGTTCACAGAATACATCTACCTACCAAGTTTCAACAGTATAGCTCTTATAGTTTCGGAAAAAAATGGCTGTGACATACGGACGGACAGACGGACAGACGGACAGACAGACAGACAGACAGACAGACATGACGAATCTATAAGGGTTCCGTTTTTTGCCATTTGGCTACGGAACCCTAAAAATGTGGTATTTCCACATAAAAATATGAATCGATAAAAAGATTCTATACAACTAATATGACATCTGTGAAAAGTTACTCATATTTAATTCTTGCCTTTGCAGTTTTGCAGTCAGTCCATAGGGACTTAGGGACGCCATCACAAAATACTAAAGGAGAAAAAAAAACAAATGCTTCTAATTGGCAAACGGATGAAATCATTATCTTAATTATACCTATATTTTACGATTTGATAAAAAAGATCTTTCTTTTTTAGTTAGGTCAATAGTCTGTTATTCTGAAATTGTTTTAAATTAGACCTGCTGTAACCACTCGCTTGTGGACATAACCAGTGTCTGAGAAATCACCGCTTTGAAATGAAATAAGCCGTACCTAGCTCTCTCGTTAAATGTCTGAATGAAATTTTAAGTCCGGCAAGGCTTCAGTGATATTACCCTGATTTAAATATGAAATTGGTTGTTATTCCAACGTCGCAAATTATTAACTCCAGTTGAACGTTCATCTCCTAAATTCCGTCTCAGTATTGCAGGGCTTATCTGAATCACTTACTTTTATACAACTTGCACTCATAAAAATGTGATTAAGGTTTGTCAAATAAAGGCGAAAATTAACTTTTCTTACAATATTTGGTGACATTTCCAATCGCATTATATGTTTTATGTCACTCTAGGCCGTAAATGAGATTTATTTTCCGTTACGTGGGGAGAAAATCTCGCCTCCTGGACGTAAAACTTTAGACAAACCACGGGCGGTAATTAATAAAACACCAGATCGCATATTTATAGCCATCTATCAGCTTCGGATAATCACCTAATCGTGTGTATTTCCAAAAAAATATAATTTAGGTATCTTCAAGGTAAGAGTGAATAGGCTATTACTGAACCGGCGAGCTACATCCTCGACCCCGTAGTCACTTTGATACTGAGGTCAATCGCCGGTCAGTCTGTGAATAAAAAAAATATATATAAAACCTGCGATCTGGGACATTCACTAATTCACCGCCCTATTAGGTATGTAATGTACTATGGCGAGATATATCGCTAATGTGGAAATGAGAGGCGTAGCAATAAGCCGAATTGTATTCTATTCGATTTCCGCTACTGTCACATATTATTTGAGACTCCCTGACGTTTCGGCAACTTTATAGTAACTAGATATACCTAATCCGTTTAAAATAATTGTTTTATATAAAAGTCTAATTGTGTTATAGTTGTTGATTGGACTTCTTCAAAATGACAACTTGTAAATAAGTATGTACGTCATTATTTGGTGAGAGATATTTCTTAGATAAGTATTGAAGTAATTGCAACTGCCACACATGATTTAAAAAAAAATCAAAATCAAAATAGTTTATTTACCATAAGACATGTTATTACATATTACAGGTATCAGTGAGCTCCACACTAGGCAATTTGACGCCTACTGTCGGCCTAGTGTTAAATCATTCGTGCATCGAAAACCACGGGGTATGCCATCAATTTCTAGCCCTGATCGAATGTTCTCTAAACTTCCAAGCAAGCGTATGTAGTATGCACAAAGCAGTCGACGTGTTGACCGGCTATATATAGGTATCGATAAACTAAATTAGTTCAGAGGGTGAAGTGTCTGTTTCACAGCAGCGAGGATGGAGCGAAGCAACTAACTAGAAACAAGGAGTTTTCTGTTGCTGTGAGCATTGGCGTAACTAAGATTATTTTCCAGACGGGGCCTGGGGTGGGCCTGGCCGGGGCTTGGCCATGGCTTTTGAGATGAAGCCATGAATATCTATGGGTAACCCAAATTCCTGGGGTGGGCACTAGACCATACTGGGGTGGGCACGGCCCACCCGGCCACCCCCCTATATACGCCAATGGCTGTGAGTGATAAGCGAGTGAGCGAGCGTCTTATGAATTTATGTTTTTTGACCACTAATCTACTATGAGTTAACGTGACCGTAGTCGGTAGCGACAGCGTAAACGATTTGTATGGAGAATAGCACAGTGTCCCTGGCGGTTACTTTCTAGAACTACCAATTACCATGCAAATCCTTTACGCAGTAGCTAGCGACGACTGTCACTGTAAACTCATGGTAAGGGTACAGATACGTACAAGAATGTGTTCCTGGTAGTATAATACATGTATACATGTGTACATGGAGGCAGAATGCCCGAAGTCCGGCGACTGGTACATCTGCGAGCAGAAATTGAGTCATCAAATACGCACAGATCAAGATTGTATCCAGAAACTTATTCACATACAGGAGGTACATGGAACGTGTAAATTCACGCCTATCTCTCTGTCTAAGGAAGCTCTATTAGAGTTAGATGACCACACTACGCAATACATTTTCCGAAACCCACAAAAGTCCAGATAAATTGCCAGCATGAACAGCATGTCATCCTGACAGGAAGCTACGTCGCTACCATCTCCCATCTATGCTCTATGAAGACACAACAATTTACCATTATCAATAACAACAATAAAGTTCGCGGCCAGCCTTTAAAGATTATGTACATTCCTTCGAATATATCTATCACCAATAGAGAAGACAAGACCAGCATCCTGAAGATGAACTCCATCAACCTAAGCAACCTAGAGAAAATCGAGCAACAAATAGCCATGGAGCAACCAGTCGAAATCCATGGAATTCAATCTGCGAGTGTTTACCACACATCGATACCGCTATAGCTACTCATGCTATCAGGTGCAGCTGCACTCGCATTCATATTTTACCGCAGACATCGCGCCGCCGCTACGCGCAACATACTCGTATCTAAAAAAGTTCAAACTAAAGACCAAAATGTCGCAACATTCACAGTAAACTGCAAATAGTTGCTGAGCTTAGGGGGGAGGTGTTAGGCATGCCGTCACGCACCACTACGTCAGGCCTCTACGCTACATCAAGTTACTTCAGTCTACGTCACTCATATCGTCACCAAGCTACGTCACGCAACGTCTGTGGCCTACGTCACACAGCGTCACTCATCGGGAGCGCCAGCGCATCATCGACCTGCGGCTATTGCGAAACCAATCGATATCGTACCAATAAAACAGAAGTGCAGTGAAGCCTCGCGGCCAATCATTCTACCATCTCTGATCGATTAGGACATTTAGATTAAGTACTAATTTTTGCACCATTATATTCTTTATTCTGCATAAATACTTATTATCATTTACCTCCTCCACTGCTGCCACTCCCCACATCTATAATTCGCAGAAAAAAAGAGTTGAAGTTTAATTTTCGTTCAACGATTAATGAGTTGAACTGTTTAAGTTATGCCCACAACTGCGCCGGTACTCATACATCTATTCCACAGCTTCCACAGCTTGGTGAGGTTAGTAGGAAGGTGTTTGCCGCAGTAGGTTCTCTGAGGAGGCTTCGTTATTTCCTACCCATTGCTACTAAAATTACGCTTGCTCAGACATTACTCCTCTCTATTTTAGATTACGCTGATATTTCCTATATTGACCTTTCCGAGGAGCAGCTTAACAAACTTGAGCGTATTCAAAACATCTGCATTAGGTTCATATTTGGGTTACGCAAGTATGACCATGTTTCCAGTTTCCGTTCACAACTCAAGTGGCTCCCTATCCGTCTTCGTCGTAACTTTCACACACTTTCACTTCTCTATAATATTCTTTTTAACCCTGCAACTCCCCGCTACCTTAAAGATCGTTTTAGTTACCTCACATCTGCAAGGTCCGCTCAAAATTGTATACTCACTGTTCCGGCATCAAAGTCAAAATTTTATTCTAATTCTTTTACTGTGCAAGCTATTTTACTGTGGAACTCGCTTCCGCTGGATCTTAGACAAGCTAAAACTTTGGCAATTTTTAAATATAAACTTAAAGATCACTATTTATCTCTACCGTAGCCTAATCCTTTAATAATTATATGCTGTCGTTTTTCATTATAAGTCTAATGTTGCTGTGATATTCTTTTCATTCTCCCTTTTTGTATGTATGTACGTTTATGTATGTTTATATATATATAGATATTATTTGTGTATGTGTATGTCTTATCTGTCTTTAATATTTTGTTTGTCGTTTATTTATTATTTCTCAAATTACTTAAAGTTCTTATCTCACCACCTACTATTTTCTGTTTAATTTTGTTTTCTCCGCCACCCAAAGGTTGTCTGGAAGAGATCGCTCTTTAGCGATAAGACCGCCTATTGTCTACCATTATTTAATTTATGATTTCTCATGTTATATTTTTCTTGTTGGTGTGCAATAAAGAATTGTTGTATTGTATTGTATTGTATTGTATCTATTGAAATACGTCTAGACTTGTCTACTTTATCTATATAAATAAAAATGAATTGCTGTTCGTTACTCCCGCTAAAACTCGAGAACGGCTGAACCGATTTGACTAATTTTGGTCTTGAAATATTCGTGAAAGTCCAGGGAAGGTTTAAACGGTGGGAAAATATGGAAAAAATGAGAGGAAAATAGTAAAAACGACAATTTTCTTTTCCCATACAAATACAAACTGTTCTTACCCGTCAAACATATGACGTTTGTCCCGTCGGTTCGGTATTTTTGGAATAATTACATGTAGATCTAGATTAAATAAGGGTTTGGAATCGACAACATATATGCATAATAGTCAGATTATCGCGTATTTATATTTTAAACATGCAAAATATTGACAATACTATAATGACACATGGTTGTTGTATTCGGTGCGTTCAGAAATATACTTGAAAGAGTAAAGTTTGGTTTACACGATCTAAATCAGTATAAGAATAAACGAAAAATGACAAATAAAAAAAAAACTGAAACTGTTAACCATGCCGAGGAGAAAACGACCTAACATACAGTCCGACCAAAAAGAGTAGAAATTAAAAAGTGGCAATACTGTAATCGTTCCTTTCTAATCGATCTAAGAAAAAGGGGACGACACTACAGTATTGCCAGTTTTTATTTCTACTCTTTTTGATCGGACTGTAGGCGTCGAAGTCGATCAAATGTGCGAAAATGACATCCATTTTGAAATCCAAGATGGCGCACATTATTTTTTCTTAAAAATCGACATGGGTGTCATCTCCAAGGTTAAAAAATCAAGGAATGGCAGCTGGAGGCTTTTGCCAATGTCAGTTTTAAAATAATATTCACTTTATAAAGAATAAAACCATGAATAAAAACAAAAATTAAATAATTAAAACATTAGATGAAATGAACATGAACAAAGATGGCCGATGAATCATCTCCAAGGTTCCTCGGGGTTCCAATTATGAAAATGACATCCATTTTGAAATCCAAGATGGCGGACATTATTTTTTCTTAACATCGATATGGGTGTCATCTCCAAGGTTCCTCGGGGTTCCGATTACGAAAATGACATCCATTTTGAAATCCAAGATGGCGGACATTATTTTTTCCTAAAATCAATATGGGTGTCATCTCCAAGGTTCCTCGGGGTTCCGATTACGAAAATGACATCCATTTTGAAATCCAAGATGACGGACATTATTTTTTCTTTAAAATCGATATGGGTGTCATCTCCAAGGTTCCTCGGGGTTCCGATTACGAAAATGACATCCATTTTGAAATCCACGATGGCGGACATTATTTTTTCCTAAAATCAATATGGGTGTCATCTCCAAGGTTCCTCGGGGTGCCGATTACGAAAATGACATTCATTTTGAAATCCAAGATGGCGGACATGATTTTTTCTTTAAAATTTATATGGGTGTCATCTCCAAGGTTCCTCGGGTGACGATTACGAAAATGACATCCTTTTTTAAATCCAAGATGGCGGACATTATTTTTTCTTAAATATCGATATGGGTGTCATTTGCAAGGTTGCTCGGGGTTCCTATTATGAAAATGACATCCATTTTGAAATCCAAGATGGCGGACGTCACTTTTTGGAATGGGTGTCGATATGTGTAGCAGTGATATCAACCATCTTTAATTCTAAAATGGGCTTATTTTTTTTAGTTGTACAACATAGGGTGACTATTCAATGTTCTTATTAAGTTCTGAAAATTATTCAGATGATGATGATGGCATTGTTGAGACGAATTGCGGTTTTAATAACAGTTGTAGTTTCAATCTTTTTTGTTCATTAGCCCTATTAATTCGTATTATTCGGTGCAAATTGTGACCGCACTTGATTGAAAACTTGAGCGTATCAGTGGTTATTGTGAAACATTCGTCGTATCTCAACAATTTATTTGTGCAACTAGGACAGGTACTTTTGTTGTTCTGCCGTTCTATCCACTTTTTACAAAAGGGACAATGCATTGTTAAAAATCAATTATAAGTTTTGAAAAATAGTTGTGAAATATCAATTATATTTTCTTGGAAAATTCGGTGACAGTGACACTGACAGTCAGTGTTGCCAGGTTACTATACTACTATTACGTTTAGTAATGTGGCGCAGTCGATACAGACCGAAAAAAAGAAGGCTGGTACCTTATTTGTTAACATAAGTGTCTATAATCTAATATAATGTGACATGCAAAATAATTATGAACATTATGCTGGACATGTACACATGCACGCACACGTGCGTGATTTGCTCACTCTTTTCGCATACTATGGAGCCGATACTTAGACTACTGATTATGCCATTATAAAGTTACCGACTCTGAAATACATATGGTTTATATTAAAAGGTAAGTGATACGAAGTTCACCGGGTCATCTAGTTATTTAATAAAGTAGAAAAGTATAAAGTGAGTCGACCTTAACCAATCAAAAACATAAATGTGGAAAGGAGGAGAGGAGGGGAAAGGGGAGTGTAGAATTAAGTTTTCAGGAGTAAGTATAGATTTAAACTACGATTCGTTAGAACGGTATAACGTGTAATAGAAGTATGTACAGAGTGAGTAAGGACAAAAGTGACAGTGCAATATTTTATAAGCGCCTTGCAAAGTCTGTGAGCAATAGCTGCATTTCACGATATTGGTAATTATTATTAGGCGCAGACATTATTTTATATTTTAATAAACATGCCCCCGGGGTTGAAAGATCAAGTCTTTCAAGAGGACTCGCTGACTACAGGAAGCGGACAAATCTTGCTGAAGGCTCTTCGAATTACTCCAGTCGCGGTCTTCACATCGGCTACCCGAGAAATCCCATCAGATCCGGGGTGAACAGCGACGATTTTGCCAAGTCTCCACTTCAGAGGAGGGAGATTATCCTCCTTCAGGACTACGAGGGTGTTTTTGGTGAGAGTATCTTGATTGGTGCGCCACTTGACCCGGTGCTGGAGCTCTGCAACATATTCCTTACTCCATCGAGCCCAGAAGTGTTGCCGAAGCTGCTCGATCCGCTTGAATCGAGGTAAATGCTGGTAGGTGTGGTCCTCCAAGTCTGGTGCAGGCAGCGACGTTAAAGGACGCCCGATGAGGAAATGTCCAGGGGTCAGAGGCGACAAGCCTTCTGGATGCGGCGAAAGAGGGGTGAGCGGACGAGAGTTCAGGAGCGCTTCGATCTGCACTAGCGTTGTGTTAAGTTCTTCGTACGTTAAGTGACAATTTTCCAACACTCGTTGCAAATGGTACTTTGTCGACTTAACACCCGCCTCCCAAAGACCACCAAAGTGCGGTGCATACGCCGGATTAAAATGAAATTTGGTTTCTTCGCTGGCCAGACCTTCAGCGAACGAGTTGCAGTTCGATTTTATAAAAATTACCTCTCTCGTTGCTTGCGCCGACGAAGGAGGTGCCGTTATCGGAATAAATATTATTAGGCTTTCCTCTTCGAGCCATGAACCGACGCAATGCTGATATGTAAGTTTTACTAGTTAAATCTCCCACCAATTCCAAGTGCCCGCTTTGGTTGCGAAAGAAATGAAAATGGCGATGTAAACTTTTACCAAAGCACATCCACGACCTTGAAGACTGGCTTACATTAAAGGGCCGGCATAATCCACGCCCACATTCCTAAGTGCATGACCTCCAGGTGACAACCGAGGCTTAGGCAGGCAACCCATCAATGGAGTAAGGACTTTACCCTTCATTATACTACACCGTACGCATTGGTGATAACATGCCTTTGCCAAATTTCTACCCCCTATAGGCAAATAGATATCCTTAATAGTTGCCAACAAGAGTTGGGGTGGTGCGTTCAAAAGTCGTTTATGCTCAAAATGAAACAATAACTTTGTGAATCGATGGTTGACTGTAATAAAATTGGGTGTCTTTTTTCATACGCGAAATCAGAATTGGAAAGACGACCACCAACGCGCATTAACTTATCTTCGTCCAAGAATCAATTAAATTTTAAAAGCTTACTTTTCCGTGGTAAAGTTTATTCAATAATAAATCGTATTCCGAGAAGGATTCGCGTTGACTGATTTTAATTAATGATTTCAATGATATTTCTAAATCGTCACCACTGAGATACGTTGCCGTTGGTTGTTTGCGACATTTAGCAATAAAACGCAGAGCATATGCAAAAGCTTGACGAAGCCGCAAGAAATTCGAAAATCGTTCGAACTCAACTAACGAGGTGTCTATAATCTCAGCGTGCAGTGAAACCTCACCGCGGGTTTCAGGTAGTGCGATACAAGGATTAGGGCTTGGAGTCAATGGCCACTGAGAACTATCCTCCTGTACCTAAGAAAGCAGGACCTGTCCACCACAAATCTAACGTGCTTATGGCACTTGCAGGAACGCCACGCGATAATGAATCTGCTGGGTTTTGATCTGTTGGAACATGTCTCCAAGTACAACTGCCAGTGATCTCTAAAATGTCTGACACTCGATTCCTAACAAAGGGCTGCAACTTGCTGGGCTACATCTTTAGCCAACCTAACACAATCGTGGTATCGGTCCAGAATGTCGTACTCCTAACCTGTGCTCGAAGTGAAGCAATAACCTTCTCATAAAGATGGGTACTGACGAGTGCACCACACAACTCGAGCCTAGGTATAGTCGTCGGTTTAATTGGAGCCACGCGGCTCTTGCCCAAAAATAATCGTACCAATATTTGGTTCTGGTTGTCTACGCTACGAACGTAAACACACGCTCCGTACGCTCGTTCCGAAGAATCTGAAAAAATGTGTAGATCAAGTACTGAACACGAGTCACATATAACATGCCGAGGAACCTGAATGTTATCAAGTGCTGGCAAACTGGCTAACATTTCTGTCCACAGTGCTGAGATCTCCGGTGACAGCTGGCCATTCCACCCTATCTTGTGTAACCACAACTGCTGGAGGAGCATTCTCATGGCAATGACGTACGGGGACAAAATTCCTAAGGGGTCAAAAATCTGAGCAATCGTTGACAACATGTCTCGTTTGGTGTTTCCTTTCGAGCTCAAACTCCCGACCGGAAAACACAATTCATCAGACTCTGAATGCCAGCTTAAACCTAACGTTTTGCTGGGCTCCTTAGAACCTATGTTTAAGTCGACCGTAGATTGGGGAGAATCACTCAGAAGCAGAGGTTCATTTGACTTCCACTTTCGGAGATTCATTTCTGCACCAGAGAGTGCATCGGTCACTTTATGGCGAATTTCTTTCACCTCGGATATATCATCCCCACCTGTCCTGTCAGCAAATCCTCCACATAAAAATCGTGTATAATAATTTCTTTGATCTTCTCATCATGACACTCCAGACCAATTTGCTGAAGGCATCTGGTGGCCAGAAAAGCAGCACTGGATGTGCCGTAAGACACAGTTTGTAATTCGTGTACGAGTAGTGGATCTGATTCAGAGGCTCGCCAAATAATCTGTTGCAGGTGTCGATCGTTTACATCACATCGTACATCTTCTCGACATCAGATGCAATGATATATTTATGTTGCCGAAAACGAATCAAGATGGACAGAATATCGTCTTGTACGGTGGCACCAACCATAAGAATATGGTTTAGACTGAGACCTGACGTGGACGGGCTACTCGCATTGAATACGACACGCAATCTTGTCGTAAGACTGCTGTCTCGAAGGACTCCATGATGAGGAATAAAATAGCCTTTTTTCTCGTCCGAGATTTGCCTGCCTTCTGACATATGACCTAGATTTACGTACTCAGTCATGAAGTCGGTGTATAATTTTTTAAACGAAGATTTCGTCCTAATTCTGCGCTCTAGTGACAGCATGCAATGTTTTGCGCGTTGAAAAGACTCACCTAATGAGCTTTCACTTTGTTTTAAAGGAAGCCTAACGCAAAACCGACCATCTGTCAAACGCGTAGTATGTTGTGTGAAATGTTCCTCGCACATCCTTTCCTCAGGTGAGTAAGGTGATAACTTAGGGCTAACTTTCTCAAGTTACCAAAAGCGCCTAAGTTGGCTTTGGATGTCATCATCAAAACTTTGATTAGGCGAGTTAACAGACCCGAAACAACATTTAAGGTTAGTTGGCGGTACATGGCCGCTGATAATTGGACCTGAAACTATAAATCCGAACCTAGTTTTACAAAGTACCGGCATCGCGCTACCTAGTCTGATCATATGTGATCCCATGACGTCCCAAAATATATCCGCACCTATAATTAAATCTACCGGTGACGATTGGTAGAAGTTGGGATCGGCCAAACAAATCTCAGACGGAATGTTTAAGTTGGTCAAATTAATTTCACGACACGGAACATCATCCGTAATTGATGGTAAAGTAAAACAATTAATATGACACGAGAAGGTGTCATTCAGCGATTTTATTGGTACTCGACACATTTTACCAACTCGAGATGTCGAGTAATTTATGCCTTGTATTAACTTATTGATACTAGCTACAGGTAGATTTAATTTATGATACAGACGCTCGGTCATTATACAGGAAGTACTCCCGCTGTCAAGTATTCCGGGAGCGACGTGTTCACGTGTTTGTAAAGTATACGATCGTATACTTTAATCAAAACAGTCGATAACAAAACATCTTGTCCTCGGTGCTCTTCCGTTTCCAACCGTGCAGATAACGTTGAAATAGTTACAGGGGCATTTCATTCACGCGCCCTATGTTAGAAGAAGTACCTGGCTGCGCGATCGCCGATTGATTGGCAGGAGAAATCGATCTATTAGTCGTAATGTTATTGTCGCAGCGGCCTAACGCGTTATCACCACTTAATCTTCCTCTAGATTAATTAACGTGAACAAGTGTGTGGTGTTTGCGTTTGCATAACTTACAACCGGGTCGCTTGCAGTGATTCGCGTAATGTTTACCACGAAGACAATTAAAACAAACCTTTAAACTTGGTAATAATTCTAGTCGTGCCGTGTTGCTAAGTGAAAGAAATTGCGTACAATTTATTAAATGATGTTCACCGCTGCACTTCGGACACTTTGGAGTTGTGAGATTACTGCTTGCATGTGTGTCCTGTACCGAAACCATGGCCTTGACCTTAGGAGTGTTTTTATGTAATCCTGCTATGTTAACGCGACTGCCAGTGTTACTTGTGGACAGCTCCAACGTTTCAATTAAATCAAAACGATTTCGCATAAAGTTTAAAAACACCTCAAGAGTAATTGCTTTGTTTTTATCTAAACGACTTCTGAGCGCTTCCCATTCGCGATAAGACTTTGCATCGAGTTTGTTAGCTACAATGTAAATAAGTAACGTATCCCAGTGTTTGACGGGCTCGCCAAGTGATTCTAACGCGCGCAAGTTTTTATTTATGAGTCTATAATGCGCTTTAAAGCAGACGAAAATTCTTTTGTGATTGGCTCGATATTAAATATAGCCGAAACGTGATTTTGTAATAATAATCGTTTATTATTGAACCGATCGCACAAAAGATCCCATGCTACGGCATAGTTTTTTGCTGAAAACTCGACTGATTTTATGACCAGTGCCGCTGACCCTTCTCAATGAAGCTCGTTAATAATGAAATTTATTTATTTCGTCAATATCATCATTGGAGTGAATGAGACTTAGGAATGTGTCGTGGAATTCAAGCCAATTGTGATACGATCCTGCTTACTTTGGTAATTGTATAACGGGCAGATTAACAAGTTGGTTATTGCTAATACGAGAGCTATGCTCGCTTCCCAGATTATCCAAACGATCCTGTTTTTTATTGAAGGAATTTAAAATATCTTGTGCCTTAGAAATGACACTATAATACTGGGATTCGACCTCAGCTCACTCGTTCAGCTGAGGTTCAAGGTTCTCACCTAAACATTCTAACCTTATCTGCACCTCATCATAATTATCATACAATGATTCCATCCTACCAATTCGTAACTGGAACTCGCCCGCATTGGCAGTGGTCAACGAAGAAGTATCCAACGAGTCCAAGTAATTAGAAAACGTAGTCAAACGTCCCTTGTAGCTGCCTCGCCTTTTGATTAACTCCTTTTCTTCGGTCATTTTTGGGAGGTGAGTGTGGTTAACTGAAACGTTATACAATACTAGATCAATTTAAATGTATGAATAATCTATGTGAGTTCAACAATGAAATTTGATTGTCTACTTTAAGTTAGAGATATAAAACACTTGTTTAGAATTAACAATGAACTGATTTTTAAATGATGTGTACACTTAATAATAATTATTTATTGATTATAAATCGTAGCAATGAGTAAATGGAATGAAAATAATTATAATGGTCTTGTTTTCTTTGATACTTATGTGAACCCTTATTTAAGATAGCTAACTTCACAATTCGTAAAAGAAATAATCAATTAATAAAGCGATACTTGCAATACTGAATTATTTAGTATTAAATTAACTATTACGAAATTAAATTAAAGTGAAATTACAATCTGAAATCTGATGCAACATAGACTAACCTATTAATTGCTCACAAGCTAAATAATTGAAACACAATACTGACCTTAATTACTCTTATACCTATATTTTACTACCTGATTAAACGAGTGATGGGTAAAAATTGAGAACTAATGAAGACTTAACACTTATTTTCTTCGGAAATCCAATTCAAGCACGATGTCGTTTAATTCCTTTGTTCTCAAGCGCTTGACCCAGGGACCTTGCCGAAATTCCTCAATTTCTACACAAATATAATATCCTCTTATAAAATTTAGGTATCTGGTTCTTCTGATAATTATCCGGTTCGAAGGACTATTAAGAATTAAGTTTTCAGGAGTAAGTATAGATTTAAACTACGATTTGTTAGAACGGTATAACGTGTAATAGAAGTATGTACAGAGTGAGTAAGGACAATAGTGACAGTGCAATATTTTATAAGCGCCTTGCAAAATCTGTGAGCAATAGCTACATTTCATGATATTGGTAATTATAATTAGGCGCAGACATTATTTTATATTCTAATAAACAGGGAGTCAACTTCTCATATGTCACCAAAAGAAGTGATATATGAAAAAGTAGGTACCAACTGAGGCATTATCGGTCATAGCAATTTTTTATGTGTAACTGTTAGTTATAGAACATCAGTTATACGCCTGCTCATAAATTGATAACCTCAAAACTTCGTCTCACAAAATGCAATGATATATACCGACAGGCGTTTTACTTTGAAACTTAGTCACATTACCCTCGTAGCTTAATAAATCAATCAAATCTTTGAACCAAAAAGAAAGAAGGACACACGTCATCGAAGTTCTGCGTCATTAGGACCTAACTCTAACCAGGCTAAAAACGGAGCTGTTTTGTAAAATAAATATCCACATATTTATGTGTAGTGAACCAGCCAATCAAAAATATTATATTACCCATTTGATTGTCCCCTATTCTTATCCCAATCACATTATAGCAGTAATATCGAAGACATTTTGTTTATATTTGGTGACAAGGGCTTATTATTATTATCCATTTTCACACAGCAAAAACCTGTGAGCTTAATTGTATAATGGTCAAGTTTACACGTTGGTTGCCGGAAACTAACGGGCCGGAGAAACGCAAAAATTGTAAACCAGCAAGATTATTATAAGTAAATTTATTTTTATTTTCTTAAATAAATAATAATAAATAAATAAATAATTTGAGTGAAAAATAACGGGATTACCAAATCTTACTAGTCCTCCATTAGTTAGAGGGGTCACTCAATGAGGAAAAAAGAATCGTAAGATGTACCTATGTATATGATACCTTCTTTTGAAGACTTTTACGACTATAACATTATTATAGGCTGATACCATTTGAAGTCGGTAAATATTTATTTGCAAGATATGTAAAAACAAAACTCGATGTAATTTGTTTCAAAGTATTCTGAGCATCACCAGTTCATATAAATAAGCTAATTATAAAACCGGCCAAGTGCGAGTTGGACTCGCGCACCGAGGGTTCCGTACAAACACTTTCCATCCCTAAGTGGTTAAGTTAAGTTTGCACCTGGTATGTATAGCGCCCCATATAAATTAGGTGCAAAGTTAGGTATTAATAGGTATTAAAAAAAAACTACTTACCAGATCTCGTTCAAAACAATTTTCGTTGGTAGTTTTTATAGTAATGTACATCATATGTTTTTTTTAGATTTTTCATTTTCTTATTTTAGAAGTTAGAGGGGGGGGGACCAACTTTTTTCCACTTTGGAAGCGTCTGTCACGCAAACTATTCGGTTTAGAAAAAAAATATTTTAGAAACCTCGATATCATTTTTGAAGACCTATCCATAGATACCCCACACGTATGTGTTTGATGAAAAAAAAATTTTTGAGTTTCAGTTTTAAGTATGGGGAGCCCCCAATATTTATTATTATTTTTTTATTTTTGCATCAAATTCTTAATGCGGTTCACAGAATACATCTACCTACCAAGTTTCAACAGTATAGCTCTTATAGTTTCGGAAAAAAATGGCTGTGACATACGGACGGACAGACGGACAGACGGACAGACAGACAGACAGACAGACATGACGAATCTATAAGGGTTCCGTTTTTTGCCATTTGGCTACGGAACCCTAAAAAGGGCAAGAATAAACATTCATAAAAGTATATTAGTAATTTAAAAGGCAATGAAAAATATTTACAGGACAGATTATGATTTACGCGGAAGTTCCTATAGAATTGGTGATGACCCTAATGCAGTGAATCGATAGAGTGATCAAATAGGTGAAAGTTCAAATGATAACAGAATGTGCAGTCACTAATAAAACATGTATGCGCTACACTAACTAATTTAATTGGTGATTTGTCGTCCTTAGAGTAAAGACACAGTCATGGCACATAAGGGATCAGAATACATCGAAATTGCCGACCAACGTGCCATTGAGAAGAAGACTCATGTTACTTTGCCCCAGTTAAAATACCCTTCGCTAAGAGATGCTGGTTTGAAGGACTCCGTACAATGGTTGGGGGGAAAAGCTATGGACGACGGTGCTGAAGGATTGTGGCGAGTTCATGATAAGCTCTACGATTTGGAACCATTTATCGACAATCATCCTGGAGGTGCGGAGTGGTTGGAGCTTACTCAGGTAAATTTGATAAATTGTAGTTAATTTAAGAGCATAGTAACTTTCATTTCTATTAAAGAATAGGTTTCTAACAGTATTTTTTTCGTAATATATATCTTTTTAGGGAACTGATATCACAGAAGCATACGCATCATCATCTTCCTAGCCTTTGTCCCGTTTTTTGAGAATGAATTCTCAATCGGGGTCGGCTACCTAAATCCCAAGATGTAGCGTAGGCACTAGTTTTTACGCAAGCGACTGCCAATTGACCTTCCAACCCAGAGGGGAAACTAGAAGCATACGAATGTCATCATCTTAGTAAAAATGTTGACAAAATTCTGGGAAAATACAACGTTAGAGACGCGATTACTCCGAGAAACTCTCCTTTCACATTTGATGACAATGGATTTTACCGAACATTGAAAAGAGCTGTTATGGAAGTATTGCCAAAAGTACCAAAAAGCGTCACAAAAAAGTCAGACAGGATAATCGATGGTTTATTTGCGACATATTTATTATCAGCAGCAATGTGTTGCTATACAACAATACCGGTACTAGTGTATTTGACGTGGCTGCTTGCCTCCCTGTCGCTGGGATGGACTGTAGTTGCATCCCATAATTATATACACAGAAGATCAAATTGGAGAATGCACCTTTTTTCACTAAGCATGTGGTCTTACAGGTACGGTACAAATATCCAAAATTAATATTATTTTTGTGAATAACGGTAAAGTAAAACTGAACAGAATTACTCTACCCCTCTTCATGTTATTGAAATTAAGACAGTCAATTATTTTACAGCGACTTCAGAGTATCGCACGTTCTATCACAACATCTTTATCCAAACACGCTCATGGAGTTAGAAGTTAGTGCATTTGAGCCTTTGGTGTACTGGACTCCAAGAAAAGAGAAGTCTTTCATTTCTAGATACTTCGCATTCTTCATTGAACTAGTATATTTCTGATCTATTTTACCATTACCTAACATGTACTTAATACTTTGTACATTCCGTATTTACTGGTGTATATAATTACCAGACTTTTAAAATGCCAAAGCTTATCTGAAAGGTTTACGAGACACTTACCTGACTAAAAAGTTAATGTAGAAGACAACCGAGAAATATACTAGTTCAATGAAGAATGCGAAGAGTCTAGAAATGGAAGACTTCTCTTTTCTTGGAGTCCAGTACACCAAAGGCTCAAATGTACTAACTTCTAAGTCCATGAGCGTGTTTGGATAAAGATGATGTGATAGAACGTGCGATACTCTGAAGTCGCTGTAAAATAATTGACTGTCTTAATTGCATGTTTTGAGGAGGGGTAGAGTAATTCTGTTCGGTTATACTTGCACATTATTAATATCATCACAAAAATATCACAAAAATAATATTAATTTTGGATATTTGTACCGCACCTGTAAGACCACATGCTCAGTGAAAAAAGGTGCATTCTCCAATTTGATCTTCTGTGTATATAATTATGGGATGGAACACAGTCCGTCCCAGCGACAGGGAGGCAAGCAGCCACGTCATATTCACTAGTACCGGTATTGTTGTATAGCAACACATTGCTGCTGATAATAAATATGTCGCAAATAAACCATCCGATTATCCTGTCTGACTTTTTTGTGACGCTTTTTGGTACTTTTGGCAATTCTTCCATAACAGCTCTTTTCAATGTTCGGTAAAATCCATTGTCATTAAATGTGAAAGGAGAGTTTCTCGGAGTAATCGCGTCTCTAACGTAGTATTTTCAAATACAAATACAAATACAAATCGTTTATTTGTTCAACATAGGTGCATATGTACATAATACAGGTGTGACAATTTTATTTCAGTTCCACTATGCTGAGCCGTTAGGCATACAAATATTATAAGTAATTAATAGAGTACAGGGAATTTGTGCTCCATTAATTATTGTCTATCAAAAAATCACTTATTTTATAGTACGCTTTTTCTGCCAAGAAATTAAATAACTTATTTTTGTATTATACTATATTTTCTACATTTACAATATCTGTTGGGATTTTATTATAAAGTGTAGGCACCATTTCGAGTATACTTTTCTGAAAAAGAGCGGTTTTCGAGGACAGTCCATTTATTTTATTCCTAAGTCGGGTACTCCTAAAACTATTAAATAAATGCAGATTAGATCTTGTGAAAATTGCAACTTCAAATGTATACAAGCATGGGAGTGTCAATATTCTTAATTTCTGAAAATATGGTTTACAAGAGTCAAGTTGATTTAAGCCACATAAAGATCGCATACATCTCTTCTGCGCTTTGAAAGCTATTTCTCTGTCAACTGAATTTGCCCAGAAAATTATGCCGTACCTAAGAGTCGATGTTACGTAAGCTTGGTAGGCTGTTAAAACTACTGATTCATTGACAATTTTTCTTAAATTATACAGTGCGTATGAGAATTGATTCAGTTTTTTACATATAGCGTCAATTTGGTTTCTCCATGTCAACTTATTATCTACACTTAATCCTAAAAATTTAGTCACATCAGTTTCGTCAATTTTTTGACCCTTGTAGGATATATTCAGAGAGGAGATTTTTAAATTATTATTTTCAAGCCAATTAATTACAATTTCTAATGTCTTGTTTATGTTATCCTCGTATGATTCTAAATGTTTGGAAGCAAAAAGTATGAGAATTGATTAAGTTTTTTACATATAGCGTCAATTTGGTTTCTCCATGTCAACTTATTATCTACACTTAATCCTAAAAATTTAGTCACATCAGTTTCGTCAATTTTTTGACCCTTGTAGGATATATTCAGAGAGGAGATTTTTAAATTATTATTTTCAAGCCAATTAATTACAATTTCTAATGTCTTGTTTATGTTATCCTCGTATGATTCTAAATGTTTGGAAGAGAACAGTAGGGTGATCAATAGCTTTCGGTAAGTCATTTATATAGATGATAAACAATAAAGGACCTAAAACACTTCCTTGGGGTACGCCACACTGAATTTGTCTAATTTCAGATGAGTAGATGACTTCAGTTTTAGTTTTAACACATATCCTATTTATTTGTGTTAACTGCTTACGGTTACTTAAGTATGATTTTAATAAGCTGTATACATTACCTCTAACACCGTATTTGTATAATTTATCTAAAAGTATGCAATGGTCAACAAAATCGAAGGCTTTAGTTTAGACATATCCATGTATAAGGCTGAAACTGGGACTCTTTTATCTACATTTGTTAAAACTATGTGCATTAAATTAAAGATAGCCATGTTGATGGATTTGCCCTTGCGAAATCCCATTTGCTCTGGGGCAAAAAGGTTATTTTTCTCAAAATTGTCATAAATACCACTGTGGATGGCCCTTTCAATAACTTTAGAAAAAATGGGTAGCAGTGCCACAGGTCTATAACTGCCCAAGTCTTCTTTATTGCCTTTTTTAAAAAGCGGCTTCACAATGCCTATTTTCAGTCTCTCGGGAAATTCGCCATTTTCAATACATAAATTTGTTATGTGGCTAATCAAAGGTGCAATAATGTGAGACACTGCTTTGACAACTTTAGTACTAATATTATCGTAGCCAGTACTGTGACTATTTTTTAAAGAGCTAATTATGTTTTGCATGTCAATTGGATTTGTTGGCTTCATAAATATAGAATTCGGTAAATTGCATGTCATTGTATTCACAATATTATGTCCAAGTTGAATCGATTGTTTATGCGTTAGCTCAATAAAATATCTATTAAATTCTTGCGCAATTTTTTGAGGGGATGTAACAACTTTACTACTGGATAATATTCGAGAGATGTTATCAATAAGTGGTTTAGACTTTTGTTAGTTTTTGATGACATTCCACGCTGCCTTTGTTTTGTTTCTCGAATTTTTAATATAGTAGTCGTTCTGCGCTTTCTGAGTTAGTTTTATGACTATTTTTAAACGTCTGGAATAATTCATAAAAGTCTCTTTGTTGCTAGGTTTATTATCCCTCGAAAATCTGTATTTCCAAAGTAAATCACGCTTTCGCCTGCAGCATTTTTTTACTCCTTTAGTAATCCATTTCGGTTTAAACGTTAGAGACATTTTAATCTTTTTAATAGGAAAGAATAAATTATAAAGTAAATCAAACTGATCTGCAAAACTGTTTTAAGCTTCATTAGCATTATTTGCCATGTAAACTCCAATGAAACTCAATTCTTGTAGGCGATCTCTAAATTTTGAAATATTATACTGACTAATATCTCTTTGTTTTTTATACCAGTGTGGAAGAATACATGTCTCCTTTACCGAGCCTTTCAACAGTTGAGCTGAGTGGTCTGGTACGGCAAAATCAATGACTTGAGCTGTGCTGCCCCGCAGGTTGTGAGCAATATTATCTATACAGGTGTTACTCGATAGTCTTGTGGGCTCAGATATTGTTAATTCTAGATTATAACTAGAGATTAAGTTTTTAAATTTAATTGATTGCGGCCTCCTCTTTAGCACATCGATGTTGAATTCTCCGCAAATTACTATTTTTTTCTTTTTATGACATGTTTTTGTAGTATACTATTCAACTTGTCAAAAAACATCTGGATATTTTGACTTTTGTTACTAGGTACTCTGTATATACTGAGAACAATAATGTTGAGATCAATTAATTCCAAACCTGCGCATTCTATTACATTTGGTATAGAAATATAATTAACTTCATCCAGATTTACATATTTGTGAATATTTCTTACCAAAATACAGGATCCGCCATTTCTATTAATTCTTGCGTAAAATAATGCTTACTTAAAATTAGGAATGACCAAATGAGGTTCATCACCTGGTTGCATATTGTGCTCCGTGACACATATAACATCAACTGTTGTCTCCAGCTCCATCAACCCCTGTAGGTGTACACTTCGCAAATCAGATTTATGTATTAATCCATTGATGTTTTGGTGTAGTATATGAGTATAGTTGTACACAATCAAATCATTTCCAGTCTTGTCAATCTTTTCCCAGAATTTTGTCGACGTTTTTACTAAGATGATGACATTCGTATGTTTCTGTGATATCAGTTCACTAAAAAATATATATTACGAAAAAAATACTGTTAGAAACCTATTCTTTAATAGAAATGAAAGTAACTATGCTCTTAAATTAACTACAAATTTATCAAATATACCTTAGTAAGCTCCAACCACTCCGCACCTCCAGGATGCTTATCGATAAAAGGTTCCAAATTGTAGAGCCTATCATGAACTCGCCACAATCCTTCAGCTCCGTCGTCCATAGCTTTTCCCTCCAACCATTGTACGGCGTCCTTGAAACCAGTATCTCTTAGCGAAGGGTATTTTAGCTGAGGGAAAGTAACAAGAGTCTTTTTCTCAATGGCACGTTTGTTGGCAATTTCGATGTATTCTGCTCCCTTAGGTACCATGCCTGTGTCTTTACTCTAAGGACTACAAATCACAAATTAAATTAGTTAGTGTAGCGCATACATGTTTTATTAGTGACTGCAGATTATGTTATCATTTGAACTTTCACCTATTTGATCACTCTATCGATTCAGTGCATTAGGGTCATCACCAATTCTATAGGAACTTCCGCGTAAATCATAATCTGTCCTGTAAATATTTTTCATTACCTTTTAAATACTAATATACTTTTATGAATGTTTATTCTTGCCCTTTTAGTACATGAACTTTATGATTAGGTTATTTATATGAACTGGTGACGCTCAGAATACTTTGAAACAAATTACATCGAGTTTTGTCTTTACATATCTTGCAAATAAATATTTACCGACTTCAAATTGTATCAGCCTATAATAATGTTATAGTCGTAAAAGTCTTCAAAAGAAGGTATCATATACATAGGTACATCTTACGATTCTTTTTTCCTCATTGAATGACCCCTCTAACTAATGGAGGACTAGTAAGATTTGGTAATCCCGTTATTTTTCACTCAAATTATTTATTTATTTATTATTATTTATTTAAGAAAATAAAAATAAATTTACTTATAATAATCTTGCTGGTTTACAATTTTTGCGTTTCTCCGGCCCGTTAGTTTCCGGCAACCAACGTGTAAACTTGACCATTATATATTATGCTCACAGGTTTTTGCTTTGTGAAAATGGATAATAATAATAAGCCCTTGTCACCAAATATAAACAAAATGTCTTCGATATTACTGCTATAATGTGATTGGGGTAAGAATAGGGGACAATTAAATAGCTAATATAATATTTTTGATTGGCTGGTTCACTACACATAAATATGTGGATATTTATTTTACAAACAGCTCCGTTTTTAGCCTGGTTAGATTCTTTAGTACCTGTTCGTTCATAAAATAATTCAAAGAAAATTAAGAACTAAAATCTTAGGTTAAATTCCATGCGGTTTTACAGAATCTCTATTCTATTCTATTTTTTATAAAAATGGCAACCGGTTTCAGTTAAGCTACTATTACTGCCAATGTCTCGTTGCCAATCGCACACGGCGACAAAATAGGGGATACCACGTTGTACGGTGAGTTGAGAAAATCGAGCTTTTTGTAAAGTGATAGCGATTTACAAAAAACCACACGGGCTATCGGGCCTTGACCCAGGAAGGGCTATGTACGCATCAAGTTGAATTATTCATTAGCTATTCACTCATTCGTTAGATCACTGCACAATACGCTATCAATACATTGAACAACAAAAATGAATAAATAACGAACAACGAAACATAAACGCATGCGGCCATCTTGAGTAACGGACCGGAAACCCCTACAGAATTTCTAACAGTTGCAGCTGCACTGACAAATTCAAAACGTTAATACAAGTTTGATTGTTAATGGCGGAGTGCAGTTGAATGGTTCTCACAAGATCATAGGATACGCCGACGATCTGGCCTTGCTTGGACAGCGTGATAGTGAGGTGAATGCCATGGCAGAGGTCTTAGAATCAGAAGGAAAAAGGTTGGTCTCAGAATTAACCATAAGAAGACGGAATACTTTCACATGAAACGATACAAGAACATAAAAGATAAAAGGAAAGACCTACATATGAAAGATGTCGTCTTCAAAGGCGTCCCTAAATTTAAATATTTAGGTTGCACGGTAACAGACGCTAATCAAAGGGAAGAGGAGATCAACATCCGTACCCAAAATGCCCTCAGATGTACAGCCGGTCTCCACAAGGTTCTGGTGTCCAAAATAATACGCAGGAGTACTAAGATCAGAGTCTACAAAACCGTTATTAGACCAATCTTAACTTACGGTTGCGAAGCTTGGACTCTGACCTTGAAGGAAGAAAGTAAGCTATTAGTGGCGGAAAGGAGGATCTTGCGGAAGATTCTGGTCCCGACCCGAAGAGAAGATGGAAGCTGGAGACTGAAAAAGAATAAAGAGATCGAAGATCTAGTGCGGGAGCCTAATATTATAGGAGAGACCAAGGCGTCCAGACTCCGCTGGCTCGGGCACGTTGAGAGAATGGGAGAGGATCGCGCCGCAAAAACCGCTTATTTGGGACGACCTAGTGGTCGCAGACCCGTAGGACGGCCTAGATATCGCTGGAGTGATGAAGTCCAAAAAGATCTCAGGGACCTAGGCATCCTTAACTGGCGAGAGCTGGCTCAGGATCGTGAAGCGTGGCGTGATCTGGTGTCGGAGGCCAAGATCCACTTTGGGTCGTTGCGCTCAGTTAGTTAGTTAGTTAGTTTAATACAAGTTTGAGTATTGAGTTTGAGTTTAGTATTGATATAAGTAATCCGTAATCAATGTCCGTTTAAACTTAAACAGTGTATAAGAATTACAAGAATAACATGAACGCCAATATCGACCACCACAACTTAAACTGTCTGCTTTCAAAGAAAAATATTAAATAAATAACTCCGAAGTTGTGACGCTATATGAGAGTGCAGATACAAACACCAATTGGAATCGAGTCAAGGAACTGTGTACACAAATTAAGAAAAGATGTCCACAAGAATAATCAAGACTGATCGTCCGAGGAAAGCGTGGGTTACAAAAGCGACATGGCAAAATCCGTGCATGGCGTGAAGCACTTGATAAGTCCAAAATGCCAATTTTACAGGGCGGCGATTTTAAAGTTTGACATTTTCTCCAAAATCTGTTTTCAACTAAAACTCGTACTTATAGCTTGATTTCAGGGTAATTTTATGCAATCTTTTCAATTATTTGACTTATTTTGGTAGAAACATTGTATTTTGTGAGATATTAGACTTATCAACATACTGACCATCGACTTATCAAGTTATTCCCCATACATTAGTGCACAAATTCGTGAAAATGTTTTTTAATTTAATCCCTAAAAATCAGTTTTTCTATATAATTGAAATGTCTAAATTGATTTAAGGGTAATTTTATGCAAACTTTTCAATTATTTTATTTATTTTGGTATAATCATTGTATTTTGTGTGATAGTAGACTTATCAACATATTCACCATAGGGTATCCATTAAATAATTCTATCGTTTCTATACAATTGTTTTGTTTATATAAGACGATTTAAATGGATTATATCGCGTGTGTTCGTTGTTTGAGTCTCCTGACGTTTCGGCAACTATTTTTGACTGAGAA
This sequence comes from Apotomis capreana, assembly GCA_947623375.1. Taxonomy (NCBI): domain Eukaryota; kingdom Metazoa; phylum Arthropoda; class Insecta; order Lepidoptera; family Tortricidae; genus Apotomis; species Apotomis capreana. The sequence continues at coordinate 17,447,012 of OX392505.1, read as the reverse complement.
AAACACAAATTTCCTGTGCCAAATACGTCAGAAAGGCAAAAATAATGAATAAATACGATACAATCCGTTTGAATTGTTTTATTTTAGTCACGACCCCCGAAGAAAATAAAATTAAAAGTTATAAAAATATTGAATAAATTGTAGTAAATGAATCGTCTTTAATTCAGTAATGCAAAATCACTTATTCTACAGAAAAACTAGATGAATAAATTTTATTTTTAACTGGCAACATCTTTGTATCTTATGCGTTTTTCTGAATGCACCAACTCTGAGCAGTCTTGTGAGCTTGCAAGATCGATGCGCTATTTTGTTTTTCTGATAGTCTTTACTATAAGACGCCTCAAACTGCAGATCTTTAATTTCTCCTCACACTGGGTTCTCAAAATCAGTTTTTAAATATTTTGACATGACAGTTCACCATTTATCTGCCTTCAATATCCAATAAATAAAACTGATCGATGGTTGATGATACATACGAACCGGTAATGTGAATGATACAAACGAAGACACTGTTAACTATACCCCATGGACCTTAACACGTTGTACTAAGGTTTATATTAGTTCACAAATGTACAGTTATCAGTGTTTTCCTTTGTACCAGAGTACACCTTAGATGTGAGAATAACTTGACAAATCGAAATATACATTTGGATAAATTGTGAATAATTAATTATGTCAACTTATTATTTGCTGTGTCCATCAACCTGAAAATGATGAATTGACTTATGAATTTACGTAAGTTTTATCGGTAAATGATAAATTGACATATGAATTTACGGTAGTTGTGTATAATGAGATTTATTTATTTATTTATTTATTTATTTAAAAACATGAGTATGTTTACAGCACATAGCCAAAACACATACATATTAAATTACACAGAAAATTATACAATAATACTAGAATAAAATTACAGTTTAAATTAAATTACACATTACAAATCAAAATTAATTAGGATTATGACATAAAATGAATGACAAAATTGAATAAAAGTTGAAAATTTAAAAAATAATAACACAATCTAACATATACCTAATTCCGAATCACAAACATTAATTAAGATTATAGCATAAAATTAATGTCAATATTAAATAAAAAGTTGAAAGTTTGAAAATAATAATACGATCTAACATATATGTATAGTTCCGAATCACAAATAACCTACATATTATATTATAATGTCATATAGTGCAATTGTTAAGAAACTGCATCACCCGTCTCAGGAAAGTTCCAGTGTTGTCAGCGAACACATCCACCTCGGCAACATGCTGGTACAATTTATTTAAAAGCGCGGTCGCCCGGCGCGTGGGCGCGTTGTCCCCGCGCGTCGTGCGCGCTACGCTCCGCGCGAGTAGCGGCGGCCGGCGCCGTGCCCCCGACCCGACATACAAACCCATTCTCTCCAGCACCGACGAATTGTTGACCCTATTGTTCAGTAGCTGATAATAATGCACTATGATCAACATCTTCCTTCTGAGCGCCAAGGTGTCGATCCCTACCATTCCGGACACGAAGAGGGACGGATATAAAAACGGGTAATAGCCGTAACAGCGCTTATACAGGAACCTAGCGAACTTGCGTTGTATTCGTTCGACCATTAGGCTATACTTGACCTCGTGTGGATCCCAGACTATAGCACCGAACTCTAGTTTGCTACGGACGAAAGCATTGTAGGTAGAGCATGACGACACATTTTACACCAGAGAACTGGTATGCGATTCTCATAATAAAACCGAGTGTCCTGCTCGCGCTCTCACATGTGGCCGTCACGTGCTGTCTGAAATTGAGCTCCGTGTCAAGTGTCAGTCCGAGGTCGCGGATCTCCGTGACGCGCTCCATCGCGGTACCGAGCAAAGTGTATGTGGTACAGATTGGCGTACGGGCTCTAGTGAAAGTTATACATTTACACTTAGTGGCATTAAACGGTAACCCATTCTTTACACTCCACTCGGCCACTGCATCTATGTCGCGCTGGAGAGCCTCACAGTCGTCCGCTCCCCCTATCCCCAGGTACAGCTTAAGATCGTCAGCAAACATCGAACACTTAGCAGCCCTAATAGCCCTCGGCAAGTCATTTATCATAATGATAAACTGGGTAGGTCCAAGGGTACTCCCTTGACTCACCCCAGAACGCGTATAGTATGGTTTAGATTCAAATCCTGCGATCCGTACTATTTGGCTACGATTGTTTAGGTAATTGGCAAAAAAGGTAAGTAGCCTGGGTGTGAAGCCTGCCAATGCAAACTTTTTTAACAATACGTCGTTGTCCACAAGATCGAACGCTTTTTTGAAATCAAAATATGCCGCATCCACTTGTCGGCGCGCGGCCATTTCCGCCATGACGTAATCTACAAGGACTATATGCTTCGTAGAAGTGGATCGACCGCGACGAAATGCGTGCTGCTCCTCAGCGATCTGAGAAGAGATCTGACTACTAATTCGGCAGTTTAACACCGATTCAAATAACTTGCCGAAGACTGAGAGGACGGCTATAGGCCTATATGTATCCCTAGTATCAGGTATCTTCCCCTCTGAATGGAAAATAGCCAAAGTCGTTCCTGTTTTTAAATCAGATAATGACAGACTAGTGTCCAACTACCGACCAATTTCCATATTATCATCTTTTGCAAAAATATTCGAGTCTTTAGTTTGCCCCTATTTGCAAAACCACTTCAAATTATATCTGGCTGACTACCAGCATGGATTTGTAAGCTCTAGATCAACGTGTACGAACTTAGTCACATTCACAGAATATTTAACGAATGCTATCGACTCTGGTGGACAGATTGATGCGATATACACAGATTTCAGTAAAGCTTTCGATAAAGTCTCTCACAGAATTTTAATATCCAAACTCTCTGCATACGGTGTGTCTGGCTCCTTACTTGAATGGCTACGCTCGTATTTATCTGACAGGTGGTTCTACGTGGTGGTTAATGGTTACCAGTCCAACTCTTGCAGAATCACGTCCGGCGTCCCTCAGGGGTCACACTTAGGTCCAATCCTATTTAACATGTTTATAAACGACATACCTAGCTGTTTTCATCACTCTCGAGTATTTATGTACGCCGATGATCTTAAGTTTGCGCGTACCGTAAAATCTCCAGATGACGTAACTTTGCTTCAACTCGACATTAATAGGCTTCAAAATTGGTGCAGAAACAATAATATGCACTTAAATTCTAACAAATGTGCTCATATAAAATTCACACGAAAACACAATATAACGCCATCCACTTATTACATTGGTGACCATACCCTTAGCGAAGTTGAGACCATTCGGGACCTGGGGGTTCTATTTGATAAAAAACTTACTTTTATACCACATCTCGAGAATATTGTCACTCGTGCATCTAAAATGTTGGGCTTCGTGATTAGGAATGGCAGGTGCTTTAAGCAAAGCAAAACAAAAATACTGCTATACAATAGTCTTGTGAGGAGTATTCTAGAATACTCTAGTGTTGTCTGGCGGCCTCATTATGCTACACACTCTCTTCGATTAGAAAGAGTACAGAAACGTTTTCTCAGACATTTAGCATTTCTACATGGACGCATTGTAGCAAAAAGAAGAACATCTTACAAACGAAAGTTAGCCTATTTTAAAATGAACTCACTAGAAACTCGGAGAGCGTTTTTGGATGGTTTATTTCTGCACAAAATTCTCCAGCACAAAATAGATTGTCCCCAATTATTGAGCCTCTTTTATTTCAGAGCCCCGTCTAGAATCCCCCGAAACCCAATAACTCCACTGAAACCGCCAGTCAGAAGTACAGTATCAGGGAGGAATTCCCCAATATGCAGGCTATGCCAAGTGGCCAACAGTTGTAGTGATATCACGGATATCCACTTCGACCCACCCAGTAAATTGCTATCCGCTCTCAATACAGAACGGCAGTGAACTATCTTTCACAGCTAATAGCATCTACACCAAAATCTCAGAGGCAGGTGTGGTGGTAGGTGGTTAGCGGCGTTGCAGGTTCCCATGAAATAATGTTAATCCTAATTTAAATTTCAATGCATTCCTGAAGTGTTCGTTGTAGTACGTAGTATAATATAAGTAATTCTTAGTTAAGTTTTATTTTTGGTAAGTTTTCATCTTCACAATAATTTGCATGCGGTGTTTACCTTTAAGTGATTGTTACACTATATAATATTTTGCCTGGATAGAATTTAATACATTGTATTGGTGTAAACAATTGTTGGTGAACCTTAATAAATAAATAAAAAATAAATATGTGCTGACGTCTGACCCTACTCTGCCCTTGGGCACGGGCGTAACCCTGGATTTCTTCCAACAGGCCGGATAAACCCCAGTTTGAAGTGCGAGGTTATAAATAAACAATAGTGGACCCTCCAAGGCAGCTATACAATCCTTAGCCAGATAAGTTGGGACAGCATCGAGGCCGGCAGCAGAGCGAGACTTGAGTTTTTTCGCTGCCTTACGTAAGTCCGTTTCATCGACGCAGTCCACAGCAACAAGCGGCATATCGGCATCGGTGGTGGCCGTTCGCGCTGCCTCCTCCGCATCAAGTCGTGGCACTGCACTGTGGAAGACCGAGCCGAAGTACTCTGCGAAAGCATCGGCGGCACTTTGACCCGACACAGTTCTGTCCCCGTAAGTAAAGTTGTCGGTTCGTCGTCTATCTTTCTTTTTATCTTTTACATACTTCCAAAATCTGGTCGGGTCATATATCCGTTATCAAGCGCACTGTGTAAGTATCGCGGATGGCAAGCAGGACTCCTCCCCAGCCGACGTCGCCCGCGCGGTCACGCCGCAGCACGACGTACTGGACAGGGAACAGCTCCGCGTCGCACACCGAGCTCGTCAAGAACGTTTCAGTTAGTGTGATTATATCTGATCCACAGTTTAATACGTTATTATGAAATAACGCGGTTTTGGACCTTAAACCACGTACATTCTGGTAATAAACAGATACTTGTTTCGATTTTGCATTTTTTGACGAATTAACTAGTGGCACAAAAGTTCGGCAAGCGTAGTGTAGGACGCCCTCCGGCCAGATGGACCGACGACCTGAAAAAAGTGGCTGGTGGTGACTGGATGGCGAAAACGGGAGATCGGGCCATGTGGCGAACCCTGGGGGAGGCTTACGTCCAGCAGTGGACTGCAATAGGCTGAAATGATGATGATGATGATGATGACGAAAGTTCTGCCGCCACCGTTTCACGCAAATGTCCCTAGCCCAATTTTCTGGCGACAAAACTCGCTCCACTAGCACTGACGGGACACCCAGCTTAAAGGAGGCATATTGGCCTCTCGCTTTTAACTCTTCTACCGTACAAACTTCACTCTCACACATACTAATCAAGTGTCTTGTACCTTGCTTCAAGTAGTAGAGATGTAAGTAAGTTAGGCGATCAGCCGCCTCGAGCAAGCATGTCGTCCCTGGTGCTGCCGTCCCTCGCAGTACATCGACTAGCGGTGCGCCGAGCCTGTGACGCCTGAAGACAATCAGTAGGAACCACTGGCACGGACTCTGTCTCCGTGGGTTTGCTGCCGCTACTGCTGTTCCCAGATTCTCGGTGCATAACGCTGGCATTGTTGTCGCCAGGAGTTTTTTGTGTTATCGCAGATTGTGTTTGTTTTCCGCTGCCATTCTTATGCCTACGCTGCGTAACGTTATGCTCCACCCGCGGTATAGTAGAGCTTTCGCCGGACCCGAGAACCATTTTGCTTGGTCCATTAGCCTCTTCAGATTTTGTTGGTACTCCTTTTTTCGAGGTAGAGACAGAGCCATTGCTTCTCACGGGCTCCCTGCACCTTGTTTCGACAATAAACCATTTTCGGATTCAGGAACAATATTAGTAGTTGATTGCGAGTTCTTTAAGCTACGCTTTGAATATTCCGAGGATTTTTGCGGTTTGTTGTCCATAGGGGATTTTTTCGGATTATCCTTACTGGAAACTGAAGTACTTAAGTCGTTGGTCCTTACTATCCTACACGAATCACTTGCTATTAGTTTTTGCAAGTCGGCAACTCTATTATTCAGCTGTGATACTGTGTTCAGAATAGAAGCAAATTGGCTTGTCATTACTTTGCTAATTATTTTTTCTAGGCGCTCGTCCATCGCCGAACTTGGTTCGTTTCGTACGATCTTCTTTAGGCTGCTTAAAGTTATGACGTCACCATCCTTATCTCCGTTCGACCAAGCCTTGTTTTCTGGTCTTCGACGTAAAGTAATATTTGCGGTGTCGCCAGTAATTGGTGACTGATTTATGCTTGAGCTTTAGGGGATACCTACTGAGAGCACCGAATCATTACACGGCGCCGAACTCGCCGAAGGTGTTCCTCTCACTGGTGTATTGATGTTGTTACCCTTCGGTTCCCTACAGACACAGCCCTGGCATAACCACGCTTTCTTGCTATATGCTGTCATTTCATTGTATTGATTTTCAGTGATATTCGCGCACTGGAGATCATATATTTCAACGCATACATAACATTGCATGCGTTGTTTACTGGCAATTACGCTCAAACAGCCCGCACAGGTCTTGTCCAGTGAAGCCATTATACAGTAGTATTATTTGTGTTGTAATCTAATGCCGCACTGACGTTATGACTCACTCGTACGTACTCAGCGCGCGGGGGCAGGTACAGGTACAGCGGCCGAACGATCGCCGGCGCCTTGATGTCTTCTTAGTTGCACTCGCCGAGTGCACCCGAGCGTTGACGAAGTGATGGGGGGGAGATAAAACGATATATTCATTTGTTATCGTTAAAGTGTGCTTGTCGTCATTCTAATATCTTGTTTTGTCAAATTACGAACGCTGTTTTGTTTTTTGAGAATACGTTGATAAGTTGATATGCAATATTTTTTGTGCCTCATCGCGCTGATATCTCGTTTTGTTAAATAAAATCCGCTAAATATCGAGATATCGATATCATGTCACAGGCCATATCTTCAAAAGTATCATAGATATCGAGTTGTAATTTTTTTTCCTACAAAACCTTGGCCGTAGAAAGCCATTGCGCCAATAAAAAAAAACGTACAAGTTGAGTTATCAAGTTATTCACGCCATGCACGGAAATAATCAAAGAGAGGAGAGATTTTAGTCACGCCCATTACACGCACCCATTACAGGCTTCTTTTAACAAAGGTACAGCGTCTTTGCCGTAGAAATTATGACCAATATCTGAACTCGGTATGTCAGGAGATTGAGGATCACACAAATTGCGCACGACGGTAAAATTCACGATGGTTTCAAATCTGCAGCGATCACGCGCAGACAGATACAAACACAAATGTTAACCGAAAATCAACATTATTTACGTGAGTGGCATACTGTCAATCTTATTATTCACTACAATTTCCATGTTTTTTCTCAATACGACATTTCTCTAATCATTTTATTCTCACAGTTGGTACACAATCTTAATTACTTTTGATACGAGAGGTCGGGGGTACATTGGAACCTCAAACAAGAAAACTCAGCGTGGGAAGGCTGGACAAGGTGGACCAAAGATCTGATCAGGATCGCGGTAAGCCGTTGATCGAAGTTTTGAAAGCCCAAGGTCTTTGTCCAGCATTGAACGTATTTCGGCCGATACGATGATAATGGTGTCCAAGCTCCTCAGCAGATCTACAAAACTGCGAATATACAAAACCGTCATCAGACCCATATAAATGTATGGCTGTGAGGCTTGGACGCTGACCCTTAGAGAGGAGAAAAGTTTGTTAGTTGCAGAAAGAAAGGTGTTCAGAAAGATTCTGGGACCTACTCAAAGAGAAGATGGAAGCTGGAGGATCCGCAAAAACACGGAGATCGCCGAACTAGTGGCCGAACCTAACATCATTGGCGAAACCAAGGCACATCGTCTTCGCTGGATTGGCCACGTCGAGAGAATGGGGGACGATCGAAATGTCAAGAGAGCATACTTGGGCCGACCAATTGGACGATGTCCTATTGGTCGCCCCAAGTATCGCTGGAAAGACATGGTGGAGGCGGATCTGCGTGTGCTGGGAGTTAGCGACAGCTGGCACGAAGTGGCGCAGGATCGGGCAAGATGGCGTACTCTTTTGTTGGAGGCCAAAACTCATTTTGGGTTGCTGCGCCAAAGTAGTTAGTTAGTTATGATGATAATGGGATAATATTATATTGACAGCAGTCACGTGACATTAAAACTTTCAGTACGGTATTGGTTATTTTGGTTTAAATAGAAATGGTCTACATCCCGACTGGAAAATAACGAGAATAACAAGCAGTTGGCTTGCTGTTTAGATACACATATGTAGGAGTTAAAATGCAGTTCGTCTATTTGAACATATAAGTCCACTGGACTCTATAGGTTTACCATTTTTCCAAACTCCGGAATATTCTCCATAAGGAGGCGGAAAATATTCGTCTGTTGTAAGTTTGTAAGATATATATAAGATTTTAAAATAAATGCCTCGTCTTTACCTCTACATTAGTATTCAAGAAATGGATATTGGGTTTAACCATTATTGGGGTTATCATTAGGTAACCACATATTGGGACTTTAATTATTTGTTTGGATAGAAAATTAATTATAGTTAAAGGTAGCAAATTCCAAGAATTTACTTAATGTAATATATTATTTATCATCAACTAGCTGAGCCACATTCAAGCGGTTTGTATAACCAATTTGAAATCACCCGTATAATAATGTTCCTTAATAAATAAACAGTAATTGATATAAAGAAGGAAACATTTTCTTTGCAGGATGTCCGCTATATAGGAAAGAAATATTGATTCTATTTAGTGGGAAAACGTCAGTCCGGTGTCGGAGCAGAAATAACAGGAAGCGTCCTAATAATAACCTAATTGGAAGTGAATGGGTGTGAATACATGATAGGTAAATATTTTCTTACTGACATTAACTAATATAGCTAATATTAACAAACAAAAGCATTGACAAGTGATACCGTCCGTGTTGTATTTGAGGCGTAGAAAGCGTTTTATAATATACTAGCTGTGCCCCGCGGTGTTACCCGCTCATCCCACGGGAACACTAAATTTATTCGGGATGAAAAGTATCCTATGTCCTTTCCCGGGTCTCAAACTATCTCCATACCAAATTTCATCTAAGTCGGTTCAGTGGTTTAAGCGTGAAGAGGTAACAGACAGACAGACACACTTTCGCATTTATAATATTAAGTATGGATTAGGTACCTATAAATTAGCACATTAAAGAACGAATAACATTACATCGTTCATCGCAATGAGTGTGAAACGTTTTCAGTGCTCAAAAAATACTCTTTTTCTTACTCTTTATATTTCATAATTTTTATTTCATAAAAAATGCTCTAACTGTTTGTGCGTGAAAAAGTAACAAACATACAATGGTCGTTCTTTTTTTTACGTACAATAAATCGTTTTTTCAGTTTTGGGTTTTTGAACTATCGTAATAATAATTGTGGTAAGTATCAGTGTACAATAAAAAAAAAGGAATTTGTTTTTTATTAGGACGAAATGAGTGATCCTTTTCAGCGGATTCCACATTTTGACTTACCACTCATGTGTTATGGCATTCTACGAAAAACAAACGTTAAAAAAAAATGCTGGTTAGAGAAACTGAAAGATTACATAATATTAATAGATAGAAAAATATGGACGATTATTCGAACCTTTTAAAACCGAAAATGTCAATACTCTAATGAGATGCCATAATAAAAGAAGAACGACCCACAAACACACTCACTAACTTTCGCTTTAAATAAAACCTAGTAACTCTAAATCCCGTTTTACTAATTAATATAGGAAATTAGTAATTTAAAATTAAAATTATCCCATACGACTACTATATGACACTCGTGTAAAATTACACCAAAATGAAAATAAAAGAAAATTATACATAGAAAAAGTCTTCTCCGCTCAAGTATAATATGATGTTTAAATGCTAATTCATAGTTGATTAAAATATATCTGCTTTTGTACCGAAAGTCATACCTTACAAAAATAATACATAGAAAAAGTCTTTCTCCGCTCAAGCAGATATATGTTTTAAACAACTAAGAATTAGCATAATCATCATAATAATATGATAATAATAGCATAATCATCATATTTATTATCATATTATTATGATGATTATGCTAATTCTTAGTTGTTTAAAAAATATATCTGCTCTTGTACCGAAAGTCATTGTTTACACACTAATTTTAACAGTCATCTACCTATTCGTAATCTTTATCTTGCTAAAGTTCAAAGTTTATCTGCACCCAAATAATGTAAATACGTATTTACTATAAATAATGACACAAAGGTAAATTAAGAAAGAAAAATTGAATGCGATCTACTACAATCGAAGCGGGGTACAATTTTTATAAAAAATAAAAATGTGGTATTACCACATAAAAAATATAGAATCGATATGTTATAGATTCTATACAAATATTTACGTATTTACTGTTATTTAATTTTTACATTTGCACACAGGTGAGAATCGGCGTACCGATCAGTTTGACAAACGATCATTTTACTAATCTTTTATATACCTACTCTGCTTAGTATAATTCTGCATTGAAATAAACTGTTAATCTTACCACAACTGTCATAAATCTATTGTATCTTCTTTGGACAGTTAAATTATAATACGTAGGGGTTGCAAAATTATTTGAATGCTCATTAGATTAGATTAGATTAGACTTTATTAATAGTGTCCGATGCGCGAAGCGAAGTAGACGCATCGATGACTGATTAATTATTTAATGATGAAATTAGCGTGTCTCGACCGCTGCCTGTAGTTAAACAATGGGTGACCCTAATAAAAGTGAGCCCATTGTCAACGGGATCCTCGCCTTTCTGCAACAGAAGCTGCTGAGGGAAGGTCAGATGGATGCGGTGACTGCTGTTCAGATCTGTTCATCACGTTTTACTGTCGACGAAATCTGCGCTGCGAAGAAGCTGCTATTCCAGTCTCTTGGGATTGTCGGCACATTTGTACCTCATCGCAGAGAAGATAAAGTCGGAAGGAAGACCCTTGATGACATCATTGTAGTCGGGAGAATGAACGCGAAATGCCTGAGTTCGTGGCGACGGAGGTCTCCAGATTGCCGTCCAATACGCCAGACCATGTCGACGTGAGCTGCCTGCTGAAAGAAATTGTGGCTCTTAAAGCGGGCATGGCAGAAATTCTGAAGAATATTGACAAATCGCAGGCCGTTATTGACGTATTGCGCAAATAAATCAATAACCGTTTGCGCGATGGTGCCCTAGAAACGCGGTCAGCGACATCGTTATGCGGACGTCGTTTCTGCTGGTGAGCCTGCCAGCCCGTCGGAAAGCCGAAAGCAAGTTCGGGATTCTCCAAAAGAGGAAACCCCTCGCACCAGTGTGGACAAGGAGGGTTTCACGACGGTTTCAAGAAAGCGTAAGACACGCAAGAGTCAGTGTGGTACTGCAGAACCGGGTGGTTGTGGTCTGCGGGTCTCCACACGGAGCAAGGCGTTGTACGTACCGCGCCTGCATAACACTGCCACCGCTGAAAAAGTGACGCAATATGTTCGCCAGAACCGGCTACTCGCTGAGGGTGTTCCAGTTGCATTCGCGCCACTACGTGCACTTCAGCTCGTTTGTGATCATTCAAGTTTCTTTTCTTTTGTGATTTTCAACCGACTTCAAAAAGTTCTCAATTCGGTTGTTTTTTTAGGGTTCCGTACCCAAAGGGTAAAAACGGGACCCTATTACTGAGACTTCGCTGTCCGTCCGTCCGTCCGTCCGTCTGTCACCAGGCTGTATCTCAAGACCGGTGATAGTTGACAGACAGTTGATATTTTCACAGATGATGTATTTCTATTGCCGCTATAACAATAAATACTAGAAATAAAATAAAATAAATATTTAAGCGGGGCTCTCATACAACAAACTTGTCATAGATTATGGTACGGAACCCTTCATGCGCGAGTCGGACTCGCACTTGCCCAATTTTTCATGTTTGTTATCAGCATACAACTCCGTCCTTTATAAACCGCACACGAATATTATTTTTTTGTTCGATAGTTGGCATCTTTAAGTTGGCCTAATAAAGTTTTGATGAAGATCTGAGGACGAGATCGATAAGGACTCCCCAGAAAACTCCTCAAATATTATTGTAGGCTAATCTATGACCATTTTGGTGTTTTTATGTAACTACTATCGTTCAGGTTGTTCTCAGAAATACAATTTATTTTCGTTGTAGTCGGTTATTTCATGTGATAAAGTAATTATTGATCATATTAGACTCATTACTGACGACAGCCTATAATTTATTCGTTTGTCTTGTCTAAGATTTAAAATTTGTTTTGTATGCGAACTTGTACAATGAAGAGATCAAATAGGTTTGTCATCCTTAAGGTAGCCTTTTTTTTGGCGTGTTCAACGAACCTTGGGTATAGGTATGTCAGTACACCGTGGTCGAGGGTTGGGAAAAGGTGACGCCAGGCATGGTTGCCGACGAAGGTCAATGGTCCTGAAGTGACTTCTGTTAATTTGTTTGCAGTCCATAAGGGTTTCAAGTCGAGTACGCCCCAGTTCGGAGTTTCAGTGTCATAGCTGGAAATATTAACTTGCTCTAAATAAAACGGTCCTCGGATTGTTCATAATGTTATCTAGTCGGGCCAGTAATCGCGTTACTCAAATGCAGCAAGTTTGAAAAATTGCAAGCTGGCGACGCGAAATGGGAATAATGTAACAACAGGTGCTATTATTAACAATATTAACCTTCTTTAAGTGTTGCCATATAAAAATCTTGTAACAGCGCTCACTGGTCAGTTGTTTATGTTTGTGAAACTAATTCTGAGAAGAATTCAACCCAAATTATTGGTTGTACCTTATATAATTTATGCTGCAGACCACTTGCAGACAAGCGAACCATGCTAAAACAAATTGTTATCTATCACCAAAACCAAATATAACTAGTTTGTTTGATACTTTGATCTCCATCTTGCCCAATGTCTGAGTACTGTTCCAAATATGACTGAAATTTTTCGAAGATGCCAATTATTAACCCCTTGTATGCTTAGGTGCAGATCTGTGCGGGACATTTAAACGTTACTTTAAAATATCGGTAAATTTCAATTTGATTAGCTAATTTTTGACATTGCATACGAAAGGTTAATGAAGTATTTCCATTATGCACTTAATTATCCATTATACCTTCACCTCTCATAGGTATTCAATCACTAGTGATAGTGATTTTGCATGCTTTTACCCGTACCTTGCCCCACCTGAAACAGCCTCGTGATTTGCTTCATCAGGAACTGCGTTTTTATTCTGTTATAAAATAATATAATATAATTATTATGCCCCTTTAACAGAGAGCAACGGAGAGGTCTATGCTCGGAGTTTCTTTGCGAGATCGAAACAGAAATGAAGAGATCCGTAGAAAAACCAGGGTAAGCGACATAGCCCGAAGGAAAGCAAAACTTAAGTGGCAAGGGGCAGGGCACATCGCTCGTAGAACCGACGGCCACTGGGCCATCGAGTTCTTGAGTGGCAACCACGCACCGGACGAAGCAACGTGGGTAGGCCCCCAGAAGGTGGACTGATGACCTGGTGAAGGTCGCTGGAGTCCGCTGGATGCGGTCATGGTGTCGATCTCTGGGGAAGGCCTATGTCCAGCAGTGGACGTCTTTTGGCTGATGATTATGAGGATGATGCTCCTTTAACTGTGGCTCAAGCAAATGTAGTTTAGGTGCCGTACTATTTTCCTTAGGTTTATTGGAAACAGTAAAAGGAAGAGCATTTTGCTTCATTTTCACCCACTTTCAGTGCACATTGTTTGTTATTTTTAGCCCCCGACGAAAAAAGAGGGGTGTTATAAGTTTAACATGTGTATCTGTGTATCTGTGTATCTGTCTGTGGCATCGTAGCGCCCAAGCGGATGGACCAATTTAAGTGCGTTTTTTTTAATCGAAAGATTTTTCCGTCGAGATGGTTCTTAGCTATGTTTGGTGGAAATAGGACCAATAGTTTCCAAGATATTTAGCTTTCATTGGAACAAGTGACAAGATCTCAGCCAATATTGAAGCTAGGGATTTCAAATTTTGGTTAAATGTTAAGTATTATTAGCATTTTCTATATCACTTACTAAATGAAGGTCTCATGATGACCAGGTAGTTGTAAATGGATCTAAGCCAATATTGAAGCTAGGGATTCCAAATTTTGGTTAAATGTTAAGTATTATTAGCATTTTCTATGTCACTTACTAAAATTTTGGTTAAATGTTAAGTATTATTAGCATTTTCTATGTAACTTACTAAATGAAGGTCTCATGATGACCAGGTAGTTGTTAATGGATCTCAGCCAATATTGAAGCTAAGGATTCCAAATTTTGGTTAAATGTTAAGTATTATTAGCATTTTCTATATCGCTCACTAAATGAAGATCTCATGATAACCATCTAATTGTGAAAGGATCTAAGCCAAGCATTTCAAATATTGGTTAAAAGTAAAGTTTATAAAATTTTGACAGTACAATAATTTGCTACCTTGGAGCTGAAGATGGTAGGAACTCCTAAACAGCACAAGATAAACCCATGGTGTTTAGGCTCGTCTGATTGTTCTTGATGAGCAATTATCGTTTGTGTACGAAAGTACAGTCGATAATAAAACTGAGTCTCAGAAAAACTTTTTTGACAAAAAAAAAACATATTATAATTTCTGTCACAGTACTGGGTCACTGTTTCCAAGTTTCGCAATTCTGCTAAAGCTGAATTGTAATTTGGACTATTAAACAGGTTCCTTTGATTGACCCTGCGAGATTTTAACGCGACTAAAGGACACGTAAGCTTTAGCAAAAATATGTACTCTTGCCTAAGTGAATAACAGCTTTTTAGGATTATGTAGTCAACAAGGAAACCTTATAGTTTCACCATGTCTGTCAGTCCGTCTGTCCGTCTGTCAACAGCTTAGCCCAGAGACAAAGTTGTAGAATAAATGTAAAAAAAACTTTTTTGTGTACCTTCTCTACACGTAAAAAAAGTGGGGATGTAATTTTTTTATCGGAATATCCCATGGTGTAGGGTGATTAGGTATTTCAAAACTAAGTCAAGTTACCTAGCATCAACTGCAATTATTATGGAGCTAAGTAAGCCATCCATAAATACTATTTGGATCCTGTAGAATAGAAACTTGGTTTTGTTTTAGCCACTAGTAGCAGGTTCTTTCGACTCATCCAGTGCATTTAAAGTATATATTTTGATTGTCTTGGCTTATAACTTCACCTTTTTGTTATTATAAGCATTCATTCATTATTACTGGAGGACGAGAGCTGAAAATCTCAGTGGCGTGCCATGGGAGAGGCCTATGTCCAGCAGTGGACTGAAACAGGCTGATGATGATGAAGCATTAATTAGTTTGACTGTATCTATTTTTTCCAAGAATGTTGCTATTGAAATTAAAATATATCCTAATTTCAATCTTAGAGAAGACGGCTTTCGTTACCACTGGCTTGGGATCCTGTTGTACCTACCTACATATAGTCAAGGATCAAGCTCAACGAAAGACTGGAAACCCTGGACCACGGTATAAAACAAAAATAGTGTTAAAAGAAGAAAATTCCGGGGCGAAACTTCTGTTTGTTTAAAAAATATGAAATAAAATGAAATTAAAGACCTACCTACATATAGTCAAGGATCAAGCGGTCACCCAAACGCAACGAAGCTTGATTTCTTTTTCTACTGTTCATTTTAAAGGCAAATTTCGTACATTTTATTTCTTTCTTTTTACAGGTGGTCATGTCGGGGGTTTTTCAAATTTTTTATTTTATTTTTTCTATTTACGATACTGCAAAACCATTTAATTTTTTGAAACCTCACTTATCAACCATTTTGATCATCATAATGACTGTAAACGGAAAAGTATAACCAGGAAATATATTTCGAGAGTCGTCATTAGCGAGATACGGACCATTGCTTGGCTTTTTAACTGCCACATATTTTTGATGATGCTACCTTATTGGCCTTCTGATTAGTACATGTGGTGATTTGAAGGTGATGTGATTGCAAATAACAAAAATACAATAAAATATGCTTTATGTTTTGTATTTATTCATATTCAACCATGTCCTACTCAATACATAAGAATGAAATAGTTAATTATTTTATCATGTTTTAATTGTACAATCGTCAAACTGAAACTCTACATTAACCATGGAGCCGTATCAAATAAAATATCACCAGAAGACAGTTGTTTCGAATTAATTTACATGATGCACTTCACTCAACCATTTTACGAAAAAGATACACAACTTTAGTTTACAAAGACAATTAGTATTTCTAACATTTTAGTAATTTTGTTAAAGTCGATAACTATTTGAATGCCTCGTTTCAAATTTTAAAATCACTCTAACCATGCACAATTTGATGATGATATAAGAATCCGCTGCAAGTACACATGCGCATGTTGATAATCATAAATCAGAAAAATGTACTTTACTCACACGAGTAGAGATCGTCTATTCTAAATCTCAACGCCCGTCTAAAGTGTTGTTCTCACCGTTAATTACACTAATTTGATCTGATCCAATCGTTGATCAGTCACTGGCTAGACACGAAAAAGGAAGTGAGAAAACAATACATATTTTTATTTTTAGACAAACATTTTAAAGAGATGCACGATGCACGTGCGTTTTGCTTTAGATTAGATGATCTCAAACTAGTCAACTTTCTTATCCAGTATTTTGAATTCAGTATTGAAGGCGCACTTGTACTGGCCGATGAAGAGATCAAATTGGTTTGACAACCTAAAGTTAGCTCTGAATTTCTTGGCGTGTTCAACGAAGGCTGGGTAAAGGTATATCAGTACACCGTGGTCGATGGTCGGGAAGAGATGATGCAGCGTATGATTGCCGAAGAATGCTACGACCCTGAAGTGACTGCTGTTCATTTCTTTGCGGTCCATAACCGCTTCTAACTGGTGTACGCCCCAGTCCGGATTTTCAGTGTCGTAGCTGAAATTTAATATTGTATTAATTATAAAATTGTTTCATCTTAAATATTTTTAGGATTTCCATAACGTTTTTTAGAGTCGGGTAAATACATCTTGTCATAAAAATGCAACACATTTAAATAAATTGTAAACGCGACATACAAATATTGTGATAAGTACTAACTAAAAATGTAACACTTGCTTGATACGTAAAATTGTAACAACATAAAAAAATAACAAAATCGTAACAACATAAATAAATCTTGTGATACCAATCGCTTTAGAGTAGATACCACTCAGAGTATCTGTTAAAAATTAAACTCTGCTGGTTTTTTAATACTTTCCTACAATATTATGAAGATTTATTGTATTGCTGATACTTACATTATATTTAACAACTATAACTACCTTAACGTAAGTGTGTTTACCTAGGTTGATCTCCGTCTTTCCAAATATCTGGGTGGTGATGAGCTGCATTAGATGCAATCTCGAAGAAGATCAAACTTGCAGTGCACTGAATCCATGTCCAAGTAACGACAGCATGATAGAAGGTAGTACCGCTGACGAGCCATATCCAAATTGGCACCAGTAGGCCGACTAAGTCTGTGATACGCCAATATTTTTGGAAGTAGCCCTTGCGGAATATGGCTGAAAAGGTCCTGTAAAACAAATAATAATGCTACTATTGATGAAAGTTTTACGACAAGTATATTAAAAAACTTCATTTCAAATGAAAATCAAGACATACTAAAAAAGAAGGACTTACCTGACAAAGAAATTCACATGGAACGCAAATGGAAAATATAATAGTTCAATGAGGAACGCGAAGTATCTAGAAATTAAAGGTTTGTCCTTTCTTGGGTTCCAGTGAACCATAGGCTCAAAAGAACTAACTTCTAAATCCATTAGAGTATTTGGATATAGATGATGTGATAGGACATGTGATACCCTGAAATCTCTGTAAACAAAAAACATAATTATTACATAGAGTGTGGAGGGTGGACATTATAAATTTTATGAGTTTATAAATTAAGGTTTCACTCACAATCTCACGATAATGTGTCGGAACCATGATTCGAGCAAGATTAGAGTAAGCAAAAACTACTTTTTCAACATTATTAGGGGTCTCGCGAAAGTTTAAATAATCCTATATTGGTTCATAAATCATATTACTCACCTATAACACCACAAGGCCAGTGAGAAAAGATGCATTCTCCAATTAGTTTTTCTGTGTAGATAATTATGAGATGCAGCTATGGTCCATGTAAGCGTCAGAGACGCAAGCAGCCACGACAGATTCACTAAAATTGGCACTGTGGTGTAGCAACAAAACGCTGATGAGAGTAAATATGTTGCAAGTATACCATCAGTTATCCTATCCGTCTTCTTAGCAACGTCTTTTGGAACTTTCGGTAGTTCTTCGGCCATTACTCTCTGCAGGGTTCGGTAGAACCCATCATCTCTAAAGGTAAAAGGAGAGTTTCTGGGTGTTTGTGCGTCTCTTACGTAGAATTTCTCTAATATTTTGTCAACAGATTTGTTTATGTGATGACTTTCGAAAGCTTCGGTGATATCAGTGCCCTAAAAAAAAATTACAATAAATTTCCCTTCTAAATACATTTCTGATCTTAATCGCAAATTTGTATGCTCCAGATGATTTACCTTGGTAAGCTCTAACCACTCTGCGCCGCCAGGATGCTTGTCAACGAAAGTATCCAGATCATAGAGTCCATCATGCACTCGCCACAAACCCTCGGCACCGTCATCCATAGCCTTTCCCTCCAACCATTGTACAGAGTCCTTTATACCAGTATCCCTTAGCGATGGATATTTCAGTTGAGGGAAAGTGACATGAGTTTTCTTCTCAATAGCCCGCTGGGTAGCTATTTGTATGTATTCTTCAGCTCCCTTAGGCGCCATGGCTGCGTTTTCTCTCGAAAGACCCCAAACCACGACTGAACGTATTTTCGATGATGGGAGATATTTATTAGATATCGCCATGACGCACATATATTTATCACTTAAACCCTCACCTATCATATCAAGTCACTAGTGATTTTGTGGGCCGTCGCGTCACCCGTGTGTGCGTATTCACAACAAATGTATTTAGTGATTTATGAGGAACTGTTTGCTTACTCTGAACGGATTTTTTTTCATAATCACTTAACATTACATATTGTTATATAATAAATTAAATCAAAATTCAAATTCAATAACCAACAAACCTACCTCCGTTAATATTAATAATTATATTAGGTTATACGAATGATGACTGTAGGGTTATCAACATCGTTTTGTTTGTACAGAGAATATCAATAAAATAAATAGGTATAAACTTAAAATAGAATAGAATAGAATATAATATTCTTTATTGCACACCTCAACAGGAAATAAATACAAACAAATTACAAGTAAGATTCAATAGAGGTAAACAACAGGCGGTCTTATCGCTAAAGAGCGATCTCTTCCAGACAACCTTTGGGTAGCGAAATTAAATAAAAACGTCAGAAATGAGTAGGCGATGCAAAAGTAATCATGGAATCTGTGGAAAAAACAACTACTCAAATAATACATAAATAGACGTACATAAAACACCAAAAAAATTAATATATATGCACAAATAAACCTACTCAAACATACATAACATAGGCATATACACATAAAATAATATAAGTAACGAACCACACTTCATGTCGGTCACAATACCAAAAAATTAAAGAAGGGACAAATAATGTTCTTTAAGGAGTGTTTTAAAATTGGCAACGGATTGGCTCCGTTTTAAGTCTACAGGCAGAGAGTTCCACAACAAGGGTGTGTAATGTTTTGCATAACAACAATTTGCGAATTTTCATTTTGCATAAAACGAATTGCATAATTTCAACCTGCATAAGTGATCATATAGCATAAAAACAAAATGCATACAAACGTATTGCATAATTTCGAAAATAATAATAGTTAAATTGCATAATAGACTAATAGCATAATAGTCACTTTGTATACTATACCATTGTCATATCATACTTTTTTCATAAAAACTTAAAGCATAAATGTTGCCTAAATAAATACATCCAAAAAATATAATATTTATCACCGAGCCGAATTAGGAGCAGTTACCTTTTAAGGGTCATAAAAAAACCCTAACCTACCTATCTCTGGGAGCAGTTTCGTTTTAGGGTAAAAAAAACCATAACCTACCAATTTCAGTGCTCACAACAACTTTTTATTCAGGACTTATTTGATAGGTATGATATTTATGCAACTTGATAATTATTTTAAGTGTTTTTATGAGTTTTCATAATTATTCTGAATGAATGTTATACCAAGTGACATTATGACTTATGAACATTATAACGAATGTTATTTTGATTATTAATGGTTATGATGTTTAAATATATTGCTTGACAAAATTATGAATTTTGTTTTTATGCAATGTGTTTATTATGCATTTTGAAAGTAGTTAAATGAAAATATGCTAAAAGTTTTTATGCAAATTGAACCGCACCCGCACGCGAAGGAAGCAAGGGGACAGCCAGGAGCAAATTTTGAGAGGATCTAACAGACCGAAGATAACTGAAACGCTCCTTGAGGTAACGGGGAGTTGCAGAGTTGAAAAGTATATTGTAAAGAAGAGAAAGGATGTGAGAGTTACGACGAAAACGAATAGGAAGCCACTTGAGCTGCGAACGGAAACTGGATACATGGTCATATTTGCGTAACCCAAATATGAACCTGATACAAATATTCTGAATACGCTCAAGTTTATTTAGCTGTTCCTCTGTGAGATCAGGGTAAGCGATATCAGCATAATCCATGATAGGAAGAAGTAAAGTTTGAACAAGCGCAATTTTGGTGGCGATTGGAAGGAAATTATGGAGTCTTCTCAGAGAACTCACTGCTGCAAACATCTTCCTGCTAACTTGATTTATCTGAGGTACCCAAGATAAGGTTCCGGTCCATGATAATACCAAGGTTCTTAACTTGGTGTGAAAAAGGTATTAAAACACCATCGAAATAGATCGGTAGCAAATTAGTAAAATCAACCCTAGATATTATAATCGCTTGAGTCTTTACAGGATTGACTCTAAGACCAAATCTGTTGCTCCTGTCTAAAATGTGCTCTAAGTCGTCATTTACTGAATAATAGACGGGAGTTCTCCAACTCCACCCTGCAAGTAAATTTGAAGATCGTCAGCATAAAGGTGATATAGTGAAGAGAGATTATGCGTACCTAATGGAATTAATGAATATTGAAAATAACAAAGGAGACAGCACTCCACTCTGCGGAACACCGGCTAGAATGCTGCTCCAAGAAGATCGGTAATCATCTACCTTTATTCTCTGCCTTATTAAAATGTAAGTTAGTATTGTATTAAATTTTCGGTCAAAAATAACTCATTTAAGTACATCTTTCTAATAATAATTAATAATAATGTGCCTTTCGTACAAAGGTGGCTTCATGGTAGAGATATACTATATTTTCTAATTAGGTACTCAACATACTTTATTATTTCAAACAAATAGTATTTAAAACTGATGCTAACATAAAATACTTACTACAATAAAACTACACGTAAAAATTAAACTAAACTCGAACATAATAAAGTTAAACTAAATCTAAAAACCGGCCAAGAGCATGTCGGGCCAGGCTCAGTGTAGGGTTCCGTAGTTGCCCATCCTTCACAATAGCCGAAAATTACGAGAAAGATTTTAATTACGAGAAAGATATCAAGCTCTATAAAAAGGTCGTAAACGCCAAAGTAACAGCTTAATTACTTATTACCTTCTGGAAGTTATCGATTATACGCACCTGATTGAGCGAAATGTTTTAATACAGTATCTAATATGTGTACCGTTCGAAGTATAAGGACATCGCGCGGCACTTACGTCATTTTAAAGAAAATTATGAATTTTTGCTATAACTCAAAAATGGCTCGACCGATTTTATTCAATATAGTTTTCATTGAAAGTCTCTTTTTTCATTTATTTTTCCATAATTTTTTGACTCGTGGTTTGAAACGTTAGAGGGGGGGGACATTTTTTTTTACTTTCGGATCGACTATTTACAAAACTGCTGACTATAAAAAAATTATGTTTGGAGACCCCTATTATTTTTAAAAGATCTATTCAACGACACCCCACGCACTAGTGTTGGGACGAAAAAAATAAATCACCCCCACTTTAGGTGTACGGGAGGTACCTGAAAAAAAGTTTTTATTTTACCGTTTTGTCGGCGTGATACATACACATACTCGTACCAAATTTCAGCTTTCTAGTACTAAATGATCACGGAGCTAAGCCGCGGACGGACAGACAGACAGACAGACGGACATGGCGAAACTATAAGGGTTCCTAGTTGACTACGGAACCCTAAAAATGGCCCCTGCGGCATAGTGCCGCACAGTGCGCTAAATCGCCAAACTGATTCTTTGAGCGAGGAAACCGCCAGCTCTCCGGTCACCAGTAACATCGATAAGCCTCTTCGAGATAACTTTGAAGAGGCTTAATGCGCTGGGGCCCCACGGACCCAGGGTCTCGACGCCAAACGGTATGAAATTGTACTCAGCGCCAAGACCACTGTACTTATTCCGTTTTATGCCTTCGGCCGCTTCTGCCGCTGCTCCGGCCCTGATAGAGGATCGGTGGAGATGTAACGGGGTTGCATCCCACACTAGCACCCGTCCCTTACTCCAAAGAATCATGGAGATAATTATCTTTTTTAGTTATTGTTAACATCTACGTTATCCATCTTTGTTGCTTAATTTAGAAAACTCTTTTTATTTGAAAGGATAGTAACTAAAGTAGACCAACTGTTATTACTGTTCTCATATCTTGAGCTTAGAATCTGATTCAAGCTGCATTGAGTGACGTTAACAAATTTCAAATGAGAAAATGGTATAGTAGACCTAAAACTATAACATCACTAGCTTTTGCCCGCGACTACGTACGCGTGGAACTTGATAAAAAGGATTATTAAAAGCGCCTAAGCAAATGTAAGAGCAATTGTGCTTTTGGTCTAATAATTACATTTCCTACAGGGTCACCGCAGCCCAACAGAAATGTTCACTTACTTTTCAATCTTTTTAGGTATAATTTCCAGGATGAAAACTATCCTATGTCCTTCCTCGGATCTTAAACTATCTCTATGCCAAAGTTTAAGCGTGAAGAGGTAACAGACAGACAGACACACTTTCGCATTTATAATATTAGTATGGATTTAACTACCTACCAACGCAAAAAAATATGTCAAAGACGGGGATGACGGGGGTATTTCGATAATTGTAATGGTTTAATTTATATAGCATTATTTTGACATATAGGTACTGTACTTTCTAATAATTATGTAATCCCCATATGCATGAATGGATATTTTATAGAATAAGGCAAGTGCTTATTACCTAATAACTAACATTAAATGCCCTACCAGGGTGTCATGTATCAACTACCTACAATTAACATCCTCTGTAATAAACATGGCTTGTAATGTTGAATAAATGAATGAATGAAGTGTTGCCCAAGTTTTCACAATAACTATGTCATATAATTCTACCTAAGCTCCTTTAATACGACAACAAGTCACGAAATCAATTCTGACATTCCAGAGTTTCACACATAATAATACCCCGTGTCGTCATCTTTCGACAAACACACTCAGGATCCTGCGATCCCAATTTTGTTCTACAACTCGGAAAGGATAAGCCCCTACACGCGAGAATCGGATTTCTTACTGAATTGGCCTCTCTCCCTTATTCATCCCAGTTTTACCAAAGGTGAGTAATTTCGAATAATATTTCAAGAATGTATTTTTCATCTGTCGTACTATATTGGCTCACATTATATAGGGAAGCCTGTAAAATCTTTAGTTTAATAAAATGGCAGATATGTTTATAAATAGGTTAATTTGCTTTTGACATAGAAAATTAATTAATGTAAAGTAAATATAAACGTATTATATCGTCCAGGTACATTATTTGACGTTGCGGAATTTATTTTGCTTTGTTTTCACGGGAAGTGCAAAAAATACGGAGAAAACACGTTTGTTGTATGGTCTCGTACTCTTCAATTACTTAATTTTATTTTTATACTAATTGACCTGACACACGTCGTCTTGCCAAAAACGACTTTATTTGGAAAAATAAAAATGGGGTTTTTACATTTTTCCAGGCCATTTTTCCAAATTTTGTCTGCATAAGAACCATTCCCGAATTTCAAGGAAATCATACTTCATAAAAAAATATACCTAAAGTCTACCGGCAGTTCACCAGTTTTTCGCTTAGCAGGAACCACATTTAGCGATAATTTTTTATTTAGATAGATAGATTAAGTTTGAAACGCATTAAGGTTTTAAGTGTTGAGCGAAAAAAAGAGTTGGGTTCATTACTTCTCGATTTAATTTTTCCCTTTTACGAATACTCCTAGAACTCAAAATGACTTATTGTCAAAGAAAATCGCCAATAATTGGCCACCGTTCAATAACTGGCCACCTCAAACTAAAAATGAACTCTGTTCACCTACAAACTGAATTCGTTTTATTATATCGTGGCCAGTTATTGAAGGGCGGCCAGTAATTAACAGCTTATCTAAAATGAATTATATCTATAAGTGAACAGAGTTAATTTTTAGTTTGAGGTGGCCAGTTATTGAACGGTGGCCAATTATTGGCGATTTACCTACCTAAATTTCAGAATGCCTAACTTTTCTTTTCATTATACCATAAACCTAATATGACTGAATTTTAAAATGTCTAAGTCTCATAATAGACAAATATCACAACACCTTTATCGCAGAATACCGTAGGTATGTTCAAAACAACCAAGTGCCAGAATAACTAAATTTCAAATTAACTTTCGTGTAAAGTTTGCTTTACTATCTTCTTTAGGCGACAGATCTGCGCTCTGTAATAACAATAACACCGATCTACATCAATTCGGAAGATAAACTACATCTATATGCCCACCAAATTTCGTCCAAATCCGTGCAGCCATTTCCAAGAAGCAAAGATGACCATTTTCTATCTAAAAACGTACCCCAACTTTTGTGTTATTGTTCGTGTGTATTTCGTACAAATGATTTGTGCTTCTATTGTAAATTGTAATGTATTTAATGTTATTGACTGTTCTAGGGTCGTGTACTTCGAATATTTGATTGTACAAATCAGACAGATAAAACTAAATAAAAGCTGCTAAAAAACTAAAGTTTTATAAGCGTACTAGCTTTTGCCCGCGACTACGTCCGCGTGGAACTTGGCAGTACGGAAGCAACCTCGTACAACACGATAGATATCCACCTTATCACCTTAATTAATAAAAGGGATTATTAAAAGCGCCTAAGCAAATGTAAGAGCAATTGTGCTTTTGGTCTAATCATTACATTTCCTACAGGTTCAATATTTTTAGGGGGAATTTCCAGGATGAAAGCTATCCTATGTCCTTCCTCGGATCTTAAACTATCTCCATGCCAAATTTCATCAAAATCGATTCAGCGGTTTAAGCGTGAAGAGGTAACAGACAGACAGACACACTTTTGCATTTATAATATTAGTATGGATGGATATAGTAAGTATAGTATGGATTTGCCCGCGACTACGTCCACGTGGAACTTAGAAGTATGGACGGATGTGTAAGACCAGAATTTAAGTGATAAGGTCAATAAATTATTGGTAACTGCGAGATAGGTAGGTTTAAAGAAACATAAGTAAAACCCCTAGTAGTAACCTGTTTGAATAAATATTACATAGTATTTTCTTCGGTTTCCGCGACTGTCACACATTTAAATAAAACAATTCAAACGGATTATATCGCGTATATTATTTGAGCCTCCCTGACGGTTCAGTACCTTTACAGATACCGTTGTCAAAGGTTGACTGACTACTTTTAACATTAATTTGTTTTACACCGTTCGAGGCCCAAGGTTTCCAGTCTTGTGTCTTGCTTGATCCTTGATAAGATGTACAACAGGATCCCAAGCCGGTGGTAATGACAAACCATCTTCTCTATTGAAATTGGGATATTTTTTGATTTCAATAGCCTCGCGCAACATTCTGGGAAAATATCGTTTCTCTCTGCCAAGGATTGAAGTATTATCAAAATTAATTGAAGGGTTTGGTTTGTCCATGACATGCTCGCAGACTGCAGACCTGTTGCAACGACGGTGCTTGACATCAGCTACATGCTCCTTTACCCGTGTAGCTATACTACGTTTCGTCTGGCCAATGTATGATAGATCACACTCGCAGTCCAGCTTGTAAACACCAGCACTCTGCAGAGGGATGCTGCACTTCACGGGCCTCAGGTATTGAGACATCAGGTATTGAAACGTCAGGGAGGCTCAAATAATTAATATACGCGATATAATCCGTTTAAATTGTTTTATTAAAATATTATATAGGTTTTTAAAATGTGTAACAAAAAGAAAACAAAGGCCTATTCGAACCGCCTCCATTTACATGTAAGTTTTTCACCTTAAAACTGCAGTAACATTATTTGTCCTTCTCGGGGTCTATAACACCACATCAAATTTTATCTTTACCGGGTCAGAAGTTTAGGCGTGAAAATGTAACAGAGAGAAAGGCAGACAGAGAGTACTTATTTCGTATTTGTTCCGTATTTATCAACAACCTCGTACAACACGATAGATATCCACCTAATCAGCTTAATTAATAAAAGGGATTATTAAAAGTGCCTAAGCAAATTTAAGAGCAATTGTGCTCTTGGTCTAATAATGACATTACAAATTCTACAGGGTCATCAATGTCACTACTATACTGTTCACTCACTTTTCAATCTTTTTAGGGATAATTTCCAGGATTAAAACTATCCTATGTCCTTCCTCGGATCTTAATCTATCTCCATGCCAAATTTCATCAAAATCGATTCAGCGGTTTAAGCGTGAAGAGGTAACAGACAGACAGACAGACAGACAGACACACTTTCGCCTTTATAATATTAATAGTAAATAGTAAATAATAGTAAATAATAGTAAATAGTATATAGTATATAGTATGGATATTAAAACTTGTTCATAAAATTGTCAAAAAAAAAATAGGCAATTTAAACTTATGACATTTTGCTATTCTGGAGTTTTCAATTTAAGTTATTTTGATATTTGGTCGTATCTGTGATTCGGCATTTTAAGGAAATGTACATTTCAAGACTTAGGCATTTAGAACATAAGAAATTTTAGGTCGAAGTCATTGTGTTGTACATTTTAGGAATGAGGCAGTTTGATTTTTAGGTATTATGAGTCCATGGTCATTTGAAATTCATTGAGATTAGTGAATAAGGCATTATGAAAATTTGGTGGAATAAGCCCTACCCGAAAAAAACGCGTTTCTATGACAGACGGACAGACGTTTTCTAATTGTTTACATTTGGTACCTTGAGTTTGAATTGGGATATATCGCAGGGAAATACTCTTTTAAGCAGATTCCCATAATTTGCCTGAAAGATTGCAGTCCACATTTTGTTTTGATATTTTCTCTACTGACGCGCAAAACGCGTCGCCTTTGTTGCGAATAACGTCTACAAATTTCAAGTTACAACGCGAGGCTACGCTTCAGCGGGCAGCACTTAAAAGGACTCTCGATTTAATAACAACATGACTTAGAAACAAGTCGCACGGAAAATGGAAGAGATTTTCCTTATAACGGTTCTTAAAAGTTTATCATTAATATAAATTGCTTACATCAAAAAATACAAGTTGCCGTAAAGGAACGACGCCTGCGGCTATCATTTACTAGGAGAGGTTGCATGGCGGGTTGAATAGTTTAGTGTTTCGCTAGGCTATCAATTTTGGTTGTCTTGACTGGGGATTAAGTCAAGCGGGGCTCGTCAATTATTGTACAGACCTAAACAATGTCTTCGCCGATGTTGTTATTTCCGGATTGCGTACACATGCTTTACCTATAAGATCTTAATCACCGTTAGATTATGAACACTGTTAGATTATATAAACGGTCGATAAATTGTGAACCGCTCCATACCACTTACAATATAACGTATTAATTTTCGACATACTATCGAAAATTAATACGTTATATTGTATACCACCAAAAACATAAATGAAAAAAGGAGAGCCAAGTTCAATACAAAAATTATGCCTGGCTGTGGGCTTCGCCGCAAAAAGAATGGAGATCTAAATGAGTGCTAAGTTCTATGCAAAATCCAAATATGTATATCTAAATATATAAAAGAAGAAACTGACTGACTGACTGATTGACTGACTGACATATCAACGCACAGCCCAAACCGCTGGTTCTAGAGAGTTCAAATTTGGCACGTAGGTTCCTTATAAGGTTTAGGGGTGCACTAAGAAAGGATTTTTCAAAACTCACCCCCTAAAGGGGTGAAATGGGGTTCCAAAATTTGTATGGGGAAACAAGATTAGTTAGACCATTTTATTCGAAACTTCACAGGAGTATTTCTAACAATAAATGAGTAAACACGTGTTTGAGGTTTTTTGAAAATTCAACCCCTAAAATGGAGAAATGTGGTGACAAAGTCTGAAAATCAACATGGGTATTGTTTTTATGGTTTATCGGGTCGCTGATTACGAAAGCCACAATGATTTTAAAATCCAACGAGGCGGACGTGAGTTACCATCTCCCCTGTTGGGGTGAAATGGGGTTGAAATGTCTAAACACTAAACTGCTGGTTCTAGAGAGTTCAAATTTGGCATGTAAGTTTCTTATAAGGTGTAGGGGTGCACTAAGAAATGATTTTTCAAAACTCACCCCCTAAAGGGGTGAAATGGGGTTCCAAAGTTTGTATGGGGAAACAAGATTAGTTTGACCATTTTATTCGAAACTTCACAGGAGTATTTCTTACGATAAATGAGTAAACAAATGTTTCAGGTTTTTTGAAAATACAACCCCTATAAGGGAGAAATGTGACAAAGTCTGAAAATCGGCATGGGTATTGTTTTTATGGTTCATCGGGTCGCTGATTACGAAAACCGCAACGATTTTAAATTCCGACGTGGCGGACGTGAGTTACCATCTCCCCTGTTTGGGTGAAATGGGGTTGAAATGTCTAAATACTCAACCGCTGGTTCTAAAGAGTTCAAATTTGGCACGTAGGTTTCTTATAAGGTGTAGGGGTGTACTAAGAAAGGATTCTTCAAAACTCACCCCCTGAAGGGGTGAAATGGGGTTCCAAAGTTTGTATGGGGAAACAAGATTAGTGACTATTTTATTCGAAACTTCACACGAGTAATTTTAACGATAAATGAGTAAATACGTGTTTTAGATTTTTTTTAAATTCAACACATATAAGTGAAAAATGTGGTGACAAAGTCTGAAAATCAACATGGGTATTGTTTTTATGGTTTATCGGGTCGCTGATTACGAAAACCGCAACGATCTTAAAATCCAACGTGGCGGATGTGAATTAAAATCTCCCCTGTTGGGGTTGAAATGTCTAAATGCTAAACCGCGGGTCTAGAGAGTCCAATTTGGCACGTAGGTTCCTTATAAGTTGTAAAAAAAAAGAAAGAAAGAAAGAAATGCATTTATTCATGACGTGGCCATAGAACATAATTACAAAAATAAATAGTGAACAAATGAAATAAAACAAGAAAATAAACTATTAACTATGGCTGTGCCACGAAAGGTGTAGGGGTGCACTAAGAGAGAATTTTTCAAAAGTCGTCCCCCAAAGGGGTGAAATGGGGGTCCAAAGTTTGTATGGGGAAACAAGATTAGTTAAACTGGAGGAAATGGAGTTGAAATGTCTAAATACTAAACCGCTGGTTCTAGAGAGTCCAATTTGGCACGTAGGTTCCTTATAAGGTGTAGGGGTGCACTAAGAGAAAATTTTTCAAAAGTCACCCCCCAAAGGAGTGAAATGGGGGTCCAAGGTTTGTATGGGGAAACAAGATTAGTTAAACTATTTTATTCGAAACTTCACAGGGGTATTTTTAACGATAAATGAAAAAACACGTGTTTCAGTTTTTTTTTAAATTCGACCCCAAAAAGGGAGAAATGTGGTGACAAATTCTGAAAATCAACATTGGTAATGCTTTTATGGTTTAACGGATCGCTGATTACGAAAACCGCAACGATTTTAAAATCCAACGTGGCGGACGTGAATTAACACCTCCCCTGTTGGGGTGAAATGGGGTTGAAATGTCTAAATATTAGTATGGGTGTAATTTTTATGGTTTCTTGGGACGTTAATTACGTAAATGCCACCCATTTTGAAATTTTATATTGTGGACATGAAAATTCTTGAAAGCATTTGCGCCAAATTGCAGCATTTGGCCGATTAAATCCAGTCGTTTTGCAGCAAATCGGTTGTAACAGACGGACTGACAGACAGCTACATGTGAGGGGGTTCTATTTTTGCTTTTGAGGTATGGATAGAGACCCGCGTTATCCTAATAGATTAAAAAAATAGTATTTGGTGGCATCTCGATCGTCGTCAATCGGTACCTAGGCGGGCGGCGCGTTGGGACGGGAGGAGTTATGATCGGGAAACTTCCTGCATCCGTAATAAATACATTCAAGCTTTTCAATAGTTATGTTAAGTCATTTCAGAATTCTGAATTACGTTTATCTGGCTCGGAGTAATACATTTTTCATTCATCAACGAAGAGAACCTCAATATCTTACAATAGAACATGACGGAACTTAGAATATGGCTTAGAATCATTAAACCAATCTCGAATATCCCAAGTCGATAAGCGGAGGCTCGGGACATAATAAAAGCTTTATACAAATAAAATGCACACATATCCCGGTGTCTTAGCTTCACTTCGAGTTATGAATTTTGAAGTGAACTTTATTTGGATACAGTAAAAGCTGAGATCGCTTGATTTGAGTGCTTGAGTTTTCGGTTTGATTTGTTAAAGTGGAGTTGTTATAACATAAAAGTATTTCCCAATAATATTAGAAAAGCGAAAGTCTGTGTATGTTTGTTACTTCTTCGCGCTAAAACGGCTGGACGGATATGCATGAGGGAAATGCAGATTGCAGATTATACCCCAACTTAACAAATAAGCCTACTTTCAATCCTGAAAAAAAGAGCATTGTTCCCGTAGGATGATGTATATTATATAGGCACGCGAGCGAAGCCGCGGGTTAATGCTAGTATAGGAATAAAATAACCAAATATTAAACTCTATTTCTTTGCTTTATTGGATACCTATAACAATTGCTGTTATTTAAAAATGTGAGATCTTAAAGTAGGTTAGATTTGACTTGGCCAGTTTTCATTACTCGTACATCAGTCATTTTATAAAGTTAGTGGACCGACCGCGTCGCTACAACATAAGTTTGCTGCTGTCAAATGACGTCGGTATAGCGTTTTCTCACTGGAACTAGAACTGAGTGAGTAAGACATCGCTAAACGCGTGACAGTTGACAGCGGCAAACTTATAGCGAACGGGTTGTATAAAGTATTTATTTATTCATTGAATCTCATGTATGAACTTCACTTTTATACTGTTACTGGTTTAGGCACGAAGAACTTTTGTGGTTATAGTATGACAATAATTTATTTTATCGTTGAGAAACAAGCAGGATGAACATAAATGTAATAAAACAATAAATAACTAAATCGGTATTCGTAAGCGGTGCCTATGTTAATGTGTTGCTCGGGAGCGCTTTTATGTAGATTTACTTCTGTTCTGTGTATAACTATTTGGTCCGCGCGCCGCCGACGACGACACACCGTTGGCCGGTTGTTTAGCGCGTGTTACAAGCTTTTTGTATAGGAACACCACTTATTTCTTGACTTAACTTTATTTTTATATTTCTGTTATATAGCAAATATAATCATACATATATTGCGATAGTTTCAAATATCTGCTTGTAACGGTTCCAACCATACAATTAAAAAAAAAATTGTATGGGGACCCCCCTATTTTTCAACTTTTTTTTTATTTGTAGATTATTTTCTACGCTTACACACAATTACCGAGCTGAATTCCAAATTTCATCCTTCTAGGTCATCTGGAAGTAGGTTAGGTAAAGGTACTATATGTCAGTCAGTGCTAAAATTTACGACTTTTTGACTTTCATATCTTTATAACCATTTGAGCTAGCTTCATGAAATTTGGGCTTCTAGATGACCTTATGGATATAATTAAATACACGTAGTTTTATGTGTTTACGTTAAAGAGGTTTTGAGTTATAGAAGAATCAAATGTGGCACCAAGCGGGTCGTGTAATATTACACTCGGCGCTGGCTAGCCAGTTCCTTTGCTTAAACTTTGCTTGACACGCTGCCGCGTGTCTAGATATAAAATAAACTAAACTCTGATTTTTAATTCCGTGGAATTCGGACATCTGTCATAATTTGACGTTTCAGAGGTAAGAAACATTTTTTATACAAGCTATATTTTAATATGCACTGTTTTAATAGTTTTTTATTATGGATTGCATTTAAATTAGTATCAGGGAATTAAATATTCTACGATAGGTATCTAAAACTACAAAATAAGTAATAAGTAAAGCTTTACGTTGAGTGATTTATGTAAGTAAATCCACAAACTATTAATATATCGTCCATAATGAAATAACAAGTAGGACGGCTATAATTTTCTTATGAAATAAAAATCTGAAAGGTGAAAGGTGCATTGCTAAGTACCTATTTGACCAATAAAAACTATTGCCTACACTAAATAGTAAATCAATTTTTCAATAAGATTGGAAAAAATAATTTGACAGTAGGTAAATTGGAGTGGATTTCTCCTATGGGTAATAAGTAAAACATGACTTATAAAAATACTTTATTCATTATCAGAACACGAACAAAGGAGAGAGAGCACATTCGAACATTCAAGGTAGAAGCCTAGAAGCCGAATGACATGACGCGACACGACGGACGCGTCAAAGAATTGTTTTGCATAGTTTGACACATTATGGTTGACAGTTGACAGCTTGCGTTTTGCTTAATATGACAGTATGCGGCAGAGTATTATTTATATTGCAATATAAATAATAATCTGCCAATATAAAAAATAATTTACTAATAATCAAGAATGTAAACTTATAATTTTGAACCAATGGTTTGTAATACATGAAACTCATCAGAGTGATACCAGCAACATTTTTTTTCCCCCCAGAAAAAAACATTGTAATTTATTGTGTCCATACTATGCAATTTAAAATTATGCTTTCTATGTTGTAATAGATGATATATTACAGGTGGTATTTTAATTTAACATATATAAAATACAGAAGCCAAGTTCTGCCTTTTATTTATTATGAAATTCTTACCACAGGCACAAGGAGTTTATTTTTGTCTGGTAATACCATGAAGCGTCAGATTTCCACGGAATTAAAACTGAGAGTTTAGCAGATACCCACAACTTCGTACGTGTATTTTTTTTTATACCATACTAGCATTAACCCGCGGCTTCGCTCGCGTGCCCATATAATATACATTATCCTACGGGAACAATGCTCTTTTTTTCAGGATTAAAAGTAGGCTATTTGTTAAGTTAGGGTATAATCTGCAATCTGCATTTCCCTCATGCATATCCGTCCAGCCGTTTTAGCGTGAAGAAGTAACAAACATACACAGACTTTCGCTTTTCTAATATTACTGTGAAAATACTTTTTATGTTATCACAACTCCACTTTAACAAATCAAACCGAAAACTCAAGCACTTAAATCAAGCGATCTCAGCTTTTACTGTATCCAAATAAAGTTCACTTCAAAATTCATAACTCGAAGTGAAGCTAAGACATCGGGATATGTGTGCATTTTATTTGTATAAAGCTTTTATAATGTCCCGAGCCTCCGCTTATCGACTTGGGATATTCGAGGTTGGTTTAATGATTCTATAAGCCATGTTCTAAGTTACCTCATGATCTATTGTAAGATATTGAGGTTCTCTTCGTTGATGAATGAAAAATGTATTATTCTGAGCCAGATAAACGTAATTCAGAATTCTGAAATGACTTAACAATCATAATTATTGAAAAGCTTGAATAATTATTTCAGATGCAGGAAGTTTCCCAGCAGCAGAAAAAAAGCCGATAAAACATTGAAACATTACCAATGTTGATTTTCAGACTTTGTCACCACATTTCTCCCTATTAGGGGTTGAATTAAAAAACAACCTAAAACACGTGTTTTTTTGATTTATCGTTAGAAATACTCCTTTGAAGTTTCGAATAAAATAGTTTAACTAATCTTGTTTCCCCATACAAACTTTGGACCCCCATTTCACCCCTTTGGGGGATGAATTTTGAAAAATTCTCTCTTAGTGCACCACTACACCTTAAAAGGAACCTACATTGGACTCTCTAGAACCAGCGGTTTAGCATTTAGCACGTTGGATTTTAAAATCGTTGCGGTTTTCGTAATCAGCGACCCGATAAACCATAAAAACAATACCCATGTTGGTTTCAGATTTTTGTCACCACATTTCTCCCCTTTAGGGGTTGCATTTTCAAAAAACCTAAAACACATGTTTAATCATTTATCGTAAGAAATACTCCTTTGAAGTTTCGAATAAAATAGTCTAACTAATCTTGTTTCCCCATACAAACTTTGGAACTCCATTTCACCCCTTTAGGGGGTGAGTTTTGAAAAATCGTTTCTTAGTGCACCCCTACATTTTATAAGGAACCTACGTGCCAAATTTGAACTCTCTAGAACCAGCGGTTTAGTATTTAGACATTTCAACGCCATTTCACCCCAACAGGGGAGATGGTAACACATCTGCCACGTTGGATTTTAAAATCGTTGCGGTTTTCGTAATCAGCGACCCGATAAACCATAAAAAGAAATACCCATGCTGATTTTCAGACTTTGTCACCACATTTCACCCTTTTAAGGGTTGAATTTTCAAAAAACCTGAAACACGTGTTTACTCATTTATTGTTAGAAATACTCCAGTGAATTTTGAATAAAATAGTCCAACTAATCTTGTTTCCCTATACAAACTTTGGAACCCCATTTCACCCCTTTGGGGGGTGAGTTTTGAAAAATCCTTTCTTTGTGCACCTCTACACCTTATAAGGAACCTACGTGCCAAATTTGAACTCTCTAAAACCAGCGGTTTACTATTTAGACATTTCAACCCCATTTCACCCCAACAGGGGAGATGGTAACTCACGTCCGCCACGTTGGATTTTAAAATCGTTGCGGTTTTCGTAATCAGCGACCCGATAAACCATAAAAACAACACTCATGCTGATTTTCAGACTTTGTCACCACATTTCTCCCATTTAGGGGTTGAATTTTCAAAAAACCTGAGACACGTGTTTACTTATTTATTATTAGAAATACTCCTGTGAAGTTTCGAATAAAATAGTCTAACTAATCTTGTTTCCCCATACAAACTTTGGAACCCCATTTCACCCCTTTAGGGGATGAGTTTTGAAAAATCCTTTCTTAGTGCACCCCTACACCTTATAAGGAACCTACGTGCCAAATTTGAACTCTCTAGAACCAGCGGTTTGGGCTGTGCGTTGATATGTCAGTCAGTCAGTCAGTCAGTCAGTCAGTCAGTCAGTCAGTTTCTTCTTTTATATATTTAGATTTGGGTAAAAAGTATCTCTGGATGTCCATCAGCTAACTTAGTTAAAATCGGTCCAGCCGTTTCGGCGTGATGGGACGACAAAGGAAATTATGAAAACAGATGGCGCCAGGCTGGCATGGCGCCGCGCTTATACAAAACAAATGACGATCCTGCATCACGTTATTAAGATTTTTCCTAAAATCATAGTATCATGACCCCTATCCATAGAAAACGGATTCTTAATACAAATATAGAATGTTATAAATGGTAGGCATCTATTATCGCAGATGATTTATGGTGTAATGTTCGGGAGACACCGTTGTAGCATTACCTATAGACAACAAGAGAAGTAAACGTACGTTTTCATTGTTTCTGAATATTGTCTATGCCACAATCACTACCAATAAAATAAAACAAGTACGAACCAAAACCTCGGACTCGGACTATAAATTAAATTCACGTATAGGCGTATGTATAAAATGTAATAGGCAAGGATTTTAATTCAACCCTCTGTCGATAGCATCCCAATTACGGAGGCAATAAATTTTGTGCCGGAAGATAAGCCCCACATGTCGGCAGGCTAAATATATAAATCGACTTTCATAAAATAATGAGCAATATGCTGAATTACATGATCTAATTTGCCGCGTTCCGCGTCATCATAAACTTACGCTCAATTCAAGAAATAAAGTAAACAATCCTAACCTTACTAGATAGCAGAAATAAATGCACATACTAGAAATGTATATGAATTATGATACACTGAGTTCTTACCAAAATAATAATTCGGGCATTTTAACTTTGTTTTTTTTTTTAGTAGATTTCATGAATATTACTTAATAGGTTTCACAAAAAAGCCAAATTTGTCATAAATTGTTTAAAGGCCATACGTCGTGACGTGTAGGGTAAATTGACGATATACTTACGTACAGAAGTATTTATACATACCTATTTCAAAACTGATTAGTAATCGTAGATGACACAATGTAGCGCAATGGAAAGTGAATACTAGCCCGAACATAATGTAAGGATCGTTACGTTTCATACAAACTGCCGTTTTAATACACGTCAACTGCAGTAGAACTGCTGAACTGAACACTTGCAGACTGTATGCAGCTTAATTTTTGTTCGTTGTTTAGGTTGTTTCATCTGTATTTATTGTATATACATAATTATATGTAATATATAGGAAATTTAATCAAGTCCCTTTTTCGCTCTTGTCACAATGACAATAAGTTTCAAACTCCGGTTCGTGTCCCAAGATGGCCGCATGCGTTTAAGTTTAGTTGTCCATTATTTATTCATTTTAGTTGTTCAATGTGTAGTATTGATAGCGTATTGTGCAGTGATCTAACGTATGAGTGAATAGCTAATGAAGAATTCAACTTGAAGCGTTCATAGCCCTTCCTGGGTCAAGGCCCGATAGTCCGCGTGGTTTTTTGTAAATCGCTATCACTTTACAAAAAGCACGATTTTTTCAACTCACCGTACAACGTGGTATCAATCCTCTATCTAGTCGCCTAGTGCGATTGGCAACGAGACATTGGCAGTAATGGTCGCTTAACTGTGACCGGTTGCCATTTAAAAAAAAAAAGTGTGTGTGTCAGCTCCGACGCACGACTGGAGTTTACTCTTCAGGCCAGGCGCGCACCACGATTTTTTTTTAGTCGTGCGATAATTTTGTCGCAGAAATAAGCGTACTTCTGGGTTTATGAAAATCGTGGTGCGCGCACTCTCATATAAACCCATATCTTGCATTTATGCGACAAAATTATCGCGCGACTAAAATCGTGGTGCGCGCCTGGCCTTAAGAACGATTATAAAATATATACTCAATACTCAATACGTTTATTGCACACATTGATTAGTAAATAGTTTAAGTATCACATTATGTACCCTGTTGGGTGCTGCAAACAAGAACGAGAAGGTAGGCACTAACATAAT
Organism: Apotomis capreana; assembly: GCA_947623375.1. Lineage (NCBI taxonomy): Eukaryota > Metazoa > Arthropoda > Insecta > Lepidoptera > Tortricidae > Apotomis > Apotomis capreana. Next base: position 17,409,711 of record OX392505.1, on the reverse strand, counting down.
ATTAATATACGAGTATAATGTACAGCAAAATTACAATATTTTACAAGGAAAATTTACTTCCGATTCATTTTTAACAAATTGGAGAGATCATGAGTAGTAACTAAATAAGGAAGCGTGATGTAAAGCGCCCTCGAGCGGCTAGTTTAGTTACTACAGTCTGCAGTGCTACGGAAAAAAAAACCGTATCTTACTATGAAATCCATACAAAGATACGACCTTATTAATTAAGGAGCTTTGATAATTTTTATGAACATGCCAGCTCCAGCAGGCCTAATCATAGATAAGAGTGTATGGCCTAATACACAACATCATTCATCTAAAAGACATAGATAAATAAAAACATAAACCGTATAAACTTAAAAATAACATGTACACGAAAACAACTCAATTTGTATACACTATTTACATAAAAAAAACTGTATACAAATTTAGCCGATTCCGATAAGGGTTCCGCCAATATTGAATTGAACATTACATTCAAGAAAGATCTGGTATTAGACCTAGCCATTGACATTAGACAAAAACAAACGTACAAAATCACCTTCCTTAAATAAATCCAAAATCTCCTTAACAACAACTCCAAACAGCGTTTTGAACTTCTCCCAACTTTCGGTAGAAAACAAAATATCCTTCGTCTTCTCAACCAGCCTTTCAAAAGTAATACGTCTCTTCTTCTTGTCCTTAATTTGTCTTTGATCTTCCATATCAGCCCGCTCAATAGTAGGCTGATTGACCAATAGACACTCGGACCTCTTCACATCTGTTACTCTTTTTGACTTCCGCGGCTTACGAACCTCTTGTTGTGGCTCGCTCTCTAATCTGTACTGACTTACTGATCGCTGGCCCTCAGCCTGACAGACAGAATCTTCAGACTCTTTAGATTGTAACGGCTTCGACAAAACAGCATCTCTATATGACTTTCCAAAACTTAAGTCATTCTCAAAAACAGATGGCGCATCCTGACTACAAACATCCGTATCCTTTTTTTCCTTATTTTGCATATACAACCAAAAAGCCCGTTTATATATACATCCCTCAGCAGACATAATCCTGCGAATTTCTTACTCCTTCACAAAAACCGGGCACGACTTATCTAAGGCCATATGGCTGCCTTTACAATTAATGCATCTAAAAATAGTCGTTTCGCAATTGGCATGCTCCCCGCCGCATTTCGGACAAGTAACTTTAGTAGTAGGACAAAACCTGCTCAGATGACCAAACTTCCAACATCTTGAACATTGGGTAACCGGGAAAGTGTACTGATTTACCTTAAATCGGCAAGCGTAGGCATATACATATGGCGGTAAAGAAGTTCCCTTAAAACACAGACGAATAGCTTCAGCCTTAACCCAACGCCCATCATGATCCAAACGGTTCAGTCTACATATTGACAAAATGTCTTCAGACCCTTCAATATTCTTTAAAAATTCGTCTTCCTCAAACTCCAACTCAACCTGCCTTATAATTCCATAAGTGCAGCATGCCATATTAGACCAATAAGAACGTCTCGTCTCATTGTTAAACTCCTGAGAAGCCAGAAGCTTCTCCGCATCATCCTTAGAGTTAAACTGTATGCGAAATTTACGTGGACCCATAAACTTGACGGATAAAATTCCTTTTATACCCTTAAATTGCAGCAACTTTGCCAAACCAATCTGTTTCGGTAAATCTTCTTTTGACACTATATAAACTTCAAATAGCTTGTCAGGCACACCGTCCGGCTCCAGCTGCGTTTTGGCGGTTGCTAAAACCCGCAAGCGTTTAGGTTTCCTGCCTATTGTGATAAAACTATCACTACAACCACAGCTTTCGTCGCTCAGACCACAAGCACGCTTCACCGCTATATGCCGCACATCCGACATGGACTCAGCGTCCGATACAATATCCGATTGACTCGGCCCTGCCTTATTATCAAACTCCACTTCAGATAGCCACGACGGAGCTGCCCGCTGCCCACATTCTAAAAGTGACGTATCACTCACGACACCTCGACTTGACTCACTCATCGCAAAAACAGCGAAAAGGACTCTAAAACTGAATTAACTTATAAATAAAATAAAATTTGATAAAATTTTCAACCGTCGCCTTTGACAACCAAACGTCAATCCTCGCAATACTTATATTTTTGGAACGTATCTGCCGTGCTAATTTAAAAAGTCGTATCTCAGTATACGATCGGGGTAAAAATACGACTTCTTAATTTAGCAGGTTATGCGTTAAGCGTTATAGACTAAGCTCCCGATATAAAATGACCTTCACAGAGATGTTTATTTGATGAAATGTATTTTATATTTAGTTTAAAATGTCAATAAATATATTGCATATGGGTTGCCTAACAAATTTTAGTCCAGGGTATGATTAGTTTAAATTTTTTTTTTTTTTTTTTTACATTTCACCGATTTGATTATTAGATAAATTCATAATTAAATAATCTTTAATTTTATTTAATTTCAATTCAACAATCAGACCTTTGCAAAATGCTAGTAGGTATAGATTTACCTGTTTATACCTGGCTACCCAATAGTTGTGACGGGAAAAGAATAGGCAACCTAACGTTTGCATATTCTTTGGGCTTCATACTTTCGATTGGTATAGAATTTATCTAATATTAATCAAACCGGTGAAATGTTTAAAACATTTTTTTTTATTATTAATTAAACATACCCTGGACTAAAATTTGTTAGGCAACCCATATGCAATATAATTATTGACATATTAAATTAAATATAAAATACATTTCATCAAATAAACATCTCGGTGAAGGTTATTTTATATCGGGATCTTAGTCTATAACGCTTAACGCATAACCTGCTAAATTACGAAGTCGTATTTTTACCCCGATCGTATACTGAGATACGACTTTTTAAATTAGCACGGCAGATACGTTCGATTTTACACCCCATATTTTTCATACCCCGGGCTTATATATGAAAATCGATTCTTAAGGAGTAAACTCCAAAAAAAAATAGAATAGAATAGAAACAGGTACGCCTTTCAGCTTCCTTTATTATAAAACTTGAAGTTAGTTGCAACACCCACAATTTATCTGCTTTGTCTGAAGGTTGATTGGTAAAGAATAATGGCATCGGCATAAAGTCAGCTTTTTGTCGGTTTTTTGGGCAATAAAGACAATAAATAAACAAATTATGCCCAGTTTAGCAGCAAATATCTCCAGATTACCGAAATAATAAAGAAGTACTTATTTCGGATTGTCTCGTAACATTTACGACATGCAGGAAGTCGCAAGTCCACATCGGAAAAGACGTCCGGAAATTGTCACAACTCCCCACAGTAATTTCCCGTACAGCCCTGCTAGCTCTAAACAGGTGCCGGATTTAATATATCTCTCTGTGCTACTGTGTTCCGGATATATCACTTTGATTGAAAAATAGAAAGAATATAAATCTCACTTTGCACATATCGGAATTGGTTTTATACTTAAAATTTTGTACTTTGCCTTGTAATACTAAAGTTTGATAATCATTTATATTTGAGAGAAAACTAGTAAATATATTTAGTCTACCAATTTTAATAAGAGAAACATGATTTCTCAAATATGTGCTGAATGTTGCGTGAACTCCTTTGTGTTACAAAAATAACATACTTTGTAGCTTTTTGGAAATTATCATACAGATATTGTACTGTGGTAAATTATGCTTACCCATTTCCTGTCAAATCTGAAGAAAAAGAACACAATTAGGCCCTTAGATTTTGAATGTACTTAGATTTTATTTGGGTTATATTTTTACTGACCATATAAATTTTCTTCTGACCTACCAATCCAACTATATCCAATAATATTTAAATACAGAGTCCTGTATTGAACGGAAGACCGATACATGAAAATTTGTATATTTTTATTATCCCATTACCTACAAACGGTAGTTCTCTTATTTTGAACGGTTGCAGACTGAAGTTATCTTCAGATCTCGGCAGTTCATTCCCCACAAATTGGCCATTCATCCTCACATAAGCGTGAGTTATTGAGGTACTACGGTCTTCTAGATAAACATCTTAAGCCGTAACGCGGTATTAAACTCATAACAAAAATTTAATTTTCTTCCCCTCGAACCATTATGTTAATAGTGACGTTTACATATTAAAATTAGCTTTCAGATTTATTGCTTTTTATTTTTTAACTACTATACCTGGGCCCGATATGGTACGCCATGGTACTCTGGCATAATTATATGGATTGTTAAATAAAATGTATTGTTATTCAAAAATTTACTTCACTTCATTGAGTATAATAGTAAGTGGACAGCGGTAGGCACTTAATTGGTTTGGTCAAGAAATATTTAATTATGTAAGTATGCATCATTGTATAAGAAAATGGGACAGAATAGTTGAGCCCAGCACCTACATATCTACATTACGTATACGTTTCTCGGTTTCTTCCAAATCAAGAGTTTTCTAATTGGATGGGCGAGTACGTGGGTCGCTCACAATGAAATTGTACAGGCCCTGTGACCTGGACATAATTCGTATAAACAAAACGGAAATTATGCTAAATTCGTGATTCCACGTATTTGGGCGCTCGTAAAGGAAATTACCTTTACAAGTACTACAAAGCATCTAGACATGGAGCTCAGAACAGTACAATGAGCTTAATTTTATGTTTTTAATTGAATCTGTCCAGAATGTGATCTTTAAACAACCTTGAACTGCAAAAACCATTATTTATAGACCGAAGTCGTTTCAAACGGATTTTTAATCATAAATTGGGACATTTTTGAAAAGATAAAGATGTGGTAATATTGAATTTTTAATCGGATAAAGACTGGTTAAGAAATGAAGTCTTGTTAATTTCCTAGGTATTTATGGCTGTTCCGCTTTTTGCTGTGGATATAGACTTTATCACGGCTATATGACTGTGACTGCTATACAATATATGCATATGTTGATATTAGTCGAATTAGACTCATGGAATTGAAACAGTTTGTTATGGGACAGAGACGTTAGTATCAACGTTTATTTTTATTTCTTGGTATGTTGTTTTAAGGAGAGCTATCTAAAGATCAGTCAACAAATCTTATTGTTATGCTGTAACCAAATATTTTATAGAGGCCCTGTGAGCCGTAGACCTCATAGACTTGGTTTCGAAATTACTGAATTACTGAATTTTATGTTTTCAAATCCCATATCTCCGCCATTTTGAAAAAAATCGCAAAACTGCATCGACAAAGAGTGTACTATACTTATCAAACCTATGTACAACATTTCATGAGAATCCGATGAGGAATGCGACTTCTAGAAGAGAACAGCCGGAAAGCGTCTGTACATCCAGACATCTTAACATCGACATGATATACGAACGAAATTTGGGCCAAGCTGAAACGACACTTGACTCGTTCAGTCAATAAATACGTTTTTGAAACACAATGGATTCGCACTTCATTCGACTCTTAAAATAGAATGGTTATTGAAAACGAAATCTGTACCGTGACTAGACCCTTAGTTGCCCTTAGCCCTAACAAAAGTGCCCGAGGGCACTCCAATGACAACTGTTGGGGCAAAAGGTTAATAAGGGAAATGATTCTCAGAGTAGGCGGGAAGGCTTATTCTTATCGTGACCTTTTTCCTCGATAGACGTTAATGACTGGTTGTTTCCTTTGTTGGAGACGCCATATAAAATTATATCATAACGTAAGCTCATATTATGCTCGTCCATTTTTACCTTTTTGCTATGTCATGTTGTTATGATCGTTTTGTTTTAATTATGCCGCCATGATTGTTTATGTCAATGATCACTGTTGTGTTATCTCTGTCATCTTGTTTGTTGAATTAATTGTACACACTAACAAAGTTGTAAAGTATGTATGTCTGCGCATTAAGGACAATGCTTCAGAGACCACATTATCTTTTTATTTTAATTTTCCAATATATCGGAGAAGCACGTATGAGTGAGATAAGAGCAATGAACCAAAGGATGCGTGTTTCACGCATGGTTCCTAATCCATTTGAAACGACTTTGGTCTATATATAATGGTTATTGCTGTTCTAGGTGTCATTTAAAAATCACATTCTGGACAGATTCAATTAAAACCATAAACTTTAGCTCATTGTACTGTTCTGAGCTTCATGTCTAGATGCTTTGTAGTACTTGTAAACGTAATTTCCTTTACGAGCGCCCAAATACGTGGAATCACGAATTTAGCATAATTTCCGTTTTGTTTATACGAATTATGTCCAGGTCAAAGGCCTGTAGAATTTCATTGTGAGCGATCCACGTACTCGCCCATCCAATTAGAAAACTCTTGATTTGGAAGAAACCGAGAAACGTATACGTAATGTAGATATCTAATGTCGGTGTTTTGTGAAGTTATCTGTACCTTAAGAATGAAGCCTGCAGAAAGCCAACTTCCTTTGGTTTTCGCGAAAGTCGTCTAAGAACTACTGTTGGTTGTGTCTGTAAAATGAGACGCAAACGGCCACGCGGCATTGTGATTGCGACCCATAGACGCGTACGAAGACTAGGATTGCGACTATCTAGGAACGCGAGCTGATTTTGACCAATCAAACGTGGAAGGTGGAACAAGTTTATTATTTCGAACTATTAGCGCGACTCGCTGTGCGTAAAATTTGTCAGTGTTTTCATTTGTCCATACCGACCTTAAACGTTATCTGAAAGTTAAAGATATATTACGCTACAACAATGCGAGTTAATTTCATACTTATTTTTGACACTATAGGTGACCTACTGAGTGATAAAATATTTAAACCAAAATATGAGGAGTAAATTAATGTATGGCGAGAAAATCTCACTTCCTGGACAAGGCAAGACGTAAAACTTTAGACAAACCACGGGTGGTAATTCTTGATGGCCCAGATCGCATATTTATTTATGGCCCTCGCCTTCGGTTAGGGCCACAAACACCTACGACCTGGGTCATAGGGTTCGCGCTACGCCCTTGGTATGTAATACAAATACAAATACAAATACAAATAATTTATTTGCCATTAAAAGTGCTTATTTCTACTTACATTTTTGATGTTACTTATTATGGTAAAAACCAAAGTTAAGTAAGCGTCCACTGACCCCCGTACTAGTGTGAACTGTATCACGGTAGGTAGGTAATGTACTATTACAATTCAGCACCATAGTAGCGTAGGAACTAACAAACCATTAGTAGTGTATAGTCTGTCCAGAACTCAAGAAGAAAAGTCCTGAAGATCAAAATTATGTCAAAATGGTAAGATCTTAAATTCACATGTACATACGGTCGGTCGTTTGCAACATATTCTTAGAGGTCAGATAGACTTTAACATTCTATACTTTTTGATATTTCAATATGATAGGTGCGCTTGTCCCGCTCGCACTCTTGTCCCACCAGACCTTGAATAAGGAATATATTGCTTTCTTGCCAACAACACTATCAATTTTCAGAAACTTTATAAGCGAGTATGTATATGAGCAGATCAGAGCCTGTCGGCACTATATCTAGACTTCAGCAGAGTAGCTCGCTTTTATTCCTGATTGAATCAATTTTGAAACAAGGATTTTCTCATTTTTCTAGATAGACTATCTAAGTCTCAGTAACAATGTTAGACTCATAGTGACGGTACATATTTTGCGCAGTAGTTTTACTCAGAGGTTATCTGAAAGAGCTACTCGTATAATGATAACATATTTAATTGGCTATTGTATTTTTATGTTATTTTCCATGACATTTGCATACTTGAAAAATTTAAAATAGGGTATTTTTTTTAATCGAACTCTATTTGAACGTCTTGACCACTATACTTACTTAATTTCATCGTTTGTCAGATATTAAAAGCTGATTACTTGCAGACGCATACTCGTTCAATTCTTGTAATATTGTAATAGTAATGCATAAATGCATCATTTAGTAAAATGGAACCAATAATGAAGGCTACATGATGGGCGGAACGCCTTAATCATGCTATTCACGTCAAACTTCCAAGTGATCTGTGATTACTTATAAATTATGACTCAGCGATTCTTCCAAAAAGCGTGACAAACTGCCAGATAACTCGATTACGGCCAGCGACGGCTTCAGTTGAAACAGAATACGCAGAATATTGGGTTATAGGTTGGTCGAGCTCTAATGGACACGAAACACAATTGTGACCTCTTACCGAATGGACCCTTTCGTGCGCTGGTGACATAAACGCTGTATTTGATTTTATTTCAGGTCAGTATTGGTTAAGGCCAGCGTGATCAAAATATTTTGTTATTTCTCTATCCTCATAAGTCCACACGTATGTTTCATATAAGTATAAATCGAAGTCGAATATTTTGAAATGAATAACTCTCCTGGGACTTACGAGGCTAGCTATCGGTGTAAAACCGACCAAACTATATAACAAAGCCACATTCAACCAATATTACTAAAACAACACACCAAACAACGCAACCGTTAAAGTTTTCGCCCAATAAACGTAATTCCGAATTGTGCGAGGAACACGAAAACGTTAATTTATCGTCTGCTTATCATTGCATGCAATAATCCACGGAGCATAAATTATTTGCGGATGGCAACACATGTGTCGTCCCGTCCACAATGTTAGTAGTTACAAAATGGCCACGGATCGACCGCAATTTCAGACAAAAGTGCACGTTAGGAAAGTTGAGCGCTTGCGAGAAGTTCTAAAAAGGTGGCTAGGCGAGACTTTCCGAATTGCAAACTTTTCGATCCTTTTAACTCTTTTTATAAGGTTTAGCGAGAACAAACTAATAAAATATCGTTAGATATTGACAGACAGCAAATTGTTTACAAGTTTCTACACGCTAAACGCCTTATTCTGTTGCCGCTACTTATCAAAGGCAGTTGAGAAATTTGTCCAAGCCGCCCGTCTAGCACAACTACGCTTCGCTACTCTTGTCGCGCGACATAGCATCGCCCGTCACTCTTTCACAGCACAGCGAAGAAAGGGATAAGTAATATTTCTCGCGTGTCACAGTTATGCTAGAGGTGCAGGATTTTCAATGACAGACAGTCCGAAATGTACAAGTAATGTTTTGACATAATTTTCGTTAGTCATGATCATGATCTGATTTTCCTCTGGAACTTTTTAGGATTGTTATAGTATTTTCTTCGGTGTCCGCGACTGTCACACGTTTTAATAAAACAATATAAACGAATTATATCGTATATATTCATTATTATTCCATCCCCTATGCTGCCGTTCAGACCCTAGTCTGAATCGATTTTATTTGACATAATATAACTCAGTTGTATCGCCCTTTCTCTTTCTCTTTTTTTGTCCTGAAAATGACAAAATATCTGGGCGTATTTCTGTTTCGGCTTCCTAGTCTAACACAAAGTGTAAATAACACCGGCCCTATAACAACGGCCGACGTGAACCGAATATTTATTTCGCGTATGCCTTATTAGGAGGTTATCTCCGTAAAATACCCAGTATTTTCATCGTTTTCCACGTGAACTTCTCGGAGCATTATAATTCTAAACAATTTGCCTTCGCGCGAGTTTCGGAATTGCTTTCATTCAGTATAAGTGCCCGCCTCAACTTATCTCGGCATCGCAGCGATTTACCCTCTCACGGAAATTGACTATTTTCATTCACATAAGGTGGGAGTTGCTTAATAATGTTGGTAGGTAACGGCCTCGAATTTTACTTACACCTGGAAAATATGAAATTGGTGAAATGAGAGGTGACTGGACTTATGAATTCAAAACGTTACTTTAATGCTAGATATGATTTAATATACCTGTGAGATATCGTCGGTAATTTGAGCCTCAATAATTGCTCTTAATTGAGCAAATACGGCAAATACCTACTTCAACTGTACGCTAATTTTAATTTTACCAACGTTCAAAGAAAACTTTAAAACAATCAGTTATTACTTTGATAAAGTCCCATCATCACTTATGGTTGGAAGATATTGTATATATGGCGAGAAGATTTCAACATATTTCAAACAAATATCTTTAGATAAATTAATGTAACATTATGTATCTGGTTTCAATTCGTGTTTCTCAGATTAGATCCAACTAAAAATTTGTATTAAAGAAGAGCCCTAGCTGTCATTGCAAAATACATTTAATTCCACTTGCATGCATCTAACATTCTTTACTGAAATATCAACATTGGAAAGAGGTTTCTTCGCTGCATCTACATCTCACACTTACGCTCGCTACAAGGTTCATTGAACACTTTCAATCCTGTAAGTGTAGCGCTTTTATTTTTATTCATAGTCTACCGATACGAGAAGTCTTGCAGTTGTAGTTTTGAAAGGTTTTAAATTGCTTTACGTATCGGTATTGGCTCAGAACAGAAGATCTAATCGAAAAGATAGATTGCGAAAAACCACCTAAAGTTATGCATCATGACCGGATTTAAACGACTTTCACCACGTCATCAATCCACCTTATGAGGTCTACACGCTTCTTGCGGTGCGTAGTCAACACTCGGAAACCCAACGGACCCAACGGCTCCTAGTTTAACGATCTTTGCTCTGCCCTGCCAATTTTTAGCACTTCATAACTTTGATTTTGCAATTCTAGGAGATTAGTACAACTCCAGTTCCGGTACGGATCTCCCGATTCAATCTCGCAGAGAAACTACGATAGCACCATTGCTCTCTGATTCTTTCTATTGATCTAATTTAGAAATAAGCACTTTAAGCTTTAAGGGCCGACATAGTAGGACAGCATTTAAACTTCAACTCAGCTGCAAAATGGCAATTCTGTAGTTGACATAACTGCAAAACCATAGCGCAGTCCACTTGCAGCCGTGTCGCAATTCAAATTATGTCCATCTGTTTCAGTCTTAACTCCTCTTTTTTTGGTCAGTGGTTACATGTCAAAGCTTTGGTTTGGCATCTATCCTAGCTCATAGACTTATACAGGGTGGAACAGATCGAGGGACTTTTAAGCAAACAGGGAATTGTTCAGGATGAGTACTTCATTTTTCACCAATGAACTATGCCAATATTTCTATCCATTTTTGAGATACCGTTTGTTAAACATTAGTGTAAAAATCGGCACATATCAATCCTAACATCTTTTGAACATCGCTAAGAGACAGGTGTCAATTTAAAATGTAAATAAAACCTTTGAATTAGTAGGGTTGTCACTGATATTAAAATATTTTATTTTGATGATTTTTTTAACTTTTCTATCCAGCTTTACAATTATAATAGGTCGATTGTAGATCACTCAGATGACACGATCCTGTCAGCCCAGTCTTTAGTAATGTTCCACCCTGTATATAGACTTAGGTATTACAAGTATTTCGGTTTTTATCTGACTCCTTAAAATATGTATGGGTATTATTTTTCTAAATCCAATCTTTTAACTAAACTATCACGAAATACTGCTAATACTCGTAGATTAAAGTGGAGACAAAAAATGCGAAGGCGGTCACCCAAGTCGAGAGGACCGAGGACGAAGATATAAAATGGCTGATAAAAAACTATATTCTATTCTATTCTTAAAGATTAGCCGTGTACAAATACATCATCATCAAGACCTAGACCACTCCGACAAGAGTGAAACGACTAGAAAGGTATCTATATTAACAAACAAAACTTATGTGAGTATGTGAGTTCTTGTGAACTGCGGCATAATTATTTTAAAACAACTAGTCGAGATAAGTTGTAATGGCACACCAGTTTATAAGGCTATTTCGCACCAAGCAATTCCATAAACATTCTTATCGCGTAAAAAACATCATAAAATACCTGTAATGGGCCTTAAAGTATGAGAAAATATCCCATTAATGACCTAGATCCAAATTCGAAGTTTCTTATGACATTTTGCCCGTGAAATTTCTTGGAAAGTATAATAAACAGAGACAAACATCTTTCTAATTTATTTCATTTGCCAGTGTAATTTTATACGGCTCAATTATTAGAAATACGATATATCGGTAATACCATCAACATTCGTCCAAATCATGTGACCCATATCATGGACATTGTATCTCTGAATATCGTGGCGACATCGCAATGTCACATCGAATCAGGTCCTGACGAAATTCACGCATGTTTACCTCCTCACGAATATAGATTTGTTTCTAGTTCGCACCGTTTCTGATTGGTCCATTATGATTGGTCCATTTGTGGATCGTAAGTACCTACAATAAGAAGTAGATTCGATTTTTTTTTCTAGATTTTAGTATTCGTTCTTTGATTATCATCAATCAACATATTTTTAGCCACGTCGAACGGAATGGAATGGCAACAGTGTATACGTTTGGCGTTAAATATTGTCTGTGTGGATTTCGATGCGGTGTATTGCATTGATCATGTTCTTAGTGAACAATTAATTACAAATAATCAACAATAAGAATAATAAGGAAATTAAAATACTAACTTTAAACTAAGAACTTAACTAACTAAAATATATACTAAAACGGAGTAAATTTTTATATTAAAAAATACTTAAAAATCGGACCCCATTGGCATGGTCGCGAAGACGCTTTAGCAGCATTTCCTCGCTGAATAGCAATGCTAATACGTTGAGCGAGGAAACTCTTCGGTCCCCCGTGGTGTTGACCACTCTTTTTGAAATCTCCTTGAATAGTGGACGAGCACTGGGCCCCCTGTGTGTGTGTTGTGCTGGAGCACGGACTAAGGGTCTCAACCCCAAACGGAATAAAACCGTATTCAGAGCTGAGACCCCTGTATTTAGGTGCTTTTAATTTTTCGGCCGCTTCAGCTGCCGCGCCTGACTAATGAGATGTTCCATGGAGATGGGAAGGAGCCAAAGTGTCTAGTAGGTTCTTAGTTGTGTATTGTGGTTGTAGACTACCTGGGCGCACTGTAGCAGCCAGGCTTCTTTTTATTATCAGGCGTGACTTTTTTGACCGAACGAGCTAAATGTCTATGTTTCAGCTTCATCAAAATGTCTTAAGCTATTGTTTACATTTTTGCCACAAAAGTCAGTTATCTGAGTAGCATGTTAATGTAAATTGGGAAATATTATGCCCCTTGGCAGCCCAGGAACGAATTTATCAGTCACTTAACAGTGCAAGTTACTCAACAAAAAGACAATAAAACTTTGCCAATTTAAATTCTGATTTCCGAGATTAGGCTACGGGCACATTTGCGCAATTTCCTAAGATTATATTTACGAGGCCCGGCAAAAATCATTATTAAGTCGTTTGTATTATATTATAAAAGTAATTATGTTTAATGAGGTTTTCCTTACGAATTTGCCCTATAGAGACATTTATTATCTTTATAATGGGCAGTCCCAAAAATACTCCAGAAATTTGATAAGCATCCAAATATATTTTAAAATCATTTTAATTGTTTCGTGAAGCGCAACAGTAAGGAAAACGATGTGATGTAAAGCTTTCTTCTTCTTAGGGGTCAGTCCTCCTAGTCTGTCCAAGGATTACTGCACGGCTACTACTTCTATTTTACGAGTTCTTGCGATATGGAGTTTTAATGTTGAATAATTTGTCTAGGTTTACTATAAAGATACCTGAAACCTTGCCATTAATTCGTTGGTATATTTCTATAACAGGTTTATCCAAATTAACGAGGTACAGTTACAATCAATGGTAGAAATTGTATCCTTGCCTAATAAAATTACTTACATTTCAGTTTTACTAGGAAAGTTTGTTTCCCTTTCCTTTCTTTTATTTCTTCCTTACTCTTTCTTACGTATCAGTATAATGAAATCCTCATAAAATTCTCTATCTTAACCTGCACTATTGTTCATTTTTGTAGGTACACCAAAAGCAAGGAGATATTTTGGTACAGGCGGCTTTTGCGGCGACGAAGGCTTTGTAAGCCGCTTAAAGTGCCGACTCGGAAGCACGGACCATGACTTACGCCGCACCGACGTCTACATCTTACTCACTAAACTCTCGTGGTTATAACTTACGATATCAGGAGTCAAGCTTAGAATAAATACACCTAGAAACATAGTTACCGCTTGAAAGTGAAGCCAGTTTTGGTTACACCGGCTAAGATTCATCCATGTACGCATCTGTCATTATCATGTCTGTTTGGTTCGTAGAAACGCACACATCAAACCAAAAGTGGCTTCATCTTTCGCAAATCTGTCGTTGTAGACTCTCGTTCTAGGCGTATTTATTCTACGGAGTGGAGTAACAAATGCTTAGAATATACTAGCTACTTTGCAGGGAGCTTATATGCGAAGTAATGAGGGAAGAATAACAAAAAAAGAAAGACCTGGATTACCGGAACCAGTCAAAGAGGTATTTGGAAACAAAAGTGAAAGAAAACTTTGGTAGACACCAACATGTAATTACAGTTACACCACATTTTTTTATTGAACCATTGATACAACATCAAAGCACAAAGTACAATTTAAATGCGGGTTGAACTGGTAATCCAGAGATACCGGGTTCGATTCCCGGTCTCTTCCGTCAGGTTACGCATTTCAATTGTTCTTTGATCTTTGTATCAATGGTTCCGAATACTCGTATATTAGTGATCCGTAAGCGTATGTTGCTTATTTTTATATGCTTATTACGTGTTTGCGGTTGTACCTAAGTAGTAGATTGAACTTCAATGCTAATCTAGTGCTTTACTAGGACGAATAATTAATAAATAAATATCAGACAACCTCACACAAATCAACCTAGTCCCAAATTAAGCTCAAGAAGGCTTGTGTTATCTGTACTAGGTGATGATATACATTACTACTTATATAGATCGATAAATACTTAAATACATAGAACATCCAGGACCTAGGCACAAATATTCGTGTTCATCACACAAATATTTGCCCTAGCCGGGATTCGAACCCAGGACCGCCGGCTCAGTAGGCAGCTGCTTTACCACTGCGCCAACCGCATCGACAAACGACGAATTGGTAGTGAAAAGGAGATTTAGGCGCTGAAACATGGACATGGTATATGATTTATATTTTTTCGACATTGATACAGAGATAAAATTAAAAACAACAAATACGTGATCCACTACATTGCAGGTGTAGATCGAACCCATAACCTGCACTTACCCGGCACAGTGCTCCGACGCCTGAGCTACCGCGACGTTACGCACATCGCATTATATTCCGCTGAAATGCTCTCTGCTCTACGTTTAGTTTTTAAATGCTAAGTTTTTAAATGCTAAGTGTATACACCATACTTCTAGGACGTACTTTTACGCAACATCCCCCGCCTATTGATTCTCCAGCAAGTGTTAGGATAGCGAGAGAAATAGCGCTACTGTATGGTATTTTATTTCAGTGCAAGTTTCGCTACATATTCGTAGAACGTGCTTTTACCAGCATTAGAGAGTGCTAGGTCGTTAAACTTCTGTACATGTATTTACGGTATTTTGGTAAGGAATTACTAAATGTGACAGATTTCACTTGAAATGAAAATATTTCATTTGTTTACAAATTTGCGTTGCAAATAGTAATCATGATTGTATCATCTCCTAGTAAGTAATGCGTATATTATATTTGTGACAGGAGATCCCGCTCTTCCAACAAAAGGTTAAGGCGTAACCGAAAACAATAAGTAGGTAAATAGGTATATAATTACATCTTTAAAGAAAATTAACCAAGACTTGTTTAAACTTAAGTACTAAAGTATGAATTTATTTAGCGTATTTCGCGCTTTCATGTTTGCACGACTCGTTTTTCTACTCCACAACTTTAACCCTTTCCCTTACTTAAGTATCTAATCATACTAATATTATAAAGGCGAAAGTTTCTAAGTGTGTGTTTATGTGTATGTTTGTTACTTCTTCACGCTCAAACGGCTTAGGCTACTTTTTATCCCGAAAAATGTAGTGTTCCCGTTGAATGAGCGGGTAACAACGCACCTATAAAATACTTCATCATCCCACTGCCGGACACAATAAACGGACGATTTTTCAAGCTAACTCAGTTTAAGACTTATTGCAGTCCATTCGCAGTTTGCAATGTGTATTTCACAGAGTAATTTAGTGAGCCTGACATCCGCGTCCGTTGCCTAATCCACTTTACTCAGGACCTAGCAGTTTGCTCAATGACAACCCAAATTCGACCAACACGACATAGCCCACAAATTTCGCTCACGTACGTACAATAGAAACTTTGGAAAATAATTGCTTGTTAAATAACTGATGCTGTAGCAACTAAGTTTACAACTAACCATGACATAGTTTGAACAAGTATGAGACTCCCTGAAATTCCCGTTTCGAGTTGAAAACATGAACGTTCGGCTATGTTAGCTGAATAATGTGGTTGCGAGATAAGATGTAACGTTTTATACAAATTGAATAAATAAGAGACTACTAACATGTGATTTAATAGGTTAACCCTTGTTTTATAGACAAAGGTTTCATCGAATTTTAATTTCATAGAAATTTCATTACATTGAAAGCACTTTTTTATCTGAAACCATTTTTTTTTAATGTCATAACCATAACTGTGCTATCTCGGGGCACGACACTAAAGTGACAAAGCAAAATATTTTATCGACAAAAAAATATATCGATGTTACTGTCAACATCTAAATGTTAATCAACTTAAATATATATTTTTTCTCTTCATTTAAAAACAAAAACAATAAACTAATTAAAACTTGCAGGTATTTATTTGTTTATTTTAAAATAGTTTTCATAGTAACTACAATCAATATTTTTTTCTATAATCGTCGGTATTAAATATTGCCGTCTAGATGAAAATCTCCACTTGATGTATGCTAATCAAAAGGTTGACATTTTCAAGATATCAGAAAAAATATATAAGTATGAATTCCGAGGAAAAATGTGTCTGTGGGTGCGCGTTATGCACCCGACGAAGAGAAACAAATATATTATTTACAGCTGTTTATGTACAACGATATTTACAATAAATTACATTAATTATGTTACAACAGAATATCATGAAAACGTTTGTAGAAGCAGTAAGTAAGAGAAGTGACATTCTTGTTATTTCGTTGCCATGGAGCGCGACGATGTTGCGCGGCGATTTGGCGCGCAGCCTTGTGGTGAGAGTATGCAGGTTGGTCACCACATGTTCCCCCTGGCCAGACCGTAACTACGGTCGATATCTTGCAGGGAAGGTGACTAGTCTACCGCTTCTCGTGCGTGTCTCAGCAGGCGTGGTAGCGTTGTTGTCCAGAGTTACCTCGCGCATGATGTATGCGGGCTTCAGTCTGTCGATGGACACGTTGTTTGGCTTGCCTTTGATCTCAATGGTGTAGAATTTAGCTTGTCGTTTTATCACCTTGTAAGGTCCTTCATAAGGCGGCTCTAGAGAACTTCGGACGCGGTCGACACGTTGAAAAACATGCGTACAAGTTTGCAGCGTCCGTGGAATGTAGAATGGCGAAGATGAGACATGCCACGATGCAGGTTTTGGCGTTAGTTTGGCCATGTGAGAGCGGAGTCGTGTGGCGTATTCTGTGACGTCTGCAGTTGTGAAGTCGCTTTGAGGTGACAGGAACTGACCGGGTAAGCGGAGTGTTTCGCCATATACAAGTTCAGCCGGAGTTATCTGTAGGTCTTCCTTCACCGCACTTCTCACGCCAAGCAGAATCAGTGGCAGAGCTTCCGTCCACGTTGATGATGAGGAGTGGCACATGATAGCTGCCTTGAGCTGGCGATGTAGTCTCTCGATCATCCCGTTGGCGGCTGGATGATACGCCGTGGTCCGGAAGTGGCGAGCTCCAACCATGGCTGTCAGAGCTTTGAAGAGCTGGCTTTCGAATTGGCGTCCGCGGTCAGTGGTGACCCGCAGTGGACAACCAAATCTGACAAACCAGCCAGAAACCAGTGCAGAAGCGCAGGACTCGGCAGTGATGTCTCTGAGCGGAAACACCTCAGGCCATCGCGTAAATCTGTCGATGACTGTGAGGCAGAATCTGTAATTGGAGGAAGGGATTAGGGGTCCTACGAGGTCTAGATGGATATGAGTGAACCTCGAGGATGGAGTGGTGAAGGTGGAAAGTGGTGAAATGGTATGACGAGTGATTTTTGATTGTTGGCATTTTAAGCAGTGCCTGACCCACTCTCTACAATCCTTGCGTATCCCTGGCCATACGAATCTCTCAGCAGCCAGTCGCACAGTAGCTGAGGATCCTGGATGATGAAGTTGGTGTAGCTGGTCAAAGACTTGTTTGCGAAACTGCGGAGTAATGTATGGACGAGGTTTCCGAGTAGAGGTATCGCAGTAGACAGGTAAGTCACTGTCAAACGTAGGCATCTTTTTAAGTTTGAGCGATGAGCCATTTAGAAGCAGGTCTTGCAGCTTTGGATCATGTTCCTGAGATTGTGCAAGAGCCTGGTAGTCAATAGGATTGGCGATTTCTTCGACTCGAGATAGAGCATCAGCGACAATATTGAGTTTTCCGGGTAAGTATTGTACGTCCGTGGTGAACTGCGAGATAAAGTCTAGGTATCTGAACTGCCTAGGTGAGCATTTATCTCTGTTCGTGGAGAAGGCAAAGGTAAGAGGTTTGTGGTCGGTGAACACTGTAAAATCTCTGGCTTCGACCATATGACGGAAGTACTTGATGGCTTCGTACACTGCCAGTAATTCTCGATCGTACGGGCTGTACTTTCGCTGTGCTGTTGAAAGTTTGTGTGAGTAGAATGCCAAAGGTTGCCAGTTGTCGTCACTGAGCTGCTGCAGCACGGCGCCAATCGAGGAGTCAGAAGCGTCAGTGAAGATAGCCAGTTGTGCTGATGAGTCTGGATGAGCCAATAGTGTTGCAGTGGATAGCGATGATTTGCAATCTTCGAAAGCTTGTAGTAAATTTGGAGTCATGTTTACCGGATGTGATCCTTTGATCTTTGGACCTGCCAGAAGAGAGTGAAGTGGTGCTTGCAGCTGTGCAGCTTTGGGTACGAATCGGCGGTAAAAGTTTATCATACCCAGGAAACGTCTGCCTGTCTTTAACCGTTTTCGGAACCGGGTAATCCTGGATTGCTTGAACTTTTGCCTCCAACGGTTTGGTGCCTGAAGCTGTCACGTGGTATCCGAGAAAGGTGACTTCGGATTGACCAAATAGGCATTTCGAGATGTTGATCCATACACCATACTGTGTTAAGCGCTCGAACAGCTGACGAAGATGACTTTTGTGTTGTTCTAGGGATGATGAAAAAACCAAGATGTCGTCTAAGTAACCATAGCAGAAGTCAAGTCCCAGCAGAACCTCGTCAATAAACCTCTGGAACGTCTGGGCAGCATTCCTGAGTCCAAATGTCATATAAGGGAACTCATACAACCCGAATGGCGTGATGATCGCTGTCTTGGGTATGTCATCTGGATTCACGGCTATTTGGTTGTACGCCTTGACTAAGTCGATGGTTGAAAATATTGTGCATCCTGACAGTTGGTATGAAAAGTCGTGTATATGACGTATGGGGTACTTGTCCGGAATGGTTCTGGCATTGAGAGCTCTGTAATCTCCACATGGTCTCCAGGTGTCGTCCTTTTTCTGCACCAGATGTAGAGCGCTGGCCCAAGGACTTTCAGAACGTCGAGCTATACCTGAAGTCAGCATATCCTCGAACTCCTTCTTCGCGGCCTGCATGCGAATCGGATCGAGGCGGCGAGGCTTGCAGGATACTGGCTGTCCAGGTGTAGTCCTGATGTAGTGCAAAGTGTTGTGCTTGGATGGTGAGTGTCTACCTGGAGGTCTGGTTATATCTGGGTACTCACGTAAAATGTCGTGGAATTCTGTTTCACCCGTTACTGCTTTGACAGAAGCTATATTTTCAGCAGATCTGTAGTTGATAGCGGCTACAGACAGCGTAGTAGTGTTATCTAATAACCGTTGATTTTTGACATCCACAAGTAAATTGTAATAGGCGAGAAAATCGACACCTATGATAGGCCTCGTGACATCAGCTACAGTGAAGTTCCACGGAAAAGCTCTTCTTAATCCCAGGTTGACAGTGATCTGTATAGGGCCGTAAGTATGGATGACAGAATTATTGGCAGCAATAAGGTCATATTTCGATCGAGGACAGGACGTCTTAATGGCCGATCGGGGATAAACACATAAATCTGAACCAGTGTCTATGAGATACCGTATTTTCGTTGTCCGATCGGTTAAGAAAAGACGGCCTGAAGCAGAGGGGCAGTCGTTGGCCGCTAGTTTCGACCGCCCGGAGAGTTTTCCGAATAAAAACTGCAAGGTTGATTGCACTTCCGAGCACTTCGTCCATAATTGTAGTGGTAGAAGCAGTGTGGATGGTTCGGCGGCGGCTGCGGTGGACGAGATCGTGAACGACTGTATCGCCTTGAATTTGACTTCGATCGTGAGCGCGAGTGTGATCGTCCTCTTTTGTCAAAAAAGCTAGTAAGTAGAGCAACTTGCCTTGTCAACTCACTTATTTGCTGCATCACGTAGTCGGAAGGCGGAGCAGGTGCGTAGGTTGCAGGTGGTAAGAATCCGTGGACAGGCGGCGCAGATGCGTGGGCAGGCGGCACAGGCAAGTAGGTGGCTGCGGCAGCAGAAGTAAAAGCTACCTGTGGAGCATGAGGAGTAGGCGGAGCTAGCTCGTAAATTCTGTCCGCCAGGTCAGCGAGTTTGTTCAACGGCTGGTCGAACTGTGAAGCCACAATCGTCTGAACATTGCTAGGTAAACGATCAGTCCACAAAGTTTTTACCAAATCTGACGTAGCGTCGGTGCCTGCTAAATTCTGTAGACGTCGTAAAAACTGCGACGGTCTACGATCGCCTAGCTCTTCGCGAACTAATAGTTGCCGTGTACGCTGCTCTTGGGACGCTGACAGACGTTGTATCAATTCCATTTTAATTCTGTCATACTTGCCGGCAGCGGGAGGGTTAGTTATAATATCCTTTATTTCTAAAGCATATCGAGCATCAAGTTGGCTAGCTACATAACAAAATTTTGTATTGTCGCATTTAATGCCAGATAACGTAAATTGCGCTTCTATTTGTGCGAACCGCAGCGCGGGCTCGTCGGCGTTGAAAGGCGGTACGCGGATCCCGACTCTGTATACTTCACCTTTCGTCTCCGTGGCGCTACCATCAGCGTCAGCAAATTTTTCTTCCGAATTTTCGTCGGCCATGGCGTTTGCGTATTTTCAAATTTCTTTAGTCGGCGGTCACCAATGTGGGTGCGCGTTATGCACCCGACGAAGAGAAACAAATATATTATTTACAGCTGTTTATGTACAACGATATTTACAATAAATTACATTAATTATGTTACAACAGAATATCATGAAAACGTTTGTAGAAGCAGTAAGTAAGAGAAGTGACATTCTTGTTATTTCGTTGCCATGGAGCGCGACGATGTTGCGCGGCGATTTGGCGCGCAGCCTTGTGGCGAGAGTAAGCAGGTTGGTCACCACATGTCTATTAAATAGACACCTATGATGCATTCGGTGACTTGTTTTTCTATAAAAGAGGAGGATCCCTGTTTAATAAATATACAACTACAAGTCCCACTAATATTTATTTCGAAACACAATTATTAATAGTTTTATAGTTTTTTTTTTAATCGGATAGATTAACGCATTTTTTTTTATCAAGTATCAACACGCAAGGAAAAATTAAATTGCGCACGTGACGTGGTCCACACCAGCGATCAAACCCTTTGAATTACCGGTCTAACGGCTTAACTTTTCGACCAGAGACGGACTGTAAGTACGCTTTCAATTTAGTCTACTCAATTGTAACACATTTTACTACAGGTGCAACTTTTGTTGTAATTTTGTTAGAGTAAAATCGATTGGTGTATTAATTAAGAATAAGAATAATTTATTTGCATAGAATAAGTGGGTACAGTGAATTGTCAACAGGTGAACATAGACATTAGGCGGCTTATTCTGCTATATGTACTATTAATACTAGCATGCAAATATATATTTCCTCCAAATTAATTACAGCGTACTATGAAGCAAAAATTCTTTGACATCATAGTAGCTTTTCTCCAGTAAATAATTTGTCAGGCTATTTTTGAATTGTTTTCGGTAACTTAATAAACAGTTTTAAACACATTGCATAGCATTGCTTCATATACAGTGCAGTTCTAACGTGGTCATGCACAATACGCCCCGTGTTTCTTGTGCAATTTGGAAACACGTCTTTGGCTGTCTTAAACAAATACATTTGTCTTTTTACAAAAATGCAGCTTTCAAGAATATACAGACATGGAAAGGGTAGAATCTTTAATTTTTTTAAACATTGGCTTACATGATTTGCCATAAGTTGCATCACATATGGCTCGAATACATTTTTTTTTAGCAATGAACACTCTATTAGAGCTTGTACAATTTCCCCATAGTATTAAACCGTATCTTAAATTAGAGCTGATATATCCATAATATATATCCATGATACATATCCATGATATTATAAACACAGAAGCGTCTATTGTGTCATGATCATGACTACTTAAATAAATATATGGTCTAAATGCTCAATAGATCTTTAAAAATCTTTTTGTTGAAATTCACGTGTCATTGATAGAAAAGTCACAAAACATTGAAGTTATAAAAGATAAGTAATCGCTCTTTTAAAAGGTCATAGGTAAAAACAACAATACTGCCAGAAATAAGCGGATTTATTTAGAGCTGTTTAAAAAGCTCAATCTGCCTTTCCACGTCGTCATTTGAATGTAAAGTTAAGTTAGTTGTTACTTGTCTAGTTGACCAAATCCTATCTGTTGTTGTTGATATATTCAAAGGCGGTGTTATATTTAATTTATTTTCTTTATTCAATAATGGCCAATAGGCATAAAGATTTCGTTTTAAATTTAGTTCAGTGGAATGCACAAAGTTTGAGGCCGAAATTGGTAGAATTTGATCATCTATTGGCGCAAGAGAAAGTTCATATTGCGTTAGTGTCAGAGAGTTGGTTAGAGCCAGGTTCTCATTTAAGTATCAGTGGGTATAATGTGTTTAGGAAAGACAGAGATGGCGGTGTATGTCTAACTGCTCATAGATTGCGAACTGGCCATGTGCCCCTCAACAAGTTTCGATGCCTTATGAGATTAATTGATTCACCTAATTGTGACACCTGTGGCACTGTAGAAGATGTCCAGCACTTGTTGATGGAGTGCAGACGGAATCGTGCTCAGAGAGAGGCTCTGATAGGTCGATAGCTCTGATATACCGGGGCTTTTATGCAGTGGCTAGCAAGCCCATGGTCAGATTATGCACAAACATTGTATAGGTTGGCAGACGTTGTGTAGTTTTTAATTTAAGTAGATTAGGTAGTAGATAGGTAGTTTCCAATTAAGTTTGTTTAATTAATATGTTTTGCTGACGAGGTACTTAAGTGTTTGTTTTTATAGAACCGGTATGTACTTATATATAAAGGTTCTTTTCATCAATAAATGAAAAAAAAAAATGTAAGGCAAACAATATTGTCCGTACGAATCGGCAAACGGTAGAAGGTAGAAGTGATCTTATTGCTGCCTTTAGAAAAGCCAGAGGCAGGCCCGACCGGGGTAGCGCAACTCGTTTTGCTTGCACAGTATTGCAAAGAAAGAGACAGGAGATATCTGTAGCTCGACAAAGAAACGCTTGTCACAACAGACCTGTGCTTACAAGTGGCGAAACATATTAAATTCCTCACGGAAGCCTTTTTGCTCTGAACATGATGCGACCGTTAGAGAAAAACGAGGAATACGGAAATGTCATCAATTTTTCATAGTATTACCGTAGTTATCCAGAGCGGCAGTTGAAAAAAAATCTATACTTAAATAAAACAATTTAAACTAATATTATTGCGGGTATTAATTATTTAAGCCTTCCAGACGTTTTAGCAACTATTACAGTTACAAACATAATATCTATCAAAGTAACATTTGTGCAAACTACGTAATTAAAAATAAAGGTGTACGTATAACCATGCCAAACGGGCCTAATGTGTTAAAATGTAAGAAGGGCATTAATTACTTTTTTTTTTTACTAGCCTGTGTTCGTGTCCCACTGCTGGGCAAAGGCCTCTCCCTCAGACTTCCACAGATTACTTTATTTAAAATTATCTACCAGCTATAAGGCCCGCTGGGGAAAAGGAACCGCCGTAAGAAAACTGCCACTTTTGGTACAGGGATGGATCAAAAGATAGTTATAAGATACTTTACGGAATACGATAAAAAAATGTTTACTCGTACGAGGACGAAGTTATATATAGTTACACGTTAAGGCTCGCTTCTCGTAAAACTGATTTCATGCCAGAATAACTACTATCAAAACTAATTGACAAAGTTAGCAGATGACAAAACAGTTACTTGGAGGGCAATCCCGCATCGCGGTATTGTTTGCTTCCCGGGGAATCTATATAGGCTTTCAAAAAATAAATTTTGTTCGTTTGCAACCCAATAGTGTGTTTTATTAGCCGCTATTGTAGAGGGCGTTCCGAGGACGAGTACGGTGTTGAATTGTGACGTTTTTATTTTAAATTCGCTATCCAAAGGTTGTCTAAAAGAGATCACGCTTTAGCGATAAGACCGCCCCGCATTTTGTTTACGTCTATTGAATTGTACGTGTAATCTGTGTTTGTTTGAATAAATTTTCCGTTGAGGTATCCAATAAGGAATATTTTATCCTATTTTATTTTATGGGCACCTTGCATTTACGTTACTGCAAATCTATTTATTTATTTAAACTTTATTGCACAATACAAATAATAACGTTGAGGTACGCAATAAGGAATATTTTATTCTATTTTATTTTATGGGCACCTTGCATTACGTTATAGCAAATCTATTTATTTATTTAAACTTTATTGCACAATACAAATAATAACGTTCAGGAATGCAATAAGATTTTTTTTTTATATTTTTTTTTATGGGCACATTGCATTTACGCTACATATTTGATTTTTATTGCCCATTACAATACACTGGATGACTAGGTATATATTTTTTTTTACCAGAATTGTTTGCTAAGCCACCATCATTCAAATCAGATCGTTAAAGCGACAGGGTTGTATTGTGGCACGCTAATCAATTACCCTTACTTGGTACTATACTTTTTTTTTCAGAAAACACTCCCGCAATTTATACAGCCAATTATTACGCTAACCAAAAAAACGCCGAGTATACCCATTTTGGAGATTGCAGGTTATTTTGTTCATAAAAGTATGTCATGTTTTTAATCCACGTTGCCCCATTATTATTCAAATAAACAAACGATGGGTAAAGCTTGTGAAAAATATTTGTAGCATTAGCTTACTGATTACTAGTAATCAGGCAGCTCAAATAAAACATTATATATGATTATTTAATATTTAATTAATGGAATCAACATATTATTAGAAGAAGTATTACGTTAACGCAGCTGAAATCATCTGTGGTGTCATGTGAAAACGAATCATGGGCCAGCATTAAAATTATATTTTTACCTTTATAATTTTTGCATGATCCAGCGATAAACAAGTAGTTATTTATTAAAGATTTAATAGAATAGAATAATGTTGATCCCATCTTGTGTGGTGATGCCACATTTCTTATTTATTATATATAAATACAAAGGATAAACAAGTCGTGGACTCGATCGCTAGCAAATCAGATGGATTGCGTAAAATTTTGGTTTCATATTTATCCTTTGTATTTATATATAAATAAGTCTTTGTTGGCTTTATATCACTTTTGCACACCCATTAGCTGGTTAGAACAAGAACTATGGACCTCTATTCGACCCTAATAAGCTATAAGAGTAAATATTGACTCACAAAGGTAAAATAATGAAAAAAAATGTACCACAAATGTGGTATTTCCACATGAAGATACAAAGATTTTATTATTATCTCCTTTATTAATTTGAATTCTTAAGTTATTCTAATTCTTATTATACACTCATTTAATCATGTTTCTCAGGATAGGTTTGTTTTTACAATAAATTTATATAAAAAGTAAAATATAAAAAATACATTACAAATATAAACACATTCTAAAAAAAAAACCTGACCTAGGGTGCCGCCGGCAGCGGGCAGGGCCCAGGCTACCGGTGGTTAGGGCTGCACAGAGAGGAACCTCCTGACAATGCGCGCCGTGTCCAGGAGTACCGTCTTCTGTATCTGACCCTTGATCCAGCCATCTAGAGAGAGTCTCTTAAGGTGTTTGTCGAGACTCTTACAAGACCGTTCGCCGAAACGACTATCTGGACAATGATCGTCGAATCAACATCCCACATGGCATTTTCCTTCCTTGATCTTCTTCAGTAATGTTATCTTCTCTTTATCATGGTTTCGTTTTTTTTTCCGTTTTTTATTAAACAGCGACGTAATTATAGTCATATTCCAGTTAGTTTTACCTTTATTAAGCTGTATAAGAGATAATACTCCAGGACACTGGGCCCGCCTATTGCTATTCCAACTGTGCGATCCAGTGAGGCAGTTATACCGGTTACTTTAGTATTTCTGTGGTAAAGTAAAGAAACTGTGATCTGGGCAGTTTCCATTTCACGTTGCGTGGCTCTAACCCATATAGTTAGCACACACGCTGCATATTAAGAGCTTATACAGCCCTTATATATGACTTATTTCAGCTGTGTAAGGGCTATATAAACTCCTGTACTCGATTGAAGTTATTTTTTACTTAGAGACTATTAGAGACTGTATACATCTCTAATAAACTTAGTTTACTGTACAATGACGCTCAGAGACCTTAAACATCTCTGAGGAATGAAATTTAACTATTATCATATTATTTTTTTTTTGTAAATTGTGACGCTAGAGACCATATACATCTCTAAGAAATTTTGTTTTAATATTTATATTTTTTTCTTGTCGTTTTTTCTTTTCTTCTTCAGTCCTTAACTTTTCTGAGGATTTAAATTAATTTATTTTGTTTTGCATGTTGTGACGCCTAGAGACCATGTACATCTCTAAAAAATTAAGTAATTATTTTGTTTCATCAGTTATACGAGTATATTTTGACCCCTTGAGGCCTTATACATCTCAACGGAATTAAATTATTTAATTGATTAATTATACCTATCTATATTGCATGTCGTGACGCCTTCAACATCTCTGAAACAATCACTTTATTTTATATAATTATTAGTATAAGCATTGATTTGGAGAATCTTGTACTTCTCCTCGTAACATGTATCAATTACCTAGATTTATAATATAATTTTATTAGTATTAAGTATAATTTACGAAAAAATTACTTACTGTTGAGTTTCTTTCGGCTTTCTTCTCAACAGCGGTCTCCTCTTGTGAAATGACGGTAGATTCAGATTTAGACATGTACTCGTAATGGGCCCTTGTGGCTTACTTACAGAATTAACTTTTTGATTTTAATTTTGATTCTAATACAGCAAGCAACCTAATGAGTCCTGTTGTCGCATAAAGTCTATTTAAAGGACCGTATCTTTCTTATGTTTATCAATATAGATATAGCTATTGAATATAAACGTTTTACCCGACGGCGGTAACCATAATGAGGGTCAGACTTGCAGCTAAAAATCTTCTTTTATACGCAATCATTAATCGAATGAAACCGTATATATGCATTATTGTAACGTCCCACAATGAACATCAAAGAGCTTTTCTGCTGAATAGGCCTTTGTTTATTCGTATATATACATATAGTAGGTACCAACAAAAGTTGTTCATAGTTATATTATAAGAAACAATTTACTCAATTGATTTCTTTAAGTCTGATGATGTAGGTCACCTTAAAAATGTTTCTCTTCTTTTAAATACTTCAATTTCTAATGATACGTTTTGCAATAGATTTTTTGTTTGATACAGATTGATTGTGGAATGGAATAGTTTTAGCCGGAAATTGGTTGTCATTTTATTATTTAAGGCTTTTTGTGAACCATTTGCGCAAAACATTCAAACTGTTTGGATTATCATCAATAGAGCAAAATAAACTAACATTATTACAAACTTTCAGTATAAACGAACGATGGTTCGTCTAAGTTTTCTCATAATTATTGTTTAGTATGTATATATAATAGGTACCTAAGTTCACATCAAAACCCGTGTCAACTTATTATCACTTAAAATTGTATTTCTTTTGAAAATTATTTTAATTAATGTACGTGTGTAAATATTTTATCTGCAACTGACAGTATCACCATAGGTATCACAACTCTGAAACATTGTCTCCCTCCTGTAGAGTTGCGCCAAATTTTCATTTATCCGTAAGTACTTTTATTCCTGAAACATCGTTCATCGTTTTAAAGAAGGGTTTGTTTTATAATTATTCTGAAAAAAATAAGTTTTGGAAAAAATGGTTTTCGGGCGAATGAAAATTTGGCGAAACGTTAGAGATGGGAAACATAAATGTGTTTCATATAGGTAGAGCTGCCATACGTCCGGGTTTCCCCGGATTTGTCGTAGTTTGGAGGCCGTCCGGGGGCCGTCCAAGGGGCGTTTCAAAAAGAGCCCGGAGAACACCCGGACACTATGAAAAATTAAGCGATTGTTTTTTAATAATATTATTTTCGGAAACTTCCGGGGAAAAATGCGATTTATGCCGAATATCCGGGTTTTTCTAAGTCTTTGTATGGGTTCGGCACATTTAAAGATGTCAGCCCTACATATAGGAAACCATCACCATAAAATCCTTCGCTGAAATACACCATAGCTCTAAAGACGGAGTCACACGATAAGTGCGTTAATTAAGTATATTACGGACCCAGCATCAGTAATCAGTATCCAAGAGAGCGTTGCAAGCCCATTTAGTAGGTTTATAGAGCCAGGTAAGCGTGTGAGTTAGGTAACCTAAATAAGCAGAGTTGAACAACATGCGGTCTTCTCGTTAAACTCTTCCAAGGTGCAGTAATTAAGTAGATGGTGCGAAACAGTTATAAATTCAAGTAAATGTCAATACTAAAAATAAAAGAAAAATAGGTATATATTTCAAGAAAAAAGGAAAAACAAAGAAACAGAAATAAAAGACTTAAACACTACTAAAAATTAGCAATTAACAATGATTTGGAGTACATTCAAAAACAATACCCTTACCATGAGTGAACGTGACCGCTACTCGCTGGCGACAGGAAAGACAAACAAGTCGCTTACGCTGTCACTAAGCGAGTACGCTCACCGTAAACTCTATTTCTATTTTTTTTTTAAATGGCAACCGGTCACAGTTAAGCGACCATTACTGCCAATGTCTCGTTGCCAATCGCACTAGGCGACTAGATAGAGGATTGATACCACGTTGTACGGTGAGTTGAAAAAATCGTGCTTTTTGTAAAGTGATAGCGATTTACAAAAAACCACGCGGACTATCGGGCTTTGACCCAGGAAGGGCTATGAACGCTTCAAGTTGAATTCTTCATTAGCTATTCACTCATACGTTAGATCACTGCACAATACGCTATCAATACTACACATTGAACAACTAAAATGAATAAATAATGAACAACTAAACTTAAACGCATGCGGCCATCTTGGGACACGAACCGGAAGACCACCGTAAACTCATGGTAAGGATACAGAAGATGTCAGTGTCAAACGGCTCAAACGCTGAAGTGAAGTCCAGTATGTAGGTTAAGAGGCCTTATTCCTTTTAAAATGCTGATGGTTTTAGACATTTTTCTCTATGATCATACATGTTTCTTCACATATTATTGATGTCACTACCTAGAACAGGGCTATTGGGATTTAACGGTATATATTTGAAAACGACTGTTTGAATTTTTCATTGATAATTTTTGTTTCAAAAACTACTCGAATTCACGCGGCAAATTAGTTTTTTCAACTTATTTTCGACTGCACCCAATGACAGCATGAAATAGCTATGTACCTATACCTAGAACTCGGGGGAAAGTATTATTCACTTCAAAAAGTTGGTTGAAATTATTAATATATTCGTCATAATATGAAAAAAAAAATTTTAAAAGGTACTTATATGGCTCCTTAATTGATTATGAAATATAGGATAAAAATTCAATATTACCACATTTTCGAAAACATTCAAATTTATGATTAAAAATACATTTAAAAGCTTCCTCATTCTAAAAGAGCGTAAGCGATAAGTTATTGGTCACTTACAAAACCAAAAACTTACAGTCAGACTATTACTAAGAGGGATTTAGTATGGAAATCGTACCACTATTCTTTTTCTAGATTGCGACTGTCATTTTCAAAGTGACGTCATTTGACTGCTGATTCTTAGAGGATGCTGCTTTTAACTTTTTTTCTATTTTCAATACTAGTCCGTATAACCAAATAAATAATCTCAAAGCTCAAAGTCGCTCAACGAGCAATGGAGAGGGCTATGCTCGGGGTGTCTCTACGTGATCGAATCAGAAATGAGGAAATCCGTAGACGAACTAAAGTGACCGATATAGCTCACCGGATTAGCAAGTTGAAGTGGCAATGGGCAGGCCACATAGCACGCAAAGCAGATGGCCGATGGGGCCGAAAAGTGCTCGAGTGGAGACCTTGGACAAGCAAGCGCAGCGTAGGACGTCCACCTACAAGATGGACAGATGACCTTATAAAGGTCGCCGGAAAGCGCTGGATGCAGGTCGCTTCCAACCGGTATATATGGAAGTCCAAAGGGGAGGCCTATGTTCAGCAGTGGACGTCCTATGGCTGAGATGATGATGATGATGATAACCAAATAAAAATAAAAGGTTTGAGTTCTGAGATAATAATGTAATGAAATTAGTTTAAACTTACACTATTTAAAAATTTATCATTATCAATAAAAGAAAGGCGTGTCTGCCATATAAAGCATGTACGACACGTAATTTTTACGCAACTGACAGTATCACTATAAAATCCTGCGCTGAAACTTACCAGAGCTCTAAAGGCACTACCACACAATAAATAAGTGCGCTAATTAAGTATCACTTAATTACGGCAGCCAGCATCAGTATCCAAGAGACCGTTGCACTTTAATCTTCTCGTAAAGTCCATTTAGTAAAGCACGTTTATGGACCAACGTGTTACTTTAATGCACTTTGTGTTTTATTACACCTATCCGTCTATTTGATTGTTTATTTTTATTATTATTCTGTGCTTATTTAGAATTTGCGACTGTGGCCAGCAAAAGATAATATCGACGGTGGAAAGGAGAAACCCCTTAAGCGACATTTTGCTAACTTTACAGGAGAGCGTTTAAAAGTATTAATTTTCTTTAAAAAAATCGTAACTTTTTTTCTAGCCGTTTTAGAGACTTCAGTTCTATGGACGTATTTTATTAAATTGTTATACCTATCCACCAATAGTAACGTTGCTGAAAAAAACTTAGAATCTTCTGAAATAAATGTCGCTTAATTTAAATTGACCTGAAAAAATACCCAGAGAAACCCTCTAAGCGACATTGCAATTTTTAGGCAGATACTAGAAAAAAACAATTAAACAACCTTTTATATCATACTTATTACTAGAATATTACTTTAAGCAACTATAGTGAGGAAAACATTTTCTCATGATTATTAAAGACATTTTGTGGTCCGGAAATGGGTTATGCAACTATTATAATCAATTATATATTTTAAATACAATATAAACCTTATTATTGTTAAGTCATCTTAAATGGGTACCTAGTAACCCAAAACCGGGAAAAAAACAGGAATGTACAGGGTTAACATGAATAAGTAAATAAAAACAGAAAAAAAAGGTAATGTTAATTTAAATTTCAAGTTTCCACTTTCTTTAATTATTCTTCTGTTTTTGCTAATTTACTATCAGTCTTAATAATTTATTATAATAACACTAATACTAGTAATGTCATACATAATTTTTAATATTAAACTTTAAAGGCAGGGATACAAATCAACATTTTTATTTTATTTTTTATTTTATTTCCACATAAAACACAGCATAACAGTTAATACCAAATCACTGTGCATTACAGATACAATTTTTAAATAAGGTAGGTACAAACTAATAGACAATACTAGACTTACTACTATCCATCGCCTCACAATACCGTAGACATTCACGACACACCGTTCGCCAATCACTTGCAAAAACATCCAAATCTGGTGCTGATGCGAGAAGCTCATTAAGCCTGTGCAAAGCTCGAACAAGAGGAGACTGCTTCCGCGAAACGGTGCGTGCTTCAGGAGCAGCAAACAATAGCCGGTTGCGCGGGCGAAGAGTGATTCTCGGCACAGACGGAACGAACAGACGCACCACTTGACCAATCAATTCTGGGCAGTCTGACTGTCCTCGCATGATCTTGCAAACGTTTTTTTAGTAAGATGTTATTACGCCTAACTTCAAGCGAATTAAAACCTAATACTCCTAATAAAAATTAAGTCGGATATAAAAATGGATAATATCCAAATCTCTTCTTGTAAAGAAAACGCAAGAAGGCTTTTTGGATTTTCTCCAATAACAAAATATATGAAGCCTCATGCGGATTCCAGACAATGGAAGCTGTTTCCAGCTTGCTTCTAACTAGGGCAGTGAACACCAGTTGTATGACTGTCGGACTAAAGAAGTCACGGGTATTTCGGATCACGAACCCCAACCTCCGGAAACAATTTTTGGCCAGGTCTTTTATATGGTCATGAAAAGAGAGGCGTGAATCAAAAGTGACTCCTAAGTCCTTGACAGTATCCGTGCGAGTCAAGGGTACTGACCCAAGTGTGTATTCAACCTGCAGGGGATTATGACTACGCCCAAAGGTCATAACTGAGCATTTTTCTATATTAAATAAAAGCTTATTGTCAGTGCTCCACCTATAAAGACGATCAATATCCTCCTGAAGTGATACGCAATCCGAAAGCTGATGCACTCCATACACCAGCTTCAAGTCATCGGCATAGAGCAGGCATCTGGCATTGTTCGGGACCAAAGCCAGGTCATTAATCATTATACCAAACAGCATTGGTCCCAGAATTGAACCCTGGCTGACTCCTGAACGGGTGTGGTAGGATTCGGAGATGAAGCATCCGTGTTGCACGTACTGCCGTCTGTCGCGTAGATAATCGCTGAAGAATTTCACTAACTTGGGAGAAAATCCTATACGAGTCAGTTTCCTCAGGAGAACGTCATTATCCACACGATCAAACGCTTTTTTAAAGTCTAAATACAACACATCAACTTGCATTCCCTCATCTAAGTGTTCAGATATCGAGTCAACCAGAGTCAGGAGATTCGTTTCGACCGACCGATTAGGCCTGAACCCATGCTGCGCGTCGGTAAGGTAGGGTTTTATTTGGGGAGATATGTGACTCATCAAGATGGACTCAAAAAGCTTCGCAATAGCTGACAAAATTGCAATTGGTCTGTAATTTTCAACCTTGCCCGTGTCTTTTGATTTGGGAATGGGGCGCACGCGAGTGATTTTCCACTGATCAGGGTAATTACCTGACTGCAAGGCCAAATTAAAAATGTGTAGCAAGGGCAATGTTAATTCGTCTTTACATCCTTTTATGAAGAAAGCTGGGACATTATCTGGACCAGGAGAGCTCTTGGGCTTTAGGTATTTAATGCCAGTTATTAAGTCTTCCGGTGAAACACTATGGAATTGAACGTAATTAGCGGTATTCGTAAAGTCTTCACTGAGAACCTCATTACAGTTTAGGCGTGGAACCGAGGGCAAAAAGACACTCGAGAAGTAGTCCGAGAAGGCTTGTGCTGCCTTTTGGCCCTCAAAAGTTGTCCCATTATACGAAACCTGCGATTCAAAACCACCCTTAGACTTCAGACTACTTATGTGCTGCCAGAATGCTCTAGGGTCGCTACTAAGTCTAGACTGAATATGGTTCACGTGGCAATTGTAGGCGCTTGATATTCGCTGCTTAATGTCGGCCCTTAGTCTAGAGAAATGAGCATACGCCTCGGTACTTCCAGAGCGCTTCCACTCACGATGAAAAAAAGCTTTGCGTTTTATATCCGCAATCAGATCAACAGTAAACCAGACAGGGTAACGTCTGGAAGGTTTTAAGGGTCGAATCTTTTTAGGTATGCACATATTGAAGATTGAGTATATCTGTCGATAAAAGAGGTCTACAGCAACGTTGACATCGTGGCAGTCAAGGACTTCCTTCCAGGACACATCAGAGATCAACTGATAAAGGAGTTCGTAATCACCCTTACCGAAATTCCAGTCACGACTAGTGTCAATATTGCTAGGCTCAATATTCACTAGATTATCATTGACACCAGAGAAAGAAATGGAAATTTCTAATGGAGGATGATACGCGTCAGAGTGCGGTACCAGTCCATCTTCCTCGGCCACCTCAGCACAAGTTGCGCAAGTACCCTCTCGTACCAGCACCGTATCAAGTACTCCTCCGTGCATATTCACAATTTCATTCATCTCTTGCAGGTTACAAACAGTAGTGAAATAACAAAAGTAACTTAAAATACTAAGAGACGTATACTTAGGATTTAGATTCAGATCACCCACAATCACAACGCGCCCATTTAGGGAGTGGATGATAGCCTCAACACTTTGGAAAAAACACATATAAACGTCTTCTGTAGATTTTGGTGGAATATATACAGTACAGAGATGGAACGTCCCGTGTTCCGTCACTATGGTTGACCACAGGTCTTCCCCGAAGGCGGTCTCCAACTCACGCCTACGTCTTAAAGTGATACCAGGCCGTACGGCCACAAGTACGCCACCCCCCTGGCGACCGTCTTCACGATCGCGACGCAGCATACTCCAGTCCGCTTCAACAAGCTCGGCAGTTTCGACAGAATCAGACAACCATGTTTCAGTAACGGTAACAACATCACACTCAGGAGTTAATAGCCGTTGTCTAAAGTGCGCCAGCTTAGTATTCAGGCCCCTGACATTTTGGTATATCATAGATATTGACTTAAGATTACTTTGCTTGAGTTGTACCTTTGGTTTGGACAGTTTGTCTTCGAAAAAACCAGGTTTTTACTCGCGCGTTTTCGGGCCATACTTCTGCTGACATACATTTCTCATAACAGGCAACCGGTACGCCCAACTTATAGGACCTGTAGTCTCCTTTCGGCTTAAGTTCATCCACGGAGCATGCTTTCCCCAAACATAAGTTTCGCAGGTACTCCTCAACTTCAGCAGGACCTGATGCCATATTCCATAAATGAATATATCTGCGTTCTTCGACTGCTTTAAGGGACGTGATGTTAGACCCTGCAGTACAACGTACCGATGAAGTTAGGCGTCTCTGCTTCTTCGACTTAACTTCCTTGTAGTCACCATGTGAAGAGTCTTCATCAAGATCTGGAGGAGACATTACTACCGTGGGATTACCATCATTCATGTTATCCCGACATTCATTACCGGGTGGAGTAGGGAGCAGATCTCCACTAGCCGACCCAGACGCACCAGCTGTTTCAATAACCGTCTCAGTTTGCTTCGGTTCCTTGTTGACGTTTCTCTTCGGGTTGGCTGCCGAAGTTTTAGGTTTTTTCTTCTTCTTGACCTTTTCATTGGACCCGCTGGGACGTTCCAATTCCGATGCTGAAGTACAACTGCAGGACTCGACGGCTTGCTCCAAAGCTAGTAGCTTGTTGCTAACAACCTCAATAGTACTTGTGCATGCAGTAAGAGTTGACTGATACCGCCCAATAGCCGATATGGCGTCCGCCAACTGCTCGGTGAGGTACGTCATCTGTTCGCGAAGGAGCTGGATTTCTAAGGACGTAGACATCGATGCGGACACATCACTTTGCTGCAGCTGCTGACGCAGAGGGGCGGGGGAAGAGGTATTCGAAGAAACCTTTCTTACAGCGACATTCTTTATATTAAGTGGTGTTCCAACAGGAGTCTCGCAGTTTCGGCCCCCTCTCTTAGCTGCACAGGTGCATTCTGGACATACCCAAGATGCCTTTTCGGTTTCAGACAGAGTTTTATTATTGCATGCATAATGATATAATTTACTGCACGCTTGTACCATACACTGAAGGTATTCGGTACCTACCAACAGTTCGGTCTGGCAGGCCTCGCAGATCATGCTATTATTGAGGTCGGAATTCATTTCAAAACAGTAGTGAAGCCGGCGAACCCGTCCCGCATAAGTGAGATCCGCTGTCGCAAAGTACCAGGGCGACAGGACCGCAGCAGAGTTCCGCGTAGCACTCGGAGCCGACGTAATGACGTCACTGTGAGAGCGGCGTTCGCTAGTTACAAAGTACCAGGAGCTAAGAAGCGCAGCGCAGCTCTCAGCAAACCACCACGTACTCGTAGCACTCGTAGCGGAGACCGGGGTGACGTCACTGATGGCGTAGCTCACTCACCCGCGTCAGCTTGTAGCGCACTCGGCCGCTCGCTCTCGGTACTACTCTTGTTAGCTTATGCACTCCTAATTTTTTGCCAGAATTAATGATTGTAATGTTTTATTTTATGAATTAAAAATTTGGAAATAATAATGAAAAATAGTCTCTTGGGCAACGTCCACACCTTGCGGAGGTCCAGGGGGAGAGGAACATAACTTAATAAATAAGTTCTTTTATCATAGCTAATGTCTTATTACTTCTTATCAGGCTTAAAGAGATCGATTACCTATAAAATCAGTCTTGAATTCATTGAGGTATTATTATAATAGAGCCACAGACTCGAACAAAAATGACAAAAAAAGTGGCGCCGTTGTCCTGTTCAAGTAGATGCCAATAACGCTTATTTATAGTTTTACAACAACATAATTACTTCGTACAAAAGAACTCATTGCTCATACATTTAAGTGTCACATTGACTTACGTGCTTATGACCACGAATATTTTTCGAGTAAATTAACTTTTTTTGCGTATTCTGACTCATGTCTCTTGTCAAACTTGGAACATGGCACGAATGGATGCGATTTTAATATTTTTACATGCTAAAAATATTTTCACTATTATTTTATTTGGGTATTAAAATATATATTTTGTTTGAACTAAATAAACTCGTAAATTGTTAATAACAAATTTAGTTACGTTTTTATTTAACAACTGCATAAAAGGGTCCCGACACTGCATAGAAGGGATCAGTAATAATGACATTATTTCTCCTTGTTCTAGTATGTGAAATGAGAGTAAGACAAGTACAAAATATTGACATTTCCCTTACCCTTTAATAAAAAATAAATGATTTTATTTGTCGATGGCATGGTATGCACGGCAAATTAGGTGTTCTTGGCGTTCAAAGGTTTAAACTGACAGTGTCTAGACTCTGTGACAAAATAAAACAATAACAACAGAGCATTTTTTTTATAAATTAATAAATGTCACCATTTTTACACTTCTTTTGATTAACATAAAAAAAACATATGATTATGCTGAACACACGAGAGACGAATTATTTGGCTTAAATTATTCTTCGCGTTTGTCTCTTGCTAAAAGTCACCTCCATTTTTCACGTTGTTGAGGATTGCGCGGGAATCGTAAATAAAAAAATTGGATAATTATCAGACCCCCGTTATCAAGCGGGCAGTTTGGTGGCTAGTGACATTAGTGATGTAGCCACAATGTCAATAACAGACTTAATTATTTAATTAAATTTTCAGATATATATTTCAGATTAACTCAATATCAAAAATAACTCAAATGACTCTCGTGATAAATACACAAAATCAGTTCACGACACGTAGGCGTAAGACTTCGTGTTCTACTTGAAAAAATCGATATTAAGTATAAAAATATAACGCTCTACTTTTGAACCGTGTTACTTAATAAATTCGATTACTCTCTCTGAGCAGACCCAGAACAGCTTTTTTGGATATACTCATAAAAAAATCTTGTTATAAAAGTTTCTTGTTGACATTGCACATCACTAGCCACCAAACTGCCTGCTTGATAACGGGATCTGATAATTATTTATTGCACTCCTTTATTTATTAATAAAATATAATACTATAGCCACTCCTTAGATTTTTGTTCTGTGATGAGGTGCATTTTGTATGGAAAATGAATAATTGTAATCTAAAAATTTGCTATGATTTTACATAGTATTCGTTAATTATTCAATATAACTTAAGTAAAAAAGAATATTAAGTTCTTTTTTAAATTTTTATAACTGTTATTTCTGCAATTTTTCGCTGAACATTTAGTCATTTTTGAGACCCGTCACGTGTCATGGTCTAAACGAGACTGCGAGCCCAACTAATGCGATTTGTGATTTTGCATTAGTTGGGAGGGTGCCATTTTTTCCGTCTGATTGTGTGTCCATGTAATTATTACGTCAATGCTTGAATTAGACAACTTTGTAATCTAAGTGATATGTGTAATCTTTAATTAAATTAGTAAAGTTTACATTAAAAATAGACACTAACGAAAGCTTAGAACTTTTTTTTAAAGTAGTCTGCGACGGCAATTAGCGAGACAACCGCCTCTCCACAATGTCCGCTGCCGACTGAAGCGACCGACTGGTTACTTCGTGTTTATAAAAACGCCATTCACAGGTATATTACACTAAAAATGGTTCACTGAAGCGACGATTGACAGGTAAAACCGATAATTCAAGCCCCAGGATACCTTTAAGATCTTTCACTTAAACGACTAAAGCAAGTTTTCACGAATACATTAAGCGACATAAATGCTTAAAATTCAACGTGTCGCTTGTAAAACTGTCGCTAAATACTGTCGTAAATTTTGTGACAATCAATTAACCGACAGCATCTGTTGTTCATAATTCCAAAAGACACGATTAAGCACCTAACCTTATATAATTTGTGTTTGTAATAAAAACTTTAACGCCATTGCTACAAATTCAAGCCATCTTTAAAAACACTTTAAGCGATCACGTATAAAATTGTGAGTAGTTTAAGTGACGTAGTTCAAATATCAATCAAATTATGTGTCGCATAACTGGGTGTTTTTTAAATCTTTCCACTATTTATAAGCTACCTTAACCAACATCAAAGTCATCAGATCGCTACGTAACCCGGCTTAAAAGACGCAGAAAAAAAGCTGATTCCAACGATATATATAACTCAAATTCATTGTAAATGTCGCTTAAGGGGTTTCTCCTTTCCACCGTCGATATCATTAAAACGATAATAACATTTAAAATACGTTTTGGATTGATATTCGGAGTGCGCTAAAAATTAATTAACTTCCCGATGAATTGAGAGCCTCCTTTTTATTAAAAACAGTTTAAAAAATCATGCCATGCCATAATATAAAAATTAAGATGTACAATGTATATAAATGGACGTCATTTTTCTGTTGTCGTCGGTAACAAAACTTATTTTCCTGCTGATTAATAAATTTATTATTAATACTATACTATAATCACTAGTAAAAAATATGGAACAGTGAGTGAGTAATATTGTCTGCAAGAATATTTGATCCTAAAAGCTTATAAATATGTCAATGGCCAAGTCCCACCTGGAAAGCGATTGAGGTAAAGTTTCAATGATAAACCTAAAATATTCAGACAAATATTCATAATTACCTACATTACGTCGGGTATTTACTTTGTACATTATGTATAAAAAGCCACCCAAAGTGAAGCTGAGGGTTTTATGATTCGAGCTTATAATACCTGAACCGCCCAAGATGCACACATTGTTTTTGACATGATGATAACTGAAAAACCTTAAACACCAGCGTGACAATCATAACCGATTTTATGGCCGTCTATCCGTCTCTCAAGCCCAGGCGTAATATTGTATGAAAATCCATTATTTCCAATCATAGTGTTGAACCTACCATCGTGTGTTTATATTAGGTCATTGCAATGGCCCTAGTTATGAGTACGAGTGTGATGAAAAAATGATTGACATATTTCAAGGACTGTCTAGTCAATTATACAAAGAATCGATTAAAAGTTTTATTAATTAGGATATCTTTTATGTTTTTTATTCACATTATCTCCCGATAAAATAACACATATGTTGTTTCATCCCTATAAGTTTATGCATGTGGGACACAATGTACATTAGGGTGGAGGGTAGAAACCGTATGGAGAAAAGAAAAATTGTCTGATCGACCTGGAACATTTGTAATATGTTGCTTTTAGATAAGATATTAATAAATATATATATGTAATTGATTTTAAATATGTTTCAGCCCTCTACTTGAGCTACAAAATTTATAATTGGTAAAAAAACCTTTTTTGTTTTACGTAATTAGTATTAGATTTATAAATAAGGGTTTCAACTTCAAATGTTTTGAGCTTATTTCATACTTACAGCAACTACTACGTGAACCTGTGACCCAAAATCAAACTTCAGTATTTAAAAAAAAATAATGTTTTTAATATTGTTATATTTTTATGCAATAAATATCTTTTATTTCGAGTATTATGTGCTTAGAAAAAAAATTACTTGACTTTCATTAAAAAAAACAAGATTTTGATAAAAAAAAATATTCATTATGGGCTTGATCATAATATTCAAAATGACAGTAGAGGCCTAAAAGTAGTATTGAATATTTTTATAATTATTTTTCTCGTACATTTGGCAGTCTAATGCAACGTTTTAGAGACGTTCTGAGTTGAATTTTTGTAAAAAAAAAATAAGCTCCACTCTAATGTAGGTACATTACTTGAATTGTTGCAATGACCTTACATATAACATAGACAATATGCCGAGAGCGGGTTTATCGACCTTTGCCAATCATGCAGTAGTCCGCTCTCAAGAGATTAGTTTCCAATTAATGTTAAGCGAGACGATTACTGCCTCTATCCTGCGTTGGTTATACTAATGTTGATTACAAGATAAATTGCTAATTAACACATTATTTCGCAAGTTTAAAACAAATCCTAAAACAAGTGTTAAGTAGTTTTAAAAATCTGATTTCATAAAAAGTGCTAGAAATTCTCAAAATATTATTATTAAATCAACTGGTCCGATGTTTTTTTTAAATAGCTAAGAACTACAGGAAGGAAGGCACACAATCTAAAAACCTGATTTAAGAAAGAAAGGTGTTAAGAAAGATTCTGGGGCCTACTCAAAGAGAAGATGGAAGCCGGAGGATCCGCAAAAACACGGAGATCGCCGAACTAGTGGCCGAACCTAATATCATTGGCGAAACAAGGCACATCGTCTGCGCTTGATTGGCCACGTCGAGATAATGGGGGACGATCGAAATGTCAAGAGAGCATACTTGGGCCGACCAATTGGACGACGTCCTATTGGTCGGCCCAAGTATCGCTGGAAAGATATGGTGGAGGCGGATCTACGTGAGCTGGGAGTTAGCGATAGCTGGCACGAAGTGGCGCAGGAGCGGGCAAGATGGCGTGCTCTTGTGTTGGAGGCGAAAACTCATTTTGGGTTGCTGCACCAAAGCAGTTAGTTAGTTAGTTAGTATGAAACTCGCTGTTTCTAGTAACATATGTCGAAGGTCTTTTTTAGCAAAAATCAAGGTGGAATTTAAAGTAGAAATGACAAGCGCGAGCATGAGCAATAATTTACATAAGATCATTTTGGCACACTGACTCAGTGCTACTGAGTCTTGTTTTCTATGGACATTATTTCATGAAATATCTTAACCGCGCGATGCAGTGTGGCGCCAGCCGTACATCACCATCTATTGGTAAAATTTTCTTTGCCCCCTGATGACGCCGAAACGGCTGAACAGATTTTATCAAGTTTAAGACAGGGATAGCTGGACATCCACAAATGGTTATATAATACTTTTTACCCAAAAACTAACTACTTACGATATAAAAAATGGCGGTCTAAGTTGCGGATACCTTGTAGAATTCCTATATGATCCTTTAAAATCTCAAGTTTCAATGGAGAATCGATAGAATAATATTCCGTCGTATTACCGTGATAAAAGCCGAGATTTCGGAATTCAAGCAAGTTACCCTTGACAGCTAGGATGCCACAGATGCGACACTGAGACGTAGGGGCTCACAATTGACCTTATAAGAAAGCTGAAAGTTACTCAAAGGGCAATGGAGCGATTTATGCTCGAAGTTTCCCTACGTGATCGAATTAGGAATTAGGAGAGTCAAGGTCGCCGACATAGCTCAAGAGTGGGGCATATTGGTCGTAAGTAGAATCGATGGCCGTCGAGTATCGAGAGTTTTGAGTGGCCACCTTGAACCAGAAGACGCTGTGTGGGAAGTCTCCAACAAGATTGCGTAAAACGGCTGGTTTAAAGCAACGCATGACCAGTCCTTGTTGATAATACGGTAAATATGATGTCGGCTGAGATATTTTTATTTATTAGACGTCCATTGCTGTATCTCTCTCAAGGATCTTCATTACAACAACTCAATGCAAGGCGATTTCCCATGATCACAAAATATGATGCACTGTCAAAAATGCGTTCCCTTAACATGAGCATAACACAGATTATATAATACTAGTATAGTATTATGTAATCTGTGACATGAGTGAACGTGATTTGTATGGAGAATAGCACAGTGCCCCTAGTGGTTACTTTGTTGTTGTTGTTGTTGTTTATTAATTAAAGTATACAACTTAAATATATACAGTTCCCTGCAAAACTGTTTGTACAGTTTGACTGCAGGTGTGAGTCTCTATAATAATTTCAACAAATTTTATTTATTGCTAAACACTTGAGTGATACTTTGAATACACAACTTTATCACTCAAGTGTCTGTAACAGATGCATTTTTAAGCATTTTTTAAATTTTGACTTATTCGGCTCATGTCGGATATTTTCGGGCAAACTATTGAGTATGTAGGGAACTACAATTCTCCATACAAATCGTTTATACAGTCGCTAGCGAGTACGCTCACCGTAAACTCATGGCAAGGGTACAGTAGACGGTTTTCAGTACACAGTGTAGAGTAAAAATTTAACTAAATACACAAACACACTGATACACCTGAAAATAAAACCTCCTTCTGACGCTGCTTGCTTAAATACGCTCGTGAGCTCGTGGCCCGGTTAGTAGTCAAAAATTGACATCTGTGTCCCGTTTGGACGTGTTTTCGGTGTCAATCTTGATTTGCAAATGGGCTACTGAATTTCAGCGCTGTCCCGGTGCAACGCTGAATGGTGCTCATTGTAGCCAGGTCGTTGTTTGGGTGTTCCGCATCACTTTCGTGAATACCTTTTCGAAGAAATGCCTGGGAATATATGGGATTTCAAACTATTTCTTGGAAGCCCAATATCTCCACCAAGTAGACCGATATGACCAGAAAATCTACTGGAACTTCGACGAGAATTCATTCACAAAAGATTAATAGTTAAAACACAATTTTTTAAGCATGCCGCACTGTAGGTAATTTTCGTCTCTGTTGTCATTTTGATTATCATACAAAGCACTTTTTGAACCTAAAAGTAAAGTTTTTATTCACTTCTCA
Source organism: Apotomis capreana (assembly GCA_947623375.1). Classification (NCBI taxonomy): domain Eukaryota; kingdom Metazoa; phylum Arthropoda; class Insecta; order Lepidoptera; family Tortricidae; genus Apotomis; species Apotomis capreana. The sequence continues at coordinate 17,366,737 of OX392505.1, read as the reverse complement.
TCTTTCGACAGCCAAATGATTAAATTCTACTTGTCTATTAACAATGTAGCATTTAACGACGCGTTTGGCTCGGTTTGTACACACCTGCCTACTGAGCCGGCGGTCCCGGGTTCGAATCCCGGCCAGGGCAAATATTTGTGTGATGAACTCGAATATTTCTGCTTGGGTATGTATTCAAGTATATATTTATCTATATAAGTACGTATATCGTCGTCTAATACCCATAACACAAGCCTCCTTGAGCTTAATTTGGGACTAGATCGATTTGTCTGAGGTTGTCTGATATTTATTTAAATTAAATATTATTATTTATTTAAACACAACATATTTTAAAATGACACTGCTAGCATAATAAATACCTACTAAGAATATAAAAACGGATACATTAAAAGTGATTTTTAGACGAAAAACTATATAAGATGTGTAATTAAGTAATAATCAACATCATTGCTCTGTCACAGGTCAGCATTGATAGATAAAATTATGCAAATATGTTATCATATACTTGTCATTATGACAATACAGAAATTGTAATCATTTAATTCGGGTCAGAGTCCGGTACCTATCTGATAACTTAGTTATTTTATTACTTATGGAATACCATAACACATAAAAATAAGAAAAATAACAATAACACTTTTAATTAAACCTAATTAAATGTTTACAGAAAAAATGGTCAGTTAATAAAGTTTTGCCAGCGTGTTTCGTCAGAGAAGCTCGTTGACCGAGCGAACGAAGCGTATCTGTTTCGGCTTGGCGAAAAGTGTTTTCGTATGTCCCGATTTCCGGATGTTCTGGTCTTCATCTAATAAAATATACAGGGTGTAAATGCAAAAAATATCATATTTCAGTTATTTCGAGAGATACTCGTTATATTTCTACCTCAATATTTTATTAGATAAACATAATCTTATGGCACACATTGCTCACTATATCTGTAAGACACATGCTCTATACAAAGCTGTTATCGCATAGGAACCTTGTTGAAAAGGATGCAGCCATCATTCTTGGCTTTATGCCACGTAACGTAGTACAGACTTCATCAATTTCGCCTCAAATATTACATACTCCAAATGAAACCTGCCAAAATTATATGGCGATGTTATAAAGGGACTCAGGACTTTTATCATCATCGGCTTGTATGAGTCCTGGACATAGGTTTCTCCCATGGAACGCCACTGAGCTCGATTTTCAGCTCTCCTCCTCAGGTACTACCTCGCTGTCCTACGAATGTCGTTGCTCCACCTTGTTACAGGGCGGCCTACACTTCTTTTACCGATCCGCGGTCTCCGCAATAGAACTCGTATACCGTAGTGGTCGTTGCCTCTACGATAGATTTGACCAGCCCACTGCCACTTCAGCTTGCTGATTCGCTGTTCTATATCGGTAACTTTGGTTTTTTGTCGCGTTACTTCGTTCCGATTAGTCGATACTGGTGAGTGGTGATGCTTCTCACCATTAAATACTAGTTCACCAATACGACTCAGGACTGTTCATCGTTTAAATGACTGTGGAGTCCTAACTTCAAAAATACCGAAAATGTCTCCGGCCTTACGAGGCTGGCTAGCATAAAAGCGAACGTGACTCTGTCTTCGCGACAAATACAACACATCCATCTCTATGCAGTACAATCGATAAAGAGGAACGATGAGTCGCGTCAAGTTAAGTCGCGGTCAGTTGCACTAGCCAGGCCGTCACATCTACGAGCATACTTCACGTAACTATAAAAGTATGAAGATTTATTTTCAGTATTTTTTCTTGAAACTGTTCCCTGGTTTTTGCTTGCTTCCAAACTCGTCGCCAAGTTAGTACAGAAGTTTGTTTTATTTGAAAAACTTACACCACTGCACGTACTTTTACGTATTCAAGACGAAGACTGAAAATATTTTCAAAAGCAGTTTTAAAGTACCTAAACTAACAGGTTGTCTATAGTTTTACCAATTATTTCAGCATATACAACAACGTCTAGCGTTTTTTTTATTGACACATTATGAAGAACACTCTTGATCATGGAACCTTTAAATCGAAAATAATAACGTAAAAAACCAACTTCAATGAGTAGAAATTGTATTTGCAAAAACCACTGAACGGTATAATATAAAAAGAACCGACATCGCCATAAATATGCCAATAAAAGTTTAGGAGTTCCTTCGATTTCTCATAGATTTCGTCATCAGAATAAAATATTAGCATTTTAATGGTAATCCTATCATTGGATATTACCACATACGCCATAAAACAAACAAGATAATTGCTTATTTTCCAAATCGGTTCATAAATGACTGAGTTCCGTGCTAATCATAAAAAAAATAAAAGATGTATATAACTAAATTGATAACCTCCTCCTTCTTGATATCCGTTGAAAAGAAGAGTCACGATATCACAGGTACTTTATACTCTTGCGGTTTGTATGCATTATTAAAACTAAACTAAAGCGCTGAAACGTCAGACTGTACTCTTAACAAATATCGCGATAGATCCGTTGTAATTATTAGTTTTTATTACAGATAGACATATTCACAGAGAGACACACACACACAAAGATACATAAAAGTGTTAATCGTATAACCTCTTCTCATCACAGGTTAAAACAATTAAAAACGTAAATCTGAATTAATGTCTACGCTCTAAAACCAGTGTCCTCTAACTAAATAAATAGTGCCTCTAACCTCAGTTTCATTGACTACTCGTCTCCCACTAAAAGTCAATATCGTTCCATTTCTTCGGCCGTTAAAGTTCAATTAACGTTCCTTATGGAGCGTGGAATGAAATATAAAAATGGAGCCATCAGTGGTAGCCGTAAAATGCACAATACATATTTTACGACTCAGCCCATACACAACTTAAGAGGTACTAGGAAATATTAACCTACGTTAAGCATAAAGCGATTGTAAAGGATACCTAATGGCCACATTTGACTTGCCATTGCTATTCTGTAAACCGTCTGATTGAATAACTTGGGACTTCTGATTCAACACGACAGTAGATATCCTATGTGAGCAATATTCCGGCTTTTCAAGCAACCTTCTAAAGTGCTAAACACTGATTATTTAAAAAGACACTAATTATCCTGATAGGGCACTAATTAAACGGGACATTCTGATTTTAGACATTTATAGATTTTTCACGGCTGTATAATGCGAACAAAAAGTGGTGAAAGGACGGGAAATGCCGAACGGTATCTACTATCTAATTATTTAAAAATCTAAACATGTCACAAGATACATATGTTTTGCAGGTTTTGCTGTTATATACTCGTATATGTATCAAAATTAGATCCTGCCTCGCGCCTGTCTTATGGGCTTTAGCAACATGATTCGCTATGTTGAATTTTACGCCTATGCAATTAAAATATATTCGTGTATTTTATTCAAATTAAGCAGATTGCTATAGAATTTAGCTTCGATAAAAGACGTTTGTTATTGGCAATGTCATGAAAAACGTGACTTAATACCTGAAAAACTTTCAGGTCAGACTGTTTCAGCCAATTATTTATTTCCCACTCTGTTTGTGTGAAAATTGTTTGGAAAGAAACCTCAAGTAATAATGCAAATGTGGCAGTGTTTAGGGGAAAAGTTTTCTTTAAATTTGAATTGTAAATTATTACAAATAAGTTTATGAAACGAGGTAGCCACCTTAACGATTTCGTGTTAAATGGACTCTGTTGTTTTTATATTAATTATTTTTGTTATTGATCACTACATAAATTCTGACTTTATTTTGTTTATTAGAGTAGCAGTACGTGGGATCAGTTTTTCTCTTAAAGTCTTTGATCAGCACCTGGACACTTTCTGAAATTTAAACTTGCCAGCACTTCGGAAAATTTATTATATTTTCAATGTACTTTTTTTCAACTTTGTACTTATTTTCAATGTATTCATTTATGAATGAATTCATTGATAAACAGGCCATGCAATTCTGCAGTTCATTGTACCTATTTGAAGTGTACTCGTACAGAAGTAGGATAAAAGTAGCGCCTAAATTTAACTTGTAGCACTGGATCTCTGAGATCTTACTGCTATATTTGCTGCTTAAGTATTATGACATGTTTTTAAATAAAAATATTTTATCTTTTAAGTCATATAGATAAAGTAATTACCAGCAAAACTAACAGACGAAGCGAGTAATGTGTTTGCCATATCTTTACTACGTATAATATAAAATTGTATAATTGCTTTGAAAAACAGTTTTCTATTGGCAAGTGTTATTACGAGGAAAACAGCTAAAAGCAGTATTTGTTGATGTTGGAAAATGAATTATATGTCTGCTCGTCTAGCCGGCTGGACTGATTTTGACCAACTTTGGTACAGGGATTGCTGGACACACAAAGATGGCTAGGTATAGGATATTTTTTACCAGGACGAAGTCACCGTATAAGTGTAATTGAAAAAACGCACCGTATAAGTGTAATTTAACGTAACTATTTATTTGAGGTTTATTCTTCCGCTGTGAAATGTTAACTTGGAATAAGTGTCACTTAATCCAGCACGAAAAATTCAGTTGTATATTTTGTAATATAATAATAATAGTATAATTATACTCTTGGCACCACCAAAATAAAAAGAAAGAAAGCACAAAAAAACCATACGATAGGTAACATCAGGCAGTCTTATCGTTAAATAGCTATCTCTTCTAGACATCCGGTTCACACCTAAGGTAAGCGAATATTAGTAACGAAAATGATATACTTAATAATAATATCATAGGTAAGAAAAAAGTATCCGAGATATAATCTAGCAATAAATTAAGATATCGCAGAACTCCGTCGCATTAGTGACCTTAGGTTAGCAATATAATATTTTGCATAAAATCATGGACGACGATTAACCCGCCAGTATACTATACTTATACAAATAAAATATGTAGATAAGTATAGGTAAATACGTGTAGATAAAACAGTACTTGCTACATGTAGTGATAGTGTTTTATTGTTATTCTATTTTGTCGGAAAAGTTCGTTTTAGCATACTTTATTAGAAATATAAAAACCCTTAACTGATAAAACTTCATTCACCAAGTCTGTAGTATACTCATTTGAATCAAAAAATTCAATATGTTACAAAAACAGCATTCACTAAATCTAACACTCATTTTACGCACAAAATTCAAAATGATAAGTTAGGTATATCACAAGACTTCATTAACAAAATCTGTACCTACATTCATTTGACTCACAAAATTCAATATGACAAGTCATATCACAAATCATCATTTACTTTAACTGTAGGTATACTTATTCATTAGACTCACAAAATTCAATCATTGACCGCACCAAGATAAGAGAGAAACTATCAAATCTTATTAGAGACAATAATACAAAAGGTACATCACGAGTCCGTGTTTGCCTATGACCCGTATTTATTTTCCTCCTTTCCCTGGACTTATAAAAACGAGGGAGTTGAGTAATTAAATTTTCGCACTTTTCTTTTTTCACCTAACTTCGAAGCAGAAAAGTTGGGAACAAGGAAGCTGGCGCCAACTTTTATTCCTAATTTCTGTCGTCACGCCCCTGAAAGGCAAAAAACCGAAATAACACGCCTTGAAAGTTTTGGATGAAATAGTTGGAAATTCATTTCTCAATTAATTAATTAAGATACTTACCTATTTTTAACTTTAGTGAACTGAACCATACAAGGAAAAATTTAAATGATTCAATTTAGCCTGCTGTTGTGTTATACCAGTGTATATAGTACGACGTTTGGGCTACATAGATCTCCCAGGGTCCGTCTTTGCTTCGCTAACAGATGTAGATCCGACATCGATCTGTTGCTTTTTTGTTTACTAACCTACTTAATCTTTTTTGCACAAAATAACACTTATCATACAAAAGGCGGAGTATGTCTTGAGGATTCTCTGCCAGTTGTTGTGTTCAAAAAATATATGCGAATTCGATAAAGAGTCACTTTCGCAATTATAATATGGACACGGATCGTGACCATGGCTAGCGTTGCCGAAACTATTACAACATCGAATTTTAGTTAAAGTTATTTATCAGTAGGTAATTTATTTCATCAAATCGATATTTCTGATAGTAGAGGTAGCATCTTGAAACTGAAATATTGACTTTAACTATGTGCAATTAAAAAACGATTTTAAGTGAATGACCAAATGTATGTCATCGCTCAAATAGACGTAAATACTCGTAATATAATTATGGTGTTGTCATCTCGGTTAAAAGGTCATAAGACTTCGAATTCAGACAATTTGTGCAAGTGACTGACATGTGCTTAGCTTTACTCGTCTAGATAGGTATTACACAACAGTAGTGTTGTTAAAATATTTGAATTCTGGGTTACATTGGAGCTGTTTTGTGTATATCTAAGAATCAAACGTGAGTATGAGCTGGAGTTTTGAACAAAATTTATTCATTTATTATCGTACTAGCTGTGCCCCGTGGTGTTACCCCGCAAATCCCACGGAAACACCAATGTTTTTTCTGGATATAAAAAAAATATTATGTGTGAATCCAGGGTTTCAGCAACCTCCGTAAATCCAAATTTTATTGAAATTGAGTTTAAAGATGCAACAAACATACAAATACACTCGCAAACTTTCGCCTTTATAATATTTAGTGCGATATGTACCTAGATAAAATTAAAGTGATTGGTCAAAATTAAACCCAGTGCCGATATTCACCGATATATCCAAATAAGAACGAGTCTGTCAGTAATTTAAGTCCACGTTATTGCTGTTAGTCATCAAATAAGCACTTTTTACCAAAAAAAATAACCAACGTCAACGAAGCTTATGTTCTTTAAAACACAAAAGGAATTTTCTAGTTTGGTCCAGCAGTTAATCGAATATTAATCGCGGAACTTGCATAAAAAAATCCCTGACGAACGAAGAACTTATTCCGTTCTTGACGTCGATTGAAAAACACTCCAATACGACTAGATACACCGAAACTACTTTTACACAAATAAGAGATTATATGTTACATTCATTTAATCTCTTATCTGTGTAAAAGTAGTTTCGGTGTATCTAGTCTAGCCTTTGATCTAGCTTGGTTCATGATATTCACTTGGTCATAATTCTTATAACATAGGTACACTAAAAAGGGGCTCAACTAGTTTAACTACTACCTACTTGAGAAATAGCCAAATTGTGCTAAGTAGTAACCAAAATTATGCTAATATTAAACAACTTATTTTGGTTACTAGTAGCCCTCAGTTTGTCAGTCCTCCGATTTATGCAACTAGCAGCTAACATTTTGGCTATTGTTAACATTTTTTTTTTTCAGGTCAGAATTATTTTGGTAAATCACATAGTCCTAACGTAATTAAGCCTCTCTTGGGTTGTGTGCAGGCATATTAAAGTCGAATCTTTAACAACACTATGACAAGAGGTATTATTTCAACCTGACCATTAAGAACCAGTCTAACAAGAAGCAAGGCAGTATTGGACAAGGCTACACGTATATTTTGCTGTCCCAGATACAAGTGTGTTGCAATTTAAGTAAAATCAAGAATAATGTGATTAATTCAATATATTTTTAATTGAATTTGTATGTTTTTAGTGAGTTGATAAATCAAGATCGATTAAAATCAATTGACAAAATCGACAACGGGTAAGTAATAAATTGTTTTTTGCTACTTATATTTATAAGGATTTGTATTTGTTTGTAAATGTGTTTTGCTAGAACCATTGAATAAAGTGGGATAATAGCAAACACTTTAGTAATAATAAAAAAAATATATATATTTTATTTATTTATTTTATTTATTTATTTATTTATAAATGCTGCCAGCATTTACGGTACCATGCCAAAGGGGAGCAGTTTTTTGAATTTGTTTTAGTTTAGTTAATTTTAGCTTTTTTGTACTTAGTAGTTAGTAGTGTTAAGTTTTTATTTTCTGTTACTTTGTTTTTTATTTATCAGTATGACCAGTGATTATTTGTATATTTTCAAGTTTGGCTTTGCAAGTCACATCCTCGCACATGAACGGAGAGTCATCGTTGTCGGATACGACAAGGAGGACTATATATTATGAATATATATTTTCATAACCAAAGTAGATTAATGTCTAAAATTAAAATTTTAACAATAAAACCTCTGGAGTGGAAGTAACGGACAAAGAAGCAAAGCAAAGTAGCAAACACATAAAAAGTCTCGTAATTTAATTAATTATTACATAATATTAGAAAAAATACCAGAATTTATATTTACGCACATTATGTTTTAAGGACACTCACGTTAAATTTTACTCAAATTTAACGTAAAATTGTTGAAACGAAATCAGGTAAATTAATCTTGCACAGCGAACGCAACCTTCCTACACCATTCACTTTCGGCACTACGATCGAACCAGATTCATAAGGTTAAGGTTAAGCAAAAACGAATCAAATCACACTAACACGAAACTGGAAAATGAGATATAAGAACTGTATTTTAATAGTTATTTGTGCAACAAGAGAGCAAAGTTGTTTTTTGTTATGAGTGCTGATTTTGAGTCCCGAGCAAGCGAAGGATTCTACGTTTGAATCACGAGCGTAGCGAGTGATTCTATGTTAGAATCCTGAGTGTAACGAGGGACTCAAAAGCACGAGATGCAAAAAACTTTGCTCTCGTGTAGCACACACAACTTTTCACCTCATCAGCGAGAACATATTCGACATTTAGTGCTTTTTCTGCCAACGTATGTTTATAGTCTTTGTTGCTGATTTCAATAATATTATTAATCAGAAAATAGATAAGTGCTGCTTAAAAAGGAATAACAATATAATTTAATTGAAATTATAATCAACCAACCAACACGGTTATTGTCATTATTTGATCAAATTGGAAGATTTAGCAGATACATGACGTATAAACAAAATCTCGTAATATAAAATGTATTTACAAAAAAGTAAAAATATTAATCAATTTATAAAAATAGATTAATATTTTTACTCGTAAAACACCAAATGAACTCGATATTTTTTAAGGTACGTTTCGAATATGCATCTATGATAATTGGTGAAATTAGAAATTATTATTATATTTACAATAAGTAATAAGTTGTAATCTTATTTTATTTGAGCAATGATCTATTGTTTTATATAAAAGGCACAATAATTTTAATATTTGGTCGTTAAATAAAAAAATAATAAAGAAAAAAAAATACGTTGCAATTAAAACTTTTTCGGGTGTTTTTAATGAAATTTTTGGTATAACGCGTATCCGAACTGTTCTCAATCGAGGTCGGATTCGAAAATCGAATTTCAAATTGATAAGTTTCCATCCCTCTCTTTTATATACATATGAAAGAAACAGAGTGCATCGAGATTCAAATGATTAGAATTTTATAATTAAACTTTGGCTGAAGAATGTCAATTCGTGGTCAGATATTGAAAAAATTAAAAAGCTACTTTCTACTCACGCTCGAAACAAAATCGCATTTTGTTGACTGTTATCTGACAGCAAAATCGCCATGTTTGAGCTGGTGAGGTGAAAAGCTAATTATCTTATTTCATGTTTGTGTCGCTGGAGTTGTTCTTACATGACGCAGTTCAATCGTGTCATTCGAAATGTTTTGATGTTATCTTCTATTCTAACATACATAACCCTACTGACAGGTATGAACTTATCTGCCATTATTTGCATTTTTCAACCAATCATTCAATACCTACGTTTTAATACTCGATTTTTATTTTCAATGACAATGCCTAATTAATATTCATATAAGACATTGTTTACGCACAAATCTTTGCATTTGGTAAAAAAATACATAGACTAGGTAGTAATAATAAGTATAAACATCATCACACTAATAACATTTATTCTCCTTTAATTTTGACTTTCAAATTGCAGTAGTGCATTATAAATATTATAGTATGCGGTATTGGCAGTACTTATTATTGTATTATATACCTACGTAATTCAATTCAATTCAATTCAATTCAATAATAAAATAACATTTTCGATTATTATTATGTCGTTTCTTGACGCCTGTCAGCCGTCAATTAAAAAAGAAAATGAGTAAAACTAAAATTAAAATAACAATTTAACGTAAATAGCATTTTTAGCTGTTTTTTGCTTCTACGGCTACATACATTAACCGAACAGCAAATTAGTGAAAGAACGGGTTTAAAAAAAAAAATTGCAGAATATCGACAACGTTTTTTAAATAACAATTTGTATAGAAAAATAGATGTCTTATTGGTTAAAAAAAGAAATCTCAGGTCAGTACTTTGTTGTACCTATCACCTTTTGCAATTGTAAAAGTTAGGCAATCTTCGTACAAAATACACCAATATGATAGATTTTTTCCCGCTACTGTATGTTCCGTACTGGAAAGGCCTATGTCGAGCAGTGGACGACTCTGGGCTGATGATGATGATGATGGTGATGATGTTTCGTACAAATATTTATTCCATCTTAACTGGCCGGGTTAAACTAAGTTTGCGCCTGGTATGTTTGGCGCCGAATACGAATGAGGTGCAAAGTTAACGCAACTGATCACATTTGTTGTATGAGAGCCCCCTTATTTAGTTTTTTAGTATTTGTTGTAATAGCGGCAACAAAAATACATCATTTGTGAAATAAAAATACATCATCTGTGAAAATTTCAACTGTCTAGCGCTCACGGTTCATGAGATACAGCCTGGTGACAGACGGACAATAACAGGCTTAGTAATAGGGTCCCGCTTTTACCCTTTGGGTACGGAACCTTTAAAACCAGTAATGAATTAAACTTAGCATTACGTTTTCAATGTGACGTCTCATTTACGATTGGGTAAGATTTAAATCAGTGAATTTTAATTTTATGTATTGTATAAACACGGATAAATTGACAACATTTTTTTTAAACAGGCTCCTTATCGATATTTTCAAATAAAGTATAAAAAATGACCTACCACATTTTTACATTTTCGAAAGTGTCGCAATTAGCGTTTCAAATTCATTTGAAAAGTTCTTCATTTATTTATTTATTTATTAGGCTCACACAACAAATTACAGTCAATTACATACAAATTGTTGCTTATCGTCTAGGTCTGGACTATAATTCTAAACAGTGTGTGCACAGAAAGTTTAATAACATATATATTACTAATTAATCGCTAGACAGAGAGTATATTCTATCCGTAATTGGTCAAATAGTCGCAGCACAGAAAATCATACGTTCAGACTATTACTAAGGTGAATTTAGTATGAATATTGGCATCACAGTTCTTTTTATGTGTTGTGTTTGTCAATTTTTTCACAAGGTGACGTCATGTAGAGGGCAGATTCTTAGATGACGCCGACTAATTTTTTTATATTTTATAATCTATAGTCGGTATATTTAATCAGTTAAAAATAATAGTTTTGGGTTCTGAAATAATCAAATATCGAAATTAGTTTAAATTGAACACTAATTGAAAATTTGAATTATTTTCAATGACGTGAAAATGATGTGCCGCGTGGCACCATCATTTTTGGAACAAGCTAGTCTAAAACTAATATTACCTAGTCGGATTAGTTAGGTTGATGAAAGATTACAGAATTTTAGATTTGTCACATAGTATTGGGCATTAATATGATTTACTTGCTTAGGTACATCGGCGTTTCATTAATGTAATTACAGTTAGTATTGTTAATTGTATTGCTTGCTTAGGCACATCGGCGTTTCATTAATGTCATTACGGTTAGTATTGTTAATTGTATAAACACTAAAAGTTATCCCATTGGTATCTGTTCAACTATCAGCTTCAAGTTAAAGAAAAAATACCAGTGTGTACACATGTTGTATTGTGGTCAAAAGTTTTTTTTTATAAAATTACGTAATTGTTGTGTTTGATACACTCTTCTCCCTCTTGCTTCAGTTGCCTCATTGCTAAGGGTCGTGGTCATTTTCTCGGAACAGTCTCTCGGATGATACACCATTTGTTCAGAGTAGCTGTGTGTAGATCATCGTGAATTGTAGTGCCAAGTGTTGTGCGATTCTGGTCTGTCCAGCGTGTCGAGCTCCTGCCTCTTGGTCATTTGATTCACAGAACCCCTGAAATTTAATAAAGCCTATAACGCGTATGTGGGTGATATGCTGCGTGGTTTTCGATATAGATTTTAAAATCCAACTGAAGTTCTTCCTAACCAAACCAAATAATATCACATACAGGAAACTATAAAAAATGGGACGATAATGGCGTATATAGGTTTTTGGATTGTAATTTACACGATATGTCATATAAACGTATCATGTAAAAAAAAAAACGCTTTTTTTCAGGTGATTCTCCAACGTAACAAAATGGCACCAAACTCCGACAGACAAACAACGGACGACAATAAGCAACTAAGCTTCCCACATTTGCAATACCCGGTTACCCGCAACCACCAGCCAACTGGATGGAACTGGCTGGAAGGGAAGAGGGCACACGACGGCGCAGAGGGTCTATGGAGGGTCCATGACTCATTGTACGATTTGACTGATTTCGTAGAAATACACCCGGGAGGTACACAATGGCTCACTTTTACGAAGGTAAGTAACATTTTTGACATGTAAGTCAGACAGTAAGTAGGTAGATTGACGGTTTCAAATGTACATGCTTAGATACATTCATACATACAATATACATACTAGAAATCTAATTGTGCTTCACTTAGAGCACTAACGGCTAATTGAGTTCACTAACTCCAAATATTTTCAGCAGACTTCAAAACATGAGGTTCTCAAGTCAACGCGTATATATTTTGCGATAACGCGTGTATTTTGAATATATTACATTTTCTGTTGTTACACTGAAACTCCGTCATATGTATGCTGAATGATCCCATTCTTGTGATAATGAAAATCAAAGATGTGATAATGAAATCCATGAAGAATTTAGAAAACTGAAAGTCATGAATATGATTTATTTCAGTTGGAATCGTTTTCTTTTTGTTAAAAAGCGATTGAGAATTTGAGAAGTATATTTAATCTTCAGATAAATATTTTAACAGTATACTAATAATATCATACCTGTTTTATTTCAGGGCACTGATATAACAGAAGCTTTTGAAATCCATCATCTAAAAGGCATTGCTCAAGAGATACTACCAAAATACTTCGTAAGAAAGACCAAAGCGCCAAGAAACTCACCATTCACATTCTATGAAGACGGCTTTTACAAGACTCTTAAGCTAAAAGTGATAGAAAAGTTAAAGGAAATACCAAAGGATGTTAGAAAACAGAGTGATTATATTACTGACGGGTTATTGACAGCATTCATAATAACAACTTCCCTGTCTTGTTGGATGATGAAATATTCTATCCTGATTGGGATCAGTTTGATTGTGACTAGTAGTTACCTTCTGTCATGTATCACAGCTTGCTCCCACAATTATTTCCATAGGAAAGATAACTGGAGAATGTACTTGTTTAATCTTATTGGATTTCATTACAAGTGAGTGCCTATGTTTTCATTTGTCAAAACCCAAAACAAAGTCCGAAAGGGATAAGTCTGTTCCTACGAACAGTATAAAATAGAAGAATTAGGTCCTATAACCTTATTCCCTTTGAGCACCGTTTCCTAATGCTTTGCCGAAGAATTTTGACACCATGTCACTGCAGATTTCTGATTTGCACAAACTTCTAGTATCTCTATTTGGCTTTATGGTTGACTGGTAGAGAATGCTATTTGGCATTAAGTTCCCCGATTGTACTGATACTGACATTTGTTTTGTGCAGTAAAGTTAAAATAAATAAATACATACTTTAATAGGTAGCGCATCCATAACCTAAGCACACATATTCGAGTACATCACTAATCACACAAATATTTGCACTTGCCGGGATCCAAACCCTGGACCGCTGGCTTAGTAAGCAGCTTAACTACCACTGCGACAAGAGGATCTTCAAATATTCAGTCAAAAAGTAATCAAACGAAATACTGAATGAGGGAGTTTTATATAATTTGTAAATTCGCTTTTTTTTCAGAGAATGGCGAATATCGCACGCAATATCGCATCACATCCACACAAATACTGCTCAGGATTTGGAGCTTAGGCTGTTTGAGCCCTTCTTAATATACATGCCATATAAGACCAAGTCTGTCATCGAGAAACTGGGCATTGTGTACTGGCCCATTATATATCTATTCGTGACCTTGAAGTTGTTCGTGATGGAGTAAGTAGTTCAAATAATAATTATTAATTTATTAAGGTTTAAGGTTTAAGATATTTATTTCTCAAAAGATTACAAATCACTTACAGAGAAATACATTATATTCTTAATATCTAAAAGGAGAGGGTACTTTACAATAGGGTTAGTAACAACAACAACTTTAACCTGATTATACTAAATAAGTGGGTAGCTTCTACTAGTTTATACAACGATAGTTTTGCAAGTAATAAGCGCATTTGCGGGCCGGCTAAACTGCGTCGTTAACTGACGCATACGTTAGTTTGTTTAGTGCGAAGAGGGAGCCTTCAAAATGTGCTATTTAAGGGCCTTTTTAAAAACGATTAGAGATTTGGCGTCCTTTACATCGTTCGGTAATTTGTTATATAACTGTGCCCCTTCGTAAACAATACTTTTTTTACCATAATTCGTTCTTAGTGGTCGTAGTAGTAAATTGTTTGCCTGACGTGTAATCCTTTTTTGTACCTGTGCTCTTTTAGTAAATGTAATATGACAGTGTATGTCCTTATTTATTATTTTTCTTACAAGTACGCACGTATTGTATTTATATGTTTGAAATAGGTTCAGTAATTTTGTCCCTTTATATATTTGGTTTGTTGGTGTTCTATGTTTATAGTTGAACAATAATTTAATTAACTTATTTTGCGATATTTGGAGGGAGGTTGTATTAGACTTGGCAGCATTGCCCCATATTTCTATTAAATAATCTATGTGGGGCTTTATCAGAGAATTATAGATGGTATAACGAATGTTTATTGGAAGACAGTGAACAATTCCACGCAAAGCACCTGTTAGTGTGGCAAGTTTATTTCGTAATTTTTCCATGTGAGGTCTACAGGTTAGCTGTTTGTCAAGTATTAAACCAAGGTACTTTTCTTTGTCCGTTTTTTGTAGGTTGACGTTGTTTATAGTTAAGGGTAAGTGTTCGTCAATGATTTTGTTTTTTGCTGCAAATATCATATACCTGGTTTTAACCTCATTAATTGTCAGTAGATTAGATAAAAGCCAGCTTTGCATAATGTTTAGGTCGGTTTGGGCTTGCTCAATTATGGTGTTAATTTTATTTCCGAAGTAAAACAAACATGTGTCGTCAGCATAAAGTGTTACATGGCCTTTTAATCCTATTTCATGGATGCTATTGATATAAATTAGAAACAGGAGTGGTCCTAAAATGGATCCTTGTGGTATTCCGCATGAGACTAGTTTAGCATTGCTTCTATTTTCTCCAATTTTGGTTATTTGCATTCTGTTTGTTAAATAAGATTTTAATATTTCCAAAGCCTTTCCCGTAATACCTATATCTTTGAATTTAAACAGAAGTAGCGAATGGCTGACTGTATCGAACGCTTTCTTTAAATCAACAAAAATTCCCAGCACTATTTTTTTCTCATCGATATTTACTTTTATGTTAGTTAGCAAATCAATTGTTGCGGAGAGGGTGTTGGATTTTGGGCGGAACCCGTACTGTTTGTCAAATAAAAAGTTAAAACTACTAAGGTATTCTGTAAGCCGTTGATGTAGAACCTTCTCGAGAATTTTTGACATAATAGGAAGAACAGAGACATTAAATAATAATTCTTAAATCTACTGTGAAGTTCCTTGTATATCACACTCATATAAAAGCGAAAGTTTGCAAGTGTATTATTTTTGTTACTTCTTCACGCTCAAACGGCTGGCCCAATTTTGATAAAATTCAGTATGAAGGTAGCTGACACCCTGGAACACATCTTAGGCTATTTTCCCCGAACGCAGAAAACGCCGTGAGGCGCAGCTAGTTATGAGATAATTAAACCTAAATGTTATTAGATATGCAAGTATCTAGTTATTGCCCTTATTTATTAAGGTACAGAACTGTAAATTGCGAGTGGCAAATCAAAAAGTAAAGACAACATGTAAGAATTTTTACCTAACTCCAACGTACTCGTCTGGTTAGGATTTAGACCTCGGAGGTACGACCTCCTGTAAAGTAATGATGCACTTATAACACTTAATACTCTCGCGGTTTGAACACATAATTAAAACTTATTGAACCGGGCCTATCTATCGCGATATTTTGATTTACCTTCATTGCCTGACGTTTCAACACGGTTTCACGTGCCGTGGTCCCAGGCGTGCTGATGAAGGTAAATCAAAATATCGCGATAGACCCGGTTCAATAAGTTATAATTAAATGATGCACTTAGTGTACAGATTACTACCTTTTAGAGAAAAGGTAGTAATCTGTACATATCATATCTGTGATAGATCAGAGGATCTATCTTTTCCATCGTTGTGGGATTCGTAGTAGACTGTAGCTTGATTTTAACTTTAAACTGGAATAGGGATACTTCAGTAGCATAGGGAAGTCCCATAAAATAATAACACTTGAAGAATAAGTTTCACATAATGCTGCGTGAAGTGTGGTTTGATCGGAGGCCGCTGTGAGAATGATATCAAATTAATCGAGCGGCCATATTTATAATGATCGCTGGATTAAGCTGTGATTGGGCCAATGGGTAAGAAGGGCGTGACTCAATTCTTACATGTGTTTGGTGCGATGTGTGAATGTAATCTGAACAACATTATCTCTTTATTTCAGTAAATACACATGGATATTACATAATGTACATAGGTAGAACATATTTTGATTAAAAAGTTATCATACAAGATTCTTATTGGAAATCCTATTGTTTACAATATTAAACCTATTCGATGAAGCTTTCTATGTGTTTCATTATATATTTATTCAGGTGGTTTTACATAGTAATTAACCAAAGCTTCATATCTTATCCTAACACAATAATGAGAGCAATTAACCTTATATACAAAGTAAAAATAAGAGAAAAGAAATACGATTGTGTATATAATATTTTCTTATTCTAAGCTGATTACTTACATGCTATATATGATCGAGCTAACTTATAATTATTACATAATATACCTAGCCTACATGCGACAATCGTATTATATTTCTTTCTTAATCGTTTTTACTGTACCTAGCTTAGGGAACTAGTTGAACTTATCCCAAATAATGCGATAGCAAATTATTAGTTTTAATCTCACCTAACTTTTTGTTTTTCTATAATTTTGTCCATTGGGTTAATCAGGCTATTCGTGGAGAAACCATTAAAACAGGTTTAGAAGTGACAATATTGATTTATTAAAATCAGCACGGCTATTCGAACGTTTTAAGCAAAAACTCCGTTTGAGAATTAAGTTAAATTAAATTGAATTTGAATCCTAGCAAATCCACACTGAACCCAAATAAATACCTCCCGGACCACCTCACTCACGTACGGATGTTTACTGTACGAAATTTCTCCAATTCCTGACGCCGACCTTCGTATTTGGAATTTGACGCGGAAAAAAACTGACTGCAAGTATTTTGTATAGTTCACCGCAGGCATTCGGTGAAATTTAATACGGATTTTGAGTAAAGCGAAATGATGCAAATGTGACGTTTTAGGGAGATGCCACGGCTTTGCGCGACCAGCGGCGCGGCGAGCGGTTGAGCGAGAGATCTGAGCGCGGCGGCCATACGAGTGAGCGAGACACACGTACCTGCACCGCTGCCGCTGTCTCGCAAAGTCGTGGCATCTCCGTTAGGCTAAATCCTGGATCACTGGTTACACTACTCGAGCCCTAACTCAGACTGACCCGGTTCAGTCTATTCACAATGCAGTCCATGTACCCAGTGCGCTCGCGTCACCCTTCCCAAATTACTCCTATTGCGCGGAGATAATCCCTCTAGCGGGTTATACTCCGACACAAAGTCCGACCACGGGTAGTGAGGGTTAACCAGGCTCAAATCCTGTCTTAAAAAAAAGTACACTACGGTATGGAAAAATATATCTGAAAGTAGTCCATTGAAAGCTATTTCACTAAGGGCCGATTTTTCAATCACCAGATAAAACATATCTGTCAGATAAATGTTGGCTGTCACTTTTCTTTAATATGACGGGAGAAAAGAATAGCAATAATTTTAACTGGCAGATAACTTTATCTGGTGATTGAAAAATCGGCCCGAAGAAATGTTTCTCAGATGTTTATTTTCGTTTCAGATTCGGCTACATCCTCACAAAACAGCCAGGGGCACATTTACACTGGTCTCATTTCATCCCGTTCATGATGCTAACGTGGATGTGGTTCTTCGGAGGTCTACCCCTGCAATGGACGGTACTCGTCTGGTTGGCTACCATTATGGTTGGCAGCTTCATCTTTATTGTGGTTGCAATAACCGCGGGTCATCACAGAGACGACAACTTCTTTGACGGTGACAAACCGAAGTAAGATACCTTTTTATTCAGAACTGACTAACTGGGTGATCAATCCAAATGGGTCAGTAGGGAGAAGTCACTAATTATAAGAGATAAGGAAATCTGCTTGTAGGAATCACGGCGTCGATTTTAGATTTAATAAAAACTGCATTTTTTTTTTATAAATATCATACATAAACCAGTCAAAACAGCTGTAAACAATGTTATGAATACGACATGCTGCACTTACAGAATTTTAACCAGGATCAATTCCCACTTTTTTCTAAGGCAGTTTCTATTAAATCTAAAATGGACGCCATGATTCCTAATAATAAATAGATAATTCCTGCAATGTATAATCTTATATATATTTTTTTTTCTTTTTAATTTTACATACATAAATACATAAAATGTATTACGCATTGTGTGATGAATAAAATATTATCTTATCTTATCTTATCTAAGAACAGATTTCCCCTATCTCTTATAGTTTTCGTATTAGTAGAGTTGCTAAGCCGCGAAATTGTGCGCATCGGGTTACAAGCATGAAATTTCTACCACACATAGAGCCATTCACGGTGATTATCTTCAGATGTGGAGGGAAGTCAGATTCGTCACTTGTGTGGTGGGAGAGCGGGGTGAAGCGGACCAAGTACTGCTCTTTTTTTTTTTATTACTGATCAGTTAAGGCTATTAGGGCCTGTGCGACATGGTTTTCGTGTAAAATAGATATCAGCTATTATTTTTTTATGTTATTTAAGAATAGTTTCATATAAAAATTTGGGTTTATTACCGAAAAGGTAAAAATCACAACTAGTTTTTTTTATTCAGAACTATAAATTAGTTATCTATCCTGAATATTTACAATTTAAAAAAATATTACTAAACAGAAAATTTAATTTTGTTTTTAAAAATGTATACATATTGGGCACATCTGATACAAAAAGTACCTTGAAAAAATGTTGATGTTAAGCTTAGCCTGCGTGTTCTAGTACATTTTTCTAAGTCGCGAAATTGTGTACATCGGGATACAACCACGAAATTTCTAACACAGATAGAGTATTCTGCGGTGATTATTTTCAGATGTTGAGGGAAGTCAGATTCGTCCCCTGTGCGGCGGAAAAGCGGGGTGAATAGGACAAAGGAGTCCTCGTTTTCTTTTTATATTACTGATCAGATAACGCTACTAGGACTTGCTTGGTGTCGTTTTCGTGTAAAACAGATATCAGAAATTAATTTTTTATATTATTTATTTATAGTACTATATAAAGATATGGTTGTATTTCCGAAATTGTAAAAATCACAACAAGTTTTTTTTATTCAGCGAGATAAATTAGTTATATTTCCTGAATATTTACAACTAACAAAAATATTGTAAAATAGAAAATTTAATCTAGTTTCTAAAAATATATACATATTGGGCACTTTTCATACAAACAGTAACTTAAATAAATGAAAATATATTTATTAAAAAACCGTACAAAATGTGAACATCAAATTACAAAATAAGTCAATTTTAAAATAAAACAAAACATACAAATCATCTTAAAACTATCATTAACCTAAAAACAAACATGTTAACTAACTAACTTAAATAAATTGTTGATGTTGAGATTAACCCGTGTGCTCGTGATACATTAGCAAAAAAAAATTGTTTTAATTACAGTAATTTGTTTTTCTAGGACGTATATAGTAAATCTTATATGTAAAAGCATGTTAATAATCATTATTTATTGTATTTAATGAAGCGAAATAGGATGCGTTCCGAGATTTACGTTGGTAAATAATCACCGTAGAACACTCTATCTGTGGTAGAAATTTCATGCTTGTAACCCGATGCGGACAATTATGTTAGAAAACAGCGGACTAACAACTCTACTATATTCGCCCTACTGACCCCAGCATTATTTGTTGGCAAGGCATCTAAAGATGTCATATTTAGGCGTCTAAAAGATGGCCATTACAAATACGGCTTCTCTGGACTTCATGTTACGACTGAAATCTGATTTATTTTACATAGAAGACTCCCGTGAGCCTCAGGCGTATTAACCATTCAATTTATTAATAGCAGCAAATGACTAACCATCGCGATTCGATTCGAAAAAAATACTTGAGCTAACCCGTTTCATATGTATTTTGGTTCCCTTGACCTTTAAATTCCAGAAGTAGTCAGGCTCAGGAGTGAATGCTGCCTAATTCTTTTAATCTATCTTTTTAATCTTTCGTTTCAACGTAAACATATAGAGTAGATGTGGCTTACTATTAATCCTAGAGTTACTACTCTAGTAAAGTAGGTCACACTAATTTTTAAATCAAGGCAAAGTAGTAGGAATTGAGTTCTCTATTTTTTTATACTTCCAGGGGTGAATCCAGAGACTGGGGTCTCCACCAACTAGACGTAATCGTGGACAGAGAAGAAAACCTCGGCTTCTACAAATCACTCACCCAATTTGGACACCATTATCTACACCACTTCTTCCCAACACTTGATGATGCAGAGCTGAAGTATCTCTACCCATTACTCTTTGAACATTCCCAGAAATATGGAGCAAAAGTACGAACGACGACATTTTCTGAAGCGTTCATAAGCCAGATCAAGCAAATAATTAGAACCAAACCGCATGATTTCAAATCAAAGTAGATAATAGCATTGACAATAGCGCCATCTATCACGCCGTCCTAACACCTTGCTGGAGAAGCAATAGGGCGGGGGATGTTGCGTAAACGCAAACCGTATGACTGGTGGATGCGCTTGTCATTTAAAAAACAAAAGGTGGTAAGTACAGAGAGCGCTTTAACGGAATATAATGCGTAATTTTAAGCGATATGCGATGCGTAACGTCGCGGTAGCTCAGAGTCAGAGCACTACTCTGGATAAGTAGAAGCCGTGTGATCGATCCCCACCTTCAATGTCGTGGATCGCGTAAAATTTTGTATCTTATAATGAAACGCTCGCTGTATCAATATTCATAAAACAAAGTAGATAAGTTATAAATATAGTTTTGCAAATTGTGATACCTACCTCAACTTATGAGTGGTGAACGCAAGATCCTGTGATCTTCTTTTTAAGTAGGTACTTAAATGATAAAATACATGTACGCTATTTTGTGCCTGAAATTTTTTGTACCTAGTTTATTTTATGAAGTTTATAAATGCAACTTATATGCAGATAAAGAGGTACTAATCTATAAATATAGCTAGTTATACTTAAGATATTTTTTCAACTTATCCTTTTTTGTTTATTAATCATAATCATAAATATGTAATCCTTAATGCACTAGGTATAGGTATAAATGTTCTATTAAAAAATAAAAATATGACTGAATAGTATTGTTTTAATACTTCTATAATTAAAAATGTAGAAGCTGTAATATTTTTTGAATGGTCACAGCTCTTTTTAATACAATATTTCGGCCATTTAACTTTTGTTCAACCTTTTCTTGAGCACATCCAAAATTAGCAAAGGCCCACTCTTCATAATTTAGGACCCGTATACATTCATAGAACGCAATTCCCGGTAATGGAATTGCGTTATTTGATTGCAAACTGACTAAATCACTGGAAAAAACCGAAAGGTTATTTGGCGTTACGGTGGTGGAAAGGTTAACACGTTGGACCGGTAATCGGATTCGATTCCCGGTCTCTTCCGTCAGGTTGCGCATTTAAATTTTTCTTGGTGCTTTTATCTCTGTATCAATGGTATCACTGCAATTTTCAATAAAAAACGTTGTTAGAAATATTGTTTTTAATTAGTTTTACTGATAGGTAAGATAATTCATTGTACTAATTTCACTGGGCCCACTTTTGAATCATCGTTAAATTTCACACATAAGCATAAAATGGCATGTTATCAAGCATAATAATGGTGTAGGTTCAAAAGGTGATTGACTCCTTATCACTCCGTTTAATCGTCAATAGTATATAAATAGCCAATAGTATAGTCAAAAGTAGCTGACAATTTTACTACAGGCTTATGTCAAATTGCATACTAAAATTTACAATTTTCTTCGGTTTCCGCGACTGTCACACATTTAAATAAAAACAATTGAAACCGCTTATATCGCGTATATTAATTATTTATCTATTTTATTTTAGTATCCGTAAAGCTACCGAAACGTCAGGGGCTCAAATAATTAATGTACGCGATATAATCCGTATAAATTGTTGTATTTAAATTTCAAATAGTGTTAAGTTTAAACTAATTTCCTTCCTTTATTATCACAGAACCCTAAACTATTATTTTTATTTGGTTATACGCACTAGTTTTGAAAATATAAAAAAATAGGGGAAAGCAGCGTCGTCTAAGAATCAGCACTCAAATTATGTCACCTTGTGAAAAAATGACAGTCGGAAACTACAAAAAGAACGGTGGTACAATTTCCATACTAAAACCGTTATAGTCCGACTAAAGTGACGTTCTCAAGACAAAGGGCCCACTTTGTCGCTTACAATAAGGGCGGAATTTATTTGCATCTATACTAGTAACACGGCAACGCGTCCTTATGATAAACGCCTAAGCGGTACCTTTTGCTTGAAAACGTCACGATTTTCTGCGCTGTGACCAATTGTCGCCTAGGTACGTTTTTATAGGATGAGGCACTTTTCAAATGGATTTTTTAATTATAAATTGGGATATTATATTTTCGTTTAGGTATGTAAAAATGTGGTAATACTTTATATTTATCCTTTATTTGATTATCCAAAAAGGGCCTGGTTAAAAAATTAAATGTTGTAAAATTACCAGCTACTTTTAATTCTGACTGTACGTAAGTAGATATTACGTTCCCAGTTCCATAAAATGCTAATTATTGTAAGTTCTAATGAAGATCGGATCGGATTATTTTATCAATGAGTAGGTAATATTAATTTCCCTGCGGGATGTGCATTATCTTTAACGCAAGTTTTTCAATCCCGATAAAGTCAAAAGATTAGACTGAAACAAAACATTTAAAATGCCGTGAAACATGCCAACTTTGCCCGCTTTTTTCGTAAAAACCCTAATTTCTCATTTTTTTTCTATGACGGGATAAAGTTTTTTTTGTCTAACGCATCCATCGTATTCATATGCATGCGTTTACAACAAGATTTTTTTTTAATCTACATTTAACCAACTTTTATATCAATTTTCACCTCAGGTAAAGTTATCTGAACTTTTGCCAACATTGCCCAAATCATTTAATGTCGTAACTATAGCCTCTACAACGTTAAGATAAGGATCAGTATAAAATCTGGGGTAATAATGGCAATCCACGTGAACATCTTGGTCTTAACTATACAAATACGTGTGCAATATGGATGGGCAATGTTACATGGGTATTTTGTTTTCTTCCATACAAGCTGAATCAAGCAGTTTCAAATTGTTAGGGTTGTCACTTTTGGTTGAGTAAACTATTTTTACCAATACCATTATCAAAATGAACATTTTATGCCTAATATTGGGAACTTATAGTTCGACGTTTAGTTCTTTACTCCACGTTAGAATAATCTAAATAAAAATTGACATAATTGAAAATTCTATGTTTTTGTGTTTTTGGACTGTAAAGCCTGACCAGAAACATATGAGGATTGTCAAGAGGGCGCTATTTATAAGATTTATATAGCAAAAAAATTTCAACCAATCGCAACCGACTATAATGACATTAGTTTTAAATGCCTGTCAGTTCCACTTTGTTAACCTCGTAATATTATTATTTTTTCCTGACTGTTTTTCATGTAGTAAACACATGTACACTTTATTTATAATCTTACGTTTATGACTGTGAATGATTTTCGGCATTTTCATCGGATACTTTTAAATATTTGTCTTTTAAAGAAATCACCACGAATGATATTGACATTGTTGACAAACCATCATAAAATCATTGCCAGTGTAAGAAATTAGTTCCAGTGAAATTCCGCAATATGGCGCATTCTCATACATTTCTGGTCAGGTTTTACATGCAGCTAACTGCAAAAGTACAACGGCTTAATAGAAATACAATTTACCTTACCTTAAATACATAACCCTCCTTCATTTACGCAGTCAGGTAAAATTACGACAAGGTGACACCAAGGTGACACCCTTTTTTAGGCTGGGCAATGTTAACTTTCATAGGTTAGCATGTTACTGGATAACATTGCCCACCATCATAACTCTGGTCTGGTTTTAATAAGTATTTTTAGTACAAACTACTTACATTGAAAATTATCTGCAGTTCTTATTTTATAACAAGTAGTAAGATACATTCACCTGAGGCTTCCCCATTCTGTAAAAAATACACCAGAACTTCACCTAGAATTGGCCCGCCAAATCACGCACCCTACTCGACTAGTTCCGATCCGACACGTTATAGAATGAAGTTGCGCGCAAATGTGATCCCCAGTGATACCACAGATATAATCTACTTTCCACTAAAACTAGTAGTGTTGCCATAAACATCTTGAAATTGTGAATTGTGGCAAAGATCCCTGTGGAGGCAAAGTTGGCGTATTTCAGGTGCTTAAGGCGGGATTTGAACCCGCGTTTCCAACGGCTTTCCGGGCCAACAAGGGCGTCCTACCTATCGGACCACTGAAGCAATGCGAGAGCCATTTAATTTCTCAGCCAGAAATAAACTAGTTTCAAGTTCTGCTCAAAGTCAATGTTTCCATTTAAACTATAAAAGGTTTACATAACGAAGTAGCTGATCAAATCACTGCATTAACAAGCTAATCCTTTGCACTCAAACATCCAAAGAAACTCCGGATACCCAAATTAATTTATACAACAACTCTATAAATTACTGCTTTAGTACTTACACAGTTTGACTATTCAGTGGCTGGAAATGACAAACGGTTGGCATACTAGCCGAAGGAAATTTAACTTTATACACAGTGTATACCGTATATTTTCAATGGATAAAGAAATCGATGTCATTACGCCAATGCTTCGCCGACGTTTTACAAATGAATTGGCAGCGCGATGCTTCTCACTGTAGGGAATAGAAAGCAAATTCAATAAGGTGTGGAGGTGTAAATCTCAATTGTAGCGATTCACAACTGAGAGCGCAATAGAAACCTGCAATTTGTACGGAATTAAAGCACGAAGATATACATACTATAGGATAACTTCAAATTGGTAATACAAATCA
Organism: Apotomis capreana; assembly: GCA_947623375.1. Lineage (NCBI taxonomy): Eukaryota > Metazoa > Arthropoda > Insecta > Lepidoptera > Tortricidae > Apotomis > Apotomis capreana. Next base: position 17,341,316 of record OX392505.1, on the reverse strand, counting down.
CTTGATTGTGGCTCAGTCAATGATAAAATAATAACATATTGCAATTTAACTATTATAATGTCCTTATGTGTGGTAGTAGGTAACAGTAAAAATAGTCAGTGTAAATATATAAATAGTTGCTCTTGAACTATAAGGTTTTCTTGTTGACTACACAACCCTAAAAAGGGTATGTTTTTATCGATTGCATAATGCATGTAATATTTGTTCTTAAAATAGAAGATCTGTCACCTAAACTGAATCACCAAATAATGTCAAAATGCAGGTAGCCGGAAAGGTCATGTCAGGTGGACTGATGAGCTGATTAAGAGGTCACAGGATGCTCTAGTTATGAGGACTGACGACCTAATGAAGGCTACCGGGAGGTATCCCCAGGTGAACTGATGACCTGGTGAAGGTCGTCGGATGGTCTGAAGTGGACTGAAAGGTCTCGTCAGGTGGGCAGTTCTTAGCAAATGATTGCTCGATTTCTACTTATGAACATAGCCCGGGGTTCAGTCCACGAATGATTTAACAACCCAACCAACCAACCAACCGATATCTATCTATCTATCAGCCACTGACGTCTACTGCTGAACATAGGCCTCCCCCATGACTCGCCACAAAGTGCGATCCTGTGCAGACCGCATCCATTGATACCCCGCTACCCTGAGGTCATCCGTCCATCTAGTTGGGGGCTGATCCACGCTGCACTTTCGGTCGCCACTCTAGGACTTAGCTGCCCCAACAGCCGTCTATTCTCCGGGCTACATGGCCTGCCCTTTGCCACTTCAACCAATAGTAGGCGTCAAATCATGCGTGCACCGAAAACCACGGGGTATGCTTATAAAACGCAATCAGAGTACATTAAGGAATTAATAAAGGGGATATTATTAATGGCACAGCAAACAAATAATCGCCTATCAATTTATTTTCATCAATTATGTACTTTTTACATCAAATTAATTATTGCACAGCAAATAAAATAAATGCCTCGCAAAAATTGTACTGCAGATAATTAGAAAATACACTTCAGACAAATGAAAATTTGGCGAAACGTTACAGATGGGAAACAAAAATTAGTGTGTCAGATAGGTTACCATCTAATCCTGATCACCTTTCAGAGCAGATCCGACTCGGCCGGGTTAGGTTAGTTTTTTTTTTATATCCCTATAAAACGCTCCATAATGTGCGGTAGTCATTATTAGCTATGCATTACTTAAATATGCTTTACTTTTAAATAAATAGATGCACGCCACAAATATAAATTGTAATATATTTAGTAACATTTTGAGTGCAATATTTGCTGTGCAATCAGTAATTTTGATATAGATTTTGATTATTCTTGCATAGAAAAAGGTTTTTTTTTTTATGTGCGTTTAAATACTACCCTTAATAAAGTTAGCAAAACTTGGATAAATTTAATGTCGAAGGTTCAGTTGTTAGTGTTTCTTGGAATTATGATGGTTTGTGAAAGGATAATTCTACGAATTTCAGCGGTACCGTAAGGTCGGGGTACTTTGACCCTACAAGGGTATTTTATCTATCCACAAAAATGCATGCATTTTATCGACTCCATAAATAAAATAAAAAAACCGACCAAGTGCGAGTTGACTCGACCGCATCGAGGGTTCCGTACAATGGTAGATTAGTCAAATCAAGTCATGGTTTTCTATGGGTGGACAAAGTAACCTTGTAAGGTCAAAGTACCCCGACCTTACGGTATTAATACATAGAGATAACGTTCGGGTTTCTAAAAGTAGAGATGTATGAGGTATCTCATCGATAAATAAAGCTATACATAGTAACTTGTGGAAACTCCCCGCCATAAAAGCAGAAAACTGGTAAAACATAAGGCCATAAAGAGTTATTAAAATGGCGTTTATGAATAGAAACGAAATACGGATAGCAAATGAGTTCGTTGGTCTTACTGGTTGTATTTTTGATCAATTCACTACCGTATTGGATTCCCTAGTAATTTTCCAAGTTTTGTTGAGTCGTAACGGCAACGACTTCGTGCGACCAGCGGAGGCGTCAGCGGATAGATGGGAGCGGAAGGTCCGACTACGGTGTCTCTAATCAGTCATAAGGAAACAAAAAAAAAAGAACGAGGCAACGTTGATATAGTACAGGCACAATAAAAGCCGACTTTCAGCGAGATGGGCTGACAACGTAATCAACGTGCTAGGAAACAGACCTGCGCAGAGCTAAGACGTTACAGATGAAGGAGCTGGGGATTACACCGAAGTTTGTAATTAAAATTTCCCTATTTTCCTTTCCCAATCGCTTCCCAGCAACATAATATTTCAGCACAAACTTCAAGTTTTGAAATTCGGTAGTGGAATTTGAGTGGCAGTCTACAGTGTTGGGACTGCATTGTGGAATGAATTGTCGCTTGCGGTACTTCTGACATTCAACCCTTCAAAAAAAGAGCGTACTCCCACCTCGTGGGTCGGCAACGGACTTGTGACTCTTGCGTCCAACTTTACTATAATATATACCTGTAATGCTGCGCACGTCAAAACTTTCCTATAACATCGAGATGTCAGACAACATAGATTAACAAGTACCTATGCAAATTAATATGCAAAAGGCGGACAGTGGATGCAATATGGTGACGAAAGCATAAGATGAATAAGACTTTTATTACATTTTGAGTAACATTTATGTATGCAGTTTTCGTTATAAATGTATGAGTAACTAAGTACATAATACTTCTTTCGTCCTTAGAATATAATAAGGATATTATGAAATTACTGGCCACTTGTAAATCTCTTGAGAGTCTTAAGACTATTAAGTGTTTACAGTGAATGGACTGAAAATATGTAATATAGAAAAAAATTATCATTTACTAATATAATAATATTGTATAAATATTTTGCATTCATGCTGTCTTCTTTAAACCAATTGTAGTCATGTCCATATTACGTATATCGTTTGATTGACATGTTTTTGACGTATATTGCATCCACTGTCCGCCCTTTGTTAATATGACACCTGAATCCTATTACTTAGTTATTATTTGTCTTATTGACGCGTCTTAACAAAATAAGCAAGTTTTTGGCAAAAAAAACCCACTTATTTGTCAATTTTATATTAGCTATTGTACTTTTCGTTGAATATCCATTAAAATACGCACTAAAATTCTAAAGACTCCAAACTCGGTAGATTGATTTTATTTTATGACGGAGTTCCTAACGACTACCATCAGGCTCCATCATCAGAGCATCTTCACCGTGCCATATTATTATTGTATTGTTATCGAAATTACGTAATTATACCAAATATTAGTACAATCGTTAGCTTGCACACTTTGTTTGAGGAAAATAGTGTGTTTCTCAGTCAACCTTTGACAACGGTAACTGGAAAGATACCGAAACGTCAGGGAGGCTCAAATAATAATAAATATTAAGGGACAATCATACACAAATCGACCTAGTCCCAAACTAAGCAAAGCTTGTACTATGGGTACTAGACAACGATATACATAATATATAAATACATATATAGATAACATCCATGGCCCAAGAACAAATATTTGCACAAATATTTGCCCCGGCCGGGATTCGAACCCGGGACCGCCGACTCAGTAGGCAGGTGTCTACAAACCGAGCCAAACGCGTCGTAATAATTCATATTCGCGATATAATCCGTTTAAATTGTTTTATTTAAATGTGTAACAGTCTTGTCAGTTTTCTTTTTCTTCGCGTTTTCGCGGTTTAGAAGTTTTCTTCATTCTTTAAATTCTGAGCCTCTCTCTGTTAGCTTTTTTGTTGCTTGTTATGCCAATGCTTGTAGACGCCATTCCAGCACTTCACAACGATACGTCTGAGTATGACGTGCACAGAGTAACGAAAATGTGCTGAGGATCGTCCCACGCGGTCGCGTCGCGGGGTTGCGAGAAGGGGATGGAAGTCGCGATAGTGCGTCAATCTTAGGCAATAGCACTTGATTTCATTGAAAAAGTCGAAAATTAGTAACAAAAACGCAGGAGTAAACAGTTGGCTCGATTCATAAAATTGTTATTTTTTTCAATTTTCTTCAAAACTTTGCCCTTCGGTAGTGACCTCTAAAACTGGATAAATAATTAAATAAAAATAATGTGGAAATAACTCATACTAAATAACGATTTCATGAGGTGCCCCTTTCACTTTTCAAAAATCGAGAAATAAAGGACCACCCTAATGAACAGACAGACAAACAGATGGACAACCAAGTGGTCCTATAATGGTTCCATTTTTGGTAATAAAGGTTCGGAACTCTAAAAACTTGAAAAGGTTGATCGATACTAAAGATTCAAACATTCAAAAGATTGATTTGCTAGAAAAACCTCTTCTCTCCTTTATACAATATAGATCTTACAACATTTTCTGTACCTATCATGTATTCAGTCTACACGTTACAATAATGTAGTTTTAAAGATGATTGTTACTTTAATAGTATTTTATGCAATCGTTGCACAATGAAGGTTCTTAAAGTCCAGTACCGCGTTTAGGTCACGAGGCTTGCCGAGTAGCCTAAGTAAGGTATGAGATTTTAAGACCTAATTGTGTAACTATTGCATACTATACTTTTTATACGAGCAAAACACAGAAAAACATTTTTAACTTTAAACTTCATTCCCCACTATGATTTTTTATTTTTGATGTAACCTTTTTCGTTCAACTAAAACTGACCAATTAAAAAAAAACATGATCGCGATGGTCATGGCGGGTGCCTCGTGATTGGTTAAATTTTTTGACAAATAATTTCAACCAACCAGTGAACAGAGTTTTTTTTATCAAATAATAAATGCTGATGTTTTCTTTTTTATTAGAGTTGAGTAGAGAGATGTCTTATGAATATTAAAGTTCCGTAGCGGGTACCATAGAGAATAGAATTTTGGTAGAGGATTAAAAAGTGCGTTATTGTGATTTTGTCTGTGGAATTATAATTGACAGATTAAAGTACGCGAGTATAAAAAATGAAATGTTTATGTTACTTGTGTCGGGAGTGTTTTTAATTTTTAATTTATTGATAAGTGTATCATAAAGAGGCCAATTCCAATTGCCATGCAGACAATAAACGAAAACACATAAATATACGTCTACTCATAAATATGGCAGCTGGGAGGACAGGCCAATTGTGGGTGTTAAATTTACATTACAAGCGCAATTTATTTATTTTAATATCGACGTTAAATGAGGGTTCGCATAGATAACTGAAATCGGTTTTTTACCAGTTTACCTACGAAAATGCAAGACCGGGTTATGTTTTTTAAAGGATGCCTAAGTAGTACAAAACTTTAGATTTGTATAGGGCAATGCTCGGAGTTTCTTTGCGCGGTAGAATCAGAAATGAGAATATCCGCAGAAGAACCAAGGTAACCGACATAGTGCACAGGATTGCCCGGTTGAAGTGATAATGGGCAGGCCATGTAGCCCGGAGAACGGACGGCCGTTGGGACCACGTATAGGAAAGCGCATCGTGGGTCAGCCCCCGACTAGATGGACGGATGACCTCGTGAGGGTAGTGGGGAATCATTGGATGCGGTCTGCACAGGATCACACTTTGTGGCGAGTCATGGGGGAGGCCTATGTTCAGCAGTGGACGTCTGTGGCTGATGGATAGATAGATAGATAGATTTGTATAAACTCTAGTTTTCGCTGAAGCGAGGCAATAGCGCGATGCAGGATTGCCTTGTGTTTTGTATCCTGCGCGGTGCCATGCCAGTCTGGCGCTGGCGCCCCATCTGATGGTCATAATTTATTTTTCGTCTCATCACGACAAAACGGCTGGACACATTTGAACAAGTTTTGGTACAGGGATAGCTGGACATCGAAATATACTTTTTACTCGTCTAGATTAAATAAAAAAAAACGCGGACAAAGTTGCGGGCACTTCCTAGTTTACATATCTATATATATTAAGTATCTATACCTACTATTATAAAATTCTAACACTGTATTTTTTTTAACGAAGAGGATGAACCCTGCTTAAGGAAAGATCTAAACAGCGCGATGTAGCAACGTGGTGCCAACCATACACTATCACGTAGCGCTATCTGTTGATAAAATTTTCTCTGTCCTCTAAATCACGCCGAAATTTTGGGACATAATAATTTCTGGGAAACAACATCTACAAAACGGTAATGTTTTTTCACTTTTTGAAATAAGGAACCCTATAACGCTGTTGTGACGTCAGAAATCAGTCAGGTATATTAGCTCTAGCAGGTGATCATTCTTGGTAGATAGAGGAAAGTTAGCGTGGATGTTAATCTAAATATTTGTTTATTAACAAGAAATTGACATTATCTACATACATTTAAGTCTCCTCTGACTGACAATTTGCGTGACAGGTATCGTTTTTGTTTTTATTTTACTGGTTGATTTAAAATATTATGTTTTCTGAATGGCAAGTTATTTTCTCAGGCATGCCGTACTTTTGGTATTTTTCTAGCGCAGAAAATGTTAGACTAGTCACTTTTGTTGAAACCATTTGGATTCTATGCCAGGTAACTTAGCTCATATGTCACTTTTTATCCCGAAAAACATAAATTTTAAATCACGTATTTTGTATAATATACACTGTAGTACGGGAATTATGTTTTATTTCGGGGACCTTGACCGAGATGTTTATTTGATGAAATGTATATTATATTTAATTTAATATGTCAATAAATATATTGCATATGGGTTGCCTAAAAAATTTTAGTCCAGGGTATGTTTAGTTAAAAATTAAAAAAAAAATAACATTTCACCGGTTGTATGTGTTAAGTGTTAAAAACTCCAAATGATTCCAAAATATTATTGGGATTATAATTTTTTTTATCATATCAAGTTCGATATGATGAGCTTTAATAGTTCTTAATGAAGTTTAATATTATAAATTAGAAAGCCATTCATGAGCTTTGAGCAAAAAATACATTATGATGCTGACGACTGTCATTTTTGTTCTATAAAAATCAAATAAATAAAATTTTCTTAGGTCAAAAACAAAATGCCGCCAAACTCCGAGAGACTCCAGAGCGAAGAAACCCCGATTCCAGAGAAACGTCAAGTCAGCTTCCCGTATTTGCAATACCCAGTTACCCGCAACGTCGAGCCGAGAACCCCGCAGCAATGGCTGAAGGGAAAGAAAGTTCTAGATGGAGCCGAAGAACTGTGGAGGATACGAGACTCGCTGTACAATCTGACTGATTTTGTACAACTACATCCCGGAGGAGAAGACTGGATCAAACTCACTAAGGTAAGTTTTGGTTATGCTCACTAGGATATTTTTTTGTTATATTCAGTCATTCACAACGTTAAGCCAAGAACTCAAAAGCAATGGTTAAATAAATAAATAAATAAATACTAAGGTAAGGGACAATCTTACACAAATCGACCTAGTCCCAAACTAAGCAAAGCTTGTACTATGGGTACTAGACGACGATATACATAATATATAAATACATATATGGATAACATCCATGACCCAAGCATAAATATTCCAGTTCATCACACAAATATTTGCCCTGGCCGGGGTTAAATGGAATGTATAAGAGAATAATAACTAAGATGTCTCTGCGAGGAACGGTAAATGTTAATATATTCACTATGACAAAAATAAATGTAAAACTTGTTTCTTCATGCTTATACCTCTAGACTTACAAAAAAATACATTAATGGTTGTTATAGATTGTTTAAGTACTTCGAACTTCAAAAAACTACAATATCCATACCCACAAATACGGCGAAAAGCAATTCACTATTGTAAGGTAACCTTTTCTGCTAAATAAGTGGGATATCTCTGAAGCAGCTTCTACGTAAAGAGGCCAATCACCAATTTTAATCACATATTCAGTTTTTTTTTTTTTTCAGGGTACCGATATAACAGAAGCCTTCGAGATTCATCACCTCAGTGGACAAGCCGAAGCCACGCTACCCCAGTACTTCGTGAGAAAGACCGACGCACCGCGTAACTCACCATTCACGTTCCATGAAGACGGCTTCTACAAGACTCTTAAATCAAAAGTAGTAGAAAAGATAAAGGAAATTCCGAATGTCAGAAAGCGGAGTAACTATATCACTGATGGCTTGTTGATAACTTTCATAGTCGTCAGCTCTCTGTCATGTTTAATGATGAAGAAGAACCTTTTGTTCGGGTTGGCTTTGATACCGGCTAGTGGTTTTCTTCTGTCGAGTCTTGCGACTTGTGCTCACAATTATTTCCATCGACGAGACAGCTGGAGGATGTACTTGTTCGATCTTCTTGGATCTTCTTACGCGTAAGTAATAATAAGTATATTCATCTATTATATGTATGCCACGTATTGCATCGGCTAATAAATTTTACAAACACATCTTTCCTTGCTTGTGATTGTTTCTGGTCTAAAACCAGACAGCCTAAAGCAAGTATTATTTGTGAATTTTTGCATACAATTTTTGGAAAACGGGTGGTTGAAAAGAGAACTCGTAACATGGTTTAAGAGTTTTAGTTGTATAGAATCTGATAGAAAGACATATTACAACATATAATTACCTTATACAAGATATGTAATAAACAAATAAACATCACACAATTTTGAAATTCTATCAAATCCAATTCAAGCCTACAATATATTTCTAAAAAATTAGCATCATTAATATTTGATGGGCGATTATATAAATAAAATTAGACGATGAATATAATAATGTAAAACATTTTTTCAGAGATTGGCGGATAATGCACGTTATATCGCACCACATACACACAAATACGGCTCAAGACTTGGAGCTTAGTGCGTTTGAACCTTTCTTAAAATACTTGCCGTACACTGATAAGTCTAGATTCAGTAAACTGGGTGCTGTGTACTGGCCGGCAGTATCGTCACTCGCATGTTTGACTCAGTTAGGAAAAGAGTAAGTAGAAAATATACCTATAATATAATAATAAAACATTACCTACAGAAGGATCCGTCTTTTGAAGTTGAAAATTGGTCGTGAGACTCGTGAGGATTGTTGACAAGATCGACCACACGTTTAGCAGTGGCAAGTATCTGAATTTGCCAGCACAAAGGCGTAAGGTGCAGTCGAGCAACTTGGTGCACATTAGCGCGTAGGCTGTTCAGCGGGGCTCGGGGTACGCTACTACGCAATGCACTACCATCGAGCCTACAACCAGGAGATAATCTATTACAATTCTATAAATAAAGTTAGCCTGCCAAAAGTAGCTCCTTTGATTGAGCAGCGGCATCAAACGTATTGTATTGGCTTTAAAAGTGTTACGTGGTATTACAAAATAACACCACTGGTAATTTTTCCCATATCCTTTGGCCAAAATTTCGAAGCAAACTGATTGGCAGTAATATTTTTTTCGGTTTACGCGACAGATCCGCTTAGATTGTTTTATTGAAATTGGTAGTACATATATTTCTTATTCCATGTCCAAAATTGTATAACGATTGGTTAAGTTTTTGAGGAGGAAACAGTCGAAAACGAAACAAAAGAATGAAAAGCCATCGGTATTTTCTCTTTAAATAATAGGTATTACTAAACTTATCCATTACAATGTTTCAGAGTTACATTCTCCATCATAAACCACGGAGGGAAGCAGTTAGACTGGACGAACGCCATTCCGTTCCTCGTGCCAACCTGGATGTGGGTCTTCGGAGGCTTGCCTCTGTTCTGGACCATCGCCACCTGGGTCGGAACCATGGTCTTCGCCAGCTTGTTCTTCGTGGGCTTCGGCTTTGCTGCTGGACATCATGCGGATGACAACTTCTTCGAAGGCGATACGCCTAGGTATAGTTTAATAGTCATGTACTAAAACAATGATTATAAAAGTGACATAGCCTAAAAGATGGCCAAATCAAAACGGCAGTCGGCGGGGCATCGTTAGCTACAGGGGCTAAACTTCGAACATAAAACTACAGAAGGTCTCTCTTAATCTTCGCAAAACTGAAATCGTACTAACACTGAATTTTATACATTGTCGGACTCTATAGGTGAGTGCTTTAAATGCGTGCGACTGCCTACGAACGCGCGCTAAACAAAAGCAGCACCCGTAGCTCAACTGTCACAAGCTACTACTTATTTCTCGCGCGAGATAATTGCCTGTCTCTTTCTGTGCAGTAATGTGAGAGAGTGACGGGTTGCGCTATAGTTGTGCTAGACATGCTGGTGAAACTGGTGCATTAGAACGAGCTGACACCAGCCCGTTCTAATGCACCAGTTCGTCTGTTAGGTTGTTAGTGCGGCTCCCGGTGCGTCTCAGCTAAGATGGTGATACCGACCGTTTAGAAAGAAAGAAAAATAATTTATTTGGCTACAATTATATAATGCTGTAGGTACATAGTATAAATTGCAATAACATTGTACGAAAAAGGAGTCCGCTTTGCAAAATGTCAAATCACAGAGAGTGATTCAACTATATATAATTATATATCCTGGGCTGTGATAATAGTGGTTGTTGTAAGTGTAACACACAGGTGTGCATATCCGACTCGCACTTGGCTTGTTTTGATAATATCATCAATTCTTAACTATCATAGAACTCAAGGTCGTGCCGAGCTTAAAATATATCCATAATATATTAGGTGCGTATAATGTTGAATATATATATTTTATCTACGTATGTTTCCAAATGTCAATGCACCCATTATAAACCAGGCAATCAAGTGAGATAAATAAATAAATATTAAGGGACAATCATACCTACACAAATCGACCTAGTCCCAAACTAAGCAAAGCTTGTACTATGGGTACTAGACGACGATATACATAAAATATAAATACATATATAGATAACATCCATGACCCAAGAACAAATATTTGCACAAATATTTGCCCCGGCCGGGATTCGAACCCGGGACCGCCGACTCAGTAGGCAGGTGTCTACCAACCGAGCCAAACGCGATACGAACAGACTTAGGATTTTTTGTCTGCCAAAGTCTCACACTAGCCATGCATTTTTATTTGTAATATAATACTATAAAATATAAATAAAATTATAAGGTACCCGGAACATCGTCTGCGTATTTTTTTTGCATTACCGTAGTCGGGTAAAAAGTAGCTATCTTATAACCATTTTTGAAAATCTAGCTATCCCTGTACTGAAATTGGTTAAAATCCGTCCAGCCGTTCTCCATGGGCTTGTGCACAAATCACGTGAGGTTCCATAGGGGGGAGGGGGGGTCACGAAAAAATCACGAAATATCACGTTGGGGGAGGGGGGGGGTATAAGGAGACCTCACGTGTATTTTTTCTACAGTGAACGAACTAAGAAAAGGTCGATATTTTTTTCTCGGTTTTGTTAAAAAATAAGTCTTGACTTGTTAAATACCTCAAAATAGCGAGTCTATTTTACGAAATTTCGGGGGTCAAAAAGTAGCCGAAAAAACCTCACGTGATTTGTGCACAAGCCCCATCCAAAATTGATAATATGGATGTTAGCCTGTGACCAATGTAATGTTATAGATAGATTGTATCCGTAGAATTTGTCTGGTCTCGGGGACATTCCATTACATGAACAACATCATCATGTATGTACAACAGTGTACATTTATTTGTATATTATTTCAATTAGTAACACAGCATTACAGTAATCAAAACTGTGAACTACAAAATTCCATATAAAGAAACTTAAAACTAGTTTAAAACGACGTAACTGCGGGGCTCCATTGCGTCGTCTGATCTGACGCCGGATTCGGCAGATTGCCCTGAAACCATAAAACCGGATTACATAAAACCGGAATCGGCGTCATAATTTATTATTTCTTTTAATTGTACCAAGCGTACTCGTATGTAACGGAGATACTAGCATACACGTACTACGCGTCTTAACGCATGGCCAGTGTAAAAACCACCTAAAAGCAACCTTTTCTCAGTCTATGTTCAATGATACAAATATTGTATTCAATAAGGAAAGCCAACCTCGCGTAATGGGAACAGACGAAGGAAAAAAGGAGAAAACAAATATTGTGTTCAATGTCTAATAAAAATATGTATTTTCCTTGTTCTTTCAGAGCCGAATACATAGACTGGGGTCTTCACCAGCTTGACACTGTGATAGAAAGGAGTGACTATGCCGGTAACCACTTCATGTCCCTCACTCGCTTCGGTGACCACTATCTACACCATCTCTTCCCAACCCTGGACCACGCTGAGCTGAAATACCTCTACCCCATACTGTACGAGCATTGTGAGAAATACGGGATGAAACTAAGGACAACTACTTCCTACAAAGCACTTTATGGTGTTATGAAGCAATTATGGAGATCTGAGCCGCACGACTTTAAAGTAAAAGCTAATTAAGTTGAAGAAAAGTTTGCTGCAGATTGGCATGTTTCATGTTTTTTGTCAGTATAGGGGTCATTATTCGAGCGTTTGTTCCGAATCACTTTCGTGGTCACATTTTTGTAGAAGTGGCTGCAGAAATCAATTTCGTTTCTACCTAACCAGAAACTAAGTTTACCGGACATCTAACAAATATCCGAAAATGGCATCAAAATCTACGCGCAATTCTTCCAAACTATGTCCACGAAAGTGAGGCGGTTGAAACGCTCGAATAATGACCCATAGGTAAACTTAGGGGTTTTGTCCATATATTCTTATTAAGTCCAGTCAAATTAGAGTAAAATTAAGAGTTATGGCTTGTATGCCTACACATACACATATATTAGTGACTACGATTCGTACGAGATCATACAATTCCTACCTGAGTTTAGCAGAAAATGTATGAATTCACATTAACTAAACACTAATAGTATCTGTTGTAAAGATTAAATTTATTAATTAATAGTCTCGGGTTACATCAGATAACCGACAGGTGAAAAGTTTATGAAATCTGACTACACCCCACATAATATTTGTTCTTGACGTTGAAATCGTCTGTTCGTCATCTTAGCTGTGGCCAACTTAATTGCGCCAAGATTTGTACAAGGACGTAGGTATAAGAGCATTTTACAGAACCCTAGCAATTAATGGAGTTGGTTATTACATTAATCATATAGGTATAACATATCAGATTGTTATCATTACTCTCGGTATCGGTATCTTATAAGTTTTGTTTGTACCCCTTTATTCTGGTGTCACGTCTATATTACAAATAATAAAATATCATTAAAGCTGCATTCATTCTTATTTGTGACATTTGTAAATCCGGTTGATCGCTATATATCACTCGTTGATTAACTTTATAAATAAAGATTTTGATCGTAATATTGCGTAATGTTAAAAGTCAAACTAACTTGTCGCGCCGAGGTTTATTATCAGATTATCACAGCCTATTAATATGAAAACATATCATTTCTAGAATAACAGTGACACGCGTCTCTTTATCGCGCGACATAAACTAGTTGTCCCATTCCTTTCAATACTGTGCGAGCATGACAGGATGATGCTTAGTCGCGCGACTACAGTACGACACAAAAGAGTAGAAATTAAAAAGTGGCAATACTGTAGTGTCGTCCCTTTCTAATCAATCTAAGAAAAAAGGGACGGGCTGTACCGCAGTCGCGGCAACATATGCTCGCCGTGCTGGTGAAAAAACACGAAATCATTGCGGATCCGGCCGTCGACTGAAGATAACTATCACCCTTCGGCAAATATGTAAGTCTACACATCCATGGTACTACATATAAGAAAACAAGGTATGGCACTCTGAATGACAGATTTCAACATCATCACGCTATGACCGGTTGGTTGGTTCTGGCAATCCGTTTCTGTGTTGCCAATGGTGTCGTATCATAATAGTCCCTGATTCCCTGTATGAATGTCATTAAATAGTGATTGTTTAATCACTTATTACGACCAAATGAAATCTGGTCAAAGAACATGACAACATTTTAATAACTGTAATGCATAAATGCATTTTTTTGTACGACTGGCGGCGAACATCTTTTTTCTTATAATTATTTTGTTACCGTAAAGTTGCAACTATTCAGTGACGTAGAAAGTGTCACTAGCAAGAATGTCATTCCTGTTTTCTTATACCATATGCATGCACATCGACCTTCGGAAAAATACTGGGACAGGCGGCTAATTAAAATTTCCTAGAGCATCGTCACACACTACCCGTATGTGGTGTTTGTCAGTCGTGGTATAGGTGCAAAAGAGCATAGGAAGCCAAAGTTTATATATAATCGATTTTACGTGAACTAATAGTCCATTGTTTTATTCTAAAGTGACCCTCCCTCCACGATCAAGACAAAAGCATTGTACGGCAATGTTTACAAGATAAGCTCTTAAGTGGAAACGGACATCTTGGCACAACCATTCTATCACATAAAAGCAATAAGGTGAGGCTCTAGCCCCGGCATAACACTACTCGCGAATTTGACCGAGTCCCGTTGACCAAAGTATTACTTCCTCCATCAGTGCCTGCGCACTATCATATTCGCCCAACCTCAGCCAACTTCGCAAGTAGTGCAGAGCTTGCAATAAAATATCTCAAATTCATTTGAGTATTTACACAGGAAATCTAAACGCACTTGACACTGTGCAACGAACTAAAAATGTATTATGTTGAAGTTGTAAAATTAGGCTGCAGTACAATTTTCCGATAAATATCCTTTGTCTCAATTCTATCTTCATTTATGGTCTTTTGCAGTCTTATAGCACCAAAACAAAATGTTATATTTGGATTTGGCGTAGTTACAAAATTTAATTATTGTGTTAAGGGAATTGTGGAAGAGATCGCTCTTTAGCGATAAGACCGCCTGTTGTTACCCTATTTAACGTTGCTTTATTTCTTTGTATTTTTTTTTTCATGTGGTGCACAATAAAGGATATTATTATTATTATTATTATTAAGGGGTTTTAGAACCCACGCCATATTGCGGATTCTCAGTGACACTAAATTATTTTACTGGCAACGACTTACTGGTAACTGACATTGAAAGTCGGTGAATGTCACTGATGTAAACAAAGAGGAAACAGGACTAGATATTCCGCAAATTTGAAGTAATTTTTGCATAATAAAGCCAAAACTATCCACAGTGATGTAAGTCAAGGATTCAGTATTTATATTATGCATGAAGAACGAAGGATTGAGCAGCATTCCGGTAAACAATATTTTGAAATTTGATAATGACAAATCCTTGACTGACGTTTAATAATGCAAATATGACGTAGGTATGCACATTATTACCATATGAAAGCTGATCGCAGCGCCACCATCCCTGGGCGGGACCGACGCTTGCTAGGCTATACACATTACATAGTAATTACTTAACCCGTAATTTGACAAAAAAAAACGAAGGTTGATAGATCAAGTCTTGTTGAGATTGAAAAGAGCAAACAATTTTCGTTCAAAAAAATAGTAAAAGGCGAACATTGCCAAATTAAGGGAAAAAGATAAACTTATTCCATTTACAGAAGTGCCTCAATAATAGCTCGCTTCCTACCCAAAAATTGCATGGAAAATAATACTTTCGTCGATTGCAAATTTTATATAAAATAAAAATTAATACGTTTCCGCCGTCATTGACGGTCACGGTCATTAAGCCATGACGCGAAATAAAAAAGTTAGACCCCGAAAGTATTGAAGCAACGAGCACTCCCGCGCAACGTTACACAGTCAAGGCTACACGTTATCAAGTGACCGACGCATGCGCTGTTGATCGATTTGTTTATTTGTTAAATAATGACTTTGTAGGTTAAATAATATTTAAGTGAAGTGACATACATATAGGACTATTTGTGATATTGGTGAGTTTATGTTTATTCAAAAGCAATAGGAAGTTTAGTTTCGTTTTCTTTATTGTGATTGCTCTAATTTGACCAAAAATTAATTAACTCGGTAAAATATTCACTTATTTGAAATCTGCTTGTTATTCTTGTATGATGATTTATTTAACACTTAAAATATACTGAGGCATTTATATCAATATGAACACTGTTTCTACCTGGTACTGTAGACAGCATCAATAACATGCATAAGTATTTAAAACAGAATAATGTTGCAAACGTAAATCAAATTTCCACATTAAAACTTAATACGTATTTTCTTGTATTGGTATTCTCTTTGATTTCCTCCCCTAATTATTAACCTTATTTTTTATTGTTTTGTTTTGCTTTAAGAGACACCTACATCAGAGAGGTATTTGACTATACCTTAAAATTAGAGCGATGATTGTTTATGAATATGGCATATCTATCATAGGAATACAGGTATTCCTTATGAAGTGTATAAAAATAGCTATGCAGGAATATCTTCATTCCGTGAGTTCTCAGATTGGGATTCGGGTTTGGGCGAAAACGAAGAGGATATATTTGTATATCCTATATATAGTAATAAGGCAGCTAAGAGTTATCTTTCGGCGGTTCTTTCTCCTTAGCAAGCCTTATAATGAGCCACTGGTAGATAAATAGGTAAAGGTTTACAAATAAAATAATTAATGCACTTCTGGCACATGCGGAAATGTCGTTACAGATTAGAGTCATTTTCAAAAAAACATGTACCTACATAGTTAAAGGCTTAAAAAAATAAAATTACGATCGCATCTTTTGTGTTACGAAAGTTACTCATACAAAAAATATGGGTAATTGGGTAACTATCGTTACAAAAAACAATCAATTAAGTTTTGTTTTAATTAAAGCCATTAACTATGTACATGTTTTTTTGAAAATGACTCATTAGCCCCATCTGGCATATTTATATACACCCTTATTTTTATTTTATTTTTTAATTCGTATTTATTAAATGGGTAGTTTACAAACCTAACTTTGACAGAGAAAAAATGTGTTTTTCTCAGTGAACCTTTGACAACGGTGATTGGAAAATTGCCGAAACGTAAGGGAGGCTCAAATAATTAATATACGCAATATAATCCGTTTCTATTGTTTTATTTAAAGGAAGAGGTTCTTATTTACTTCAATCGCGAATAAGCGGGACAGGTAAAAAACTCGATTAGCGTTTTGTCAGCTTCCACACTGTATCTTCTTTTTATCTTTTCTTTATATTCACATATTATCTGAGGCTACTGCCTCTCGGAGCCTCTCATAACCTTTCTCACAACAAAATACAGTCCAAAATTACGAGACCGGCCATTACCAAACAACCTCATTTCGAAATCGCTATAGCTCGGCACTTATAAAAATGTGTGCAACACTTTTATATTGTGATTCAATAGCTTCATCTGATGGGAATATCGTAAATATTTCCATCTCTCGGTGGAGATATTTAACAGAACTAATTTATTTTTTTAAAGAGCAATATTTTTTTTATACAATCCCTCATTATACCTATGTATGCTTAAATCGGCTCGGGGTGTTCTATAAAAACTGAGCAGATTTTAAGTTACCTAGCCTATAGCACAGAATAGATAATAGTACAACCTATAGCTAGATTATCATCAATGGAAAACTTTAGTTAACTTAAATAAAAAATGACGCAAAGGTAAATTATGAAAGAAAAATGCAATATCATCCACTGCAATGTAAGCAGGACTCGAACCTGCGAACCCACATTAAAAACAGAATCTATAAAATATTCCATCGAAACATTAAGTTAAGAGCTCACCATGCCAAATTCGTCAGGTGAATGATCCTAGATCTCAACATCCATAGTGATCAAAAATCTGTCCCTTGGAAATAAGAAACTTAAACAGTTTTTCTTCAATCTTGTCAACCTGAAAACACGATTGGTAATAATTTTCTCGATACTTTTATCTCTCAAACCCCCTTCTTTAGATATTTTCAGTTGGATCTTCACATCCCTTCCGTTTTTAACAATGTTTTTTAGCTTAATAGATGCATGATTATAAGTTCTCAAAAACTGTAAAACTATTTTCAATATAAAATGCACACGTTTATAACACAACTCAAAAAACATGATTTCCGCGCTTCCGAGCACGCACTTCCATCTCGCTCACGCTTACGCTCGGTGAGAGAGAGGACTAGCCAACGCGTTGTTGCCCTCTTAACTTGTTGACTAGTGTATTATTACGTCGTAAGCAAAATGTGCTGACCCTGAGGATCAACAATTTGTTGTGCCTCTTTGTCTATTATATTTGTCTCAGTTGCTTATGTTTATGATAATTACTAACTTAAGGGGCTACAGATTTCGGGGTAAATAACTTCTAAATTAACAGCGGCAGGTAAAAATCTTAATGTAGCCCATTTTTAGGGTTCCGTACCAATACCGTGAATACGAAAATTAAGTCAATTTTCTACTGGTAAAATGATTGTGTAATATTCTGCCGGTTGTTGTTTTTACCTTTGATCTATTTCTTATACATATATTTTATGGATCATGCATCTGAAATAACAAAATATTTTTTTAATATACATATATTTATTACTAGCGACCCGCCCCGGCTACGCACGGGTGCTGATAAATTATGCATGTAATTAATATACATTCAAACCTTCCTCTTAAATCACGTTGCGTAGTTTTAAAGATCTAAGCATACAATAGGGACAGCTGTTTGTCCCTATTGTATGCTTAGATCTGTAGATCTTAGGAAGCGACTTTATACTATTGTACCTAGTGATTAAGTGAGTGAGTGAGCTGACAGACTGCGATTGGAGTTTTACACCTGTCTCGCTCGCTCTTACACAATCCAGATAAGAACCTCTCAGTTTTTACCCGAACCCAAATCGCAATCCAAGATCACGAACTGTACACGTTTCGATATAAGTTCAATTAATCTACTGAACAACTCGTCCCTGTATCTGGCTTAGCTTGACGTTATCAATTACAATGATAACGCTATTCAATCCCATAGCTACCGAGCACCGATGAACCGTCGTAATGAACTGTCATTAGTCATTAATGTCAACGTCATTCTCAAAACTGTTATTACGGACAATGGATGATACTGATACTGTAATTAGAGATTTTGCAATTTGGATTGCGTAATAAGAATGTCGTATTGTTATCAGATTCTGCCGCATTTATGTAAGGTTTATCAGTATGTACCTAATTTAGTAATGTCTTTAGGGCTTTTGGCGGTTTCTATTTTAATTAGACAGTCTAGCAAAACTATGCTTCGTGACTTCAGTCGCGCGGCATAACGTCGCCCATTGCAGTACCCTTACCATAAGTTGACGTGACCGTACTTGCTAGTGACAGCGTAAACAATTTGTATGGAGAATAGTACAGAACCCCTAGTGGTTTCTATGTCCCAAATGTCCCAATTGTCCTAGAAGTGCACAGCTATCCTAATATTCACAAAACCTCAGAAATACAATATGAGCGTTGACAGCAGCGCTGATGGGTTGGTCGCCGCTAAAACCTAGCCCCTAGACTTGTATCAAAATATATTGATTTAAACATACACTATTATCACACATTATTGTAACAAAACGGGAGTTCTATCTATCTATGAGCCACAAACGGTCACTGCTGGACGTAGGCTTCTCCAATACCTTGCCATATAGTGCGATCCTGTGCAGCATCCATCCAACGACTCCGACATAGAAAACGGAACTTATTCGCATTCAAAAATGTGTGATATTTTATCTCATTCGACCTCTGAGACCATGAACTCTCCAAAATGTTGAAAACATTAATTTTGAATTAAATCTGCATTGCATTAGGTATTTAAATGAGGGACAAACGTGGAAACCTATTTATCTTTATTGTATACAAAAAAATTGTAACCAATCATTTACCAATGCCAATTCGGACTTGCAGTTCCGGAATTGGCTTGTATGGGTAGTAACGAAAATTCTGGAATTTCCAATACTGTCCATACTAACCAATCCCGGAATTTCAAGCCCTAATGCTAATTAATCGATGCTCCTATTCTGTTAAATAATTAGTCATCCGGGACAAACCTATTTTTCTGTTTCACTGGTTAGCCAAAGATCAGTAGTATTTTTAACCTTTTATTTGGAAAAGAACATCAAAGTTCCATAATTCGAGCCTCATCGGGGTTCCATAGTTCAAACAAATGCGGTTTAGAAAAAAATACAAATTGGACATTGCCAAATTAGGGGTTGGTACCTACAAGACCAGGTAAGTACTTACGGTAAATTGTGGATTTATATTTTTTGTGGTAAGAAATTATTCGGTAGGTAATCGCCTCGATGCAGAGCAGACTCAGAGCAAATCCTAATTGCATTCTGCCTGAATTAAGTGTCATGGTAAACATGTTCGACGTAAACGTTTGTGTAAATGAGTCACATGGGGCTAGATCCGATGTTTCTAATAATAATTTGTCCGATATCACGCCAATATATCGACGAAGATATTTATCGACGAAGTGGTTACTTTGACAATTAGAATGACATTTTCTTCTCATTGTAAATTGTGCCTAAACAATATGTAACGTAGACATGGCTCCAAAAATATCAGCTTTACACAACACAAAGTTGCTTAACACAATCACACTCGAATAGCAAAATTCTAGGACAGCGATTACACGCTCATCTGGCGTCATTTCAGTCCATCGGTCTGGTCAGAAAGACGAGGGAATGATCGTGTAAGGGTGCGTGTCCATTTAAGCGATGCGGAGCGAAATTCTAGGACAGCAATTACACGCTTATCTGGCATCATTTCAGTCCATCGGTCTGGTCAGAAAGACGAGGGAATGATCATGTAAGGGTGCGTCTCCATTGAAGCGATGCGGAGCGGAGACGTGCGGTATTGATCAATCGCCTGAGTTGAAATTGAAAGCTCCACTTCACTTTTGTGATTGGTCGATTCCGCACACAATCTCCGCTTCGTTGCGCTTCAGTGGAGACGCACCTTAACCCTCTGGGGCTGATGAAAATTAATGAATGACAGTAAACTGACGGACCCGAATGATATACTGAACTAAGAACTTACACCAAAATTAGCGCGAAACCGATGTCTATGACATATATGTCGGAGACGGTCATTAGTATGGAAGCTCAACGAAAAGGCGCGCCATTGGAAGGCGACAGTTTAGCGCCCCCTTGAACCTGTTTTGGCGCGCTAGACAGAGTCTTGGCGGTTCACTCAGCGACCGCCCACCGACACTTCACTTTGGGTCACCACTGAGTGCACTACTGCCTTGGAACTGTCCCGTTTCGTTGTGCTATACCAAGTTGATTAGAGCCAGTGTTATAACCCTGCAATGTACCTAGTGTTAATTTAACAAAGACTATTCTGTTCGAGACTTCGATAACCTAGCTTAGAGACCTCTGTGCCAGGAACTGTTATTTTGTGCTTCATTGTATAAGGAATAAATCAAGTTAATTGTATCTGAAGTGTTTCATCTCGCTCGAACTACCTCCTCGTCCACAACTATATCGAATAGCTCATCTAATGTGCCACACACGGCACCGGCCATCCGTACCTGTCCCCGACATCAGAAGTTGGAATGGTATCTACGGCCCATGAGCGAACACGAAGAATGATGGAATTCGAAGCGAATAAAACGGAAGAAAAAGTTTGTGATTACTCTTTGAAATACAACGAACTTGACATCACTAAATCAAGGAACAGGAGCTACAAGCGTTTCCGTTATTGAAACTCAAGCTAACACCGTCACGGAGACCTACAAAACCGTATGAAAACAAATGAAGATTGCTCTGTTTAAATGATTTTCATTGCGAGAGAAACGGACATGAAAAATTCGATTGCTTACTTCCTATAAAAGAAAACTACAACTTACCACCTCGGCGACAAAAGCCAGCAGTCACAATACAAACTACATCGAAGTTCATTGTTTACTTCAAGAACAGCGGGACACATCGTCAGTTGTTGCACCAGTAGAAGTGACCCAGAAGCGACGGTTAACTACGAGCGACGCGTGGACGTAGGCACCATGGCCCCACCGACAGATTTTAAAAACACATCAGGTCAGTCGTTAACTTTTCACTACGATTCCGATATTTTGTTCGCAAATAAAAGTGTAGCTAGATTCTGGGGTAGACTTGAGTCGCACTTATTCAGTTTAGTGGGTATTTGTCAAAAAAAGTACTAACGGGTAATGGTAAAAACACTCCAAGTAAAAGTTGAATATTGCGTGATAGAAATTAATAATGGGTACTATTTAAACAGGCTTCTTTTTAATAGCATTATTTGCCTCAGAAAATATAAGTTACCTTCTAAATTACTAAGTCAGCCACAACCAACGCGCGTCTGAATAATAATATCTCAGCCACTAGTTATCTTCTTTGTAAGCCACTGTAATTGTAACTTAGCATGGTGATTATTTTTTAGCATCTAAATTTGAGGCATGCATTCAAATAGCAAACTTCTAAAATATTATTATATGACACCAAAATAGTAACTGTATTAGCTTCTAATTTTATAACTTAGTATGTTTACAATATGTAAGTCATCCTACATTAATCATCGTAAAATTTACCTAAAATTGTCATCAAATAGTATATTAAAGCCACTATTATTACATATGAACTATTGAGGAGAGAAAAAAAGAAAAAACTTAAATCTCATTTTAGGTTAGGGCCGCAGTTCAACCTAACACTCCTCCTCGCTTCGCTCGTCGTCGTACCTAACCTAAGCCAAGTCGGACCTGCCTTAGAACTAGATTAATGGGTTACGTACCGTTATGAAATATGTTTTTTTTTTTTCCTTTTTTAAGGGTCGCAGTTGAACCTAACACTCCTCCTCGCTTCGCTCGTCGTCTTACCTAACCTAAGCCAAGTCGGACCTGCCTTAGAACTAGATTAGAGAGAACGCAGATGAACCTATTGCAATATGAACGAACGAATGACAATAAACAAACACGGACGGGTCGGTCGGTACAAGAATCGAATTGCGCTCTCTGATTGGTGCAAATGGCCGTGGCTGTCATGGCGCGCACTCGCGCCAAATCGTTCCTACAGTGGCTATTTTCATGATAAAAGAATATGAAGTATTATTTTAGATGTTAAGTTATAATATATGATGCTGTCTATTGAAGCTCGAATATATAATTTTTGAGGAGCTTGTATTGAAGCTGTAAAACGAAAAATGATGATGAGTTGCAAATTCCGTGGCTGAGTTAGTAAATTAGATGGCAATGTATAAATCAGAAGGACAAGTAATTATAATTGTTGATTATGACTTGATGCTTTCTTTAACATTTTTAGGTGGCGTTGTAAAGAAGATGAATTAGTTTATTAGAGGCTATCTCATATTCCCGATGCTTAGTTATTAAATAAGAAGTTCGACCAAGTGGCCAAAAAATAAAATTGCGGCCGGATTTATTATTTCTCATTAATAATCATTTGAAACAAAGTTTATTGCACGTTTTGTAACGATTGTTTTTGTAGCGATTTAATATGACTAAACGCGAAATGTTTCTACAGAGATTTAGTGTTGATTAATATGACCACTACGCAGTTTACCTACCATGATTAAAGTTTATCATTTAAAAATTGCGCTGTGAGGGTGCATCAATCATACACGCTTAGAATTATTATTCTAAGCATACACAGTACTTAGTAGTAGGAGCGGCTGCTTTAATAATCTACCCTCTGTTCATGATTTTCCAATCGTTCTGTACAATTTAATTTGTTGACATCTTGAACAGTTTCTTACTCGGTGTACATTAGCTGGTGTATAGTTTAACGCCTATAACTTCCGTAAGAACTGGTGAGCTTGAGATTTGTTTAAACGATCCTAATGTTACTATTAACTGTGGTGATCGCTAAAGCCTAAAATATTTAAACTGGAGACACTAATAGGATAAGGAAAATATTGGGACACAATAGTTTGAAATTAAAGTTTGATTTTTATCATTAATGTTTCATAATCCCTTGGTAATTTAAGAGTTATCATACAAAGTAAAGCTTGTTATTAACCTGCAAATAATGATTTGATTTAAATCTTTTCTTGCATCTACGTCGTAGATTATTTGTTCACATTCACGAATCATAATTTCGGTGTACCTAACTTTGCTAGATTGATTTGAATTTCCTTTTTTTGTTAGATTTAAGGTTAGAATGACCGAGCTCTGTGATACTGTGCTGGAGTTTTTTTTTTCAGGAAAAGATTCGCGAACTTAGCAGCTAACAGCGAAGCTATGAGTCTTCTGCTTCGGCTGCCACGGTACAAGACATCGCGTAAAGAACTGCGCGAAGGCGAGCGACAGGGCGCCTTCAACCACGGGGAAGAGGGTTGACGTGTGACGTCACCACACCACACCATATGAGGCAATCTGGTGAGGAAATCTCATTTTATTGTGATTCGGTTGCCGAGTGATCGCTTATGGAAGAGTTGATTTCCAATAAGTTCCATGGCAAACGGCTGTATAATTCAGTGACTATGTATGATTTGTATCAGTCTAGCTAAAAATTGTTAGTACTGTGCAGTAGATAGACTTACTGAAGCGAGCCTATTAGAAATGTTGACATGTAGTATTGTAAATTACAAGACCATTTGCCATAAACTTGACTTCCAAACATGGTACTTGCACGATAGGTTGAGGGAAATGCCCGGGAGCAACGTACCATTTGAAGTAGACTATATATAGGTTATATATATAGTGAGACTGGTAGGGAGGTTCTCAGTTCGGCTGGTCGACCATACCAGTCACTTCATCGTAGCCGTAGTCCGGTAGAAGTCGGCATCTGCTCTAAGCAGTCCGTGGATACGCGGTGCGCGGTAGGTGCTGGCGGAGGTCGGGTCTCTCTCGCAGAGACCGTAGAGTCATAGGGTTGACTCGGCGATCCCGTGGGGATGCGCGTAGTGGGTGGCTAAATTAGCCCTAGGCCACGAATGAGATACCTGTTTTGTTGAACGGATTTTTGTTGATTTAAATGTTTTTATATTGTCAATAAGGCGAGCCAAAAGGGAATGATATGGTGGTACATGGTTCCTAATGTGTTTTCTAAGGTAGAAGTGGTACATAGCTAGTTTGTTTCACAACAAGTAGCATTGTAGTACAATCTCATTTAAAACTTATTGCACTATTGAAAGAATAAGTAATGTTATAATTGGTAATTGGTTGTAGGATACCATAATTCTATTTGAATCTTTTGAAATATTGCAGTTATAAAACAAAAACTTTCACTTAGTTGTCAAAATGATTTTTGTGATATTTTTAGTTTTAGTGTCAGTAACTATTTGATGCGGAAAGATGAAGTTTTTGTTTTGTCTTACCATTTTGACGTGTTTGTCAGGAGTGACCGAGAGAATACTGTTTTGGTTGTTGATTGTTTCAGAGCAACACACGAGGACGTGTCATCGCAGGATGGCCGTGTCGGAGACGGTCATTAGTATGGAAGCTCAACGAAAAGGCGCGCCATTGGAAGGCGACAGTAGCGCCCCCTTGAACCTGTTTTGGCGCGCTAGACAGAGTCTTGGCGGTTCACTCAGCGAACGCCCACCGACACTTCACTTTGGGTCACCACTGAGTGCACTACTGCCTTGGAACTGTCCCGTTTCGTTGTGCTATACCAAGTTGATTAGAGCCAGTGTTATAACCCTGCAATGTACCTAGTGTTAATTTAACAAAGACTATTCTGTTCGAGACTTCGATAACCTAGCTTAGAGACCTCTGTGCCAGGAACTGTTATTTTGTGCTTCATTGTATAAGGAATAAATCAAGTTAATTGTATCTGAAGTGTTTCATCTCGCTCGAACTACCTCCTCGTCCACAACTATATCGAATAGCTCATCTAATGTGCCACACACGGCACCGGCCATCTGACCTGTCCCCAGTGTGAGTTATATTGGCGATTTATTTAGAGCCTAGGGGGCCATCCATAAATTACGTCACACGTTAAGGGGGAGGGAGGGGGTCGACGAAGTGTGACATTGTGTGACAAGGGGGTGGGAGGGGTCCTAAATTTCGTGACGTCACATTTCAAAATCTATCATAAGTGTTAAAACACGAACTTTAAACTATTACTTTACGAAAACCTCAAAAACATATACAACTATATCTGTGTAAATATAAGATACCAATTGTTTTGTCGACCACTCGCTCTACTATCATCGTTTTTAGGGTTCCGTACCCAAAGGGTAAAAACGGGACCCTATTACTGAGACTTTGCTGTCCGTCCGTCCGTCCGTCTGTCACCAGGTTGTATCTCAAGAACGGTGATAGCTAGACAGTTGAAATTTTCACAGACGATGTATTTCTATTGCCGCTATAACATGAAATACTAAAATTAAAATAAAATAAATATTAAAGGGGGGCTCTCATACAACAAACTTGTTATAGATTAGGTATGGTACGGAACCCTTCAAGCGCGAGTCGGACTCGCACTTGTTTTGTTTATTTGTTTTGTTAATTGTTTGATTAGATGTTAATTTAAAAAATATATATATTTAAATGGAAATAAAACCGATTAAGGAACCGCTGTTTTCATTCAATAATTTCTAAATGTAAATTTGCAAAATATGTGACGTCACACTAGGGAGGGGGGAGTCTCCAAAATGTGACTAGCTGTGACAAGGACGGGGGGAGGGGCAAAAAATCATGAAATTCGTGTGACGTAATTTATGGATGACCCCTAGGTCGGCTAAATAAAGGGTTATTACCTAATTATGTGGAATACACAATGGGTTTCAAATCTTTAAAATTCAATTATTTCAAAAAGGTCCAGTGCAAACTTCTTTTTGAAATACTTGTATTAAAACCAGCCCATAAAAACCAGTCGTCAAGACGACTCCAATGGGGTCAAAATCCTTTTTTAGGCTTGGAATGGAATTGGTGCCAGATTTTGCCTTGAATATGAAAAAAAAAAATAAAAAATCTGGCGTCGCAGCCTGTAAAAAACAACTTTAAATATCAGTAGGTACTAATGACGCATTTTTGTCTTAATATTATTTTTAGTGTCAAAGGTGAAAAAAGTATGTTTACATTTTTAACGTTCTAAGTAAGATTATACATAACATAAATGAACTTCGATACTGTCTTTTCTTTAACAGTTTCTGATTGGCATTTTGCAAGAATACAAGTTGTAAAATTCATATACTTAGATGCAATGTATACCTTGATAGAAACCATTTTTACCGCGATTTCAATAAAATCTATTTAAAAGCCTAAAATGCATGTTTTAAATTAATCAAAAATAATAAACAATCTACAAACTCTTGCTAATTTGATATAGATAGGCAACTTTTAGCCTAGCTTCATACACCAGAGAAACTGAAAAAAATCTAAATTCCAGGAATTGCATTCTAAATAATTGTAACTAAAATGTATTTTTAACCGACTTCCAAAGAAGAAGGAGGAGGTTCTATGTTCGACTGTATGTATTTTTTTAGGGTTCCATACCCAAAGGGTAAAAACGGGACCCTATTACTGAGACTTCGCTGTCCGTCCGTCTGTCACCAGGCTGTATCTCAAGAACGGTGATAGCTAGACCGTTGAAATTTTCACAGATGATGTATTTCTATTGCCGCTATAACAACAAATACTAAAAATGAAATAAATATTTAAAGGAGGCTCCCATCCCATACAACAAACTTGTTATAGATTATGGTACGGAACCCTTCATGCGCGAGTCGGGCTCGCACTTGCCCATTTTTTTTTTGCTTTTGAAGAAACAGTAGGTAAGCCAAAATATGTTCGCTTGCCTAGGGATTTGTTTGATGCCACGCTACTGTAAAATCCAAACTTCGTAAATGACAGATACACCTGAATAATTTGAAATTCAAATTGATTGCGTCAAAGGAATACTAAATAGCTACTTTTCCTAGCAACATTCTACTGATATATTCTGCATACTATAATACGAATTAACTTAAGATCATATCGTCGACCGTAGGTTCAATTGGGGTAAGGGACAAAATACGATTTTTCAGGAGAGGCTGACAAAGTTTTTTTTTTAACTAAATCGTTCATAACTTTTTTTGTAGTGAACCTTTTTTGGGCCTGCTTTCGTACATAATCTTGTATTTTAGTGTTCTTTCTATCTATATAGTGCTTGTTTTAATAATTTAGATATTATAGAAAATGACATGTCCCTTACACCAACTTATTTCGCTGTTGATGTCCCTTACAGACAGAGTATTCTGTAGTCTCGTCCCTTACCTTTAATTTACCTATTCATTGTATCCACTATATTGATGAAGAAATGGCGTAAGGGACTAGTTGAGATTATGTGTGAAAGAAAAAATAGCGTAAAGGGTTCGTTGTAAAAATAAATAAGTACATACCTTTGACGTAAGGCGTATCTTAACATTGGAAATCTTTAAAAAAATAATGTAAGAGGTATATAAATGTATTGAAACCGTGTGATCATTTTTTGTTTGTCTGTTAAATGCAATATTTATACACGTTACGTTTCTATCGAGTGGAATAACCCACATTTTAATTTATGACTATTTTTTTTTATTATAATCACATTCATTATTTCTCAGCCTCTATGATCGAATACTGAAATAAACAACCAATGTACTTTATACAGCGAAATTATGAAAAGTTTAGGGCTTGTGTTGGACGATAAAAGTTACAGAATTAAATACAATTCAGAAATAATAATTTTACATTTGTACTTTTTTAGGAGTCCTGTTAGATAACATAATAGTTGCTCACAATTCAGTGCCTCCAGCTTAAAAACGGCACTTTTCAGAAGAGACAAAATACTATTTTTCAATAGTAGATATTTAGAACTTGAACTTTTAAGAATATGTATACAAACTATAGTGTTAGGCTTTCATTTAATAAATAAAGAAATCATGCATTGACCGTTTTTTTTTTGTAGTTATAGCTTTTGTTCGCGAGTATTCAAAGACGTAACTCAATTTATTTGCACCAATTGTATCCTTATGAACGACGTGCATAAACGAAAGAATACGACTTGTACCTGTGTGAACGACATGCATAAACGAAAACGACGACTTAATATGGTATTTAAAAATATACTACTTGTCAAACTTGAAACTTGTTACCTAAGGAGTCCAATGGGGTGTATAATAAAATGAACATAAGAGTAATGTACTTGAAAAACATCAATGAAATGAAAAGTTCTTGTTTATAGCTCTAAAATATAATCAATATCAACATCAATGTCAGTCAATGAACAGCAAGAGCTCTAGTTAGATCCTTTGATTTCTCAACACTTATCGGTAGCGGAATTTCAGATAATGACTTTTAATTGTCAGTGAAAATTTTCCTTTGCAATTCATCAAGTACCGAGGCGATTTTAAGAAGCCCAAACTCAGTAGGATTACCGTATCGTTATCTATAAAGTTTTATAGTGGACATGGGTACTACCCATGTCGACTATCCGGCCTCATATACCTAATTTCAACTCAGCTAGTCCTCGGAAAGTCAATCTAATCTTCCTCGAGATATTTTAAACATACAATGTGTAAAGTTAAATAAAATCTTTTAAAAAAGATTGTGTTAATACCTCCAGTATTGCATTGGTTATTGTTTTTTTCGACAATCTTAGCCCACTTTTTTAAACTATCTGCTTAACAAAACACTTCACGGGTAGAATAACAATCACGAGCTGTCGACAAAAAGCGAACTGACGAATTATACCTAATAACATAAATAGATACCTACATTTCTCGGTGGATTAATTACCAAATTTATATGATTACCTTCATTTATCGTGAAAGTTTGCATGTAAATAAGTCAAACTACGCTAGTAGTTTCAATGATTTAGTAAAGCCAAAAATTAACATCCAGTTTACACAGATACGGGTTAAACTGATGAAGGTGTTTTTATTGCAACATAACACTTTCTTTATTGTCAATAGATTCAAATAATATGAAATTAGATGTGTTTGTATATAAAGGTAACAGGGATAAGTTGTATTCATTGATTCTCACGAGAAAATTAGCGTAACGGACACGGAATCTAAATATAAATCGGATCAAACCTAAATATCATCTTAACCAAATTGGTGTAAGGTTCACACCGTTAAAAATATAAGATAGCAAATTGGGGTAAGGAGCATTTTTTTCAAAGCTCGTGCAATTTTTTTAAGGTATGGGTGTTATTTTATTCATGAGCCAAAAAAACCATTAGTGTAAAAGCCAGTTTCATAAGATTGTCTTCAAAAATAAGTCATGTAAAGGTAATTCCTTAATTGGAAAGACCTTTACCTTATTTAAAGTGGATTCGTGGCAGTAGTTACCCTATTTGATGTTGCTTTATTAAAATAAAAAACAGATACGTGGTTTTTGTGGGTCAGATTTGATTTTGTACCCATAAAAATCAGTAGGGTAAGGAACACTTTTTTCAAGCTAGATTTTTTTTATATACACCTTTCGATAGAGCGGAAAATTCTAAACAAAACTGTATATTAAACTCATTTTGCGTATTTTGTCCCTTACCCCAATTGAACCTACGGCCGACGATATAAATGTCTGCTTGAGCCATAAAAAGTAAATTTATTAACAGCTTGCTTGTTTTTTTCCGCGGTCTCTTAAATAAGTATCTCAAATTATATGTGGTTCGGTATACGTTTAGTGACAAAAATAGCCAACAATTTTCTTAATGATTAGATTCATGTAAAATCAGCCATGATGTAAGCTGCTAAGAAATAAGTATAAACAGAAAGTGGCGAGAAACGTATTACTTATGTCCTTTTCTCACCTACGTCGTGCGTAGACCAATGAGTTTCCCAGCCGCTCCCGACGAGTTGTACATCTGGCATTATGTTTGGCTACAAAAACTTGAAATTGTAATAGATTTTTTTTTTCAGATAAAAAATGGCGCCAAACGTCGACAGACCAACGGACAAACAACAAGTCAGCTTTCCGCATTTGCAATACCCGATCACACGGAACGACGACCCGAAGACTCCGCAGCAATGGCTGAACGGCAAGAGGATCCAAGATGGCGCCGAGGGTCTGTGGAGGATACACGACTCGTTATACGATTTAACCAATTTTGTGAAACTTCATCCTGGAGGCACAGAGTGGATTAATGTCACTAAGGTTCTTATCGATTTTATTTTATCGAGTTATCTTCGGAATATCTATGGATACATACAGATACGACAAGCGTCGTTAGTGACCCTGATTGGTGATATCCAGGGACCGGATTTCTCGTGGCACTTTTGAGCTGTCATAGAGACTTCTCGTTTATCGACTTCCGATATACATGTGTATTATCGATAAATAAAAAATACTATATTTAAAATATGATTAAGAGTATAATTAAACAGTAGGTAGACTTATCGCGAAGGAACGATCTCTTTGAGATAACCTTTGGATACCAACATATTGGAATTTTTAAATAGGAAATATAATAATAATAATTTATTGTTCATCAACAAACAATTAGTAGCAGATTCGCTGAAAAAAAGGCATAATTCATCGCCATTCCTGTGCTAACTCGGGGCACCGATACTAAAGTAATGTAGCACAATATTTTATCGGCAAACAAATATATCGATGTGACTGTCAACATCTAAATGTTAATCAACATAAATATATTTTTTTTTTCATTTCAGAATGAAAACAATAACCAAATTAAAGCGTGTAGTAAGTATACCTACAATCAATATTTTTTCCATATTCTTCGGTATTAAAGATTGCCGTCTAGATGAAAATATCCACTTCATTAGACATAATATCGCACCGTTTTATAGTAATCGAGAACTTTCAATGAGACATGTATTATATATATCGACATCTTTTTTATCGATATCAAATCCCTAGAGCGTGCCCCGAGTTAGCACAGGTATGTTCATCGCACCACAAAGTTGTACTCACTCTAGTCGCGATCTGATCAAAGAATTAATGGATGGTAGCCTGTTTTTTTATAGAAGAACACTTCTGCTTCATTTCATAGAATTTTCATTTCATAGACAAACTTTTCCTCGGAAGTCATACATTTTTCAGAAATCTTGAAAATGTCAACGTATAGATTAGGTTAGGTTAAGTTTGTGTTCAACATATTTTACATTCCATAGTATTTTGTGGTTTCAGAAAAAAAATTGATGAAATGAAATTTCTATGAAATAAAAAATCGATGAAACGCTAGTTTATAAAACAACCATTCATAGACTGGTAAAGCGGGTCCTAATAAAGGTCTCAGACGCCGCCGGTCCTCTGGCCATGTAGGTGACCCTGACTATACCTACTTCTAAATAAATCTGATGAGCTTCGAATACTAAATTACGAGTAGGTATATATAGAATCGTTACTCGTGCAATTTTGTGTGATTCGCATTGATAAGCATCGAAATTCACTGCGTTGTAATGTCGGCGTTATTTTCCGCGTCATCTGTTTGTGGTATAATCAAAAGTCGATTACCCCTCAATTATGACTTAAATGAGGAAAATACAAAGGAAATCATCAACTACCTACATCAATTTATAGCAATTAAAAACTTTGTAGGCACTAGTTAATTTGACATACTCATACATTGTATTGTGTAGGTACCTTGGGCTAGGTAGGTTCCAGCTGGTAGGTGGATGAACTACCGTTACACCCATGGGGTCTTTATTGACGGTTTTCTTGAAGACTTGAATGTCATTGGAGGTAATTAAATAAAGCCCTGTTTTCTTATAATAATAATTTGGAGAACTCGGAGCCGTTTACATTTTATTATTAAAGTACGCCCATAACGGCGGTATGGGAATGAGTCGTATGAACTGTCTGACTGTCTTTATTACGTATGCTTAGATCTTTAAAACTACGCAACGGATTTTAATGCGGTTTTTTGAATAGATACAGTGATTTAAAAGGATGATTTATATGTATACATACATGCATAATTTACCAGCATTGCAACCGTGCGAAGCCGGGGCGGGTCCTGGTAATAGTATAATCTCGTTTCGAAAAAAATCTAGGTTATTCTTTTGACAGTTCGACTAGGTTCCAGACCAAATAATACTTGTATAAAAATATTCAACAGTTTACTTTTTCAGGGCACCGATATAACGGAGGCCTTCGAAACACACCACTTCAGTGGATCCGCTGAACAAATGCTACCCAAATACTTCGTAAGAAGAACGAAAGTACCAAGAAACTCTCCTTTCTTATTCCAAGAAGACGGCTTCTACAAGACTCTTAAGTTGAAAGTCGCTGAAAAGGTGAAAGAAATACCAAAGAGTGTTAGAAAACGAAGCGACTTTATCACTGATAACTTATTAGGGGCATTCGTAGTTGCCAGTTCTCTGGCTTGTTGGATGATGAATAAGAACATTTTGGTTGGACTAGCTTTGATACCGGCTAGTGGATTTCTTTTGTCGAGTCTTGCGACTTGTTCTCATAATTATTTCCATCGACGGGACAACTGGAGAATGTATTTGTTTAATCTTCTTGGGTCTTCTTATGCGTAAGTATTTTATTTACAGTTGTCTTAACGGGATATGAGAGCTTACTTACAATTACGAAGAGTAAAATTGGTCGCAAATATTTTGTGAAAATTAACTTAGAGGAAAGATAAATGTAGTCTTTATTTTTATCTTTGTGAGACAACGGCCGAAGATGTTTTGAACTCAAAGGGAGTTTCATCTTCAAGCGGATCGATGGGATCAGCTTGCCGATAACTAATATTACAAAACATGAACTAAGCATTCGTTTTCACTTCAGTTAGGTACTATTTGTGTTTCCAAAGATTTAATAAGACCGAAGAGAAGACCACATGCTGAACTAAATACTTGTTTCAGAGACTGGCGCATATCGCACGCAATGTCGCATCACTTACACACGAATACGGCCCAAGATATAGAACTTAGCGTGTTGGAACCTTTTCTACTGTTCCTGCCATACAAGACCAAATCGCTGTTCGAGCAGCTGGCTGCGTTATACTTTCCCATAGTATACGTCACTGCGTTGGTCGTGCAGACGGTGAAAGAGTAAGTTTTTGAAGTCATATTTGTATAGGAACTTATACAAAACCTCATAAATATTTTGTATTGTATTTGGGATAACTATTAGTCTTCTGTAACTACCTGACTTACCTAACTTGCCGACATCACTTATTGCGCGACTCAGTATCACCCACACACACATTTAGCTCGATATTGAAAAAAAAGGAGACAAGATTTTTTTTTGTTTTTATACCACGAAGGTGGCAAACACGCGTACCTACGGGCCGCCTGATGGTCCGCCTAATATTTTTCGCGCAACGAAATATCACGAATCATAGTTATGCTAGAGCTGCAAACATCCTTATTCAACAGTCGTTTTACCATGATGAAGATAAGATATTCGATGTTTAAATACGTTGTTGTTGGGCTGGCTAATTTTTCTGACCCTACGTAGTTAGTGATTGTCATAAATCAATCTTTGAGATTAAGTTTTACTTCTGAAACAAGAATGGAACGTATTACGGGAGTGTTAGTCACAGACAGTTTATTTTCGAGTGACACATTTTTAGAAGTATCTGCATTACGTTTTATGTTTGCCTCTCTCTCTCATATTAATTTTAACGTTTCAGAGTTGTATTATGCGCCATGAAGCATGAAGGAAAGCGGCTGAAGTGGACCAACGCAATTCCGTTCCTAGTGCCAACTTGGATGTGGTACTTCGGTGGCCTGCCTCTATACTGGACGATTCTTATCTGGATAGCCATAATGCTTGCTGCAAGCTTCTTCTTTGTAGTGTATGGACTGACGGCAGGACATCATGGACATGAGGCTTTCTTTGAAGGAGACACACCTAGGTAAATCACATTACTTGGATTAATTTACTACTCGGATTTGGCCTTGTTCTATAAATGGATAAATGGGAAAATTATGGAACCCTATCTGCGGCAGCGTTTCCATCTTAAAGACGCCAAAGCGAATACACGGCCTTGCGCCTCTCCAGAACTGAACGTGGCAAATCGCTTCTAATTCACAGAATCAGTATATAATGTTCCACGGGCCTATGATGGTTGCGTTTATCGCACGATAAAGATGTAACACAGCATCCGCCACGTTTGTACAAAATGCGTATGTGAGTGACAGATGCCTTATCATTTATTTACCAAGTGATAAACGTGACCATTATAGGTCCGCTGGCCGTGGAAATTCCCGATTTGGACATGTTCACGACTCTTGATTCGTTGTTAATCGTAAAGTCCTGAAAGGTGAATAATATAAATCAACGATACATACAATCTTTAGTAAACATATCTCTGCTTCACAAGATACGAGCAGAAGCTATTATACTTGCAAATCTACTAAGGTCACGGCAAGGTGGAACTGAGTGGTGTAACTGCCCATGTTGTAGTTAAGTATTCACAATTTTTCTGTTCGATGATAACTTGCAGTATTTATTTGAAATTGAAAAAAATAATACAGTCCGTTAACTCTAGGAATGAAATTCGTGTTTCAGAAAGATACTTCGGGTATAACACTGGGCTGTAACACGAGAATGCAATGCTTTTGTTCTGTTGCTTTAACTTTGTAAACTTACCATGAATAGTTAGTTAAGTAAAGATTAAGCAAACGCTAATACTTATAAGGTTGTAAGTTATTAACCCCTCGTTTGCTTAGGCACAGATCTGTGCGGGTCATTTGAACCTTACGGTAAAATATCAGTTGATTTCAATTTGATTGATTAATAATACTACGGGTTAGTAATTAGAAAGCACAACAGCAGTAGCACCCCCATTACCCGACGTATCTTTTAAAACCCGATCGTCATTCTTCGAACTCACAGACTGTGTAGGTACTATGTTGTTCTTACGTAAGTTTGAGTTCTTAAACATTTCAGCAAAAATATAATAAAAAATATCTGAACACGGCTCTAGGTACGCCTTTTACAAAACAGTCGTGTTCACATCTTTTTTATCATTGCTCATAAGTTTAAGCAGTCGACTGTACGTAGGCAACTTTGACGTAATGACATCTTGACCCCACACTGTTATGAGTTCAAGTATTATTTTCTTTTTAATAATAAAAACTCTGCGACGAGTTATGTCAACTTTCTAAAAATCTGAGCTATAGTGATTAAAGATAACTAGAATACTAATGCATGATTGATCTTGAATTGAGGTTACTTCTATACAGGAAAATCTCATTAATTAACTGAGTCAACTGTCTTGATTGATATCGGCACGCAGCTAGCTAGCAAACTCAGATAATAAACATCCGATAAAATGTATCAAACAGTATAATGTTTGTAACTAAAGCCATTTTTTTTTTCATTCAATAGACTGAATCAGCACTTTTTGCTATAAGGTTAAATTCATTAATAAGCATAATTTTATTCAGAAAAGGCGTTAACATACTTTGTACTTCACTATGACTATGACAGTTTTTTTACTATGACAGTACTTTACTACTGCTACAATATCGGTCGAAAATAATCTGAAAATCATCTGTACTCACAATGTTGGCAATGTATAGAGGTCTATAAGGTAACACACATCAGTCACGTCACGAGGATCGTTTACTTTATTTTGCTTTTTCAAACACAATATAACAGTGTCAAAATAAACATAAGTAGTGTTTTAAATGTAATAGATCAAACTATTTCATTTCTAATCCCAACTTCCATACGTTTCCAGAGCTGACTACATCGACTGGGGACTTCACCAACTAGACACAGTGGTAGAAAGGATCGACTACGCCGGCAACCACTTCAAGTCCCTCACTCGCTTCGGCGACCACTATCTACACCATCTCTTCCCAACCCTCGACCACGCTGAACTCAAATACCTTTACCCAACCCTCACTGAGCATTGCCAGAAGTATGAAGAAGAATTACGCACTACGACCTTCTACAAAGCACTATTGAGTCACAGCAAGCAATTAATGAGAACCAAGCCACATGATTTCAAAGCAAAACTTGGTAAATGACGTCATCGAGTTTATTGTGATGTTTTACCACCATAAAATAGTATTAAGAATGTGATAAGGTGCAGGGTCAACTACATATAAATTACCTAATAGGTGCTTTAGTGTCAAAGATCAATCTATTTTTATATTATGTTACTCTTAGGAGTCAAATGAATAAAAAAAGATTTAAAGTTGAAATTAAAGTAATAGATAGACTAAATGTTTAATTTTAACTAAGCTTACGTATAATGGAAATGTCTTGCCTTTTTAACACGCTTTTATTAGGTTCACTTGTAACTAAGTTTGATAAATTAGTTTGTAATTAAGAATGTAATTCTTGGAAGTTAATTTTAACCTATTTCTAATCGTCGTATCGAAATGAAACTTGTTGGGTTTATGTGACAATACAATAATTTGGTATCTTGGAGCTATCTTGATAATGAAGACGCATGGTGGCCATAGGAACTCCTTAATGGCACAAGCTAGCATCGTGTTTGGACTCATTTGATTACGATTGATGGGCAATATAGATTTTGTAAGAAAGTATAATCGTCAATAAAAGCGTATCTTTTTTTTTTTTACTGAAACTTTATTATTATTGAATTAAAAAATATTCAACCGTCAAAAATAAAATGAGTTAGGTATACTTTTTCCACCACAAATTCATTACATGTAACTTACATAATATAAGTGCCGTAAGGTAGGGTAAATTAAGTCTTAAGAGGTGACATTGTCCACCCATTTAAATCCATTTTAACGTTTCCCCCTAGGGCTAAAATAACCCGACCTTACTTTAGTGCAAACTGTGACTGTGACTAGGTACGTAATGGAACAGAGAGTTGATGAGTGTGAATAATGAATAATATGAACTTTTAATATCTATTGCTCAATTCTAACTACTTTAAGACCCACGAGTCACTGTTGTTCGGGTAATGTACGATCTCTTAATAGTAATAATAATAATGTTAAATATTAATTTCTCCCGTTCATTTATTGACGTAAAAACTTCCCGTACTTCAAACAACATTCTCGTTCGTATGTCTCGTGACACTGATGTAATAAATAATACATAAGTAATAAGAAAATGACCAAAATTGGCTATTTTATTGTTTTATTTTGTTTCTGGGTACTTGTCGATACATAATCACGCCAAAACAGTGGAACCAATTTTGAACGGCTAAACATCGTTACGGTACTTGGCTAAGCTAAAGGACACTGCGGCCGTCCGACTACGGCTCAAACGTCGTATTGAGGCCCTGCGTACAGTCAAGAAAATTAAATTGAAGTACGTACCTTTTTCGATCTTGTCACATTGACAATAAAGGTGAAAAACGTTTCAGTTTCCTTTACTGTACCCACACTAAGCATTCAAAAACGCTTTTGTGCTCTAGGTGCTCCTATTTGCATATCGAGTAACGTAACCAGGCCGGCGACTGTCTAACTGCACAGTTAAGCTGGGCTTACGGCTCAGACGAGGTCTAGGCCTTAGGCAAGTGAGAATCCCAGTTGAGACATGACGAGCAGATGGCCCGAGCTGGTTTTGGAATTAGTAACATACCCTGATATTAATTGATTTACTAGAAAATCTATTAAAATATGTCATAAGGAATCCTCCTTATTGATAGAGTGGCAGTACTGCTAACAAACACGAATGTGTACCTATAGTGCGACCAACTTTTTTGTGAAATAGCGAAATTAGGAACTACGACTGTCATGCTGAATTTTCATACGATTGTCAATGTCTCATTGCGTTTTAGAGTGCTCTGTGTGTGAAGATTGTACCCTTCAGTTCACAAAAAAGTTGGTCGTATTATATACGTCAAGTTATGTAACCAATATAAACTCGTATTCTAACATTTTTTGTCACGTGCCAATTATTTATATTGGAATTATCACGTTAAATTTTACCCTGACAATTTTTTTTTATGTGCAGGATCCAATACCCCACCCTTTTATAAAAAAACGTTTAAAAAAATAGACCGTAGAATCAACTAAGTATTTTTTCAATATAATTATAAATTTTAATCATGATAAAGTACAGACGTTTATGAGGTTTAGCCATTTTATTCCGACAGTGATCCAGTTACTAATTAATGAAGGTGTTATGGGGCTTTATAATACGTGTTGTAACAGTTGTATCACGGCCTTTGTTAATCGCGCCATTGTACGGTGAAAATTGGTTAACACGAGCTAATTATACGTCCCTAAATAAAGCGAAACCATAATTATATACAACCAAGAGCTCTGCCCATCGACAATAAAGATACATTTTGGTGTGAGCTCCCTGATGAATAATATAGCATTCCGTTATTGCATAAATATTTCGGTATCAAACCTTTTTTAATCGGCCTCCGGGATTAAGCATAACCGGACGGTTTACCTTCACGTTCTTAATTTAAACAAATAAACCGTCAACACTGTATAAAATATTATGACGTTTAAATTTTTTTTTTATTTGTCACCCAAAAGTAAATTACTACAAGTTATTAGAGCCACTAAATACGAGTACACTACAGTTTTTTTTTTTTTGCTGCGTGTAAGCGAGCGGATGTTATGGCTTTTCTTTTTCATTCACTTTCGTGGAACTTTTCCATCATTTTTTATCTTATTTTCTACTAGCTGTGCCCCGCGGTGTTACCCGCTCATCCCACGGGAACATTACATTTATTCGAGATGAAAAGTATCCTATGTCCTTCCCCGGGACTGAAACTATCTCCATACCAAATTTCAATGGAAAGAGGATCTAATAATAATACCAATATATTTCTTTCAAAATGACGATTTGTTAAACCCACTTTCTGCAGTTCGAATAGCAAAAATCGATATAATGTTAATGTTCATTTCATGGCCGTGATAAACCAGAGACGCTTACTTGGCGATATCGCATTGCCTTGTCGAATTCGGACTCTGAATTGACTTACCCAAAAAATATATATGTTAAGGAAGCATCTCAGTTGTAGGTGTCCGATGGTAGCGTTTTATTCATGTTTAAGGTTTGAGTTTACGAGCTCTCGAGGTCCGGCCCTCGAACCTCTCTCTCTACTGTATGAATATTTATGTCCCGGTATGGTTTGCAAATCCGTAGACTAACAGAGTAATCGCCTGTTAATGTGAGGATACTTCCGAGGATTTATCATTATGTTACACGGCAGTTAGTAGCGGTAAGGAGGTTATTATACCTCTGGGGGACTGAATTTGTAACAAGACTTAAGAGCCTGATTTAATAGTATTTAAACTAAGCTGTCGGAATTCCTTGTAGTTTTGATATTCGTGAAACACTTGTACTGTATCTATATAAATTTTATTTCACAACATAGAATAGAAAAAGTGGCGGTTTAATGCCTAGTCTGTCTCTGTCAGTCAACAATAATTAATAATTATGGCCAGACCAGAAAATTCATGAAACTCATAATACAATAATGGATTTTTAAAATGCGGTTTGTGGACTTTGTGGTACACTATATTATGTAGTATAATTTATGAGAAAATTACTCACCGTTGAGTTTCTTTCGGCTATCTTCTCAACAGCGGTCTCCTCTTGTGAAATACCGGTAGATTCCGATTCACACTTGCAAAAGTGCCCTCATAGCCGACCTACGGTTTTTTTTTATCATTCGACCGCAACAAAGAAGTAAGTGGCTATTGAATTTTCTCTTACAGGAACTAAATTTAAGGCGTCTACTTGGAATATATATGAGGAATTTGCGTACCATACCTACCAAGTGATTTGTCCCAGCGTTACGGTATTAGCGAGAAAATATGAGGCGGCTTAATGAGGGTGAGTTCAGGACTCGTTTCAACTTCACAGCTTAATATCTTAATTTTATGGGTTAAGATCTCATTACGGTGTTTGCATGGGGCACGAAACTTAACCACAGAATCGAAAGGTGGTAAGTGTTAAAATATATTGAGGTAAAAATCTATCTAAACCTTAGATAAGGGCGATCAATTCGTGAATGACCCAGATCGTAGGGTGTTTGTGTTAGCGATCAGAGAGGGAGCAGGTTAATATTCTTCAAACAATACATTTATATATTTATTATAAAACATAATATGAAACAAACAAAGGAACACACAAATAACTACAATTATGCACACACCCGCACACCTCATGTTGTCACTGCAAGGAACACCAGCCGAAAGAGGGCCAAGGGGCCTGGCGCTCTGGCGCAGCCCTTTTATTGATATTGATTCTCAATCCCCACCGTTACCCCGTGATGGGACCCCGACTTCATCCTAGACAAGTAGATGGCGCCACTGGCGGCGCTGCAATGCTGATGATGAACTTGCACCCGCCGCCAACATTTGAGTGATCAATATGCGTTTTGGAGCTTTACGAATTACCGTCCGTGATTTGTCGAAAGTTTTACGCCTTGCCTTGGCCGGAATGTGAGATTTTCTACCCGTGCTTAATAGATTATAATAGGTACTATGTACCTACATACATTGTTTATCTCTTAAGTAGTAATATAGTGGCGATACCTCGTATACAATATCAAATTTTGAACTGTGGCAGGTTCTCGTTGGGGAAGAGGAATAGATATAGGGCCAATAAAAATAATAAAGTCACATTCACTTTTCCTCAGGTACTGACAATTTTTAAATAAGGGAAGAGGTTTGCAACAGTTCGCCTGTTTTTCGTTACCTACTCCTTATCAACAAATGTTCAAACTGATGATGGGGATTAGTATGGGTAGACAATTTTTCAACTTAACATAGATACTTTTTCACATAGATACTTTTTCGCAAAAAATAATAGATTTCAATGAGCGAAATGGCTACATAATTATATTTAATTTTCTGTTGATGTTCTCAAAAAGCGCTAAATCAATTTCGGTAAAATGTATATAGGACCACCTCTGACCATCTACCAAACAAGAAAATAATCATCAAAATCGATTCATAATTGCAGAATAATTGCATAACATACATACATAAAAACATACAGTTGAATTTAGAACATCCTCCTTTTTGAAATCGGTTGAAAATGCGACGCAATGGTGTTTCGAATTAGTCTAAAGTGTAGATTTCACCTAAAAAGTGTGCCCTTACCATGTGTTTACAGTGCCCATACTCGCTAGCCACTGCGTAAATCATTTGTATGGAGAATTGTAGTTCTACAAAGTAACCGCTTAGGGACGCTATACTATTCTCCATACCAATCGTTTACGCAGTGGCTAGCGAGTACGGTCACTGTAAACTCATGGTAAGGGTGGTGTTCGATCAACCCGTCAACACGAGTTCTATTCAAGAAACCCCGCTAAAAGGAAAGCATTGTATCCTATTTGTTTCCCCAAGGTTACAAATAACAAAGAGTTGCTCGCGCTTTCTGTGAAGGGATTCTGTTAATTTTATTTCCGACCTCAAAGACCTTTGCGAGATTGGTTGTATTTAATTGATTTCTATAATTAAAACGAGTATGAAACGTATTCGAATGTCGTGGGTTCCATTCCTACCAGTGGCGTAACAAACATCCCCATAGTCGTTGGCATAGAATCCGATTCCCAACGGCTTGCCCACTTAATAGCGTTATAGCAGCGTTCTCTATTGCTCTTGAAGAATAAGTAGGTAAGCCAATTCTGCTTCGGCTTGCCTGGGAAGTTCTTTAACGCCAAGCCACACCCCCAACATGTTGGATTTGTATCCCAACTCCCAACTCCTAACGGATTCCACTTCGAGACCATTGAGCACCATTTCTATTACTACTGAAGAAAAAATAAGCGAAATATACCCCGGTTTGCCCTGAGTTTTTATATTACGCCACACGACTGGTACCTGCTCAAAAATAATATACTTTCTTCGGTTTCCGCGACTGTCACTCGTTTAAATTTACAATTTAACATACTCGTTATAATCCGTTTCAATTGTTTTATTTAAAAAATGTATTTTGAAGTTTTGTTCATACGTTTGCGCTGATCTCTCAATTCTTTTCAAATTACAAAGTTGAACAATGGAAAAAAAACGGATTGTGAATAATTGAGACACCAATTTTCTACATCTCTTTACAACTCGTAAAATGTGAACAAAGAGAGTACCTACAAAGTTTAGAAATGCTTGAATAAAATAAATTTACTCAAATGAAAGAAATGTAAACAATGCTTATAATTAAGTTCCTACTTGAAACAAGTTGCCATGTTGAAAATGTGAGGCGCCAAAAAAGCCAATTTTGTAGCCACGAGAAGGTAATTATGAAAAAAGAATAAAATGAATGCAGTTTCTATTAAATCTAAAATCGACGCCATGGTTCCTATGAAGACATTTTCCTATTTCTGATAGTTTGTGACTTCTCCCTACTGACACATTTAGATTGATCATCCGGTATACCTAGTACTGTATAAGTAGTACCTAAATATTTATTTCGGTTAAATCGTATGCATCAAAAGAAAAGTAGCAGACAATTTTAATACTGGCTTATGTCAAATTGCATCTAAAATTGCAAAGTGCGTAACTGTCTGTTTTTTTTTTCACTATGATCCTATGGTAAAAAAATATAACAACAGAAAATACTTACCTACAGAGAAATTGAAACATTATTAACGCCTATTTATGAATAATATTTTGGCTGTGTAGTATAACCAACTTCTGCCTTTCCGATTTCAATGAGAGCTTAATTTTACTCGTTTAATTTAGAAACGTT
Source organism: Apotomis capreana (assembly GCA_947623375.1). Lineage (NCBI taxonomy): Eukaryota > Metazoa > Arthropoda > Insecta > Lepidoptera > Tortricidae > Apotomis > Apotomis capreana. The sequence goes on along the minus strand of OX392505.1, from coordinate 17,298,199 downwards.
ATTGGCAAATAGCAATCCCAATTAAGTGCTAATTAATATTAATTTGGCTTCCGCTAGCATTCCTTACTCTGATAACAGATATACATTTACATATACATCCATATACATTTAGTTACATGCATAATAATAAAGCAGCCATAACTTAGTTTACTAAAAAGTGGGATAAAAATTAAAGGAACTACCTCACCGATAATTTTACCAAATATCGAGTAAGTACCAAATATTTACGTAGGTACAAAATCAGTTCAACCATTTTAATTTTTAACATAATTTGTCCAGAGACAGTTTGTATTGTGCGATAAATAATGATTAGGTACACAATAATCACCCTATAATAAAGGCGAGTTTTTGACTGCGTTTGTATGTTTGATACTTCTTCACGACTCAAACGGCTGGATTTACTGTGATTAAACTCGGTATGGAGATAGCTGACACCCTGGATTACGAGTAACATATGGGCTACTTTTTGTCTAATAAACTTATAAGTTATAATATGTCAAACAAATCTTAGGTCTTCCAATATTAGGATAAAAAAGATTAGGGCATAAATAATAGGTAATTTCATACTATGGATTTTGACTTTTAGGACAAAAGAGCGTTTAGGGCACAAGAGCATTATGGCAATGAACATTAGGGCAAAACTGTTTCGGACAAACATGTTAGGGCAAATAAATTTAGGACAAGCGTTGTTAGGGATTTCAAGGAAGATCCACCGCTGGTAACCCCGCGGGGCGCTGCTAGTTATTATATAATAGACAAAATACAATTCTCGACCATGATTATTATAAAAAATACAATACATACCAAGCGCTTAGCTTGGTATGTATTGTATTTTTTTTCTCTTAATATCAGTGCACGTGCCAACCTTTTAACAAACCTTATTAAAAAAAATACTCGTAATATAATTTTAAAAGCAAGAGGAGGACTCAGCAAGAAAGTACAAGTTTACAATCCAAAAGACGCTCTTAAGGTTTCACATTTGAATATTCATAAAAGGGAACATGATAATTAATGTAACGTTGACGCTGGGATTACGTGAGATTCTCTGATGGAATTATTTTCGCTATAATTGAATTAGAAACATTACAGATGCTTTGAGATTTCCTAAGGAGTTTGGGCACAAAACGTAATTACTCCTACTTCGTATTTAGTTTTAACTAGATTGTGCCCGCGACTTTGTCTGCGTTTTTTGTATCGTAGTTAGTATATATATTCTTTGATTGTAGTCAGGTAAAAAGTGTCCTATACATAACCATTTTTCTTAGTCCAGCTATCCCTATACTAAAATTGCTTAAAATCCGTACAGTCGTTTAGGAGTGATAAGAAATTTTACCAACAGATAGCGCTAAACGGTTGGCACGAAGTTGCTGCATCGCACTGTTAAGATTTTTCGGAACAGTTTTTAAATGCTATTTTAAAACCATAGATGTAATATTTTTTTGCTGCATCCGGTTAATACAAACTTAGCTGAAACCATAAATAGTACATTCCTGCAGACGCCGGGAAAGCAGGGCTTGCCGGGTGAGTAGGTATAGACCGGAGAGAGGCCGGATAGTGATACGAAGCCGGCAAGCCCTTTTCACGGCTAAGGCATGTATAGTGCTTTTCTCAAACATACAGGGCGAACGATATAAAGTGTTACCATTTTCAAAAGGCTACGATTGTTTTGCTTGCAACAAAGTTTAATTAATATAAAGAAAATAATGAGAAAATATAACTTTTTTTAATATACTCGTATATATTTTAACTCGGTAGCTGCCTTGACTAATGACTATGGCCTTCAGACGGTCGAAAGATGGGTTGCACGCTGCACGAATGTGGTCCTGCGGTATGTTGTGCCAATTACGTACGATCGCTTTCTTCAGTGTATCCATAAACTACTGGCATGCTTTCTTGTCCTCACCTTAATCTACAAAATGGCCCAGATAGAAATGAATTGTCAAAAAAACAAATGCATTTTTTTTACTGAGAGAAGAAGACGCGTGATGTTTTTCTTGCCGCATTAAATATAGTGTATGAAATATACATCACATGGCCATCACACGATACACGCGTAGTTGTAAATGTAAGCGCCTGCATATACAGTAATAGCAACGCGCAGTCAAAGCGCTGGGGAGCAGATCGCGTTAGGCGTTAATGAGTCCTAGCGCATTCCCGTAGGATTCTGCCATTGCGATTAGACCTGCCATGTGTAATAACCGACAGCTGGCTAAATAATAGCTCTTTAGAGATAATACCGCCTAATGTTCGCGTTCACGGACGCAGGACCATTTTGGAAAATGTTAATACATATTTACGAGAATGTGAATTACTTCTACAAAATAGCCTCTGTTCTGTTTTGGGGTGCGTTGAAAATCATACGATGTCTAAGTTAAGTATTTAAAGGCAAAATACCATTAAAGGAGAATCCTAAAGTATAATAAACTGAGTACCTATGCGAAAACAGGACAAGGTGAGGATATAAACCTGTTAAATTCAATGCAAACGCCGAATTATTCTTTAGCTGGTCTATAAACTCGTTTCATAATAATATAGCTTAAATAACATTTATATGTATGTTATAACGTTATGCATCAAAAAGTTCTAATGATATTTGACTTTTTAATTATGAAGAGCATGATGTTTTATTCCCATGATCGTCATAATTATATTTTAAAGTGGATTCTTACTATCCACTACACTCACTAGCTCAATTTGAAGCGCACTCGACCCGGCATGGCGATCGGTATCGGTTCAAGTCTCATAAGGTGGCATATTTGCCATTGTGTTTAATCTTTATAACTTATCTAATGATAGCTGTCTGAAATATCATTAAATTATAATAATATACTTTTGCCCGCGACTACGTCCGCGTGGAACTTGGAAGTATGGAAGCAACCTCATACATTAGTAAAAGGGATTATTAAAAGCGCCTAAGCAAATGTAAGAGCAATTGTGCTTTTGGTCTAATCATTACATTTCCTAAAGGGTCATCAATGTCATCATGAATTACTTACTCACTTTTCAATATTGTAAGGGATAATTTCCAGGATGAAAACTATCCTATGTCCTTCCTTGGATCTTAAATTATCTCCATGCCAAATTTCATCAAAATCGATTCAGCGGTTTAAGCGTGAAGAGGTAACAGATAGACAGGCACACTTTCGCATTTATAATATTAGTATGGATAATTATGTAAATGTGAGTGTGGATATTTATTACTACTTCACACCGAAACATCAGGACAGATTTGCATGAAAGGAACAGAGATAGTTTATACCCTAACTTAACACATTAGGGTAGATATATTTACCCCAAAGTAAACTAGTTAATTATTAAATAATCTGGAAACAATGTATTGTGTATCACAAAGTACCAAAGCCAATAAGTATGCTATGCGAATTAGACCACACGATTGCTTACGTATTAGTAAACACAAAGCATCTCATAAAATAACAAGAATGCAAAATATTTTCTAACATCCTTCAAACACAATATTATTATCGGAAGGTTCCCCAGGAAGTGAAGTCCTTTAACAAGCACATTCTGACTCGTTTAGCACACGATCAAAAATCTATTCCGGCGGGCCTTTAGTAAATATTCATCTTCGGGGGAGGGTTCAACTCGAATATTTTGACTGGCAACCTTTTTTAATATTAAAATCCTTTGGGCCGCACACGTATACATAACTCCCTAAGGAACCGCAAACAGTGCACGGTTTCATTTTGTCCTAACGAGTTTACGAGTCGCTGGGAGATACGTGGCTTCCTCACCATTCCACAACTCAAGCGAAAAACGCGAAACTTTACCAAACATTGACTTATCTTGCGCAACTATTGCTTGTTTTGCATGAGGTGTTCGTGTCAATTGTAGGTGTTGACCATCAATGGATACGCTACATTTGGGCTGCTGCGCTGGGGAATTCCATTTGTGTGAGAGTCGAAGCTTGTTCTAAGCCTGGGGTCTACGGTATTAATATTAATGTTGCTACTTTTCGAGTGCTATTGAGCAGACACTGCGATAAGTGTAAAGTTTCCCTTAGAAACTCTACTATCAATCCATTGACAGCAAAGTTTAGTTTTCAGGGGAAAACTAAACTTTGCTGTTGCTGTTTTCTGCTGGAAAAAAGCAAAACTTTGGTGGTTTATAGTTTCTGCAATGTATGTTTTCACGCCAAATTCTACCAAAATTAATCGTAGTTAGTTCAACAATGGGTATAAAAATTTAAAAAAGTCATTCATACAGTAGGTACAGAAATCTTTTAGCAAGTTTAGTAAACAATCGCAAAAGCATTAAAATCGTCGCCTGTAAAGAGGCGAACTAACTAAATGTGAAAAAAATCCTGTAATTTTACTGTACCGATCGAAAGGCTCAATCTTTAGCATTTATTTCTTCTAAATAACATAAGACCATGAAATTTAAAATTGCTATTAAAATTAAATATAAAAATTGATTTTATCTACCCAAATATCATAAACCCTCCATGATGCGTTCAAGAACCGCACATTATGACCAACATAAAAATAAATTGTTTTGTTAGAACAAATTTCTTATCTGTGGAAATGATATTATTGCTAATTAATAACATCGATTTCGATAATATTATGTCATTCAAATTTCGAACATCTCTGAAAACCAAAGAAATTTGGTTTGACCTCTATTCTATTCTATTTTTTTAAAAATGGCAACCGGTCACAGTTAAGCGACCATTACTGCCAATGTCTCGTTGCCAATCGCACTAGGCGACTAGATAGAGGATTGATACCACGTTGTACGGTGAGTTGAAAAAATCGTGCTTTTTGTAAAGTGATAGCGATTTACAAAAAACCACGCGGACTATCGGGCCTTGACCCAGGAAGGGCTATGAACGCTTCAAGTTGAATTCTTCATTAGCTATTCACTCATACGTTAGATCACTGCACAATACGCTACGAGTATCAATACTACACATTGAACAACTAAAATGAATAAATAATGAACAACTAAACTTAAACGCATGCGGCCATCTTGGGACACGAACCGGAAGTCCGACCTCTATTTGACCTCTATTCTAATATCAGTCGAGATGACGTTTAGTTCGAAATGAAATGTCAATTTGCAGACAAATTGACAAATGTCGCACGCAAGTAAGATATCGAACGATATGGTAGTTCGGGCCCACTCTAGTTTGTCTCTGAAATAAAAAAACTATGACAGCTGCCAGAAAAGAAAAGAAAAGTTTTCATTGCCGCCATTACCGGTTAGAATTTGTTTTAATGCATAAAATTGATCGATTTGTTGAATATAAACCATAAAATGAGCTATCAAGATGATATAGATATTTCGGCGACGCCTCCTGATAGGGCGTGGCCACATGTCCACGACACGGCGTCGTAAACGTAAAACGACACGGTGTCGCGTCGGAGCGCGACACATTATCCACCGTGCGAGTATACGTCGCCGCGTCGTGAAAACACACGACACGGCGTCGTAAACGTAAAACGACACGGTGTCGCGTCGGAGCGCGACACATTATCCACCGTGCGAATATACGTTGCCGCGTCGTGAAAACACACGACAATCCCAACATCTCCAGAGGTCAAACTGGTTTCCTAAATACATTTTGCCTTTTTAAACGAGGCGATATTTTCCATAATAGTTCTTCAAAACTTGACACAGACATTCTAAAATAATCATTAAACTTGTGATCACTTATTTTTAAAGCCTCGTACTTCCTTTTGAAATGACTGCCATCATGGTTCATAATAGAAAGATATGGATTTATCCAACATTTTCGTTTCTTCTGCTTTTTCTTCATGCTTCTTCTTAAAAGCAATAAGAGCAGAATACGTGGGATAGGATCCATGTCGAATTGAAAACTGATCGCAAAATATTTTGAACATGTACGAGAAGCTGCGGCGTCGTAATCGAACGTGGCACCTGTGACCTGCGTTGCCCGGTGCAGCATGTGTTTTCACGACGCGGCAACGTATATTCGCACGGTGGATAATGTGTCGCGCTCCGACGCGACACAGCGTCGTTTTACGTTTACGACGCCGTGTCGTGTGTTTTCACGACGCGGCAACGTATATTCGCACGGTGGATAATGTGTCGCGCTCCGACGCGACACCGTGTCGTTTTACGTTTACGACGCCGTGTCGTGGACATGTGGCCACGCCCATATCCGTAACAAAGCACCTAACGTCATTAATTACTTATTACCAGCTAAGTCAAAGCAACAGTAGGTATGGTGGTCATAATCATAATATGCGGCTCCTGAATGCATCATGGAGGCTTATGATATGTGAGTAGATAAAGTAGTGTATGTAACTATACATAATTAGGCATTAAACACTCGTGTGATGTTATTACCCACACTCGTGATTAATGCCCTTCATTATGTACGGTCACATAAACTACTATTATAGGCAGTCCCTTTCTCTTTCTCGCTTTTCAGTCGCGATAAGGACAGCATTACTTACTCATAAGGATTTATTACAGGGAAACAGTTTTGCATAACCGAAGTCTGGCTCCCTCTGATTCCAACCATCACGTGCTGGGCATTGAAAAGGGATAATTGCATAATATCTTATCCATTTTTTTTTCTCATTTACCTTTCGAGTCCTTTTTGTAAGAGAATCCTTATTACGGACGTAAAATTATAAAATTAAGTATATTTTGCTCTGGACAGCTTTACAAATTATTGTTTTTATGCAATTAAATTTTTTTGGGAACTATCATTAACGTGGGATGTACACAACATTACCAATATTGCGTTTTCGTAAGGTAGAAGATCAATGTTGTAACATAACACGATACTAATTATTTTGACCCAATTACGACTTAGAAAGAACTCAGGGGCAATGAATTGACAACATTTGTTTCTTACTGGGGTTTATTCCGATATTATAAAATAAAGAATAAAAAATGGAATACATCTTACCTCATTTTTATTTTTTCTAAAATATTCCAATTTGTAATTGAAAAACTCATTTGAAAAGATCCCCATTCTAAAAAAGCGACGGACAAGTGATCACAGCGCAGAAATCATACAGTCGAACTATTACGAAGGTGGATTTAGTATGTAAATTGTACCACTGCACTTTTGTGTGTTTCTTCAAGGTGACGTCATGTAGAGGGCCGATTCTTAGATGCCGCTGCCATCTCATTTTTTTTTTTTTCAAATGTAGTCGGTATGAGTGATCAAATAAAAATAATCGTTTTGGGTTCTGGGGATAATGTATTAAATTAAACAGACAGACAACAGGAAGCGACTTTTTTATACTAATTATGTAGTGATAGATATGACTGAATAAAGAATATATCAGAGTTATATTCATCGTGCTTGCCATTTGCGCTTTAGTGATAATATGATTCGCCATGATGAATTTCACCCTTATTAAAATATTCGCAATGCCATAATGGTTACACTTTGAATAAAACACATCGCTAAGTACTAAGTAGACATCTAGTGACGAGTCGAATTCAACCTCTCAAATAGCGCAATGTGGTTCGCTAACCGGTTATTTTTGCATGCATCGAATTTCTAATTCATTATCTAATATTATATTCTCCGGACCATAAACTGTAGTTACACCTACACCAGATTGTATTATCTATGCTAATTATAACTCATAGGTATTTCTTCATTGCTACGTGAAAGTGTAATAAAATAAAATTGCTAGTTAGAAACACATTATTTTATTATTAATAAGGTAAGATAGGATAAGACTATCACCGGGAGAAGACTTACCCCATTACACAAGAAACTATATCCTTACATAGTATTTCCCACCTTACCTTACTTACTTAAAAAAAAAACTAAACGGCGTCTTTAAACCGAAATGATGCTTTCCGAATACAAATGTCCGAATTACTAAAGAAGTAAATAAATCTCGGTAAGTGCATATTTCGAACAAAAAGAAGTTCCAGTCGTTTTCGAGTAGGTAATGGGGGAACATACATAAAAAACCAACGAATTGAGAACCTGCTCCATTTTTTGACGTCTGTTACAGATATTGTCACATTTGCAGAGGAACTGAAATAAATAAGTAACATTTTACATAACAAACTATAGAAGTTGTGAAACCACTTTATGGCTGTATGGCGTAAATAAAAATATAGCTAAAAAATTGGGATGCAGTAAGTTTTTCCCCTGCTTTAAGATTTTCATAAGGTGAACTGAAGTTGGTGCTAGTACCGTACCTAAGAACCAAAACAATGTAATTTTTATAGGAAATTCCATTATATGTAACGAAGGGTATTTCCCAGGGGGCTGCAGTATGGAGTTCTAGAGGAGAGAAAACAGGGCCGGCAATGGCCGAAGTATGTTTGTTTGACACCATTTGTAGTATCTATAAATACTTTATGCAATGTTAGGTATCCTAAGAAAAGATTTCTGGAATTGTATACCTACTGCGCTTCCATTGGCCGCCCGGGTAGTACTTTCGGTTGGTTACAACGCCCGGAGCATAATTCTCGATTCCATGGAGATTCATCTCTACCTGAACACCGATAGAATTACTTTCATTAGGTAACTTTCTATATGTACGAAAATCGTAACGTGCTCTGGGTAAAATCTGCTTTACTCCCGTCGGCTAGCTGTGACGTTAGAATAAAATCGTATGAAGAAAAACAATGCACCAAACTCACTTTTTCAATACAAGTGTTGTCGTTCTATTTTGTATGAATTCTCTGACTTGGCTTCTCTTATTTGGTTACCTACCTGAAACACTAAAAACGTTAATCCGAATTTCGATTCGACAAAAACTATTCGACAAATATCATTTTAACTTTTTTTCATTTGTCCGAAAATTCAATTCGATATTTTACGATTACGCATTAATTGTTTAGGTTTTTTATTCACTCGACTAATGACACGTTTCCCTAAATCTCATTTGTCCGTAATATCAGTTTTCCAATGTAACGTTTCGGTTTATTATTATTCGACTTTTTTTGTATGACTTTGGTTTCATTCTCCGATGTAACGATTCGGTTTATTAACTACTCGACTGTTCTCATGTGGACTGGTGGTTCTGTTGTGGTCACAGTTCTAACCTAACCCAGCCAGGTCGGTTTTGGAGCTTTGCCGGCTGCTGCCGCGGCACGCTAGCTTCGCTCGCTCGGCTCGCGCGCTGTTGTGGTCGCAGTTCTAACCTAACCTAACCCAGCTAGGTCGGTTTTGGAGCTTTGCCGGCTGCTGCAGCGGCACGCTAGCTTCGCTCGCTCGGCTCGCGCGCTTTTGTGGTCACAGTTCTAACCTAACCCAGCCAGGTTGGTTTTGGAGCTTTGCCGGCTGCTGCCGCGGCACGCTAGCTTCGCACGCTCGGCTCGCGCGCTGTTGTGGTTACAGTTCTAACCTCACCTAACCCAGCCAGGTCGGTTTTGGAGCTTTGCCGGCTGCTGCCGCGGCACGCTAGCTTCACTTGCTCGGCTCGCGCGCCGTTGTGGTCACAGTTCTAACCTACCCTAACCCAGCCAGGTCGATTTGGGAGCTTTGACGGCTGCTGCCGCGGCACGCTAGGTTCACTCGCTCGGCTGGCGCGCTGTTGTGGTCGCAGTTCTTATGTAAAGCCAAAAATAGCACGTAAATGAAAAAATGAGTATTAAACGAAAGACATCTCAATTCAGAGGGCAAGTGAATGGGGCGGGAAAAGTTAAAAGGTACCTAAACTGAACATTTGTTTAAATGTATGCAGTGTCAAATTATCATTGAGTAAATTAAAAATGGGCTACGAAAAAAAAAACGTAACAACTCATAGGGCAAGTGAATGTGACGGGATTTTTTTTTCGGACAAACGATACTTCTACTAAATGTGAAATGGTGAAAAGAAAAATGTACGAATCCTGTCATCGGACAAACGATAAAAATTCGAATAGTTTTCGGACAAATGAAAATCGGTCAATGGTTTTTAGTGTTTGAGATAGGTTTTACCCTCTTATTTATTTATTTTTTGGAGAACAAACAGAGATAGATATACATAAGAAACAACTTAATTATAAAATTATATACTAAACATGAATCTAGGAGCTAGCTCCTCAACAGTTCTCTTAGACGTCAATCAGGTGATGCATGCTGTCTTCTTATTTAATATATATCACTCTTACACGTTTTCCTTATTATTCAACATTTATTTTCTTATAGATCCGACAACATTTCAGCTAGGCAGATCCAACTTCGAGAAAGAGATCAATCGGCATCGGCGGATTCAACTCGGATGGGCAACGTTCGGGAAACTGCGAAGGGTTACTAATGTGTTGCACAAAATTGATTGGCATATTTTCGTTTCGCATAGCAACCATTGGCACAATCATCATTTCGCACAATTGCTTTTTGCCTAGATTTCTTATGGTTGAATAATTGTGTCGCCGAAATTTATATGGCATAATATTCCGTTTGCATGATTATTTTAAGTCCTTGATTGTAATTATTTTTTGAAGGCTTTAGGTGCTAATTTAAGATTAGCATAGTTATTTAAGGAATAATCCTATTTTTCTTTACTATTTTGCATGTCTTATACTTATATAAAACAAAAATTACAAGTTCTGTGTTTTTTAACTGGCCCACTCCATCAGTTTTCTGGTAGCGTTTCGGTTTTGTGAGGGAAGAAGTTTCAACCTAACCTAACCTACTTTTCTGGCAGTGATTCGTTTCCGTGAGGGACGCAGTTTGAACCTAACCTAACCTAGTTTTCTGGCAGCGATTCGTTTCTGTGAGGGACGCAGTTTCAACCTAACCTAACCTAGTTTTCTGGCAGCGATTGGTTTCTGTGAGGGACGCAGTTTCAACCTAACCTAACCTAGTTTTCTGGCAGCGATTCATTTCTGTGAGGGACGCAGTTTCGACCTAACCTAACCTAGTTTTCTGGCAGCGATTCGTTTCTGTGAGGGACGCAGTTTCAACCTAACCTTACCTAGTTTTCTGGCAGCGATTCGTTTCTGTGAGGGACGCAGTTTCAACCTAACCTATATAACCTAGTTTTCTGGCAGCGATTCGTTTATGTGAGGGACGAAGTTTCAACCTAACCTAACCTAGTTTTCTGCCAGCGATTCGGTTCTGTGGGTATGCTATGGTTCAATTATGCCGCAATAAATTCGGCGGAACGGGTTACCCTCATCTGGCAGAATAATATTGGTCAGAATTACACTTGGCATAACACGTTTCGCAGAAACACTTTCGGTCGAATGGTAAGATGGCATAAAGGTATAGTTGGCATTACTAACTACCTCGCATATGACACATTTTGCAGCACATTTTTTTGTAGAATATCTCTTTGACCGACTTTGGTTTAGCATAATTTTATGTACCATAATAATCCTATAGCATACGATTACAATAGCATAATTATTTTCTACTAGCAGAAAAGTGCGTTAAGTAAACTTTACGTAGTAGAATGTAAGTACCGTTAGGTACGACGACGAGCGGTTCAAGGAGCAATGTTAGGTATCTTGCCGCCGCGGGGCAACTGCCGCTAAATTTTTAATCACAACAATTGTAATGCATAAATTAGGTCCTGATTCCACCTTAGGGCAGGTCCAACTTGGATTAGGTTAGGTACGACGACGAGCGAAGCGAGGAGGAGTGTTAGGTTGAACTGAGACCCTAACGAGCGAGCGAGCCGCGCGGCATCGGCCGGCTACCATACCACTCCATGGACAAAGTGTGTAATCACAACAATTTGTAATGCATAAATTAGGTAGGTACTGATTGCACCTTAGGGCAGGTCCGACTTAGATTAGATTAGGTACGACGACGAGCGAAGCGAGGATGAGTGTTAGGTTGAACTGAGACCCTAACGAGCGAGCGAGCCGCGCGGCATCGGCCGGCTACCATACCACTGGGCACATGGGCAAAATGTGTAATCACAAAAATTTGTAATGCATGAATTAGGTACTGATTGCACCTTAGGGCAGGTCCGACTTGGATTAGGTTAGGTATTCCGCATATCTCTGTACAAAAAGATAAGACAATGAAGTCTATCTTGGCATCAAATGGTATTCGGCTTGACAACTTTATGCCGCCTAAAATATTATGCAAAAAATTATCTGCGAAAGTACTATTCGTTTAGAAGACTGTTATGCTCATCAACATTATGCCAATATAAGATTCGGTATTATAAAAATCTGCGAAATGATTTATGCCAAAGCATACTCTGCGTAAGATGTTTCTGCCAAACGTTACTTCTGCCAAGTATCGTTATGCAAAACAAATATATGTCAAAAAAGTTTCTACAAGATAATAGTGAACCCGGCGGAACTTATATTGTGATACACAAAATTCTGCGAAATATAAAGTTGGCGATATTATTATTCCGCTATTCAAATTTGTGCCAAATGAATATTATGCGACATAACAATTGTGGTAAGTATATAATTATGCGATAGTATCATTCGGCTAAAAATGATTGTGCGAAAACGATTATGCGAAGCGTATTTCGGAAAATAGAGATTGTGCAAGATAAGGGGGTACCCAACTGCGAAGTGTCTTCTCGTCGAAAATACCTCAGTGCTTGGTGACAAAAATCTTCAACCAGTGCGTATTACCAGTGATGACCTACGGAGCCGAGACGTAGTCTCTAACTATGGGCCTTTTAAGGCGAGCGTAATCTAACCAACGGAAAATTCTGAAAAAAATATATGTTATTTATGAGTATTTCCTCCAAAAAATTATAGTTGGATTTTTTTTTTTGAAGCAATAATTACTATGAAAAAAATTATGTTGAAATAGGGTCGTTTTCAATTTTCAATTCCCTAAGGCTTCTAAACTACAAGTGATATTTACATGGCTCTTTCGGAAGAACATTGACAATTCATTGATCTTTAATCGTATTGTTTAAAAGTTACTAAAATGGAAATTCGGTCTAATAAAGCATCAAAAAAACTGAATTTCCGCGAGCGCGGCCGTGCCCGGGCTGCGAGCTCAGTGTAAATCTAACCGTCGAAGGGGAAGGCTGTGTCACTTGCTCTCGCGACCCATCAAGTTACGGAAAATTGTTATAGTACCGGATCCCGCGGAGGTTCGATCTGTCTTCGTGCGTTTGAAGTGTATTTTTAGAGAGTGTAGTTCGTTTTTTCACACGACTACGCTATGCGACATAACAAAAGGCACTTCGAATATTTTACGAGAATAGTTCACAGAACCTCATTTTCATATATAATTAAATTCAACTCTTTTTTTTTCGTATTTAGGTATCTATTAATTTTAAGTACTTATAAAGAAAATGTCATTGCTTAGCATTCCCGAGCACATTTGGATACTTAGATATTCTCAGTCATGGGCCCACACCAGACAGGATTCCCAGAAACTAACACGTTTGGTGTGGGTTTTAGGGGCCCATCTCTGTGTAATATTAGAGTACCTTAGGTATTTCGGTTAGTAAAAAAAAATCTGATAATACAAATATTTAAGTATGATAACGTCTAATGATCTTTATGAATTCAACCCTAAGAGATATGAATTATGAATATCGTAATGCAGTACAAGTATTGTTTGTTTGAATACCATTGTAATATTCGGTAAAACGCTAATTTTTACGAATACGAATATTTATTGTAAGTATTCACATTCGTTGCGTCACTAGCACTTGGCATATGATGTAAAAATACATTATCAAAAATTACAATAATTTTCTAGTCCAAGAAGGCAAGTGACAATTTTGGCATAGGGCTTATTTATGTAAATATAGTCAGAATATATATTAGCATCAATAAATTTCCCACTTCATATTTAAATCTAAATGAGTGTTAGTAATTATTGTCATATCCGCCGGGCCTAGCTAGACATACCCAGCCTGGCCATAAGTTCTGTTCCAATTGTTTACCGTTTATAAAATAAAAACCTGATTTTTATTACATATCGTTTAAAAGTCATATATATATATTAATGATCGGATTACAGTTGAATTAATGAAAAAATATATAACTTTATTAAGACTCATCGTAATGCCTGGACTTGATTTTTGACTAATGTTCAGAATTTTTCTCTCTAAGTTTGCCAGAGGGCAATGAAACGATCTTGGATCAAATTGATCGATAGCGGAAGGAACGTCAAAACCCAAATAGCTTACGTAACCCAGACAACCGCTAAACTAAAGTAGAGCTGACACGTTTGCCGCATGTCAACCGATCTGCAGATCAAGAAATTTACACTCACCCAATAAAGAACGGCGTCACGGTAGATCACGATGGAGATGGTAAGACTACCTGGATGTATTACAAAAGGGTTGGACATTGCTGATCTAAATAAGGACGAGTGGAAAAAAGATAGGGACAACACAGGCTTATATGCATAATAATCTAAAAAAAAAAACTTTTGAGTCGTGTATAAGTACATTCAGTTATCGAAAGCTTGTTATTTTATTAAATCTTTTATCTATCCAAATATCATAAACCCTCCATGATGCGTTCAAGAACGGCACATAATGACCACCATACAAATAGACTGTTAATTTCTTATTTCGATAGTATTATTTATTCAAATTTCGAATATCTCTGAAAAACAAAGAAATTTGATTTGACCTCTATTCTAATATCAATCGAGATGACGTTTAGTCCGAAATGAATTGTCAATTTTCAATCAAATTTGACAAATGTCGCACTAAGTAAGATATCGAAAGATATGATAGTTAGGGCCGGCTCTAGTTTGTCTCTGAATTAAAATATCTGAATTAAAAAACCAGCCAAGAGCATGTCGGGCCACACTCAGTGTAGGGTTCCGTAGTTGCTCATCCTTCACAATAGACTTAAGTTACGAGAAAGATTTCAAGCTCTTTAAAAAGGTCGTAAACGCCAAAGTAACTGTAGTTACTTATTACCTTCTGGAAGTCAACTTACGTCCTTTTAAGAAAATTATGAAATTTTGCGATAACTCAAAAACGGCTCGACCGATTTTGTTCAGTATAGTTTTCATTCCTCCCTCCCTCCTTGCGTCGTTTTCCTCATAGCTGAGGGTCGTGACCTCCCCTTTGCAATACTTTCTCTCGTACGACCTTCCTCCATCTGTTTCTGTCTGCGGCGGTGTGAAGGGCGCTGTGAACTGTGGAGTCAAGAGCGGAGCGGATCTGGTCGGACCAACGTATTGGGCTGCGTCCACGAGGCCTTCTCCCATCTACTTTGCCGGTCACGATAAGCCGCTCAAGGTTGCCTCCGCCTTTTCTTGCGATGTGTCCGAAGAATTCCAAGACTCTGCGGAGACACTCGGATGAAAGCCGCGAGGAGATTTTGAGTTCCCGCAATATGGAGACGTTAGTCCGAAATGCTGTCCAGGGTATATGTAGCATCTTTCTCCAGCACCACATCTCAAAGGCGTCGATACGCTTGCGGTCTGCAGCTTTCAGGGTCCAAGTCCAAGTCTCAAGTCGTCAAGTCGTCAAGTTTTCATTCAAAGTACTTATAAGGCCTTATTTTCATGAATTTTTCCATAATTTTTTGACCCGTGGTTGAAAAGTTAGAGGGGGGGACGCTATTTTTTTTTATTTTCGGAGCGAGTATTTACAAAACTGCCGACGTTATCAAAATATAATGTTTGGAGACCCCAATTATTTTTAAAAGACCTATTCAACGACACCCCACACCAGAGATGGGCGCTCATGGGTAAATACCGGGTATTTACCCAATCTACCGGGTATTTATCCATTTATACCCAAATTAATGGGTATAAACTATCTATCATCAAATCTTTGGAAATAAGTAAATAGTTCAATGTGATATTCAACTAAAAGGTCGTTTCTTATAAATTTATGTTTATTAAATGTAAAATTTATGAGTAAAAAGGTAATTAAGTTAAGCTGATGAAGCGTCTTACATTATTTCACGTATAAAACTTATGTTGTATTCGTTTTTAATCGAATTTAGTGAAATAGTATTACATATTATAAGGTTGTATAAATTTAGAAATATATTACATACAATTGATTTACCATCACCAATATTTATTTATTAAATACTCAAAATTTACTTAAAATTATATCGTAGATTTCAATAATTAAGCGAAATATTATTAAGGCTATTAGGGTTCTTCTGTTTATTCTGAGTTTTCTTCAGATTCAGACTTTCAGATTCTTCAGTAGTTTCTAATAACTAATCAGAGGGCGGTGACAGGTAGCGTCACTAGATAACGGGGCGAGCCGACAGACGCGGTCAGTTATTGTTTATCAACCACAAGGTTACGACTCCTGTACCTTCCTCCATCCACCGACTATGTAGACAGCTAGTGACAAGTTGACAACATCAGAGGCTAGTCCACACTCCACACTGCGATCCAGGAGATAACACCCTGCGGTATAAAGCCGAAGATCGGGCGGAGATCTTTGTAGCGTACCTGTAGCGCCAGTTTATTGCGAACCCGACAACGAACGACGACCTCCGATGGCGTGAAGCCTACGGCACTTTTCGGAACCATTACGAGTAGGGTTTGCAATTCGAATATTCGTCTATTCGAATATTCGAATTATTCGCCACAAATAGTATTCGAATTTGATATCATATCACTCAATATTCGAATAAAACGAATATTTCGAATAGTGCAGAAATTGGTTTGAAATTATTCACGTTTGCGAAAAAATATCATAAAATGCCAGGATTAATAAAATTATCCTTCTTCTGTGCTGTGATGTTATGATGTTGAATGACACTATGATGTAAGTAAACCAAAATTATAATTCTAATATAAACTAAATGTTACAACGAAATGTTGGTGAAGTTAAACACGCGGTGAAGAAGATGAAAAACCGAAAAGCTACGGGGACAGATGAGATCCCTGCAGATTTATGGAAAGCCCTCGGACCGATAGCCGTTTTTTGGCTTACTAAGCTATTCTACATCATCCTAGCTACCAAATGCATACCAGAGTCTTGGCGTGAAAGCTACATACTACCATTTTACAAAAACAAAGGAGATGTAGCCCAATGCGGAAACTACAGGGGCATAAAACTTACATCACATGACACTAAAAATATGGGAAAGAGTGATAAACAAACGAATCTCCAATATCTCGCAAATATCCCCAAACCAGTTTGGCTTCACAACATCCAGGTCAACCACCGACGCAATAAAGACAATAAGGATCATGATGGAAAAATATAGAATCAACAATAAAGACCTACACCTTATATTTATTGACCTCGAAAAAGCTTTCGATAGAGTACCCCGTAAATTAGTATAGCAGGCTCTACGTGCGCAGCATGTACCAGAGTACTACATAGAACTAGTACAAGACATGTATAAAAATATCAGCACAAGAGTACGAAGCTTGGCTGGTGTTAGTGAGGCATTCGAGGTCAAAGTGGGAGTTCATCAAGGGTCCGTGCTCAGCCCACTTCAATTCAATTTGGTCATGGACTGTCTGACCCGGGACATACCGTCTCCACTACCGTGGACCATGATGTACGCCGACGACATAGTTCTGGCTGCCGATACCGCAAAAGATTCGCAGGAACTCTTAAACATGTGGACAAATGCACTGGAAACATATGGCCTAAGGGTTAGCAGGAGCAAGACTGAATACCTGAAATGCCCTTTTAGTGGTGACAGTACACCAGAAACAATCTGCATCGGAACAACGCCTATTCCTACCGTAGAAAAATTTAAATACCTTGGCTCTATGCTTACACCCGATGCCAACGTATGCTCGGACGTGACACACAGGATTAATGTCGCTTGGCAAAAATGGCGAGCACTTACTGGTGTACTGTGTGACCCGCGTATCCCCATACTGATCAAGGGTAAAGTGTACAAGACGGCAGTTCGTCCGGCGTTACTATATGGGTCTGAATGCTGGACAACAAAGAAGTCGCACGAACAAAAAGCACATACCAATGAGATGAAGATGCTTAGGTGGGCGGGAGGTGTAACCCGAATGGACAGAATCCGTAATGAATACATACGAGGTAGTTTCAAAGTTGCACCAATCTCGGACAAAATCCTGGAAAACCGTCTTCGTTGGTATGGCCACGTCAAAAGAAGAGAAGAAGACCATGTGGTACAAATTGCGCTGAACCTACCAGAGCAGAGGAGAGGTAGAGGCCGCCCACCATCCACCTGGTGGAAAAACATAGAAAGAGACCTCAAAAAAGCCCTATTGCCTGAAGAGGCAACCCAAGATCGCATGATCTGGCGCAGAAAAGTGAGGAGACCCGACCCCAAATAATGGGATAAGGAGAAGATGAAGAAAAGAAGAAACTAAATGTTACAATTAACGTAATATCTCAATACTTTAATTTAAGTATTATTAAAGTTTGGAAGTCGCATGATCTTAGCGTTCACACTAAGCTTGCGTCTCTAGGGCAATAATTTTGCCTCTGCTACTCTATGCCTCTGAGACCTGGTGGTGGTGGTGTCTATATAAGGGTGACATCAAATGTCTAGACACAGTTCATCTACGAAGTCTCCGAGCAATACTATGTTTGTGGTGGCAGGATCTAACTCGGCGGTTCTGCGTTGAACAGGCATATCGGGTATAGAGTGTGTGCTCATAGAAGGTCACCCGTTGGTGTGGGCACTTTATTCTTTATTCGATAACAACATAAGTTGTGTTTGAAATTGATATAACAACATACAAAAATAAAACCAAAATTATCAAATTATTCAAATCATACACTAAGAGTCATAAGTCGTTAAAACTTTGTATGTATGGCACCATCAAGGTTACCTATAGTAGTTTTTTACTCTGAGCTTACCTGTGGCAAACGCAATGCTGGCGGGCAATATCTGCGCTACAAGGATGTCTTAAAGGGCCACCTAATGGCCACCGGCATATCATGCGACTCGTGGGAGGAGCTTGCAATGCAACTCAGAGATCTGACTAGCGGGCTGCTGGCAGTGAAGGTTTAAAAAAAAATAACGCGCTCGCCTTCAAGACCTGGACGCCAAACGTCAGCACCGAAGGACTCGGTCCAAGCCCTCGTACAACTACACGTACAAATCACCTGGCCAGCTTTGTAGTATTGTATCTCATGCTGTCGGACTTCCCAAACCAAATTTGGATTTGCAAGCCACGCTCGCGCACAGCATGCTCGTAACAATAATCAATTGAATGAAGAGTTTCTTTAACCAGATTGTCATGATGTCGCCGTCGATGGATACGTCTGGGTGAACATCAGAACTGATAGATTTTTGTGTAGACACGAAAAGAGTTTGCCCTTTATTAATTTGTCTTTATGTTAACTCGTAACAACAATAATTAAAAAAGCGGTGGTAGCCTAGTGGTTAGGGCATGCGACTTTAAATCCGGAGGTCGCGGGTTCGAACCCGTCCCGTACCAATGCGTTTTTCGGAACTTATGTACGGAATGTCATTTGATATTTACCACTCGCTTTTCGGTGAAGGAAAACATCGTGAGGAAACCGCCTAAGCCCAATAAGGCCTAGTTTCCCCTCTGGGTTGGAAGGTCAGATGGCAGTCGCTTGCGTAAAACTAGTGCCTACGCCACATCTTGGGATTTAGGTAGCCGACCCCGATTGAGAATTCATTCTCTACAAAGGGACAAAGGCTAGGAGGATGATGATGATGTTAACTCGTAACAAAAAGTGAGATTGTAATGTAACTGTACTGTGATTGATTGATTTGTAATCGTTTATTATATCTCAAAAATGCCATTGTTTAAAATTCAAAGAAATATTCTTTGATTTAAAGCCAATATCATAAAAGTTGTTTTTTTTAATAGTAATGTAAATTACATTTTAATTATACGTTACGTATTTTACAACTATACGAACTGTAAACATTATATTGATTTATTTTCATAAATATTCGTATTTTTCGAAAAATTCTAATATTCGAATATTAGGAATATTAGGAAGTATTATTCGAATACTAATTTTGGACGAATATTGCAAACCCTAATTACGAGCAGAGGAAGACCCGGTCTTTTTCTCGGTCAGTCAGGTACAGAAAGCCCTCCAACGATGCGACCCAAAGAAAGCCCCGGGCGCCCATGCGATCCCTAACTTAGCACTCCGTCACTTGCCACAGTACACCATCGTGGCAGTGACGCACCTCTACAATGGGATCCTGCGCTCGGGTCCCTTTTCTCAGACATGGAAGCTTGGACGGGTAGTCACACTTCCCAAACCTGGCAAAGATCGAAAAAGACCGGAGAGTTATAGGACGATAACTCTGCTTAGCACCCTCTTCAAGGCCCCACATGGTGAAACTCCTTCCACACATAGAGCCCGAGCCAGAACAGTTCGGGTTCGAACGACGCTTCATCTCACGCGCGTGCTGCACTTCATGGCCGACTCAATAAACAGAAAGGAGCGCAGTGGCCGTCATACTGGACATGGAGAAGGCGTTTGACAGAGTATGGCACGAAGGACTGCTGTACAAACTGTCAAACACCACCGCCCCCCGCCACATAATAGAAGCTGTCCGGTCGTTCCTGCTAGAGCCCCGATTCCAGGTTGCAGTGGAACAAGCTGTCTCCGCTAAACGCCCAATCCGCGCGGGAGTTCCCCAAGGTTGCTGCCTCTCACCTTCATGCTTTGCAGTCTACACCGACGACATCTCTGTCGTTGGAGACGTTAAGTTGGGTCTGTTCGCAAACGACGCTTTCTACACCTTATCCATCAGCCCGGCCCATGCTGTGTGGAAAATGCAGGCCCAACTTGACGCCTTCCCAAAAGGGCTGAATAACTGGAGACTGTCGGTGAATATCGCCAGAACCCAGGCGATAATCACCGGGAAGAAGAAGACGCCGCAGCCACTACGCATGTCCGGCCAGGAGGTGCAGTGGCAACACACAGTGAGGTACCTGGGCGTCACCATCGACAGGAACGTCACTATGAAACAACACGTGGCGGAAGTGGTCACCAAAGCCAAGACCGCTCTAACACTCCTGAGGCCAGTACTCACAAGCAGCCTGCCAATCCGTATCCGCACGAAGCTGGGGATTTACAAAACGTACGTGATGTCCAGGCTCACGTACGCA
Source organism: Apotomis capreana (assembly GCA_947623375.1). Lineage (NCBI taxonomy): Eukaryota > Metazoa > Arthropoda > Insecta > Lepidoptera > Tortricidae > Apotomis > Apotomis capreana. Next base: position 17,277,318 of record OX392505.1, on the reverse strand, counting down.
GCTCTGGCGTGGTACGCCCTAGTGGCTGCCACCAACAGGGACAAAATCCGAGCGCAAGAAAACCTGGCACTTAGAATAACTAAATCCCCACAGTGCGGAATGACCATCTCCGTAGGGCACTGGGATGGGAAAACATAGATAAATTCATCAGACGACTGGCAGTCAGGATGTTCTGCCAGGCCGATGAATCCCGCCACGTGCTGCTCCGAAGAATAGCACCACTGCACGGACACACGCCCGCGGCCACTCCCAAGAGAATTGCTGCCACAGACTTAACAAGACGTCTCATAAGACAAGCTGCGGAGAGACCAGCTGCAAGATGCAATGCAGACAAGAAAAACATAAAAACAGACAAGGCCTTCGAGCAGTCAACTGACGCCACAAATCGACTACCAAAGCCCAGCCCGTCATTACGGGCTGCGATAAATGTAGTCTCATTGCGTGACACACAGAAAAGGCACCCCCACACTCCAGAATGGAGAGTGTGTGATGAAACGTAGTATCGAACGGCTGATGATAACTCGTTCATATTCTCACATATTTTTATTAAACTACCGTATCCTCGTTTTCCTATTAAATTATATCCACAGATATAAACAGGTAAGTACATGGTAGATTGAGTAAATACTGTAAATTTAGGTATGTATGGTATTTACCTACCGGCCATTTCTAGACCCTGGAGACCATTCTAGACCAGAGGTACTTGTCAAGACATTCAAAGAACCCGAACACGATGGGATTCTGTTAAATAATTGAGATTTTTTCTCAATCAAGTACCGGGAAGAGAGTGAAATTGAACTAACAAGATTTGATACTAGGCATACTGACAAGCATACAGCCTAATACCTCATAAAAACATGATGTTAGTGGTGATAATAGCTATTTTGTAACATGTCTACACACCCCTAATTTAATATTTTCAATAAATAGAGTACAAATAGTTTATACCCACCAAATCGGGTAGAAACGGGTAAATACCCGGTAGATTGGGTAAATGCCGGGTAAATACCCGATAAATACCATGGGTATTTACCCACCGCCCATCTCTGCCCCACACAATAGTGTTGAAACGAAGAAAAAAATTCACCCCCACTTTAGGTGTTCGACAGGTACCCGAAAAAAAAATTTTTTTTTCGTTTTTATTTTACCGTTTTGTCGGCGTGATACATACACATACTTATACCAAATTTCAGCTTTCTAGTAAGTACTAATGATCACGGAGCTAAGCCGCGGACGGACGGACAGACGGACGTGGCGAAACTATAAGGAGGAACCCTTATAGTTGACTACGGAACCCTAACAATGACAGCTGCCAGAAAACTTCATAATTCAGTTTCTGTATTTTTTTTTAATATTAATTTGCTGTTATTATTGCATGTGTCTTTGTAAAACTGTGCGTGTTATTTAACTTAATGTTAAATATTATTACGTTGCTATATGTGAGATCCTATAATTGGCTCTGTATTACTAGTTATGTCACTATTAGCGTAAGTTAAGCTGTTGGTTCTCCATGTATAAATAAATAAATAAAACTTCATTACCGCCATTACCGGGTAATATTTGTTATAATGTGCGACTTCTGAATGCATCATGGAGGCTTATGATATGTGGCTAGATAAAGTAGTATATGTAACTGTACATAATTATGGCATTAGAACACTCGTGTGATGTTATTATGAAACTGGCCTTCGGCTCGTTTCATAAACCCGCACTCGTGTTTAATACCCTTCATTATGTACAGTCACATGAAGTACTATTTTATTGTATTCATATATCACATTACACCGTCAAAATATGTTATTACCTTCTTAAACTTCAAAACCTACCTTTGCACTATAAAATGGTAAACATTTAAAACTAGCCTGGTTATGAATAACATTTTCCATCTTAAAATTTTATGCGAATGACCATTTTTATCGGCTAAATTTCATATATACTGATTATAAGTGATAAACCTCATTATTTATAGATTTAGGTATTTTTACCGGAAATATCGGAACCCATAGGATCATTTTGCTAACCGTCCGTCTTTCTGTCACGATCCTTTATCTCGGTAACGCGTGTAGGTGTCGAGTTGAAATTAAAACCGTCTACACGTCGTACTTTGGTCTACGCTGAAGCTGTAAAAATCGAACTTCTAAGTTAACGTAAAAAAAAGATACGGCTCTTTATGCCGCAAAAAAACGTATCTACGCTGGAAAGGAAAACTATCCAAGAGACACGGAGCTAACTTTACAGGAGAGCTAAAAAATACGAACTTTTTTGAAAAAAAAAAAACGTATTAAATATTCTGTGGACCTACTTTTTAAATGAAGCATTTCATAATTATAAACAACATCATGTTTTCTACATGATGCTTTTGTTATTTTGTCTATTAATGGAATAATTTAGAATTTAGCGTCGCTTACGCAAAATGGCCGTCAAAATAGAATTAGGTAAAATTATCTAAACGACACGTTTCCCGAGAAATTAGTCTGGTAAAATAGTATGATCTAAATTTTACACAACAATCAACACAGTTAACAATATCTATGTGCATACAATGCTCATTTTATATAAACAATATCATGTTTTCTACATGTAGCTTTTGTTATTTTGCCTATTATTCGAATATTTTAGGATTTAGCGTCGCTTACGCAAAATGGCCGTCAAAATAGAATTAGGTAAAATTATGTAAACGACACGTTTCCCGAGAAATTAGTCAGGTAAAATAGTATGATCTAAATTTTACACAACAATCAACACAGTGAACAATATATATGTGCATGCTCATTTTATAGTCAGGTAAATATATAAATGTGCATAAATCAGCATGAAATAAATCAAGAAAAATCATCTAATCGCCTTTGTAGGAAATATTTCAAACATGAAAACCTATTTATGGTACAATGAAACCTCACGATTAATGTTTTAATTAGATGAAAATATTTATTTTCAAACATTAAAATTAATGAAGTGACATTTAAAGTTCTCTAAGACAAAAAAATATGGTCCAACTACGCAAATACAAAAAAAAAACTTCTTTAGAAATGTTAAAGATTTATTCATCAGACATCACGTGAAATTTCAATTTTATCAATTTATATGTGTGATCTACTGACAGATTTCCAGTAGTTCTAGACCAATGCATGGTAGCAAACGATAGCTATGACTCTAATGAGAACAGCACAAGAGTTGTCGAGACTGCAGTCACTGGGTACTCATTAAGGAATTTTAAAATCACGAACTACGTGAAATTTCAAGTTTTACAATTGCAATGAGATAATATCCTATCCTAACAAGAATAACAAAACTCAGTAAAATACGTAATTAATTAACGTCTAACTTAAAGTTACCTACAACTCTGTGTGGTATAAGTGACGACTCGTAAGACACTGTTTGAGTGAGATGGCGTTTGGGTCCATCAAGCGAGTCCAAAGTAATGCCTTAGCGCCACAGATTTACACCGCAGGTGGGCCCAACGGCCTTTATAAATATATTGAATTACTACTAAATGTGTGATATTTTATAAAACAGAACCGGTAAAGTTGTCTAACTACCAATTTAACAAAAATATTTAGTACATTCTATGCGACAAATATGACCCAATTGTCATTCAAGCAATTCAAGATAAGCGACAGTAGTCGATCAAAGTCATATCAGGTAAAAAAGGATAAGCGACAATGGTTTCATAGTATCAAAGCAGGTAAATTTGAATAAACGCCAATAGTTAAGATACGACAATCAGGTAATTTAATCTATGTTTTTTTTTTTAATAGAATCTTATATCGATTCTGTTTTATAATGTGGAAATACCACATTTTTATTTTTTGGCTAATGCGCATAAGCATTTTAAACACACATGAGACAGAGGGCGCTCCAGTTGCGTAGAATTATGGAATCAAAGATTTGGTGTGATTGACGTAACGATATGATAGCTCAATTGGTAGAGCACTACGCTGGAAACTTAGGGTCGCAGGTGCGAGTCCTGCTTACATTGCAGTGGATCACATTCAATTTTTCTTTCATAATTTACCTTTATGTTAATTTTATCATAAAGACATAGGTAAAATGCCTCAAACGACATTAAAATATATTTTACGATCAGGTAAAAACCGTTAACCAACAAGTGCAAGGTTAGTTGCAATAAAGAAAAATTATCCAAGTTGTTTGATCTGTTTTGACAAATAAGTGAAAAAGCTCTAAGATTCATTGTTATACAAAAAACGTTTTATGTAATCTCCATTTTGCTAAAAAAAACCTCAAAAATCAAGTCGTTTAGTAGAGAAAAAAATGTAGAGATTCTCTAAATCACCGACGGGATAAGCGACACAAAAGTCGTCAGACAGATACGAGACCCAACCCATTCGATGCAGATAAATCTGCCGATTCCAACAGAGTGTATAACTTAATATCCCCAAAAATGTCGCTTAGATAATTTCTCCTTTCCAGCGTCGGTATATTTTGACACTCAAGTAAATTAAAATTTACAGGGTATCCATTGACCATTAACATTGAAATTTGGCAAAAAATATCGCCTAGTAAAATATCGTCAATATCAACAAGTATAGGAAAAAATCTGAGAACATTACTAATGTAATTCGGTTTAAAGATCTTTATTTCTCATAAGAATTACAATTATTCACTTACATGAGAAAGAAACAAATGGTTACTATAATTATTAACAATAAACTAGTGAGCGAATATACAAAGTAAATATTTGAACTTATTTGTAATTAAGTCATAAACAACTATAACTGTTTATAAGTAAAGGACGTAAATCCGTTTTCCAACGGTAAAGTTGAGTTCGTCGCTCTATTATTTATAGTTTATCTTTTCATTAAAGCAGCATGACCCGGGGGATAAAGCTGTGCCTCCACTACTATGCTAAAATATCGGTTCATCCGCTGGGTCACGATATGATTTATTTATTAAAAACGGTATTTTTTATTTTTGCAGGATTTTACACGTATAATCAAGAATCTTGTCGGCATTTTAACTATTTTTGGTAGGTTACCTACACATACAAAAGAAACTAAAAAGTATTTTTCGATTCGAGACTTCCAAATGGCCAATTTCATTTATTTTTTTGGAAAATAGCTTTAACGCATTTTATTTTTAATATTCTACTGTAGTGGGTAAATAGATATTTAGTAATCCGCAATAATTATATCATTGTTTAAATGATTTATTTTACTTCGAGATTCTTCAATGCCTTTAAAAAGGTTATAAGGTTTGTTGATCTTCAACTCTCGCTCGGACTATGCGAGTTTATGAAGCTGCTTGGACGCCACTCAACGAGATTATGAACGAAGTGTTGTTCCGGGGGCGCACGGTCGGCGGGGGGAATAACGTTAGGCTCCGCCTAGATCCTCAAAGACGTTGGGATTAGGAGTCGCCTTAAGGAAGCTCAGAGTCACTTAGCGAGCTATGGAAAGAGCTATTCTCGGGATTTTTCCACGAGATTGAATCAGAAAGGAGGAGATTCGTAGACGAACCAAGGTCATCGGCATAGCAAACCGGGTAAGCAAGCTAAAGTGGCAATGGGCGGGGCACGTAGCTCGAATGACCGATGGCTGTTGGAGCAGAAAGGTTCTCGAGTGGAGACCACGTACCGGCAAGCGCAGTGTAGGACGGCCTCCCGACCTGGTTAGAGTTGTGGGGACTCGCTGGATGCGAGTCGCTGCTATCCGGCCCATGTGGAAGTCTATCGAGGAGGCCTGTATCCAGCAGTGGACGTCCCATGGCTGAATTGATGATGATGATTTCCGATGTAATGCCGTAATACCAACCATTATCATGCCAATAATATGTCCGTTATATGTATAACCGATGAAATCAAATGGCTATAAGTCTATGTCAATCAAATTAGGCCTCAGGTACTTGAACGTCCTCGTGTTCTCGGTGTCGTCACGCTCGTTATGGTCCAATCTTTAAATGAATAAATGAGATATATTGTAGGAGAAGCCTGACAATTCACGAGGTGACGATGTTTACATAATAATAGACTGGTACAGAATTACTGAATATACGAAATATACCTAGTTCACTGACCTCGGTTATTAGGTAGAATAGAAGTACTGTTTATGTAGGCGGCTGGAATCGTCCGCACAGGTACCCGAGGCCCGCTGACGATGAATCCTTGAGCTATAGGTACTGAAGCTGAGTTGATGCATGAGGGTTCTGAACTGAGGAATTACTCTTCTACGCTGATGGTCTGAGGAGTCTGAGCTGAGCCACAACGCTTCTTAATGATGATCTGAGAGGCCTGAACCGAGCCATAACGCTTCTTACTGATTATCTGAGATGTCTGAGCTGAGCTGAGACATAACACTTCTTACTGATGATCTGAGACATAACGCTTCTTACTGATGATCTGAGACATAACGCTTCTTACTGCTGATCTGAATCATAACGCTTCTTACTGATGATCTGAGACATAACGCTTCTTACTGCTGATCTGAATCATAACGCTTCTTACTGCTGATCTGAGACATAACGCTTCTTACTGATGATCTGAAATATCTGAGCTGAAACATAACTGAGAAATAACGCTTCCGTGTTGACGGTCTGAGAAGTCTGCTGAGGCCTGAGCAGGCTCGCCTACCACTCGCGGTAGCAATTCCCTTTCCTATTCTATCAAACAAGTTACTAACTGATCTGTGTAAATGACCCTGATCTCCCGGTCAGTGTTAGCTATCAACTTCATGACATAATTGTTGGTATTACAATAACTAATTCATTAATCACTAGCAGCGTCCTTCCAACTCGTTTCGTTCCCTCTCAAAAACTGCCCGTCATATTTTCGTTGTCATGGTAACGTCACTCACGTAGATGCTAGCGCCCTCTCTGCGAGAAGCGCTGACATTTAAATGTACCTACATTCGCGATAGTTCGCGACACTCGGTATCCATAAGTTGCTTAAGAAGTCTTTGCTCGCGGGACAAAGTTAAACTAACGCTACGGACCCTCTGGTATTTAACGCAATTAGGGAACTATCTGTTCTGATCGTTGACCGCTAAGTTGCTATTGAAGATAATTATAGTTTTAAATTGAAGGAAATAGATGTTGCGAATAAGAGGAAAACGTACAAGAGTGATGTTTATTTCATTAGAAGAAGCAGCACCCCTCATCAGATTGAGGTGTATGGAAGGGAACGCTTTAACAAAATATTGTCGCACTGTTTCTATGAGCCCGATAGAATAAATTGGACGCCCAGAGGCAAATTTGCGACAGACAGGTGATCACTGATAGGGTTACATAGCGGATATGTGTAATATGTACCATCTTGTAATATTCCTATGAAGGCAATAAATAAACTGGTAACTGATAAAGGTAAAGAGATTGCGAACAAAAAGAAAAACATAAATAATGAATATTTATCATATGAAGAAACAGGACCAATTCCACGTTTGACACTGATAGTCCAGTAACTGTGAGTGTCCTCTAACTCGCTACACTGGAGGCCCTGCCGAAGACCTGATCAACTTCAACGATGATGCCATCAAATGGCTAATGAATCTCAAACTTAATATATAACTTGTATTCGACGTATAACCCTGCCATACGATTAAATAAATAAAGTGCAGTAACTCACCACTATAAGCAAACTGAGTATAACTACAGTTTTAAACACCTCTGTTGCTACGTACAAAACGTCGTACAAAGATACAAACACACAAATCTAGCAGAAATAAAGAGTACGCAGAATAGGAAACTAGCACGAAAAAACCAACATTGTTACACTTGCAAAACCCGCAACAATCGATGGTTGGTTTCGTGGGAGACTCGTTCAGGAAACGTTCTATGGTTCCTGCATTGTTTTAGAGCTGTGGTTGCATCAATTAGCTTCCTTATGTGCTTGGATCACACAGGCTGGGCTATTTTGTGTGTTGATTGACCTACAGATATGGATTTATGACCCGTCGGCAGAAATTACTTAAAATAATAAAAATATAACCCGGTTTTTCTTGTCCCACAGCCAGGTAAGTATAAAAAGTTTAACCATTCTGATGTCACTGTTGATATGTAGTACTATTAAGTCTTCTGTGCTGTTGATTGTGTTGATTTTGAGCACTCTATAATTATGTTTTATTGTTGCTTTTAATGAAATGTAGATAGGCGCCCAAATATGGAATAAATAGGGGGTTTGTGCTCCTCACTACTGAAGCCGAATAATAGCCGAATGATCTATTCATATTTTGACACATGAAAATGTTATATTTTACTTTGACTCAGTTTGCCGCAATTACACTGATATCCAAACTTTAAATACGCAACTACGTACAACTTTCAAGTAGTATACATTTAGAGGCTGTGCAAAACGAGTGCTATGCTGACAAAACTGTCACTATTTGTCAGTTTTTTTAGGATAAAAAAATTACCTGTCGAGCTGCCATTCTCGGCTTAATAATAATAAAATTACCTGTATATTTATATTTATGTAAATATATTTTACGGATGCCAAACCTGGGCCATAACTAAAGAAATAATTGATAAAATACAAAAATTCCAAAGGGCTATCGAGAGAAGTTTACTAGGAGTAAAAATAAAAGACAGATTAAAAAACATAGAAATCCGTAAAAAAACTAAGATTTTAGATGCAGCGGAAATGGTATGCCGTCTAAAGTGGCGCTGGGCCGGTCACACAGCAAGAACCAATGATGGTAGGTGGAGCGAGAAAGTACTGCACTGGTACCCGCGCGAAGCACGCAGACCGCGAGGGCGGCCGCGCCGCCGCTGGCTCGACGACCTCACCCAGCAGGCTGGCGTCGCGTGGACGCGACTGGCTGCCGATAGAGAGGTGTGGAACGAGATGGAGGAGGCCTTTGTCCAAAAATGGACAGACCCAAAGAACTTTAAAAAGTGATTTTAATTTATTCTGTGATTTTAATGATTTTATTTTAATTTATTAAATTTGTAATTGTAATGATGGTTTCCTATATTTTAATGAATTGATTATTTATATTTTTACTTTATTTAATTAACTAATGACATGTTACTTTTATTATTTAATACCTAATTATACAACTGAATAACATCGGCATGTACAATATTTTAATATACTATTTAATAATTTAATTTAATGAACTAGTAGATGTTAATAATTTGAAATGTATTAAAGTGTAGAGCATGATTAGTAATATTTCAGAATTTTAAATTATTACTTAAGTGATATGAATGTATAATTTGGTTGCTTTATAGTGTTAAGTAACTTTGTAATTTATTAAGTCAATTTGTATTTTTTGCCGAAAAGTCATTACTTTTAGATTCTAGGAACCACCTTCTGTTTCTATACATTCTCTGTTTTGGGTTAATAAATGGCTTTATTATTATTATTATTATTATTAAATATATTTTGAATGAATGCACTTACTAGTTTTGTGTCGGAGACTTACTTAAGGGGAATATTAAATACGTAATAATTTAAAATTAAATACAACATACCCGACATAGCGGATACACGTTTCAATAGTGAGGCTTTTAGCTTTTTCCCGTTGACAAAATTCAATAAGATTAAATCCCATCAAAAACATAAATGTAAAATGAGAGCCAAGTTCAATATCGCGTGCACTTCGCCGACAAAAGAATTGAGATCTGCAAGAGCGCCAAGTTCTTTGCCCTAAAATTTTTAGATACAAGGACATGCTACATACTCAATGCATTTATTTTACTTGGGGAGTAATTCAATATCAAGATTTGACTTGGCTAGTTTTCACAAAATAACTAAATTTTATAAAAGTAACATAGTCATAGTCATAGTTCATTATCAAGCTAACAGTATAAGTAACAAGACGTAAACTAACTTGCGTACTTACCTTTACGAAAATAGGTTAATGATTTGATTGATTTTGATTTATAATATAAATTTATATTTTAAAACTAGCCAAGTCACGTCTTGATATTGAATTACACCCCAAGTAAAATAAATGCATTGAGTATGTAGCATGTCCTTGTATCTAAAAATTTTAGGGCAAAGAACTTGGCGCTCTTGCAGATCTCAATTCTTTTGTCGGCGAAGTGCACGCGATATTGAACTTGGCTCTCATTTTACATTTATGTTTTTGATGGGATATCATTACTTTTTGTACAGAAATTATTATGATGTGTAAATTACTTAATTATTATTTGTTAATTAGCTCTGTGTGCTAATCTAGTACATCTTTTGAAAGTTTTGAACAAACAAAGAATTTACCAAAACGGTTAGTACGTATTGGATTTTTTGTGCATGTATGTGTAAGTGTGTGCGTGTGAGTGTATATGCTATTCTAGTATATCTTTCAAACAAAAAAAAAAATTTCCAAATCGGTTTATAAATGACAGAGTTCTGAGGCAACAACCATCAATAATAATAATAATAAAAAAACATAAAAAAATCACTGTTTTAGATTTTTATATGTATACACACACAATCACTAAGCTGGATGCCAAATTTCACCTTTCTAGGTCACCTGGAAGTGGGTTAGGTTTTTGATTACTAGTCAGTCAGTCAGTCAGTCAGTCAGTCAGTCAGTCAGTGCTAAAAATACCGTTTTTTGGACTTTAATATCTCAATAACTATTTAACCTATATTAATGAAATTTGGGGTTCTACTTGTTCTAAAGGATCTTAATACATAAGCCAAATTTCATTTTTTTATGTTAAATAGATTTGGAGTTATTGGGGGGTCAAAAGTGGCTCCAAACGGTTCGTGTAATATAACACACGGCTGCTGCTCGCCAGTTCCTGCGGTGAACTTGGCTGGACACGCTGCCGCGTGTCTAGATATAATTTCCTTTGTGGAACTATATACGGCTTTACCCCGTTTCAACATTATGTATAAACCTTGCGATTTATGTACGCAAAAATACGAAATGAAATGACATATTAAACGACAGAAGTTTTCATATATATATATACTAGCTGTGCCCCGCGGTGTTACCCGCTCATCCCACGGGAACACTACATTTATTCGGGATGAAAAGTATCCTATGTCCTTCCCCGGGACTGAAACTATCTATGTTCCAAATTTCATCTAAATCGGTTCAGCGGTTTAAGCGTGAAGAGGTAACAGACAGACAGACAGACACACTTTCGAATTTATAATTTTATATAGTAATATAGTATATAGTATAGTATAGTATATAGTATAGTATATATGAATGAATGAATGAATGAATGAATGAAGCGTTTATTCACTGGAACATACGGTTACATGAAGATCTTACAATAAATATTTCCCATGATATGTTCAACCCAGTACAGGTATGTGAAAATTTATGAGGGATTTATCAGGACATTATGTTCGTTGATTACAATTTAAAATTAGCTAATAAAATTTACTACTTACTAATAATTTATACAAAGTCAATATAAAAATTAATTAAATTGCATGCGAATAATTTATACCATGTCAATTCTTAGAAACTAGTTTAAAATATTAAGTGAAATCAGAATTGTGATATAAATAAAATAATAATTAAAATGAAATAAAAATTGTTATGTATGTACCTAAGATCTATTTAAATTCATGCGTCAAAAAATCCTTTACAGTGTAAAAACACTTGCCACTCAATAATTTATATAAGTTCGTTTTAAACTCACTGAGCGACAAGGCTCTCAATGCAGCTGGTATTTTGTTAAATATTTGTACACACATGTTGTTTGCACTCTTTCTCCTAAGTGCTAACTTGTTACTGTCAGGTATTTCCAATCTAAATTGTCTTTGTGATCTAGTTCTTTCCTTGTCTGTAAAAGTGAACAGTTCTGTATGGAGCTTAACAAAAACAGCTATTTCGTAGATATAGAGACAGGGTAACGACAGTTAGTTGAGCTTTATAAATAGAGATTTTCAGTGTTCCCTTCTATCTGCTCCACAAATAGTTCTAATGCATTTTTTTTGTACTATAAAGGCACGTTCCGCGTTCACTGAGTTTCCCCACATTATTATACCGTATCTCAGAATAGACATTACATAACCGTGGTAAGTTAGTAAGGCAGTTTTGAAAGACACGGTTTGCTTCAGGCGCCAGAGTGCATAAACGAATTTATTGAGCTTGTTACAGACTGTTTCTACATGTTCTTTCCAGTTACAATGTGTGTCCAGTGTCATACCGAGAAATACAGTGCTATTTACTTCTTCTATGTTGTCTAATCCATGTTTGACTTTAATATGATAGATTTTGGATTTATGAGTTCTAAAGAGCATTAATTTAGTTTTATTTGGATTCACTTTCAGGTTATTACATTCAAGCCAATCTGTAACGTCTCTTAGGGCTGAATTCATCTCATTTTCAAAGTTATCTATGTCTGTTCCTTTAATTATTAATGTGGTGTCGTCGGCAAATAAAATGCATTCATGTTTGGTTGAGTCAGGTAAATCATTAATATAAATAAGGAAGAGAAGGTGTCCTAAGATACTTCCTTGAGGAACTCCATATTTATTTACTTTATAACATGAATTGAACACTGAAAGATGATTATTGATGATCCTATTTATTTCTGTACATTGTTCTCTATTTTTTAAGTAGCTTTCTATACAAGAATGAGCTAGTCCGCGTACTCCATATTTGTATATTTTGTCCAGAAGGCGTTTATGGCAAACAGTGTCAAATGCTTTGGACATATCGAGAAATATTACACCTACAGGAATACCTTTGTCAATACATTCTGTTACTTGATTATTTAGTTTATAACAAGCTAACGTCGTAGACTTATTTTTCCTGAAGCCGTTTTGCTCAGGTTTTAGAACGTCATTTATAGACAAAAATATATCTAGCCTCTTATGGAACGCTTTTTCGAACACTTTTGATAGGACAGGAATCAATGTAATTGGCCTATAGTTGTCTGCCTTGTTTCTTTCACCTTTTTTAAATATAGGCTTGACAATTGACTTTTTTAATGCGGTAGGAAATGTACCGTTTTCGAAGGATATATTAATTAAGTGCGATAAATGAATAGACATTGGAATTGCAATTGTTTTGAGTAATTTTGTGGGTAGTTTGTCATAGCCAGTTGCTCGAGTATTTTTTAGAGAAAGTATTATTTTATAAATTTCTTCCGGAACAGTCGGCGATAAGAAAATTGATTTTTGTAGGGTACTCGGACCGTCGGGAATCTTAGAAAGCTTACTATTGACTGGTTTATCGCTATTTATACTAATAAAATAGTTGTTAAACTCTTCAGCAATGTCCTGTGGTAAATATAATTCCTTTCCGGATTTATTGGTTAGTCTATCAATTTTTCTCGGTGTTGATTGGTTAAAACTCTTTTTTACAACCGCCCAGGCTGCTTGGCATTTGTTTTGAGAGTTTTTTATATATTTGGTATTGCAATTCTTTTGTGACTGTGCTATACATTTTTTTAGAATTCGTGAGTATATAGTGAATTTGTCCTTATCTGATTTTTGGTTTCCTCTGTGATACTTATAATATAACTTCCTTTTGACACTGCAGCATCGTTTTAAATATTTCCGTAGCCATTGACTTTTTTTTTTCTTTTGTCGTTACTTTAACTTTAATTAGTGGAAAACAGAGATCATGAAATAGTGTTAAGTGATCGTGGAACAGTTGAAATGATGTATCTACTGACTCCTCGTCGTATATTTCACTAAAGGACAGACTGTAGTACAGTCTTTAAATTTTGTAATATTTTCATCACAGTAGTCTCTTTTTGTAATGTACCAATCCGATTTCGGAGTTAGCATTTTACATCGAAATGTTATCGTTTGGGCAGTGTCATGGTCGGATAAACCAAGTAGTATATAGTATGGATATATATATATAAGATAGGTTTCAAAGATTCGATTGCCATGTCAAATTCATGATATTAGTTCTCGTTTCTGCCACGATTTCTCTTTCCGCACAGATTTTATCATCATAATAACAATTTCATTAGTGACTTAAATATAAAACGCGTGAAACATAGTGTCTGGTTCTGGCAACTCGAATCTGCATTTCCGAGATTACTTTGTAAAAGTTTAACTTAGTTTCTAAGAAAATACTTGTATAGAAAGAAACCAAGTAAAACTACACAGTAGTTACTCGTGGTCGTGGACATGTTATTTGAATTTGTTATCAGAACTACCTCTCGGACATATTGGTTAAATAAGTTGTAAGACTTGTAAGTAAATTCAATTAAGGCATCAATTTACAAATTTATAAATTATTTACTTACTGACTGACCAGCGTTCACCCGATACATTTTTCAACGCCGGGCAAAAATTCAGCATTTACTCATTCAGACGCTGTGATGAGGCGAAATACGTGTCGTGGATTATACTGATTGAGCACGATTTGTTGTATTTACTTGCATGTTTCTATGTGGATACTGCATAAAGATATATATTTCCAGAGATGTTATTGACCGAGCGAGTGAAGCCCAGCTTGGCTAAAAAATCTTTCGTACGGAATCGAATCGATCTGGACTGGACATCCAAATATCCGGAATGTTTGGATGGTCGGATGTCTAGATTTCCGGCTGATCTCGACTACAAGCCGCATTCTTTAACCGATTGTCGTGGTTTTTTTAGCAGATTCTATAATTATATAGAATTTTTTGTCGAGTAATTTTTCGAAATATATAAAAAATTGCGGCGATATGGGGGTTGAAAATGTAGAAAAGTCATATTTCAGCCATTTCAAAATATGGCGAGGTCTGCAAGCTCACAAAGCCACGTAGGTATACCACACTAATATTTCAAAGACGAAAATTTGTAAGTATTTTTGTTACTTTTTCACGCTCAAACGGCTGGACCAATTTAGTTAAATTTTGGTATAAAGGTAATAGCTAACACCATGGATTAACACACAGGCAACTTTTTATCCCAAAGAAATGTAGTGTTCCTGTGGGATGAGCTGATAACATCACGCGATGCAGTTAGTAAGTTTATTTTTTTGTACAGTGTCAACCGATCGGATCGGACATTGGCAAGTAATTTTTAAATTCAGTGCTCATCGTCAATGCAAAACGTGCTTATCACCACTTCCGAAATGGTTTGTAAATTTGCATAGTTATTTTTTTCGAAAGAGTCAGCAATATTCTTTGGGGAAACTCTTAATTACACGTTTTTTCGCACATAGGGAAAATGAGTCAGCACATTAAGGAACCTTTTTCCAAGACCTTTTGGTTTTATGCGGCATGAATTGTGCTAAAACACATTACTCTCGCATTGGGCAATTTGTTAGACACGTTCGTGTAATTTGTGTTCTTGGCTTTATTTTATGAAAACAAATGTAGGTACGCTTGAGTCCTTTTTTTATTGATTGATTGATGTAATTATTTTTGTTTTGTAATCATTTAAGGTACGCTAAATCACTATCCTTTTTCTTTTAATGGAACTAAAAGATCAATGAAATGAAATAAATCCGGTATCTGCTGTGTTGTACTTTTCATGCTTATTTTTTGTATATACCTACCTACATATTATGTATGTTTCTATTTGCTTGTGTATACCTAAATATATTTATTTATATATCTGTACATCTTTGTTATTTTTTCATATGCGATTAAATTCATGTAATTGTTTTTTTTTCTCACTTACCTACTCATTTTGTTATTCTTTAGCGATGAGACCGCCTATTTTCTACCATTGTTAAATTAAGGTTTTCTAAAGTAATATTTTTCTTGTCGGTGTGCAATACACTACCTATTTGTATTGTATTGTATTGCACCCCTACTCTTCAGTTCGAGCGTCAATCGTGCCTCATATAATAATAATAATAAAAATCTTAATATTTGTATGGAATCTTTTTATCGATTCTATATTTTTTTTGTGGTAATACCACATTTTTATTAGTAGATCGCATTCAATTTTTCTTTCTTAATTTACCTTTGTGTCATTATTTATAAAAATAAAATCTTTATTTGACTTTTGTTTACAAGTGTGTTTAGAACAGAGTTCTGCAAAACTGTTTGCACAGTTTGTCTGCAGTCATGTAAATGTGCCTCATGTTTACTCATAATTACTACAATCGAAGCGGGGGACCCCGCTTCGATTGTAGTAATCGCATTCAATTTTTCTTTCTTAATTTACCTTTGTGTCATTATTTATAAAAATAAAATCTTTATTTGACTTTTGTTTACAAGTGTGTTTAGAACAGAGTTCTGCAAAACTGTTTGCACAGTTTGTCTGCAGTCATGTAAATGTGCCTCATGTTTACTCATAATTTTGACAACTCCTTGGACTAGAAAATACAGTAAAACACTTTTAAGTGTCGCCTTGGCAAATTGTACTTAACATACGAGTATAGACGGCAAAAATCATTTGGCCAAGGTTTCGCTCTGAAACTAAGACATGATGTATCTAGAAACGTACGTATTTAGAAACTGTATGACATGAATTTGTCTATCATTTCGTTTTTACACAAAAATCATTCTTTGCATATTTTAAAGGTAAACAGCTGTGTCACTCTCATAAATGTAAGAAAAAGATAATTTACAAAGTGTCTGTGAAAGTTTTAATTACTTCTAATGTGAACATCGCAAATAATAATTTAAATTAAGCGTTTTACTTTTTTATAGTACGATAATTGTTAATAAAACTTATTTACATAAGCAATCAATTATGACAGAAATATAAATAGTCTTGCGTAACACAACTTTAGGAAGTATTGCCCCGTTAACTTTATTGCCATTTTCTCGTAATTTTGAAGGAAACGAGTAATTCTTGATATCCTACACTAAAACCGTTCTGAATTGATCAATTCAGGCGTTACTTTGCGGAACTCTTTATTAAATTATCCTAATTATATAAACGGTTAAATTAGCTTAGTTATTGCAATTTATATTATCTAGGAGCACGGGTTAGGGTTAGGGTTTGCGATGTCCGTACAAGGCAGGAAAAAAAAAACTTTTTGTTTTCTTTTTTTAAGCTACAGATAAATCTGTATTGTTTTTTCTAGGAATGAGGGGACTTAATCCAACCTTTAAACAAAAATTCAAGTTTTTTTTATTTCGTCCATTCCTTAATACGATATTTTAAATTTAGCAATATTTCGGCTTCAGTTCTTGGTTTCGGTTGCATTATTGCGGGTTGATTAGTGATATTTACACAATGACGCTCCTGCCTGTTTACCACAACTATGCTTCGCGACTCTTGCCGCGCGACATACTATCACCCGTCATTTTCTCACAGTAATGTACAGAAAGAGACAGCTAGTATATCTTGCGCGAAAAAGAGTCGCGTGTCACAGATGTGCTAGCGGTGAAGTAATTTTTACTTTAGCGATATCAATCGAGTAGAGTCGAAAATCAACTACGCCCTTCGAAATAAAGGACAATATCACGATGATAAAGAAATTGACAAAGGAAATATGGACGAGTTCTAGGATGTCAATTTCGAACGTCGAATTTACTTCCAGTAATTCAAAACTGTAGTTACTTTGCATTATTTAATTTAATTATGATCAATACCTTTACCATGAGTTAAACTGTATTTCCCAAGAATTATCCCCTGACTCCTAAGTCTCCTAACCATTAATCCAAGGTCATTTTAAAGTAAAGCCAGGCTTAGAAATAAACCCCCACGTGGCACCAGGCAGGGTTGTTTAAATATTCTGGCCACTACGTAAACGATATGTATGGAGAATAGCAGCGCCCTGGCGGTTACTTTGTAGAACTACAATTTTCTATACAAATTGTTTACGCAGTCGGTAGCGAGGACGGTCAATGTAAACTCTTGGTAAGAGTACTGTTGATGTTTGAAAAGAGAACGGTGGAAATAAATCAACGACACTTGAAGAAAGTCTACACTCTACATTATAAAGTATAATTGATGCGTATTTGTCTTTTTGGGACCCCTGTGGCGATGGAATCTTGTTTTCTCCATATCTTTGTTCACTTTGCAATTACTTATCTACTTGACATATTAAATGCATGAATTAAATTAATTGTTTCGTTTTATTATTGCACTTTACTCGTAATAATTATTGTATTATGAGAGCATGACGTTTCCCAGAAGTGTGTGCATTCTATTTGTCTCGATAATAACGTTGTAAGTATGTGCACCCAAAATGTAATTATTTTAATTCGTATTGGTTTATTTTTTACAAAATGAGGACGTCTAGTAAACGTCTATTAAAGTTTTCATATTTTGTGTTTTTCAATACAATAATTTCAGATTATTAATAATTATAATATTAGAACAGAATAATCCCACAATTAAATTGGTAACAAAATAGGAAAAAAATAATTTAACTTTAATAAATGTCGCGTAATTTTTTAGCAATGATCTTGTAATGATCCAAAACCCTCGTTGTGCGCATTTGGCCGGTTTTTATTTGTAAAACTGTTTTTTATCAAATAACATATGTAACTATTAAACTGCAGATTTTTAATCACTTAAAAATGAACCGATCCGATAAGGTTAGTCAGATTATTAACAACGCGTCGGTTGAGCGACCTGCACCCTCACCACGAGTTTACAGTGACCGTACTCGCTATAGCGACTGCGTAAACTATTTATATGGAGAATTGTAGTTTAGCAAAGTAACCGGTACGGGCGCTGTAAATAATAAAAAAAAAAATTAAAAAAAAAAAACATTTATGTCGAGCAACATAGACTCATATAAGTACAGTAAGGATAAAATGTCAGTATAAGATTATTGAGAATTACAATTTTGATCAGAATTAAAAAAAAAAAAAAAAAAAAAAAAAAAACTATTCTCCATACCAATCATTTAACGCATTCACAAGCTACGGTCACCTTAACTTACGGTAAGGGTACTGCGCGTGGGAATTTTTAAACACCCCCGCCGAGCCACGTGGACGTTTTATCTCCAATAAGCCTGGATTTATTTTAAAATGACATTGTTATTTAATGGTTAGGAATTAAGGGATAATTCTTAGGAAATAGAATTTCTTCATTGGCGTCGATATTTTTTTACATTTTTGAAAACTGTTCATCTAAATTAGGTACGGTTTTGGTTTCATGAAACAACGATAAGCCAATAAAATAATTAAAAACGAACGTATGTAAAGGAGTGTAGGCTTAAGTACTTACTTATTTAACCTTTCTAATGTCATCTACTTTAGCGATGGGTGTACACTTTGAATGTCAACTTGTGAATGTAGCTATCTGAGCGACTCGTATATATCGGACATATTATGAACATTGGACACATGGCCATATATCAATTTCAATTGGGTTAACATTATACAAATTAATATTAAAAAATAACTCAACACTTTTCTTGCTGGCTTTGAATTTAATGGTAATTTTTCATTTCTAACTTCCTGTATTTTATCTTGATATGAAATCAATATGACCCAGAATATTCACCATCAAATTGTTATGTAAACCTGTCATAACGTGTGGCAATTACACCCATAATTACGACCGGTCGGAAAGATTAGCAAACAAATTAAAATTTCGATTTGTTTGTATCGCAATCACTAATGATCGCTACCAGTATAGTTGTTATGAAATTTGATTACCTGCATCCAGGTATCATTTCCTAAACCAGATTTGGCCAATCAATGACCCGAAGAATTGATGGTTTACATTGTTTTATCAAAAGACGCTTCATTCATCGACATTTCATTTTCATGTAATGGTTGGCGCAGTGGGTTCGAATCCCAGTAAAGGCAAATATTTGTGTGATGAACTGAATATTTGTGCCTGGGTTATGGATGTTATTTGTATTTAGGTATTTATTTATCTATATAAGTAAGTTTATCGTTGTCAAGTGTCCATAACACAAGCCTACTCTTAAGTAGAGCTTACTGTGGGACTAGATCGATTGATGTGAGGTTTTCCGATTCATATTCGATATATATAATTTATTATTCCATCGAAAACATGTTTTTTGAAACCAAACAAACACAACTTAACATGTTCATGGACATAAGACCATTTTGAAAATTGCTTGCTGTGGCACATCCAAAACTCATACAAACAAGTTGTACTCAATAAACGGCACAAGGCAGTTGCCTATGTATAAAACTATGAGAAATGTTCGGCTGTAGTTGGAGACGTCGGAGTGGAAGTTTTGCGGAAGTAAAAGTCGCCGCCCATAGACGTGGTCGTAATTTACGTCTCTCGACGTATTGTTCTGAAAGCTCACTCGATAAAGCTTTACGGTATCCGATTTAGGAATATATTGGCTTTATCTCGGCATATGGTGTATTTTTAATATATGTATGTCCATAAAATAAGACAGCAAGTTTCCTAACCTGTGGTCCATGTACCCTTGGGGGTCGCAGGGCGGACACAGATAGCATAAAATATAATCACGTCATAATAAAGTATAATACAAATCGCAGTAAGTTGGCGTTAGGGATCCGCACTATAAAAAGGGTGTGAAACCCTGCAAAAAGGTATCATATCAGGCATTATCACATTCCCTTGCCCTTATCCCATTTATTTGTAATCGGCGCAGCATGTTTTCTTCCTGCATTCTTCCCTATTTACTCGTCTTGTTGTTTACTTCCTTCTTATTCATATAATCATCTTTCACACAATCCATACATCTTATATTTGATCCACTTCTATATCCGTCCAGCACATTCATGCTTAACGCTTTTCTGGGTAAGTACATGCCTTAAATTACCAGGCAATATTATATCCAGTATAATATAAGTACACAAAAATATAATGAAATAGTTGCCAATAATTATTAGACATAAATAAATAATATAAACATTTAAGAAAAATCTAACTTAAGTATAAGTATTATTTTATGTTTTTAGTCCGAAAAAAATAAAAACCCTCAAGAAAAACCTGTATTCGCGCCTGAGAGGCTACACTAAAGATCGTATAATGCACCTTGCCCTCGTGTCTAATTTGAATGAAAAATACGGTACTACGCTAACTTGGAATTCCGAACTTCAGAGTAACCCTTCAAAGCCCAAAAATAGACTACCTATTCAAAAAACACCTATAACATTTCAAGTAGACCTTTTTAACCCCGATTCGGAAAGGATTACTCACCGGACTCACCGGTACCGGTTGACGTCACGCGTACGTGGGGAAAGTTCCACATTCTTGCCCCGTCAACTGTCCTTACTCACACATACGACAGTCTCTGGCAAATTAGCGCCTAGTAAGGTATTGTCCTTCTTAATATACTTACAGAGAAAAGAGATGCAAAACGTTTTATGACGCGACTAAACTGGTCAGTGTCCCAATTTACTACTCACGCTCTTTTAAGGCTCCTTATCCGTTCAAAAATGTTATTTTTCTCTATGATCAAAAATTTTACTTAACATTATTACCAATGTTAGTATTTTAGTACTTAGAACAGGGCTATTTTGACTTATTAGTATGACGGAGGGTTAAGCGGGGTAGGTGGCGATTAGGTAGTTTTAAATTTGAAACCTACTGTTTGAATTTTACATTGATCATTTTAGTTTCAAAAACCACCCGAAATTGACAAAATTCACGCAGAAAACTGGTAATTTCAACTTACTTTCGAGTTTCGACTGAAAGAAGGAAATAGCTATGTTACTATCTAGAACACAAGGAAAAGTATTATTCACCAAAAAGTTGGTTGAATATATCAATATATTTGTCGTAATATGAAAAAATAATTTCTAAAGGAATAAGGCCTCTTAAGCAAGGACTTAGAGATGTTGTTGAACCTTTCGTCCGTATAGGTTTTGTATTTTTTATACCAACCTAATATAAAGTGTGTATTTCATGAAATGTATGAACTTACGAGTAATACTGTTAAAGTGGAGTGGAAATTTGTAAAAAATTGGGCAAGTGCTAGTCCTACTCGCGCATGAAGGGTTCCGTACCATAATCTATAACAAGTTTGTTGTATGAGAGACCCCCTTAACTATTTATTTTTAATATTTGTTGTTATAGCGGCAATAAAAATACATCATCTGTGAAAATTTCAACTGTCTATCTATCACCGTTCTTGAGATACAGCCTGGTGACAGACGGACGGATGGACAGCGAAGTCTCAGTAATAGGGTCCCGTTTTTACCCTTTGGGTACGGAACCCTAAAAAGGATTGTAGCATGAAGTTCACGGTTTACCCTTTTTTACAGACAGATGTTTCATCGAGTGTTTCATGTTTCATCAAAAAGCATTTTTCTCTGAAACCATAAAATGTTTTGGATTGTTATTGTAAAACATCTATAGGATGATATTTTCAGGATCTCTGAAAAAATTATGACTTCAGAGGAAATAATTGTCGAAGAAATTAAACATTTGATGAAACATTTATAAAAGATGGGCCACGTATAATTGGTTAATAGGTAGGTATATTTTTATGTACCTATATACCTACGTAGGTGTTTTTGCGACCTTAACACGCAAAATGACTAACCAGCTGATTGCTATTTTTGTAAGTTTGGTAGTTAGACAGTAGTTAACATTGATTTTTTTTTTCCGACTACAAATAAACAAAAAATAATAATATGTACCTAGGTATGAGATGTTCATAGCGTACCCTTTCACAACCCCCACTAGACGGAGCATGTAAGGCGACCCGCGCCCACCAACGATATGGTACGGTAGAACATTAAAGTATCAACACGACGGCCACCGTTTAGTTGCGTCCATGTTTATGAGGTCTCTCTACACCACTTAACACTACAATTTACCATGTTATTTATTTAATTTCTTTTTTCGTTGACGTACGCATGGATCATAAACAAGGACGCAACTAACCGGTGGCCGCCGTGTTGATACTTTAATGTTCTGCTGTACCATATCGTTGGTGCGCGCGGGTGCCTTACATGCTCCGTCTAGTGGGGGTTGTCTGTGCCATAAACAGACACCTACTATACAAAGTCTATAAAAAATTATAAAGGTAAGCCTATAAAGGTTCTAAAATTTATTAAAGATTAGTTAAGTTTCGTAGAAGGAAACCGATTAGAAAGAAACATCGATTTGTATGAAAAAATAGCAGTGATATTCCCTCTTAAGACTCACTTCAAACTTCTATCTTCTGATAATTCCCATGAAGGGGATTATTCAGATAATTTTTCTTCTACTTATCTAATTATGTAACAATATCAGTTCCTAGTACTCTTATGCAAAATTCTAGGGTTAAGTAATGATCTAAAAGCCTAAACAGTAACGCTGTGGGTGATGTTGACTGTCAAAAGGTGTTTTTT
Organism: Apotomis capreana; assembly: GCA_947623375.1. Taxonomy (NCBI): domain Eukaryota; kingdom Metazoa; phylum Arthropoda; class Insecta; order Lepidoptera; family Tortricidae; genus Apotomis; species Apotomis capreana. Next base: position 17,254,290 of record OX392505.1, on the reverse strand, counting down.
TCTTGCCTATTTTTTCTTTTTGCTTTTCCCAGCAAAAGTCTCGTGTTTGGAAAAATTGGTCTATAATTTTCCAACTCTATTTCATGACCTTAATGGGTCCAAAAGTGGTCGCAGACTTTTTAGCTGACTGTACTGAACCTATACAATTCGCCATTCATAAAATTTTAGAGCCCAAATTTTGAGCGGTGTATCAACATCAACCATATCAACTCTGATATACCTATAGCTATCAATTTTTGCTGTTCGAGCAGTAGGTATTAAGTGACATTGACACGGACCTAAATTATTATTAAGTAAGTAATAGGTATACAATACAATAATAATAAACATTCCAAACATTTTCTTTACTCAAACAAATGCACGACACTACCCAACCCACACAGACGCATACCTGTGTGCGTACCGTGTACCTGCGCAAGCGTCTCGAAGAAAGCCTCGCTCAGTGCTGACTTGGCCGTCGCTAGCGCAGGCGGCGATCATGTGACAGACCTCTGTGCAGTGTAGTGTTACTGTGCCCGTACGTTCACCCCAACCCCATAGTGTTACGGATTTTACGGACCTACACACAAAACGGTAAGAATTATAAAAAAAATACACATAAGTCAGTTAAAAGTGATGTGAAAGTTTTGTTCCTGATCACAGTTCGAAGAGTCAGTTGTTGACACACTTTTGGTTCAGGTGTGGTAGGCAGGTGGGCGCGCCTGTGTGTCAGTAATACGTGTTCAACCAAAATTCCAATCTCTCGGGGACCGCTTTCGTACCCAACTTTCTTCCGGCAAGATTTTTATGAACGATCTTAAGCGTACAACTCAAGCGGACACTAGTGGATGTTTAAGATCTTTGTCGTGTTAAGATAACTGAACATTTTGTTTGAGTAGTACGTATAAGGTGTGAGAACGACACCGGTTTAAATGTACGGACTTTTAGTTTACGGAAAAAACGCTATCGAGGCGAAGACATCAACGCGCTTTAATGGCGCTGGTTTCCTTATGAGTTAATTTTTTAAGTATTTAAGATGTTTTGCTAGCCTTGAGTATTGTCTTGAATAGATTAGCAATAAATAAAAATATATATTTAGTAATTGAAACCGAAAATATCGCTACTTACCTAATAAAAATACCACTGAGAGCAAAAAGTACCACTGAGGATAAACTCACAACTTTATCGCTTAACAGCTACTTTCCTACGGTAGGTAAAAAGCTTTTATGCTGCCTCTGAGGTGATTTGAGCTGCAATTCCGAGAAAAATAATATAAATCGTAAATTATTATCATCGGGCACAACTCCAGGCTGGAAAAGCAAACAAGGGCAACCGCCGTATTCAAAACATGAAACTTTGTCGCAACTTAAAGTCAACTTTACTTCCTATCCGGTAGTATGAAAACAAAATTAATTCTGTATAAACGGAATGGTAATTCAGCAGCCTGTAACTTTAGAAGTCGCCCAAATCACTTGCAGTTTAACTTTAACTTTCTTATGAACTGTATTTTGATCGCTTGAATTTTTAGGATCGTATCGGCTGGCATACATTAATTGGCATTAACGTATTGTTTGGCATAAAATCGTAAGCCATAATTCTGAAATTATTAACTTAACAAGAGTTTTGAGACTACAACTTGTTGGTATAGGTTAGGTTACTTTTATAACAATGCTTAAAAAATTCAGAGAAAAATAAAAATTATGTCTGCGAAAAATGATGCCAAATGACAATTTTATTATGACTGTAAATTTTATGCAACGCAATAGTTTCCTTTGGATTGGTTGATTAAAACCAGGAGGCATCCTTATTTCGCGAATACGGACCTGACAACCGTACTCATTATTCTTCAATCTCGTCCAGCGTGTAACAAAAACATCCGTCAAATCTAACGTTTCCTTACAGTTTTTGTGGAATCCGCCGTCGGGCAGGGAGCATCTCGTGATGAGGTTGGACCGGTTCTCCCCCTCCCCCTCCCGCATTATTACCAAGCTACTCACGCTTCGGTTGAGTGCACCCCTTTTATCTCCATTTATGTAAAATCTGCATTATCACACTGTTCTAGGAAATGCCAAAGACAGTGCCCCGGCGACGGTTATGAATGGTGTTTTCACTTTATGACAGTTAATGCAGTTACAGCTTAATTGTAGCCATAAAGGTACGTTTTAAGGAAAAGTTGGAAGTTGTAAAAAAAGTAAAGACAATGGAAAGTAGGCAGATAGTAACTGTGCGAAACGGCAATAGGAGATTATGTCTTATCTAAATTTAGAAAGAATTAGTGTAGATGGTTTTTTTCTGAAAGCTGAGAATGCAGTTATTATTACTTCTAGAACAAAATAATATTAGCTCATATAATAAATAATAATAATAATCATCCATTCAAATATAGCCAAGAAAATACAGTTACATTACAGCTCAGGCTCTCAGATTGCGATTCGGCTTTGGGTGAAATCTGAGAGGTTCTTATCTGGATTGCGTAAGAGCGAGCGAGACAGGTATAAAACACGAATCCAATTCTGACAACTCACGCACTGTACTATTTTTTTTATAGTCTCAAAATTCAACTTGCACACTTAATCAATGCGTAATAATCAATAGCTTCCGAATTTAATATAGTTTGGTTAGTGACATTGTATTTTTTTTAATAAATATCAGACAACCTCACTCAAATCGATCGAGTCCCAAATTAAGCTTAAGAATGCTTGTTTTATGGGTACTAGACGATATACATACTTGTATAGATAAATATATACTTTAATACATAGAACATCACACAAATATTTGCCCTTGCCGGGATTCGAACCCAGGACCGGCTCAATAGGTAGCTGTTCTACCACTTCGCCAACCGCGTCGTCAATCTCGTTTAATTACGGGAATTTGATCTAAATTACCTGTACAAGTGTCGGAATTACCAACAAGCAATCAAACACAAAAACGAAGATTATGTCGAATGTCCATGTAGCACCCCACCCCAGTAATGGTTGGTAACTCGGTCCTCGAAGTTGTTGACGAATACGTCTATCTGGGACAAACAATTCAGTTAGGCAGGTCCAATTTCGAGAAAGAGATCAATCGGCGGATTCAACTCGCATGGGCAGCGTTCGGGAAACTGCGAAGTGTCTTCTCGTCCAACATACCTCAGTGCTTGAAGACGAAAGTCTTCAACCAGTGCGTATTACCGGTGATGACCTACGGAGCCGAGACGTGGTCTCTAACTATGGGCCTTTTAAGGAAGCTCAGAGTCACTCAGCGAGCTATGGAAAGAGCTATGCTCGGGATTTGTCTACGAGATCGAATCAGAAATGACGAGATTCGTGGACGAACCAAGGTCGTCGACATAGCAAACCGGGTAAGCAAGCTGAAGTGGCAATGGGCGGGGCACATAGCTCGAAGGACCGATGGCCGTTGGGGCAGAAAAGTTCTCGAGTGGAGACCACGTACCGGCAAGCGCAGTGTAGGGCGACCACCCGCAAGGTGGTCGGACGACCTGGTTAGAGTTGCGGGCACTCGCTGGATGCGGGTCGCTGCTATCCGGCCCATGTGGAAATCTATTGAGGAGGCCTGTGTCCAGCAGTGGGCGTCCTATGGTTGAAATGATGATGATGATGATGAATCAAACACAACACCGCGAGCGATCATGATTGAACATCCAAATTTACCTAGTGACGAAAACCCCTTTATGTCCATAAGAGACACCCTTTGCAGCATGAATTCATTGGACAAATATGAAAGTTTGAACCGAAACACGATCGGATTGTATAAATCATTGACTCACTAAAATAAGGCCGTTTTAAACCGGATACCATATTCTTAGAACACTCACAAGACAGGTTGATTCTTATGAATATGTAATAAATGCATAAAATCTAGCTTGTGTTCGGTCGATTCCCAGTTGTTTAACCAAGGATTAGTAAATTCAAAATTTTATTTTGCAAATATGCTACTATTTAGCTCTTTTAATGATTAAAATGCCAGATTCTAAGTTACATAAAGAGAATGAGAGAATCGATTTGACGATCGATTATTTTATTTCAAAACGTAATTTAAAAAACCGTAGCTTATAATTTTAACATAATCAAATTAGTCCATTGAATGAGTCCCTCCAAGGGGGGTCTAGAGTGCGTGAGTTAGTAACGTAAGATGTTTCTTCGGAAACATGTCAAGAGTCCCTAGGTAATAAACATACTAAAACCCCGGGACACTAGAAGGAGCCCCGGAGTGGGGGGAGGGGGGGAAAGGGTCCATTTTTTCATTTTTCGCTTAAATCTCAAAAACGGTACATGTTAGAGAAAAACTTTCAAGGAAAAGTTGAAAGGCCATAAAATTATCTACAAGTTGTACCTAAATATTTTTTTTCTATTCGCAGCCGTTTTCGAGCTACATCCCATGAAAGGTGAAAAATTCGAAAACTACCCTTATATAATATTTTGACAATCGATTCCTCCTAAAGGCTTCCATGGAGGAATGTGTTTTTTTACTAATTATAGACCTAATTAAGAGCAATCTATCAGTACCGGTCACAAGTTGCACTTTTGAGCTTTTTGGAAGAAAAAAAATAAAAAGGTCAAGTTGCGTAACTACCCTAATATAATATTTTGACAATCAATTCCTCCTAAAGGCTTCCATGGAGGAATGTGTTTTTTTTACCAATTATAGACCTAATTAAGAGCAATCTATCAGTACCGGTCAAAAGTTGCACTTTTGAGCTTTTTGGAAGAAAAAAAATAAAAAGTTCAAGTATCGTAACTACCCTAATAAAATTCAATTCCCCGTAAACGCCTCCGTGGTGGAATCTGGTATTTTTATCAATGATAGACCTAATTATGAGCAATCTATCTATACTGGTCACAAGTTGCAGTTTTGAGTTTTTTTGGAAGAAGAAATAAAAAGATCAAGTTCAGTAACTCAAACTACCCTAATATAATATTTTGACAATCGATTCCTCCTAAAGGCTTCCATGGAGGAATGTGTTTACTTTACCAATTATAGACCTAATTAAGAGCAATCTATCAGTACCGGTCACAAGTTGCACATTTGAGTTTTTTGGAAGAAAGAAATATTTTTTGATCGATTGATGTGATAAACATGGGTATGTAGTATGGGGAAATTGTTTGAGCCAAAATCATTTTTTACTGCGTGTAACTCAGAAACGGTAGGATATAGGAAAAAATTATTCAGGTACAACTTGTAGATAATTTTATGGCCTTTCAACTTTTCCTTGAAAGTTTTTCTCTAACATGTACCGTTTTTGAGATTTAAGCGAAAAATGAAAAAATGGACCCTTTCCCCCACTCCGGGGCTCCTCCTAGTGTCCCGGGGTTTTAGTATGTTTATTACCTAGGGACTCTTGACATGTTTCCGAAGAAACATCTTACGTTACTAACTCACGCGCTCTAGAACTTTTTATTCAATGGACTAAATTATCCACGTCCTAATAACAATTGAGGTTAATGATAATTGAATCACAGCCCTTTTTCAAGGCCTTGTCGAAGCAAAGCAAGCCTTTATAGAACTATTAGTACCCGCCCCGGCTTCGCACGGGTGCAATTCTGATAAATTATGCATTTTATACATATAAACTTTCCTCTTGAATTACTCTATATCTATTAAAAACCTTACATCATTCCGTTGCGTACTTTTAAAGATCTAAGCATACATAGGGACAGACATACAGACAGCAAGAAGCGCCTTTGTGTTATACTATGTAGTGATTATAATTTGCATTAGACTATCATCAAAAACAGAAATGTTTTCTTACAAAATCCCTTCAGTCAATTCAATTAAATTATTGTTGTTTTATAAATTACATATATTCCTCGTTGTCACGCTCATCCTCAGTAGCCCTGCTTAGACTTAGCCCCTTTACATTAAGAAAAGATTTTACTTTCAAAAGAAATTCAATTTGTATATCCATTTTCTTTCTCTAATAAAGCGCCTCAAAGGTTTCTAACATCAAAATTACCTGGAACTTCATCTCGTTCCAACTTATTACCGGGAGTCCCTGCACAGGCTATATTCAACATCTCAATGCACTTATCCGAGACCTCGCCGCTATATGGCTACTTAGCAATAACCATCATGATATTTTCATTCCCATCGAGATCCTATATACCTATTCTAATAGGCATAGAATTCAAGATGGAAATAATAAAGTTTTGATAACATGCACAAGCAATAGATCTAATTTTGTCGTCACTTAATACAGCTTGAAAAGCAAAAATCTATGTACCATGTTCGTTTGATAAAGCCAAGATATTGTTAATGCAATTGGGGATATGGCAGTTCCTCGCCGAATTAGGGTCTGTGAATTTTCTATCTTAGAATCTCCTCCGTCAAAGAAACTTGCTGGCACGATCGGCCGAGTGAATCGAGCATGCTTGTTAATTACTTCTAGCTTCATGCCTTGTGACCACGGCTTGAAGACTGTAGACTACTTATGTAGGGTCCATATTTATACATTATTTCTGAACATTAATGTGAGAATAGTTTCGAAACACGTCCAATACGAAGTCTTTGCTTAATTTTATGTGTATGTCTTTTGGCCTAACAAATGTTCCCTGTACACACAAATGCGTATTTCACAAATGTGTCATTACCAAAATGTGCACTATTCATGAAATCATACACATGTCCAGATATTTATAGTCATTGTAGGGAACCATTGTCAACAAGCTCTTTTCTAAAGCCGTAGAAATGAGGTAAATGTGTACGATGTTAGAGAAGGACTTGCTAGATAATTTAAACAATTTGGGATACATAATTGGTGAATTCCTTTGTAAACCTTTAATAGTAACAGATTATTTGTAGTTGGTTTATTTTAAGAACTGCTATTGGTTCAATCGCTAACATGACAAGTAAAAAGTAACCAGAGTAAGATAACATCAAATTGATTCGCTGAACAAGCTCATCGGATAGACTTGGGTCGATGACTTCTAACAATACTCGTACGATCATTTTGTTTTCTGCTCTTCATTTATTTTGAGTATTTGAGACAAAGATAAAATAAGATAAAGGTGATGCACGTTTAGTTCTATGTTTTGGACAATAATAAATTCCTAGTAAAACAATAGTAAGTCCACCATTAGGGATTTTAGAACTAAAAAAAAGAGAGATTTAGAAATTTCCCGAATCTAAAGGTCCTATTCGACATCGTGTGTAGATAATGTGTAGTACATAGATACATTTCAAAAAGACATCCTAAACGATATCGCAAAAATAAAATAAATAATGAACGGTATCGTGCCTAATCTTATTCTAAATTTATCAGTCTTACACGCATTTATTTATTCGCACTAAAATTTGATGACTGGTGACAGATTATTATCGGATAGTATTTGTACGTGTACTTATGTCTACATATTTATTTTATTCAATACGTGATAGTTAGTATCAACAAAAAATCTGTTTATTTATACTTAACACGTTCGCTACGGAATTAAGTTAACTTGAAATTAGCCATAGTTGTATCGGGTCTTAAAGACCCGATGCCGTAGTGAAGGTGTTAATTATGAACTAGATTTGGCCAAGCTTAGGAGTAAAGATATCATTTTTGGCGCGGAGATAATCCCATTAGCGGGTTATACTTCCAAACAAAGTCCGACTTACTGGTAGAGAGGGCTAAATAGCCCTGATACAGTTCAAGTCATGTCTAAAAAGAATTAAGTTGTGATATGCCCTAATCCTAGTTTATCTAAGTATGAATGACTGTTGAGAGTTGAGAGCCCAATAAACACAAATTTAAAATGTCTGGTTTAGCATGTTCGCAAGATTGTTATATTAAAATATAGTTCATTAACAAAAGAAGTACTTCGTGAACTGAAATATGTTCGCTACGACTTATAATTAAAATGTCATTATTGTGCCATCTTGACTTTTTATCAAAAGAAACCACAAGTAAGTAGCTTGCTTACTAGGTCGAAAAGTGCTAGTGGCTTTATTACAAAATATTACAATACGAAAACTAAAGTAGGAGCAGAATTTTATTAAAAAAAAAACCAGTTGAAATAAAAAATAATATTATGCATTCACAAATTTCAGGAAGAAAGGAATTCTAGATATTTATAAAAACTGTATGCAAAGCAACTCACCTGATTCCAAACTACATGGCATGTTTATTGTAAAAACAACATGCTTCTAAACAGTTACCTAAACATTTTCCTTGCTGATATTTCTCAAGACATTTTATGATTACATGACACAACTAAGCTCTTTTTTAATATAAATTATTGGTCACTTTTATAAAAGCACTAGCTTTTGCCCGCGACTACGTCCGCGAGGAACTTGGAAGTATGGAAGCAACCTCGTACAACACGATAGATATCCATATCCACCTAATCACCTTAATTAATAAAAGGGATTATTAAAAGCGCCTAAGCAAATGTAAGAGCAATTGTGCTTTTGGTCTAATAATTACATTTCCTACAGGGTCACGGCACCCCAACAGAAATGTTCACTCAATTTTCAATCTTTTTAGGGATAATTTCCAGGATGAAAACTATCCTATGTCCTTCTTCGGATCTTAAACTATCTCCATGCCAAATTTCATCAAAATCGATTCAGCGGTTTAAGCGTGAACAGGTAACAGACAGACAGACACACTTTCGCATTTATAATATTAGTATGGATCGGTGGATGACTCGATATATAGTGTTGTCTCAAAATAGCGTCGATAAAAACGTTGTCGTCAAAAATTGCATACATTTTGTACCCTGCTTTGTCAAAACGGCACTGTCGTGCCTTCCACCGATAAAATAAAGACGTGTATTTGCCAAAATACAAATTAATTAATTATAAAAGCGACCATTATGATACTATTGAATTACCCGAAGGGAACATAACTGTAAATTTACGGTCGTCTAGGTAATTAGCACTTAGTCTCGGTTCACCTTACACAATGACCGCCGATGTCGTCTACGGCTGGATATTGCCACAGTGCTAACTCTCAATTAGCTCTGTTTGTCTTATATAACGGCTGGAAGTGTCTAGGGCTCGTAGAAACTATACAAGTGCTATCCATTTTTCACCTGGGTACTTAGTTAAATATTTATATACGACAGGAAAGATGGTTGAAACGGTCTAAGAACTACCCATCTAGTTAGCGAATGGGTTTTCTTACTTAAGTAGTTAAATAAAGCGCATTATTTAGACTTTAACCTGTGTAGCCTTTGGAGACGACGATTTAAATCCTGTTCAACACATGTTTTCGCATTTTATTTAATGAAATAAAAAAAAACGTTGAAGAGACTGGTATGATGACGTTGAAAAAAAGTATCCTTGTGTATATTAACTGTAACATGTCTGTTGTTTATTAACTTTAACTTGTTTTTAGTACGATATCCTAATGATAAATTGTGAGATATATCATAATGTAGTCCAAAATACCCACTTAGATATTATTTCATGCAATCCCCGTGATAATAATTTAAAAACAAACTGTTAAGTCTATATCTAAACTGTGCAAATTTATTTCAGTTGCATTTTAATGTGCTATTTATTTCAAGTATCAATATTTACTTACCTATCATTTCAGTCTCATAAATTCGTGATTTTCTCGTAAATGGTAAACTGCTAACCTATATTTTTCCACATTTAATTATTTTGACAACCCTAACATTCGTGGAACAGTTACTATACCGTTACTGATATTAGTGACGTCACAAGTAACCAAAACCCCCCTCCCCGCCCTCATTCCTTTTTCAAACCAAATTATGCTCTTAAGTAAGCATTGCATGATTGATTTCATCGGCAAATCGCTAAAGTCCGAAAGACAAGTCGAATTTGTCCATTTCCCACATTTAATTAGTTCGACAACCCTAGTGTACAACGGTTACTAGTCCGTTACCGCGAAGCGGGTCACGCGCTTTCGACGTCCAGTCTTCGTTTCCACACGTATTCTCTGTTAGAAATCTTCATGGGATACCTAGAATACTAAATACTTTGGTTAAAACGAATGCCTGTTACGTAAAATTTAATTTAATTACAAAGTAATGTATTTCTCTTTTTTAGTTATAGATATTAATGAAGACTTACGTTACTATACAATAATGTTCAGTTGTACTGAAAATAAAAACGTCATAATATCTTTACTCTACTCATGAGGCTCAAATTAAAATTTTGGCGAATGTTTCCAAGAAAATGCTTAGCGTACCTCTGCCATGCTATGGTAAAAGGACGTATCTTACTATGACATCCGTTTAAAGATACGACCTTTTACCGTAACACGGCAGACCTACCTTCCTAAGTTGTTACTACTTATAGGTATTCTATGTCAATTAAATAATTTATTTTTGTAGTATTAATTCAGTATAGTTAAAGTAAAAGAAGGTGAGCTAATCCACTTACCTGCATTCACAATAGCATTGTGTCTAATACAATCCTATCTGCTTTTGTTCTCATAAACGCGAACCTGGCGCCAACCAGTTACTTACAAAAAAAGGTTAGAACTACATTGCGTGGATATTGAATTTTCAGCCTTATTCCTTGTTGAATAGGTTTAAAATGTTTCTTGACGAGAGATCATAGTCCTTTTTCAAGAGAATACGTTCTTGAGCAGTTCCGGACGGTTGTAAAATTCTAAAAAGTTATGATCACCATTATATTTTGTAGTCTAATGTCCAAGGAAATAGAGTCGATAATCTATATTAACCTTCCAAGGTGGTTACAATCAGCTTATACTACGACAAATAATTAAAACAAAAGGTGCATATCAATTTACTATCAAACTAGATAAAATACTAGATAAAATCAACACCGCTTACTCGTACAATGTTATCTTGAGCACGGTGACGTAACACTTCGCTAAATAAGAACGTTGTTTCGAGCGTATCTACTACGGGTCCTGTGGCGCAACGGATAACGCGTCTGACTACGGATCAGAAGATTCCAGGTTCGAATCCTGGCAGGATCGAAGTGTTTTTTTTGTTTTTTATTTTTATTTTATTTGCCAAACCAGTGGTAGCGAAGAAAACAAAAAATGTTTTGGAAGTTACTCACACACTTAATAATTTTTTTTGACTGCCTTAATGTTTGGGAGATGAAAACATTTTTGTTGAAATTTCAAGGCTTCTTAAACAAATAAATATTTGTACAAGAAATATACGCTTATTGCGTGAAAATTTTCATTTAATGCAAGATTTATGTTTTTCTCACGTAATCATTAAAATAATTAAAAATAACATCCATATCGCGTTCATTTCGCCATCAACGAACAATATAATTTGTTAGCGTATAGTGACGCTAACAAATTAAATTGTTTCACGTAAAACAGGTTACAGAATCAGCCCATTCAGCATTAAACTACGACAGTCTACCCTTCCGCACTATTTACAGTACAAAGGCCGCTAATGAATTCGATTATCCAGACAGAATCCGTGCTTCCTGCCCCGTCTTCCTAACTCAACGTGACATTTATACAAATTTATTGTTGCCCATACCTACAGAAAACCCAATCTTAGCAGTATCGCCTAAGAATCAATTTCTAACGGCTAAAGTCTGTAGACTCCGTAGACGGTTGTAAGAAATGGCATTTTGGCAAGTCTTAGCGGATTGGACAATCTCTGTTGCATAATAAGAAGTTATTGTACTGCGCTTTATCATTGAGATTCATATATTTTTGCAAAGATTATAGAAGTAGAGTGACATTGACTGAGCAAGGCATATGTGTCAAGAATATCTGCATCAATAAAGGCATTTTTCATGTATCCTTTTAACATTATTTGTATTTAGGTTTGAGAATGGCCGATCATAGTAACGCCATCTGGTGATGAAGTTATTTTAATTAATTAAATATAATATTTCTAAAACAACGTCATTTTATTAATGTCCTATTACCTATCTGACTGTAGATAACCCTAATACATTTTTGTAAACAGAACTGTAGGTAATATTATTTAATTAAATACAGCCGTTATGAAACAAATTTCAATTATTTAGATATTCAAAGGTATTTTGTTTCATTTGTAATTTTAATTAAATTCTGTTCCAAATAATGTTTCTGAATAAACCTGCTAAAGTTTCATCATGAATGCCAAAGAACTAATAAACGATAAGATACGTGTTTTCATTAAAATTAATAGTACTGAATTATTATTATTGATATTAATATTACCTGTGTGCATTACAATTATTATGCATATTATTTCAAAGTTGGCAGTTAACTCTGATTCACTATGGTATGCGCATTTTCTGCTACGCTGCGAAGACTCAAATGTCAAGGCTACCTATTCATAGTCGCTGTGAATCATGCGTTGATAACGATAATGTCCCACTTTACAACGCTGTCTAACACTTTTTAAAATAACCATTACCTTTAAATCTTCACAATGATTTAGATTAGACATAAATTTACCAACGAGATTAACCGTGAAAGATAGCGGTGCCTACCCCCCACGTTGTTTTAAAATAAACTCTGTAAGATAACAGTTTCGTTTTATTGTTCTGTGCCATTATAAAGATAGTCGCATCTATATTGTATCTCATCTATGTCAATGCAAAATTCGAAAACACGTGTTGTCTTGTAATAGCAGCACCAATAATTAACGTTTTAGGGATTTGTTAAAATTCCTTTAGTTACGTATATCTCATTCATTTTTCTTTAACTAGTATTAATCTATAGTATTAATTTGTACTTAAACTATTTTTAACAAGAGCATAAACTAGCGTCTAGTGTCCTCAAAAAGGACAAAAAAAAATATCTCTCATATCACAATGCCACGGAAAATTTCTTTAGTTTACACAATTCACGACTCTCTCTTGTCAATCGGTTATCACCTATCACCTTTGTCCACAGCGGTCCGCCTAGAAACATGCTAATTTTACATTCGTCCGCCATCATACATATTTAGGCGACGTGGTGGAATCTTAACGGTTGGCCAACCAGTCGCACGGGTAGTGCCGGTCCATTGGTCGAGTCTTTGGTTATTTAATGATGTTAATGATCATCTTTCTAAATGGTTACGTGGTCTTTAATTAGTAATGCAATCATTTGAATTCTTTTTAGTTATTCTTCCAATGTTATAGATTTTAATGGGAGAATTTCATATCAAAAACCATTAAATGTGAATACAATACTAGTTGACATTAATAATACTTGAAAGTACATCATAAAATATTATAAATAGAAGGTAACATATTTTTACATCACCCTAGGTCGTAAGTGGTATTTTCTGCCCAAGTGGGGAAAAGTTTCTCAGTCCCTTTTCGGTTTGGACCACAATCACCTGCTATCTAAGGTTCACCGCCCTAGTCATGTTATATACCTACTATTAAAAACCTATCTCTTCAAAGGTTTTAAAATATAGAAAAAACATATTTGGCCGCTGACGCGACGTGTAAATTTTATAAATGCTTGCATACTGGACAATATGACTAGGTACGTCTGGAACTAATTGACTATAACTCTAAAGCTCTAAAATGTCCCACCGTCTCTGGTCCATTATTGTTTCAAGAAATTCAAATCTTACACTTCTGAATAGTTACTAATAGTCGTGTTGCAAGCCGCTTAGAATTAGAACCTGTTGAGCTCGTTAATATTATGAGACTGCCAGTGCCAATGTGGGCAACACTAAGTAACAGTCGAAGACTTCAAAATTCGTAGAATCTGAACATAGGTAAAATAATAATAAGATAAGATAATGTCTCAAATCAAATTGTTTAAAGAATTTTAGTTACTTATTTGTTAGTTTTGTTGAATTTTATTTTAGATGAGGTTGTTAATTAAAAAAATATAAATATGTATTGCTCGCTCCTATCATTTGTTTTTTTTTTAAATAACTGTTTATATATTCACCCTAATAAGAGATAAATACTAATTACAGAATAGTAGAACAGAGTATACCACTAATGTTGAAATATAGGCAAGAATTTTGATGGTCCATTTTTTTCTAAAGTTGTACACCTCACTTTTATAATTTTTGATATTTTGGGTATTTCTACTCAAAATCACGAGCTCTTTCGATCTTATTAGGAGAAAAAAACTGTCCCAAAATATTCATACATTTTTTGTTTTTCCATTCCGTTACCGCTGTAGTAGGTTATATGGAAATGGTAACGGAATAGAACGTAAATACATTGGGACATTCTGAATAGAAAATACCCAAAATATCGAAAATTAAAAAAGAAAGTGGGGTGTACAACCATAGAAAAAATGGCCCAGATAGATCTCAATGTTAAAGCACAAATTTTAGACAGAACCCTGGTGTCAACATTCTTGAAAATGAAAATCCTTTATGCGACTAAACACACAAATAAAGTCTGAAAACGAATAAAGTACTATTACTGTCAGTCGAGTAATATTAAGTTCATTCAGCAGATGCAGATACTTTTACACAAGGGAATTCGCAGTCGGGATTCTCAGTTTACGGACATAAAATAAATTTTACAACCTTAGCAGCCCTCCTAAGAGGGCTCAATTCAAATATACCGTCCGCCCGTCCACCATTTTAGAGAACAAATTTTCTGAATTTATTACAGGATTCATTATTTCTCTGATTGGGAGTTTTGGTAGTTTTTAACCACCCTCAAAAATGGGAGGTTCTGAACTCGACACGTATGTTTCTTTTTATATTTTTGCCTCAAAACACATGAACTTTATATTTTTATCATAGCAATATAAATAGTTAAAATAAATTACGTTAATAAAACCACTAAACTCACATTCAAAAATATACGCGGAACCAAAGAAACTACTACTAACTTTTGGGCATTATACTATTTTTAATTTAACAAAAACTAAAAATAAGATGTGTTTTGACTACCGATTTTTATGACGTCATAAGCTAGTATCTTCATACTAACAGATCGTTTTTGACATTTCATAAAGAGTAGCTGATTTGAGCTTTCATCAAATACCGTATTTTGACATGTGATGATAAGATCCATAAAGAATTGACGGAATTCCTCGATATTTGTAAGCCATGTATGGAAATTGTATTTTGTTATAACATATAAACACCATGCAAGCTCACAGAACAGTTTTTTTTTTATTGGAGCCTTTTTTTAATGTAATTATTTGCAATATTAGTTGACTTCCCTTAGTGCATAAAAGGTTAGCGTTAGTTTCAGTAGGTTCCCTTCACTCGACCTTGCTTGAGCGCAAGGCTCGTTTGCCTCGCAGGAATGTGACCAATAATGCAGTTCTGTCCACGAACAATGATATGAACTCAATAAAAAAACTTGTACGTCACGTATCTTGTTTGTAAATAAATAATAATAATAATAAATCTTTTCCGAAATAGACCAACGGACACACTGACAAAGGGCGAAGTCGGAGGTCGAAATGCGAGATCAGTAGTTTTTTTTTTTTAGTTTTCGTGTGTTGTAGGAAATTTGTCGCTTATTTCGAATTAATTAACAAACAACTAGTCTTGTAATGTTTTCTGTATTCCTGTCCTGGCCCCTAATATATCACTCATACGCCATTTCAAAAAAAAACATTGTATCGAGTAATGAAGCTATACTGGCTATGCAAGTCTGAATTTAATTCTACCATTTCCGCTACCCAAAGGCTGTCTGGAAGGGATAGTGATAAGACCGCCTGTTGCTTAATTGTATTGTCATGTTATTTGTTATCTACTTATGTCTTTATTTATTTATTTAAGACGTGCAATGGAATTGTCTATTTTACGATATGATTTAAAAAGAAAAATCACGGTGCGTAATCATAAAATTATTGAGTAATAGACTCGTAACAATCTAACTATTCGCAGTATAATGAATGTGGTTTAAATTTTCCAGATAATTTACTAGATCAAAGTAGGTAGTAACCAGAAGAAATTAAAAACAAATTATGTTTCCCGTCACACTGTCACAGTCATTTGTTTCTAAATGATTTTTAATCTGTTTACATATTGTAATGCTTGTAATGCAGTCGGCCTCTATTATGCTGCAATGTTACTCCATGAACCAGTTATATTTGAAATAAAGTCACTGTATCTTAATCGATTGCTACTAGTTTTGCAATAGCCTAAACAAGTATTAGACCAACTTACATTAATCATTTATTGTCTAAGAATCTACAGGATATGCAAGTTTCATCTTGATTAAAAAAATATATAATCAACAAAATAAGGTTAGTTTCGGATTATTTTTGTCCAGGCAGCTAAAATAATAATTTGGTAGCTAAAATAATAACTTGGCATCAATATCCATAGAATGGATGCCAATCTATTAATTTAACTGCCAAGTTTTGTAGGTTAGGTCACATTTTTTTATTTTTTTGATGTCTGGTTAAATGTATGCCATTATGTTTTTATGAAATGTTGAGTCGCGATAATAGAATTGCCATTTTTTCAATGACAAAGATAAGTTGTTTTTGCATCGTCTACTCAATTGAAACGTTTGCTGATCTACTCCGTTACCTAAAGGTTACTTGGAAGAGATCGCTATTTAACGATAATACCGCCTGTTGTTTACCTCTGTTTAATATTTTACTGTTTATTTCTTGATGTTTTATCTCTGTGTATTTGAAGAGTGCAATAAAGAGAATTTGTACCTATTGTATAAGTGACAGTTCGATTTTCGAAACACCAACTTCCGTCTTTCATGTTCCCTAGTAAGTTTAAATAAATAAAAAAGTAAAAAATACTTTTTAAATACTAGCAGCCAGCAACAAAAAAGAACAGCAAACCCATGGTCCACGTAAAATCAACGACTCACTCAGATACCATTGTAATATTTTGCTCTCGTGAATTTATGTAAGACACCTTCAATGCGTTGTCAAAGCGAATTCAAAGCAGTTTCGACATTGTCATTGTTCACTGCAAATATAATAGTCATTGACCTTATATTTAAAGGGATAAAGCTTATAGCCGTGTGACTGTATTATAATTATATACTCGATTTGACTGACGAGTGATCATTGTGTGGGCTTCGAGATATGCGTGTTGCAATATTGCATAAAGTTATTCATAGACGGGTTTGCGTTCTTGCTTCAATCAAGCATCCGACATTATATTTTGACTTATACCTAATGATATCAAAATCTCGGTATTTTGTAAAGTGCTGTAAAGTCGTGTTTTAAAAGGATTTCCATGTAACCATTCCTGTTTTAGATAGTGCCAACGCATCCAGCACAACTATGGCTATCGAAAAATATTGTCTGTCTATTTCCCTCCAAAACAGTTCGAGACAACTGTGTCATGCGACTAGAGATTTGCCGTTCTCGATAACGTTTCCCGATTTTTATGGGGAAAGAAAGTTTTCGAGAACATTTACACATCTCTCCACGTGAGACAAATCACAACCAGTCGATATTTATATTTATCTGGTAAAGAATCATCGACATCGACAACGAAAACGTTTAGCGCATTACTATCACCAAAGTATCAATGAATGTCGTTATGCAACTTTTAAGGATCTTTTATTTGAATTGTCAATATGACGGACGTGACATAATGAAGCCTAGTAAATTTCACACAGTTCTGTCGCAACCTGACACTTCGCTAACAAATCTTGCACCTCACCGGCAGACACTGACTTTTGACACCTCTATTCATCACTTTATTTCTATCTTAGCGATATACGCTACACTACCGTTTGTTTCATAGAGATGAATTGCTATTTCGATAGGCGTAAAATTCATAATAGTGGCTTATATTATACATCCCACGCTTAGGTACAATTATCCCTTTTCAAATGCAAATTTGTGACAGTATGCTAAGTGCAGCTCGTATAGCAGAAAATATGTCCATATTTTCGGTATAACCGAGATGTCGAATCGAAATGCTCTGCCGAATAGTGCCCAATTCCATGTTGCAACGTGACACTCCACTAACAAACCTTGCACCTTACCGTTACTGGGTCATTCATACCCATTTGACTTGTTACGTCACGATGAACTTTAAAAGTCGAACATGTGAGCTGCCTACGGGTTAAAAATGTTCAAATTGGTAGCGGTTGTTATTTTTACAACTTTCCGGTGCAGATTTTGTAAGAGCTGTAAACCACATTTAATTATATATGGATATCTATATAATTTAGCCTGCATGAGTAAATCTAATAACAATGTCATAATAAAATGCAGTCAGTGAAGGTTATTATGTTACAATTACAGATCAAATTCATCAATTACAGTACAATTCATAAATATGAGGTTAAATATAAATATCTATCGGAATATCATTACGACATTATCACGCCAAAACGGCTAGACAAATTGGATGTATTTATTCGTAAGGGAACCAACCGACACAGAAAGTTTTAGAGAACCGTCTCACTCTAACATAAAGTACAAACACTTTTGTGGGTTGGTTCCAGTTTGCATAAATACGTCCAACGTTTTGACACAAAGATGGCTACATGTCGTATTTTCCCCGACTACGGTAAGGAAAGTTTCAGTTTTCATAAAAAAAAAATATGTTTCTTCATCAACTTCTTTCCTTCCGATCCGTATTGGAAACGTTCAAATAACCTCAGCTCGTGTCAAACACAACTTCGGTATAGACTGAACGCCACTTACGAAATGTGTATCGTGAAATCGACTGCCGGCCCGGTTTCGCTGCACACAGCTGAACCGCAACTCCGAATTATAAAACGACAAGTAATTGCAAATAAAGTATAGACCGCGATCCAATGCCACGGATTCTTTTACGGGTAATTTGGCTAGTGATATAAAATTGGGTTGCGGAATGTTAATATAAACTTTATTAAAACTGATCTATATCTGTATTTGTATTAAAGTATTGTGATAAGCAAGTTAAACTCACGTAAAAATTATTACTCAAAGTGTTAGAGATCTCTCACGATTCTCACGAATAATTGACTAAAATAATTTGTTTATTATGTATTCAAAATTTCATTTTTAAAGCATTTGCATCTTACAATGAGGATGATCCTCAAGAATTTAAATAAAAGCAAATTATAAATTCCAATACCCAAGTTCTGATGTCGATAGATTCCTTTTAGAAACTAACTTACTGAACCATCGAAGTCCAAAGATTAATAACGATTATAAAGTAATATCTAAATTATTAGCTTGCCTGTCAGAATATTCATTGTAAGATAATTAACAACTTTAACGACGAACATAATCATCTCCATGGCCGTTTTTTGAAACAGAACTCCGTCAGCGTCGCCTTTAATTTCCCACCCATTCATTATCAGCTCCATAATTTTGCTGCGTCCTCTGCAAAATCGCTGCAACGTATTTTTAATTTTCAATCCAGATTCTTTTACAACCATTTTTCAGGATTACTTCAACATCAACGAATTTTTCATTGCTTCAATTTTCGTTTTTGGCTTTAACGTTCGGAACTAAAAGTTTGAAGGTTATAAAAGTGATATAATATTTTTATTCGACATTGAATTTGCAGCATAACTAAGACTAAATAATGCTACAAATATGGGTCAAGTTATCTATATGGTGCGTGTGACAAATTGAATAAATATTATTACCAGGTGAACGATCACGTAACTGTTTACGCCGTACTGATTTCACATTAAGGAAGTGGCAAACGACATACTGCACGCACTAGCTATTTCATAAGCTGGCAAATAACTTAGTTCTCGTCTCTCAGTGGATAAAACAAATACTCTCACGTAAGAGTGTAACGCGTAATTACTCCTCGAGAGAATACGTGATGATCTAGTGAAGCGCGTGTTGGATCGCGAAGTAAATACAATTGTTCAAAATAAAATAACAAAATCTTAGGTATTTCTCAAACATTTTCCGTAGATAGTTTTACAAAATACTAATGATACGCAAAACAATAGACTGAGCTCTAAATTGTAGGTATATATAAGTTCATCAAGCTTAAGTCGCAACTTGCATGCCTTTTAATAATAATAATAATAATAATAATAAAAAAACTTTATTGACTTAAAAACCTAATATATCATCACAATAGTGTTTTATAACAATACGTTAACCATTAGGTTTGTAGCAGTTACACCAAGAATGAGCCTCTGCCTCTCGAACTAGGTCAAAGCCTGTGACTCGAGAGTCAGTGATTCCTCCATAGGTAGAGCATTTATCACAGCAGGACGGTGTTGTTGGTTGTTACATGCACACATTATAGTTTAAAGGAAAAATAACAAAAAGCGATACTAGAAAAATAGAATAACAACATAATACAAATTAACACTATGCCAAGAAAAATAAGAGAATTATTGAAAAGCTAGCTAGGGTATTAACAATAATATTATGCAACATATTGAGCAATCCTTAAAAATAAACGGCCAGAAATCAGTAGTTAGTGTGAGAGTAAGCGTAGTTATGAATATGTATAGGTGTGTGTAGGTTTGTGTGTATGTTTTGTTTTCATTTCAATAGAGATAAATTCCATTTATAAAGGTATGAGGGGTATATTATTATTTATTATTTTATACAATGAAGTAGTTCCTCTGTTTGCTGATAAGTTAGGGTTTGAAGCCAAGTTTTAAGTTTACGTTTACATTCGTAGTTATTGGACGTGTGTAAATGTTTGCAAGTTTATTCGTCTTGTTATATAACCGGGCACTCATAGCTATGTATTGGCGACTAGCGAAGACCGTTCTTTGTAATTCCACTGGACAAACATTCTTTTTACCACGCTTAGATACAGTTTTGGCAACTAGAGGGAGATTTTTATGCCTACGAAGAACTGCACGAAGCACGAAGAGTTGTCTTACAGATAAAACGTTACATTCGGCGTATAGTTGAGATGTTGGGAATCGGTAAGGTTTAGAGTTCGTGACTTTTAATACTGCTCTTTGTGCTCGTTCTAATTGAATCAGGGTAGTTTTACCGGCCGCACCCCAGATTGGGATGCAATAAGATATTATGGATTGGCAGAGAGAAGTGTAGACCATCATTAAGGTTTTGGAGTCGGCGGAATGACGGAGTAATTTCATTACATAAATTAGTTTCCTAACCCGGGTTGATAACGACTCTATTTGAGCATGCCAATCTAATTTATTGTCCAAAATAACACCTAAGTATTTTATATTAGAGGTTGTGGCAAGAGAAGAGCAAAGACATCTAGGTAGGTAGGTAGGTTTTAAACGTACCTACTATGTCTAAAAATAGATAAAGCATCTATTTTATAATCTTACAGCTAATCACGGACACTCTAAATGAAGACAAAAAGGTCAAGGTCAAACTTTCTGTTGTCAAATTCAATAGTTACCTGCTACGTATGAATCCAAATTCTTGATCGACCTTTGAACTAACTGTGGACACGGCCAAAGAGTGCTATGTAAAATATTACTTCCCAAGCAATGTAAAATAGGATAGTTACATATTTCTCAGAAATCCTAACTCTTTATATTTTCATTTTCCTATCACGCATCCTTATTTTGATTTCGATCAAGAGAATTACACAGAATAATACGTTTAATGTCCACGTAAATGTCAACAACGGGGGCCAAATCTTTCTTAAGCCTGTTCAGCGCTCAGATTGAGGCAATAACACATTTATATTCCTCTATCGTCTTGTCGACACAAGCAGAATAATAAATATTAACACTATATAGCTACTCGCTTAAGAAACTGTCGGTATCACCACAGCACTTTCTAACACCTCTAGAATACAAATTAAACTTATTTTAGAGCCACCAAATATATTAAGAACGTCAAGATAAGGGGCCGAAATTTTAACGTGACTGACTGATCCTTTAAGAGCATACTGGAAAAGGATTAGTTTCAAGCTAAAAATCCCATCTTTACCAATAAGCCTGTTTGAGTCATCTCGAGCTTGGGGAACTAATGGATTACCGGTACTTTTCAACTTACTGTACTTTACCAGGCTTACGGTATCATTAGCGTAGTTTTCAAATTCTAGGATCTAACCAATGCAACCAGATCTTTAGAAAAACATCACAAGGGCGTTTTACTTCCCGCTTTCAATGAATAAATTATATTTCTCATTCGTTGAGGAAACTGTTTCGCAGACTGGTGTAAGTTTCTCCCGTAATGAGTAAGTATCCATATGTAATTTATAAATCGAGCAAATATTCTCACACGGTAAGACAACATTGCCTAGTAATTACGTTCCACCTTTAACTTGCATGAGGTTTTAGGAAATTCCAATTATTATTGTCCATCAGGCTTGCTACTCATAAGTAGCCTATATAGGCCAAATAGGTAATTTACAATACTGTAATAGGGCTGTTTTGAAAGGGTTGGAAAACCCTGTATAATTTATTAAAGAAATCAAGCCGGTTAGTGAATAAAACTCATATCTTGGGCGAAAGAAACAGGAAATCAGTAAATAAGTACATATTTTAATATCCGTCTCGTAGTTATTCAATGCCTCATTTGGGGTTCCGTCACAAACAAATAGGGTTTCAGACACGTGCAGACTGTCCCTCGTTCAATCTCACACTGCATTTTGTGCAAATTCTCCCAATTTGTCGTGCCGCTTTAAGCTTGCATCAAAACTAGAGCACCATTGCGTGCCATCCAAGTGTTATAAAGCTGATATATGTTTGTAAGCGAGAAATGAATAATTAAATTCTCTGCTTCAATTATAAACTGTGCGTAAGAACATGACAAATATCCGGTTATTTCTAGTGCAACAGGAAAATATTAAAAATAATTATATGACTGATTTAACTGCTGCTTGAGATGTGGTGTATTTGCAAACATTATTAATTTCACCTATAAGCAGGTTTGCAAGGATATCTCGCAAGACATTGCTCACTCATTTCTAAACGGTCATGTGATTGATTTAGGTATCAATATCATAAATATAGCTTTATTGTAACTGCTCAAACCAATCAAAAGCTCTTGGTGTAACTGTGTTCTTTCACTTGCTTACGGGAACTCCCATACCCATAGGGACCCAACGCCCACGGGAAGTACGGGATTGCTCCTCATGAAAACCGGTACTAGGGCTTGCATGGAATAGATACGACCGTGACCAGTTGGCATACGCCAAACGACCACTCGATTGAGCGCATCGTATGCTCTTTCCCACTGTGAAATGTGTAAGCACATTTCAAACAAATGCCCACGGGAAAAATGAAATTGCTTCTATTCAAATCCGGTGCAATAGTCAACCGCACAAGGGTAACAGAGGCAACCGTGGTCAGTTGGCACATCCCAAATGATAGCAACGCTGGCGAGCAACGCTGGCGAGCTGCACTCGATCGAGCTATTGTATCCGAGTCGCCTACAATAGGAAACTTCTCAGGAACTCTTTCGTAGGTACGTTCTGATAATAGAGGTCAGATATAAAGTTTGCGTTATCTGAACGTGATGTTGGAAATGTTTCAATGTTTTGTGGACTTTAGTTTGCCTAGTCTATTGAACATAGCCTAGGTGATAGAAACAAGATAAAATAACAATTAATCATCAACGCCTACTCGGGCACTTTTGACTGCGTTATCACAATAGACAAAGCATACGTCCAATTTTGAAGAGCGAGACCTTTTTTTTTATTTCGTATCCTAAATTTTTCTTGTACACGAAGCGTTTATATGCCGATTAGATTCAAAACTTTTATAACGTATACCTTCTATAAATTGTCGACCTT
This sequence comes from Apotomis capreana, assembly GCA_947623375.1. NCBI lineage: Eukaryota > Metazoa > Arthropoda > Insecta > Lepidoptera > Tortricidae > Apotomis > Apotomis capreana. The sequence goes on along the minus strand of OX392505.1, from coordinate 17,230,864 downwards.
CTTCCAATAAAATTATTATTAAAATCTTCGCGAAAATAAGATGTCTACCGGTTTGGCACTGTTGTGTACTCGGCGTTCGAAAACATCCGACTTGACATCGCAGTTACTCGTGCTACCACAAACCGTCAATATTTGCGTCGCAAACGGCGGGGACGCAATTTACTGGGAGCGTCAGCGTTCGCTTGATGAATGAAGATGCGATCGCTTTGAACCTGGGATAATCAATAAGGAAGAACAAATCTACAAAGCGTGTGCATTTTACTTGTTGCGATCCGTGAAACGTAAGTGGAATTCGAACGTGCCATTTAGAGGTTATTGTTTGTTTGATTCGCCTTTAGTTGATTTGCAAGCATTTTGGTAAACCAATCGTTACTGAATTAATGGAAAATCAGACGTATAGTAATTCTGGTACATTATAAACAGTTTAAGGCCTAATAGGGATTATGGAAATATCAGGGATGATATAATTAATTCAAAATTATGTTCAATAATTTTGCTAAATAATCGTTACTAAATTAGTGGAAAATCAGACTTATAGTAGTTCTTGTTATACATAGTTTTAGGCCTAGGAATAGTTAGGATTACCTAATTATAGAAATATCAAACCATACACAATTACTTTCTTCAAGCAATCAATTAAAAACTATGCTCATTGCTACATTTTGCAAAATGTAAGCGTCATTTCTAAATTCCGTATTTTCTCCGTATCACATCCATCTTTGATTTACAATAACGTAAGGCAGGAGCCGGGTGTTTGTCTAAGACTCCATTCCAGTAGAAACTCTTTAACTTTCTAATAGATGTTAAAAGCGTATTCTATTAAATCATGAACTCGTATTACCTACTTACTTTGACCCCAAGACAACTCGAGGCACAAGCAGAGTCAAATACATCTTTGTTTCACCAAAGCTACGATTTATGCATTGGAAATTTAAAGACATCTCAACCTCAACACAACTCGTAAGGAGGACACGTTGACTGGATAAGCCAGCTGCATCGAAACCTTGAACTTTTGCCACGATACTGGTAGGTAAGGCCTACACAACCTTACGAAACCAAACAGACCTATGAGTAATAAGTACTCAGTGAACATAAGTCTTTTTAGAATACGCGGTAGTACACCTCTGTAACTGAGACTTACTCGGCTATTTCAACGTTGCTATTTATTTATTCATTTAAATTTCGAATGCATCGGTTATTAACGGCTGTGAAATTTGATTGCCTTTTGTTTTTGTTGCGTAATTGTATACTATGTTTAGCTGTCGATGAATCATTTAGGCTATTTGCAATTAAATGATGCGCCAGACAAATATTGCAAAATAACAAAAGGTCAAGTTAAAACACGACCTGTCAGTTAGTTTGTTTAACAAAATTTAAGAGATTCTTCATGAACGATATTATACATTTTTATAGTAAATAATAAGGCGATGCACCTTTAATAATTCCAGATATTCTGACCTAAGTAACGGTCGAATTTACAACAACTCTGTAACTCAAAAAGTAAGTCCATCATATTGCGACTCACAGCGGAAATACTCCCAAATTCTATGAACAACTAGAGAGAACGCACCTAAATTATACATAAAAGTGCGCTAAATGTGAGATCCTGCTTCACAACGAGGGGCGTCTGTCTCGTTAGCCCCATTCAGTGCACGGACTTTAGAAACTGAGCTTTTTATTCTGTGTATTTTTTTGTGGAGCTCATTTTACTGTTGCTCTTTTATTTTCTCGCCGTGGTCTCTATTGGTGCGTGCTGGCAATTGTGTGTGTTAATTTTTTGAAATACCGTTAGTTCGGTAGTTATGCTATGATTAATATCTGCTCTCTAAAATGAACCTCAATTTGGGTAAGATAAGCCGAGTATGTTATTTTCATTACATTATTTCATACACCCGTCTAATGCAATAATCAAAAACACATAACTATATTCGCAAAGGATTACGAAAACTTGTCCACTATAATTTGCCATAACAACTTGCGAAAATTGATACTAAAAGATGTGTCTCCCTTCCATAGGACTGGACACTGGATAACCACTCAATTGCTTCCAATTTTGAGTTGGACTCTATTTATATAATGAAATAAGAGCGGTGACACCAAACCGTGCCGTAGTTACCAAAAGCAATTGAGTGGATAAATAAATATGTACCTACTTATGTTTAATAACATTTTAAAATTTAATCATACCCAGTATACCTAGTTATTCTGATATAAACAGTTATATACTAGATATAGGTATTCATAGTCTTATGAGTATCGAGTAAATACCTGGGTAGGTATTAATCCGTTTATTCCCAAATTGTTAAGGAAACACTAGGTTTACCAACTGATCGCCCATCTCTATTCCACAGTCAAAGCACCCACAGAATTTAGTTTTATCCAAATCTGTATGCCCATGCCCAAGCTTAAATTTAAATTCTACCCATTTATTACTTCTGTAACCGCGTCAGCCTCCATCTGCTGAATAATGGAATTAATGGAGTCGATGCAGGAAGTCTTCGTGTTTTTTGGCGCTCGGTATAAACAGACAAAACCAAAACGAAACCGGCCGGCCTTGCGTCGAGCCATATGCCTTGCAACGCTTTGCTCGCATCCTTTTATTTTCGAATTCCGAATTGACCAACCGTTGCGTTGTTTCGACGTGTACCTAATTTAATTTTCAAAATGGCTGATTCGCCTTCCAGGAAGCTTTTAGACACCGTATTCTTATTTTTATTCACAAAGTGCATTTTTATGATCGGATTGCATAGTAGATAGTGTTTGATGACTCAACGCTCAGGTAGAAACTTTTTCAAAGCGATCGCATGTCCATACATAATAGGCGAATAGAGTAATTGCCGTGTGAATAGTTCAAAATATCGGTGTTTAAGTGAAATCGGCAAAGACGGACGTTAGGCCAGAAGCTAAGGTACGTTTGGGTTGTAAAATGAAACGAGTTTTGCGTCGGCACCGGAATGCCATGCGCATGATGAAAGATGCTAACTTTATTGTCCAGTCCTAAGGCTTTACTCATCGTTGTTTGAAAACATTACATTACTATAAAAAGTTATCGATATTGCAACGCTTCGCTCAGTTTTTTTTAAGGTCAACACTTTAATCTTGATCATATGCAATAATTTACAAAAAACATTTTCTAATAGATCCACGTTGTCATAACTGCGTCTTTTATTAATTTGCAATTCTTATGCCGCTTTTTCCGTATTGAAACGGTACTTCGTTCTAGTACATAAAATAACAATCTCAATATTATAATAGTTATAAAAACCTCTGTTTTGCTTTTATGAGAGTCTCACAAACAAAGAATTCCTCCAACGTCTCAACGACTCGTCTCTTCGATTATGTTAATAAATATCGTCAGATGGAACAAGATTTAATAAAACTTTATAAGATAAGTGATAAAAAAGGAAATATAAAACATATTGAATGCTACAATAGATGGTACGTTTATATAGAAACGCTATGCCAAGATCGCAAAGCATTTATTAACCAATCTATTTACCCGCATCACAGTCTAACATAACCATAATGCGTAACATCCGTTAGTGCAGGCCCCACAGCGAAAGAACAGAGTGGATATCAGCACCTCTAGCACAACTGTGATACGCAACTCTTTCTCGCGCAAGATATTTATATTACCTGTCTCTTTCTTCACAGTACTGTGACAGAGTGACGAGCGATGCTATGACGAGCGACAAGAGTCGCGAAGCCAAGTTGCACTAGACGATCAGGTAGAACGTTATCACTGAGTTTAAATAAGGTACTGGGGATTACACCGACGTTCGAAATTCAAACGTCGTATCGTTCCATCCCACTAATTCAACTATTGACCGGTAAGACACGGAATTAAAATTTTGGAATAGCCTTTTTGTTACTTGCGCTGGCTCAGCGACCCAAAGTAGATCATGATCTCCGACACTAAGCTACGCCAGTCTTCCCTGCTCTATGCAGCTTGTCGCCAATCAAAATCAGCTCCGGGAAAAAGATGAAAAAAATAATAGGTACATGGTCTATATTGGCATTATCTGATCGCGACTCCACATCACAATATTATTTATCGACGGACCATCTATGCCCATTGGCGTATCTAAGATTATTTTTCAGGTGGGGCCTGGGTGGGGGCCTGGCCATATGGCCTATGAGTTAAAGTCATGACTTTGTATGGGTAACCCAAAATCCTGGGGTGGGCACTAGACCATATTGGGGTGGGCACGGCCCACCCGGCCACCCCACTAAATACGCCAATGTCTATGCCAAGCAATAAATAGTGTGGCACTGCTCTATTTATAAACTATTTATTACTCGTAAGCACGTGGTTGAAAACTAAAACGTATCTTTGCAACTGTATCAGCTACTTAATAATATTTATCGAGCGTAGAAATCTCAAGATGAACGCTGTGTTCCACAAGAAATGTAGACTGAATATAATTGTTCAATTAAAAATCCCCCGTGTGAAGAGCCTCCACCAGTTAATATGGACCCGCGTGGCAACTCACTATCGTATTAAACAGGGCTCTACTATTATAGCATATTTCTAAAGTACCTCGTTTAACTTAGTGAAGTAAAAATATTTCTACCGTCCATTATCTTTTAAATGACGACAGTTAAATCCGGTATAAATTAAGGGGCAGTTATACTGGTTTCACTTATTTGAAAAGATGAGGCTAGACTGGAATTCGTATGTCACGATTGTAGAAATATCAGTAATCTGGAAACATTGATTGTTTGCTTTTTCTTTCGGGTCAGTGCTCGTCGAAATTAATAACAACTATGTACACGAAACAACTACTAAGCGCAGCTCAACGACAGTCAGCAGACTCGTCGTATTGTTTTGCCACACATTCAATCCAGATACTTAGTTAAAGAACTTGTACTGCGAAACTTTGAGTCACAATCTGAGATGCTGTTAATTTGCATTAAACCCTCTCTGAAGTTCATAAAAGTCGAGAAAATTATACCGTCGTCTTTTGTTTAAGTTTCGCCTTAAGAGCGACTTTTGCAAAGCACATGCAAACAGACTGTCGCATTCCATACAACAAGTCCGTTTCGGACCTTACTCTGTAATATAATGCCCCAAGACGGCAACAGACAGTAAGCAGGAAGCCCCTATTACCTCGCTAGCGTTGCAGCGTCATTTACCATTGCCGTTTTCACTTTTACCATCAAACGTACCGCAGCACCGCCTCCCAGGAACTCAAAATGGCGCCGCAAAAACGCGCGAAACGATCGGATGCGTTCACGATTGTCGCGTTCGAATAATGATGCGCCATTATCTTACTTTTACCATAGACTATGGTTTATTTTATAATTGAGAATTTTTCTAGGAATTAATACAGGCCAGTAACTTTTCTTTATATAACCATCAGATTAACGACTCTATTTAACTATATTGCTCAGCGTCACGCTTTTCGCACGGATTATTATACACGAACAATAGTTATTAAATATAGTCATAATGTATCTTGAAACTTTCTTCAGATATCAGGTCAAACCAGACACCGCTTTTCGTAGTCCTCTATTAATGTTACCCGTATTCATTACAGTATTTTTTTTGCAAAAGTAAATAGACTCTGTAGGGAAACAAACATAAACGTCCTTTGCATTTCTGCGACTAAAATGGTCATGGTTCCGTACAATATCACGTTCACCGGTGTGGGAGATTAGGTTATGTACGAATATGTAGCCATACTAACCGTTACAACTCTCGCAGAGCTAATCCCCGCAGCACACTTTACCCGAGGCTGAGATAAAATAAGCACTTGTAGATCTGGTTACAAACACTAGTTTCTAGCATAGCTAGTATATAATGAGGTTCAAGGAACTATTACGGGGTGGGTCTTGATGGACTTTTTAAACGTCATTGAGTGTCAATGCATCAGCGAAACTACGTTGTATACATACATTGTTAATTCATAATACGCATGTTATTACAGAACTCACGTATATTTTATAGTCACTCGTTTACACGTTTGAATCGTAAGAAAATCATAAGTTATGAAGTATACTTATTTTTATGACAACACAAATAGTAAATAACTAAAAACCTTTGCTTGCCTCAATAACAGTGAAATTATCCTTCAAGTCACAAACATTGCTAAGATTTATTTTCTATTTAAATGTTTATGCATATTTCGTATCATTAAAGTACTTATATATATATATATATATGTATTTTCATAGCAACGTTATTCAGCTCAGATTCCTGACCTCAAACAGAGATGAAACTGCTACTGACAAATTAGGATGTCAATTTTTTGCATTGCCATAAGAAAAATTAACTAAAGACATGACAGGCTAGTGCAAAACTGGCACGAGCGTTCAATTGGCAGCCGTTTGTTATTTGTGCCATGTCGCAGCCCGCGGCACTGTAAATGCGTAAAACAACTAACGGTGCCGGGTCATCGAACGGAAAGTGGTACTTATAATAATTTCGCCACCTGCTGCGTAAGGGAAGCCTGCTCTATTCGGCGCATCCTTCGCGATAGGAAGCGCACTACGGTTTCCTTTTGTAACTGCTAACGACTTATGTTACCTTGGTAGAAAGCGCGAGGAAACACGCTATTTCAAAACAAAACAAGTGTGACTCTACGAAAACAGTGAAAATAAAGATTAAGTAACACACTAGAACACATAACTGTAACAAGTCGTGAATAAACACATCATAATAAAGTAAATACTTGAGCACGACGTTGTTTAATGACACTAACTCGTCAGAGAACAGCCTCGCCAGAACGTGCCTAAGTGCCACATTAAAGTGGAGCCTGGTTGAAAATGAAATTTAAACAAAAGTAAAAATTAGTAACATTTCGTTATAAATGTCCCTAAGTAACCGCTTAATTCACGACGTGAGTACAGACACGGTTTCATGTTTTAGCACTTTTTACTTCAAGTTACACGGTCGCTAATGTTTAAAACGTTTTTATTATTTTTACTACAGTATCCTTACTTTCGTTTTGATCTTCTCGTCTGGCTATTTAAGCAATTCGACTTTTACTTTTTGGGCTCGTGACTTGACGAAAAGATAAATAAAAGCTCTTCAAACATTCGCTGTCGTTTACTTTTCTCAGAAATTAGTAATTCAACTATCTGTTTCTTTAACGAAGGAAGTTATGTTTGTAATGAGGAAAGTTCCGATAAATAATGAAAGTCATTAGATTCTTAAGTTAATTGTATATACATGTATATACCTACATATATTTATGCTTAGTCGTTGGTTAAGAAAAAATGTTTAGGTACCCTGACGTATATTAAAACAGAACAAAGAACACTGTCACATATAGGTTCTTATACCAATTATAACTATTTAACTCATGGTTATAAGCCTATATTAAAGTATACTTATGAATTGAAGTAAATGGGATGTGGTTTTAAAACCCTTCTATTAAAATCGTTCTCATTTACTAAACAAACATACTTTTACTCCAAGCAAACATATTACAACATGTTCCGTGTGTTAACTTCCCATTTTCTAACTAGATTTATTTCTTTTAACAGAATTACGCTAGTCGTTTCAAAACAAGAATGAACCTCTTCCGTGCCACTGGACCTGCAAGTTTAAATGGAAAATTCCTCTAAGACATATCAGGAACTACTTGCCTTTTCCTCGACTAGTTTACTTTTTGTACGGACTCATACAGCACAGGTTTTATTGCGCACTTCAAGTAGCTTAAACTTGAGTATAAAAGAGAGGAATTAGTGACTGTGTTTTTACCATTTTGTATACAATGGGTACGTGGCACTATTGATCTCTATCGTTGACAGCCCGTATGAAATAAAAAGCAGCAGCGGACTCATTTGTATTATTAATGTATATCCCGCAATAGCTTTCACGCGACCCGTTAATTACCTATCGACACCACTCACGTCCACATTTCACGAATCTAATAAGGGATAGACAAGATAATTGTTCATAATGCTGCCATTAACTGCCATTGCAGGAAGTACGAGCGTACAGAACCTACTGACCCACAAAGTCCTTAAACCTATCGCCTAAGTCTTAGGTCTTGTCTTACTGCGGAATCACCTACTTTATGTCCGTCGACGTGGCTTTCTCGAGGTCAATTACTGTTCTAATCTTACAGCATACAATGACCCGACACGCGCCCGAGTGCAGAAATAGTTGGTTTCTTTTAAGAAACACGAGAAACTCTATTTCCATTCATCCGGCTCCATTCTCGGCGCCTTTCTTTCCCTTCAAACTAAATTATGAATATGGAATACGCATCGCAGGCTCCATATAAGGAGTGGGGATAGAAACAAGGGGTACCAGCCTAACTGTAAAGCAGTCAATGGACGAGTGACACTGACAATGAGAAGCCGACATCCCATTTTAGGCCGCCGTCACGTATGTTTCAAGTACGTGTGTGCGAAGCAAGAGACAACACGTAGAGGTTTCGAACGCAATGAAATGTAACATAAATATAGAGATTACTTGGTAACGTCTGTATTAAAGTAAATGGACTAATGGTGAGATCGCCTTGATATGTTTCTAACGATTGAATAGCAGATGCTTCGTGATCATTGAATTTTGTAATGGCGGATGTCGTGAGCGTAACTTTTTGTCGGTCAGTGATCTGTCTCTCCTCAAATATGTAGGTAACATGTTGTCTACACTTTGCAAATGTTACGTTGTACGTTACGGGACAAGATTGTGAATCTGAAAAATGTGAAAGTAATATAATAATCAGCATTTCTTCCGCCATTTTGTAGAATCAGTTGCGTTCCGTTACACGTTGTGTGCTTGGCTGCTTAACGAAGCAGCGCTGACACATGATAACGCTCCGAGACTGGCTTTGCATACATCATCCGAAGTGTTAACCAAATACTAAGTCACGAAAGCGAGACTGGATTTGGCTGTGCGTCAAAGCAAAGCCTTAATAAGTTAATGCCGTTCTAACTAAAATCAACTGAAATAGCTAGACTGTTTTATCAGTACGCCACTGTCTTTGGACTACATTTTACAGTTGTGTGTTGTGTAGTATTTATTCAGATAGGTTTAGAGGCCTAGGCGGAATAGTCTCAAATCCCTGAAAAAATGTAAATAAATATTTTCAAATAGAAATTTTTCATTTCAATTATATTTGCAAATCTTAAAAGATTTACACAAACATAAGCTGAATTCATAACGTTGATTATTAACTGAAAATCGTTTTGCCTAACTATTCCTTTGAGTATCTAACTCAAAATTAGTCCGTGGGAAAACAATATTGGTGCGAAAAACAAAGAAAACGAAACGCAAGTTCTTCTAGTCGCAGTTCGCCTTCAATTGCCAAATCTGCGTTAACGCTAAACTTGTTTTGGCAACAAACTATATTTAAACTGTCTGAATTAGAGTCCTAATGTAGGCGTAAGATATATCGGATCGCGTCGGATCGGCGAGCGTAGAGCCATCTGTTACGTCCAGCGGTATTTGGAGAACAGATTGTTGGATACTGTTGTATAGAGTTACAGTTGCAGACCCGAACTAGGTCGGACACTGAATCACGCGCGTATGTTGATAAACATTTCTGATAAGGCCGGCCTTACACAGTCTGAATCCAAATCTGAATTAAAAATCTGACTTCATAGTCTAAATTCCGGTGTCTTGCCTTACACGTCTTAAAAATTCTGATTGATCAGTCTGCATTAGCAACTGATATTCATAATCTGAATCCAGTAGGTGTGTGCTCGTCCGTACTAATTGAATAGAAACAGGTGCGTTCGGAATTCATAATCTGAATTTGCATACTCTGAATTCAGAACGCACGTCAAGATCTTTCTGACAGATCAATCTGAGAAATTTATAATCTGAAAAAATCAGAATGTGTGTGGGGGAAGAGTTAAATTGTATGCAATACCATACCGTGCGTTCTAAATTAATAATCTGAATTCAGATTATGTATACAGATTGGGTCTGAATCCCAATCTGTATACATAATCTGAAATCTGTGTAAGGTCAGCCTAATTCTGAGATCAATCTGAGAAATTCATAATCTGGAAAAATTAGAATGTATGTGGGGAAAAGTTACATTGTATGCAATCCGTGAGTTCTGAATTAATAATATAAATTAAGATTCGGATTCAGACTGTGTAAGGCCGGCCTAACAAAATGCGCAACTTGCAAGATAAACAACTGCGCTCCTTTTCTACGAGTATTGGTTTATTAGACAAGTGGGTTTCTCGTGAAGAATGGTTGTCGTTGTCATATAATGTACCCGTTTATTCCTTTATTCGCGTTGTAATGCATGTGACACATACTAGTTGCATAGTTATTTTTGATTTATTCTTTTTATCGTATACATAAATAAGTAAATATATCATGAATGATTGCATGCATAAAAAATGCAATTGCGTCCTTTCCTCCAGTTGTTCACCACAACTATCCAGCATAAAGAAGATTATTTATATCATATATTAGCTTCGCCGCGCAGTGTTACCTACCCGCTCCTCTCACGGGAACACTAATTTTTATGGGATAAAAAGTAGCCTATGTGTTAATCCAGTGTCAGCTACCTTCATACCAAAATTTACCAAATTGGTCCTGCAATCGGAGCGTGAAGAAGTAACAAACATATAAACACTCACAAACTTTCGACATATTAGTGTGATGTACTTTTACTAGACCTAGGTACTTAATAGCTCTTTTGTTAAATTTCAAAACAAAATTCAACTATACAAACGAATGAAGCCAACGACTGCAGTAGTAAATTTAATAATACGACAGCGGAGCGGCGCTAATCCTAGGTATTTTGTCTACAATTCCGCCAAGTTACACTACTTAGTTAATTTTTACTATGTTATCCTGTCTGCGAAGTTTGTTAAATAGTACCGTTCGGGGGATTGCTAAATGTAACGAGCTACTAAAATCTTAAGTTTATGCGAAAGAAAATGGCCAAAGTACACATTATTTAAACTTCGTAAATATGAGCGAAATATTGCATAAAAATGCATGGTTTCATACTTTGTAATTAAAACTACTAATATTTTATTTATGAACAGCGCTTCTACCTATATTACGAACTCATTTTATGCTCACGTAAGAAACAAAGTGAGAGACGATAAGCAATCTTTAGATACGTATCGAAATACTTTAGTATCTATATAGTTTTGCCATAGTAACGTGCAAAATGCGATCAAACTGATCCTCCTATAACTTGTGTGGTTATTCTCCCAACTAGACACATAAAATTGGGCAAGTGCGAGTCCAACTCGAGCATGAAGGGTTCCGTACCATAATCTATAACAAGTTTGTTGTATGGGAGCCCCCCTTAAATATTTATTTTATTTTATTTTTAGTATTTGTTGTTATAGCGGCAATAGAAATACATCATCTGTGAAAATTTCAACTGTCTAGCTATCACCGTTCTTGAGAAACAGCCTGGTGACAGACGGACGGACGGACAGCGAAGTCTCAGTAATAGGGTCCCGTTTTTACCCTTTGGGTACGGAACCCTAAAAAGAAATATATCAATCAGAAGATATCTATGTAGATATCTTGGAATGTTTTAAAATGTTCCAAAGGTAGTACTGTAGTCATTTCAGCGTAGCAAGATCTTTATTAAATCCCTAGTCTCATCTACTCTCTTTACTAGCGTTTGAGTTCTTAAATCTCGAGTCGTTTCAATTAGCACTTGACGCTTGCAATTCCGTTAAAGGAATCCGAATCCGCAGCAATGAGGACGGAAATACATTACTTTGCGTCCCGGGCAACTTCGCCGCAGATTACTAAACAGTTTCACCGGTTAATACAATTACAATAATATTTTCAAATGTCTCGAGACAATAAAAAAAATATGATGATCAAGATTGTAGTTTAAGTCATACAGATTGCTAACTTCTATGAATTTAACATCTAAGGTTGTAGATTTTAGTGTCAAAATTGACAGGGCTGCATCAATAAGCTATGTTCCCGTTACGATGCCGGCAATCTTGATTAAGAGAAGACACGGTCAGCAATAGTCGTTGCCCTAATTTGAATATTCATTACGTAAAACTTTGCAGTGTAAAAGTAACTTTTACACTTCACCCAAGTAACACAAGTTGCTGTATAACTATTCACATTTGGACTATTTTAGAGCTCTTGGTGTAAAAAGACTCTAATAAGAGTTCGCTGGTAGACTTTCAGCTGAATAATAGCATTCAGTACTTTTTATTCAGATCAAGTCTGATTAACAGCTGTATTACGTCCAAAAAATGTGTCATTATATCGCTTCTATTCAGCTTTTACCACTTTCAGCTGCATAGTAGCATTCAGTATTTTTTATTCAGCTTAAGTCTGATTAACAGCTGCATTATGTCCACAAAAGCATCATTATATCGCTTCTATTCAGCTTTAACCGGGATTTAGACCTTTTACCTGAATAAGGGCTGTTTATTGGATAAAATTTTGCTGACAGCGGTATAACGAGGTATGTGTGAACTACTATTCCGCTGACTTTTAAGGTACCACGAGTGAACTATTATACAGTCAATAGGCGTATAATGGATGAAATGTGGTTTATTATACTGCGTAATGCTGACCGTATTTACCGCTAACCAACCTTTATGCTGCCGTTGATATAGTCTGCATAGGGGCTGTTTAAACATTCACTAGATGCCTAAATGCTCTTTAAAGGTACACTAATGTACCGGTATACCGGTTGTTACTTAATAGTAGTTCACAAAAGTAACTTTCATCAGACTTTGTCTGAATAAATGAGTAGGTGTGGACCTTTGTGCAGTAAATGAAGTAAATGTGGTACTTAAATCAGTTTATTTATCTGTTGATGGCTGAGAAACGAATTTTGCTCCACTAAAGTAAAATAACAAAGAATAATTTGTATTGCACTAAAAGTATCCAAGAGGCTTAAATGTGGATTCCTAAATTGCTATATAAGACCTGTTTAAATGTTCACGGCAAGGCTAAATACCGAGCATGTGAACTATTAAACATAAACAAAACAGGTTATAGCTGATTACAGTTCACGTGTTGAATTTTACACAGTTTTTTGCTAATTAGCAGAACACAAGTGACCTACAAAATAGCCCTTAGCAAGAATTTGAATGTATAATGGTTCACATCGCTGCTTAGCATCAAGCCACCATTTTATATTGTGAATTTAGAAATTATCGTATATTTTTTTTCGTTTTAAGAGGTTTAGGCGTGAATACTAAACCGAAAGAACTAATGTTTACTTCCTAAAATCATTGTAATAACTTTTAACCTAATATTTACGTTTAAAGCAATAAAAAAATATTTGTAATGTTTACACCAAGGCTTATTTATATCAAATATCAGAGAAAAAAATGAATATTTTCGTGGCGCGTCAAAAATATCTTATATATTATATAGGTATAATGACAATAAACTCCCATTCCCAATCATTTTCTTCACGTTATTGTGAAAAACAGCTACATTCCCGATGGTAAAAAAATGTGTCCTCCATTAAAAAATACTTTGTAACTTGTAACACTTGACACAATAAAGTCACCATCACCTGTGCATTGACTCGAACCAATTATGTTACTGTTTGGCAATGTTTAATAAAAATAGTTTCTCATAATACAGCTCAGCGGCAGCCTATGTATGCTTAATAGATTTATAAAAGTGCACATGTGAATAAAATTCTGAATAAAGGGTAACTAGTGCTCCCTTAGTCAGTTGGTATTCAGCCCTTATAACTCCTGTAACCCTTTATACCACCGTTAAATTGCTCTTAAGCAGCTTTTAAGCAGCAATGTGAACTTAGGGCTGAATAATTTGTGCCCAATTTAGATGAATAAAGGCTGAAAAAGCGCTTTTTCAGCTCTTATTCAGCTGAGTAATTCAGCTGTAGCCGTAAACATATTCTGATAAACAGCTCTTAAACAGGTTCTTGTGCTACTTGGGCAGAATTAATTTCTTAATTTCAAAAACTACTTAGAACTTCGACGCTTTTTGATTTAAAAATACTTTTTTGCTGCTTTAGTAATCAAATGATTACCACTGTGGGAACATACGCAACGTAATATATTTGTCTATCGTTTAGCAAAAGATGTTTGTATTGCACGAAAACGCTTTTGGAAAGCAAGAACCGAACGGAAGCGGCATACGATATTACTTCCTATTGTCCGCCGAACATTAGCCCATCTTCGGAGTAAGTGCTCAAACAGTCAGTGCAAAGAAAAAGCGCCTCTCACTTTCTTCGATCATATTATCTCACATAGCCACGTGTGATGTGAAAGTGAATATTCGACAACCAATCAATTCTCGCCGACGAACATTCACAATAATTATTGCAATCAATTCGGTTGCGTTGTCAATCAACTTTTTCCGATAGGCTCGCGTATGATTGGGACAATGACGTAATAATTGCAACTGATCAAACCGATGGGCAGGCTACATAAATTCCTTTACTGCAAGCCGGTTTTATCGTTGGCAATTAAAATGAAATAGTTGACAAGACAAGCCATGTAGGCAAGTTTGATTATCACAAATTAAGGTCAACATTGGTAGCACCCTGTTGCAAACCAATATTTTAGACGTATCACAGTTGTATTATGAAATGTATTCAAACATCACCTTTTATTATATCTTAAATATCATAAATAATAACCCGACAGTACTGGTAAACATTACTCAGGCGAAAGACTAACTACTACTGATATAGTGTAGAGGTATAACTTTAACATTCGATGTATTGGTACGGTTGATTAAAAGCGCATTTAAAACCCAACCACATCTGAAAGCAAACCGAAAGCCATTTCTATTTCCGATTTACATTCAAAATGCACATGCATGAATAACTTTACCGTACCGATATTCGAGGCAGAGTACGGGGTGTCGCTCTAATTTGGAAGCGTGACTGCCTGGATGGCCGGCTTGTGGTCTGACTAAGCATTGCATTGTGAGCAACAGTCGAATTTCGAGTGCACTGGTGCAAGCAGTCGACTGACGTGGGAAACGGTGTTTAGATTCGAGTTAAACGAATTTGTGCATTCAGAATTAATTCTCATTGCAAAACTATCGTCGCTGTATAAGCCTGTACTGCCTCTTTTCGAAATGATTAAAAACCTAGGTGGACTCTACCTTTTCAAGTCTACTCTTTACATTCTGAAAGCCTTTGATGTTCTACTACTTATTTGAATTAACTGAACAGGAATAATAGCCATATGATTAAATTTATTTATTTTCTGTATTACCATTAAGCACTGTTTAAATCCCACTGTTGTACATGTTGATTGGATCTGTATAATTAATTAAAATCAGTATTCATGAACTGCGTACATTTGCACTGAATGTTTACCAGTCATACGGTACACGAATACCATGGCGTACGAATACGACCCTATTTACCATAACCGCAAAATATTTGAGCTTTTACATTTAAAGTAAAGATTGTATATTTCGAAGAATGTTTTTCTCAATTTCGGGTAGAATGAATTATTAATAAGTTAAGTACAATATTTTTGGTACACTCTTGAATGGAAATGTGTTTTGAGGCTTATCAGAGTAATTAAGATCAGAGTAATGTGTTCAACGGGCAAATTAAATAATGGCCGCTGAAATATACTACTGAAATTGACATTTCACGAATTTTACGATACTGTATTTGACTGACATATCAGTACAAAAGTGGAAATGTTTTTTATACTATAGGGTTCTAAAGATGATGTTTGATAGAAGCTGTTCTATTAACTCGCTGATTACATACAACCAAGGCGCTACGCTACATAATTCCCTTTACAAATATTTTGATCCCGTAATGTGCGAAATAATTTATTTTGACTACAGTCATGTACCAACTAAACAAGTAGGTATACACATTTGGTTTGGTTTTTACTTTTAGGTCCGCGATGTCTTATGCACACAAACCAACGGATTATTTGACAATCAAATTAATATTCAGGACAACTTTGGCCAAGTTCCCGTTGTACTGTCCTTATACACACACGTAACGGTAGATCCGATCGTTAACCCCATTCTCCGAACTCAACTAGAATCCGATATTTTAGCAGGAAGCAACCATATTTGTCATACTCATAGTGTACAAAACCCCTCCCTCTCTAAAAGGTTTTTATTTCTTTTAATTCATAATAATATGGTTTCTCTTTCTTTAATGGCCAAGGCGTGATCTTCTAGTGGTTAGGACCCCTTATATACGTTAATGCATAGTACCCTGATTCTTTAAGTTGACTAAGAGATAGCTTAAGTCCATTTACTTATAATGGGTAATGGAGTCAGAAAGATTAGGGTTTTGTGAACTAAATAATTAGATGAGATGAGCCTGAGATGAGTGTTATCCTCCCGTCCACTACCAACCAATCGACTGTAATTAGTTATTAAATCCTACAACCTCCATACTTATTCTACTACATAAACAGGTCCTTAAAGCAGTAGAGTGATTGATAGTGGGATTAAGAACACTTAGTTAGCTTAAGATGTAGGGCTTCTAAAATTAAAGGAATAGGATTACAATGAAACAAATGATAGGTTAATAAAGTATGTATATTGAATCTTTGTATGATTGTATTAAGATTTAAAGTGTTTTATTTTTGCCAGTCAGGCCTGATTTGTAATTTAATTATTTTGTGCCAAAAGGGCTTTTATTAGTTGATTTTATTTATCTTTACCAACGGTTCACTATAAGGCTTACTGTAATGGGAAGAACCGTCAAGAAACCCATCAGACTGCCTTAATACAAATTATATTTTGAACAATTAAGCAAGTGAATTATTACAAATATGAATAGCCATCATAGGCTCTGCCTATACCTATACGATTAGCTTAACTTATCTCCAACCATGAAATGCATTTCACGAAGAGTACTATAGTAACCTTTCAGTGTATTTTGTCATGTAGTCTTACATTAATATCATAAAAATACTTCTTCCTAGCCCTATACATAATGACATGCCAATGCCTTAATATAGACAGAGGAGGAAGGTTCACTTTTAAGAGACTCCATATAGCAGCAATAGGCTCTAGACAGTTAAGTTATGGTCCAATTGAAGTCCTGTGGTATTTGGAATTAAGCTCCTAAAATCGAACTGCTTAAACAGATCAATTACTGTGTTAAGACGTTTATCGTGTACGCCTAGCCCAATTCCAATGACCACAGTCTAAACTTTCATATGGATGTTTATGTATTAAAGCATAGAGTCCCCTAAAGAGTTAATTTTGATAGTTTTATTTCTCAGCAATTCCCTAAGATCCTGCCAGACTCCGAGAATGTAATAAATTTAGAGACTCCATATAGCAACAATAGGCTTTAGACAGTTAAGTTATGGTCCAATTGAAGTCCTGTGGTATTTGGAATTAAGCTCCTAAAATCGAACTGCTTAAACAGATCAATTACTGTGTTAAGACGTTTATTGTGTACGCCTAGCCCAATTCCAATGACCACAGTATAAACTTTCATATGGATGTTTATGAATTAAAGCATAGAGTCCCCTAAAGAGTTAATTTTAATAGTTTTATTTCTCAGCAATTCCCTAAGATCCTGCCAGACTCCGAGAGACTCCACTAAGTCCATAAGACTGATCTAATTCAAAACCAGTTGAAGTGACCTGAAGTTAAATGTGATCAGAGGTTTGTGTTAACAGCGTTTTCGACGAAGTAGGGTAGTTGTAATTTGCGCTGCGGATTCTGACCACATCTACACAAACAGATGCCTTCTTTTGGTTATTTACGTATTTAACAGATAGCGTAGAGTCTCCCTAATGAATTGATTTTAATAGTATTTTGTCGCTGCAAATCCCCAAGAACCCGCCAGGTTCCACTAGTTTAATAATTAGCAGAAACTCCACATGGTCCATCTGACCTAAGATATTTAGCTCTAATCCAGTTGTAGATACTTGGAATTAAATGCATTCAGGGGTTGTGTTAATAGCGCCTTTGACGAAGTAGTTGTGAGATTGCACTATGAAACCTGACTGCATTAATCCCGTGCTGAATTCTATCTCTGGCTGTTTTAATATTAATCAAAAGCGTGGAGTTTCTGACCTATCAGCAATTAAAAGTCTACTTGGTTAGCGCGAGTGGCTATTGGAGTGTCATTATTGCAGTAGTCCTACTGCTAAGGTCAGGTGAAAGTTGAATTCCAAATAATCAAAATTATCCCTTGGGTAGGGTTGAAATAGTCCTAAAAGGTTACTTCGACCACTGGATGAAAGTTATGTACATATCAAAATCCCAATACTCAAACTCAATGACATAAATATTAGTAGTCTACATTTAAGCAATCTATGTACATAACTTTGCTCCGACTTATGACTAAGTAAAAAAAACATAAACGACACATCAGTTGGTATTTCTTTAAGCTATGAAATGATCACTTAAATCCCATACACAACTCTGGAATGGACACACAAGGAAAACAAGGTACGTTAGTAAAATATTATCCGAATTAAGCACATGAGAAATATCAGTCCGTATCCAATTCCGTCCTCACAACTAAACATAGAATTTCAACAATAAATTCCGAAACTAATATTATCAATTAGCAGTCTGTTTTAACTTAATCTTTGTGACGAACTCTGAATTAAACACAGTCAGATATGAACACATAAAACAGAATGAACATTTATAAAAGGCACAACACAATACAAAAGAAATAAATGCATTAGTAAACAGTTCGCAAAGCACAACAAGGCAATGGAAATTATAATCTCCGGCTTCTAGTTAATTTGGAAACTATGTCCAGACTAACATATTTTCTTTTGCAAGAAATACGTTTGTCTTTCTGCAAGGATTCTAAGTCAAGACTGATAGACATCAACTGTGAGGTTTAGTCTTTCAGCCGACAGGGATAAGTTGCCTTCTTAAAAGAGGAGATGGGTCATCGTTTGGTTTAACATCTCCCCTTATAAGTAAATACATTAGGAATAAAATCCAATAATGCTTTCGTTGGCACCTTGTGAGGATCAGGCATTATTAGAAAGTTTTCCAAGTAAATACATAAAGAATAAAGTCCAATAATGCTTTCGTTGGCACCTTGTGAGGATCAGGCATTATTGGAAATATTCTAAGTAAATAAAGCCCAACAATACTTTCGTTGTCACCTTGTGAGGTATCAGGTATTGTTGGGAGAGTTCTTACCCGAGATCCTGGAGAGAGTTCCTGTACTGTTCACTGCTGATCACTGAATGCCTCCCCCATCCCAATGTATGGCCTTTTATACCCGCTTTCTAACTTTTTAATAATTGAATCTACGTGGCTATTTTCCGATTTTCGCGGGAAATTGGTTCCACGTCATCATGCAGCCCCTAAGACAGTCTTAAAACCGCTGACTTAGCGTTTTCCAATTTGATTGACTATAACTATAAATTATAATTCTTATGCCCATAAATGAAGCTTAAATCAGGGTACATTTTATGATTAATATTACATTCTAAATCTAATCTTTAATATTTTCCATTGAAATAAAATGTTTGAGATACCTTTTATATCACCGAAATTCTATATTCCATAGACTATCTTAGATATTGTTTATGTGCGCTAAACTCTGCTTTGCTTTATGATTATTGCCCAATGTTTTCCTTCAATATTTGCAGTCAATCCTCCATACTTTAAAAATATTTCTTATTCTCAACAACCACATTCATTTAATAAATGCTAGCATTAATTGTACTCTCTATTAAAATTGTTTACATAAATTAATTTCTACTTAATTCTGTCAGTCCGTCAATCATTTTGCTCTATGTATTGCTAAACCCTGGCTACTCCAAATTGACCCATAGATTATAGAATATTAAAAAGATACTAATGTAAACAAAAGTAAAGAAATCTCTTGTGTTATTTTTAATAGGATTTCAATATATCTAACCTTGTTTGGATAATTGCAAATAAAATATTTGCCCGGTAAGTAAATACTAAAACCCTTTTCCACGGCTCAGCCTAAACATTTTCCAATAGTTACCTTGGATAACCTATCTACCGTACCTAACCAAAACTAATCATTGGTTCCCCTATATTTCTTACATCTCTGCTTTTACAAGTAATAACTAGATGCTATCTTGTTACGTATTTATATGATTCTGTGATACAATTAATGATGCCTTAATAGACAAGCTCTAATCCATATGTTGTTTACATTTCAGTATTAAGCAATGAATATGAAGAACGCTTTTACAACATCATATGAAATGAGTCGCCGACAAAGGAAATTATCCAAGATCCATTCATAAGAATCACAATTCCTGTTCTGCCAGCCAATAAAGCCAAGAAGGCTTCCTATATAATGTGTGTTTAAATTCGGAAGAACCAAGAGTTGCAGTTAAATGGAAAATGAAATGTTTATTACAAAACATAACCTTAATTTGAACAAGAAATGGATTTTAACCATAGACTTTAGAATTTAATACAAAATGGAGCCTTATCATAAGTATTGACGATCCCAACAGGATTGTATGGAGATATTTTTATGAAGCTGTTTCAGGAGAGAACGTTGACGACGTGCTGGGTTTGGTACAGCTCTGCCCCCTGCGTCTTGAAATTTTGCATAGGTCTATGCAAAATTACAAACGCAAACCTAGATCCCTTATGCAACTGTAAAACTCCTCACGAATATCTCCCTTCCATTCAACAGCACCATCTTCAATTAGTCCATTCCTCCTTTTTCTTCCCTCAACTTTCATATTCTCTCTTAGTGCACTTGTTCTCCATCCCATGCTCTCCCGTCTCGTTCACTTGCCCAGGTTCACCTATAAGTACGTAGTATTAAGACATACCCAAAACTTTTTACAAGAACTACAATTTCAAATTATTTAACTGCTATGCATCAAATGAATAGAGTCCTGAACCAATATGAATATTCAACAATACAAAGGTTACCAAGAGTGATAAGGATTCGGGTCAGTTGACGCGTAGAGGGAACCCCTATGAACAGTATAAAATACATATATTGAGAAAGTGTTAGACTATAGAAGGAGTTAGCTAACTAAGGGATTAATATTCATTAACAGAAGCGTTAGTGCGCTAAGTACACTTCAGAAGATCCAAAGAAAGTGTGCCTCAGAAATGCACCAGTACCGGGTAATCCCTACTACTGATTCGTGAGTTCCGAAGTCCGTCCCTCTCCATACACGTGGAGGCGAGAACGATGCACATAAATTCCCTAGCTGATCGAAATCGAGAACACATATATCAATGAACCCCAATAAATCAAGAGATTTTTTTTTTTTTTAAACGACGTGATGTAAAAATGCATGAGCAGCGTACAGAGTCATCTATCGCGTGACTGGGTAAATACTTTATATACAACCAAGATATGGTTGTTTTTAACTCTAACAATAACTAGGCCATTATACACATCGTGAAACACATTGCAATTTTTTTTTTTTTTCTCTTATCAGAAACTTGATATAAGCATGTAAAGCTCGATACTAGTGCCATCTAGGACTGAGCGTATTAACTATGCAGAACTTACTAAAATGTTGCCTATAACAAAAATAAATTCAATTAGAGTAGAATTTACAAAAGAACCACTAATAAAGGGACCCAAAACCCTGTTCGTAACAAAACTACAATTATATTAACTATTAATCGCACCCCTTAATCTCAACTTTCAAATTTGAACCGAGCCGAAGCGTAATGTTATTACAAATATAATAGTACATGACCCTTAAATGCAATACCAGATTCAGAGTTTAATCAATTTTAAGTTTGATCTGGTCAGATTGTTCGTAAAATATTGATTAAGCAAAATATATTCAGATTAAAAATTAAATATCGATAATATTGATCAATAATCGGTAGAAATGACAAATACTATCTCTTTGCTACATTTAATAATTAAATGTGTGCAAAACCTGAATCCAACGACTATAATATATATCCTGAATGTTAACTGATACGTTCATCTAAGATAACTTCAATGACGACATAATTGCAAACCTGATTTGATAAGATTGAACCACCCAATATGTCAAATTCTATCCAATCTAGTCAGCTAGTAGTGACAGTATAACCATTTCTTTTTTCGCGTATGGTCACTCTGCTTTGGCTGTCAAACGAACAAAGTCAAATATTGTCAATGTCAAACTAACAAGGTCTTGTTAAAATTGCTCCATTACGTTTATTATAAAGAATCGACATAATGCCACCATGAACAATAGATTAAACTAAAAGAACAACTGGCAGTCCGGCACATTGTAATTGGATGCGCGATTCAGCACTTCACGAACCCTCTGGTCATGCAATAAACCAAACAACTTGCCACTGATTAAACTACGCAAGAATCACACTGGTAAGTATTTTCTATTTTATATTATTTACAACCTGTAAAATGCAAATGTTATGTAACCGAACTGACCCCCTTTTATTTTCAAAATCGCCCTAGTTCTAACTGTACAGAAAAGACAAATAACAATAATTGAATTCATGACGAAGGCAAAATTTCGAATTTAAATGTAATCCAAAGAAACTTCCTTCCTATACCTTGTTCTAAGCTATGATTTTGTTTGTATAACTATACTATGAAGTATTTAAATCTCAACAATACTAATATAAGTTTTTCTTTTTCAGTATATAGCAATGATGTTCCAAAATAAAATCATCAGTGTCCGCTGCAGTAGCCTATGAAAATCAAGAGAAGATCCAAAGATATGAATTGCACTTACAATTTTCATTAAATAAGTTATCCAGTGTTGTGGCTCTCCTGACAATCCATGAACATGCAGTGCTGGCTCGGTGCAGTCAAGCATGAAGACCTGCTTCAGCTCCAATAACTCCACGAGTTGAATAAATGAACATCAAACTCTTACCTTTATTGTAGTAATAGTTTTCTGCATTTCCCGCAATATTATTGCCATGATGGGTGCGCTCCCACTACCTGGTTGTTGTAGGCCTTGGCCGCTGTCTTATGAAAAATGTAAAAGGTTAATTAAAGGATTTGTAAATGGCGTTTTTTTATTGAAAACTATGTGTAAACATAAAGAAGACAGTGTTAATAGTACAATATGAAATGTTGACCCGACATATTACTATGTACTGTACCCAAAATCTGCCTTCCACAAGAGCTCATCATTTCAGCATGAAGCGTTACTGCACATTGTTGGCCCTGTATAGGTTCGCGGCGCTTGATATACATCATCTGTTGACAACGATCTCCTCGTTCATCCTATTCTTGGCATTAATTTGATGAAGCCAAAGTTTGTATATTCCAGTGGTATACCAAAATAGCCTCTCTAAGTTGCTAGTCCCTCTGCCCCCCGTATATTAATCTCATTACCCCATCATTATTTTATATTAGGTATTATAATTCTATTCTAATCAAAATCTTATCAAGAAAATCGCCCGCATAAGTGGCGCCATCTGCAGGAATATTTGATAAGTACTGATAAGGTATGTTAGGGCTGCGCAAGTTTGAAAAGGTATTGTATCGATAGTTTTTTGAACCCAACGTTACTAGGCGTTTATTTTTCTTGGTCGTGCACTCTTGGCATTGGTCCTGGGTAGCCTTTTCTACTGCTTCTGTCATTTTATGTTCCCATGTAGCGTTATGCGTTGATTATGCTGTAACTTGTCTCTGATTCGATGAAATCCATCACGTTGATGATCGCCCAATTGATCTTTTGTCCAATAACTGATGATGATTCTGAAGATCTTGACAATTAACATTTATTTCCGAGTAAATTTTCATTTCTTGTAAAGCACGTATTACACAGTTTAACACACACACACACACACATTGTGGTCTTGAGATTGGATGTAAATGAACCCTGTGTCTGCCACTAATTTCACATCATAAACACATCCACTCGACACGTTCTAGACATTATAACACTCGCGTTAAAGAAATGACATAAATAATTGCTTCATACTAAGGTATGTGCAAAATCTTAAAACACCGCATGACATTGTTAATTGGTAATTTCCAGCAAATCTGATCTGATAATTGAAGCTAAATATCGATGAACAACCTAAACCCCAATGACAAAATTTATTATCTGTTCACAAATTCCGCCGTATATCGATATTTCTTACAAAATAGTATCGACCAGTACAACACTATTTTGACCCTGAGAACAGCGAGAACCTTGACAAATTCAATAATGGCGATATCCGATATGTTATCTCTTTTAATATTGTACTATACTTTGAAATTTAAATGTCTACATTTAATTCATCCTATTAATCTACCGTTGACATTTTATTCATTTACATGAGTGTTTGTTTGTGCCGGCCGGTACTATCGTGTTGTGAAAACATTATACATAACAAATAACCATGTGGAGTTGTGTTTATAACGTGTTTTGAAGTTAAGACTATAAGTGGATAGTTAATCGTTAAACAATATGTGTTATATGTGGATATTATTTCTATCGTAAGGTGCATGGATGTTAGAACAAAGTTTATGATATCAAACTAACCTACAATTATTGCGACTTGGTGACATTTTCATATATTGACTAAACCCGGAGCCTAAACAGAGTTCCCTATATGTACAAGGTAAGCACTTTTCTCTTTTTATTTTGTTATGGACTAACATTCTGGTTAAAGACATTTATTTTATTCAAAAGAAATATTACATTTCGCTTAATGAGTATTTCACTATTATAAAAACAATTATAGTCGCTATTCGTGAGCATCTAAAACCTAATTGTTACTAATGTAACTAAATAAATAAGCTTGACAAACTATAAGTAAACAGATTACAACTATGTATGAATAAAACAATAAAGACATGTTGTTTTTACGTTGGAATATAAGTACTTACTTGATTTTAATTTTAGTTTTACTGTGAATTTATAATACTCGCATTGTATATAATATTATTTATTGCCCCAGGGGAAGTAATATTAATACATTATATAACATTGAAGGTGAACTACTGGCAAATTAGAATTTTATTGTCACCGCCTACTAGTTCTAAAATGTTAAATGAAATATTGAAAAGTGATAATTTAACTGTAAAGTGTCTGTTGATACTTGATGTATAGAAAGAAAATGGACAAAAATAGTGTAAACAATATACTTGTTAACAACTAATTTGTCTTGGCTTTGGACATAACCCATATAAAGTGATTATTTATTCACATTTGCCTTTTATTTTTCAGATTCGAATGGTGAGAGAAAATATAACAAACAACAATTACACATTCAATACATGTCAAGATTTTTCTCTCAAGAACTATTCATGGTAAGTCAAATTTAATTAGAACTACCAATAACAATGTTGATATATAGTTAAGCTTATGTACACATGTTGATATATAAATAAAGAGTTCCTGTCTGCCCCCTAACTTCATGACAAATGATAATTGCTAAACAAAATTTAATATTCTCCCTTCTGTTTACAGCGAGAACCGAGATGGAAGATAAGAACTTTAAAATCTGAAAAGGAGATTTCCAACAGGTAAATATTTTAACTTATTTAACCTATTTTCACCAATATCTTTGTGTCTGTCTTGTCTGTCTGTGATAGATTTTACTCAAAAATAATTTTCCTTTTGAACAGTAGTTTTAAATTTTTGCATTAATACATTGAAAATATATAACAACTGATCTGATGAAGTTGTTTTTGTTTATCAATTGTTTTTTTTTTTTAATAATTATTATTAGCTAAATTTTTAATCCCTAGAATTACATTTAATGAACTTGTTTGCATTATATAAGACTGCCCCCCAAATCTTAATCTTTTTCCCACATATGGAATTATATACATGATCTGCCCCCCATGTGATCAACCCTTTGACCGCCAAGCTTTTAAAAGGTGTCAATGTTGATATATTACAACTAAAACCACCATGAACTTCAAAAGTTCCCCGTTAACTTTCCCTGTGATACTTGTGTCATAGTGAACAATCCCCTTTACCTGGCGTTCAAAAGGCTGATCTGAAAGCAATGTTGAAAAATAGTTTTCATAATTATAAAAGGTAACTATTATAGTGAACCAGTACTTCAAAGCGCATAATAAAAGCATTATCACAAAATTTACATCTTGATTATTATTTTTCCAGCGGAAGATAAATCCAGAGCCAAGCGGGGACTATACTGGAAGTTTGAAAATTAAACAATTCCTGCGAAGCTATGAAGAACCAGTCACTAGTCAACTAAATAGCTTTTAAACCTAGATTAAGCAATGCATGCATTAGTGGAAAATTATAACACAATTTTACTTTATCTGGACTCAAGCTATTCTCTCAGAAAACCTCCATTTTCACGAACAGCAAACTGTGACCTAGAAAGGTCACTTAAAACCATATTATTTCCCCCTGCCCCTGATAAATACCCCTAATTTATTCTGGTCACGGTACTCAAACTGTACAAAACCCCTCCCTCTCTAAAAGGTTTTTATTTCTTTTAATTCATAATAATATGGTTTCTCTTTCTTTAATGGCCAAGGCGTGATCTTCTAGTGGTTAGGACCCCTTATATACGTTAATGCATAGTACCCTGATTCTTTAAGTTGACTAAGAGATAGCTTAAGTCCATTTACTTATAATGGGTAATGGAGTCAGAAAGATTAGGGTTTTGTGAACTAAATAATTAGATGAGATGAGCCTGAGATGAGTGTTATCCTCCCGTCCACTACCAACCAATCGACTGTAATTAGTTATTAAATCCTACAACCTCCATACTTATTCTACTACATAAACAGGTCCTTAAAGCAGTAGAGTGATTGATAGTGGGATTAAGAACACTTAGTTAGCTTAAGATGTAGGGCTTCTAAAATTAAAGGAATAGGATTACAATGAAACAAATGATAGGTTAATAAAGTATGTATATTGAATCTTTGTATGATTGTATTAAGATTTAAAGTGTTTTATTTTTGCCAGTCAGGCCTGATTTGTAATTTAATTATTTTGTGCCAAAAGGGCTTTTATTAGTTGATTTTATTTATCTTTACCAACGGTTCACTATAAGGCTTACTGTAATGGGAAGAACCGTCAAGAAACCCATCAGACTGCCTTAATACAAATTATATTTTGAACAATTAAGCAAGTGAATTATTACAAATATGAATAGCCATCATAGGCTCTGCCTATACCTATACGATTAGCTTAACTTATCTCCAACCATGAAATGCATTTCACGAAGAGTACTATAGTAACCTTTCAGTGTATTTTGTCATGTAGTCTTACATTAATATCATAAAAATACTTCTTCCTAGCCCTATACATAATGACATGCCAATGCCTTAATATAGACAGAGGAGGAAGGTTCACTTTTAAGAGACTCCATATAGCAGCAATAGGCTCTAGACAGTTAAGTTATGGTCCAATTGAAGTCCTGTGGTATTTGGAATTAAGCTCCTAAAATCGAACTGCTTAAACAGATCAATTACTGTGTTAAGACGTTTATCGTGTACGCCTAGCCCAATTCCAATGACCACAGTCTAAACTTTCATATGGATGTTTATGTATTAAAGCATAGAGTCCCCTAAAGAGTTAATTTTGATAGTTTTATTTCTCAGCAATTCCCTAAGATCCTGCCAGACTCCGAGAATGTAATAAATTTAGAGACTCCATATAGCAACAATAGGCTTTAGACAGTTAAGTTATGGTCCAATTGAAGTCCTGTGGTATTTGGAATTAAGCTCCTAAAATCGAACTGCTTAAACAGATCAATTACTGTGTTAAGACGTTTATTGTGTACGCCTAGCCCAATTCCAATGACCACAGTATAAACTTTCATATGGATGTTTATGAATTAAAGCATAGAGTCCCCTAAAGAGTTAATTTTAATAGTTTTATTTCTCAGCAATTCCCTAAGATCCTGCCAGACTCCGAGAGACTCCACTAAGTCCATAAGACTGATCTAATTCAAAACCAGTTGAAGTGACCTGAAGTTAAATGTGATCAGAGGTTTGTGTTAACAGCGTTTTCGACGAAGTAGGGTAGTTGTAATTTGCGCTGCGGATTCTGACCACATCTACACAAACAGATGCCTTCTTTTGGTTATTTACGTATTTAACAGATAGCGTAGAGTCTCCCTAATGAATTGATTTTAATAGTATTTTGTCGCTGCAAATCCCCAAGAACCCGCCAGGTTCCACTAGTTTAATAATTAGCAGAAACTCCACATGGTCCATCTGACCTAAGATATTTAGCTCTAATCCAGTTGTAGATACTTGGAATTAAATGCATTCAGGGGTTGTGTTAATAGCGCCTTTGACGAAGTAGTTGTGAGATTGCACTATGAAACCTGACTGCATTAATCCCGTGCTGAATTCTATCTCTGGCTGTTTTAATATTAATCAAAAGCGTGGAGTTTCTGACCTATCAGCAATTAAAAGTCTACTTGGTTAGCGCGAGTGGCTATTGGAGTGTCATTATTGCAGTAGTCCTACTGCTAAGGTCAGGTGAAAGTTGAATTCCAAATAATCAAAATTATCCCTTGGGTAGGGTTGAAATAGTCCTAAAAGGTTACTTCGACCACTGGATGAAAGTTATGTACATATCAAAATCCCAATACTCAAACTCAATGACATAAATATTAGTAGTCTACATTTAAGCAATCTATGTACATAACTTTGCTCCGACTTATGACTAAGTAAAAAAAACATAAACGACACATCAGTTGGTATTTCTTTAAGCTATGAAATGATCACTTAAATCCCATACACAACTCTGGAATGGACACACAAGGAAAACAAGGTACGTTAGTAAAATATTATCCGAATTAAGCACATGAGAAATATCAGTCCGTATCCAATTCCGTCCTCACAACTAAACATAGAATTTCAACAATAAATTCCGAAACTAATATTATCAATTAGCAGTCTGTTTTAACTTAATCTTTGTGACGAACTCTGAATTAAACACAGTCAGATATGAACACATAAAACAGAATGAACATTTATAAAAGGCACAACACAATACAAAAGAAATAAATGCATTAGTAAACAGTTCGCAAAGCACAACAAGGCAATGGAAATTATAATCTCCGGCTTCTAGTTAATTTGGAAACTATGTCCAGACTAACATATTTTCTTTTGCAAGAAATACGTTTGTCTTTCTGCAAGGATTCTAAGTCAAGACTGATAGACATCAACTGTGAGGTTTAGTCTTTCAGCCGACAGGGATAAGTTGCCTTCTTAAAAGAGGAGATGGGTCATCGTTTGGTTTAACATCTCCCCTTATAAGTAAATACATTAGGAATAAAATCCAATAATGCTTTCGTTGGCACCTTGTGAGGATCAGGCATTATTAGAAAGTTTTCCAAGTAAATACATAAAGAATAAAGTCCAATAATGCTTTCGTTGGCACCTTGTGAGGATCAGGCATTATTGGAAATATTCTAAGTAAATAAAGCCCAACAATACTTTCGTTGTCACCTTGTGAGGTATCAGGTATTGTTGGGAGAGTTCTTACCCGAGATCCTGGAGAGAGTTCCTGTACTGTTCACTGCTGATCACTGAATGCCTCCCCCATCCCAATGTATGGCCTTTTATACCCGCTTTCTAACTTTTTAATAATTGAATCTACGTGGCTATTTTCCGATTTTCGCGGGAAATTGGTTCCACGTCATCATGCAGCCCCTAAGACAGTCTTAAAACCGCTGACTTAGCGTTTTCCAATTTGATTGACTATAACTATAAATTATAATTCTTATGCCCATAAATGAAGCTTAAATCAGGGTACATTTTATGATTAATATTACATTCTAAATCTAATCTTTAATATTTTCCATTGAAATAAAATGTTTGAGATACCTTTTATATCACCGAAATTCTATATTCCATAGACTATCTTAGATATTGTTTATGTGCGCTAAACTCTGCTTTGCTTTATGATTATTGCCCAATGTTTTCCTTCAATATTTGCAGTCAATCCTCCATACTTTAAAAATATTTCTTATTCTCAACAACCACATTCATTTAATAAATGCTAGCATTAATTGTACTCTCTATTAAAATTGTTTACATAAATTAATTTCTACTTAATTCTGTCAGTCCGTCAATCATTTTGCTCTATGTATTGCTAAACCCTGGCTACTCCAAATTGACCCATAGATTATAGAATATTAAAAAGATACTAATGTAAACAAAAGTAAAGAAATCTCTTGTGTTATTTTTAATAGGATTTCAATATATCTAACCTTGTTTGGATAATTGCAAATAAAATATTTGCCCGGTAAGTAAATACTAAAACCCTTTTCCACGGCTCAGCCTAAACATTTTCCAATAGTTACCTTGGATAACCTATCTACCGTACCTAACCAAAACTAATCATTGGTTCCCCTATATTTCTTACATCTCTGCTTTTACAAGTAATAACTAGATGCTATCTTGTTACGTATTTATATGATTCTGTGATACAATTAATGATGCCTTAATAGACAAGCTCTAATCCATATGTTGTTTACATTTCAGTATTAAGCAATGAATATGAAGAACGCTTTTACAACATCATATGAAATGAGTCGCCGACAAAGGAAATTATCCAAGATCCATTCATAAGAATCACAATTCCTGTTCTGCCAGCCAATAAAGCCAAGAAGGCTTCCTATATAATGTGTGTTTAAATTCGGAAGAACCAAGAGTTGCAGTTAAATGGAAAATGAAATGTTTATTACAAAACATAACCTTAATTTGAACAAGAAATGGATTTTAACCATAGACTTTAGAATTTAATACAAAATGGAGCCTTATCATAAGTATTGACGATCCCAACAGGATTGTATGGAGATATTTTTATGAAGCTGTTTCAGGAGAGAACGTTGACGACGTGCTGGGTTTGGTACAATAGCCAGGTGAATGATTAGTTTGACCTTAATGTCCACGGCCTGGATATATATCGATTTCTTTGAATATATTTAATGGATATGTGTTGGTTATTTCTCGGAAATAATGGTCACAATATCATAAATTCATAAATTTTAGAGTCAACTCAAAGACAGTGTGGATGCAGTATTTTACCGTCTCCACCTTATTATACTATTTTTTTTATGTAGCTTACGATATTATATTACCATCCTATGTAAAATAGCATTCAGTTTCAAAATGTCGACCTTCACCTATTTTATTTTTACGAATCGCAATTTTCCAGTAGCAGAATTCGTTTTGGGTGTAACAATAGGGCTTTGATTACATTTGAAATTCAACTCGATTAGGGTGGGTTGCAAACCTAGTTACAGTCATTGAAGAAAACTAGAATTTCCAATAAGCAATTGAATTCAAATTTCTTGTAACTTACATTTTAGAAGCAGTGCTCGAAAGTTAATTTAAAATATAAATAATTTAGTTAGATACTAGGAATTATCTCAATAACTGTCATGTGTCGTATAAATCGAGTCGAGGTCTGATAAATAATTGAATATCGGGGAAAGTCTATTTAGTAGATAGTTGACGACGCGTTTGGCTCGGTTTGTAGACACCTGCCTACTGAGCCGGCGGTCCCGGGTTCGAATCCCGGCCGGGGCAAATATTTGTGTGATGAACTCGAATATTTGTGCTTGGGTCATGGTTGTTCTATGTATTTAAGTATATATTTATCTATATAAGGACGTATATCGTCGTCTAGTACCCATAAAACAAGCCTTCTTGAGCTTAATTTGGGACTAGATCGATTTATGTGAGGTTGTCCGTTATTTATTTATTTATATATTTACTTAAATCATTCATCATCATCATCATATCAGCCATAGGACGACCACTGCTGGACACAGGCCTCCTCAATTGACTTCCACACGGGCCGGATAGAAGCGACCCGCATCCAGCGAGTCCCCGCAACCCTGACCAGGTCGTC
Source organism: Apotomis capreana (assembly GCA_947623375.1). NCBI lineage: Eukaryota > Metazoa > Arthropoda > Insecta > Lepidoptera > Tortricidae > Apotomis > Apotomis capreana. The sequence goes on along the minus strand of OX392505.1, from coordinate 17,199,235 downwards.
CGACCACCTTGCGGGTGGCCGTCCTACGCTGCGCTTGCCGGTACGTGGTCTCCACTCGAGAACCTTTCTGCCCCAACGGCCATCGGTTCTTCGAGCTATGTGCCCTGCCCATTGCCACTTCAGTTTGCTAACCCTGTTTGCTATGTCGGTGACATTAGTTCGTCTACGAATCTCATCATTTCTGATTCGATCACGTAGAGAGATCCCGAGCATAGCCCTTTCCATAGCTCGCTGAGTGACTCTGAGCTTCCTTAAGAGGCCCATAGTTAGAGACCACGTCTCGGCTCCGTAGGTCATCACCGGTAATACGCACTGGTTGAAGACTTTTGTCTTCAAGCACTGAGGTATCTTGGACGAGAAGACACTTCGCAGTTTCCCGAACGCTGCCCATCCGAGTTGAATCCGTCGATTGATCTCTTTCTCGAAGTTGGACCTGCCTAATTGGATCGTCTGACCTAGATAGACGACGACACGACAACTTCGAGGACCGAGTTCCCAACCAATACTGGGCTGGGTGCTACATGGACATTCGACATGATCTTCGTCTTGTACATGTTCATCTTAAGGCCTACCTGTTGGGATTACTCGGTTGAGATCATCCAGCATTATACCGAGATCCTCCAGCGTCTCCGCCATGACCACAATATCGCCATTTATGTTGATGCCAAGTCCTTGCCATTCCAAGAGCTTGAAGGCGTCTTCCATTGTGTTGGTGAAGAGCTTCGGAGATATTACATCTCCTTGTCTCACACTTCTCTGCAATGGAATCGCCTCCGTACACTGGTCTTGTACTCGGACTGACATAGTGGCGTTGTTGTACACACTCCTGAGCACCTCGACATACCGATGGTCAATTCGACATCGCTGGAGGGACTGTAGTACTGCCCATGTCTCGACGGAATCAAAGGCCTTCTCATAGTCCACAAACGCTAAGCAGAGTGGCAGATTATACTCTTCGGTTTTCTGTATAACTTGCCGCAGCGTGTGTATGTGGTCTATGGTACTGAAGCCTTTTCGAAACCCGGCTTGTTCGGGAGGCTGGAATTCATCGAACCTGCTTGAGAGACGATTCGTGATGACCCTAGAAAAGAGCTTGTAGACATGGCTCAGAAGCGAGATGGGAAATCATTCAGCATTTACCCAAAACCAATGCTCTCTTTTACATTTTCATTCGTATTGTGCTTAACTCATCCATGATGTGCTTACTTCACTCCGTAAGTTTTGTGCGGACCACAACGACCGGCCGACCCCGATGCATTTACCCGTTCCTCGTTTCAGCTCAGGAACATTTATGTCCCCTTGGCCATAGTTTCTTTGAGCTATGTGAGTCTCAAGTGTTCCAACGGAACGAAACTTGTCACTCGCGTTTAAGTTTTCCGTATTATTAGCATACCGTTTTTTGTTAAAAGAACATTTACTCTAGAGTTTCAGAGCCGTCACTTTGAACGTTCTCAGTGCATCTTGCATGTCCATATGACTCAACATGTACACAATTATCTTCTTAACGCTTCCCATAATGTTTGCTCAACTAATGTAAAGCGTGGGACAATATTTCGACAACCACCTGTTAGCTGTAGTCGGGCAATATTAAGGAGGTCACCGGCAGATTTCCCATTGTGACAATGGTCAATTATGAGCGTCTCGCCCCGATTCGGCTTCATAACGGAATGTGGGACTAAAACCATATTTGAATGAGCAATAAACAAAAATGGAATTAGCACTTCGTGTTACTATTCTTCGCATCGCTTGAAACTATGACTTCTTATTGAAGGTCGCTGAGGAAATTTTCGCCTTCTTTTTCTTTAGTGCTAGAGAAGAATTAAAAAAATTACTTCATAGAGTACTTTCTCCGACACAGTTTTATATCATTGCTAAAAATAACGTTAATTCATAGTTCCGTGGAAGAACGAGATATACTAACAAACACTTTCGCCTTTGTAACATTGTAATCGATGTCTGTGAATGATCTAACACGGATACATAGTTTGAGTGAATCATAATCGACAATAAAAAAGAATAGGATGACATCACAAAAAGCGTTTAATATAACGTCCAATAACGCTCGCGGCTGCGGTTACTCGACGCGGAAAATCCCGATCGAAAATTAATAAAATAACAATAGGACGATCCCAACGAAGCTATCTTGATGTTTATGACACACTATGCATTAATTAAGTTCCAATTAAAATCAGCTTTTATTCGCAAGCAGTGATTAAAACGATTAAAACAATTGCCCGCATTGGGCAATTCTGCTATCGCGACAAATTATCGGTGCAAAAGCAAAAACAATGGATGTCTCGCTAATCTGCCTGGATCTGAGCAAAATGTTGCGGTTACGTATTGGTGAGAACCGTGCGCGGTGGGACCGTGGCCTAAATAGCTGTAAGTTTTTAAATAGGATCTTTGCTGGACACTTTTTGCGATGTTGTACTCTCTAGAATAGGAAAGCCTATGCACATTCCGAAACTAAGCACTCTTTCAACAGTTCCAGCACCAACATTTCACTTTTGGCACTTAGCGCAACTATTTTCCTGGCGTAATAATTGTCCATCTAAAAAAGCTGCCATCCACTAACGGATCATAGTAGGGTTATATAGTTTATAGTCCACGTTAATATTTGAATACTGTGTTCAACGCATGATAAAATACGTTATTGCCCATATTCCCCAGATTCTCAAGATAGTGTGGATCTTAAAAGACAAATGCTCGACAAATGTATTATCACCGTATCGTCAAAGCCGGTAGTCGCACGCTTTATTCCACATCGAGACAATGGGAGACGTGTGAACAGGCCACGGGGGCAAACGATGAGGAACCGTGTGTTATGACGCTATCTTCTCATTGTTGTGCCTTGATATTAAGCTAAAGGTTGAATACGCCGAGACGTGGACATAGTAAAGTATAGCCAGTCGTCGTTTCCTTACCAAATCTGATATGTGCATTATAAGCGCAACGACGCAGTGCCGGTTATAGGATTGGAGTAGAGCGGCCACTATAGAAGTCAGGTTGTGATGGGACCTTTGGCGCGGTTTTTTTTTATGCCGAAGTGGGCTAAAACTCGCTCTACTCTACCTAGCATAACTGTGACACGCGACTCGTTGTCGCGCGACAAGTACTACCTGTCACTTTCCACTCAATACAGTGGGAGCAAGACAGGTGATGCTGAGTCGCGCGACAAGCGACGTTGCGGCAAAGAATATATATACTAACGTAAAAAGAAACGACAGCGACACTTCTGTGCAGTAATAAAACTCGCGGCTATGTGTGCGCGTCGAGGGGCGAGCGCGGCCGAGCGCGAGACGCGCGAGGTGGGGAAAGACATTCACGTGAATGCCTTTGTCGAAGGATTCGGCATTACAAGGTCACCGACGCCCGAGTTACACCGATAGCCCGCTTGTCGCGCCTGTGGTTGCGGTAAGATATGCTAGCCCCGCTGAGATGGCCCTGACTATTCTCAAAGTGTTATCAAGTGGTTCCACTTGGTGCAATACCCGTGAAAATTAAACGCAACGCATCAATATACCAATGGTATTTGGTCCTTATTTCTGTCTAATAGAATTTCTAAATACCTCATCTAATATGATAAATCTGAACACCCGTAAAGTCCTTTTTCTAGGTTATGTCGGTAAAGTCTGCCTTGTTACGCGACACTTACACATGAAACTTACTATACCAAGAAGTAAGTAATGATGTTAATCATATCTGCTGGTTTTTCAATAGGTTCTATACTTAAAACTAAAGATATATTTACCAAAATACAGACCGTTTGTCATAATTTTGAGCCCGAATTTTCTGTGCCCAAGCTAGGGCGCAATTAGCCCCAACCCTTTTCACTTTCCGTAACATTCAGCGTCGGCGATCTTTTATCTAAAGATAAAGGAATTTATAATCTGTAAAACGAGGTAGAAAGGGAGACTCAGCAGAAAATAAGCAACTTGAAGATATCGTATCAGGTAACAATGCGATATAAACAGGTTTTGAATTTTGAATAGCTGCAACTGCAATTACTGAATATTTTAGATAAATCTGACTATTAGCACTGTCTCATCTACACGTTTTGTCCTGGCATAACCAACTATCCCCAAATTATACGTTTACTGTTATTCACTACATTTCGTTTAATAGTTAAGAAACTTTATACAAACCAACGGCATGTTGGTTCAGAGACAAATTCCACGAAAACGTTTTACATATACGGCCGCTAACGATTTACAACTAAAACTTGTACCTTGCTCAATGCTAGACTTAGTAGCTCCAAACTACGGACCTAATCTTATCTTTTTGTTTTTTTCTAGAACCTCAACTACTGTAATAGCTATTTTGTAGCGTTCTATGCCAGTTTAGGCAAACTTCGCCGGAAAACTCATTACGAAACTGATACCATAGTTGAATCTATCTTGAGTCCTTCAATATTGCCTTTGACGGTCAATATCTGTTGAAATATTGAAAACTCCTTCTTAGTTATGCTTTTCATTAGGTATTTCTAGTTACTTGATAGGTCTTAGCTTTTCCTCAGAGCATTGAACATTTACCCTAAGACATTCCCAATTTTCTATCAGATTGAGTTTTCAAAAACTTTTGATCAAATAGAAAAAGGCAACCTAAAGTATATTCAGGTGTAATCAGTTCAAAAGATAATAATAGATGCCTAATGTAGATATTGATTGTTCCCATATATAATTAAACCTATTTAAGTTAGTTGCACCGCCCACAACTTATCTGCTTTGCCCGATGGTTGACTGGTAGAGAATGCCCAATGGCATTAAGTCCGCCTTTTGTACGATTTGTTTTCATTTGTGCAATAAAGATTAAATAAATAAATAAATAATAATGTGTTGTAATACTATCGGTTAGTGACCGCAAGTGCCACAAATTCTGTTAAAGCCTGTTACATCAAAACCTGGAGCGCTATTTGCGTAACATAATTTCCGCATTAGTTGTTGTAGGTACCTACTGGCAATATGCGTCACATATAGTGGTCACTACTACAGGGTAATGTTAGAAAAGAAACATACCGTACGAAAAACCATGACATGATATGAGACATCGATTACTCTAACAGGTGTAACTGCTTTAATAAACAATAAAACACTTTCTTCAGCCAAACCATCAGTAGCTATTCCGTTTCAAAAATTGCTAAATAAAAGGCAAATTGACGTAATATTGCATTAGCACTTATTATTTTCATGAATCTTAGACAAACCTTAGATAATCGCTAATGAAATCGCACTCACCGAAGAGAGTTGGTTTAAATCATGTTAAATGATGAGCCAACAGACTCAACTGTAGGTACCTAAACCGGTTGTGATATTCTTAAGAGCTTATAAGTGCTATAAGTTTATCAAAGTTGTTAAAGTTACCTTGTAACCAAAAAATACATAATTTGGAATTGACTAAAGCCCGATTTCTGTCGATGTTACCCGAGTTCTGCATCCACTGCATAAATAATTTACTTAACTCAATAACAAGATAACAACATTAGCACTTACTGATCTAGTAAAGAAAGTTTTGCCATCGTATTTTCTCGGAAAAGTTCTTTCATATATTTCTATCTAAATATTTTAACGAAGTTAACATAGCAAGCAAGCTGAAATGAAATTTTCCGACAAAACACGATATCAAAATATTATTCACTACATTTGTAACTACCTACATGTCTGACTGATGATATAATAACCCCTGAGCAAAACTTTTTTAGAGATACCTCTTGTTATACTCAATGGGTGTTACGACACCTATCGCCTGCCGCAAAAACTGGTTACGTAATATATTAGGCGTGTGCACGCCATAATTAACATGGCTAACGAATAAACGAAGATTTATGGTGTCTCATTTTACGTAATCAGCTTCTGCATATCGGCGAGTCTTTTAAGTGACAAACTGAATAGGAGAACTAGGATAACATATGTGACGATTTCAATTAAATCACTTTGTCGCTTGTTAAATGATTTTTTCGCATCTTTATACCGATATACCCTGTTGATTGAAAACGTCACATATCACACACTGCAAGCACAGATAGAGCACATATATATATGTATACTGCAGGCAATTCATCAACTGCAACAATACTTTTTATCACATTGTCAGGAACAATAACAAAATACTGGCGGTACTCCCCTACTTGACCTAATATCGCAAGTGCTAATATTATTACACCTATCAACGTTAGCTCTAATTTTCATTAGCCCTAATGTCATTTCACCTAATTTTTATACCCTAATTAGTTGTTAGACCTAATAATCCAATGCTCTAATAATGATTTGTACTAATTGTCAACAATACTAATATGAAATAACCTAATAATTACCACACCTAATGATTATTAGACCTAATCATTACTGACACTAAATGTCAAGAGTAATAAAGATTATTAAACCTATTTTTACGTTAAAACAGAAGATACGGATTTGGACAAATATCGAATTGGCTGAACCCCGAAAACTGTAGGTTAGGTTAGGTTTCTATTGTGACAATGTATAGCGGAGCGAGCGAAGCGAGCGGAGCGTCAAAAGATTCCCATGTACATCCTGAGTCTATGGCAATTCTGACTCCACGTAGTCTTGCCTGTCCTACTCCTACCCTAGTGTTATTCCAAAACCGGAGGCGTGGAGGTGGAGGGAGAGCAGCCCTCGCCTTAGGTTTATAGATAAATAGGTTTAATAAAATTTAGGTTTTAGCATTATTAGGTATTATAATATTAGTAGTCTAAAAAAATCGGCTAAGTGCAAATTAGGGCTAGTGAGAATTCGGTATGAAGTAATTAGGTATTATGAAAATTCGGAATCCTGAAATTAGGGCTATTCATTAATTAGGATGAATGAAAATTCGGGTTAGTGATTTTAGGGTTACCAAAATTAGGGCCAATGAAATTAGGATGAAAGTTTTTCGGGCTAACGGAGGGGAACCAATACTGGCATGTTTCTGCATAAATATGAAACTTACACTTTTACAAAAATAATTAAACCAGTTAAGATACGTTTTTTCTCTCTCATGTGTAATTTTAAGTAACTTATAATCAATAGTGTTGTAACTTAGACACTATTTTAGGTGTGTTAGCCATAATGAAAATCTTTTTTAACTGTTAACTAACTGCGAACATAGATAACTCTGTAAGGAAGAGCGGTGTCTCTTAACACAGGTTTATAAAACTTAAAAAGGGACATCCGCCTACTGTTATAATGTAAATAAGTTAAGGAAATAAAGATTTTCGATTTTCGATTTTGATTTTGATTTTGAGTTAAACCTTGAACGAAATGACCAATATGTTTACAATGAAGCGAAAAATTTAAAAATTTAATGGTTCGGACAGGATTCATTGTAAACATTTGGTTTACGTTAGCAGACGTTACTGCTTTAATAAAAATAATAAAATGACCAATACTTTAAATAAAACATGAAAAATCAAATTAGGCATACGAACCCTCGTCTGTACTCGTATTCAACGACTTCATAGCGCTTCATAAATACAGCCTACTATTCAATTTAGATCTAAAATGTCTCCATATTCCCCATTACATCCGTAAACTCGGCACACATCAGCGATTCTCAGAATATCAGACAGAGATTGATCTGTATATGGCCCCTTTGCTCTTCTGTTGGCAAACCCAAATTGAATCCCCAGAAACCCATAGCATCGCACGGGACTGTAAAAGCAAAATTCTTCCTTACGAAATTTGTCGAATGTGCCAACTTGTGATATACGAAAAAAATACGCTCAGATAACTTGGATGTGTATTCTCCCGTGTATATGAAATAGATTTTCAAGCGAGTCAATAACTAAATGTGTACAATGAAGCGAAAAATTGAAAAATTTAATGGTCCAGACAGGATTCGAACCTGCGTTTCCATTTTCATTTGGTTTACGTTAGCAGACGTTACTGCTTTAATAAAAATAATTAATTCGAGTCAATAACTGTAATAAGTGACCAAACAAGGTGCATTGTTAAGAAATATTTATTTAAAAACAGGACAGTGTTACCCACCCACAATGCAGAAACTATGTTATAGATTAGTCAAAAGTGTAATTAAAAGTCCCAAACTCCAAAAATCTTTAATATTTAAGATTACAAGTTAAGTTTTCTATCTCTGTGAAATAAACAACTTACATTTTATTAACTTTTTCCGTCCTTTTGTTCTCTTAAAAGTTTACTATTAGAAAAAATATGATTAAGGAGAAATTAAAACCACAGCGAAGTTTAATCAATTAGATAAGGCATAACGGGTGTTCCGTATTTTCTACTATTTACAAATCCGCTTACATCATACGATTCAATTCCGAACTGAAACGCACCATATTCGCTATTACAATCCATAAACTCGACACACAACGTGCAATATTGCCAGAATATCGAGCACCGTAATTGGTCTATCGCATGGCCCCTTTGCTCTTCTGTTGCTGAACCCGAATTCAATCCGAAGGCAGGTCGGCCATATCCATCGCACGTGACTGTGAAAGCGATAAAAATACACTTAGTCTTTGCAAAATCCTACGTTTCTATGTTGATTTTGAAAACTGGCTTCTAGGAATTCGTTTCTGGTTTTGGTGTTTTAAACAAAATATATAGAACAAGATAACGTTCATAAAATGATCTCAAGTTCACCTCGCCCTAAGCACAGGTGCAAGTAAGATTAAGTTGGGCAACACTAACACTCTATCAAGAAGATTGATAAAAACAGTGAGTGGATGTTTTTTCCAATGGAGCATTGCTCTATTATTTCTTCGAAAAAGTGCTGAAAATCTATACCATGCCAGCGAAATTAGATTAAAATGTCAACTTAAATGTGACAGACGTTTTGTCACTTATCTATCGCGTGATAAAATCAACCATCATAGGGCCCACTGATGTCTGTCAGATGATAGGTAATTACTCTCGATAAATATCAGCTTTTGAATACGAGTTGATCTATTTTTACAATCATATTATTAAACATTCAGAATCGTATTAATTTAATTAACAAATATTTCAAACCGTGTACAAATATTGTTAAACTAGACAAAATGAGCGCCCTGTGTACACAGCCAAACTGTTATTGGACTACCAATGTATTCATGCAATATATGAACTTTTTATGTTTCTATATTACAATATGTTTTTCTAATAATTTTGAAAAGGGTCAAATGGACCCGATCATGATTCATACCCCCCGAAAGTATATCTAAATTCCAGTCGTATACAGATACTTGGATTATTGTGCTTTTGTTGACTGGTTGAAAACACCTAAGTCTGTCTTAACTAAGTATAATAATGTTTTAAAATTAAAAGTATATAACTAAACCTTAACAAACTTAAATTATGATCTAATTAAACCTAACTTAAACTATTGGGACCTAAACTATATGTACATATATTTTCTAATTGTATGTTATAAAACTAATAAGTACGTATGTAGTCCGAAGTGCGTGAGTCTAGGTATAAAAACAAATCTTATCACTTGTCCATTTTTCCTATGTAAATTTTAGCCTATGATATTTTACCTACACAATGCACCTTCCGTATCGCGGTCACAGTAAATATGTGCAATATTTAACAGTATTTTATGTATTGTCCACAGATTTACGATGTTGATAAGGAGTCCGGCGGCACTCTGTGCCGTCGCGCTGCTACTCGTCGCTACACCCACTAGTTCCAGCCAAGAGGTAAGCCCCTTACATTGTAAGTAAATACTTCGAAACTGGAAAATCGCCGGACATTTTGCGAAACCGTTGACGGAGCGAAAGCCGATGAATTATGGTTGTATCACGAAAATATGGCGCGGAGCAACGACGCTTCTTCAATTCCATAAGGAATTCTTGTAGTGTCGACCACAAGAGTAAATCTAGTGGCAACGCTAACATTGACACCAGAGTAGAATGCCGCTCAACGGGGAATAGAACTATTGAACCTGGTGAATCTGAAGTTCTGAATTAGTTCAAACTTGTAGTTGCTCTGTTCTGAAATTAAATTAAGTGAGGAATAAACACTGGATATCTTTATCTTGTGAGACTTAGTATTTCGTACTAGTACTCAGTTGGGATAATTCACAAACAATTTATTAATTACGTTGTAAAAATCGTAGCATTCCTTTAGTGTTTGCGATTATCACTTATTTAAATCTCAATAAATACATCAGAATCCATGTATGGAGTGATCCAAACAGCTACGCGTCGGACAATTTAATTATTTTAAATCAATTGAAATCTTCAAAGTAATATTTATTCATCAACAGTCGAAACAATCACAACAAATGCGTTGCGAAATAATTAGATCTCTGTAATTGTAAATACTGAATAATACATTAGAAATGAAATAAATGTAATAATAATTAATTATGAAATGTTAATAATTTGACTTGTAACTGTTGTTATTAATAACAAGTTGAATCGAATTGAATGTAGGTATAATTGCTCAACAATGTAAATATCTCGTATTTAATGAAAACCAGTGATCTGTATAGAGAACAAAGACTAACAAAATGTTGATTATCTAACACTAACACCAACCCATTGATATACGGCGGATGCTTGCAGCTCTCTGTCAATCATACGAGGAACGTCTTATTGTATGGTAAACAAACCATGTTGGATATTAAACCCAGTGTTATTACGTACAAGCAATTTCGCAAGCAGTCGTACGTATTTGCCAAGCCGAATTTGTGGCATTTGCACTGTGCTTTGTTCAAGTTCTCAAAAACGATTTGAAAATAAACTAGCATTAGAGCTTTTTGATATTTCAGAAATAACTAGGATGCACCAAATATTCGTAACTGACTTTCATGAGAATCGTAACGAATATTTAATTTATGATATGAATTTCATTAATTTCGAATTTCCATTGAATGAGTTTAATTTGTTTACTCCCCAGTAAATATTTCATGATGAGGTCACTCGGTTTTTCTTATGTATTGCAGAAACGAAAAGGACAAATAAAAGAAACAAAAATTACTAAATACTCATTTTACTGCTATCATTTTTTATCAAATCGACCTAGTCCCAAATTAGGCAAAGCTCGTACTGTGTGATTTAGTGGAGTTACATTATTACTGGTAGTTTATTTACTTAACTTTAAACTAACCACTTTATCCCTTTTCTAAACCAAATCAACTAATTTCTTGTTAGTTAGCTGAGCAATCCGCGGTATTTTTTGTACCTTGTTATTTTTATAGCCTAGTATTAATTTATTGACACCATAATATGGTGATAATAATGATATTATCATTCTTTATTACCATTAAATAGTTTAATAAACTGATTTGACTTTAAATTTTAAAAAAAGATTACGCAAATTTGGCGTAAATGGGTAATACTTAAAGTTTATTGATGCGAAACGAATATAAGGTAAAATGTATAATTGTGCCATTTTTTTTCGATAAATTTGGTACTTGACAAAAACTTTACATCAAACGAACTCACTAAGATTAGAACAAAACAATCATTAAAGTGACAGTATTTTAACTGTTCTTTAAGGTTTTAAACTTTCACGAAAGAGACAATAAAAGAACTACAATCACCGCCTTTAGGATCAATCAACGATTACGTAATCATGAGATCAAGAACGCTTCGATAGAAATGATTATTGTGGTATGATTTTTTATAGCGCCATGATAAAATGTTATCACTATGTATCCCGTAATCAAATTGGGTTCATTATTTATAGCGAATATACTGTCCGATATGACAATGATACGATGCGAAAAGATACGTATTATGTAATTTGATTTGTGATTAATTTACAAACAATAAAAATAACAGCTTCTACTTCGTGTGTGTCGAAGCTGTTGAACCACGCTGATATAATAAATATGTAATATAAGTCGAGGTTAATTATCGATTGATAGATTACAAATGGAAGTAATTCAAAGCATTCAGACTGCTTCAATGATGATAAAAGTTCAGTTGAACGGAATGCGTGCTATGAAAATGTTCAGAATATTATTTTGAATTGCCAATTGTATGGCTCCAGGCTTTTTGACGAATGACGAATGCCTAAAAATCTCTGGATGATTCAAATAATATTTATTGAAATATGTGTACTCCGAAAACGCTATTACATACATAATCTACATATATTATACATATGTATTACATGTTATAAATGATAATAAAACTGCTTATAGTATGTATGTATGTAAACGCTTTATTGTACAAAACAACTGGTTATAAATACATTGATAACAAATGAAATATGTACAAAGGCGAACTTATCCCTATTAGGGATCTCTATAGTACAGTACACAAAACTGGAAGAAACTGTAGTTATTGACCCCATACTGTGCGTTTGGGTTAGTTCTCATCGAAGAAAGAAAACATTACTTAACAAAGATGGTAGCATTGAATTGCAATGATTACCTACTTACACATAGATTACTGATTATTTAGGTATATGGAGATTGTCGCCAAAAAGAATAAAAAGGAAGCGAATAATTAACCACTTTAATCAATATCGGGGGGGGGGGGGGCTTATGATGGTTACGTTTATCACGTGATAAATAAGTGGCAAAGCATCCATCGCGCGCTGTCACTCACATTATGTCAAAACGTAACGGATGCTTTGTCACTTATTTATAGGCAGGACTCAAAATCGAAGTAATATGCTGCTTGACTCTAATAATTTTCACCACGGTTGTGTTATTTGATCATGAATTGTGCTTTTTCTAAAGCAAAATACTGAATGCGGCAAAATTTCGGTTACATTTTAAAGCGTCTGTCACACGAGCGGGGCACTTTGGACATGTTGTTTGATTTGGTAAAAGCAATGACGTACCTGAGTGAATGTTTAATGTTTATGCACCTACGTGTTTGCCGACGTATGGTATTCAGGAACGTGCACGGTAACCCTACGTGCTTTTTGCACGAATGGTTTTATTCATGTGACGCAAAAACGACGCTCTTTTGTGGCGTTAAATCTTATGTGCTCATTTCGGATAATTTAAAAACTGACCGTTTTACGTACGTAAAAAAAGGCCGCAGATTTTTGACGCATGTATTTTTTTCTGCATTTGCGATAAAATATCAAGGGATATTTGTTTTCAGTTATTTTACATATTGAAGAGATGTTCTCATAATTACGTTTTGTTTAAAAACAAAAGGACGCTAGTGAATTGTTACGCATACAAATGCTACTCACTTATACTTTATTGCACAAAAAAATACAAATGAAGAATTTAATGCCATAAGGCATTATCTATCAGCCAACCATTGGGCTTAACAGAAACTGTTTTATGGCGTTTGCATTTGGAAAATAAGACCAAGACAAAATTGATATTTAACTATAATATTTAGAGAATATGATCCCCCAAAACATAATATGGGCTACAAAGACTGTACCTCGAACACTTGAGAAATCACAAGACAAAATAATAAGCAGGTACCTACTTATTTATTATAATATAAGTTTTGGATTGCAATTTAGTTTTTAAAACGTACCTGGTATTTTCATGCACTTAATTCTCAAAATTAATCCGCAGGCCGCTATTATTAATAGACGGCGATGCCAAACAGGATATGGATATTTAATCCAGGGATAATGACCACACACAGGGTTAAACCCTTAACCCCGTTTGACACAAGTGGGCTTTAAAATATACATATCTACGGTAGCCTGATGCTAATATTAAATTATATTTTCTATGAGATTCTCCGTAAAATATAATTCAAAATTAAATCGATACTAAACTAAGTTCTATCGAAACAAGACCCCTTTGATATTCAAAACCACTAGAGCGATCTAAAAATGCAAGCTGTTCTGTTGAACCCAATGGTTGACTGCTAGACAATGCCTTCCCACGCATCACACAGGCTGCATAAAAGTTTATACAGACCTTAAAATACGACTTATTTCACTTATCAGCTGTGTAAGAGTTTTATAAGCTGTTATGCAGCATGTTGTGATATTTCGTTAAGGCATTAATTAAGTTTGCGATTCGCTCTTTTTTTATATTCTGTGATTTATCACAGCAGCAGGTACCCTATATATATATATCCATATAGAATATCCATATTCATATATATCCATACTCATATATATATACCTATAGTATAAATATTATATATCATCATATCAGCCGATAGACGTCCACTGCTGGACAAAGGCCTGCCTTTGTCCAGCAAACATATATATATGTGTTCCCATAAATATGTATTTATCAACGTAACTAGTGTATTTTGTTTCGACATTTGCATCGTGTGCATACACGTATAGTTGTACACCCTTCCCGCACCAATAATGTCTCTGTTTGAGCTTGTGGTTGACTAGTAGAGAATGCCTCATGGCATTAAGTCCGCCTTTTCTACTTTTACTTCTGTATTTTGTGCAATAAAGTTAAAATAAATAAATAAGGTTTTTAAATAAATAAACAAGCTGGTTACAATGAGACCAATAAGCATAAATGCACCAGTACCTAGCTTTTCTATAACATCGTGAGCCCCAATCTTAAAGTTATTTCTGCCGATTGGCTGGGTCATAACTTTCGAACCGATTTATTGTTACCTCACGGTCACGCAACTGGGCCTTGACGTAGATTAATAGCTACAAATCGATGTCTATATAAATGTAGCTAAATCAAAAGAGATATTAGCTCAATGGGTGTTCAAACTAATATTACATTTGGATAATGTTTCGTTTTCGAGAACGTTTCCCAATTTGTATGGAGAGAGAACGTTCTTAGGGAAATTTCCCATACAAAATAAGGAAATTTACCGGAAATTCTCGAGAACGGCACATCACTAAATTAATATGTAACATATTACATACATTATGCAGTTCTTGAAAGGTTTATATACTCTGCTTCATATACAGAATATTTGTTGCTTATTATGGTACATTTTATTGCCAATCCACGTGGTTTTTAGTGCAATATTCAACTATATTTTCAACTATAAATTATTTTAACAATTGAATTAATAAACGCTCCATATTTCTCAAAATTCTTGACATATTTGTAACCGATCCATTTTGTTTATTATTTAACTAACGTTACGAGTGTAAAGCACACACCGTGCACCCAAATGAGATTATATTTAAAATTTCCCCATTCAATGGAAACATATAACTAACACGGATAAACGCAGATGTGTTTGACAGGGAAGCGTTAAATTGAAGAATTTCACAAATCGTAAAAATATCTCATGAAATAGATTCTCGATTCACCCGATATATTCGCTGCAGCGGTGGTGCCAGCGCGTGGTGTGCATGCTAAAACATTATTTTCCGGAATAATCCACAAGCTCTCCATGGCTAGGCTACGGATCTAGTTTACCGATAACTGTCTGAATATATTATTAACTTAGTTCTTTTTATGTTACATCGTAATAAGAACTTAATAGCAGGGCCGGGCCGTCTTAAACTAGGCTGGGGCCCTTGGGCATGGGCACACAAAAATTTGGGGCCCTTTTGGAAAGTAAAAAAAGCGAATTATAATAACATTTTTTTACTAAGTATGACCATTTATTGTGAGACAGAAATTGTCGGTCCTTCGGGGCCCCCTGAGAATGGGGGCCCTGGGCACGGGCCCCGTGTGCCCTTATGGTGAAGACGGTATTGCTTAATAGGTCAGGGATGGTAAAGCCACGGAAGAACTCTTTCTTCCATGGGTAAAGCAAATCATGTCACTACGTACCTAAATAATTCGAGCACGCAACAATTTGTTGTCAACTGTGTAACATAATATGGTACCTACGACATACCACTACCTAATTTTTTTTTTTATTAAACGATCGATGTTCTGACTTCTTAATTTTAAGCATTGGCTTATAATATATTGATGATGATAATACATTTTAGATAAATGTACTTAAAATAACATTAATCTTTTTGTGTATTATCTTGATCAACTACAGTTAACACCCGTTTTAATTAAGTCATTTTTGTTTCAGGGCAACCTCTTCACGTGTCCAAATGGTAAGTAAATAACCTCACAAAAGCAATTTTCATATGCATTTTGACCGATATTGATGCGTACATTATAACAACGTTGCCTTGTTTTGTTTTAATAAGCACATTCTATGCAAGTATCAATGTCATGAACACTGTTATGCATATGCACTCACTTACATTAAATTCGTAATTAATTACGTAATACGAGTATAAAGTCTCGACGGCCATTAAGTAATACTAGCCTCACTACCTCGCCGGGATGTGAGCATAACGGTTATAGTTATAGGTTCTACTCGGATAGGTACGAATAAATTTAAATTCCATGCATATTGACGAGTGATCCTCATACCGCTAATTTTTTACTAAATTACCCTACAAGTGTACTTTGGCAAGTACCTCACGGACGATGAAGACGTTGATTTATAATTTATATTATATCCTTATCTTAAATTAAAAAAGACTTCGCTGACGATAAATATATACGAGTAAATCGTGTAACATCTTGATTGCATGCGAATTCTTTAGTAACCTCACAGTCGTAAATCGCTCATATACAAGCTTTTAAAACAAGATTGCATAAATTTACTGCCTATTATATCTTCCGATAGATGTAATACAAAATCCTGGTAAACCAAAACAATCGCTAACATAATCACACGCGTATACCTTCTCCAAAATCAAAGTAAATAAAGCGTTCGTGAATATTTGCCCAACATTCCTAATCCCCAAGTCTAAGCTATCCTAACAAAATTTCCCGACCGCACATTGTCCCTGGTTGTTTATTTCAAAGCAATTTGAGGGTTCATAACAACATTAAGGTACACATTGTTTTACCAAAGCGTGGGTACGGGTAATAATTTATAAACAGCTCTAACAATGCAAAGGAGAACTTACGCTAGGATTATGTTGCAACTGTTGAGCTGCCTACATGAGCAGAGAACAATTACGATTTGTACAATGTTCATAGATATATACCACAGCCCAACTGTTCAACTCTACTAATTGGCTGTCACATATTCCGAAGAGAGATCTTCGTACGAACGTGCAAGTTTGTGATGTGCATATTCAACGGGATGCGATATGATTCCCGGGACTTGCTGAACATATTTAACTTTTATGTCTTTCGTGAATAATTTTATGCGATCTATGTTCATTCAATATTTAATACGAATCGTGTATAGTTCTCTCCAGACAAATAATTCTTATAATAAAACGACGATAATGTTACGTTCCGAATATGTGTCCCTTCGAGACCGTAACATCACGTTCGAAACGCCGAGGTAATTAAAAAACACTTTTGTACATGATAAAGTCCTGTTTTTAGGGTTCTGTACCCAAAGGGTAAAAACGGGACCCTATTAGTGAGACTTCGCTGTCCGTCCGTCCGTCCATCTGTCACCAGGCTGTATCTCAAGAACGGTGATAGCTAGACCGTTGAAATTTTCACAGATGATGTATTTCTATTGCCGCTATAACAACAAATACTAAAAATAAAATAAAATAAATATTTAAGGGGCCTCCCATACAACAAACTTGTTTTATGGTACGGAACCCTTCATGCGCGAGTCGGACTCGCACTTGCCCAATTTTTTTTATAATAATGTGTGAAAATCGAGTATGTTGAAATGAATATATAATTCGAATTATTTTACCTTTTTCGATGTCTAACCTTTGTCTAACTTTCCTTTAGTCAAGCTATATTCTTGTAAAATGTATTTGGCACTAGCTGCACCCCGCGGTGTTACCCGCTGATCTTACGGGAACACTAATTTTTTTAGGATAAAAGTAACTTATACATATGTTAATCTAGAGTGCCATCTACCTCCATACCAAATTTGCATAAAGCTGCAACAAACATACAAACACATTCACAAACTTACGCCTTCATAGTGTGGTAAGGTGGTTTTCATCTGACCGTCGTTTTAAATTTTGACCAGAGCCAAACCTCGTGTCAGAATTTTCAATGATTCTCGCCTCGCCTCGCCTGTGACAAATCACCTTAATCCATTTTGCGTCTCGCACGGAACTTGCAACGATTGTAACTCTTTCTGACCCCTCTTCACTTCCTAACAATTTGCATTCATTTCGAGCGTCGGGTCCGACGATTCTGAAGTAGTTCTCATAGTATGTCCTAGAAAGATCCAATATTCGAAGCCAAATAAATTCGTGTCGTGAGGAAGGTCAACTGTATTGGTGAGTCACTGGCGACGTGTGAAATGGTTCCGTTCAGTTCGGTTTCTCGGTTTTAGTTTTCTAACGACTTTGTGCATCCGCGTGGCCGCATTATGACTAGACATCGTTTAAAATAAGTTACTCCTGTATGAAGCTAGGATTTATATTTTGTAAAATAACTTTTATTTTAGTTTAATGTTAAGAAAAATAAAGGTTTCATTAGAAGTGTATCATGTGTATCAGAGCGGGGCTCTTAAATGATCACTAGATTAAGTACTAATGATCGGTTCACTAATATGTTCCATAAAATTGATACTCATAAATTCATTTTGTATAACACAACCTTCGACAGAAACATCATTTCTCCGAATTTTATTTTGCATATTTTTTTTCACATATTGTGATTTCACATATTTTTATTATATCAGAACATTCATATAGCAGAATATGAATAAGCATAATATTTATATGTCCCAATAGTTACTTCGAAGAAATTTATATCTCATAATATTTATAGTTCGATTCTGTTATGGTCGCAGTTCTAACCTAACCTAACCCATTAAGTTCAGTTTTAATCTGACCTACTTTACTGGCAGCAGTTCGGTTCTGTTCTGGTCACAGTTCTAACCGAACCTAACCCATTAATTTCAGTTTAACCTAACCTACTTTACTGGCAGCAGTTCGGCTCTGTTGTGGTCACAGTTCTAACCTAACCTAACCCATTAAGTTCAGTTTTAACCTAACCTAATTACTGGCAGCAGTCCGGTTCTGTTGTGGTTGCAGTTCTAACCTAACCTAACCCATTTTACTGGTATCAATTTAGTTTATAATCGCCTAATCTAACCTAAAACCTAAACTAGTTTCCTAGCACTCGTCTGTTCCGTAAACTATGTCTTTATGCCATAATAAATTGGGCGATATTAATGTTCTGCCATATAAAATTATGTGAAATAAAAGTCGGTGATACTAGTGTTCTGCCATTTAAAATGATGCTAAATTAATAGTTTGCTAACTGACAGTTATGATACATATATGATTGCGCTAAAGAATCATTCGGCTAAAAATGTTTCGGTGATAGCTGTTTTGCGAAATGTATTTCGGAGAATCGATATTATGCAAGATAAAGGGAACCCCTAATGATCAAGTGTCCTATCAGTTACGAGTACATACCCTTATACTGGTTGCCATAATCATCATATGCCTTAATAGTTACTTTTCCTAATTTATCATCACGTGTCCTAATAGGTACAGTCGCCATCAAATATATCGCAGCCTGTAAGGCGTTCATAAATATCTGAACATTACTCTTATTTACTGGGCGTTACAGTACATGCTCAGATATTTATGGAACCGTTATATGCTGCGATGTATGTGCTGTACATATCCTAAAACACGATAACAGCCAGCCTAAATGATTTTAATGCTGATGTGAAATAGGTAATATTATGATTTTTCAGCCCTCGATATAGACCCCTGAGGCTTGCTCGTTAGGGTCGCAGTTCAACCTAACACTCCGCCTCGCTTTGCTCGTCGTCGTACCTAACCTAACCTTAGTCGGACATGCCTTAATGTGAAATAGGTAATGTTATGATTTTTCGGGCCTCGATATAGATCCCTGAGGCTTGCTCGTTAGGGTCGCAGTTCAACCAAACACTCCTCCTCGCTTCGCTCGTCGTCATACCTTACCTAAACTAAGTCGGACACGCCTTAATGTGAAATAGGTAATGTTATGATTTTTCGGCCCTAGATATAGACCCCTAAGGCTTGCTCGTTAGGGTCGCAGTTCAACCTAACACTCCTCCTCGCTTCGCTCGTCGTCGTACCTAACCTAACCCAAGTCTGACCTGCCTTAAGGTAGAATAGGTAATGATTCTTACTCAACATTAATAAATTTAACGCCTACTATAAATATTCGACTTTAGGATATTAGGTAATGTAATTATAGCTTATGATCATTATGGCAAGTAATCATCATGGCATTTGACTTTAGGACATGTGATTTATGGTTTTGTATATTATGACTCGTAAGTTTTATGTGTTAATAGATTAGTTCAAAATATATTATGTATTTAGATCATTAGGTAATATAATATTATGGTTTATGATCATTAGGATGTAAGATCATTATGACAAATGATTAATATGTCAAAAGTGTTTAGAGTAAAAGTGGTATGGCATTTGACTTTAGGACATACGATATTATGGATTGCGAAGGAGACCCGTGACAAAGGTTGTTTGCAAGAGTTGAGTTTCGAACCTTAAGTTTCGTAAGTGGCCTAGACATTTTTCTTGTATATTTTCTTAAATCGTCCTAAGCTTTAAATCTTCTCATTGACTTCCAAGGTTTAGATATCACTAACGTCAACGATCCCCATTCTCTTTGATAACGATACGGCAATGGAGTCTAGACTAAGTAATGCATATATAATTAATTCAGCAAACCCTAAGCTAATTACACATGTAGACGCGCCAGATGCACCTTTTGTGTCCCGAGTTAGAGTTTCCCTTTGACTACGGCTGTAATTTCTAGATAAACCCAGATTTAAGTTAATTTAAAACGCTTTACATTTTAAAGCGGTTTTTGCACGGCTACACGAACACGGATTATGTACAAGCAAATGTAAACTTTAAAATCCATGATAGTAAATCAGGTAAAATCATTCTGCGTTGCAACCACCGCTCTGATATTCCAGCAATAATGATGCAATACGTGTCAGTACGCCTATAATGAATTTACAGGTCACCGCCCCGTGTCACGTCGACCCATCAAGCAAGCGTTGAGGAATAATTCCTGGTACGTTGATTTTCATCACTCACGTAATTAGTGGAGGAAATTGTCCGTCCCGCACACCAGTTAACTTCGTGTTCTGGGAGTTGTGTAATCTTAAGAGACACCCCACACTAGCGTCAGTTAAGGCGTCCTGCCTGGGACGACGCAACGTTCGCGCAGCGTCGACGCAACTGTGCCGTTACGCCTCTAGTGAGCGTCAGCGTCTCATCGCCAGCGCTCTAATGGATCTTTCGATTAATGACTGCTTGGGCGGTATTGAGACGCTGACGCATAAAAGCCTAATCGCGATTTGCGAGCGAATTTCGTATGGGAGCGATCACGCAGCGAGAAAGTCGCTCGCAAATCGCAAGTGTGATAAGGCCCCTATAGACGCCGCTAGCATCACACCGACTTTGTGTTGCCGCTGCGCTAACGTTGCGCCGCCGCTGAGAGGACGCCGACTCTCAAAAAAACGCTAGTGTGAGGATTCTTAAACTGGATTCGTAAACACCGACATAACGTTTTATTCCACGTCTTAAAATGGAACCCTTAAGATACTTTTTCGTTTACGATCGTAATGCCGATGTCGCAGTCGATCTCATTTTCCATTTACTTATCTGTTAAATCGGACTTTATAGCTTTGACGGCGGCGTAAACAAAAGCGGGTACGTATTACAATCCCGAAAGTTCATAATACCTACAGTTGAAATACCGATGGTCAAAATACCGAAAATCAAAATACCGAAAGTACGAAAAGCCGATATTCGATATACCGATGCTCAAAAGACCTATTTTGAAAAGATCGAAAGTTCAAAATCTCGAAATTTATAATACCGAAAGTTTAAAATCTCGAAATTTTATAATCCCGAAAGTTTTGAATCTCGAAATTTTATAATCCCGAAAGTCAAACATTGTCAGTAAAATGCCAATGAAAAAATATTTTCTTTTTTTTAAGAATATGATCATAACTACAATAAAAGGAGCGTTTTTTAGGGATATAAAAAAAAAAACTAACCTAACCTAACCCGGCCGAGTCGGATCTGCTCTGAAAGGTGAATCATTTAAAGTTTGAGAATAGGTTGAGGTGAATCAATCACCTTTCAGAGCAGATCCGACTCGGCCGGGTTAGGTTAGGTTAGTTTTTTTTTTATATCCCTAAAAAACGCTCCTTTTGTTGTACTATTTTAATCGTTCGGCATTTGAACTGTAGGAATTCTAGCCGTCGGGATTACAGTCTTCGGGATTACAATCTTCGGGATTATAGTCTTCGGGATTACAGTCTTCGGGATTACAGTCTTCGGGATTTCATCCTTTCGGTCAAACGTTCTTTCGGGATTTTAAACTTTCGGTCAAATAAACATTCGACATTTTAATTTTCGGCCTTCCATCCATAGGTCTTATGAAATTCGGTATTTTGAACTTCGGCATTGTAATACGTACCCAACAAAAGCATATCTATCGTCTCAAAAGGCCGGAATATTGAAACGTGGGAAGTAGACGTTTTCATGCACCTACGTACTCACCTAGTGAATATGTTTTGCCATCGTATTCTGTCGGAAAAGTTCGTTTTAGTATACTTTCTCTAATCCGAATTTATTTACAAATTTTATTTTATTTTTAACCGCGCACTTGGAAGGTGAGTAGTTACCAATTGGGTATTTTTACGTTTAATAGTTAATTTTATTTGCCATTAATACACTAGATTACGTATTAGATAGATTAATAACCTCAAACAACAATTTATAAATATCCCAATAAAAAATATTTTATTTTTTAGCCAGACTTTGACTTTCTTTTACTTCTTCGGTACTAAGGTAAAAACATGCTGTGCCGACCCCAAATAAAAGGGATAAGGGCAAGCGAATGATGGTACTAAGGTAATGAAAAAAAAACATAAGTATAAGTATTTAGCTAAATATTGTATCTGTTTTATTTTCTAGCACTTCCCGCCCTTCCCGAGTATCCATCTGGGGATTTCCTAATTTCAAAATGTACCCAATTTTCCCTATAACCGGATTAATCAACAAACTTTCACATTTTGTAATATTATTAACGACGAGAATTTTATTGGTGTTACGAAAACAACGATTCAGATTTAATTAAAAATCAAGCTTGTATAACTTCCTATAAAATCTATGTTTTAGGGCCAATAGCAGGTATCTATTAAATATTTAAGTTGGTTGTATCAAAATATACTAGTTAAGAATTACAGATAAAAGACCAAAATCACCAAAACTACAAGAAAACTAAAAATGGGTAGATACAAATCAACGAAGGTTTTATCCCTAGCCACAACGTAAAGGACTTATTCTAAACAAAGAGTAGGTACTAGACTACAAGAGTGCCAGGATTAAAAACAAACTAAAGAATATCCAATAAAATGATGTAATTGGTAGCAGAGTTAGAAGAGTACAACGTCATAAATCGACATACTTATGCTTTTATAAGAATAACTAGCGGCCGCCCGCGACTTCGTCCGCGTAGATTTTTGATGATGACAAAGATATTAAAATAGTTAAGTGAATTTTATTCTTAGTTAAAATGGTCTAGACAAATTACATTTCAAACAGTGGCAGACACTGATATGCAATTGTTAAAGAATTTTTGAAGATTTTCCAATTAGATTACGGGAACTGTTTGCAGGATGCTTAATATTTATTCCGTCAGTTACCTGATGCTTTTAATCTTTGGCAAAAATGACTGCAAGATATAGAGCGACGCATGGATTTGGAGTTAGAAAATGGGGATCTTAGTTATTATGAGTGAGATTAAAAAAAAAGTTAAATATCGTAAGGCTGTTAAAACAATCTTAAACTCAGCACTGGAAATCGAGAGATGGAATAATAAATAATAAACTTTATTTCATAACAATAATAAATAATGACTTCTTTTCATAAGAAGGCAGCCTGCCTATTAAACGAAAAGAGTGGTGTGGCGGAGTTCCCGAGGCTGGCCAAAATGTTTCTAAATGGTCTAGCAGGTGCCCCAGTTATTAAAAAGGCTAGTGTTTAAAGAAAATGCTGAAATGTGACCATTAAAAACTAAATGCACATAAGCGAATTTAATGATGCGATTACTATTTTGGTCTACAGGCTAGTAGTATTGTTTGAAGAATGATTCAATATATTCTGGTGCTATAGTTCTCTATATTTCTCAAGAAGCTAAATAAAGTAAGAATAGGTACCTATATAAAGTATAAATTATTCATGTGCTGATACAACTCACTAAATATAGGAACACATAAAGTTTGGAACACAATAAATAAGAGACAGCACTAAGAAAATATTCTTGACGGTCAACCATAGAAAAGGGGGTGCAAGTTCGTTTTAAAAAAGGACGTAGTCACTGGGTAGTAGACAGGAAATAAAAAATATATAAACTGATAACCTTAGCGTAACACTTCTTTATAAACAATATTAGCGGTGTTCCCCATGCATACAAACTTTGCACCCCTGTTTAACCCCCTTAGAGGTGAAATTTTCCAAAACGCTGAAATTACTTTTTTTGTATTTGATTAAGTAAGCTATCTACAAAGTTTCAAGTCTCTAGTGAACTAGAGACTTGAAAAAAGTAAAGTTTGTCCCATATAAACATTGCACCCCTTTTTAACCCCCTTAGGGGTGAAATTTCCTAAAACGCTGAAAGTACTTTTTGTGTTTTTTAATAAGTAATCATTCTACAAAGTTTCAAGTCTCTAACTCCAAAAAAAAAGTTTACCCCATACAAACTTTACACCCCTATTTAACCCTCTTAGGGGAGGTATTTCCAAAAATCCCTTCTTATCCCTAGCCTACGTTATAAAAGTAACCTACTGTGCAAAAATCAACTCTCTAACATTAGTAGTTTCGGCTGTGCGTTGATGAGTCAGGACTTCCTCTTTTATATATATATAGATTACAGAAACATTTTTTTATACGAAGATACGATAGACAAAAAGTCATATTTGATTTATAAGACTTAAGTTAACCGTTAAACCTCTCAAGCAATAAATAAACTGCATATATTTTTAGACGATTACGAAGTTATCCTTAACGCCCCAGGCTCGAGATAATACGATAATCAAGGCTTGGAATGTCGTCGCGCCCGGAGATTAAGTCTTCGGTTCGGGATCCACACACAGACTCGTCTCAATCCAAACTTTGAATTGACTCAATCTGTCTACAGCCACATTCTTAGACGGGCTTGTTTCGGGTAAACACGGATAGGAGACGTAAGTCGTGATTGCATTAACACCTTCAAGTTTGTTTTGATTCTACCAAAGCGCGAAGTCGAGAAATACTTTGGAGACTGCATGCAAAGTTGCTTGCTTAGCATTTCGCAGAAACCCATCCTATTGACTTCAATACGGTGGGTTTATAGTAGTTTATGCAACTGATACATAATAAGAGGCCTTAAAACACGAGTGTGGTTTTATGAAACGAGCGTCAGCGAGTTTCATAATAGGATCACACGAGTGTTTAAGGCCTAATTATGTACAGTTGTATACACTACTTTATCTAAACACATATCATAAGTACTCTAAGATTGGTTCAGAAGCCATAAGGAAATGACCGGCACCACTAGAGTGCTACCTGTAAAATATCTAAAAACGACATATACTAATGCAGTAAGAAATAAATCTGAACAAATACATAAACAGATTATTTATTGTAATAGTTGTAATTTACATTTACATTGAAACAATATTTTCAACTGAAATGTGAATAACAATAAACTTTTCACAATTCTACTTTCGTAACAGCAAAGAACCAACAAACAAATGACAACAATAATGGCGGATGCTTTTTTTTCTAAATCATATACAAACGAATGTATCCATATTATTCTCATGTCACTCGAGATCAAATGTCGTGCGGTTTTTATAAAAAAACATACTGAATTGACGTTTCGTATCGATAACAATATTAATATCTATGGATACTAGAATAGAGACCAACTTGTGTTTTGACAGCTGTTCCTAATTTAAACTCGTAACCTTACAAAAATCGGTACTGTAATAACATTACAGTACAGATTTTACCTACTACCACAGACAAAAAAAATCTCATAGTAATATTGGTTGTAATAATGCTGGTCATTTCCTACGATTTCTGAACGCATTTTAGAGCACTAATGATATGTGCGTAGATAAACATTATTATCTGTATTTAACATTATTATCTAATAAAATTTTATAATTTTCATGATTTCTCGATACTACTGAATAAGCTTTCCATTTGAGTGTTACATAAAGAAAACTGGTTGTTAAAAATAACCTTTAGAGGAAAGATCAAGTGTATCTACTACAAACAAAAACATTTGTTATCTCGGATTGCCTGGGCAATTTGAATGTTAATTTATCCTATTAGGTATAAAATTCGATAGGTAGGTGCTAGCAATAAAATTGGTAAGTAAGTACCAAACATTTAAGAATTGTTCTAAAGTATATGCCTAATAAAAATGTAAGGATTGCGATTGTGCGCGAACATTACATCCGGTCAAAAACCGTACCTACTGGCACCCGACTACTATGCATTAATATGCATGCACTGTAATCAGTCGCGTGGTTTATTTAGGTAAAGACATAAATCAGATAGACGAGCTAAGAGCAGCATCGCAATTAGAATGTGACACTAATTTTTCAATATTTCCGCGACGAGGGTCAAAAAGCATATAAACTGTACAATAATCTTATAATCAGTAACCGACAAATTAGTACAAAATTACACGAAAGCTGGATTGGTCTGACTCAACCGTGCATTTGCCAAGCCTTTGAGAATGATCAATTACCGCACAGCAATCAGCTAGAGTTGGGTGATAAATAGCAATGAAAATGTCGCGGTGATCGCAGTGATCTAAAAGTATTGCTATAATTTGTCACGTAGTCGCAGCTTCACATACTTACGTAGCGTAGGTCGTTCCTCCGCATCTACTGTGCTGTAATTAAGTATTATGTTGTCTATTCTTAATCTCTCCGTCTATTTTTAATCTAATACTCCATCTGAATTTTCGCTTTGGGGTTATCGGAGCTGCACCTCTAGCACAAAGTTCTGTGATACGCGACTGTTTCTCGCGCGAGCTATTTCATACTATTTTCTATGCAGCACTATGAGAGAGCCGCGCGACAAATTAATACATAGTTGTACGTAACAAAATAATAATTGGCATTATACGGATCTGATTACATTACATTAGGTAAATAATGTAGTAATGTATACAGGCGTGATAGTCACAGGGATTTTTTGGGACTGGCGACAGTCACGGTGACATTAATGCATTCCTTCCCATGTCTAGACCCAACCACAGATCCATTAGGTCTAATTAGCAAGTCTTTTGTGCCCTTCCCACTTACATAACCTAAACACCTGTTAAAGATGAAGGCCGATATCCCACTCACCAGAATCTACTTTCATCACAGTGTGGGCAGTCGATTCATTATCGTTGGTACGTGAGCTTATTCACTTTCAGTAATAATACCCAACTACTTTTGTTATTGAGTTACCCGAATTCATCATAGGCCGTTTCGTCTTTTACAGACGATCTATGCTGGACCGCCGCTCAAATTACTTACTAAATCAGTGTTCAAATTCGTGTTTTCATTCCTATTGTAGTGTTTTGCGAATTATCAACATACTTATCATTAGTATTAATTCAAGCCTGATCTAAAATAGACTCGTTGGACATATGCATCAAATTTCTATCTATAAATCCTTCTTGACTTAAAGGAACAAAACATAAACGAGATTCAAACGCACAGTCAAGGGTTTTCATTTGATTGCTAACGTGGCATGGCTCACTCCGACGTTGCGGGTTCCCCCTAAGTTCCTGTCGTCGAAATCGTCTATTTAGCCCCAGTAACCAGGCCTTGGAACCACGGAACAAGGTTCACATTGGATGGATTAATCCTATGACATTTTGACTCATTGCGTGGTGGGCAGTTATGCGGGGCTTGAATTAATTGCACATCGTACGTTGGGTGATTAAGACGCACCAGGCTGTTAGTCAGGTAATGCTGTCTAATACCATTTGATTCAACCCACAACTTGAGGAAGCTAATGTTCCAATATAGCCTTGCATCGGACCGCTTAACGTATGTAGTATCCGCAAGCTTAGAATAGATATTCAAACTACAAACAAGGTTCACGTGAGGCTGTATAATCTGTTCTGGGCGACTGCTTCTTACTACAGGCCAAATCTTGGCTCTATTATTGGTTAATATAATTGCGACAACTTTAAGCACCGAAGACCTACAACGAGGCTCGCTAAAGAGAATATGATACACAGCTATCCTAAAATGTCTTGTCTTAATATTATGTACATCTATACTATTATAAAAATCTAAAATTGTATTGAAAATCTGCTTTCAATGGAGGGGTCAATACTTCAGGAAAAATCTTAACAGCGCAGCGCGATATAGGATTTGTATGAGCGCGTGGCGCCAACCATATAACATAAAATCTGCTGGTAATCTGCCATCTGTTGGTAAACAATTATTTGTCCTGTCATCATGCTGAAACGGCAGGATGAATTTTAGCCAATTTCGGTACAAAGATGTTTGTGGAATATTTTTTACCGGACTATGACACGACAAAGAAAAAAATAAACTACGCGGACGAAGTACTAAATAGTAGATGATAACATCTACAAATTACGCACAAAGGCCAATAATAGATTATAATACATTGTGTATTAATAAGCATGCAATGTAAGCTACAGCTTAGAATTAATTACAATTTCAATTAATGTACCTAACGTATTATAAATTCAATTTTGCTAAGTATCCCCATACCCCAAATAGGTTTGCGTCTGTACCTGTCTATTGTACGGCCTCCATCAAATTGGAGACATGTCTTTAATTAATTAAACTCTCAATCATCATTAATGCTTATGTGATGTACAATAGGTATCTAGAGAACAATGAAAATGTTAATATAAATTGAGACCTACGTAGAAATATTAAAGTAATTTGAGAACAGACGATTAGAACTTATGTCTGGGTAGGAATTATTAACTATTGAAGGATGACTGCTAGCGTAAAGTAAATGTTTTATGCTTAGAGGGCGACCACGCTAGAAGCATAAAATAAAAAAAAATCGCTTGTATATAAACATTTCACTGTTGAATTCATTGCGACAGTCTATTTTAATGTATAATGTGAACATAGTTTAAAATGAAAACCTATTCTCTTTATTATAGACTAGCTGTTGCCCGCGACTTCGTCCGCGTGGAATCTTATCTTGAACAGTTTACATCTTTATTGTATTATTTTCAGATCTAAACAATGTTGAAATTACTTTTCTTTTTTTGCAAGTTGATGATTTTGATGTTGGTTACTGTAATTCAACAAAAAATAAATAATAATAAATATTGAAGTGCTGCTCCCATACCTACAATAAATTGTTTTTTTTTGCCATTTTATACGTAATGGTACCGAACTTCGTACGCGAGTTCGACTCGCTCTTGGCCTCTTTTTAGTTCTTTTTTCGGCTAAATTGCTCTAATTACGCGGAATCATTATGAACTCAGGTTTCAAGTCCCGCACTCAAAATAAATATTTGATCTTCAAACAAATTTTCAACCCCTTTTTCACCACCTTCTGGGCTGAATTTTCAAAAACGAATTCACTTTTCTTGTATTCTGATAATATGCCCTTATACAAAGTTTCAAGTCCTGCGCTCAAAAAAATGTTTGATCTCAATACAAACTATCAACCTCCTTTTTACCGCCTCAGGGGTTGAATTTTCAAAAACGCTGAAATTACTTTTTTTGATTTCTAATTACATATATGCATTTATACAAAGTTTCAAGTCCGGCGCTCAAAAAAAGGTTTGATCTCCATTCCATTCCAAACATTCAACCCCTTTTTAGGGTTCCGTACCCAAAGGGTAAAAACGGGACCCTATTACTGAGACTTCGCTGTCCGTCCGTCCGTCCGTCCGTCCGTCTGTCCGTCTGTCACCAGGCTGTATCTCAAGAACGGTGATAGCTAGACAGTTGAATTTTTCACAGATGATGTATTTCTATTGCCGCTATAACAACAAATACTAAAAATAAAATAAAATAAATATTTAAGGGGGGCTCCCATACAACAAACTTGTTATAGATATATATATAGGTACGGAACCCTTCATGCGCGAGTCGGACTCGCACTTGCCCAATTTTTCACCATCTTCAGGGCTACATATATTTTCAAAAACGCTGAATCACATTTTTGTATTCTAATAATACGCCTCTATTTAAAGTTTCAAGTCCCACACTCAAAAACATTTTTAATCTTCATACAAACTTTCAACCCCTTTTCACCACCTTCAGGGCTGAATTTTCAAAAACGCTGAAATTCCTTTTCTTGTATTCTAATTATATGCACTAATACAAAGTTTTAAGTCCCGCGCTCAGAAAAAGGTTTGATCTCCATTCAAAGTTTCAACCCCTTATTTACCAGTTTCAGGGATGAATTTTCAAAAACATTTAAATCAGTTTTCTTTTATTTTATTTTAATACCTATTTACAAAGTTTCAAGTTCCTAGCTTAAAATTAAAATTGACCCCGAGACAAACTTTCATCCCCCTTTTAACCCTCTTAGAGGTTGAATTTATAATGACGTTAAATTAATGTTATTTT
Source organism: Apotomis capreana (assembly GCA_947623375.1). Classification (NCBI taxonomy): domain Eukaryota; kingdom Metazoa; phylum Arthropoda; class Insecta; order Lepidoptera; family Tortricidae; genus Apotomis; species Apotomis capreana. The sequence goes on along the minus strand of OX392505.1, from coordinate 17,168,839 downwards.
GTTATTATTATATATGCCTTAGTCAAAGATTTGTAATGGAATCAAACTTTCAACCCTTTTTAACCATTGTAGGGGACGAATGATTGAAAACGCTGAAATTACTTTCCTTGTATTTTACTTATATGCCTTTATACAAAGTTTAAAGTCCCACGCTCAAGAAAAGGTTTGATCTCCATACAAACTTTCAACCCCCTTTTTACCACCTAAGAGGATGAATTTTCAAAAACGCTGAAATCACTTTTGTTCCATTTTATTTGCATAACTTTTTACGAAGTTTAAAGTTCCTAGCTTAAAATTAAATTTGAACCCCAAGACGAACTTTGATCCCCCTTTTAACCCCCTTAGAGGTTGAATCTTTGATGACGTTAAATTAATGTTATTTTGTTATTATTGTATATGCCTTAATAAGAAGTTTCAAGGAATTTGTAATGGATTCACACTTTCAACCCCTTTTTAACCCTTTTAGCGGACGAATTTTTGAAAACGCTGAAACAATTTTTCTTGTATTCTAATAATATGCCTTTACACAAAGATTCAAGTCCCGCGCTCAAAAAAATACTTGATCTCCATACAAACTTTAAACCCCTTTTTTACACTTTTAGGGGTCGAATTTTTGAAAACGCTGAAATGACTTTTCTTGCATTCTAATAGTATGCTTTTACACAAAGATTCAAGTCCCGCGCTCAAAAAAATACTTGATCTCCATACAAACTTTCAACCCCTTTTTTACCACCTTAGGGGATGAATTTTCAAAAACGCTGAAATTAGTTTTCTTTTATTTTATTTTAATATCTTCTAAAAAAGTTTCAAGTTCCTATCTTTAAAAAAAACTTGTATCCCATACAAACTTTGCACCCCTTTTCAACACCCTTAGGGATTGAATTTTTAAAAATCGCTTCTTATCTCTAGCCCACGTTATAAAAGTAACCTACTGTGCAAAAATCAACTCTCTAACATTGGTAGTTTCGGCTGTGCGTTGATGAGTCAGTCAGGACTTCTTCTTTTATATATATAGATTATGTACAAAGCTCTCAAATGCCAAAGAATACCTATTATCAACTTAAAGGTACATTTTATTAAGCTAGAACAAATTTCTCCTCCAAAATAAACCCATCAATTAAATAAAAGATTCACCTCGGTTCAAAAGATCCACTGAAGTTTTAGAATCGAGAACATTGCTATCATTAGTATAATAGGAAAACAAGGAAAGTTTACCTTGAAACAATAACAAATTAACCTGCAGAAGTTGTAAACAAACAAACGAGAAATACCTTCTAAAGATTCCGCGGAGCACAGCGAACCATGCCCAACTTTTAACTGGACAGCACCCACAATAATATCGGAGAACAGATTGATAACTGGAAGAGATGTGCATTATTGTATAGTTTTCCCCCTTATTGTACATGTTGCTTGATTTGTCAACAATTTACATTTGTATTTAGCACTTATTTACTTACTCAAAGGTTAACAGGAAGAGATCCCTTAAAGGCATAAGTTCGCCATTGTAAATGCTTATTCTTTTATTATGTGTTTCTTATTCTAGTGTATAATGAAATGTTGACATACATACATAACTTTCATTCGTAAAACCAAAAAAATGTCGCCACAAATGACTTACATTTATCTGTTCTTGTATTGCTGTAGGTTACATTTCAATATTGTTCCGGTTAAGTCATTAGAAGTTAGTTAATCTTCGCCGACGTCTAGTTATCTGATTATCTGTACCTACATGAAAAGTACAACAGAACCTGCTAAACTAATACCAAAATTATACTCAGTAAAATCTATCTAATTACTTAATATAATTACATATTTTCCATGTCTTATTCATATAGTTTGCTATACAGAATTATTTGTATGAAGGATCCGAATTAAGTATGTTGATTTTGCGTAATATATACACCCATATAACAAGCCTATTCGAATCTACACGAATCACCCATGCCGAAGCAATGTAAGAATTATGCGTGACAAACAGTCTCATTAAATTCTACTTAATCACGAAACATTTTGATCAGCCACTTGTATTTATTCACGAGTATTACGAAGTCAATAGATGATCAAGCTGTTTTGAACAGAGCTGTGCCTTTTCTATTGTTCAATAAGAAGCAGGAATTCCTCCGCTTTCACCGACCGAGGCGAGTTATGAAGCCTCAAGATAAACGCAGCCGACAAGGCACTCCTAGCGCTCGTTAAGCTTCAATATATCTATAGTTCTATACCATAACGTAGAATAAATTCTGCGAACGCTTCACACTTCGGTTAGAGGTTAGCCGTCAGTTTCGAACAAGGCGTTTATCTTTCGCCTGACCACGCTTGCTCTAGAATAAAATATGATTTAAGCATATATATATGTCAGAGCAGTCACCTTTTTTTAGGGTTCCGTACCCAAAGGGTAAAAACGGGACCCTATTACTGAGACTTCGCTGTCCGTCCGTCCGTCCGTCCGTCCATCCGTCCGTCCATCCGTCCGTCCGTCCGTCTGTCACCAGGCTGTATCTCAAGAACGGTGATAGCTAGACAAAGATAATTGCAATGCCCTGACAGGGCGTCATGTATTGACTGCCATATATGTAAACATCCTAATGTACCTACTCATGACTGCAATAAATGAATATGAATATGAATATAACAACAAATACTAAAAATTAAATAAAATAAATATTTTACGGGGCTCCCATACAACAAACGGGTTGGTTTCGTTAACTTTGCACCTCATTTGTATGGGGCGCTATACATACCAGGTGCAAACTTAACTTAACCACTTAAGGATGAAAAGTGTTTGTACGGAACCCTCGGTGCGCGAGTCCGACTCGCACTTGTTTGATTATTTTTATATATTTGGTTAACTATGGCATATACAAAATCGCGGTTCCACTGATTTTGTAAAAACGGCACCACTAAATATAACGAGATGTCTTTTCCAGCACCTACTTTTAGCATTAAGAAACTTACCGTGTTTGCCTCGCCTTGACATAAGTTTACTCTCAATCAAAACTCAATCAGAGTCGTCCCAGCAGCTTCCGAACTAACTTTATAAGTTGGGATTAAGACGGCGAGCGGAGGATACAGTTACAGCCACAATTTTAATGTGTTGCAAGTTTAATTCGAAGTACCTAAGGGTCTTTGCAGACGCAGACTTGCATATCGGGCCATCGTAATTGCAGGCAAGTTTCCTCAATACTACTCGTTTCACCAGGTCTTACCGTTAGAAGCCAGCCCACAAACGGGCTGGTTCGAGACACAGCTACCCAGTTACTACCCAGTCAAGTTAGGTTTGCGCCTGATATCTATAGCGCCGCGTAAAATGAGGCGCAAACTTAATGCGACCGGGCTGTTTGCAGTTTAATAACTTCACTCATATCAGATTAACCGCCGTTATCAAATAAACTCGCTGCATTTTATCGTCATGCGGAACGAGTATAATTTGTTAACTAATTTTGTGACGAATGAAAAGCGTATTTCGTGGACTGCGATCAAATTTTAGCTTGAAATTGCGTTGCACCGCTAAAGCTTTATTCTATTTTATGATACGTAGATAATTTGTTCAGTATTTTAATATCACAAGGCATATCAGACAGTTAAAGGCCACATTACATCATTCAATGACGACTAGTGAGTCACACATAGCGCCTTCCGTATACGATACAATACGATGAGGTCAATAAGCTTTAGACATCACATTATTTACATTGCATTTTTATAATATCAAAATCAACTTCAAAACATCCACTATTACAACATTTTTGGGACAAAAAACTTTTTATATTAGACTGAAATAAGTTAGATTGTAAAAATTAATCAGTTCTATTACGAATCATAAACATATTACGAAGCACTTTACCTATACTAAAATAATCCAGTAAAATTAAACCACACTCCACTGCGTTTTTGCGAAGTTGGTTGAAAAACTGTTCTAATATTGGCAATTTCAACATCAAACCGACGTTTTTCCACAACGTTGGAATCGGTGCTTGGAACTGTAAAGGGATTTAAGTTTTTCTTTCTAGTGCAAAACTGCAAACAGCCGCTGACTGGCTTCACCGTTTCGAACCTTCCGTCAGACGACGGCGTTCTTTTATTTATATTCGACATTCGACAGTTCACAACTGAGTGCATATGGAAAACTTATGAGCATGCTTCCAGATTTATAGACGAGAAATTCTGACAAAACATGTAAAAGTATTAACAAGTAATTGTATTTGTAGATGTTACACAAACTTATTTTTGTCACAACATTTTTCAGGCATGAAACCATTCCTACCTTAAAATCTTGCGCTATTTGGATAAGTCCACATTTCTTTCCGAAACATCGACATGATACGTATATTGACTACATATACTTTGATCACATGTTTACCATGTAATAGCATTAGATGCCATGAGTTAAATGTGTCAATTCATCGTTGCGATTCAGAATCAAGCTCAATGTCACGTCACGAGAACACGAGATGTGAACAACTTAATGATGGGGCATTAAACCTTTTGTCATATGTCGTTTGAGGCACGGTTCTATTAAGTTCGTTCTAAACTTGGCACGCATCAGCTGGGCGATTTGGAGCATTACAATCTGGGTCAGTTGCTTAGTAAGGCGCTTGATGCTCGGCATTTGTGAGACAATAGTAACTTGTATAATTACTAACGTACACGGTAAAGAATTTGAAAAAAATCATACAGAATAAGAGTGGCAATATAGGAGACTTAAATTTGTTCGATTGCATTATGAGTCATTTTCAAAATACATGTACATAGTTAAGGGCTTTAATTAAAACAAAACTTAATTGATTCCTTTGTGTAACGATTGTTACCCATATCTTTTGTATGAGTAACTTTCGTAACACAAAAGAAGCGAATTTTGTTTTTATTAAGCCTTTAACTATGTACATGTTTTTTTTTTTGAAAATTACTCTTTTACGAAATGACGCTCTTCAAAAACATCATAGACAGAACGGTTGAAAACAAAGGAAGACCAAGAACAAGCTACATAAAACAAACAAAAGAAAAGGTTAGACGTCATGTCGTATTAATGAAGATGGCTATATATATATATATAGATAATTAGTTAGGTGGAAACGGGTACATACTTCTTCAGCTACACAGACAATATTGAAACTATGGCTGTGATCTGGAGACCTCTGTTCGTTTTGCACTAAGTTACTAAGAGACGATTAATTCGTGAAAGTCTTGTCTCGGTTGCTATCGCAAATAGTTCGAAAATAGGCCAAAGTATCCAAAGCTAATACGCACCAACTAGTCATTATCTTTATTGCTGCAATGATTAGAAATACCGTTAGTTGTTAAAAATTTGGTATCGATTGTTTTTTAATCGAATGAGACAATGTGGGCTTTGTATCTGTAGAGTCAATTGAGCGTTAAAGAGCCTTGAAGGCAAATGTAATGAGTGAAAGGCGGCTCTATACTCGTATGCATCGCTACTTGAGTCATGATAAATAGTCAACCCAGTCAAAAAGTGACGTGAATTCATTCAAGCCGTGCAAATCTTGGCAACTCTATCTATCAAGTAGATGGCTAGAGAACTTATTCCCATCCTATTTACCAAAAATATAGTTTAGGTAACTTCTGGAAGATAACAATAACAACCAATGTTCAAATGAGAATTGCGTTACGATGTATGTTTACGCTGGAACGAAGCCAAACATAACCTTCATAGAAAGACATTATGCCATATTTGTAATTCAAAACAAAACAAAGCAGACCCAACCCGTAAATATCAAATTATCAGGGGCATCTTATTAAAACTTTCGTGAAACCATTACTAGATAATACTATTGAAAATGATGGGTTTATTCACTTAAAAAAGATTCCACAATACGATTTTGAAACATGTCGGGACGTTCCTAACATGACCGCGAGTGGAACCGTAAATTTCAATAGTATCGGGGTATCCGTTACAATTGTTTAATGTCACTTTGACAATTCAATACCCACTTTGCGGCAAAACAGCCCAAATTGAATCCGATTTAATGCAGTAGGCACGGAACATCGAGTCCACTAAACACGTCGATTCCACTAACCAGAGGACTAATTTGAGTACAACTTGTCCAAAACTTAGCCACCGCGATGCGTTGTTGTGGTAGAGTTTGCTGGAGGTAAAGTTCGACAAGTAGACAAAATGCGCAATTAGATGTTTAACACTAAAATCTATCCGAGAATCCGCCACTATATTTTTATTTTAGCGATGTCTTCTATTTCACAGTTACCGTAATGGCATTTTCTTTATCATGGCGATGATGAAGAATATATTGAAGGCTTTGTTGGTGTATATTCAAAAAGAATGACTCGTCTTTTTGAATTCACATTTTCGAAATAATGCCGCAAGACATAATGCTAAATTGGGGATTTTGCAAAGCATCGTCGAATTGAGGCCCTGAATTAAATTGATAATCCTTGAAGTAAACGAAGTCAAAGAATTAGAAGTCACGTATACTAGGATAGCGTGACGGACGGTTACAACCTCCTAGATATCGTGACATCCTCTGTACGACCGCTGGCTATTTGGGCATAGTTTTAGTATTCACTCCATTTTTATTTCTCCCTTATTACAGCTAGTAAAGATAAACCAAGCCATGTCCGTTCTCAGCCATATGACGACTAATAGAATATCTAGGTTAGTGTTTTATTCATACTACGTACCTAATTGTCGTCTCACATAAACATGCTAAACCTATATCTATTGAAAACGTAAGATTAATCTTATTCAATAGATTTCTAAGTCTAGTTTCTCTAGTTTTATGAATGTTTGATGGATATATTTAAGTAGCTCAAACATTTAAATAACTCACGTAATAACTTTCGCTTTTATAATATTAGTTAGATTTTTGAAGTCAGATGGCGTTAGTTGATGTCCTCACAAAATAATGCTTTTTGGAAGTCGTGGTAAACTTCAAGAACAAGGTTGGTTCGTCGAAATTTCGTAATACATGGGAAGCAATGGTCAAAATGCACCTGAGCCTACCCAAACCGTAACCAGCTTATAAATTTCCTTGAAGCTGAGACAAATCCATATAATATTGTGATAAATTTAATCCCACACTACAAGAAAAATGTTCCTCGCCAGAATTTGCCGCTTTGAGCAGTAACTCAATCTCCGGCAAACTAACGTATCCGTGAATCCTCCACAAGGCTAAAGGTTGCACGAGGGCACTCCACACAATTGAGCTGCAGACACCGTGTCGACTGGACATCGAAACTTGACCTATTCGCAGATACGACAGTTATACGAGTGGCCGTCCGTGACGCGACATGGGAATTGAAGGCAGTTATGTTCACTGGAAGCCTGTAATATAATAGCAATGATTCTCGGATATATATACGATACGATGAAAATTTTACCTCTTTACTGGATTTGAACATATATCTACGCCAAACCGGGGCGGGTGTTTTATAAATTGAGCCAAATGCGGATTATAGTACCTTGATCAATTATAGCATATGTTTTAGACCATGATCTTTGTATATATTTGGTTAAACGGATTTTCAAAAATGTTTTGTTTCTCGGATATTTGTAGCAATCGTAGTAGTTCCACTAAATAGTTCCTATTATAATGGAATACAAACTGTTAAGTCGATTAACAGAATCTATTCGATTCTCATTTCAATTCGAATTAAATAACTATCAAAGAACCCAGAATGTATCCAACAGTGACGTTTAATACTGTTTAATTAAGTCACAATTATAGTATTAACAGTTATTCGAAGGAAAATGAGAATTTAATTGGAATTAAGTCGTGAACAAGCATTTCGATTGGTTCGGGTATCAAGTTGAGCATATTTGGCGGTTAGCCGCAACGCAAGTGCTTAAGATCGTATGGGTACATACGGATACGAATTGGACTTGGCTACGGAATGTGTCGTGTTGATGTCGTGAGTGACACAACCTCACAGGCTATTGGCACGGCAAGGTTTATCACAACTTCAGTTAATAGCTCTATTGCCATATGCTACGTTAAATATAGGTACCTAACAGTTTAAGTCTATCTTACACAGTTGGGTAATTTTGAAAGAGAGTCACGCTAGCTTACTTTAGCGATAATAAAGTCACGTGTCAAAGTAGTTAGTAAACTCCGTTTGAGGTATTTAAAATTGTCATCCAATAAATAATTCGCAGTAGTAAACAGAGCAAAATTGTATATTAACAGGATTTTCGATGTACCTATGTACTTATAAACATCAAACAAAATTAAATGTTATAACTTAGTATTTACAATTATGAAATGAGTTTCGTCGAAAGTCAACATTAATTGACAAAATATTGACAAGCTTTCGGCAAATGAATCGCTAAAAAGCATTGACAATGTTATTTAAATCGAAATAACGGAAATCGAGTGCATTTCGCGGCAATAACATAACACAAGTGGGTCGAGCATTGCATCGAGTTGCGTCGGCAGTGGTGCGTGCATCCATCGCGTCTTCGATCGGTCGCTAAACTTGTCACGGTCTATTTACGATATTTGCTTTTATAACGTGAACGCGCGGATGTGTTGATAATGTGAGGTTTGGATTGTTTCTGCAATGTTTATTTAGTAGTAATTATTACTTTATCATTTTGCACTGGAACCCCTCTAGTCGTTGCGTACATACGTATAAATTATCTCCTATAGGTATTCGTTTAAATTGTTGCCCCGATGTTTTCTTTATTCCCTAAAATTACTAACTTAATTTAGGTAGCCAGCCTTGAAGCCATGTTGATTCTTCGTTATTCTTCCTTCGAATTCTGATGGTAGGTATAGTAAAAACACATTAGTTTTGTGTTTCTTTAGCCAACGTCGGACGTTAGGAGGCTACTTGAAAAAGTTAAGAATATTTAATACAAACCGTCTAACTGACACACTTTAATCTCACGAAACACCTACTTGCCTAGCCAGTCCATAAACCTACATAATCTGTTGTTCACATTCGATTTACCCACCCGCCTGACAAATTGGGATGTGGTTACGCAGACTGGGAGCGTAAATTTTTCGTGAAATTGATTTCGGATAGTAAAACTAGTAGGTAAACAACGGTTTTAGGTGCGAAAACAACGGGGATTAGATTATTGGAGATTGGATTGGATACGTAAATAAGTGTACCTTCAGTAAAGTTTTACTACCCATTTGTGCAAAGTTAATTTTTACTACTGTAGTATCTGACGATAATTCTTTATACAAGTTAATTATAGGAAATCTTGAAATATGATGTAAACTTTTTTTATTAATATGTACTTTAAATTTAATCAGGAAAACATCGTGAGGAAACCACCTAAGCCCAATAAGGCCTAGTTTCCCCTCTGGGTTGGAAGGTCAGATGGCAGTCGCTTTCGTAAAAACTAGTGCCTACGCCACATCTTGGGATTTAGGTAGCCGACCCCGATTGAGAATTCATTCTCAAAAAACCGGCCAAGTGCAAGTCGGACTCGCGCACCGAGGGTTCCGTACAAACACTTTCCATTCCTAAGTGTTTAAGTTAAGTTTGCACCTGGTATGTATAGCGCCCCATATAAATTAGGTGCAAACTTGCAAAGTTAGGTATTAAAAATCTTCGTTGGTAGTTTTTATAGTAATGTACATCATATGTTTTTTTTAGATTTTTCATTTTCTTATTTTAGAAGTTAGAGGGGGGGGGACCAACTTTTTTCCACTTTGGAAGCGTCTGTCACGCAAACTATTCGGTTTAGAAAAAAAATGTTTTAGAAACCTCGATATCATTTTTGAAGACCTATGCATAGATACCCCACACGTATGTGTTTGATGAAAAAAAAAATTTTGAGTTTCAGTTCTAAGTATGGGGAGCCCCCAATATTTATTATTATTTTTTTATTTTTGCATCAAAATCTTAATGCGGTTCACAGAATACATCTACCTACCAAGTTTCAACAGTATAGCTCTTATAGTTTCGGAAAAAAATGGCTGTGACATACGGACGGACAGACGGACAGACGGACAGACAGACAGACATGACGAATCTATAAGGGTTCCGTTTTTTGCCATTTGGCTACGGAACCCTAAAAATGGGACAAAGGCTAGGAGGATGATGATGTACTTTAAATTTAATAACTTTCTTTGACATTATTTAACCGACACATTTTTATATTATCGCTTAGTACCTACTTGTAGAACCTGTTATATTGTTTACTAGCGACCCGCCCCGGCTTCGCACGGGTGCAATGCTGATAAATTATGCATGTATTATACCTTCCTCTTGAATTACTTTATCTATTCAAAAAACCGCAGCAGGAAGCGACTTTGTTTTATACTATGTAGTGATAATGATTTAAGAACTAAATTGATTTGTTTGGAAATTATTCCTCTTAAAAGGAGTACTTATAAAGCCCTGTCGTTATGGCTACCCATTGAGTAGAAGTATACTTGTAATAGAGCAACATTCTATTTTTTCATCATCATTCATCATTTTATGCAGATCAGTCAAGGATCAGTAACTATAATTGTTCTAGACTATAGCAGAACCCTAATTTTCTTCGTTATTTTTATTTATGATAGCAAAAGATAATAGATTACGCGGTATGTTAACCCATCAGTTTTTCAAACATTTTTCATGCTCGCCTCTCACGAGTTCGCTGACAAAGCTTGTTGATAGTTTTTAGCATGGGAAAACGAATGCGGATAGAAAAGTGACTATCACGGCAATTTATTGGAAGTTCCCACACTGTTTTTTTTATCAATTTTAGAACGGTGCGGTGACGTTTCTCTTGGATGAATGAAATGTGTGCTTAAAATACGTGACACTAGAAAAGTAATAGATACAGTCGCCATCAGATATATCGCAGCATAAATATAAGCCGTTCATAAATATCTGAACACGAATCTTATTGACTGGGCGTTACAGTACATGTTCAGATATTTATGAACGCCTTATGTGCTGCGATATATCTGATGGCGACTGTACCCCAATATGCGTTGTCTAATATAAAACTTACGAGCCAAATATTAAAGTATGTTGTTATCCTCCGTAGGAAATACGCCTCCTAGAGTAGCAGTCTCTAATTTAATTATAGTAGGTATGAGCAAATGTATTTGTGTATGTATAATAGTAATGAGCGCGAATATTAAATATACAGTGAGGGATATTTATTTCTTGTGTTAACTCGTATTTTTTTATTCTTTGGGTATCATCTTGTACCCATAATATTTAAATACAAAATCCGTATCATTCTCTCTTGATAATGTTGATATCAAACATCATTTTCAAATCGGATTTTGCCTCTCAGGTGTAACATTAGCAAAACGAGAAACATATTAACTCTTTTTCTATTTATTTTCAGGATGGGAGCTAAAAGGATTACACTGTTACAAATTCTTCAACATCAGGCATTCCTGGGAAAAAGCGGCGGAATTATGTCGGAGGTAAATATATTTTCGTTGCAACTTTATTTTTAGTGTTAGTTAAAAACGAGTTTGTACAGTTTCATCTTTATTTAGTTATTAAATGCGATTTATTGTCACCCACATATCGAAATTTAGATATATATTATATACACTATTTACAATTACAGGTATGGAAGCGAACTCATGGTTGTAGACTCATACACGGAGAACAATATGACGGCGAACATGGTACCGGCAAGTCCCAGCAACAACCACTATTGGCTGGGTCTCGCGACAGTCGATGACCTTAGGACAAATACCCTCGAGTCCGCTGCTGGTACTCTAGTCTCCCAGTATGCAGGGTTCTGGGACTTAAGACAGCCTAATCCTAAAGATGGTGAATGCGTTGATGTCCATGTCTCAGCTGACAGCCAATCATGGGAACTTACAACATGCGAAAGCCTCCTGCCTTTCATGTGCAGAGCAAACGCCTGCCCTTCTGGTAAGTTTATAAACAATCAAAATAATCTTCATTGGATATTGAAGCGGAACAAATCTTAATTTAAGTAAACAATGGATTCTCAAAACAATTGTCTTGCGTTTCAGGAACCTTCCATTGTTCAAACGGAAAATGCATTAATGCAGCCTTCAAATGTGACAAGCAGGATGATTGTGGTGATGCTTCCGACGAAATGGATTGCGCAGCCGAATGTCACTTCTACATGGCGAGCAGTGGAGATGTATTAGAGAGTCCAAACTACCCTCACAAATATCCCGCTTTCAGCGATTGCAAATGGACTCTAGAAGGACCTCAGGGCCAAAACATCGTTTTGCAGTTCCAAGAATTTGAAACCGAAAAATCATTCGATACTGTTCAAATTTTAGTCGGTGGAAGAACCGAAGATAAATCCGTAAATCTAGCAACACTATCAGGAAAACAAGACCTCTCAAACAAATTATATGTTTCCGCTTCGAACTTTATGATTATTAAATTCAGTACAGATGGTTCTGTAGAAAGAAAAGGCTTCCGTGCTTCATGGAAGACCGAATCGTCCAACTGCGGTGGCATTCTCAGGGCTACTCCCCAGGGTCAAGTATTGACATCGCCTGGCTATCCTAACGGTTACCCTGGAGGTCTAGAATGCATGTACGTTATTGAAGCGCAAGCTGGTAGAATAATTTCTTTGGAAATTGAAGATTTAGAGTTGGGCATGAACAGAGATTATATTGTTATTAAGGATGGAAACACTCCTGCTAGTCCCGTACTTGCTAGGTTAACCGGACCTGGTGAGGAAAATCAGAAAGTAGTAGTATCAACTACAAATCACCTCTACATGTACTTCCGCACAAGCCTAGGTGACTCTAAAAAAGGCTTCAATATGAGATACTCTCAAGGTTGTAAAGCAACAATTATATCGGCTAACGGCACACTCACTTCACCTGCTTACGGACTTGGCAATTATCCGAACAACCAAGAATGTTTATTTAGGATAAAGAACCCGAATGGCGGGCCACTTTCCCTCAAATTTGATGAGTTCAACATTCATCCGTCTGATGTAGTACAAGTTTATGATGGGGCAAGCACAAGTGGTTTAAGATTACATTCGGAGAATGGTTTCATTGTTAAACCAAGGATAACGTTAACTGCGTCCAGCGGAGAAATGTTAATACGATTCGTGTCTGATGCTTTACATAATGGCCCTGGATGGAAGGCGACTTTCTCAGCGGGTATGTTTATAAAATTAAATGCAAAACAAATATTTAATTGAGTAAACTGGGAAAATCTTTATCTAATTTTACATTTCAACTATTTTCAGATTGCCCACCACTAAAGTCCGGCATTGGTGCTTTAGCATCAAACAGAGATACCGCCTTTGGAACAGTTGTGACCTTCTCATGTCCGATTGGTCAAGAGTTTGCTACTGGAAAGTCTCGAATCACTACAAAGTGTCTTGATGGAGGAAAATGGTCGATTACGTACATACCCAGTTGCCAAGGTAAAAACTTTTTTACACACATTTCATACCCGAAACACCGTTTAGTTTCTTTATTACTTAAATCACAATATTTTTTTACCTTTACAGAGGTTTACTGCGGCCCGGTCCCACAGATTGATAATGGTTTCTCAACTGGCTCATCTAACGTCACGTATCGGGGTGTAGCAACTTATCAATGTTATGCCGGATTTGCTTTTCCCACTGGACAGCCAATCGAAAGGATATCTTGCTTATCTGATGGCAGATGGGAAAGGACACCAACTTGCCTCGGTAACTATGCAAACAACTTAGTCGAGTGGACTTGATTCTCATGCGTTCACTTACTTTTAATTGACTGGAATTATAACTTACTGTTTTTTACAGCGTCTCAATGCGTTGCCCTACCAGACGTTTCTCACGCAAATGTAACCATTCTCAATGGTGGTGGCCGCAGCTACGGTACTATTGTCCGTTACGAGTGCGAGCCCGGTTATGTTCGATCAGGTCAACCAGTGCTCCTCTGTATGAGTAACGGAACGTGGTCCGGCGACGTACCCACGTGCTCAAAGGCTCTTTGCCCGAAGTTCCCTGAAATCAAAAACGGTTTTATTGTTGACCAAACGAGAGTATACATGTACGGCGACGAAGCGCGTGTACAATGCTTCAAAGGTAACTTTACGTTCTGCAAGAAAACATGAAGTCAATTTTATGACACGAAAATTAATAAATTGATATTTCCAGGATATAAACTCAATGGACCTAGTGTGCTTAAATGTGGACCGAACCAAGAATTCGATGCGCCACCGACGTGCGACGACATCAATGAATGTTTGATCAGCCAATGTGATGCAGCTTCAACGGAGTGTAAGAACACTCAAGGTGGATTCTATTGTCCGTGCCGCCCAGGTTTCGCTCCAAGCTTGGACTGCAGACCTGTTGGGGATTTGGGATTGATCAATGGAGCAGTACCTGAAGAATCTATCACTACTTCTACACCAGAACAAGGCTATCATAAAGGGGTCAGTTTAAAAAACATATATTTAACTCTCACAATCATATGCCGTTATTTTACACGTGGACTTATTTAAATTATTTTTTAGATGGTGCGCTTGAATAATGGAGGAGGATGGTGCGGTAATAATTTAGAAGCAGGAGCCAACTGGATCCTAATTGACTTAAGAGCACCGACAATTATTAGAGGCTTTAGAACTATGAGTGTTATGCGAGCGGATGGCAATATTGCATTCACTTCAGCAATAAGGATACAGTACACAAACGATTTAACGGATGTTTTCAAGGACTACACGAACCCTGATGGCACGGCAGTGGAATTCCGTATTTTAGAACCCACTCTTTCAGTTCTGAATTTACCAATGCCGATAGAGGCGCAATACGTTAAGTTCAAAATCCAAGACTATGTAGGTGCACCCTGTTTGAAACTAGAGATTATGGGTTGTGCACGATTGGACTGTGCTGACATCAATGAGTGCAGTGAAAATAACGGCGGGTGCGATCAGAAATGTATCAACACGTAAGTATCATATACGAGTAATAGTTATTATCTTCGGGACCTTAAATAGCCCACGACAAAATATTTTCTGCCTGTTGTTTGAATGTACCTCATGTTATATTTTCCTACGTAGGTATTTGAGGTGTGCAATAAAAAAGAGTATTTGTATTTTTTAGACCTGGAAACTTCTCTTGCGCCTGTAACATAGGATACGAACTGTACGCCGCTAACGGCACGGCCGGATTCAGTATCGAAAAATCGGAAACTGGCGAACGTGATGGTGATACTTACCAACGAAACAAATCTTGCGTGCCGGTCATGTGCCCGCCGCAAACAGCCCCTGAGAATGGAAAACTTTTGTCTACGAAATCTGCGTATCATTTTGGCGATATTATCCAGTTCCAGTGTGATTTCGGATACGTGATGTCTGGATTCTCGTCACTTCTTTGCACATCCAGTGGAACCTGGAATGGAACGGCTCCAGAGTGTCAATGTATGTAAAATATTAATTTATGTTCGCTGTGAAAAAGAGCCATATTAGGTATGTGATTTAAGTATGTTAATCTTATTATTTTGTTTTAACAGACGCGCGCTGTGTTACTCTTTCCGATGATAAGAACGACGGATTAAAGGTTATTAGAGACGATCCTGAGAGTGTTCTTGTGCCATATAGAGACAATGTAACCATAACTTGCACTTCGGCTGGTCGTCAACTAAGAAATACTGTCACATCACCGTTCAGGCAGTGTGTCTACGATCCCAAACCAGTAAGCTCTCAATTATATTATTTTTAACCGACTTCAAAAAAAGGAGGGGGTTGGAGGCACTACCCACTTGAAACAATCGTAACATGCCTACTTATTTTTTTTACAGGGCCTACCTGAATACTGGTTATCTGGAGCTCAACCCCAGTGCCCAAGAAAAGATTGCGGTGTACCAATGCCTACACCTGGTGCTGAGTACGGTCAATACCTCGACACCAGATACCAGAGTTCCTTCTTTTTCGGTTGCCAAAACACATTTAAACTGGCTGGGCAAACAAGCAAGCACGACAATGTAGTCAGGTGTCAAGCCAACGGTATTTGGGACTTCGGAGATTTACGATGCGAAGGACCTGTCTGTGAAGACCCAGGCAGACCTGCAGATGGCTTCCAAATTGCAAGAAGTTATGAGCAAAGCTCGGAAGTATTGTTTGGTTGTTCACGACCAGGATATATTTTGATTAATCCTCGACCGATCACATGTATACGCGAACCAGAATGTAAAGTCATCAAGCCTCTTGGTTTAGCATCTGGAAGAATACCCGACTCTGCTATCAACGCTACCTCAGAAAGGCCAAATTATGAGGCCAGAAATGTCAGGCTCAATTCCGTAACCGGTTGGTGCGGTAAACAAGAAGCATTTACGTATGTTAGTGTTGACCTGGGGAAAGTTTACAGAGTTAAGGCTATTCTTGTCAAAGGTGTTGTTACTTCAGACATTGTCGGCCGTCCTACTGAAATTCGTTTCTTCTACAAACAAGCTGAAAACGAAAATTACGTTGTATATTTCCCCAATTTCAATCTGACTATGAGAGATCCAGGAAACTACGGTGAATTGGCCATGATTACTTTGCCCAAATATGTACAGGCTCGATTTGTCATTCTGGGTATTGTGAGCTTTATGGACAACGCCTGTCTTAAGTTTGAACTAATGGGCTGCGATGAAGCTACTACAGAACCATTATTGGGTTACGATTACGGATATTCACCTTGTGTCGACAACGAGCCTCCAGTTTTCCAAAACTGTCCACAACAACCAATAGTAGTCCAGACTGACGTGAATGGAGGACTTCTTCCAGTAAACTTTACAGAACCAACTGCTACCGATAACTCTGGAGCTATTGCTCGATTGGAAGTCACTCCTCAACATTTCAAGACCCCTATTCAAGTATTCCACAACATGGTAGTGCGCTATGTGGCATTCGATTTCGACGGCAATGTTGCTATTTGCGAAGTGAATATTACTGTGCCGGATTATACCCCGCCAAAACTCAGTTGCCCGCAGAGCTACGTTATTGAGTTGGTCGACAAACAAGACAGCTATGCTGTTAATTTTAATGAAACTAGGAAAAGAATCAACGCTTCTGATGCATCTGGAGAAGTTTTCTTGAAGTTTATCCCAGATCGAGCGGTCATTCCCATTCGTGGCTACGAAAATGTCACTGTTGTTGCTTCTGACAAGTACGGAAACAAGGCTCAATGTCATTTCCAGGTAAGAATCAATATAAATAGGTCCTGCATTATTACCATATTTTTTTCTTATCAAGTTGCATCTGGTCTTAACATGTTTTTTTTTTTAGGTATCTGTTCAAGCTACACCTTGTGTAGACTGGGAACTAACTCCACCAGCAAATGGAGCTCTAAACTGTCTTCCTGGAGACCGAGGAATTCAGTGCATAGCCACTTGCAGTCCAGGCTTCCGATTTACTGACGGAGAACCTGTAAAGACATTTGTCTGTGAAACCAAACGTCAATGGGCACCAACTGCTGTAGTACCAGATTGTGTTTCGGAAAGTAAGTTTACGCACATCTCTCTCTCTTGTCGCTCCCTCATGACTGAGGATCGTGGTCATCACTGGATGGCTTACACTTGGTGTGAATGATTTGTCTTCATCGAGTCCTGTCCATTGCGTCCCTTACAACCGAGCAAAACTTGGAGGAAGACGTGTCCTTCACTTGATCGGTCCATCTGGTTGGGGATCGTCCACGAGCTCGTTTACCCTCTGTGTTCCCAACTACGATCAATTACGCACATAAACAAACCAAATTAAAATCAAAAAGTATCCTAAGAGTAATGTGAACAGGTTTTTTCTTACTTAATTATTTTTTTCCAGATACTCAACAAGCTGCTTACCATGTTGTAGCCGGCGTTCAGTACCGCGCTCTTGGTGCAGTATCTAACGCATGCTTGCCTCAATACAAAGATTTACTTGCACAGTACGACAGCATTCTAAATGAAAGGCTCAGTCAACGCTGTTCGGCAGTTAATGTTAACATCAACGTCACATTTGTAAAGGCAATGCCGAGCCTGCTCGATGAAAACGTTGTAAAAATGGATTTCGTTCTGGCCATTACCCCAGCTATCAGACAAACGCAACTTTACGATCTATGTGGCTCTACACTAAACTTAATATTTGATTTATCTGTGCCATACGCTAGTGCCTTGATTGAACCAGTACTTAATGTGTCGTCTATTGGAAATCAATGTCCGCCGCTGCGCGCGATCAGAAGCTCAATTTCAAGAGGATTCACCTGTAGTGTTGGTGAAGTGCTAAATATGGATACCAATGACGTTCCAAGATGCTGTAAGTAATGTATTCATCTTCATCAACTTTGTAACAAGTTATGAGTAGCGTAAAACTAATTGAATCATTTGTTTTTAGTGCATTGCCCTGCTGGAACCTTTGCTGGCGAAAAACAAAAGTCTTGCACAATGTGCCCACGGGGATACTTCCAGAACCAAGCTCGCCAAGGGTCATGCCTAAAATGCCCACAAGGAACTTTCACAAGAGAAGAAGGCTCTAAGGACGTGACTGATTGTATACCCGTGTGTGGATATGGTACATACTCGCCAACAGGTTTAGTACCCTGCCTGGAATGTCCAAGAAACAGCTACACTTCCGAACCGCCACCAGGAGGATTCAAGGACTGTCAAGCTTGTCCTGTAAATACGTACACCTATCAACCCGCTGCGCCTGGTAGAGATAGATGTAGAGCGAAATGTGCTCCAGGAACGTACTCACCAACGGGATTAGCGCCATGCTCTCAATGCCCAAGGAACTTCTATCAAAACCTAGTAGGACAGACATCTTGTATGGAATGCCCAACAAATATGAAGACTGTAGGCACCGGAACAACTGGATTAGAAGAATGTCTACCAGTTGAATGTTCAAACAGCGCTTGCCAACACGGCGGACTCTGCGTACCTAAGGGTCATGGTGTCCAATGTTATTGTCCTGCTGGTTTCTCGGGTCGTAGATGTGAAATTGATATAGATGAGTGCGCTAGTCAACCTTGCTACAACGGAGGAACATGTACCGATCTGCCACAAGGCTACAGATGTTCTTGTCCTCCTGGATACGGAGGCATTAATTGCCAAGAAGAGAAATCTGATTGCAGAAATGACACTTGCCCGGAACGAGCTATGTGCAAAGATGAACCAGGATTTAATAACTTCACCTGTTTGTGCAGATCTGGATACACCGGCATAGATTGTGACATTACGGTACGTTTACTCACTTTTCTACTTAACTTCGTTTCTTTGGCTTATTGTTTCGTTATGGTACTTCATATGGTTTATGGTTTACTGTTTCAGTGTAGTTCTTAAAATCCTTACTAACTATAATATTTTTGTATTTCAGATTGATCCTTGCTCTGCTAATGGAAATCCCTGTACAAACGGAGCATCTTGCATAGCACTGCAACAAGGCCGATTTAAGTGCGAGTGCTTACCTGGCTGGGAGGGTCAACTTTGCGAAACCAATACTGATGACTGTATTGAAAAACCATGTCTACTTGGGGCTCCTTGTACAGACTTAGTCAATGACTTCAGCTGCGCTTGCCCGCCAGGCTTCACCGGAAAACGCTGTCACGAGAAAATTGACCTCTGCTCGAATGAGCCATGCAAACACGGTGTATGCGTCGACAAACTCTTCGTGCACCAATGTATTTGTGATCTGGGTTGGAGCGGTCCGTCTTGCGACATCAACATCAACGAATGCGTTATTTCGCCTTGTGAAAATGGAGGCCAATGTATTGACGGCATTGACGACTTCACTTGCAACTGCGAAGCCGGTTACACCGGAAAGAGGTGTCAACATACGATTGACGACTGCGCCTCTGACCCTTGTCAGAATGGTGCTAGTTGCATCGATCAATTAGAAGGATTTGTATGCAAATGCCGACCCGGATTCATCGGACTCCAATGTGAAACCGCTATCGACGAATGTTTGAATGAACCTTGCAACCCAATCGGCACAGAACGTTGTGTTGATTTGGACAACAAGTATCAATGTGTTTGTAACGAAGGATTCACTGGAGAGAACTGTGAAACCAACATTGACGATTGTGCATCAGATCCTTGTCTCAACGGAGGAACTTGCAAAGACGAGGTTGGAAGTTATAAGTGCGCATGCAACCCGGGATGGACAGGACATCGTTGTGAACATGACATCGGAAACTGCATGAACAGACCTTGCCAAAACAGTGCCGACTGCATTGACCTATTTCAAGACTACTTCTGCGTGTAAGTTTTTATTAAGAGGCCTTATTCCTTTTAAAATGCTGATTGTTTAAGACATTTTTCTCTATTATCAAAACATGTTTCTTAACATATTATTGATGTTACTACCTAGAACAGGGCTGTTGGGGTTTATTGATATATATTTGAAACCTATAGTTTGAATTTTTCATCGATAATTTTTGTTTCAAACACTACTCGAAATTGACAAAATTCACGCGAAAAATTAGTTTTTTTCAACTTATTTTCGACTGCACGCAATGAAAGCATGAAATAGATACTACGTTATTATCTAGAACTCGGGGAAAAGTATTATTCACTTTAAAAAGTTGATTCAAATTATCAATATATTTGTCATAATATGAAAAAAAATTTTTTTAAAGGTATTCCTTTTTTAAGGTAAGCCTTATTAGGCTTCTTAACTCAAATTCAAAACTCTGTTTCAATATTTGTATTAAATTTCTATTATTACCTACTACTAAAGTTATTGACTAAAAAATATTTTACAGGTGTCCAAGCGGTACTGACGGAAAACAATGTGAAACAGCTCCTGAAAGGTGCATTGGTAGCCCATGCATGCACGGTGGCAAATGCCAAGACTTTGGTTCTGGTCTCAACTGTACTTGCTCTGCGGACTACACCGGAATTGGTTGCCAATACGAATTTGACGCTTGTGAAGCTGGTCTTTGCCAGAATGGAGCAACGTGCGTAGATAATGGTGATGGATACTCTTGCATCTGTGCTCCTGGTTTCCAAGGAAAGAACTGCGATGAGGATATCATGGACTGCAAAGAGAACTCTTGCCCACCGTCAGCAACTTGTATCGATTTGCCAGGAAGATTCTTCTGCCAATGTCCGTTCAATCTAACTGGAGACGATTGCAGAAAATGTAAGCATAACTCCAATCTATTTTCCTTGTTTTTTGTCCTATTCGATGGGATGTTTATATATATTATTTTATTTCTCAGCAATAAGCGTTGACTACGACCTGTACTTCAGTGACCCACTACGCTCAACTGCCGCGCAGGTGGTACCATTCGACTCTGGATCAACTGATAGTTTGACGATTGCTATGTGGGTACAATACACCCAACAAGATGAGGGTGGCGTGTTCTTCACTGCTTACAGTGTTAGGTAAGTAACCATTTCTAATTCATATTGAAAACTATTCTTCAAGACTGAACAAAAATACAATAACAGTTTTCTTCTTTGCAGCAATTCTCACATTGCTTTGAACAGAAGATCTATCATCCAAGCGCACTCAAACGGTGTCCAAGTATCATTGTTCCCTGAACTTCAAGATGTGTATCTTAGCTTTGGCGAATACGCTACCATCAATGACGGACAATGGCATCATGTAGCTATCGTGTGGGATGGTAACAATGGCGGTGAACTGACACTGATCACTGAAGGATTGATTGCCAGCAAGATTGAAGGATATGGCAGCGGACGAACACTACCGCAATAGTATGTATAAAACTTTAAATTCGCTCTTCATTTAATTTTGCTCTGTTTTGTACTATATGTTAATGTATTTGACTCTCCTTTTCAGTGTTTGGGTAACACTAGGAAAGCCTCAATCAGACAATCCAAAGGCGTACACAGAATCAGGTTTCCAAGGACACCTCACTAAAGTACAAATATGGAACCGCGCTCTTGACTTTACCAACGAAATCCAGAAGCAAGTACGTGACTGTAGAACAGAGCCAGTTCTTTACAGCGGTTTAGTTCTCACTTGGGCTGGATATGAAGATGTTGTTGGAGGTGTTGAAAGAATTGTGCCTTCTCACTGCGGACAGAGAGTATGCCCCAACGGTTATACAGGCGGCAAATGCCAACAGCTACAAGTAGACAAGGAACCGCCACGCGTCGAACGTTGCCCTGGCGATCTCTGGGTGATTGCGAAGAATGGATCTTCTATCGTCAGCTGGGACGCGCCAGCGTTCAGTGATAACGTAGATGTTGTTAAAGTAGTAGAGAAGAACGGCCACAAACCAGGACATAACCTTGCTTGGGGAGCCTACGACATTGCATATGTGGCATACGATGCGGCTGGTAATGCCGCCACTTGCACTTTCAAGGTTACCGTTTTGTGTAAGTATAAAATCTTTTGAAACATCGTCACATAGTCAAAGATGTCATATTCTAATGAAACAACCTTATTTATTTCTTATAGCCGAATTCTGCCCTCCATTGGCCGACCCGCTTGGTGGATACCAATCATGTCGAGACTGGGGCGCAGGAGGCCAATTCAAGGTGTGCGAGATTGCCTGCCGCGATGGCCTGCGATTCTCGCTGCCTGTACCACCGTTCTACACTTGCGGTGCTGAAGGGTTCTGGAGACCTACCAACGACCCAAGTCTTCCACTAGTTTACCCTGCGTGCTCACGTAAGAATCATTTTATTCAGAAGAAATCACTGTTATTCATATTTAAGCATGACGTTATCAAGACTTGTTAGATTTGTTGGTTTCTTGAGTTCACTAGTTGTTAATCCGTTTTACAGCGGCTTCACCAGCCCAGCGAGTCTTCAAAATCTCAATGTTGTTCCCGAGCTCCGTACTTTGCAACGATGCAGGACAAGCAGTGCTTCGCCAGAAGGTTCGAAGCGCTATCAACCAACTTAACAGGGACTGGAACTTCTGCTCTTATGCCGTTGATGGTAAATATTACATTCCTTTATTCGCGAACTATTAATCCGGTTTCAAGCCTTACTTCTCTTATACATTAATATCTATCTTTTTAATCAGGTACTCGCGAATGCAAAGAACTGGACATCAACGTTAAATGTGACCACCGCGCTAACACACGACAAACGAGACAGGTGTCATCACCTCCAACGGCTACAGCCGAAGATACGTATGTGCTGGATGCCATCATTCCTGTGGAAGAGTGAGTATAATATTCATTTTAATAGCACAATCAATTTATAGAAAGTAGAGAACTTATAGCAGTACTCCATCTTATAGTAAAATCTTCGAAATCCTGGTGTAGACAGGTGTTGGAGTAGTAGACGCACAAAAACAACCTCTAAAAAGTATATGAATGTAGTGCACCACTACACTATAACGAAAAGCATGTGTTTCGACACATTTCCATATACACTCTCGTTACTTGAACTTTAGAATAGACACTATTCTCCCCTGGATGTAAGCACTACTAGATTAAAAGCATGTTCTTCCATCACTATTGCATGGTTTTTTCTTGCACTTAGGACTCGAAGCAATAGGGAGGGCCGCCAAGTTGGTGACACGTACAACGTCGAGATCGCTTTCCCTGCAATCAAGTAAGTTTGCATGAACATGTGACATCACCGGATGAAACATATACAAGCAAGCGCGTTTGCTCGATTTGGCGGGGGCACTGCCGTGCCCCCAAATATTTAATAATGAAATTAAATTCAGATTTGTAATTGTTTGAACAGATATTCAAATTTACTAATTTCAGCGACCCAGTAATCCACGGTGGCAACAACGAACGATCTACTGTACAAAGATTACTGGAGAAACTAATTCTCGAAGACGAACAATTCGACGTGCGAAACATCCTACCGAACACTGTGCCAGACCCGGCTAGTTTGGAACTAGTTTCCGACTACGCCTGCCCTATGGGACAGGTCGTCATGGCTCCTGATTGTGGTAAGCATTATACAATTTCTGTTACTATATAATATAAAGGAGTTCGCCCAAAAACGCTGGCTTGATGTCGGCAGTGACTAAGAGATCGAAGGCTACCGAAGACCTTTCGAAACAGAATACGCCGTAAGGCCGACCTCAATATACGAAGCATCAGTTGATAATGCACCCGAAAGAATGCTTAGATAAAACAAAGATGATAGGTATCTTCAAATGCATTGAGTAATTATAGAGAGATTTATATATTTTGTTTACTTTCAGTGGCTTGTGCGGTCGGTACATTCCTGGACGCAGCGAGCGACAGTTGCAAGCCATGCCCATCTGGTACATATCAGTCGGAAGCTGGCCAGTTGCAATGTACCCCTTGCCCCGCCATCGCTGGACAACCGGGAGTCACACAAGCAACAGGAGCACGAAGTGCGGCGGATTGCAAAGGTATACAAAATGGTTTTTTTTTTTTATCTTGGCACAATCGACAACCATATCGTGACCAGAAATGGAAACTATATAAGAGAGATACGTAGGGTCGCAGGTTCGAGTCCTACTTACATTGCAGTGGATCACATCACATTTTTCTTTCATTATTTACCTTTGTGTCGATATTTATAAAAATATAAATGTGGTATTTCCACATTAAAACAGAATCGATAAAAAGGTTCTTTTAAAAATGTAAAAAATATCAGAAAGATTTACTATTATTAGCCTTTATAATAGCTGCAACACCATACAGCGCTCTTATCATCGGTCATTCTCAAAAAATAAACATGTTATTCCTATAAAATTACAAATGAGATCCATCTATTGATCATCTATTCTAAACGTACATATATTTTGCAATTGGTACGAAGTACTTATCAGTCGCCGATATTCTGATAGAACTACTTTAGCTCAGATGCTCTAGCGCCTGCTTGCTCTCTACTTGTAGAGAATGGCGAGACGTAGACTAGTAGAAGGACAAGTAGAGAGACCAAGCCTCATTACTAAGCTAAGCTAGTGGCCGTCCAATATAACTCCAGATATTTATGTCACCTATCAATTTCCAGAGCGATGCGCCGCCGGCAAATACTACGACGCGGAAGCTGACCTGTGCCGTCCTTGCGGCCATGGCCAATACCAGCCACGCGAAGGAGCGTTCTCGTGTCTGGCGTGCCCGAGGGGACAGACCACCCGCGCCACTGAGGCTGTGTCCGCAGCCGAGTGTAGAGACGACTGTCCGTCAGGTAAGCGTACTGATGCGCCATCGGTATATACCACGAGGAGCCTTATGGCTTTGGGTTATACCAGCCACGCGAAGGAGCGTTCTCGTGTCTGGCGTGCCCGAGGGGACAGACCACCCGCGCCACTGAGGCTGTGTCCGCAGCCGAGTGTAGAGACGACTGTCCGTCAGGTAAGCGTACTGATGCGCCGTCGGTAAATACCACGAGGCTTTGGGTTATACCAGCCACGCGAAGGAGCGTTCTCGTGTCTGGCGTGCCCGAGGGGACAGACCACCCGCGCCACTGAGGCTGTGTCCGCAGCCGAGTGTAGAGACGACTGTCCGTCAGGTAAGCGTACTGATGCGCCATCGGTATATACCACGAGGAGCCTTATGGCTTTGGGTTATACCAGCCACGCGAAGGAGCGTTCTCGTGTCTGGCGTGCCCGAGGGGACAGACCACCCGCGCCACTGAGGCTGTGTCCGCAGCCGAGTGTAGAGACGACTGTCCGTCAGGTAAGCGTACTGATGCGCCATCGGTATATACCACGAGGAGCCTTATGGCTTTGGGTTATACCAGCCACGCGAAGGAGCGTTCTCGTGTCTGGCGTGCCCGAGGGGACAGACCACCCGCGCCACTGAGGCTGTGTCCGCAGCCGAGTGTAGAGACGACTGTCCGTCAGGTAAGCGTACTGATGCGCCATCGGTATATACCACGAGGAGCCTTATGGCTTTGGGTTATACCAGCCACGCGAAGGAGCGTTCTCGTGTCTGGCGTGCCCGAGGGGACAGACCACCCGCGCCACTGAGGCTGTGTCCGCAGCCGAGTGTAGAGACGACTGTCCGTCAGGTAAGCGTACTGATGCGCCATCGGTATATACCACGAGGAGCCTTATGGCTTTGGGTTATACCAGCCACGCGAAGGAGCGTTCTCGTGTCTGGCGTGCCCGAGGGGACAGACCACCCGCGCCACTGAGGCTGTGTCCGCAGCCGAGTGTAGAGACGACTGTCCGTCAGGTAAGCGTACTGATGCGCCATCGGTATATACCACGAGGAGCCTTATGGCTTTGGGTTATACCAGCCACGCGAAGGAGCGTTCTCGTGTCTGGCGTGCCCGAGGGGACAGACCACCCGCGCCACTGAGGCTGTGTCCGCAGCCGAGTGTAGAGACGACTGTCCGTCAGGTAAGCGTACTGATGCGCCATCGGTATATACCACGAGGAGCCTTATGGCTTTGGGTTATACCAGCCACGCGAAGGAGCGTTCTCGTGTCTGGCGTGCCCGAGGGGACAGACCACCCGCGCCACTGAGGCTGTGTCCGCAGCCGAGTGTAGAGACGACTGTCCGTCAGGTAAGCGTACTGATGCGCCATCGGTATATACCACGAGGAGCCTTATGGCTTTGGGTTATACCAGCCACGCGAAGGAGCGTTCTCGTGTCTGGCGTGCCCGAGGGGACAGACCACCCGCGCCACTGAGGCTGTGTCCGCAGCCGAGTGTAGAGACGACTGTCCGTCAGGTAAGCGTACTGATGCGCCGTCGGTAAATACCACGAGGCTTTGGGTTATACCAGCCACGCGAAGGAGCGTTCTCGTGTCTGGCGTGCCCGAGGGGACAGACCACCCGCGCCACTGAGGCTGTGTCCGCAGCCGAGTGTAGAGACGACTGTCCGTCAGGTAAGCGTACTGATGCGCCATCGGTATATACCACGAGGAGCCTTATGGCTTTGGGTTATACCAGCCACGCGAAGGAGCGTTCTCGTGTCTGGCGTGCCCGAGGGGACAGACCACCCGCGCCACTGAGGCTGTGTCCGCAGCCGAGTGTAGAGACGACTGTCCGTCAGGTAAGCGTACTGATGCGCCATCGGTATATACCACGAGGAGCCTTATGGCTTTGGGTTATACCAGCCACGCGAAGGAGCGTTCTCGTGTCTGGCGTGCCCGAGGGGACAGACCACCCGCGCCACTGAGGCTGTGTCCGCAGCCGAGTGTAGAGACGACTGTCCGTCAGGTAAGCGTACTGATGCGCCATCGGTATATACCACGAGGAGCCTTATGGCTTTGGGTTATACCAGCCACGCGAAGGAGCGTTCTCGTGTCTGGCGTGCCCGAGGGGACAGACCACCCGCGCCACTGAGGCTGTGTCCGCAGCCGAGTGTAGAGACGACTGTCCGTCAGGTAAGCGTACTGATGCGCCATCGGTATATACCACGAGGAGCCTTATGGCTTTGGGTTATACCAGCCACGCGAAGGAGCGTTCTCGTGTCTGGCGTGCCCGAGCAGGTAGACCACCCGCGCCAATAAAGCTATGTGTTCTGAGTGTAGAAACGACTGTCAATCAGGTAACTAAGGATTTTAGATCGGAATACCTAGTCGACGTCTCTCTACAGAATAAATAAAGTGATGAGTCGTGCTTTCCTCATTTAATTATATTAACTCGGAATTTTTCTATTTCCAGGCGAACAACTGGGAAGCGACGGTGGCTGCGAACCTTGCCCGAGAGGAACCTGGAGAGCACTGGGTAGTGGAGCCGCTTGCGCGGCTTGTCCACCCGGCACGACTACACCACAAACAGGGGCTGCAAGCGCCGATCAATGTTCACTGCCTGTTTGCCGAGCTGGTAAATCTATACTTCTTCTTTCCTATAATTCATGTGAAGCAACCTCAAAATTTAAGACCGCACCGAACCCAGTGGTTTCCAAACTATGATCTGAAGAAACAGATAATTTTAAGGCAAAAAAGGCAAAGATGAGGTTTGACCTCCATGTGGTCACATTGAAGGCAAACTATATGTGACTGCGATCGCGAGATTCAGTAATCAGTGAACAAGGGATAATACAACCAGTTATGCCATGCTCTATAATCTATGTATTTAAGTCCAGTGGTAAACCTACAATGTGCTACGCGACACCTTATGAGCTTAGGTACTTGTCTATCGTCATGAATTTATCGTAGGACCACAAAACCCCCTACTGTCTCCATGTCGATTCTGATTCATTTCAACTAAACTTAAATCGTTTTGCTTTACTAATATCAATTAATTCCGGTTTTCCAGGATCATACCTGAATGTGACGCTGAACACGTGTATCCAATGCAAGAAGGGAACATACCAGTCGGAGGCGCAACAAACGGCCTGTGTGCCTTGTCCCATCAACACCAGCACACGAGCCCCTGGCGCTGTAAGTACAACATTTGATAACTTCCGGGAGACTCAAACATATACACCGTGGGCGTTAATAACCCGAAAAATTTAAACCACGTATTTTTGACGACAATACGAGTAAATAATGTTATATCAACATGGGTCTAATTATGTGTCTTAACTAAATTACTATTTCAGTACAAATTAAATCATATTAATTTCACGCTTCTTTGTGAACAAGTCTTTAGTTGAAGAAGAGAGAGCGAGCATGACACTCTACGAATCGCTCCGAAATCATACGACGAACGGCGAATGCCGTGACTTGTGTTCTATGACAAGTAGTGTCAAGCTATCGCTGTTTCACTTTTGACGGGTTCAAATTTGAACATTGGCATAATGACATGAATTAGGGTGTGTTAGACTGGAGATTTCTTAACTTTTGATGTGTTTTAAATAATTAATATCTCCTTAATTATGAGTTTTTGGACTATATGTTACATAAGTTTATATACTCTAATTAGGCTCTAGTATCGTTAGCTTAAATCTTTCGGGTTATTAACGGTCACGGTGTATATTCCAGAACCACTACGTATGACGTTAAAACCGAATACTTCTTCAATCCACATGTGAGTTTCAATCCGTGTCGGGTGTCGGTAGGAAAGAGCATGATTAAATTGAAATCAAAAATATAGATCACTGCCTACCAACTCGACTAAAACGATACAAATAACTCAATATTATGAATAAGATTTCTTCATAAAAATTTAAACATTTTCTGCAAATCCGTGCCTGGGAAGTGCGGCCGTTACTTACAGGGTTATTGTTCTTAGATACCTTCGGAAGCACTTACAGTTTTATGCTTTTCAGGTCCGGAAAGATGCACATGATTCCTTATTACCAAAAGTTCCTTGAATTTGCTAGATAATGGTTTATCTTCTGACCATCAACAATCCTCTCAAATAATCTGCGCACAACATAAAATAAATTATAAATTTCTTCCACACTAGAGATAATATTTCTTATGGTGTCGTGCATATTTTTAATGAAATATTAAACATTTCAGACATCAGAAACAGACTGCACAAACCCTTGTGAGATGAGCGGTCCGGAGATGCACTGCGACACCAACGCGTACTGCCTGCTGATTCCTGAGACAAGCGAATTCAAGTGTCAATGCAAGCCTGGCTTCAACGGCACTGGAAAAGTTTGTATAGGTAAGGAAAATAACGATTCCGAAGTAAATATTACAGGGTCGTCTATGGATTAACAAAACCTATTGGTTCAATCATGCTAATGATATAACTAGCGCCATCTATTGACCTGTTAAGAAACTGTTTCTAAATGGCGCTAGCTAGCTTTCTCTAAAATGGTGTCGACCTCACTAATGTGGTGTTGTGTGGAAAGCGAGTTAATATAGGCATTGGCCTTCTTGTTTATTGGTCGTGTCGGGAAAACAATATAGCGAGTAGAATATCATTGCATGACAACAACGATCTCAATTATCGACAGAGATTGCGCCGTTATCTAATATACTAAGAAGTCTATAGTGCTTAGTTACTCACCATGCATTTTTCAACATGCCTGATGTTGAAGAGACCACACTAATTGGTTACTTTTTACATTATTTCCGTTCAAATATAACAAAAAACTTGATCGATTAGATTTCATCCACTGCAGCACCTCTAGTATAACTGTCATACGCGACTATTTCTCGCGCGAGATAATTACCGTCTCTTTCTGTGCAGTAATGTGAGAGCATGACGAGTAGCGCTATGTCGCACGACAATAGTCGCGACTCGCGAACCATAGTTGTGCTATACTTAAGAAAGTACAATACAATACTATACCAATCCACTTTATTGCACACTTCAAATACACAGGGATACAAAACATGAGAGCTATACAGTAAAAAAATAAACAGAGGTTAACAACAGGCGGTATCGAGTACAAAGCAGGAAAAGCTATAACCCTTTACCATTCCATCCAAGTTCTTCGCGTTCTTAGTTGTAACAAGATTTGGTTTTCAGTAATTTCAATAAACACCTGAAACAGACGGCTGCCATTTAGCTAATTACTTAAGACTTCAAAACATTAAAATCTAGTTTCTAAGTCACTTTTGAACTAGGTTTCGATGTTTTCGGCCCATCTGGTTTATGCATTATTCATTTTACTGGGGTTAAAAACTGCTAATGTTTCTCTTGGGATGTCGGTGCTCTTCCGTAAGCTTGACAAGTTGGAAATAAACGGAGTTTTCAAGTTGTCAATTTTGTTGTTGAATTTCTGGTAATGGCGCATTTATTACATAAACAACTAAAAGAAAGAAAGAGGAGTAATGAGGTAATCATTTCAAAACAGTGATGTTTTTTTATACACATATAACTTGAATTGTGAAATTTTAAAACGCTTAACATTGTAGCGTTATCTCTATCGATACTCTACTACTACTATGGCTAATACTATTATAGGTATACTTACTACCTACTCGCCACTATTGTTCTATACTTAAAAATCACAATTTCAACTAGAAAACAACAGTGAGACTTAGACTTACAAAACGGATACTTCTTTCGATTCCAATCCGTTTCAAGGCCTTAATCTTAATCGTCGCTTATTTTGAAATCTAAATATTTAAGTAGTCTAATTCGTCACCCTAGGCCGTAAGTGGGATGTTCTGCCCGCTACGTGGGGAGAAAATCTTAATTCCTGTCAAAGTCAAAGTCAAAGTTCTTTTATTTGTTAGAATCATGGTACATGCGGATGACAAATATTACAAAAGAACAACACAATTCACCATAGTAGTTGCCCAAGGCAAAACGTAAAACTTCAGACAAACCACGGACGCTAATTAGTTAAGCCCCAGATCGCATATTTATGGCCCTCATCTTGAGTTCGGGCCACAAACACGTGCGATCTAGGACATTTACTAATTCACCGCTTAGGTATGTAATGTACTATTGTTGAATTAATCGAATGTATTTGTTACAGACGTGTGCCTAGAATTCTGCGACAACGGAGGCGAGTGCATCAAGGATGCCCGCGGCGAGCCGTCCTGCAGATGTACCGGGTCCTTCACCGGCCGCCATTGCCGAGACAAGAGCGAATTCGCCTACATCGCCAGCGGCGTCGCCGGTGGAGTTATCTTCATCATATTCCTGGTGCTGCTTGTATGGATGATTTGCGCTAGGTGAGTATTTAAATACTTCAACTACAATCAGAGATCCGATAAAATGGTCTTCGGGTTTATTACATGCCTCGTTCGCAATTACGCGGTCGAGATACGAACCTTCCGATTTTACCAAAACCCGAATGACATTCTATCAGCTAAAACTCACTCACTAAGGGCCGATTTTTCAATCACCAGATAAAGTTATCTATCTGCCAGTTAAAATTATTGCTATCCTTTTCTCCCGTCATATAAAAGAAAAGTGACAGCCAACATTTATCTGACAGATATGTTTTATCTGGTGATTGAACAATCGGCCCTAAGTTAATGAACGCGTAGGTAGGTACAGTCGCCATCAGATATATCGCACCATATAAGGCGTTCATAAATATCTGAAAATGTACTGTAACGCCCTGTCAATAACAGTCGTGTTCAGATATTAATGAACGCCTTATATGCTGCGATATATCTGATGGCGATTGTACATTAGGCATTTCATTGAGGTATTTACCAACATTATTGTGAATGCTTTCAATAATTACATTATGTAGCATGGCATTGCTTACCCATTACCTAATACATTGATTAATGATTAGATAAATTATTGAAGATAAATAGAAATTTTTTAACCAATATAATCAAATGCGTAAGGTGATGTAATTATGTAATTGAAGCCTGTTTTCTTAGAGAAACTATTTACCTGACATAAAACCGAAGGAAAATTTCCACAACGTTCACGTCGGTCTGAAGGTTATTTTGCGACATTACCCTATTCTGTTTTATGTAACTAAAATAACTATGATCAATTCTGTTCAACAGGTCGACAAAGAAGAAGGAACCAAAGAAAACACTAACGCCAGCTATCGACCAAAACGGCTCTCAAGTGAACTTCTACTACGGAGCTCACACACCATACGCGGAGTCGATCGCACCATCCCATCACTCCACATACGCCCACTACTACGACGATGAAGAGGACGGCTGGGAGATGCC
This sequence comes from Apotomis capreana, assembly GCA_947623375.1. Classification (NCBI taxonomy): domain Eukaryota; kingdom Metazoa; phylum Arthropoda; class Insecta; order Lepidoptera; family Tortricidae; genus Apotomis; species Apotomis capreana. The sequence continues at coordinate 17,136,626 of OX392505.1, read as the reverse complement.
CAACTTCTACAATGAAACATACATGAAGGAGAGTTTACACAATGGGATGAACGGAAAGATGAATAGTTTAGCGCGATCGAACGCTAGTATATACGGGACGAAGGAAGACCTCTACGACAGACTAAAGAGGCACGCGTACCCGGGTAAGAAAGGTCAGTAAGTTTAGCACATAGATTAGATACACTTTTATGTTTTCTTTGCAGCTTGCGCACGCTTATAACAATTGACGTATTGCGTTCTTTATAAACAGTTTTTCTACATTTCAAAGGTTTTTTACTTTTTATTTGTGTTTTTTTTATTACCTAATTTAAAATCTAACTTGGCTCTGTTGTGATACAAAAATACGTCTCTTTATTTAATTCATAGGTACTTCATAAGTTGTGCAATATAAAATGCGCAAGGTTGAAAGCTGTTTTAAAGGACAAATACGTAGTCGTGACAATTAACATACAAAACAACTCGGCAAATAATATAACTAAAATAGCTGTTTATCGCTCTACTGTCTAATCTTTAAACTTAACCTACATTTGTACAACAGCACCGCTAAAAGCAGTTTACAGATCTAGTGAATAATGTTTCGCCATTGTAACATCATTTTCAATGAAAAATATTGAAATAAATGCAAGTGGTACCCAGGAGTACCGCCTTCTAAATCTGACCCATCCAGTGATGCTCTTGAGGTATTTGTCGAGACTCTTCCCTATAAGGCCGTTCACGACTATCCGATATCAGAACAATGATTGAGGAACCGACATCCCACACGACAGTCACTTTGTGAGCCCAGTTAGGGTACTTGCTGAGTTTATCCTTCTCAGCCTCACCAGATCCTCGTCTTGTGGAATGGTGACGCCGCCGAGTTCTGCTTGGATCGGGCTACCTTTATCTAGCAATTCCAGATCGGGCCATTACAATAGGGCCTTATAAAATCGCCCATCGTCACGTCACGATAAGCAACTTTGGTCTGCACCAGTTCTCGTTTGCAATGGCAAGAGGGGCCCTTGTCTAATTGCCACTACCTATACATCGTCATGAATCCCACACTGGTGTTTAGGAAGTACTTCCTGAGACTGCACACCTCGCTGTTATGGAGGTCCTTGGCATATTTATTATTATTATTATAGAAATATTATAAATATGACCTCATCCGATATAATTAAGATGCCAAAACATTATTCACTATATCGATGCGTACAGAACCGTAGTTTTGAATTGATCTGCGTCAGAAATTGAGTCACGCGTTGAACTGTTTTATTCCATTTCGTTATGTCAACAATCTTTATCAGTTTATTAACGAGTGCTTCAATTTCAAACGTGCACAAACAAGCATGCTGACTGATATTTTATGATGCAATGCTAACACGCGTATTGTCTTTTCAGATAAGAGTGACAGCGACAGTGAGGGTCAGTAAACATAAATAAGGACTGCTTTATGTCGTATTCTGGTCAATCTACATAATACTGTATCTTACTAGTTTCAATTCTCGGTATGCCCGAACAATAATAGTCAATATTATTGTGTGTCTGTATAGATTGCGATTATTGCGTGAGATGACCGAGGAGTTGTACGTAGATGTTGTATTCAGTTAGCTTTAGTTTTAGCTGTATTTTTTATTAAAAGAATGTGTATTAACACACTCACTGTTTAATCGTTACAGCCCCACCAAATATATTATTATAATGTATGTCACAAACCAGTATAATGACGCGCAATAGTGAAGTTTGACTCTGAAGGCTTTATTTTTTTTCTCAAACAGTGATTGTGTTGATGTCCTGAGATTATGATCAAAGAAGGAAATGCTCAAGTATTTTAGGCGTACACTGCCATAAAGGTGAGCAGGGCTTTTTGTAAATTGGCAGTTTTTTTACAATGCATTCCAACAACATATCAAATGATATTCTTGTATATAATGCGATTAAAATATTTTTTTTTTGTATATTTTGCAATCGACAGACAATGAAATAAATATGATTAATTTACTTAATATGTTGACGAATTTATGAGTCAATTGTTTTTGTATTATAAAGTGGACTGTATTTGCTACCTTAATAATTAATGTGAATGTGTGTGTGAATGTGTACTTTTATTGTGAGTGAAATGTACAGACGATTTTTATATTAACGTGAGAGTAGCGAAATAAATATGTAAAGTATAATATCTTATGGTACGTGTAGTGAAACAAATAAATTATTATTATTTTATCAATACATTTTGTATAATTAAATCGGATACTAAATACGTAATATCCATTCACGATGGGATATGTAAGTACATGTGTATAAGCACATAATATTGCTTTAAGATGTGTATATCTTAATCATAGAAAGGTTGATGTAATTTGACATAGTAATGCTAGATCTGATTAAAAGGTACTTAGAACATGTTACGACTAAAATGCAAAAGAAATAATGTTCGTATACAATATAATCCTAAGCAGTATTGTATTTTTAATTATAGACCATCTGTATGAGTTATAATTTGGTAGGTAGTAAATTTATTCATTTTAGTCGTAACACCAAATAGAGATAAACTAATTTAAAAATGAACGAACCTTTACTATGTTTACGTACTTAAAAAAAACATGTGCCGATTTATGTTTACTATAAATGTATTAAATATAATAATGTCAGTAATTTATTTATAATAAATTTTTAGTAATCGTAGCAATATAAAGACATTAGAGGCACGTTTATTTTTCAATTAGTTCAGCTCTATCCATATGTAAAACAATACTCATTTGAATCTGTCGTGAGTGGTCGATAAACATCCATCACATTTAATTACCACATTTAGTGATTACGTTAACAGTAAATATTTTTTACAAAAACTTTAATGGTGTAATAAATTTTATAAGTATTTTTTAAACGCTTGTTTTTTTTTTTCACTGTCCTAGAAATATGACACCAATAATATGACATGAACTTTATACATACCTACCACCTACCATACATACTACCACCGTTCTTGAGATTATTATTAATCGTATGGCATTCTACGTAAAGTAATCAAAGTATGGCTCTTAGATCTTTAAGCCAGGCAGCTGCGTCAGGCGTCAAGTCCTCCAGGTCCTCAGCAGGGCCGGGGTAGGAGTGAAGGGGGCAGCGCTGGATGATATGTTCGGTAGTCTGCTCTTCCTCGCCGCACTCGCAGAGTGGAGAGTCTTTCCATCCCCATTTGTGTTGGTGATATTTGCAACGACCGTGCCCGGTTCTTAATCTGTTCAGACGGCACCAGAGCTTACGAGGAAGGTCGAATCCCTTTGGCTTTACCGTCGGGTCAATGTATTGGACAGATTTCCCCTGGGTAGCAGCAGTCCATTCGGCTTTCCAGCTTTCCGCAACATCGAAGCTCTTCAGATTCTGGGCTGTAGCATAGGCGGGTTTCCGTGATTTAAGTCGCTGTGGAGGTGGATAGCGAAATTGATCGTGGACGGGTAGTGAGGGGTTGTTTGATATCTTCTCGGTTTCTCGCTTTAAGGCGTGGAGTCGTCGCAGTTGGGGAGGGGCAATGTGACTTAAGATAGATAGACTTGTTCTTGAGATAGAGCCTGGGGACAGCCGGACGGACGGACGGACGGAGACAGCGAAGTCTCAGTAATAGGGGCCCGTTTTTACCCTTTGGGTACGGATTCGGAACCCTAAAAAAACTATATTTTGAGACATAAGCTGACTGTACATTTTTTACAAACGTCTATAGCTCGACAAGACGAATAAGTCGAATCTAAAACTAGATAGGCCTGCATCGTTTCATTACAATTCCCAAGATCATTTTTCGGCTTCGTCGCCATATATCATTACAAAAACAAAAGCTCATGTTATATAAAAATAAAATTTCTGACGAACTTTACTGCGGCAAATATCCACACATATTTCAAAGCATTACCAGTAGGTATGATTGCCAAATGACAAATGATTGTTCCTCGTATCACGTAATTGCCACACGCTTAAATGAAAACACATTTCGTGTATACACAATTCCTTCAACAGGCTATTTCCCCAACTAAAGAAACAAAAGTTCATCTGAGGCAAACCTCCACAGACATTTCAAATTATAACTAGTATGGTTGTCAAATGTCAACTGATTGTAGACCTCTGACCCGATCACGTATTGCCACGCCTTGTTTCGTGTCATGCAATACTTTCAGACAGCGCTGATAAGGGGCGTCATAATAAGCTGATAGTGGACACTGGGGCAAGATGATCTATTTTAGTACATGGAGACTGATCCTTTATTGATGTACGAGTATCCATACTAATATTATAAATGCGAAAGTGTGTCTGTCTGTCTGTTACCTCTTCACGCTTAAACCACTGAATCGATTTTGATGAAATCTGGCATGGAGATAGTTTAAGATCCGAGGAAGGACATAGGATAGTTTTCATCCTGGAAATTATCCCGAAAAAGATTGAAAAGTGAGTAAGTAATTCATGATCACATTGATGACCCTGTAGGAAATGTAATGATTAGACCAAAAACACAATTCCTCTTACATTTGCTTAGGCGCTTTTAATAATCCCTTTTATTAATTAAGGTGATTAGGTGGATATCTATCGTGTTGTACGAGGTTGCTTCCATACTTCCAAGTTCCACGCGGACGTAGTCGCGGGCAAAAGCTAGTGGCTACTAAAATAAATTCATGAGTTAAAAATGTAGGAGTCTCAGTAAGAGTTGCGTTATCCATTACGTCATTCCTTGTACTTCTTAGTTATGTTTTACGGCGGATTTTTACGGCTGACATGTAACATTTTTCGAATTTAATTTTACTAATTTTTAATAAATAAATCACTTAGCTATATTCGACTAAACTTGTATTCCAAGAATAACGCTTACTCTCTGATAGTAATGCCATTATCATCATCATCATATCAGCCGATAGACGTCCACTGCTGGACAAAGGCCTCCCCCAAAGTTCTCCACAACGATCGATCTTGCGCCGCCCTCATCCAATTTCTACCCGCGATCTTAACCAAGTCGTCGGTCCACCTTGTTGGGGGCCTTCCAACGCTACGTCTTCCGGTCCGCGGTCGCCACTCAAGAACCTTCAGAAAGGTAGTAATGTCAAAACCCCATAATTAATAGTTTGACATTACTATCTAAAGGTAAGCGTTTTGACGACGCGTTTGGCTCGGTTTGTAGACACCTGCCTACTGAGTCGGCGGTTCCGGGTTCGAATCCCGGCCGGGGCAAATATTTGTGCAAATATTTGTTCTTGGGTCATGGATGTTATCTATATATGTATTTATATATTATGTATATCGTCGTCTAGTACCCATAGTACAAGCTTTGCTTAGTTTGGGACTAGGTCGATTTGTGTATCATTGTCCCTTAATATTTATTTATTATTTATTTTAGTCAATAAAAGTTTGGACTCTATCTAACTCCTAGTGCAAGTTTAGAGCTTAGGTTACTATAAATCATAAATCATTTATTTGCTATATATCTACATCAGGTAAGGGCAATTTAATGTCACTGATAAGCATGATTTTTTAAATTAGCTGCCATGCTAGATATCAATACTATCGTCGTCGGTTACTCTTCAAACACTTTCGGTGTTTGAAATTATCGTCCATAGCCGTTATCTTGTTAGAAAGTTTCTTTAAAGGTTGCCTATTTCTTACAGTGTGTGTGTTCTGGACCAACTTCTGGCTTCAATTAAAACAGTTCCATATAATTAACAAGAAACTTTATTTCATATGTTACACAGCCAATGATTAAGGCACTGAATACAAAATATTAAAAATTATAATATTGTATCAAAAATACTTTAAACGTACCTTACAAAAGTAAATGATACTGATATGAATTACTTGGAATGCTTATTGTAGAAATCTCTCATGTACTTCCCTAGGGCCTCGACTTCTTCGACGGTCACGGCGTTGTAGGTCGAAGCTCTGATACCTCCGACATCCCTGAAAAAAAAACTTATGAGAAAATCGAAAAAAAAATTTAGTGGCGCCAATTTTATCATTATCTGATAGATTACGAAACGACACGGGTGATTACAGCTGTATTATTGTCGATATTGACCATTGACGTAACATCACATCCGAAACGTCGAGGTAATGAAATAAACGCCCTCTTTGAATGTCCCGTTTTGTTATAACAATGTGTAAAAATCGTGTAAGTATAAATCAAGACTATTGTATTTGGCCATTAGGTACATATATCATAGCTATACCGGGTGTCCCAAGACTATGGGACATCGAGGGAAGTACCTTAAATATCTTAGATAGGATATTTCGCTGAAAGAAGACTTTTTGTTATCTTTAAAAGATAGTAATTCTGCATTCAAAGCGTTTCTAAGAATTACTTGCTTAATTATTTGTCGTCGGCAATAAATAACTTTCTTGAAATTTGACTCAAACATTTTACGTTATCCTTTCTTTTAAGATACTATGTTACTTAGGAAGAATTATTATTTTTTGTCCATTCTTTCGATTGGCATCATAAAAATAGGGTTGATTTTTTTTCACACGGTTCGATTCCCAGACGAAGCAAGTAATTAACTTTTAACTTTTAAAAATAAAATAAAGTCTTCTTTCAGCAAAATATCCTATATTTGAGGTACTTTCCCTTGTTGTCAAATAGTCTTGAGACGCCCTGTATTGCATAACATTGCCCAATAGTAAATTCAAGTAACATAATTTGTTCAGTTTCATGCAGTTTCATGCATAGTACCTATTTCACAGTATAAGAATCAGAGTATCAGAGTAGAAGGAATTTAAAAGATTCAATGAAATATTCTAATGAGTAAGAACACGATTCGGAAAAAAAGCTGATTCAATTCCAACTTAGACTGAAGCGAGTCGGTATAGTTATTATTGTTGTGCTCGCTGACCAAAAAGCGCAATCTTTATAGCAGCAAATGTCATCATTAAAAACCAGTAAATAACCAGTTAGATCTAGATAAAGTTTAATAATCAAACAAAACAGAAAGTAAGACCACGTCTGAGATAACGCCACAAAAATAATGATAACATTATCAGTATTATCACTATTATTCGTCAGCGGATGTTTGAAGAGAGTTCTATCGTTTATTATTCCAAGCCAAATGGCTATTGTAGCTGAATTAAACTGTAGTTTTACACCTAGTCAAGAAGGGCGCTTTCTTCAATTTCGTATGCGGAGAAGAAAAATACATAACGCTTTTTTAGCTTGGTCGTGTTAAAAGTATACACGTAGTAAATAGTAAAGTATTTTTCACCAACAAGCTGATTCAATGAAATTGTATTGTTTAATACAAAGCCACTGTTGCAATAATTAACACTACTCCAGAAAACGACAGAGCCCGCCAAACGAGTCTGTTCATAGCTACAGTTCACCCAGCGACCGGACCGGCATCCGAGCAACATTTACGAGCGCCCGCTAGGCGGGTTGTTGATTGTGAAACAGTAGCTCTAAAAAAAATTAATACACTAACTTTTGTATTTTCTAACAGTCCCAAAAACTAAATAAAATCTGGCAAAAAGACTAGGCCTGCCCGTCCAGCACAACTCTGATTCGCGACTCTTGTCGCGCGACATAGCGCTTCCCGTCACTCTCTCGCATTACTGCACAGAAAGAGACGGGTAATAGGGGATGCGACTGATGTTGAATTATACAACATAGTGTAGTTATACGAATAAAACTAGCTAAACTAGCTCAATATGTCATGATACAAAGAAGAAATAAAAACAAATAACTATTTTTTAGAATATGTGACTTCAAAGGTACGAAAATTATATGTTTTTTTTTAACCCAAAAGAAATTTGAAATTGTTTTAAGAATCCTCATAACTTAACAAAACAATAATTGTATGACAACCATGAACTCAAACGGACTTTTTCACGGTGAAAAAGGCAAATTACTTATTTTCTCCATACAAATACTCTGGTACCCAATCCACAGATGACACGTCATCTGTGGATTGGGTACCAGTCATACATAATGTTTTGTTAAATTATGAGGACTCTAAAAACAATTTCAAAATTTCTTTTGTTTTTAGTCGTCTGTAGGAATGTTGAACTTTGACGGTAATTTCTGACCTTTAGAACAGTCTAAGTGTAGGTAGTCCCATATAAACATTTGATCCCAATAAAAAAATAGAATCGATTGACATCCTCAAAACAAAATTGTACGCACGCCTATTATTTCGCGCGAAAAATTGTCGCGTATTACAGTTAAGCGAAGCTGTTAATTTCCTTACAAATTGTAAATTTAGATTATAAGTTAGCACGCAGTGTAAATTGTACGCTATACGATAAATAAATAACAGTTTGTGCTAGTATACCTGTGTCCCTTAAGCTGAATTAATCCTAAGGCCTCAGCGCCCTTCAGGAATTCCTTCTCCAACGCATCATTCCCTTGTACTGATCCAATCCTGAACGGAATGTTCATTTTGCTCCTATCCTTCTTCGCTACCGGAGCGTAGTAGAAACCATTGGACTCCTCTATGATGTTGTAGATGAGAGAAGACTTCTTCGTCGCTAGTTCAGCCATTTTGTCCAGACCTCCTTTGGTCTCAATCCATTGGAGCACTCTTCCCATTATGTAGATGCTGAAATCGAAATTATATTGTAGAAAATCCACTGTGTGATACAGTATAAGTAACCATGATTACATAAATCATTTTCTAATCAATTATAAATAAGCAGACGGACAAATTGGTCGAAAATAGTCATTCAAGAGAGCATTTATGTATTCTTAAGCTCTTGGACTACAGGGATATCTATTAAAATTGCAAAACTATTGCAGCATTGATCACTAATTGTTACATATTTTTGACCAAGTTATCTATTTATATCTCCAATTAAAATTGTTAATGCCCGGCAATTTAGATAAATGCTTGTACATTGGTCAACGCCTCAACAAAAGTTTAATACTATAAAATTTACAGATATATGACTCTCGTGCATGGATCATAAGATTCGCAAGATTAGTATAATTTCACTACAGCGAGATATTAGTTTGTAAGTCCTCATTGAACCAATGGTTTCCCACGCCATCTCTTCCACACACCAGGTACTAAATGGAGGGTGAAACAAAGTGGTATAATCCGCAGACACAACAACATTGAAGTTTACTCACGCAAACATAGGTGGCGTGTTCAGGATCGAGTCTGCTTTGGCGTTCACGGTCCAGTCGAGAATGGATGGGCATATCGGGAGGGCCTGGTTGAGCAAGTCGTCTCTGACGATTACAAGCGCTACTCCTGATGTACCGATGTTCTTTTGAGCGCCTCCATAAATAACGCCAAACTAGAAGAAATTAACTCATCTTTACTACTTATAATAATAAAAAAATAGCTGGACCTGCAAATATGGTTATAGGATTTACCGTCTACGGTAAATAAAAAAATACGCGGACGAAGTATACCTAGATATTAGGAGGACTCTTGAATAAAATTAGAAAAGACCATCTAAGAAGACCCACAACTATATCTCAACATTGGTAGCATATAAACAATCAAGATAGGTGCTGTTCACCTATACTTGATAAATCATAAGTCACAGTCCCCAATTCTGTTTTTGGTCTCATTTGAGGATAGAACATTATGAATATTTTTACATTACGTCACGAAATAGGAATTCATTTTTGTTTATAAATATTCCACCAAATACATAGTAACAGTAGATTAGATATAACGCAAATAAACCTACTAATCTTATCAAGTATCTTGACAACAGGTTAATGCAAATCATATCTTTGTGAATTAGAAATAGTAGGTATACTAACTTATATTAGAACATACCTTGGAAACATCAATTTTCTTGGACATGAAGTTGGAAGACATATCGGCTACTAGTGGTACTCCTTTTGTGTCAGGTATGAAGTCGAATTCAATACCTAAAAATGAAAGTGTGATGATAATAATTTAATAGGTACCTATTTTATGTCTTTAACATATTTTTCATCATGTCGGTGACGAAAGCTTGCATGCTAAAAGGCAACTTTTTGTATGGAGCTCCATTCAATCGCATTTCAGCAGGGCAGAATTTTATGGAATTGTTATAAAAAGAAACAAACATAATATACTTGCTTGTATACAATGACTATTTCAACCAGCATAAAACAATTTCTTCAGGGTAAAATGAACAAAATATAGTGGGTACTACTATACTACTACAAACTGTTTGTCGATTAAACTGTGAGATCTAATGTTAGGCAACATGTTTGTCAAAGACATTAAGACAAGGTCATCGCAAGGAACAACCAGCTAATAGGTACTGCAGGAGTTGAATGAAAACAATAATGAATTGCCAATCACTTGTTTTGATATACATTCCATAAAGTAGATTAATTGAATGGAATTAATTATAAGAATGAAATAAGTGTTGTTTGCTTGATTTGTTCATAGCAATGATATTTATAGCAATTCATAGTCTAGCACAACATAAAATAATAACATGTTCATCCAACCACTCACTTTGAGATAAACTAATTTTCAAATGAGTACCTATGCCTTCAATGTCATACTTACATTACATATTTACTTACTTATTTAAAAAAAAGCCTAAAGATTATGTAAGTAAGTTGGTATTGCATAATATGAATATTTTTTCGTTGAATAAGTATGCAAACACATTAGATGCATTCATTTAGTAAATACTATTTCTATCTTATTTATTTCTAGCCACGAGAAGCAATACCCAAAATATTTACCATGAATAGTCTCATTTGTGCAGATGTGGACATAAGAAGCGTTCGGGTCTAGGTTCCATGATGACTGGTCCGGAATCTCCACATGGCGGTCAGTGGGTGGTGTTACAACGTTCACCTTTCCATACTTCTTGGCTTCTTTGGCGGCCTTTGCAGACCAAGCACCTAAAATATAAATTAGGCATTATTGTAGAAACTGAATGGTAAGCACTTGCAGCACCTGAATTTACAGATGTTTATTTAAATTGAGTGTTAATTCGCTTAAATTATTGCGCAGTTTTAGTTGATTTTTTAACAGTCTAAGTAATTGTATATTTGTGATTTTAAAATAAAAGCTTCGTTCTTATTTGATAACCATGTGATAACTTTAAGAGATAAATATTTACCTGTCACAACATAATCGGCAGTTCCTGTTCTGGAAATCAGATTGAGTGGGACTGCGGCAAACTCGCCCTGTCCTCCACCAGACAAGAACAAGATTTTATAATTGGCAGGAACATTCCTAAAACGAATAGATTTATTACTCACAATAGCAGTATTATTTCTTTAAAACATCAAATAAATAAAGTCAACAACAAACGAAGATTTAGAATAATTACGACTACGTACAACAAAACAAATCGATTGGACAATAATGTATGTCAAATGTCAAAACAAAGTGTTTTTCCTTCCCGCGCATTTTGATTAGTTTTTTTTAGTGACGTAGATCATTTATTTTTACCGGTTTATACTTTGATAATTTTAAAGCACAACTCAAACTAAATAAAAGTTACTTCCGCGTTTATTGAATAAAATTGTATCAAACTTCTCGTTTAGTTTAAATATCTACACTTACATCACAATTAATACAACTAATTACCGCATTCCCTTAAATAAAATTACTTACAGCAATCTTCTTACAACCGCTTGAATTTCTGTGTTTAGTTTTAAATAAGTTCCGGACCGATGGCTAGTTTCCAATAAACTTATTCCAGAGCCCTCATAGTTCGTTAATTCCTTCTTAATGATGTCGTATACCTGGAAAAATATTAAACATTGCTATAAATTGGAGTCGACAATGACGCTTTAATAAATTGGCTAAACAGCATTTCATTCAGCCAATTACCATAACTATTAACATAAGGTAAATTTGAAAAAATGTTAAGGATGGACTACTCACTTCTTCGGGTAATTTTGCTGGTCCAGCACCGAAATTGTGTATTTTGACCATGTTTAAAATGATTAATAAACTTAAGAGCAGAAACACAAGTACCCCACCCGAGTAATCAATTGAGACTGGCTTAACTCGTTCCTCGCGGCTAGCGAGGCAGCGACTCTCGCACGATAACACTCAACGATGAGCAGAAGTAGGCACACGACATATCTCCATTGAATCGCTTGCACTCGTTACTATTCGCACCGTGCTGCATGACAATGACCTTTATATTATTTTATTTTACGTCACCTTCAACGATGAGTAGAAGTAGTCACACGACATATTTTCATTGAATTATTAGGCCGTAAGTGGGATTTTCTGCCCGCTACGCAGGGAGAAAAATCTTACTTCCTGGCCAAGGCAAACCGTAAAACTTTAGACAAACCACGGGCGGTAATTCGTAAAGCCCCAGATCGCATGTTTATGGCCCTCACCTTCTATCTCTGGGGCATTCACGAATTCATTGCCCTAGGTATGTAAGGTACTAGTACTTACCTACTTACGATATGACGGGGAAATCAAACATAAAGCTATCCATGTTATGACACCCGAAAGTGTGCAAAAGTATTAAGTGCGAGCCAGATTAAAACAAAAATATCAGTTTAAGTACGTGTAGTTACAATAAACGTTTAGTAAAAAATAAACTAAACCCATGTTCAGGCTCTGATGCTAGCATTTTATCTGTAGTCAAGAGGGAATGGCATACCTTTGTATCAGAATATTCAGAATATAACTCTTGATACTTATCCTCTTAAGACACTGGATGGAGCTATTATGGACAACATTATCTAGTGATTTTCCACCTTCATTGTTATCATGCCATGTCGATAAGCGAAATTGTGGAAAGTTGACATTCGGAAAGACGGTTAAGTATGATTTTGTGATACTGAACAAGACTAAATCGCGTTCAGCATTTGTTTTGTACAACTATGAGTGATCAGTCAGTCAAAATAGACATTTTTAAAATCAATATGGAATATTGGACTGCAATTTCGTGTTTAAGGGTGAACTGTTAATATTATATTATTACTAGTGAAAATATCAAGTATAACTATTTGATGTCCTATCCCTAGCTGTGCTGCCTGTACCTACTAAACATAGTTCGCAAAAGGATATCTACAACAGATGCAGTACATGAGCTAACAGATCACGTGGTAAAATGTCTTGATAAACAAAATAAATGTCTAGCAATATTTTTAGATTTAGCCAAGGCCTTCGATACGGTGTCTATTCCTAAACTTTTACAGAAACTTGAAACATTAGGTGTAAGAGAAAAACAATTATTAATCTTTACAGACTATCTTACCAACAGAACACAATTTGTCAAAATTGGTTCCTATTCAAGTTCGGAGCTACCAATTACCTTCGGTGTACCACAGGGGAGTATATTAGGCCCCAGCCTGTTTCTCGTGTACATCAACGATTTACTAAGCCTTAAGCTGAAACAGGGTAAAATTTTGTCTTTTGCTGATGACACAGTTCTCCTTTTCAATGCTGCTTCTTGGTCTGAAGCTTATGAGTATGCGCAAGAGGGTTTCAATCTAGTGCACAGCTGGTTATGTCTCAATCAACTAACACTTAATCTAGACAAAACCAAGCATATGACCTTTGCGATGCGAAACTCATCCTTGCCACCCGTAGATGCTTTTAGAATAACTGCACGTGTCTCCAACTCTGTAAGTATAGGTATTAACAACACCCCCACCATCAAATATCTTGGCCTCACAATAGACAACGTCCTATCTTTCAAACCACATATAGACCTTTTAAGTAGTAGAGTGAGGAAGCTTATGTATATATTTAGACAACTTCGTAATGCAGCTGATAAAGATATAATAAAAAAAGTGGACTACGCACTATGCCAGTCTATCCTTGCTTATTGCATCATTGCCTGGGGTGGTACCTCCAAAACGCACCTTATTAAGATTGAGCGTGCTCAAAGAGCCTTACTTAAGGTAAGTTTCTTCAAACCTGTTCTATTCCCAACGCAAGAACTTTATCAAATTGCTGATGTCATGACTGTAAGACAACTATTTATTCTAAATACAGTTCTCAAACAACATTGTTCTACCCCTTTTGATCCTATACTGAGCTCATCAAGACGTAACCACCTTGTAGCTAAACAATCTCTTTTTAATGCTAAATTTTGTGATAAATTTTACTGTTTCTTAGGACCCTATCTCTACAACTGCTTACACCATATACTAGATATACATTCCTTGACTCGATACAAATGCAAAATTATAGTTGAAACTTATTTGAAAAGTCTCAATTACTTTGATACCGAGCGCTTACTTATTCCGTCTTCATAGGATGTAGATCATATATCAACGCAGCTCATTAACAGGTATGATATAAAATGAATTTTTATTCAGGTCAACTTAACTCACACACACACACACACACACATATACATACGCACACACACATGCATATTATGTATATATGTACATACATACTTATAAATATATAAATACTATAAATATATGTTTAATATACCTACTAATAGATTTTATATAGGAAAAAAGCACGAGTATGTCTTATAAACGATGGGGGCCTGGTGATCTGTAATACAAGTATTATTACTTAGTACGGACACCAGTCCCACAAACATCTTAGTTTGTAGCTGCTTCTTTGGGATACTATTTAGGTATACTACTTAAGTATTAGTCTTAAGATTGATGTTTGTGGAGAAAATAAAGAAGTTATTATTATTATTATTATTATAGTAATTAGTAGGTACTCAATGAAACTGTCCAGCTGTTTTGATGTGGTATGGTCAGCACCGTAGGACCGTAGTGTGCCCGCCAAAACGAACAAAAAATAAATAAACGGGGACTATGTACTTTTATTCTACTTTTCTGCATTAATCATCTAAAACATCCATAAAGTAGGTTTATGTTTTACAACCATTGTCAGTCACAGATGTCCATTGCTTGGCAAAGGCCTTCCCAAATATCTCCGTTGAACAATTCTGCTGGGCTACCCGACTCTAACAGCTTCCCGTGACCAATCATCGGTTCACTTCATAGGGGACCTCTTTCGCGGTGTCTTCCAGTCCGTAGTTGTTACTTGAGAACCTCGTTCTAGAGGTAATATAACAATTTATCACTTTGACCTTTGAGTATAGCTCGCCGTTACTTTAGTAGGTACTTGCATGGATGTAGGTACCTACAACATGATTTTTCATCTTGTTCACGTTTATTTATACACTAACATTTCTCCATCCTTTACAAACCTCAAATCACCTGTTAGGTCTAGCACTTGATTACGAATATGCTTTAAAAAGTACAACGACTGAGCTAAAGAGTTCTTAATTTTGTCCAGCGACTCCGGTACCCTAGCAGGCTGGCATTAAAAGTAGATTCAATTCAACGTTAAGTAATTACTTTACGCGCATAAATTTATGCAGCTAATGTAAGAGATATTAATATTTTTTTATCGTTATCAAGCCCTGTTCGGTATAAATAAGATAATAAAATTCAATAGTTTAATGTACATGCAATACTGTAGTCAGACAGAACGTTTTGCTATTTAGTTCCCGCCAGGAAAATACATCTACACGCTCAACATCGAATGGTTATTGGTTTGAATGAATGAGTTGTAAAAAGAAGTCCTACCATTGGTCCTACTCCTATCATTCGCTAACCACCACAGCGCCCATAGGCCACACACACTCACTCAACATCATCTCATATCTCATTCAACATTGTCCACACCATACCATTCGGTCGCTCGCGTCTATCATAAAACACCATCACCATTCACCATTCATCATTCCTTCATTTCATTCATTCCATTCGATTGTTTCATCCAGCAACAGCTCAGCAAGCAAGTGCTAAGTAGAGTTGTTTTCTGTGTAGATGTAGAGAGCTGTAGTTTCTGTTTTACGAATTAATTTTTTATAGTTATAAGAAATATTCGATATAAGTTGTTTAGTGTTATAATTACGAATTAACAACGAAGTTTATAAAACGCGCTAAGTTGTTTCATTCAACTTTCAAGGCATGCCTCCGGTAAAGGACGACTCAATACGGGAAACAAATTGCCTGGAAATTATAAATATTGTGGAGAAAAGCCCTGCAAAAAGCACTTTGGTTGATGTGAGGGCTTGCAACAAACCTGCTGCCAAGGTAACATAGTAGAAAAATCATTTCTTATCATTATTATTTGCGTAGCCACGGATATCGATCTCTTGTAGAGTATGGTATATTTTCCCGCAATTCACTTTGCATGCGTATGTTGTTTAGTTTTCTCTTAGGGGTACATTATTTACTGTTAGTTTATGTACTTCGTGGTTATTTTTGGGATCTCCACGCGATATTCATCTGAGTCAATTGTGACCCTGTGTGCGTCCCGAAATGCCGGCAGGTGTATAAACAATAGCGTATTTGACAAATATATGTTAACCAAACCACTTGGCACATCAGGGACTTGCGTGATTTGTTTTGAGTCAATTGTGATTATATGCTAAAATTATTTTTTGTGTTCTTAGATCACGAGACTCCACATGAAACTTAACTACAAAACAGTACATAGAATACAATAGCCACTTATTTTGAAATGTTTCGGTATTTATATTTCACACTTGATTGAAATCAGACATTTAGTGCTATGACCTCATTAAAAAAAAAATGCATTAAGAATACCATTCTTTCAACAAAATAAATTAATTAGGGGAGAATCAGGGGACAATCTTTCACACATTAAACTAGTTTCAAAAGAAGTAATGTTTTATGGATATTTGTGCTCAACACATATAATTTTACCCTGTGCCGACTGGTAATGTGAATATTAAAATCCACAGTCAAAGGACCACCCGCTTCATGGGCAGCTACACTAACATTGTCAGTCACAGCGGTCAAATACCCGGACTGCCCACATATCGTAAACAAACCTTAAATATCTAGTAGTTTACTCACCAAATTCACTGCAGTCAAATTAGTTTCTAAAACAGATCTCCAACGAAGCTGGAATGGTCTACCATTTCATCTGTGTGGTAAAAATAAAAAAGCTGATCTTTTTTAGGATTTAAAAAAAAATTCACTGTTTATAGATTTAAAATCCTCTGTGTAAAAATTAACACAGCAATTTTTTTTTATTGGCACAGTCAGTTTGCAGCATAATGTATTATGATTGTTTGTTTCTTGGTTTTCCTCAGTTTCTTTGCAGCTTTATTTTTTTGTTAATTGCTGCAACATTTATTCAATTTGAGACTGAAATACAACATAAACATGTCCTCATTACAATGATCTCTCATTAAGAGATAATTAGTTTCTGGGTCAGTTGTAATTTACAATACATTACCTAAATATTACTAAACCAGTGCAGGTGTTAACATTCTTATTTTTAACTGTTATGGAAATTACAGTAGAGTTTCAATAGTCTGATGCATTCAATAATCCGGCGCTCTTCACTCACACTTTCCTTGCCTTTGTCTACTCCTATGTTTGCGCAATTATTTTAGTTATTATGATTTTCTTTATACAATTCAGTAATCCAAAATTCCAATAATCCGTTACCCCTACGTTTTTAATCGTACCAGATTAGTGAGACACTACTTTATCGTCATAATTTTTTTGTACCAAACCTACAAACAAGATAAAATTACCAAAGCGAATACAATTTTTACTCCAATAAGTTTGTCTTCCTAGTTGTTCTCTTATGTTTGCACCACTGTTTTATTCTCAAATTGTGTCTGTACGCATTGTTGTCTATGCTCTCTAATTCTTAGCTATCTGGACCACCCAATAGATAATTACTGCCTTTGGTTGGCTTCATAATTGCAAATATGAACATGTAGCTGTCTTAAAATATACAAGTCAATCTAAGCCATCATCAACAAATGTCTCACCCATGAGTCACTACAAATACATTATTTATTTTATTAACACATTTAGCTCTATGATCATGACTTCATCAGCATACCTGTGCTAACTCGGGACACATTCTAGGGATTTGATGTTGATATATATTAATACATGTTATTATTATTATTATTATAAGCCTTCTGACAGATATTTCACAATTGTTAAGGTTCTTTAGTTGTTTCATTGGTTGCAATATCTGTGTGCTTTGTTATAGCAAAGGCCTCCTCCAACTGACTCCACTTTTCTCTTTCTCTAGCTAGTGACGTCCAAGTACCGCCCGCCACTTGCTTAATTTCGTCAACCCATCGCCTAAGTGGTCTGCCTCGTTTCCTTTTCCTGTTGCCTGTGTACCAGTTCATCACCAATTTCGACCACTTGTCCACTCCTCTAATAGTATGACCTGCCCATTTCCACTTGAGCTTTTTGATTGTTAGCGTGACATCTTTGGTTCTTGTAGTTTTCCTAATTGTTGTAGTTCTTATTTTGTTTTATTGTTTCTTTGGGGAAAAGACTAATCTTTTCCCCATCATACTTCTCTGCATGGCGTTTTGACAGGTCTCGAGTTTCATATAGTGTGATTTGTTGAGCGCCCATGTTTGGCATCCATATGTGAGTACGGGTAGTACACATGTGTTGAACAGTTTCCGCTTTATGCTCATGCTCATTTCTTTATTTTTGAACACCTCCTTCAGGCTCCAGTACTGTTTCCAGGCGTTTGCTATGCGCTTATCAATTTCTTTTGAAGTTACATCTGTAGTGGAGATTATTTGGCCCAAATAGACATATTCATTTACATATTCGATTTGGTTGTTGTTTACATACTCGTATATAGGAGACTTCAATGGCCAAATAGGAAAGAGGAGAACGAATGAAGACAAAATACTCGGACCATATACAACAGGCAAAAGGAACGACAACGGACAAAGACTGATAAACTTCGCTTTAGAAAACAACCTACACATCATGAACAGTTACTACAATAAGAATCCGAATAGAAAATGGACATGGGTTTCACCAAATGGGATGATAAAAAACGAAATAGACTACATTGTTACAAACAAAACAAGGTTATTCTCAAACGTAGATACTATCAATCAATTTAACTTCAACACAGACCACAGACTACTTAGAGGACAACTGTATTTAATGGAACCAAAAACATCAAGGAAAAATATTTACAATTCTAATAAACCAGTAGCTCTACCAATTCCTGAAAACATTCTAGAGTCGTTAAAAGCTAATTTAGAAAAAATAGATAATCTCAATGAAGTTCAAATAAAATATGACGCTCTAGAAAAAGAACTAAAAGACATTGAAAGTAAAACTAGAACAACAACAGAGAAAAAAGACAAACTAGGTCCTGAAGCAAGAAAGCTGATCACGCAAAGAAAAACTATGTTTAAAGACAGGAAAAACAACAAAAAATATATAGTGAAGCTGAGTAAAGAAATAAACATGCAAATACGAAAACATAGAGAGAAACTTAGAACTGAAACCTTAAACTATCATATAGAAAAATCAGGCGGAGTCAAGAAGGCATGGAAAGAACTAAAAGAAAAACGTACCTGGATTGATAGTATGAAACATCCCAGAAACAAGAGAAAGAAGACAAATAGAATCGAAATACTAGGAATTGCAACAGCGTACTACCGCGAATTATACAGTAACGACGAACCTATGGAGGAACACACCCAATTAATAAACTCTACTAAAACCAACGAGGAAGAGTTCCCATGTATACTTAAAGAAGAAGTCAACAAAGCAATTAAATCATTAAAGAGAGGAAAGGCATCAGGAGGAGATTGCATATCTAATGAACTACTAATAGGATCATCCAAAGTAACGGCAAACACCATCACATACATATTTAATGAAATTTTGCGGACGGAATATATACCTCAACAGTGGACTTCGTCAACTATAATATTACTGCACAAAAAAGGGAAAAAAGACGATATAGCCAACTACAGACCCATCAGCTTAATGTCCAACGTGTACAAAATATTTTCAAAGATACTGCTCGACCGTGTAACAAAGACTTTGGATGAAAATCAACCCAAGGAACAAGCCGGTTTTCGCAGTGACTTCTCAACAATAGACCACATCCACTCAATAAAACAAGTAATCCAGAAATGTAGTGAATACAGTATCACCTACTACCTTGCGTTCGTGGACTATAACAAAGCGTTTGACTCATTAAAACACACAAAGATATGGGAAGCTTTAGAAGCGCAAGGAGTGGATAAAAAATATATAAGAGTGATTACTAACATATATAAAAACATGAAAGCAAAAATTAGAACAGAAAGAGATGGGGAATATTTCCCGATTAAAAGTGGAGTGAGGCAAGGCGATCCTCTATCGCCAAAACTTTTCTCAGCTGTCCTTGAACACGTGTTTAGACATTTCAACTGGGATAATTACGGATTAAATATTAACGGAGTGCAATTAAACCATCTAAGATTCGCGGATGATCTAATAATAATTTCGGAGGATCCACAAACCTTACAAGATATGTTACAACAACTAGTATACGAAAGTGACAAAGTGGGATTGTCAATGAATACGACAAAAACAAAAATAATGTCGAATTCCGTAAAAGTCCCAATAACCATTAACGGCATCACTATAGAATACGTTGACGATTACACTTATCTCGGACAGATCATATCTCCAACAGACCTTACAACGAAAGAAATAAATAACAGAGTTACTTTGGCTTGGAAAAGATACTGGTCTCTCAAGGAGATAATGAAAAACCCTCTCGTGCCACTAAAAGCGAAGAGCAGAATATTTAATTCGTGTATTTTACCTGTGCTGACATATGGATGTCAAACATGGAGCTTAACCAATCTCAACTTACGCAAATTAGAAACCTGCCAACACAGTATGGAACGAAGCATGCTCAACATTAAATTAAGGGACAGAGTAAAACTAGATACTATAAGAAACAAAACAAGAATAACAGGTGTCACTTACTGTATCAAAAAACTAAAATGGAGATGGGCTGGCCATATGATTAGGAGCATCAAGGATAAATGGTCTAGAGACATAACAGAGTGGTGCCCGAGACAACAAAAAAGGAAAAGAGGGAGACAGCGTCTGAGATGGGAGGATGACATTAAGAGGGTGGCAGGTGTTACTTGGAGAAGACAGGCTCTGAATCGCACTCAGTGGCGAGCTCTAGGGGAGGCCTATGCTGGAGAGCAAGACAATCTTCGAAATGAAATGGAATAAAACTAAAGATTGTTAAATGAAAGATTGTTAAATAAAGGCTATTATTATTATTATTATTATTATATAGGTTCTTGCTCCCCATTTGTAATGGCCTTGGTCTTTTCCGTGTTCATGCTAAGTCCTACCTTGCGACTCTCTCTTTCTAGGTCATTTAACATTGTTTGAAGCTCTTCCTTTGATGTTGATATTACTACAAGGTCATCTGCGAACCTCAGGTGAGATAGATTCTCGCCATTGATTGTTAGCCCATATTTGTCCCAGTCCAGTTTGCGAAATATTTCTTCCAGCACAGCTGTGAATAGCTTAGGCGATACTGGATCTCCTTGGCGGACCCCTCTTTCTATTCTTATTTGTTCTCCTTCCTTTTCTAGTTTGATTTTAGCTTTACTGCTTGTTGCATTCAAGGGAAAAACCAAATAAATAACTTGGCTTTTATTAACTACAGAAATAAGATATTAAATGAAAGACATTTTAACATTACAAGTGACGGCTGATAGTTGTCACTAGCATAGACAAAATATTGGTAGCACGAAGGAGTGATTATATATCATTCTCCCCCTCTGTGGTTTCTGCATCAAGAAGATAGTCATTGAGATGTAGTGGTAATCTTTTTGGCCTTGTAGATCTTCTGACTTGTGGGGCGTCAATATTTTGAGGTGGAGTCCTAAAAACTTCTTCTTCAAGTATTTCCCCATCATGAGCTCTATCCTCCAGTAAGGGCCTTTCATAGTCTTCATTATCGAGCCGGTTTTCATCTTCCGCCATTGCTGGAAGTGGGGCTAAGTGTCTATTTGATACGGTTGTTTCTTGACCATTACGACGCCGCACGTAAGAGTAGCCAGGGTTTGTTTGAAGCAATTCAACTTCCTCGACGTAAGGGTCAGTTTTCGATCGAACAAACTTTTTTAAAAGTATTGGTCCAGGAACAAGCCACGACGGTAGCGATTCACCGACTGGTGTTCTCCGGGGAAAGTTGAATAACTTCTCGTGTGGAGTGGCGTTTATTGAAGTACATAGTAGAGAACGCACACAGTGAAGGGAGGGCTTTAAAACTTGCTCCCAATGTTCAATTGACAAATTCTTAGACTTGAGACTCAGCTGTATCGTCCGCCAGAGCGTTCCATTAAGCCTCTCCACCTGTCCGTTCCCCTGCGGATTATAAGGTGTTGTGCGAGAAGTAGCAATATTACAGTTTTTGAGAAATGTCTGTATTTCTTCTGACATGAAAGAGGATCCTCTATCGCTGTGTATATACAAAGGCTGACTGTATTCGTAAAAAAGATCTCTTAGACACTTAATAACAGTAGCAGAAGTAGTATCAGGACATGCGTATGCGAATGGATATCTTGAAAATTCATCGATAATTGTTAAGATATATTTGTTTTTCGTATTCGAAGGCAGAGGACCTTTGAAGTCTATGTTTAATCTTTCGAACGGCGATACAGCTTTAATTAGTGTTCCTTTTGATTTGGCAAAGCGAGGTTTGACTTCTGCACATACACGACAAGAAGCGGTCATCTGTTTTATATCATCTAGGGAGTAAGGAAGATTCTTTAATTTAATCCAGTGATACATTCTTGTTATTCCAGGATGAGAGAGTGCATCATGCAATTCGTATAATTTAGAGCTACTCATGAGTGCGCAAACTCTTGACAGTGCATCCGCGGCAACATTTTCGATTCCTGGTCTGTAGACTATGTCGTATTTGTAACATGAAAGTTCTAGCCTCCATCTTTCGATTTTATCGTTTTTTATTTTACTGCTATGGTTTTGATTGAATATATAGCTGACAGATTTCTGATCCGTGATAAGTAAAAAGTGTCTGTTAATGAGATAGTGGCGCCATTTTCTGAGACTCTCGACAATAGCGCAAGCCTCTTTCTCAACTGAAGCATGTTTACGTTCGCTGTCCGACAACGTTCTAGAAAAGAAAGCGACAGGGCGTCCATTCTGGGCTAATGTTGCAGCTATGGCAAACTCTGATGCGTCAGTCTCAACAGTTAAAGTTTCTTTTTCGTCTATGGCGACTAATGCAGCCTTCATAATATCCAATTTTAATAGCTCAAAACTACGCCGTCCGTTTTCGCTTAATGGGAAGTTTACGTTGCTGACGAGAGGATGTACTTTTTCGGAGAATTTGTGTACCCATTTGGCGTAGTGAGCAAAGAGACCAAGGGCTCTTTTGAGTTCAGCAGCGTTATGCGGTAGTGGCAGTTTAATAAGTGGATCAAGTCTGTCTTTATCTGGCTCTATTATATTGTTTTGAACAGTATAGCCCAAGAGACTAATAGACGTTTTGCTAAAATTACATTTTTGTTCGTTTAGTGTTAGTTTATACTTCTTTGCCGCAGCCATGAACTGTCGTAAGTTTTCGTCATGTTCTTCCTTGTCTTTACCGCAAACCGTAACATCATCAAGGTACGCAAATGTTCCTCGTAAATTTTCTTGCCCGATAATGTATTCCAGTGTACGTTGAAAGGCAGCGACCCCATTAGTTACGCCGAATGGGATTCTTTTAAATTGATATAATTTGCCACATGCTTCAAACGCCGTATAAATTTTTTCCCGTTCCAAAATAGGCACTTGATGGTAAGCGCTTTTTAAATCAATTTGGCTAAAATAATTAAACTTAGCCACTTTCGTCACGATTGTTTCGATATTTGGAAGTGGGTAGGCATCTAAGTATGTAAATTTATTAATCGTTCTTGAATAGTCGACTACCATCCTCTTTCGATGAGTTCCACCTCCAGTGACAAGTACCTGAGCGCGCCATGGAGATGCGCTCGGTTCAATTATTCCGTCTTCTAAAAGCTTTGATATTTCGGCTTGGATAAATTCTTCTTCATCTTTATTATGACGTCTTGATTTAATGGCAATAGGCGTGATGTCGGCAGATAAGTGCGTAAAGACAGATGCTGGTGGTACTGACGCTTCCATGACACACACTTGTAGAGTATCCCTAGTACCTCCGAATTGAAATTCTAGTTTGGCGTGATCTTTAAGAATGTCGTGTCCAATGATGATATCCGCACATAAGTTGTTAATTACAAGAAGAGGTCGTTGTTTGTATATGTGTTTGTTAATTTCAAGCGTTGCGAAACATACTCCGTCGACGTGTGATGTATGGTTTAGCGAAGCCAGATTTATTGTTTGTTCACAAGGTCGTTGTTTGAGATTCATCATTCGAGCTATGTTGCGATCAATGAAGCTGACGGAGCTCCCGGTATCAATCAAAGCATCGGCACGAGTATCATTAACGGTGATGGAAATCGTAGCTTTTACCAAACTGGACGGAGATGCAGCTGAGTAAACGGTGCTTATCGTTTCAGAAGAACTTGGTGACTGCATATATTCGACGGGAACAGTAGTACTCGGACAAGAAATAGCATTGCTAGTTGAAGCGTTGTTGCGAGAACGGCAAACTGAAGCGAAGTGTCCCTTCTTAGAACAAAGTTGACAATAGGCGTGGAACGCTGGGCATTTAATCCTTTGGTGCACTTTTCCACCGCAAAAGAAGCAGCGTCTGGCCGTTGGCTGTGGTGAGGACGAGACAGCTGCATTATTAGAACTCGGCATGATGCGCTGAATTTGTTCTTGTCGTGGGACAATCACTGGTAAAGCATTCAAAGTATTCGGTACACCAACGCCCATAATTGCGGAGTCTTTTTCAGCTGTTTCAAGGACGACGGCTTGGTCGAAGGCTTCATCCATCGAAAGCGTTGAGTTTTCGAGTAACCGTTCTCTTATTTTCGCCGAATGAATTCCTGCGATGAAAGCGCTCCTTATTGCTTGTTTTCTATGTTCATCGGCGGAGACAGAATTAAAATTACAATTTTGCGCTAGAAGTTGTAAAGCGCGACAATATTCGGTAATTGTTTCGTCATGCTTTTGTTTTCGCGCGCCGAGGACATAGCGAGCTAAGATTTCGTTTTGGGGCTTCAGATATGTTTTGTTCAGAACAGAAATAGCTTCATCATAAGTTTGGCAATTTTTCATGTGTATATAAATGTTAGAAGTTAAGTGGTTTGCTAGTAATTTAAGTTTTATCGAATCCGTAACGTCAGCCGGTATTTCCTCAACCAAAAAGTTTGAAAAGGTGTGGTGCCAATGAGCCCACTGTTCTCCTGCTCCGGGAGCATTAGGTTCAACGTCAAATCGATCAGGTCGAAGATACCTGGCTAAAGAACATGAAGGTATTTTCTCCGGTTCTTTCTTCTTCTCAGACATTGTGTTGTAGTTAATAAAATTGTTGCATTCAAGGGAAAAACCAAATAAATAACTTGGCTTTTATTAACTACAGAAATAAGATATTAAATGAAAGACATTTTAACATTACAAGTGACGGCTGATAGTTGTCACTAGCATAGACAAAATATTGGTAGCACGAAGGAGTGATTATATATCACTGCTGGCATATATGTTTTTGAGAATTCTGATGTACTTCTTTTCTACACCTTGGTTCAGAAGTGCCTCCCATATCTTATTGTGTTCCAGTGAATCAAAGGCCTTGGAGTAGTCTACGAAACAACAGTGGATAGTTATGTTGAATTCTTTGCTTTTCTCGAATAGTTGACGCACTGTGTGAATATGGTCTATAGTTGAATATCCTCTTCTGAATCCAGCTTGCTCTCTGGGTTGATTTTCGTCCAGCGATTTGGTTATTCTATCTAGGATGACTTTTGCAAAAACTTTGTAGATGTTTGACATTAGGCTGATTGGTCTATAGTTGTTTATGTCGCTTTTATCACCCTTCTTGTGTAGAAGTGTTATCGTGGAAGTTGTCCACTGGTCTGGTATGCTTTCTGTTTGTAACACTTCATTGAACAAGTATGTAGGTACAAGGGCGTTTTTATTTTCTAGGAGGAATTCATTGTTGATGTTGTCTGAGCCGGTAGCTTTGTCCCTTTTTTAAGAGTTTATAGCTTTTTCCACTTCTTCAGCTATTATTGTTGGTACGTCTTCTCCACTAGTTAAGTTGATTTCATGATTGGCATCTTTATCTTTGCTAGAGTACAAATCTCGGAAAAAGTCTGTTGCTATTGTGATGATTTCTGGCCGCCTTGTCTGTTGTCTGCGGTTTTTGTCTACCATTTTGGGTACCCAGTTAATTTTTTCTTTTAGTTGTTTGGCCGCTTTTTTGACACCACCAGTCTTCTCTATGCATCTTTCCAGTATTTCATATTTGTGTCTTTGCCGATCCTTTCTCATGTTCGTTCTTATTTGGTTACTTAACTTTGTTATTTCATTTCTAGTACTTGCAGTCTTTTCAGTTGAAGATATTAATTTGGTTCTGGTTTCCAGCATTTCTTTAGTTTCATTTGTTAGCCATTTTATTTTATTCTTCACTCCACTTGTATTCATTTTATCTTTTGCTTTCAGACACTTTTCGAATTCATTGTATTTTTCTATCACATTCAAATGTTTTATGTTTTCCATGAAGTCTGTCAAATTCGCGTTTAATTGTTCCGAGTTCACCAGGGGTATATTTTGAATCTGGTTGATCTTAAAGGGTCGAGTTTGTCTACCTTTAAGTTGTAGTTTGGCTCTGACCATTCTATGGTTACTATTAAAATTTATGTTGTTAACAACACCGCAGTCCTGGAACAAGCTGGCTTTGTTAGTAAGAATAAAGTCTATCTCGTTTTTTGTACGTCCATCGGGTGAGATCCATGTCCACCTATTGTTTACACGTTTCTTGTATACAGTGTTAAGTATCTTCAAATTATTTTCAAGTGCAAACTGTATTAGTTTTTCTCCATTTCTTGTCCTCTTCCCTGTACAGAATGGGCCCAATACTATCTCCTCTCCTTCTCTTCTAGATCCTGTTCTGGCGTTTAGGTCGCCCATCACAATTAAGTTTTTATGTGCGTGGTTTTTCACTGCGTCTGCGAGTTTAGAATAGAAAGCGTCTATATCTGAGTTGCTGGCTTGTTCAGTGGGAGAGTAGACTTGTACTAGAGTCCACATTTCGTTACTAGGTGGGAGCTTCAAATTTATAAATTAATATGCTCATTGAAAATTCTCGTTATCATATCTGACAAAGTGGTCCATTTTTAATACTGATGAATATGAAAAAAAAATTATTGTATACAATGAAAACAATTTTAGAATAAATGTATAAATACATATTTTTATTTGTTTATTCTTTTTATATTAAAATAAGAGAAACAAAAAAATCTGTTCAATTAATATTTAGGAACATCTATATATTTTTCTCAATAAAATATTTTGCTGCATCACTTTAGTATCCGTGCCCTGAGCTAGCACAGGTACGTCCATGAGTATCATGTTAATTTTGTATGGAAGTTCAGCACCTCAGCACTGACAACTCTTTAGTTTTAGTGTTTGAAATTGTTACGATGCATTATGAGTTGAAATAATTTATCTAAAACATTTTTGTTATTATCAATATGTAACTTCCATCAGATACCTTAGTGATGGTCGCTGCATGGCATATTAAAATATTGGATTTATCTTTAAGACTGTAAAGCAAGTAAGAACAAAACAATGCTGTCTTTAATTAATAAACAATCAAGCTTCTTCTATGTGAATATGATTATCGATTATCACATTAATCTTGACTTTTAGAAAGGGTAATAATGTTAGCCCATGCTAACTCCGACAACCTTCAATTATAAGGCCACATGCAACATTTAATCAATATTTTGTAGAATTGTGTGTTTGCTTCAAATAACATAGAACTACACATTCTAAACATAGCCTGGGAACTGGTGTTTATTTGAAATTCTATAATAACTTTCACCTTTTCCATGAATATTAATTAAGCTGTGTGTCATGTAATATGACTATTACATAATAAAATCATCTTTCGATTCCATAATCCACTTTCTATAAAACTAGTTTGATGAAAAATATTCTCAATAAGGTCCTCAATATTCAAGGTCAAAAAAATTTAAGGTGCTTCTACCTCAAACCTAATTGTTAGATAAAATGATGTAAGGAACACAATTATTATGTCATTTTCAGTGTATCTTGACCACCGAACCATGACATAAGTGCTACTTACATGTACAGTCAGTGACTCAAGTGCTTAAATATTTCGGT
Organism: Apotomis capreana; assembly: GCA_947623375.1. Lineage (NCBI taxonomy): Eukaryota > Metazoa > Arthropoda > Insecta > Lepidoptera > Tortricidae > Apotomis > Apotomis capreana. The sequence goes on along the minus strand of OX392505.1, from coordinate 17,108,623 downwards.
CACTTGGCCAGCATTTACATTCGTGTATGTATTACTTAGTTATTATTATAACCCACTGTGTTCTTTCAATGAGGTCATAGCGCTATTCTTATATAAAGCTACTTACTATATTATGTGTACCTAATAAAACGTTAATCGTTTTTCGACAATATCATTACCGTTGGCTAGCCATGTAGTTAAAACAGAAATAACTTTAGTGTTTGAATATACCGAGCGACCGCAGTTGTATGCGGTAGTGCTCGCTGTATTAAATGTAACGCTTTGCTGCCCATCATGTAACTTGAAGTGGAGGGAAAGTGTTACAGTACTGCTATATTTAAAGTGTCTATTGTATTGTATGAGTCATGTTTTATAATGGTTTAATCGAAGTACTCAAACGCTGTAAATGTTATATAAATATTGATTACAATCAGCAATCACATGCAGTTTATGTCAGTATATTTTTTCAATTGGGAACATGCAACAAAAAATACACTGTATGTACCAATTAAATGACATTTCCATACGACACATATGTCCCGTAATGTGATTAGGACACTAATAACTTCCGAAAGGGGGACAAAGTGAGACGTGTCTGCAGAACGTTAAAAACGCTCCATAGAAAAAGTCGCGCAGTGTGACGTCACAAATGCGCGCATAAGCTATTAAGTGTATGTAAAAACATGCATTTTGTAATGTAGTTCTTAAAATACTGCGTTTATGTATGTAGTTATCAATATCATACATTTATGTATATGCTTATACGTGAAAAAATTAAAAAAGGTATCATGTTTTGAAGTCTCATTTATAGAAGTAGACTAAGTTAATTTAGTGTTGTACTAGACAACTAAGGCTGGATTTAACTAAACTTTTATTCCAACATTACGCTTATCATCCGATCAGTACCCCATATTAGTTTGACATTACCATCCGAGAATAGGCGTTATTCTCGGAATAAAAGTTTTTTCTAATGCAGCCTAAAAGAATTAGGAATTCCAACTTCATGCATGTTCCCTATTGTGTGGGCGATTAAGGAAGCTCCGTTAGATTGACCTGTTGCTTACGTGAGAGCGATTCTTTAATTGATAGGTATTCTATAGCGCGTGAATTTGAATCTCTCCCAACGCCGGCTGGCGGCAACAACTTTGATACATCGCTTTTCACTTTTTTTTCGCCAGTCGCTCGAGACACGCGTCTCTCGCTCTATCGCAATAATCGTTCGACTAATTACATCGAAACGACACATGTGACTTGTAATTGCCGAGTTATTACGTTTATTTTGCAATTTGTGTATTTTGTGTTTAATGCATCCGTTTTGTTTATTCGACATTTCAGTGTTAGTGCGTCATGTGGGCAGCTGAATTTTATGTTATTTGTGTACACGATTACTTATAATGCACAAGACTGTGTAGTTTGGAGTGCCTCTATGTAGTGCATGCCTTGATATCGCACCTGAATAGCCTGGAGACAACATGACTAATTCACAGGTAGAGTACCTTTATCTTTATGTTGCACACATCCATTCTCAGCCAAGTTTTCAAAGTTCCAGTTTAGCCAAGATACAGTAACCGAATTCTTCCGCAATCATATTTCGTGAGTACGAGAAATTGTATTAACTTAAGGAGTTCTGAAGAATAACCTATTTTAAGAAACTGATGCTTTGAAAACGCGAACTTTTTTGCCTTAGGTCTTATAGTTTTTCACCTTGTTCTAACTTTAAAGCCTAAAGTCTAGTTATAAACTAAATTGAACATAAGAGAAGCTCGTCATAATCACACGAAAATTCTTAGATTCAATATTGGCCAAAATCCATTACTAGTTCCAATGAAAGCTGAATGCCTTGGAGACGGCTGCATTTATTTCCACTAAACATAACTAAGAACCATCACGACAGACAAGTCTCGATTTAAAAAAAACTCTAATCGGGCTATCCTTTTAAGAGCTACGATGCCAAAGACAGATACTTACACAGTTTCACATGTTAAACTTATAGCACCCCGCTTTTTAGGTTGGGGGTTAAAAATCATAACGAATCCGGGCGGGGCGGAACAACTTTTTGACACTTTTGACAGTCTCCGGCTCCGGCTTTACTACAATGTCTGGAGTTACCTAGAAATCGGGTTTCTAATACATCTAAGTACATATTTTCCATTTTTGGTTTACCAGTTAAAATATTGAACTTTTTTACGTAAACATTGAATTTAAACATACTTAGATAAAGCCATATTTAAAGTTAAATTTTTACATCGAAATTTAAAAGTTGTACTTAGACAAATTTTGTCGGTCAAAAAGTTGATTCGCACTTACAATAAAACAGTATGTACTATGTACTTTATGTACCTTCCTTCACATCAAGATGCCTCAAGAGTCAGGAACATTCGTCATTCCACTTAGAAGTAAAGATACTCGTTTCATTAGTCATCATAGTTTATAGTTCCAGACAATTTCACTTCTATGAATGGTAATTGGATTTAATTTCTACGCTGTTACATTATTAATTCACAGCGAGTCTCGACGCCAATAAACTGGAGTGATCTTTATACGTGTAGTAAACAGTTCTGATAGGTAGGTATCCTATCTAGGACACTGTCCATACTATCACTGGCTGTAAGGTTTGGTAATAAATAAATAAATATTATGGGACAATCATACACAAATCGACCAAGTCCCAAACTAAGCAAAGCTTGTACTAATAAAGTTAACAGGCCCGCAAATCATTTTTCCATTTAAATTGACTCTTTTCCGTATTTCGGCGAATTTTTACGGGTTTCCATATCGGATAGGTTACGGTTGTTAGTATTTCTTATATTACGTATTACTCTTTTCTACTGGCTGAAAGACAAGTTGGAGGGTCTAGAAGCATGTCATTGCACTTACCACGATCTTTATTAACGTAAATAACTGAGCAGGATATTACCTAAGATAAGTACTTAAGATTTTATAAGACATTACAATAGCAAGCAACACTTCCTTAGATGCTGTTAAAAGAACATTCGAGTAAGCGTTAACAGAAATAATGTTGCCGCGTTTAGTAGATATTAGTAATTTTCAGAATATCCCGACATTCGAAATATGAATTCAAACTAAAACTATACTAATAACGTCGAAATTTCGATCCAAAACGAAAATAACGATAGTTTAGATGCTGCCGATGGAAAATCCCATTCGATAACATTGTGTTGGCGTAATATTAGTCAAATTCTATACAGTTCATTCAGTTTTGATCAACGTATTGTTTATACGCTGGTGTTATGTAAAAAATATTTATCTATAACGTCATAACGATATCTAACATTTTAATTATCAAAGTATGCAAACAATATACATATCAAATAGCACTCGCTCGTCGCTATCGATCCGACGATGTTATCTAGACAAGGATGAATAGACTAACTTTCCATTATTTAAATTTGGGATGTTACGCTTTATTACTGTTATGTATCTTTGTGTATAACCCTCTTGCAGAAACCGGTCAAGTGGTCGTTAGACCGTCGCACCGAAAGTTGGCCTTTTCAATAGATGTTACGTGTCTGTGAAGATGCCATAGACATAATTATTATTTATATCTTTATTTTTATTACTCAATAGGTACATGAACAATGGTACAATAGGGGTGTAGACACAAACAAAAATAATATATTATTTTTGATTTAAATTAAATTGCCGATAATCACACTCATAAACGTATTATATTTGAAATATTTATATGAAGTTTTTAATATTAAATATATCACTCTTGTTATCACGTCACTGCGAAAAACAATTACAATGCGTGACGTCACAGTTCACACTCACCGAAATATTTTGACAGTTGCTAAGAAACAAGATTTGCTTGAGCGGCTAGTGCCAAAGTCAATGTTGTTGTTTAGTGGGGGCGGCGTTAAAGCGACGTCATGACAAAAGTTAGTGTTATAGCTGGAAATAAATTATTTTAAAGCATTTTTTTTAATAGAACCTTTTGTCGATCCTGTTTTTTAATGTGGAAATACCACATTTTTACTTTTATAAATATTGACACAGTGATAAATTATGAAAGAAAAATTTAATGTGATCCACTGCAATGTAAGCAGGACTCGAACCTGCGACCCTACGTTTCCGGCGTAGTGCTCTACCAACTGAGCTATCACATCGTTACGTCAATCACACCAAATCTTTGATTCCATAATTCTACGCTACTGGAGCGCCCTCATGGTCCTTGTCAGGGTCCCATCCCAGCTTTCTAATCTATATAAGAAAACAGGGACGACACTACGGTATTGCCACTTTTTAATTTCTACTCTTTTTGGTCGGACTGTACGTAGATATATATTTCTATAAAACATGTTATTAAACGGGCACACTATTTACACTATTGTTTATCGCTGTATTGCGCGTGCTATTATTGTTTAAAGCCATTAATAAAGCCATTATTGTTTGCTATTAACTATCAATAAAAGTCCAGTAATTACGATTGGCCTTTAAAGTCGATTGTAGACAGACGCACACATTCGCAGTGTATTATCATTGAAGTAATTGAAAATGATTTTTTGCTTATTTATGCAAGATGATGACTTTTGTAATGCAAATGGTTTTCTATTTGTGCGTGTAGGTATCAGAGTGCGACCAAACGTAACACTGTGTATGAATGTATGTAACTGCTTGTCACTACATAGTATAAAACAAAGTCGCTTTCTCTGTCCCTATGTCCCTTTGTATGCTTAAGTCTTTAAAAATACGCAACGGATTTTGATGCGGTTTTTTTTAATAAATAGAGTGATTCAAGAGGAAGTTTTATATGTTAGCATTTCACCCGTGCGAAGCCGGGGCGGGTCGCTAGTTTATGATAAACGGCTCCTTTTATGTCATTGGTGAAACTAATTTCTATTAGGTACTATTATAGAATTCTAGATTTGTATTGAAAATTGTTTTTCTTTGGACAGGGATGATTTCAGGAAAAATCTTAATAGCGCGATGCAGGATCGTCATTTGTTTTGTATGGGCGCGGGGCGCCGTGCCAACCTAGGGCCATATGTTTTCATAATTTCCTTTGTCCTCGCATCACGCCGAAACGGCTGGGCAAATTTTAACCAATTTCGGTACAGGGATAGCTGGACATCCAAAGATGGCTATAGGATATTTTTTATCCGTCTACGGTAAAGAAAAAAAAAGCTGAAGAAGTTGCGGCCACCTCCTAGTACTACAATAAAACTGTAAATTAAGTGTCTAGATATTGGGTTACATGTGTCTGTGTTGGAATCTTAAAACGCGGTATCTTATGCCTTTTTACTCCCTTAGGGTATGAATATTATTAAGTTCGCGCAAAACTACAATACTTATATACTTGCATATATCTATTAGTAGCCTGTATTCTTGTTGTAGACTTATTATAGTAGTTTATGCAACTGATACATAATGAGAGGCCTTAAAACACGAGTGTGGTTTTATGAAACGAGCGTCAGCGAGTTTCATAATAGGATCACACGAGTGTTTTAAGGCCTAATTATGTACAGTTGTATACACTACTTTATCTACACACATATCATAAGTACTCTAAGATGGGTTCAGAAGCCATAAGGAAATGACCGTCACCACTAGTGCTACCTGTAAAATATCTAAAAACGACATACTTATACTAATGCAGTAAGAAATAAATCTGAACAAATACATAAACAGATTATTTATTGTAATAGTTGTAATTTACATTTACATTGAAACAATATTTTCAACTAAAATGTGAATTACAATAAACTTTTCACAATTCTACTTTCGTAACAGCAAAGAACCAACAAAAAAATGACAACAATAATGGCGGCAATTCGAACCTCCGTCAAGACGAATGTTTTTTTTTTCTAAATCATATCATATACCTACAAACGAATGTATCCATATTCTCATGTCACTCGAGATCAAATGTCGTGCGGTTTTTATAAAAAAATATACTGAATTGACGTTTCGTATCGATAACAATATTAATATCTATGGATACTAGAATAGAGACCAACTTGTGTTTTGACAGCTGTTCCTAATTTAAACTCGTAACCTTACAAAAATCGGTACTGTAATAACATTACAGTACAGATTTTACCGACAGTAAAAATCTCATGGTAAAATTGGTTGTAATAATGCTGGTAATTTCCTACGATTTCTGAACGCATTTTAGAGCACTAATGATATGTGCGTAGATAAAGATTGTTATGGCTCTCCTTCAGTTTGTCTGTATATGTCACCGTAACATTGTGAACACCGACAGTTTATCATTTATCGACTGAAATTACAAGCTAACCTAACGTATGCATCAGTTTACAATATCACTAGGTAGTTTATAAACTATAACGGTAGTCACTTACGGGGTCACGTATAGCAGCATAACTTATTTTTTACGAATTTTTCCTTTTTAATCTCTATGGTCTCCTTAGTCTATTAGAAAAGCGGTTCGAAATTGTCTAATATGGTCGTTCCATCAAGTCTTGAAATAGACGTAATACGGAGATACCACGAGTTTGCGCGACAGTGGCAGCGGTGTAGGTATGTGTGTGTCGCTCACTCGTATGGCCGCCGCGCTCGGATCTCGCTCAACCGCTCGCCGCGCCGCTGGTCGCGCACAGTCGTGGTATCCGATATACAGGTAGTCAAGGTTAACTTTATATTTCTATGAATCCCGACTTCGATTTGATAGCCTTGTCGAGACTTGCAATTAAATAAAAAAAGTATTTATTAACCAAGTAAAAAGCCGGTTATAATTAAAACTACTTTTAAAAGTTAGCATTGAAAGCATCCTTAAAACTAATTATAGAGACCTTAATGACCAGGATTTCCTGACGTAAAACAATTCGCTAATTATTATAATTTTCAGGTCTGGTTCCGAGGCGTGAGGAGCTCAAAGTTCCGTCATGTGTACGGAGTGCCGTCGAAACGTGAGCGTTGCTATGACAACATAAAGATCACCAGGAATGCCCATGACTCCAACTTCTGTGCCGTCAACCCCAAGTTTGTGGCGATCGTCACCGAGGTAGCTGGTGGCGGTGCGTTCTTAGTGCTGCCTTTGGATCATGTAAGTACTTCAGTGACGGTGTCTTATGTCATGAAGGAGTAAATGATCATAGAAAACTACCGTGAGTCCCAGACATATTAAAATACTTAACGGGTTTACTCACGTCGTAGAAGTCGAATAACGCTCGACATGTTTCGAATCGGTACGCGATTCATCATCAGGAGAGACGATCAGTTCGGTTCAGTGTTCGGTTGGCCGCCGCCGCGACTGACCGTATCTCCTGATGATGAATCGCATACCGATTCGAAACATGTCGAGCGTTACTCGACTTCTACGAGGTGAGAAAAACCCGTTTAAGTATTTTAATATCAATCACACCGTAGGTATTCGTCAAGTTTTCCACATACATTCTCGTACCCGTAAATGCAACATCGGCGTATTCTGCGCTTATGTATGATTGATTTTTAAAGTGTAATAATGAAGGTGAAAGTTAGGTGAGAATAACCTGCATAATAAATAGTACATACATACCTAGGGCGGCGAATTCGGGTATGTCCCAGATAAGATAACAGATGTTTGTGACCCAAACCGAAGGTGAGGGCCACAAAAATACAATCTGGGGCTTATAAAAATGCGATCTGGAAATGTTCTCCCAGAAAATCCCACTTACGGCCTAGGGTGACGTACATTTTCATCACAATTTCTCTTGAGTGCTGCTCTTAAATTCTTGCGAAGCCATTTCATCTTGAAATGTGCCGTTTTCAATCAAAAGGATTTGTCGTTTACCATAAGGACGCGTTGAAAGGTTATTGGTATAAATATATATGCAAACTTACGAGTCTATATTCACAAGCGACAAAATGTACCCTTTTGTTGAAAACGTCATAAACTCAATCAAAAATCTTCTGCATACAAAATTAAAAACGTTCTCAAGAACAACATAATAAAAAAAAAAAAAAAAGTGATTATTTGTTTTCCGTCCGCTCTACTTTGATTGAAATAGTAACGCAATTTTGTTTGTAGATAGGGTTATAGATCAAATGCCTATCGCACGACACCGATTCATTCAGGCGTTGACCGGAATAGACGTAATACCAGGCGGTATTACTAACCGCGTAATATGTTACGGTATCTCTCATTATTCATTCATGAATGTTTGTTAGCTTCATTCGCCTTCGCCGCAATACTTTACGATATTATAACCCGAAGAAACATAGGTATTCTGCAGTTGCGTCGCCTCAAAAGTATTCTTAGGCAAGACAGAGCAGATTTGAAGCCTTTTTCAGAGAGTAAAAGGTAGGTTCTCATACGTTTTGTAAATCTTGCAATGCTCAAGCCGGCAGGCCGTCTAGCACAATATACTTCGCGACTTGTCGCGCGACTTATCGTCACCTCACTCTGACAGTACTGTACAGAAACAGATGGGTAATATATCTCGCGTGAGAAGAAGTGCCATAGTTCTGCTACAAGACTGATATCTTCTATTTTCTGTACTCGTAGTATTCCGCCCACCATTACGTTAATCACATAACAATTGCATTTGTCATCTATTAATATTATACATATAGCGTACGTTAGGACAAAAGACAAATAATCATAACAAGTTATTGCACAATTCTTTTGTATACATGACTTAATTTTCCCCACCTGTCATTGCAGACGAAAAGGATGCAATCAGTTTGTCTCAACGACGTACATATTGACGTTCTAGGCCGCTCAGTTTTGCATGTTGTGGATCAAATAGATCGTAATAACATGGTTAAAAGTCAAACACGTTCTCTGCACCAAATCAGGTCAGCGGATGTGAGCGACCCCTAGCGTAGGACGGCTGAGACTAATTGATGGGATTTTGTAGAGCGGTTCTTTCGATCTGGTTTATTTTCCTGGAGTGTAGATAGATCGTGCCACAAGATATTTAAGACCAGGATAGGATGTAGAACTCAGAGCGTAAGATAAATTTTAGCATATACACTCAGTTTGAAAAATAACTTGTTTTTTACAACTCTATCACGGCATCTTTGCAATAGAAACGTAAAATTATATTAAAGTAGAGTCTCGAATAGACAAATATCAAACTCAACCAAATCGTGTAACTTTTTAACTTTAAGCGTTGCTTTTGAATAATCATGCCTATGTCTATACACTGATGAATCCTGCGATAAAGCGACTGACTGCTCGCTGTTCCTAAAAATGTTCGAGTTGCTATTTGTCGGATATACCGACGGACGTAGGTAGAAAATTCTACATCTGAAACAGTTATTTTCTGGGGCTTGGCAGTAATTTTCTAATTTATTGCCCCAAAACACCGAGACGTGGCCGATTTGATAAAAAGCAACTCATCATATGCTAATACAGACAACTAAGTAATGGTCTCCGGCTATCGCTTTAGGCGTGACCGCGATTACATAAGGAACATCCAAATGTTCGAACTTTCTTACTAATATTAATGAGATTTATCCTCGCTAATGCGATTTGTAACCATTAACGTTCAATTATGTAAAGCGTTTCAAACAACTCGATTTCTTTGCACATTTGAACCTTATTTTACGTACGTTTTGCTCCGTTTTAATTTCCTTGTCGTTACAAATAATTACCGTCTAGTCTTCCCATAAACTGTTAGAACACTGCGGTAAAAAGCAAATAGCCTATTGTTTGGTGTTACATCGAAAGTTATAAATGTTATGCCTGGCTACTATTTCCTAGAATACAGAATGTGGACATTGTCAACTATCGCCTTACTTTATGTTACAAGCCGGCATTTGTTGAGAGACGTATTGTGATTGCTAACAAAATTTATTATAATTAACTATACACTTTTACTCTTTCACCTTATGATGCTATTTTGAATCTAAGGTTGAAAGGTCCTTATCCATTGACTCATCTCATAGCTTAGGAGATATATGCAGAACTGCACTGGTCAAACAGTGCGCCTGATAAATAACCTATCTTAGTAGCTGTACCAGTTTTCCCCACACCATTACTCCATAACGCAACCACGCATAGTTATTTTAGCTGTCAAGCTTGATGCTGTGTTTGACCCGTGTCCTAGTACAGTCAGCATCATACAGGTAGTTACTAGCAGTCAAAGTGGCCAAATAGTTCATAATATCCTTACTGCAATATATAAATAAAGATCTGTCCCGATATATTTGGCTACTTTGATTGCTACTGACTATTTGGCTATTACACTACCTAACTATACTAATTTGGAAGTATTAAGTCCCTGTGAAACTGAAGGAAGCGGGTCCTATGGACGTTATACAAAATGTTGAATGTAATAACAAATACGCCAGCATAATCAATTTACCTGTATGCAATCAGTACCTATACTTAAGCTGTGCCTGTAAGTAAGCTATAAACATAGTACTGAACTTACGTCATGTATGGAAGCATGATTTATCACCACTGTTTATTTCTGGACTTGTTTACCCGTCGCACGCGACTCTGGGCGTCGAAGTGATTGTCAAACATTTCACCTACACAGGCGACAAGACGTCTTGAACTCTAGATGTGGTTACAATGACCGTAGGAAATGAATAAGAATGTACTAGTTAATCAGCATGCTTGGTTATATAAATACTGTAAGTGTTGATTGTAAACTTATAAATAAATAAATAAGCTGCCACTAATTGAAGATATTTTGAAAGCTACATTATTTTATACATGCCTTAACTTGTTTCCTTTTTTTAAATTCACTGCCAGGGGGCACGCCCGCCTAGGAACAAACTTGTATGACGTACGTTACGTTGTTCACATGTATTTCAAATGACACAATAACTAGCGGTCCGGGAGCTAGGTGATCTGATGATAGAGACGTAAGGTGTATAAACGTCGCAGAAGACCTCTAACCATCATTCACTCTTGAAAAACAGCCACCGCAAAATTACACACAATGTAGCAATATGCGTGCAATTTTCGCACACATCGCATTGTTTGTAAAATCAACGACCGTTCTGATTCATTTGCCGTCTAATTAATGAGATCAAAGCACGTGAGGTAGCAGGAGTATTGAAATCGAAGGTTTACCAATAGCGTGGGAAATCTACTTATTTCTTCTAATGTGGATTTAATCTAAAGGTTTCTCTTCTAGTTTTGAAACATGCCTATCTCGCGCATTTAAATAATTATCGAGTTAATTGCTCCAATTGTGTTCGCACGTTGTAATTGGGATTGGTCGAGATAACGTTTTTAATTCAGCGGTTGCGAAATCAAAGTAGCCGCTTTTGTAATTATCTACGTATCTCGGAAAAAATGCTGTTATCATAATAATGAACAACAAATCTGTGAATCAGGGAGCTAACGTAATGAATGAAATAGTGACTCATCTTGTAGATGGCAACACTGCTGATTGGCTAATTTGTTAATCCTTGTATCATCCAAACAAAAATCTACAAGATTTAGAATTCTACGCGATCCCAGCATCCTTCGGTAGTAGACGGATTGCATTATTTATTATTTATTTATTTATTATTATTATAAACAAAATATATATACAGCTTTATATTATGGGTGCAAAAGTTCAGTTCCAGTACCTACAGTTTCAACAGCTATCAGTTTTCCGTCGCATTATATTCTGGACAAATGAGCCGCAATAAGCGAACTGATTTCATAAAACGTTATACTGTGATTGCGATTCAATCTCGATTTATTGAAAAATTATGATTACTTTGACTGTCTTTGTAACATATGCTATCAGTTTCCAGCATATCTAACATATGCTGGAAACTGAGAGCGGATGAAACGCTCGTAGAACTACCCTTTGGGCGAAAGACCTTTTTGACCGACACAAACCTTGTTAATCTTCGTTGTAAAATTTCACATTTAAATAAGGCCTCAATTTATGTTTTACATTACATACCTACCTTACTGCATCGAAACTGCAAACTAAAGATGCAGACTATGCAGTCCTATACCAACGCCTTAGACTGTACCAGATAATTCAAGAAAGTACCAATGCCTAATTGACTATAAGGAACCTATAGCGTTCCTCCGACCTTAGTAGGGAAATCATGCCACTTTAACGAGATTTCAGACCCATACCAATTCATACCACTCAAGAAAGCTGCTGAAATGGGATAGACAGACATGAAGAGCCTAATGATTTCTCCTTTTTCCAGACGGGTCGCCTGGACTTTAACGCAAGCCGCGTTACTGGCCACAAGGGCCCAGTCCTCGACATCAAATGGAACCCCTTCAACGATAACATCATTGCGTCGTGTTCCGATGACTGCACGGTAATTAAAAAAAAATTCATACCTACATAATAACCACTCAATTGCTTCAAATTTTGAATTGGACTCTATTTATATAATAAAACTAGGAGGCGTTCGCCCGCATATTTTTTTTTCTTTACCGTAGACGGGTAACATAAATCCTATAACCATCTTTGGATGTTCAGCTATCCCTGCACCAAAATCGGTTAAAAATTGTCCAGCCAAGTGATGAGAGGACAATGGAAAGTATGACCAACAGAAGGCGCCAGACTGGCGTGGCGCCGCGCGTCCATACAAAACAAATGACGATCCTGCATCACGCTATTAAGATTTTTCCTGAAATAATGACCCCTCTCCAAATAGAACTGATAGAATTTATAATAGTATAGCTAAGAGCGGTGACAGGTAGCCGTAGTTACCAAAAGCAATTGAGTGGATAAAGAGAACTACATCTGGCCCCTCCAAGACGAGCAAAAACAGCACAGCCGTCTTTTCTTTTTCTCGAAGCACTATAATATAAGCTCTATAGAACCCTAAATTAGCAATAACCAAGAAACTAAACAACAATCATGCATAACCCATACGACATCAAATGGAACTCCAGTCACGATAACATCATCGCGTCGTGTTCCGATGACTGCACGTTAATTTCAGCCCGTGACTTTTTTTTTTGCATAGATACAGCAAATTGGTGGCTATTACTGGGGTGTTCAGAAGGACCAATTAACTTGTTTTTGCATTGTATGAAAGCATTCTAGTGCTGTTGTTACAAATGTAGTTCTATAATTGCTGGTTGACCAAAGTCAATGATTACAAATGAACCTGAAATTAGAATAACAGAATTGTCTACGTAAATTTTGCATAATATTTTATTATTTTGTTCTTATCACAAGTAGTAAAATCTAAGTGGTTTTTACGATGTAAAAGATGGCGTAACAATCCAAATACTGTGAGAACATGATATTGCACGAAAATTGTATTGTTATTTTATTATGGCCAACCCAGTGGATACTGAAAATCGGCAAACGCGCGACACATAACATCTGTCACTTTCCTGTCAATACCGTGCGAGCAAGACGGGAGACGCGGAGTCGCGTGACAAGCGAAAACGCGGCAAGATACTAGCCCTGCTGTGGAAATTGTGATGTTTTTTTGATAGTAAAGGTTATTAACTCGGGACTGCTTGCCAATTTTTTATCGATACCTATGTAACTTGCTGACTAATCTTCTTTGTCGTTACACTCTTGGCAGAGTGGTCGTGGCTGTCATTCCTTGTGTGGCAAGCCTAACCACACGGTGCCATTCTTCTCTCACAGCCGCGTGTCTGGTGCTCTCGTTCACTGACTAATATCTGGTGATTTTGATGATCTTTCTTGTAGGTGAAACTATGGCACATCCCCGACGGCGGCCTGTCTATGCACCTGACGGACTGGCTGGTGGAGCTACACGGGCACAAGCGCCGGGTGGCGTACATCGAGTGGCATCCGACCGCTGAGAACATCTTGCTTAGCGCTGGCTTCGACTATTTGGTGAGTAGATGATGTCGTCCCATATGAAAGTGGCACATCCCCGATGGCGGCCTGTCTATACACCTGACCTGCTGGTGGAGCTACACGGGCACAAGCGCCATCGAGTGGCATCCGATCGCTGAGAATCTTGCTAAGCGCTGGCTTCGACTATTTGGTGAGAGATGATGTCGTCCCATATGAAACTGGCACATCCCCGACTGCGGCGGCCTGTCCATGTATTAGACGGACTGGCTGGTGGAGCTACACGGAACCAGACGCACAAGCGTCTGACAAGAAAGTGTAGAAATTGAAAAGTGGCAATACTGTTCTGTCGTCGTTTTCTTAGATTTATTGGAAAGGGACAATACTACAACATGGCCACTATTTAATTTCTACCCTTTCATGTCGTACTGTACATCGAATGGCATCCTGCCGCTGAAAACATCCTGCTGAGCGCTGGCCTCGACTATTTTGTGATTTTTGTGAGTTATCAAAACTAAATGATGATACGCTGTCACATACCGCTAAATGGAGCATTGATTGTGTTTAAATATGCCTTACCTATAGTATGCCGAAGTGGCCCCGCACGCACCTTTTCATCCATCGTATACCGCAACTAGAGCTTCCAACCCCAGGATTTTTTGTGTGGCCAATCCAGGGATTACCTATACAAAAACCGCGACCCGCGCGTCTGTTCTCTCACGTATAATCGGGATAGATTTTCTTACAACAATCATGTAAAATATGTTTTAAAAAAAATATCGTAAACAATGCAACAGTTAATTCACGTTTAAGTAAGTGTGCCCATTTGAATATCCTGGTCTCTATCAACGTCATATCAATTACAAAATAGCTAACATAAATAATGGTTAATTTATAAAAAGTCTGGTCTAAAAATGCAGACGAGGCAATCAAATCAGCAAACATGCGTGACTAAACGCGTGGGGCAGCCGTTTTAGCGGTGGCTACACTCTGCTGAATTGAAAGTTACTAGTACATACATTGTACTATGTACGGGGAAGGATCCTGAAACGTGTCCCTTTTTTAAACACAATTAAGAAAATAATCGTCAATCCGATTGCATGTGGACCGGATGAATCTTGGAAACGAGTTGAGAATATGGACGACTTGTCAATTCAAGGCTTCCATATTCGCAACTCGTAGTGTCGTCCGTTTCTAATCAATCTTCGAAAATCGGAATGACACTACAGTTTTGTCACTTTTTAATTTCTACACTTTCTTGTCAGACTATAGTGTAATCTAGTCTAGTCCCTATCGTTTACAACCCTTTTTGCTCTTGCAGGCAAAGAGCTTAGAGCACAGGCTGTTTCCATTTTTTTTTAAGTGTAGATGAATGAGTTATACACGCGTGCGATGAGCGTTATAAAATCCCTAGGTATAGGTAAGCCTGATCAAAATTGGCTTACGTCTTTTACTATATAATAAATAACTTTTTCATCTCTCTTGTTCGGAAAGTGTAATTTTCATAAGTAGATAGCCGGGTGGAAAATAGCTTTTCCATCCCTAGGGTGGAAAGTAATTTTTTTTTAATTCCACGGAGTCAAAGATAAGTGCCATCTAGATGCACGTCGTGACCAACTCAATTAGGTACAATCTAGTCGGCCGTGGTAAATGGCCATTGAAAAAATGTCTCCAAAAGTTAGATATATGCAAGCTAAATTTATTTACATCTAATTATTAAATATAAATATGCATTATATTTGATTATATTCATAATACATACATATAATTCTGTCCCTGATTTATTGATAGAATCGTACATTTAGATAAAAAACAAAATAGAAACCATTGGATTTGTTTTTTTAAATGTTGGCGGTAGGTACGTATATGTCGGGGATGGTCCGATATAGGTGTTAAAAGGTTACCTCGTCAAATAGTTTTTTTTAATTAAAAATAATAGGTAATAATGAAAGTTTGCAATAGAAAAAGCGGGAACACGAGATTAAATATAAATACCGTGTCTTTTATTAATTATTGGTTAAAAATGACATGGAAAATAATTTAACACACTCATGACATGTGCGTGTAGTATTTTATTTTCCTCGCAGTCGAAATGAAAAGTAGAGTGTTTAACTCGGGTGAAATTACCCATTTCACCCTCGAACTATTGGCGCTCTCACTTCGTTCGAGCGCCAGAAATATCTCGGGTGCAATGGGTCACTTTCTACCCTTGGTTAACAATCTACTAATTCATCTCTCCTGTTCGGAAAGTGTCATTTTCATGAGTAGATAGCCGGGTGGAAAATAGCTTTTCCATCCCTAGGGTGGAAAGTAATTTTTTTTTAATTGCCACGGAGTCAAATACAATTGCCATCTAGATGCATGTCGTGACCAACTCAATTAGGTACAATCTAGTCGGCCGTGGTAAGTGGCCATTAAAAAATAATCTCCAAAGGTTAGATATATTTATTTATATCCAATTATTATTTTAAAATTGTGATTAGGATAAGATTGACTATATAGAAAATACTTGAATAAATGTTACTTACTTCATTATCATTATTATTAAATATAAATGTATTATTATATTTATAATACATACATATAATTCTGTCCCTAATTTTATTGATAGAATCATACATTTATATAGAAAACAAAATTAAAACCAATGGATTTGTTTTTTTTTTTTTTAATATTGGCGGTACGTATTTTTTTACTTTTTTTCCTATTAAAAATAATTATAATGAAAGTTTGCAATAGAAAAAGCGGGAACACGAGATTAAATATAAATACCATGTCTTTTATTGATTATTGGTTAAAAATAACATAGACATTAATTTAACTCACTCATGACATGTGAGTGTAGTATTTTATTTTCCTCGCAGTCGAAATGAAAAGTAGAGTGTTTTACTCGGGTGAAATTACCCATTTCACCCGAGTAAAACACTCTACTTTTCTCGTGTTCCCGCTTTTTGTATTGCAAACTCGAACTATTGGCGCTCTCACTTCGTTCGAGCGCCAGAAATATCTCGGGTGCAATGGGTAACTTTCTACCCTTGGTTAACAATCTACTATTGAGTATATCACGTAGACTTGAAAGTCTATATCTCCAGATGGGACCAATTAAACAAGCATAATAATTAACAACAATCTATTCGGTCTAGAAATGTTCTGGACGGGCCATCAAATCAACAATCACGCGTGACGGTGGGGCGATTAGCGTTTAGTTTATATTATAGCACGGTATTCTCGTACTATTAGGAGCATAACCGTTTGGGAAACCGTTATAGGAAATATAACAACGGCGCGAATGATTTGAATGGGTGCTTTCATTTATCGATATGATATTTTAAGTTATAATGGTATTACGGTATTTTATTGATGCGAAGTTTAAACCGTAAAAAATTCAATGCCGAAATAATTAATGGATACCTATTTAAATAATTTATAAAGACATCGATCGCAATAGTCACGACACGACTTCGTAAGTTTTTTTATTTAATGCGGTATGCTTTTCGATTGTTATTAACAGACTTTTTATTATAGCACCACGGTAAGGGTTATACTATAATAGGTAGGAGTATATATATTTTACACCTATTGGTGGTCGTGATTGTTCTCATACACAAGAATAATTACGTATATTGTAATATTATGTATTTAAGCGGTTGAATACTTATGTCCTTTTTAAGAAATCCTTTCTGATTCACACCAGCAACGAATTCCCTTCCTGCGTTTGTATTTCCTTTGAACTACAACCCTGATGTTCTTAAGGCTACAGTGCATACTTTGCATCGAGTAAAACTAAGATCAAACGCAAACCTCATCCATAGACAAATATTTATATGTATATCAATGTCTTTTCAGATCTTCGTCTGGGACGTGGGCAAAGGCGAGGCGGTGAAAGTGATCGACTGCCACAGCGACGTCATCTACTGCATGTCGTTCAACCGCGATGGCTCCTTGCTGGCCACAACCTGCAAGGACAAGAAGCTGCGTGTCATCGAGCCGAGGAGCGGCATCGTGCTCTCTGTAAGTTTTAGTAATTAAAAAAAATAGTTCGAATTGAGAACCTCCTCCTTTTTTGAAGTCGGTTAAAAAGGAAGTTTTGTGGCTTGAATTATAAATAAACAAGCGACCCGCGCTGGCTTCGCACGGGTGCAATGCTGATAAATTATGCATGTATTATACGTATAAACCTTCCTCTTGAATCTCTCTATTTATAAAAAAAACCGCATCAAAATCCGTTGCGTAGTTTTAAAGATCTAAGGGACAGAACGGGAAGCGACTTTGTTTTATACTATGTAGTGATATCGGACAACCTCGCACACATCGATCTAGTCCCACAGTAAGGTCTAGTAGGCTTGTGTTTGAACACTAGACGACGATAAACATACCTACTTATAGATAAATACATGCTTAAATACAAATAACATCCATGACCCAGGCACAAATATTCGGGTTCATCACCCAAATATAATTAATACCGTGCCGGGATTCGAACCCAGGATCGTTGGCTCAGTAGGCTGTAGGCTTTATCACTGCGCCAAACGTGTCGTCAGAATTAATTAAGAGACGCCAATTTAATGTTTGCTTTCCGGTCCCGTACCAACGAGGTTCGAGTTTGCACAGATATGTTTATCAGAACAGCGTAAATGAAGCGCGCCATAACAATCTTTTAATCATGCTATTTTCCTCCATTTGCTCTTCATGACTAATTGTCTGATTGTCAACTGTCAGTATAGTTTGTGATCTTTTTGTTTCATCAAGCTATAGTCTTTAAATATTCAATTCCAAGGTAATGAGGAAAAAGTTGAAGAAAGGACATGGCACACTGAAGATCAGTTATTTAGACTGGATAAAATAAAACTTCTATGTAGTGAGGTTGAGTCGAACTTAGAGAGCTACACAGAAAGGCCGAAACTCACGTCTAATGTTTCTTCTTACAGGAAGGCACCTGCCACTTGGGCACTAAGGCATCCAAATGCACGTTCCTGGGCAGTTCCGGAAAGGTGTTGACGACCGGATTCTCCCGCTATAGCGACCGGCAGTACGCGATCTGGGACCAGCACAACCTGGACAAGCCGCTCGCGTGCGAGACCATTGACAGCTCCTCGGGCGTCGTGTTCCCTTATTACGACCATGACACTAATATGGTAAGTATTGAATCGCTTAAGAGGCCTTATTCCTTTGAAAATGCTGATTGTTTTTGACATTTTTCTCTATGATTAAACATGTTATTTAACATATTATTGATGTAACTACCTAAAACAGGGCTATTGGGATTTATTGGTATATATTTCAAACCTACAGTTTGAATTTTTCATTGATAATTTTTGTTATAAAACTACTCGAAATTGACAAACTTCACGCGGAAATTTTGTTTTTTAACTTATTTTCGACTGCACGCAATAAAAGTATGAAATAGCTACGTTACTACCTAGAACTCGTGGGAAAGTATTATTCACTTCAAAAAGTTGGTTGAAATTATCAATATATTTGTCATAACATGATAAAAATATTTTTTAAAAGGAATAAGGCCTCTTAATAGTAATTACAAAAAGTCGGAATTGTTGCGACAAAACAAAAGACTGTCGCAATTTTTGTACTTCTAGAAGCAATTTAGCAGCGCATTATTGGAGGTGGCATTTGAACAGTAATGGACAATAGTCTTTCGAGTGACATGACAATGATAGTGGATATCTAGTAACATCTACCGTTTGGTACTAATGCATCGAAACGCATGTTCCTGGGCGATTCCGGCAAGGTGTTGACGACCGGTACAGCGACCGGCAGTACGCAATTTCACGGACCACCGAAATCTAAAGAAATTAATAAGTAGCCAAGCTTCAGGCGAAATTAGACAAGAGACGAATTATAGTTTAGTCATTCATACAAAGACTAAAGCTCAAAGAAAAATTGACCTCTGGATTGCCGGTCCAGCGCGTTACCCTTTCCGCCACCCTAACGCCCAAGAAACCTTTAGAATTTTTCCTTATGCTTTGTGTCAATCTTTGCATTATTTGAAAGGCTTTACACCTTAGCTTAATGGTTTTAATCTTTTCAGGTTTACCTTGCGGGCAAGGGCGATGGGAATATACGATACTACGAGGTGGTCGACGAGGCTCCCTACGTGCATTTCCTTAACCAGTTCCTGTCAGGAAACCCACAAGTAAGTTGACATATTTCGTATGATTATGTAGCTTGACCTGGTTGTGTAACGTGTCCGATTCCATTATATTTGAATAGTATGTAATGGCATTAGATACATTTTAAAATAATGACAAAATGTGATTTTATTGTTCTTCTTAGAATAAGTACGCCTAAAACGATTCTTCATACAACAGATTTGCGAAGGATGACGCCGGTTTTGATTTTATGTGTGCGTGTCTACGAATCAATCATTAGAGACGTTTTACTTTTAGACTTTGAGACAGATGCGTAAACGGACGAAACTGAGCCCGTGACAGGCCGCGGCTTACTAAAACTGGCTTCACTTTCAAGCTGACTAGGTTTCTAGGTGTATTTATTGTAAGTTGTTCTTCAATATCGGGTAGTTAGAACTTTTGAACGCCAAGCGGTAAAACAATTGCCCCTGACGCCACAGCATAAATATAAAAAGCATGCTCCAAAATCAACAGTGATTGAAACATTAAAAAGTTTTTGATCATTTAAATTTAGACAACTGTGACCGAAGTTGGCGTCAGTTGTGCAATTTTCCGCTGTCCGCCAAAGCAGTCTGCCGTTCAACAGTCTAGTCAATTAGCACATTGTAAACACCTCAGGGAGCTTATTTCACAAATGGGGGCCTGTTCACGTACGTCATTTAAAATTTTGCCTAATATATTATGAATAACTAATATGACATTGCATTGCAACATGTACCTATTTGATGCACTATAAGCTAAAAACGCATATTTTTTAGAAATTACATCAGTTATTATGGGGTTCATTCGTATTATGATAGTTGGATAATTTGGTAAAAATCGACAAAAATTGACGGCGTAATTTATAGATAGGAGGAAATGCTACATTAGTCTTATACTTGTTTCCAGCGTGGCTTAGGCTTCATGCCGAAACGAGGCGTGAACACCGCAGCGTGTGAAGTGTTCCGCTTCTACAAGCTTCATACGTCGCGTGGGTTATGCGAGCCCATTGCTATGATCGTGCCGCGCAAGTCTGACTGCTTCCAGGTATCAAATGTTACTTATGCTCACCGATCTGTTGTAAAATAAAATCTGAGCCAGAGATGGGCAAAAGTTAATCGATTAACGATTAAGATTAACTTTTTTAATCTCGATTAACGATTAAAATTGACGATTAGTTAATCTAATCGTACGAGTTCCGATTAATTTAATCTTGATTAAGTTAGTAGTCGATTAATTTTTAGCGATTAAATTTTTAATCGATTAGTTAATTCGATTAATACTTCTCGATTAGATTAACTAATATAAGATAAAATAAGATATTTTTTGTAAGTCTAAGTCCCTGCCTAGAACTTCTTAAGAGTAGGTACTGCACTATAAAAACCATCTTGTATTACTGTAACAAGACGGAAGAGGGAACGGTCGGATACAAGGGTATCCGAACCAAAAATGTTTCTAAAGGTACATTTTCTGTCCCTTGACAAGACATATTGTATTTTCGTAAAAAGCACAAAATGCCTGTTCCAACTTTTAATCGAGAAATTAATCGTGAAATTTAATCGATTAAAATTACGATTCGCTAATCGTTAATCGAAGACTCTCTCGATTAAGTTAATCTAGATTAAATTAATCGCGATTAGTTTTGACGATTAACTTTTTTAATCGATTAATGCCCATCTCTGATCTGAGCCTCCCTGTTTCGGTAACTTTCCAGTTACCGTTGTCAATGGTTGGTTGGTTGATCAAGTTGGTGGAAAGCTACCGAAACGTCATGGAGGCTCAAATAATTAATATGACGCGATATAATCTGTTTTAATCGTTTTATTTAAACAGATCTGTGCTTATGCTACTAGTGGCTCTGTGAATTTGTTTCAAAATAGCAGTAGGTAGTAGGCCTTTTTTGCAATTTTGAAAAAATTCCGAAAAACTGAATCGGCAGAAAAAATTATAGACTAATCGTACCTACTCACAAAATTTCATGAGAGTCGGTTGAGAAATGCGACGCGACGCGAAAAGTGATGATGTCGAACGCGGACGAAGTTGTGGGCATTCTAGTATTCTATACAAACTATAGTCCCAACAGCGATTCCAGAGTATAAGCACTACGTCAACAAATGTTTATAAGTTTGTCCAAGGTTTTATGATATCTATTGGATTCGCTTTAAGGTATGACAAACATTGATAGGCCCTAATGTATTTAAAACTTTTTAATGCTCTTATGAAGCCTACTTTAAACCTATTTATTATTTATATGGATTATTCTTTTAAATTAAACCTCATATCACCAATATCAGTGATAGGCAATTGAATATATGTTAGAAAAATTTAATACGATCTTGTCTATTATAGTTGAAGTAAAAAAAATTGCACACTTCACGGGCTTAGGGCTCTAACCAATAGAACAACTTGTTTAGAATGTTCTCATGAAATCAGAGCTGTAAGTCCACTAGTGGACAGAGGATCCTCAAGGATTTCCATAGTTTTCGGTCGTACGCTAAGTGCAGTTCGTCACATATCATCGGCTCACCTTGATCCATATCAACATCTATAATATTTGAGGATGGGTTCTCCGGTTCATGTCTTGACTTGAGAACGAGGGTACCTTGTTAACAAGAATGTATATGTACAGGAGGACCTATACCCGGACACAGCCGCGCCGCTGCCGGCTCTGTCGGCCAAGGATTGGTTAAGCGGAATGAATGCCCCGCCATTGCTCATTAGTATGAAGACTGGTATGTTTTTCTTTTTCTAATCAATACATGTGTAATGAAACATCTGTTTCTATTTTTTTATCTCACATAAGACATCTGTGGAAACAAAGAAATGAAACTGGGACACACAGTGGAACAGTTTCCTGTCGTCTTGTGGGCGTGGCACTGAAATAACTTCAGATAGTGGGACAATAAATAAAATATAACTCAAACAATTACTATTATTGTAACTCTCTACGGCATTTAAATGTAATAAGAATCCTTTCTGAAAAAATGACTTGACTGTTGAGTTTCTTTCGGCGTTTCTTCTCAACAGTGGTCTCCTCTTGCAAAATGACTCAGACGTGTAAAAATGGTCTTGTGGTCACGTGTTCTTCCCTGGCCCTGGACTCTGATTGGGCTATTATTGCAATAATAATATGTATAATATGTACCAGGTCAGAAATCGTATGTACCTCCTTAGTAGTTTTCAAGATATTGTTCATTTAAGGTGGTCCGGTTGCAGAGAACACTCCGCAGCCCCGCCCGCAGATATCCACTGCTTTAAGATATGATGTCGATAGCAGAATAATGTCCCTATCACGTACCTTCCGAATAAACCTTTTAATATCAAAAATGGCTTCGCTTTTATCATTCATTAATTATTATTATCATACATTAATTATTATTATCATACATTAAACTTGTTTGCGTTCATTATTTCATTTCATTATGGTAATTATAGTTCGAAGCCCATTTCTTAAGCGAATCCCATTAGCTTTGTACCCGATGAACAATACTCATTATCTGTATTGTTAACTGTCGCCACAGCTGCCACTTCGAAATGTAAGGCGTTATATGTGCAAATTACTTTTACACTAAATTAGTCTTTAAATCAAACGAAATAAGGTTTACTCTTAAACAAAGAGAACACAGATGTTAGTCACTTCGTAAGTGAAAGAGCAGTGAAGTTCCTATCGATGCTTATAATGACAATGAAGTGACCAACATCTCTGTTCTCTTTGTTTAAGAGTAAACCTTATTTCGTTTGACTTAAAGACTAATTTAGTGTAAAAGTAATTTGCACATATAACGCCTTACATTTCGAAGTGGCAGCTGTGGCGACAGTTAACAATACAGATAATGAGTATTGTTCATCGGGTACAAAGCTAAGTGGATTCGCTCAAGCAAAAGGATTATTTCTATACAGGTGTAACAATATCTACGCACAAGCCGCGCACGAACAAGGACGCGCCGGCGCTGCAGCCGCAGGACGCGAACAACCGCAAGAAGTTCGCGTTCCTGTCGCGCGAGACCACGCCCGACTACCGCCCGCTCGCCACCTGGCAGGACCACGCCGGCTTGGAGAACGAAATGCAGGTGCGTGCCACGGAACTCACAGCGCTCCTCAAGGCTATATATACGTTGTTTTTAACACTTTCGACGCCAACAACCCGGAGGCCGGGCGCTCGTAAACTGTTCAGATGCCGGCCAACCCGGTAGCCGGGTTGATGCTATAGAAGTTCGCGTTCCTGTCGCGCGAGACCACGCCCGACTACCGCCCGCTCGCCACCTGGCAGGACCACGCCGGCTTGGAGAACGAAATGCAGGTGCGTGCCACGGAACTCACAGCGCTCCTCAAGGCTATATATACGTTGTTTTTAACACTTTCGACGCCAACAACCCGGAGGCCGGGCGCTCGTAAACTGTTCAGATGCGGGCATTACGGTAGCCGGGTTGATGCTATAGAAGTTCGCGTTCCTGTCGCGCGAGACCACGCCCGACTACCGCCCGCTCGCCACCTGGCAGGACCACGCCGGCATGGAGAACGAAATGCAGGTGCGTGCCACGGAACCCACACCGCTCTTCAAGGCTATATATACGTTGTTTTTAACACTTTCGACGCCAACAACCCGGAGGCCGGGCGCTCGTAAACTGTTCAGATGCGGGCATTACGGTAGCCGGGTTGATGCTATAGAAGTTCGCGTTCCTGTCGCGCGAGACCACGCCCGACTACCGCCCGCTCGCCACCTGGCAGGACCACGCCGGCTTGGAGAGCGAAATGCAGGTGCGTGCCACGGAACTCACAGCGCTCCTCAAGGCTATATATACGTTGTTTTTAACACTTTCGACGCCAACAACCCGGAGGCCGGGCGCTCGTGAACTGTTCAGATGCCGGCCAACCCGGTAGCCGGGTTGATGCTATAGAAGTTCGCGTTCCTGTCGCGCGAGACCACGCCCGACTACCGCCCGCTCGCCACCTGGCAGGACCACGCCGGCTTGGAGAACGAAATGCAGGTGCGTGCCACGGAACCCACAGCGCTCCTCAAGGCTATATATACGTTGTTTTTAACACTTTCGACGCCAACAACCCGGAGGCCGGGCGCTCGTAAACTGTTCAGATGCCGGCCAACCCGGTAGCCGGGTTGATGCTATAGAAGTTCGCGTTCCTGTCGCGCGAGACCACGCCCGACTACCGCCCGCTCGCCACCTGGCAGGACCACGCCGGCATGGAGAACGAAATGCAGGTGCGTGCCACGGAACTCACAGCGCTCCTCAAGGCTATATATACGTTGTTTTTAACACTTTCGACGCCAACAACCCGGAGGCCGGGCGCTCGTAAACTGTTCAGATGCCGGCCAACCCGGTAGCCGGGTTGATGCTATAGAAGTTCGCGTTCCTGTCGCGCGAGACCACGCCCGACTACCGCCCGCTCGCCACCTGGCAGGACCACGCCGGCTTGGAGAACGAAATGCAGGTGCGTGCCACGGAACTCACAGCGCTCCTCAAGGCTATATATACGTTGTTTTTAACACTTTCGACGCCAACAACCCGGAGGCCGGGCGCTCGTAAACTGTTCAGATGCCGGCCAACCCGGTAGCCGGGTTGATGCTATAGAAGTTCGCGTTCCTGTCGCGCGAGACCACGCCCGACTACCGCCCGCTCGCCACCTGGCAGGACCACGCCGGCTTGGAGAACGAAATGCAGGTGCGTGCCACGGAACTCACAGCGCTCCTCAAGGCTATATATACGTTGTTTTTAACACTTTCGACGCCAACAACCCGGAGGCCGGGCGCTCGTAAACTGTTCAGATGCGGGCATTACGGTAGCCGGGTTGATGCTATAGAAGTTCGCGTTCCTGTCGCGCGAGACCACGCCCGACTACCGCCCGCTCGCCACCTGGCAGGACCACGCCGGCATGGAGAACGAAATGCAGGTGCGTGCCACGGAACCCACACCGCTCTTCAAGGCTATATATACGTTGTTTTTAACACTTTCGACGCCAACAACCCGGAGGCCGGGCGCTCGTAAACTGTTCAGATGCGGGCATTACGGTAGCCGGGTTGATGCTATAGAAGTTCGCGTTCCTGTCGCGCGAGACCACGCCCGACTACCGCCCGCTCGCCACCTGGCAGGACCACGCCGGCTTGGAGAGCGAAATGCAGGTGCGTGCCACGGAACTCACAGCGCTCCTCAAGGCTATATATACGTTGTTTTTAACACTTTCGACGCCAACAACCCGGAGGCCGGGCGCTCGTGAACTGTTCAGATGCCGGCCAACCCGGTAGCCGGGTTGATGCTATAGAAGTTCGCGTTCCTGTCGCGCGAGACCACGCCCGACTACCGCCCGCTCGCCACCTGGCAGGACCACGCCGGCTTGGAGAACGAAATGCAGGTGCGTGCCACGGAACCCACAGCGCTCCTCAAGGCTATATATACGTTGTTTTTAACACTTTCGACGCCAACAACCCGGAGGCCGGGCGCTCGTAAACTGTTCAGATGCCGGCCAACCCGGTAGCCGGGTTGATGCTATAGAAGTTCGCGTTCCTGTCGCGCGAGACCACGCCCGACTACCGCCCGCTCGCCACCTGGCAGGACCACGCCGGCATGGAGAACGAAATGCAGGTGCGTGGCACGGAACCCACACCGCTCTTCAAGGCTATATATACGTTGTTTTTAACACTTTCGACGCCAACAACCCGGAGGCCGGGCGCTCGTGAACTGTTCAGATGCCGGCCAACCCGGTAGCCGGGTTGATGCTATAGAAGTTCGCGTTCCTGTCGCGCGAGACCACGCCCGACTACCGCCCGCTCGCCACCTGGCAGTACCACGCCGGCATGGAGAACGAAATGCAGGTGCGTGCCACGGAACTCACAGCGCTCCTCAAGGCTATATATACGTTGTTTTTAACACTTTCGACGCCAACAACCCGGAGGCCGGGCGCTCGTGAACTGTTCAGATGCCGGCCAACCCTGTAGCCGGGTTGATGCTATAGAAGTTCGCGTTCCTGTCGCGCGAGACCACGCCCGACTACCGCCCGCTCGCCACCTGGCAGGACCACGCCGGCTTGGAGAGCGACGTGCAGGTGCGTGGCACGGAACTCACAGCGCTCCTCAAGGCGATATATACGTTGTTTTTAACACTTTCGACGCCAACAACCCGGAGGCCGGGCGCTCGTGAACTGTTCAGATGCCGGCCAACCCGGTAGCCGGGTTGATGCTATAGAAGTTCGCGTTCCTGTCGCGCGAGACCACGCCCGACTACCGCCCGCTCGCCACCTGGCAGGACCACGCCGGCATGGAGAACGAAATGCAGGTGCGTGGCACGGAACCCACACCGCTCTTCAAGGCTATATATACGTTGTTTTTAACACTTTCGACGCCAACAACCCGGAGGCCGGGCGCTCGTGAACTGTTCAGATGCCGGCCAACCCGGTAGCCGGGTTGATGCTATAGAAGTTCGCGTTCCTGTCGCGCGAGACCACGCCCGACTACCGCCCGCTCGCCACCTGGCAGGACCACGCCGGCATGGAGAACGAAATGCAGGTGCGTGCCACGGAACTCACAGCGCTCCTCAAGGCTATATATACGTTGTTTTTAACACTTTCGACGCCAACAACCCGGAGGCCGGGCGCTCGTAAACTGTTCAGATGCCGGCCAACCCGGTAGCCGGGTTGATGCTATAGAAGTTCGCGTTCCTGTCGCGCGAGACCACGCCCGACTACCGCCCGCTCGCCACCTGGCAGGACCACGCCAGCTTGGAGAGCGACGTGCAGGTGTGTGGCACGGAACTCACAGCGCTCCTCAAGTCTTATTTATTTATTTATTTATTTATTAGACACACCAACAAAACAGGCTTATACAATCAAAAAATAAATTAAAAGACACAGGATACACGTCTAGCTTGTGCCTCAATTACAGGCGTGCAACAGCATTCTCAAGTAGACGGCTAGTTTACTGAACTATGTATATACAGTGGTGCACAGACAACCCCCACTAGACGGAGCATGTAAGGCGACCCGCGCGCACCAACGATATGGTACGCGAGAACATTAAAGAATCAACACGGCGGCCACCGTTTAGTTGCGTCCTTGTTTATGATCCATGCGTACGGCAACGAAAAAAGAAATTAAATAAATAACATGGTAAATTGTAGTAACTAAACGGTGGCCGCCGTGTTCATACTTTAATGTTCTGCCGTACCATATCGTTGGTGCGCGCGGGTCGCCTTACATGCTCCGTGTAGTGGAGGTTGTCTGTGTTCAAGGCTCACCTAT
Source organism: Apotomis capreana (assembly GCA_947623375.1). Lineage (NCBI taxonomy): Eukaryota > Metazoa > Arthropoda > Insecta > Lepidoptera > Tortricidae > Apotomis > Apotomis capreana. Next base: position 17,080,599 of record OX392505.1, on the reverse strand, counting down.
ATACGTTGTTTTTAACACTTTCGACACCAACAACCCGGAGGCCGGGCGCTCGTAAACTGTTCAGATGCCGGCCAACCCGGTAGCCGGGTTGATGCTATAAGTCGGCTCGGCCGGTTTCTGGGATATGTCTTACTTTTTTGTCTGGTTGCGAAAGTGTTAACTGTTCTCGGAACCAGAACTAAACTTAGTGTACTGAGTACTATACTAGTCTTGTTTACAAAGACGCGCCGGCGTTGACGCCCCAGGGCTACCTATTAATAGAATTAACATTATACCTACGGCGGTCGTGAAAGAGGACAAAGTTACCAAACAACCCGTACTTTATTGTACCGTGGTAAAAAAGGTTCTGGTAACCTAGCCGGAACTAGATAGAGACTAGGACGTTTTTGTGGTAAATGATAAAAATATGTATTAATAACCGAGGAAAAAAAAAGAAGGTTCTCAGTTTGACCTGAATGTATGTATGTATCTATGGTTGTCCGCGATTATCTCGCGTTTGGCTGAACCGATTTTGATGCGGTTTTCAGAAAAGTAGGTATTACACTTAGAAGGTTTCGGTATTTTAACAGACTTCAAAAGGTGATTCAAATATATGAACGGGTTATTTTTGGCTTTTGAGTTTATTTGAAGTCTGTTATTTTTTTGTCAAAAAAACTATTATAGGCTACTCTCCATTAAAAGTATTGATGATTCGTATTGCTAGTGGCTCCGTTTAGTTAGAAAGTTATTATATCTATTATCTGATCTCCAAAAAATGGTATCAAATTTCTCGGGATTGGAAACTTGGATATTTGATTGGAGCCGATGTTGGATTACATTATCCTATTCCTAGATTGATACTTAGTTACTCATTCTCCAGTTGCAGGTGATAGAAAAATCTCAGAAAACCAGCGCGAACCAAAACACGAAGTTCCACCAACTGCAGAAGATGTTCGGCAAGCAGAGCGGCGAGGCCGAGCCCGTGCCCCTGTACAAGCAGATCAACCAGGGCGACGTGTTCAGCACTGAGAATGAGGTACATTTTACTTATATCTTCAACCGAACAACACAACTCGACTCAACAACCCGAGAGAATCAGGTAGGGACTTACTAGGTTGTTAGCAGATCAACCAGGGGACGTCTTCAGCACCGAGAATGAGGTACATTTTACTTTATATCTTCAACCGAACAACACTACTCTACTCAACCCGACAGAATCAGGTAGGGCCTTACTAGGTTGTTAGCAGATCAACCAGGGGACGTGTTCAGCACTGACAATGAGGTACATCTTACTTTATATCTTCAACCGAACAACACAACTCGACTCAACAACCCGATAGAATCAGGTAGGGACTTACTAGGTTGTTAGCAGATCAACCAGGGGACGTCTTCAGCACCGAGAATGAGGTACATTTTACTTATATCTTCAACCGAACAACACAACTCGACTCAATAACCCGATAGAATCAGGTAGGGACTTACTAGGTTGTTAGCAGATCAACCAGGGGACATCTTCAGCACCGAGAATGAGGTACATTTTACTTATATCTTCAACCGAACAACACAACTCGACTCAATAACCCGATAGAATCAGGTAGGGCCTTACTAGGTTGTTAGCAGATCAATCAGGGGACGTCTTCAGCACCGAGAATGAGGTACATTTTACTTATATCTTCAACCGAACAACACAACTCGACTCAACAACCCGAGAGAATCCGGTAGGGACTTAATAGGTGGTTAGCAGATCAACCAGGGGACGTGTTCAGCACCGAGAATGAGGTACATTTTACTTATATCTTCAACCGAACAACACAACTCGACTCAACAACCCGGCAGAATTTGGTAAGGACTTACTAGGTTGTTAGCAGATCAACCAGGGCGACGTGTTCAGCACCGAGAATGAGGTACATTTTACTTATATCTTCAACCGAACAACACAACTCGACTCAACAACCCGAGAGAATCAGGTAGGCACTTACTAGGTTGTTAGTGTTAGCAGATCAACCAGGGGACGTCTTCAGTACTTTATAATTATCTTCAACCGAACATTACAACTCGACTCAACAACCCGAGAGAATCAGGTAGGCACTTACTAGGTTGTTAGCAGATCAACCAGGGGCCATGTTCAGCAACGAGAATGAGGTACATCTTACTTTATATCTTCAACCGAACAACACTACTCAACAACCCGACAGAATCAGGTAGGGACTTACTAGGTTGTTAGCAGATCAACCAGGGGAGTAGGGCTTATTCTACCTAATTTCCATAATGCCTTATTCATTAATCTCCCTAAATTTCAAATGACCATGGACTCATAATACCTAAAAATCAAACTGCCTCATTCCTAAAATTTACAAATGTCACAATGACTTCGACCTAAAATTTCTTATGTTCTAAATGCCTCAGTCTCGAAATGTACATTTCCTTAAAATGCCGAATTACAGATACGACCAAATTTCAAAATACCTTAAATTGAAAACTCCAGAATAGCAAAATGTCATAGGTTCAAAATGCCTAAATTTTTTTTTTTCGATTTAATGAGCAAAGCTTTTATATTACGCTTATAAAACTAGATTTTTAGCAGCTTTTATTTAGTTTTATCTGTCTGATTTGTACAATCAAATATTCGAAGTACACGACCCGAGAACAGTCAATAAAATTAAATACATTAGAAGCATAGGTACAAATGATTTGTACAAAATACACACGAACAATAACACAAAAGTTGGGGTACGTTTTAAGATAGAAAATGGTCATATTTGCTTCTTGGAAACGGTCGCACGGATTTGGACGAAATTTGGTAGGCATATAGACGTAGTTTATCTTCCGAATTGATGTAGATACTTAGGTGTTATTACAGAACGCAGATCTGTCGCCTAGATATAATCTTATTTAATATTGATACTTCATCGTAAGTGGCCAGTAGGTACTAAAGAAGAGAGTAAACAAAATTTTACACGAAGGTTATCTATTTGAAATTTAGGTATTCTGGCACTTGGTTGTTTTGAACATATGGTTTAATGCGATAAAGGTGTTGTGATATTTGTCTATTATGAGACTGAGACATTTTAAAATTCAGTCATATTAGGTTTATGGTACAATGAAAAAAAAAGTTAGGCATTCTGAAATTTAGGTATTTTGACAATAAGTCGTTTTGAGTTCTAGGAGTATTGGTAAAAGGGAAAAATGAAATCAAGACGTAATGAGCCCAACTCAACCAGGGGATGTCTTCAGCACTGAGAATGAGGTACATTTTACTTATATCTTCAACCGAACAACACAACTCGACTCAACAACCCGATAGAATCAGGTAGGGACTTACTAGGTTGTTAGCAGATCAACCAGGGGATGTGTTCAGCACTGAGAATGAGGTACATTTTACTTATATCTTCAACCGAACAACACAACTCGACTCAACAATCGATAGAATCAGGTAGGGACTTATTAGGTTGTTAGCAGATCAAGCAGGGGACGTGTTCAGCACCGAGAATGAGGTACATTTTACTTTATATCTTCAACCGAACAACTCTACTCAACCCGACAGAATCAGGTAGGGACTTACTAGGTTGTTAGCAGATCAAGCAGGGGCCGTGTTCAGCAACGAGAATGAGGTACATATTACTTTATAATTATCTTCAACCGAACAATACAACTCGACTCAACAACCCGAGAGAATCAGGTAGGCACTTACTAGGTTGTTAGCAGATCAACCAGGGGACGTGTTTAGCACCGAGAATGAGGTACATTTTACTTTATATCTTCACCCGAACAACTCTACTCGACCCGACAGAATCAGGTAGGGCCTTACTAGGTTGTTAGCAGATCAACCAGGGGACGTCTTCAGCACCGAGAATGAGGTACATTTTACTTATATCTTCAACCGAACAACACAACTCGACTCAACAACCCGAGATAATCAGGTAGGCACTTACTAGGTTGTTAGCAGATCAACCAGGGGACGTCTTCAGCACCGAGAATGAGGTACATTTTACTTTACAGGTAGGGACTTAATAGGTTACAATTAAGTAAAAACAGATTCAAAAAATTGTCGCTTACTAGGTTTTGATGTGAGGCAGCCGAGATATATTATTACTCCGAAATTGTTAATATAAAACGAATATACATAAAAATGTTGATCACTTTCATATCAGCTATTACCTAATTGAAAATCGGTCGAGTAAATTTAAATTGCAGTACCTAAATACTTTGAGTGTTTTGCTTGAAGGACCATGCTGCCGTGCTAAGGCAAAAGGCGACCTTTTGTTACGGAGATCCATACAAAAAGGTCGCCTTTTACCTTAGCACGGCAGCATGGGTATATAAGGTTTAAAAAATCCCGGGTGACAGTGAAAAACCAAACACCTGACAGTTTTTGGAATCAATTTGGGGTACGTTAGGTTACGATAATGATTCATGTATTACCGCATTTTCCTCAATGGGAAATAAAGGTCATCACGTAGTCAGGGTTTACGGGTTTTAAGCAAGGGACAACGCGAGACCTTAATAATCTGTATTATTATATTTTCCAGCTACGCCTCGCATTCAACCGCCAAGGAGAAGAACTACGAATCGTAAAACGGCAACTACAGAACAGCCAACAGCGAGTGCGCGAGTTGGAGCAAACCATAGCTGCTTTACAGTCGCATATGCAGCGAGACGCTTCCTAAACTGCCCCTATACCCCTTCGACGCTTTAGCAAGCGCACACTGTAAACTTTTTAATAAGTGACCGTCGGCTAACAGTCTGAGCCCTTTTTGGAGGCTTGTTGAAGGATATAACCTGGTAAAAGGTTAGAGAGTGATAATAATGTGACTTACGGTAGCTTAAATGGATCTGTGTTTAGCTCGTAGTAAATGCCAAATGAGATGCGAACGAAGTCGACACGATGCTAATTTCTACTAGTAGATAGGACAACCTCTTTAATAATAGATCTCATTAGCAACTCTATAATCGATCTATCATTCCATCTGAACTACTAGAGACTACTTTTATATTTAGTAGGACTATGTTAGAAATGGAACTGAGTACAAGTTTACAATGTGCGATTTCTCAATGTTGTATTTGCTCATGACGTGCTGCTATCGAATACGGTATTTATTTGCTACTAAGAATATTTACTTATGACGTCATGACCCCCGCAAATAGCCATAAAGAAGCTTAGAATATCCATGTAAACGTCTTGTCATTTTGTCACAAGTTTTAAATTATAAGTGCTCAATGGCCACAGTAGGTAGATGTAAAAGTAAGGCTTTAGTTTATATTTGTGCACTTTTCAAGAACTATTGCAGTATTATTGCGGTTCAAGAATTTCATGTCGGCCATGTTGCCAAAATATGTTCATGTTTTAACTTTTAGGACTACATGTATGTATGCCCATGACGAATCTAATCTTAAATTATCACAAAATATGATGTAGCTGTCTATTGATACTATATCTCTTTATTATTAATAATGATTTTCAGACATTCTTTTATTAGTGATTTTATTGTTCTTAGATATTATGTTAATAAATAATGTGCAATCAAAATCAGGGTGAAGTTATGGTTTGTTACAATCAGTTGCGAGGCACCTCTTTAAGAAGCACATGATAAATTTTATTCCAAGTGTTAAAGTTAAGTTGACATTTTGTTAGTGATTGTTTTAAGAGTCTGATTTTGAAGATAGTGTTACCTGTTATTTTATAATTCTAATTACGATGTGTATGTGCTTTGTATGTAATTTTGTAATGTTTTACTATATATTCCAGTGTAAGGCATTTAATTTCTATATGTACGAAATGAAAATAATTGAATTGATGGTTTCACTTAAATACGAAAATAGTTCTACGTAAGTAGTTCTGAATGGCAAAGTTACCTGAACTTCCTTTAAAGTTAATCTAAGGGTTGAAGCTATCATCATTGTATAATTAAGGTGCTAGTATATTCCAAAAACGCCTCACACTTTCGAACTCAAGTCCCATATGGACACTTTCTTAACGCTAGAACTTCTAGGTTTCCTTGTAAATCCCACCAATAGGATTTGCAGCGGTCATCTTAGAACTTCGAACTGCTTCCACGGTAATGGCTGACGCGTTTATAAAAGTACAAATGACTACATCACTTGTATGAAACCGCGCTCATCACCCTACCAATGCGATGGTATTTAATACGTGACATTATATGACTTTTAAAACTTATGGTATAGCTTACTAGCTTAGCATTGGATCGATAAGACTTGATATATTTTGCTGTTTAACAATTCTGAAATTCAAAAGTAACGGTACTAAACATTTACATTCCATTTTCAGTCTAAAAGGCATAATTAATGTGGTAAGTGATAATGAAAGTATTATTGTGCATTAGCTGGTTTACTTACTTGGCTAAGTCAGTGTTTATATTTATTATCATGTATTTTTATATCATGCTTGTGTAGCACAAATTTTCAAATAAATGTTTGAACGGTATTTGAAGTGTTTTATTAACCCCAAATGTTGAAGCTTTTATGTTATGATTATGAATGAAAATGGCCGTTGCACGAAAGGTCGATAATTCTGACGGGAATAGTCTATGCCTATTCAATTATTTTGATAGTTACCTACTGCGTGCAGTCTTTTTTTCCAAGCTACTGAAGATTTAACTGTTTCTAGAAATGAGCCCCCTCATTCCTAAACAATAAAAAAACAAGCTTTTCTTAATGTCGTACTACAATATAAAATGTTACTCTAAAGAGTGTTGGATGTGTTATTAGTGGTTTATAATTAAATTTCAATAAAATCTAAATACTTAATAGTCTTTATTTCATGCTTTACAATATTCAGTCAATCAAATGCTCTAATATTATTTCATGGATTTCCTATTTACTTCGTTAGATTGTATAAATGTACGTAAAAAAATTACTAACATTAAGGACATTTACAAGACATATAAATACTCAATCAAATAATAAAACATTTGTAAATATGGACGGCATTAACAATAAGTTATAATAGTATGTTGATTGGAATGATTAAAATGATATTATCATCTTGAGATTCCTATTTGCGTAGGCACTATAAATGCTACATAAGCCTAATAGCATATTCGGGACATTTACAAGACAAAAACACACAAAAAATGAACGGCAGTAACAATAAGTTACAATGCTGATTGGAATAATTATAATTCTTTCTTACAACAATCAGTTATTTAAATTGTTTATAATACTATTTCATGGCTCAGTGACAGTGGCTTCAGTCAATTCAATGAGATTCGCTTGAGTTTTTTTTATTGCTACGTGCCTACATTACATACCTTACTAGAACATTTACGTGACATAAACATTAAAAAAAAATGGACGGAAATAACAATAAAAATACCCTTCAGTATTACTTTTAGGTACAAATACAGGCACACTGTTAATTCTAGGTTTACTTTGATTTAGGAGAATATTATTTGGCCTGCATGTCTTTAAACACACAGAAACTGTTACTAAATGCACTTCTAATTAAAAGTAATTAAGGCATCCTTAGGAACACACTAAGAAGCTTATTTAGTACACTAGAAAGAACATGAGCTAAAGACAAGGTAATTTTTAACTTCCAGTCATTGAACGCTATTTCTTTTTTGGCGAGAAAGTGACCTTTAAAACACTTTATACTCTCGCGGTTTGAACACATAATTAAAACTTATTGAACCGAGTCTATCGCGATATTTTGATTTACCTTCATTGCCTGACGTTTCAACACGGTTTCACGTGCCGGTACGGCGTTGAGTACGTTTGAGACCACGGCACGTGAGACCGTGTTGAAACGTCAGGCAATGAAGGTAAATCAAAATATCGCGATAGACCCGGTTCAATAAGTTTTAATTAAAGTGATCTTTATCAGATAAGATACGTAAGACAAACAAGTTTTTTAAACACGCAACTTCCTTCGACGGCAGTTTGTTCTTGCAGTCCCCAAGTGCACTATATAACCTTTTTAGATCACACTAACCATTTATTTTATAATGATAAATATCTGAATATTTGAAAGGCTACTAATAAAGGTGCAACTACAGATATCGTCAAACCAGATGCAGCATTGCACCCATCACTACTGCAAGTGTATATGCATGTTCTGTACTCCAACTTGTCTCCTGGTTGCTGCACATAATTGCAGTAGTTGCCCAGGTCTAGTGATGAGCAATACCTCTTTGTGCTGATGCCACCTGAAAAATTAAATTAAAGTTAAATTAGTACTACAAAATATAATATACAAGATCCTAATTTGACTGGACTTTGTGCTGACTGTCATAGACTCATCATAGTAAATGCAAATGCAATTGCTTTATAGAAATAATTCTTTTTCTTAAGCGAATCCCATTAGCTTTGTACCCGATGAACAATCAGGACGTCATCCTAAGCATCGATACGAACTTCACTGCTCTTTCACTTACGAAGTGACCAACATTTGTGTTCTCTTTGTTTAAGAGTAAACCTTATTTCGTTTGGCTTAAAGATTAATTTAGTGTAAAAGTAATTTGCACTTTAACGCCTTACATTTCGAAGTGGCAGCTGTGGCCACAGTTAACAATACAGATAATGAGTATTGTTCATCGGGTACAAAGCTAATGGGATTCGCTTAAGAAATGGAATTCGAACTATATTATACACTTTTAGCTTACATTATAGAAATCATCAAAACAGAAAACTGAATTTTGAGGTGATGAAGATACAAACATTTATTTAGGGAAGGTTTTTACAATAGTATAACATCATTTGTATCAATGGTTATGGAATATTAAAAAAAAAAGTTTTACTCACCTATTATTAAGTGCTGTGTGCATGCTGTTAAGATGTGAAACCTTAAGAAAACCCAGTGCATTTCATACTGTGAAGTAAAATACTCAAAAGCATGTGAAAGTGGTTAGTATGGTTACATAGAGTTATAACAGCTGCTTTAGTATTGTCCAGTATAGTATACAAAACTAATGATCACCAGTCCCGTTTTGCTACAATATTGTGTGAAAATCAAAGAGTTCACAAAGAAACAATAAGTACAATAATTTTACCATCTAAAAAAGTACACAAAGTCCTTTGCTAATTGGCCTGATGGAACACTATACAAACTTCTTAATTTTTTGGGTTGTTAATTACCAAACAAAGGCATGTAAGTCACTTCTATCTAAAATAGTCTATTTTATTTTTAAAAGACAATAATTATTAAATTATGAAGTCTACCTAGAGAGTATGTGTGTTGGAGAGCTATTTAGTAATTATCTCAATTGAAAGATAACTTTGTAATAATCTTAAAACAGGAAAAAGTAGCAGACGTTAGTGTCAGTATGTTACTTATTCAATTCTATCAATAAGTCCCAGCCAACAGAATGGACAGGATCATTTTACAGAAATACAAGTACTTTCATTACCTGTTTATATATTAATCCTAATCCTAAATTCTTTTTAAAAGTGCACTAAGCACTAAGCAAAAAATATGTCAAACACTGAAAGCAAATCCTCAAAATATGCACAACTAAGTAATATTGAACATTAAACCTGTATGCTTAATGCAGAATTGGGCGTTATACACATGTTCACAGGAAGTCGGTTTCAGATTACCACCCTCCAGGGTCATGAGGACATCACCACACTCCATTGTAGATGAGGAGTTGCATTGATAGCAATTTATAGGCATACCTATTAAAAGTTATTTGTTAGTAAGTAAAAGTAATCAAGCTAAGTACTTCTCCTTAAAACTGTTTTAGTCAGGGTTTTCCAACCTTCTTTTGGTGCACCCCCACAGACTACTAAAAATAATTTCATACCGGGTGACACTTTCACCACCATATTTATAATATCCAAGACAAAAAAGTTTCAATTTGGGTGAGTATTGAAGCGTTTTAACTGCTTCATTGCCATGACCACTATATTTTGACGCAACCTGTATGATTATTTTAAGCTGTCTTGTAGAAGATGCAGATTATTAAAATTCTTATCAAAATGATGTTGATTGCTTCTATAAGTTGGCCAACATTGCGGTTATGGTAATTGGCAGTTTAAACACTGAATAATCACCGATTCAACAAGAAGTTAGCATTTTTCTGAATTGTTTCAGAAAAGGTCTAGGTCTAAGGCGGGATGTAAGTGGCTAATGATGGTAATAAGAAGTAATTATTTGCTTCACCCTGCACCTCAGAAAGTTTTGTTAGTATCATTATTGCTACATAAAAATTTATCAGTTAAATTAAGAAAGTGCCGGTTTTATAAATAATCTAACAAGATACTGTCACCTATATTATTGAAGTGCATTGTTAAAGAGAACACCTTATTGACCAATAATTATACTGCTAGGTTAGTGTTCATAGGATTAAGATCTACACTCATAATCAATTACTAAATGGTTAGTACATTTCCGATAAGTTCCTGAGCCCACTTATTCAATTCTCACCTTCATACCGCCCAACACGCTTTATACAAAACTGGGCATCATGAATATCGGAACAGTCCTTTGGTAAAATATCTACGTCGTTATTGAAATATTCATTGCATTCAAAAGGGTTTTCCGAGTCCGTCCCCGAACACTGATAGCAGTTTATTGATTCAACTAAAAAATAAACAAATTAAAACAAACGAAAATGTAAAGTTATGATAAGAAGCAACGCCCTAAAACGTACCTGTCTTCAATGTTGTAACTGATAGACACAGAAAAAGAAGATATCTGTATGATTGTGACATCATTATGGAATCTCTTAATTTAAAGTATAAAGGAATGTAGTAATTACATTAAAAAATCAATAGTTATTAGTTTCTAAGTTTTATGCCTGGGCGCGTACAACGTACAAACATAACTTGACCACAGATAATAAAATAACATTTCATTTCAAGCAACCGTTCATTCACATCATTCAACCTTCAACCGCCTGTCAATTTGTTTTTTTATTGTTATTCGGGCGGAAACAGTAACTGATAACAAACAGCCAATTCTCAAAATGATTTCGTAATTCGTAAATTTTATAGACATTTTACACATAACTATGATCTAACTATTACACATGAGCAAAGGTGATAATAATTTAGCATTGGTTCCAATCATGTCTGTTTCTATTTGATTCAGACGTCAATCACGCTACATAAATTAAAACGACAACCGATTCCTTTAGGCCAGTACGCGGAGCCATATTATAACATATCGGCATTGTCGGACTCTAAAGGTTTGTATTATTCCTATTTTGTTACGACATTTATGTTTATGTTACGCATCCGCAACAAGAAAATTTGTGCCTAAAATATATTCAACATACATCCATCCGAAATCTCGCCACTATTTATAGTTTAACGATATATGCTTTTATACAAAATAAAATAAGTAGCTACAAAATATTTTATTTTTCATTTTGAAAGGAAGAGTCTGTCTACTGAAACCCAACCTGAAAAATGCGGCATATTAAAAAAACCTTCATAACCAGTCTCTTTCCTTTAAATTCCGTGTGAGCCATACGAGTGATGCTGCTGATTTCTCCACCTGCTGAAGAGGCCACTAGAAAGTAGAACCTGATTGACTCCGACGAACGAACGCCGAATTTAAATTGAATACAGGTTCGTAGTTTCGGATGGAGTCAGATACCTCCACAGAGGGCCCAGCCCTAGTGGTATCCCTGGTATCACCCCACATGCCCGCAAGGGTATGTGTGAGCGTCCAAGTGGAGTGATGCTTAGTCGCGCGACGAACGAAGTCGCAGCAAGATGTGCCAGCCCTGCTGGGGAAGCAACTCCCCAAGGATGGCTTCTGCGATTTTACGCTATGTCTGCGTTACTAAAGCTATGTCTGCACTGGTGCATACTTAGAATAGAATTATTTGAGTAAAACATACCAAATTGGAAATTGTTTTCAAGTAATTTTGGGAAATCGCTGTACTTATTATATTTTTTCATATTTACTGGAAGGAATTCACGAAATTAAACTAAGATTATATACTGTTAACTTTCATATCAGACAACCTCACACAAATCGATCTAGTTCCAAATTAAGCTCAAGAAGGCTTGGGTTATGGGTACTAAACGACGATATACATACTTATATAGATAAATACATAGAACAACCATGACCCAAGCACAAATATTTGCCCTGGCCGGGATTCGAATCCGGGACCGCCGGCACAGTAGACTGGTCTCTACAAGCCAAGTCAACCGCGTCGTCACAGTCACGTCAGTACATTCTGTGTACAGAAGCACTCCCAGTTTTAGCATTTGGGAACTTTAGGATAAGAGGGTACAGGGAGTTTATTAGTAAATAAAATAACAAGAACCGATGAGTTGATTCAATGTTTATTTTTATATTGCTTTGACATTGACAATATTAATACAAAAATAGTTAAATAAACCAGAACCTACTACAGTACTCAGTATCGTCGTTAAGTAGGCAAACTTAGCCTTATTTTACATACTATGGACGTCTCCATATCGTTAAGTATAAGTAAACATAGTAAATTCCCACTATTCACAAATATTTATTAAACATTTCTCAAACATTCGAACACTCTTAATACTATTAGACATTCTCCAAAATGTATAATTAAATCACAATACGCATGAGCAAACACTTAGAAACTCATGTGAACTTAATTTGTACAGTAAACTTATGTATAGACCTATTTTAAATGCATTAACGTATTTATGTTTTATGTCTAATCTAGCAGACAGTAACTAGTAAAAATTAAAATTATTGTCATCGAAGTCTTTAGAGAATAGATTTATAATTTTAATCATCACAAAAATGGAATGTAATTGATTAGTATATTTGTAGAGTATTCAAACACCTAAAAGTAGATAAGTATAAAAAAGAAGAACATAGAGTACAGAAGGACGATATTACTAGGTAGGTAGACAATTTTGTATAAATTAACATTCTACACGATTGGCACGTTGGTCCTTAGTAAGATGTTAGCCTAGGTAACCCTACGAAAAAAGAATGAAGGATACATGTTTGTCTTGAAAAGCAGAAGCTCAGTCTAACTAGGTAGAGTTTGCAAGACTCCTGGCAAGTTTCAAGACAGTAAAAGACATGATTTTGGTCCCAATTGATTCATTTGATTATCCTTACGCCAATGGGCGTATTAAAAGCTTCCAAAATCTATATCTAACTATAAATATTAGGTAGGAAGTTCAAGGCATGGTATAAGAAAACAAGGTCAGGCACTCCTGAAATTCAGCCTTTCTACGTCAATGATTAGTTGCCGCTTTATGGTAACAAAATAATTATAAGGAAAAAAATGTTCGTCGCCAGTGGTACAAAAAAATAATAATTTGCATTACGTACAATTGTCAGCTTCTTTGAATAAATGTTATTTCGTCGTAATAATTGATTTTAAACCCTCAGGATTTTATGACAGTCATACAGGTAACGAGGGAATCGGGGAGTATTATCATACACCACTGGCAACACAGAAACGGATTGACAGAACCGTCCAACCAATCATAGCGAGAGTCTCGGCTGTCATTCCGGAGTGCCACCTTGTTTTCTTCTTATACCATTACCATGGTTCAAGGCGTCTTTCAGCGGTGTTTAGGAGTTAGCAGTTGTTGAGTTGTGGCCGGAGCGGCAGCGAGCCCTCGACCCAGAAGTTGGGGCGCTGCATCATAGTTTGCCACAACGACACCTCCTTGCCCACGCTATCCATCCAGGTCACGTTCGCTCCCATGTACGTACCTGTAACAAGATATTTGCAAATTTGAAATTTTGATACGTTCAGTGTATATGGATTTTAAATTTTGGTTTCTTATTTGTCCCTTGTATTTCAAATTAATCAAAATAATAATAATTTGTATTTGAATATTGAGCCCATGTCGCAAAATTTATAGTTTGACCGCCGGAGTTCACACACTTGCGAGTTTAGATTTGGTAGTAAATACTTTGCAAGATATTCAGAAAGAGAACTAGGTTCTGGTGACGTAGAAGACATTTTGTTGGGAGACTTGGGACTAACAAGGAATGAGATAGGATAGGATAGGCAGCGGCAGAGGTGCGCGGTACGTGCGTCTCGCTCCCACGTATGACCGCCGCGCTCAGATCTCTCGCTGAACCGCTCGCTGCGCCTCTGGTCTCGCAAATACATGGCATCTCCGTTAGTCACAGAAGGTCGCCTCGGGCGCAACATAAGCTAAACCCACTTCAAAAAATGGAGGAGGTTCTATATATGTTTCACTGTATGTTTTTTTTTAACTTACCAGTGCCCAGCGACAGTCTGATGGCCCCCATGAAGTCGTTGGAGGCGAGGCGGTCGCGGTCCCACAGACTGAGCTCGAGCGCCCTCGCGCCGAGCTCCTGCATGGAGAGGCCGCGGTACGTGAACGTGTGCTCCCAGCGCGGGTTGAGCGTGCGGCGACACACGCTCGTCTTCTGTTTTAACTTACCAGTGCCCAGCGACAGTCTGATGGCCCCCATGAAGTCGTTGGAGGCGAGGCGGTCGCGGTCCCACAGACTGAGCTCGAGCGCCCTCGCGCCGAGCTCCTGCATGGAGAGGCCGCGGTACGTGAACGTGTGCTCCCAGCGCGGGTTGAGCGTGCGGCGACACACGCTCGTCTTCTGTTTTAACTTACCAGTGCCCAGCGACAGTCTGATGGCCCCCATGAAGTCGTTGGAGGCGAGGCGGTCGCGGTCCCACAGACTGAGCTCGAGCGCCCTCGCGCCGAGCTCCTGCATGGAGAGGCCGCGGTACGTGAACGTGTGCTCCCAGCGCGGGTTGAGCGTGCGGCGACACACGCTCGTCTTCTGTTTTAACTTACCAGTGCCCAGCGACAGTCTGATGGCCCCCATGAAGTCGTTGGAGGCGAGGCGGTCGCGGTCCCACAGACTGAGCTCGAGCGCCCTCGCGCCGAGCTCCTGCATGGAGAGGCCGCGGTACGTGAACGTGTGCTCCCAGCGCGGGTTGAGCGTGCGGCGACACACGCTCGTCTTCTGTTTTAACTTACCAGTGCCCAGCGACAGTCTGATGGCCCCCATGAAGTCGTTGGAGGCGAGGCGGTCGCGGTCCCACAGACTGAGCTCGAGCGCCCTCGCGCCGAGCTCCTGCATGGAGAGGCCGCGGTACGTGAACGTGTGCTCCCAGCGCGGGTTGAGCGTGCGGCGACACACGCTCGTCTTCTGTTTTAACTTACCAGTGCCCAGCGACAGTCTGATGGCCCCCATGAAGTCGTTGGAGGCGAGGCGGTCGCGGTCCCACAGACTGAGCTCGAGCGCCCTCGCGCCGAGCTCCTGCATGGAGAGGCCGCGGTACGTGAACGTGTGCTCCCAGCGCGGGTTGAGCGTGCGGCGACACACGCTCGTCTTCTGTTTTAACTTACCAGTGCCCAGCGACAGTCTGATGGCCCCCATGAAGTCGTTGGAGGCGAGGCGGTCGCGGTCCCACAGACTGAGCTCGAGCGCCCTCGTGCCGAGCTCCTGCATGGAGAGGCCGCGGTACGTGAACGTGTGCTCCCAGCGCGGGTTGAGCGTGCGGCGACACACGCTCGTCTTCTGTTTTAACTTACCAGTGCCCAGCGACAGTCTGATGGCCCCCATGAAGTCGTTGGAGGCGAGGCGGTCGCGGTCCCACAGACTGAGCTCGAGCGCCCTCGCGCCGAGCTCCTGCATGGAGAGGCCGCGGTACGTGAACGTGTGCTCCCAGCGCGGGTTGAGCGTGCGGCGACACACGCTCGTCTTCTGTTTTAACTTACCAGTGCCCAGCGACAGTCTGATGGCCCCCATGAAGTCGTTGGAGGCGAGGCGGTCGCGGTCCCACAGACTGAGCTCGAGCGCCCTCGCGCCGAGCTCCTGCATGGAGAGGCCGCGGTACGTGAACGTGTGCTCCCAGCGCGGGTTGAGCGTGCGGCGACACACGCTCGTCTTCTGTTTTAACTTACCAGTGCCCAGCGACAGTCTGATGGCCCCCATGAAGTCGTTGGAGGCGAGGCGGTCGCGGTCCCACAGACTGAGCTCGAGCGCCCTCGCGCCGAGCTCCTGCATGGAGAGGCCGCGGTACGTGAACGTGTGCTCCCAGCGCGGGTTGAGCGTGCGGCGACACACGCTCGTCTTCTGTTTTAACTTACCAGTGCCCAGCGACAGTCTGATGGCCCCCATGAAGTCGTTGGAGGCGAGGCGGTCGCGGTCCCACAGACTGAGCTCGAGCGCCCTCGCGCCGAGCTCCTGCATGGAGAGGCCGCGGTACGTGAACGTGTGCTCCCAGCGCGGGTTGAGCGTGCGGCGACACACGCTCGTCTTCTGTTTTAACTTACCAGTGCCCAGCGACAGTCTGATGGCCCCCATGAAGTCGTTGGAGGCGAGGCGGTCGCGGTCCCACAGACTGAGCTCGAGCGCCCTCGCGCCGAGCTCCTGCATGGAGAGGCCGCGGTACGTGAACGTGTGCTCCCAGCGCGGGTTGAGCGTGCGGCGACACACGCTCGTCTTCTGTTTTAACTTACCAGTGCCCAGCGACAGTCTGATGGCCCCCATGAAGTCGTTGGAGGCGAGGCGGTCGCGGTCCCACAGACTGAGCTCGAGCGCCCTCGCGCCGAGCTCCTGCATGGAGAGGCCGCGGTACGTGAACGTGTGCTCCCAGCGCGGGTTGAGCGTGCGGCGACACACGCTCGTCTTCTGTTTTAACTTACCAGTGCCCAGCGACAGTCTGATGGCCCCCATGAAGTCGTTGGAGGCGAGGCGGTCGCGGTCCCACAGACTGAGCTCGAGCGCCCTCGCGCCGAGCTCCTGCATGGAGAGGCCGCGGTACGTGAACGTGTGCTCCCAGCGCGGGTTGAGCGTGCGGCGACACACGCTCGTCTTCTGTTTTAACTTACCAGTGCCCAGCGACAGTCTGATGGCCCCCATGAAGTCGTTGGAGGCGAGGCGGTCGCGGTCCCACAGACTGAGCTCGAGCGCCCTCGCGCCGAGCTCCTGCATGGAGAGGCCGCGGTACGTGAACGTGTGCTCCCAGCGCGGGTTGAGCGTGCGGCGACACACGCTCGTCTTCTGTTTTAACTTACCAGTGCCCAGCGACAGTCTGATGGCCCCCATGAAGTCGTTGGAGGCGAGGCGGTCGCGGTCCCACAGACTGAGCTCGAGCGCCCTCGCGCCGAGCTCCTGCATGGAGAGGCCGCGGTACGTGAACGTGTGCTCCCAGCGCGGGTTGAGCGTGCGGCGACACACGCTCGTCTTCTGTTTTAACTTACCAGTGCCCAGCGACAGTCTGATGGCCCCCATGAAGTCGTTGGAGGCGAGGCGGTCGCGGTCCCACAGACTGAGCTCGAGCGCCCTCGCGCCGAGCTCCTGCATGGAGAGGCCGCGGTACGTGAACGTGTGCTCCCAGCGCGGGTTGAGCGTGCGGCGACACACGCTCGTCTTCTGTTTCGCGAGCCGCCCGCGCTCGGGGAGTAGGTAGCTGGAAAAAAGAAAAAAAAAATTATATAGGTAAACTGATTTGAAATAATCGCTATCTAATCGTAGTAGTTCTCATCTCCCATTGCTTCACCTCTCATTTTTTCAGTTTCATTTACATACAAGTGTGAGATTTAATGGTTTAAAACTACCTATTATGCACTCATCAATTGCTTCGATTTTGAGTTGGAGTGTATTTATATAATAAAATAAGAGCGGTGACAGGTAGCCGTAGTTACCAAAAGCAATTGAGTGATGATGATGATGATGATGACAAGGAGCAACATTAGTAGATAGGCATTCAATAATTACAATGCACAAGTGGGAGAAAACCTTTAAAATTAAGTACACAAAAATATAAATTTTCAGCTATATACCTAGCCACATTTTGGACATTTTACAGGTAGGTACATTTTGAACAGTTGCAAGAGTTCATACTCTGGCAAATCAATACCCACGTTACCTATAATACGGTGAATAGAGACTAAAGTACTATGTGTGACCTTACAAACGGTCCGGTAGTTTTGAATTTTTGATATGTTGTCTAGGATGGTTAGTCAGTGCTTAAAATGCAAAATGCACAATTCCCGCCCCTCCGCGCCCGCCGCCATTTTGAAAAAACCGGCACTCTTTTCATATTTTTGCTCATATCTTCCTTTAGGAGCATTTAAGCTAGAAAAAAGCTACTACAATGTTATAGAGAGTTAAATTTACTACATTCTCCATTTTATATTTTTTTTCTACGACAGATAGTTACGGAGATATCCACATTTAAAAAAACGTAAAAAATCGCAATTTCCTACTGAAAAACAAACTTCTGGATTATATCTTCATTTAGGAGCATTTTAGCTACAACAAAGCTTGGGAAATGTTGTAGAGAATTAAATTTACTATAATTTACACTTCAAATTTTGTTTCAAGGACGGTTAGTTACGGAGATATGCACATTTAAAAAACAGGAAAAATCGAATTTTCCGAAAATTTCTCAAAATTCTTGGTTTAGAACGCTGTCATTCAATTATGGACTAGTCTAGGACAAATTAAAACATGTAGGAAATATAATTGCTTATAAAACTCATGTCCATTTTTACATACATTTTCGGAAAACGTGTCTTTATTTTTTACATATCTCCGTAATTATCTGTCCTAGAAACAAAATTTGAAATGTAAATTATAGTAAATTTAATTCTCTACAAAATTGCCCAAGCACTGTTCTAGTTAAAATGCTCCTAAACGAAGATATAATCCAGAAGTGTGTTTTTGAGTTGGAAATTGCAATTTCTTAAGTTTTTTTAAATGTGCATATCTCCGTAACTATCTGTCCTAGAAACAAAATATAAAATGGAAAATGTAGTAAATTTAACTTTCTATAATATTGTCGAAGCTTTCTTTTAGCTAAAATGCTCCTAAAGGAATATATGAGCAAAAATATGAAGAGAGTGCCGTTTTTTTCAATATGGCGGCGGGCGCGGAGGGGGGGGGGAATTGTGCATTTTGCATTGTAAGCACTGACTAACCATCCTAGACAACATATCAAAAATTCAAAACTACCGGACCGTTTGTAAGGTCAAAATCCTTTATTCACTGAATTACTATTCGGAAGTTAGCTTTGAGTCTATTATCGATTTTACTACGCAAACATCTGTTCTCGACGTTGAGAACATCGATCTTTGGAGAATCCCGTGTTGTCTAGAAAAGTTCGGAGTGCAACTCAGCTCAATAATATAAAAATACTAGAGACCCGCCCCGGCTTCGCACCGGTGCAATGCTGATAAATTATGCATGTATTATACATAGGTACAAACCTTCCTCTTGAATCACTCCTATTAAAAAAAACCGCATCAAAATCCGTTGCGTAGTTTTAAAGATTTAAGCATACAAAGGGACATAGGGACGGAGAAAGCGACTTTGTTTTATACTATGTAGTGAAGATTACCTTTTACAGAAGACATCGGCGAGCCCGTTGGGCTTGGTGGCGACGACGTTCTTGGCCTCCTTGACGAGCACGTGCAGCGTGCCCTTGGCGCGCGCGCCGGGCTCCGGCAACTCGAACTTCAGCCCGATGATGAGGTCTCCGCGCGTGCCTTGCTGCTCATCGAATTGTTCCGTCTGAAACATTACACAATTTTTAGGGTTCCGTACACCCAAACACGGGACCCTATTACTGAGACTTCGCCGTCCGTCCGTCCGTCCGTCTGTCACCAGGCTGTATCTCAAGAACGGTGATAGCTAGACAGTTGAAATTTTCACAGATGATGTATTTCTATTGCCGCTATAACAACAAATACTAAAAATAAAATAAATATTTAAGCGGGGCTCCCATACAACAAACATGTATAGATTGTGTATAGATTATGGTACGGAACCCTTCATGCGCGAGTCGGACTCGCACTTGCCCAATTTTTTATTTAAGCCTATACAAAGATCAAAGCTTAAAAAAAAAATTAAAAAAGAGCTACCTGGTGGAAGGGACCGGGAATCGAACCCGGTACCTCTGGATTTCCGGTCCAGCGCGTTAACCAATTTCGCTACCCTAGCTCCAGGAAGACCTGACGAACTTTTCCTTATGCTTTGTGTGTCCTGGTCTCTTCCACCAAGTAGCTCCTTTTATAAAAAAATCTTTAAGCTTTGATCTTTGTTGGTATTAAAGGCTTAAATAACAGAATAGACATTGAGATAATCTCCTTATGTGCTTAGAAGCGTCGGCGCTTATGGACGACTAGGTGCAGGCGTAAGGCGGCCAGTTATGAGGTCAATTAATAAATAGATACGTCAGTATATGATAGTGCTGACAAAATGAGTAGCCGTTCCCTACTACGCCTGGGACGGCCCAAACCATATGTTGACCTCTGTACCTTTACCATGAGTTAACGTGACCGCACTCGTTAGCGACATCGACAGCGTAAACCATTTGTATGTATGGAGAATAATACAGCGTCCCAAGTCATAGTGGTTACTATGTAGAACTACAATTGTCGATACAAATTGTATACGCAATCGCTAGCAAATACAGTCACTGTAAACTTATGGTAAGGGGGGTATGTATTTGTAAATAAAATACAAGTTCGAATGCCCTCTTATGACCAAAGCTACGCGTAAGCAAGAGTGTATGAACAGTCAATGCAACCATTGCGGCGCTTAAATAGTAAATTTGGTGAATTAACAAACTATGCTTATTACGTGGATTCTATACTGAACTATTGTAAGGTACTCGTATCTAATCGCGGAGAGACTGCCTATCTGTCATGAGCTTCTTAAATAATAAATCTAAAAACTACAGTCTGCCTATGGCACCTACTACACCCTTGACTAACGACAGCATGTCTGTTGACAGCCAAAACTAACTAAGTAACAAATACAATACAATACAACAATACTTTATTGCACACCAAAAAAGTTTACAAAAGGAAACAAGATAAATACAATTTATAAATAACGGTAGACAACAGGCGGTCTTATCGCTAAAGAGCGATCTCTTCCAGACAACCTTTGGGCAGTGAAATTGATGCAAAATTTTTAACTTAATATAGAGTAGGTGCAGCGAAAGGCGAAGGGAGCACATAACTAGATACTAACAGAAAACAAGTACGCATATGGGTAAATATACACATACATAAATAGATATACATAAACTTACACATACATACATATATACATACAATAATATAAATAGACACTAGACATATATAAGAATCTTATATAACACAACGCAATACAATCAATTTTATTGTTCGAGAGATAGGTAATGAAAGCTCGTATCTCAATGTATACTCACCAAATACGAGACCCTGAAGAGCAGTGACAGAAATTTTAGTGAGTTTTGTCACCACTCACCAGTGAGTGTACTCACCCTCTCGTGCAGCTTGTACCACATGGGCGCGGGGTCGTCGAACACGACGTCGGCCAGCGGCAGCGTCACCTCGCCGAGGAAGTCGTTCCGCCCGAACATGTCCGCGTGCCACACGCTGAGCCACAGTGTCCGCGAGGACAGCGAGGCCAGCGGCTGCACGAAGCTGAGCGTCTCCTCGAATACCGGGTTGAGGGTGTTCTTCTTGACTTTCGTCTTCCGTTTGCCAGTCTTGGACTTGTCCGGTAACAAGTACACCTGGAATTGAGAACACAGTTTTTTTGAATAATTTCAATTGGATAGTAGGGTACTAACCTAGCCTGGGTGAAAATATAAAGTATAATTAGAACGTCACTAGTTTAGGTTATCAAAAAATAATATCGACGCGTATTTTTTTTCTTTAGTCCTTCAAATAAAAAAAAAACAAAGTTAAAGCACGCCAAAGTTCGAGAGTGAGGGCCTCGTGACGTTACTCGTTGCTAAAAAGTGTAGCACGGCGTAACACGAAACTTTAACGGACTATATACATACGTCATGTTTAAGTTTGATTGACAAAAATAAGGTGTCCGTTTTTTTTTGGGAGCAAGAGCCTATTATATGAAATCGAAAGTTGCTCACTCTTATATTTATATCCTATGCTCTGGAATAATCCATTCAAAACTTATGAATTCGTACACTATTTAATAATATTTATTGCCATTTAGAAGTCTTCGTTAGGTTTACAGTTTATTGCAAACTTTATTTCAATATATTTATGAAACAGTTTGGAATACGTTCATTCGAATAGACGATATCAAAACTCATAGAAATATTCTGCTTGGCCAAATAAATATAGAGTCCAACAGATCACCAAGTTATCATCCATAGTCAAAATATCTCACCTTAACATAAGGATCAGACCGGTTCCGCTTGATGTCAACAGGCGCGAGGTCCCTGCACCTCCGCACCCCAACTTCTAGGGCTCCAAGGCGATAGTTGTACAGAAGGGAGAACTGCACATCCCCTCGCACCGTCACGTTGCCGCGCATACCCTCACCGGCGCCGGAGTACACTGATGCCATGGATTCAGAACGAGCCTGGAAACAAATGATATTGTCAGATTCACACCTACAACAATTTAAAACCAAACAACCATTTTGTTATGTCATAGGGGGCAAACGAGGAAACGGATCGCGATGGAAAGCGATTACCGCCGCTCATAGACTCCTGCAACGCCAGAGGAGTCAGAAGCGTTGCGGGAATAAAAATATATTTGGTTGAAAAATTCAATGGCTCTCGCCTAGCATCAGTTCAGTGATCTAATAGGTAAGACGCCCGTGTTGGCCTGGAAAACTGTTGGAAAACGCGGGTTCGAACACCGCATGAACCATTAAGTTTTTCGCTTCAATGTAAACATTTCGTCTTACAAATGTTAAACTCACGTTTCGTGCGCGCGTCGGTTACGGTTAGTACTACCGACTGTCCAATCCAGTTTACTTTTAAATGAATAACACGCGCATGTACAGATGCGTATGCATGTACGATTATCTGAAAATATGCCTAATACGGTATATCTAATTACGGGAATCAAACTATTGCAGACTATGTTTCACAAAATAAATTATTCTTGTTTTTATGAAAATATTTGTACGCACGCGACGATTTGTCATGAGAGCGAACATTGTCGGATTTGTCGGGTATTTCAAATAAATCGTGGCGCTCCAATATATTTTATTTTTCACTATAGTAAATGAATGTCCAAGAAATTACTTTTCAATAAAATACCTCTAAATGTATTGATATGTAGACGGATAAAAGGACATCTGCACAATTGAAATCTGTCTTAAATGTTTCCACAAGTGTTTGTGGATTCGCGACTGCAACACAATGTCTGCTTTCGTCTCCGTTATCTCAGTAACTCGATACTACAAACAATGCCAGCGTGTGTATTCACGCTGTTTCATGTTTTGTGTTGAAATACAACAACACTTTACATAATAATGCGCTTATTTTACCCCAGGTGGCACTATCAGAGCTTGTTTCTTAATGCGTAATAAATTGTTTAATTAAAAACGTATAAAAACAACATTTAAGGCTACGACGTTCCACTTTTTGTTTTTTTAAGTTGGTCAAAGTCGGAAGATAAGGAGTAATTTAATTGACTGCAGACATTCCTATTTAATTACTTACTACGAAAACAAGATAGGTAAGGTACCTACTACATAGTTGC
This sequence comes from Apotomis capreana, assembly GCA_947623375.1. Classification (NCBI taxonomy): domain Eukaryota; kingdom Metazoa; phylum Arthropoda; class Insecta; order Lepidoptera; family Tortricidae; genus Apotomis; species Apotomis capreana. Next base: position 17,057,223 of record OX392505.1, on the reverse strand, counting down.
ATACAATTATGTGCTTACCTTAATTTCTGGTCTAGTAACTGCTTAAACACAATAATAATAATACATACCTAATACGGGAACTCATTTCGGATTCATAGTCGTCACTGACTGTTCGAAGGCGTTCAATTAATGGTTTGATTTAATAAGATGTGTGGTTGGCGGAATGTTTACACAATCCGATATATTTGTCAGATTTACGGTACAAGTATGTTAATTTATGTCACAACCTTCTATAAATAGTTTCCTGAGTCCAAAGGGACAGGTTCCTTCAAAAAGTAGGTATAATAAAAACTTTAGTAACTTCTGTTCATGACAAAGTAAATGTAATTAACTATTATGCTATGACGTACTCTGTGATAAAAATCTGTTATGTTTGGATCAACCGACAGGCGATGAGGCACTTTGGAAATAAAATTGTGATTTATATTGCTTGCGTAATAGAATTGATAAAATAATTCGAGGTACCGCACTTGTTCATACCAAGTCGCGTTACATCGATTGTTGTAATAGAAAATGCCATCTTAGCGAGGTCTGTCCCGTATTTTTCGTATGGTGCTTTTAATACTAGCGCCATCTAGAGAAAGCATTGTGGATTGTGGATAGATCAATAGATGAGGTAAGTAGTCTCTCTTCATCGTTAAGCTGTCGCCGTCTACAACAGTTTAATAGTGGAACGCTGCTTTATGTAAGCATTAGTGGTCCTCTTCAATTATTAAGAAAACAAGAGAGAAAACATAAGACGCAAAGAAAATACTTCTTAAATCGTCCAAATTGTTAAATAGTAAATTGTCGTTATTTCCGATGACAACAAGTACATTCCATTCCTGGAGCAAAAAGTGTCATCAATCGCCTCTTCAGATGCGTGTATTAGATGCGTGTGTGCAATTATTTAAAAATAGAATACGGCTTTCCTTCATTTGTTTAATTCCATTTGCATCTTCTCGCGTGAGTTTATTCAGTTGGACCACGCATCGGTACAGGCATGTGAAACGACCCGACCACATATGGCATTGGGAAACGTTTTATCGTAGGTATATGTATCTACCCACACCGCGACACATATAAGGGATTAAATATGCTGTTGCAACATCAGGTTTTGAACCAACACATTGAAATAGAAGCCAATTAATTATAGGTACCTACTTTTTATACATTAACAAAAACGTTTGATATGCGGTGGCGATTTGATAATGAGTAACAAATTGTTTCTAATGAAGATTTAATTTAATGGGCTAATTAAAAAACTAACATTAGTAACGCATTTTGCTGGCTAGGCAATTAGTGGGAAACAACTAGAACTTTACGTTAAGTGGTAGCGACCTGCTTTCATCGGGTCAAGGTTCTTGTGGAAGAAACAAAGTGGGACCAAATTCTATATGGGATCATGGTCAGTGTGTTACATCAGTATACACAAAGACACTTCACAGAGTATGCGCTCGGATATTCGGTCGGGTAAATGTTTTGTAAACTGCGTTGTTCTACTGTGTCGTAAGACAAACCAACAACAATAGCTGGCGCAGAAACAATACTCCCGTGCACGAATGTTTTTACATAACTAAATTCTTCGTACTACAAACAAACTGGTTTTAAATAAAAATTAGGTTCACGGGCCTCTGAATCGGCGGCCTAAGTTTTGTTTTCTTTTTACACCAACCAACTCTAACGTTACTTTTATTCGCAATCAAGGTACAAGCTATAAACCGTAACAAGACCAGGCAGCGCAGTGTTTGGTCTTGTTTAAGGTGTACTCATTTGTTCACTTATTACTTCTACACGAGTGACATTTATCTTGCTATGCTATCTAAAATAATTCTCCTACCAACCTTTGTTTGCAAATGTCCTAATATTATTTACTATTTCATAATTTATTCAGCCGTGGCTACAAAACTATTTTACAAAAGAAAGTACAGGCCATCAGATTGGGATTCAGGTTTGCGTGAAAACTAAGAGGTTCTTGTCTGGATCGCGTAATTGCGAGCGAGACAATTATAAAACTCGAATCACCGTCTGTCAGCTCACGGACTGTACAGCTGTAGTGGTTGAATAAATAAGACGTTATAAAATACTAGCTGTGCCCCGCGGTGGTACCCGCTCATCCCACGGTAACACTAAATTTATTCGGGATGAAAAGTATCCTATGTCCTTTCCCGGGTCTCAAACTATCTCCATACCAAATTTCATACGACATATTATACTACAACAGACACACTTTCGCATTTATAATATTAGTATGGATTTGTGTTACTATCCCGCTTACCTGAAGTCCACTCCTGTTGAGCGAGAACCGATCGCCAAGGTCTCGCTCGTGCGGCAGCGGCGAGTTGGACCGCCGGGGCAGCGTGGCATGCCCCGGTGACACTGTGTCGGATATGTACGTCTCATCTGCAAAGAAAGAAACATAAATGAGCATAGAGAAAAAGTTCTCTAGTACTGGTACAAACCAGTGGTGCAAAAGCATATCATTTGGAGCCAAGAGTTGAAGGGCTTACGACCGAACTTATGTTGGCAATAGATAAAATACGTGACTCTGAGGGACGGAAGAGTGTTATTATTTCGAATTATAAACTAGAAGGTGAAATAGATTAAATCGATTTAGGAACTCTCTTAACAACCTAAATATATTTCATTGATTTTAAGTTAAATCTATCTGCAAATATTTAATATCTTGTATTAATAAGTAGGTTTGGTTGGGCCTTTAGAACGGGTGATGCAATGCAGTTCATGTATTGATATTCTATACGTTTGGGTTGTTTTTACCATTTTTTGTTGCCGCAAATTGTGGTTGGAAGGACTGTTGTTATTTTAGGTTATAGTTATAGTGCATTAATTACGACCAAAATGTGAGTAAGCTGCAGAGAAACCTGACCCCTCCGCCATATATTGCCACTATAGCAGGTGGGTCAGGTTTCTCTGCAGCTTACTGTACGTTAAAAACATCCATAATGTATCTTTCGTCTGATTGAATACAAAAACGGTGCTGCCAATGTCTGTGGTAGAAGAAATTTAGTTATTAAAGAGTGAAGACAGAGGATGAGAGTGCCACAACAGTCGTACTTCAACATTTGGGTACCATCTTCGTTGTCCAATTCAATCCATTCGTCGCGTTTAAGTTGGCGACACTTTTTACCTCTCGTCAGAGAATTGTCACACCATTCTAATGACTTCAGAAAAGTGTCTCGACAAGCCAAAATGTCGCGAATGAATGCGGCTTTCTCACCCGATTTTAATGTACTGCAGCGGCTGTTACTTGGAGAATCCTTGGGCGTAGGACTGGAAGTTTTCTTTACTTTACACTTTGCCATATTGCGATTGATTGTGCTCGACATTTGTTCGCTATCAAGGAGAAGTCTCGTAGTGGACTTTGAAAGTTCATCGTCTATCACTCGGGTGATTGTTAACGAGGGAATAGATTGTTCTCTTGGTAAGTCTTTGCTCAACGTGTAACTATTACCCGTCGGGCCCACTAAAGAGGAATTTGGGTTGTCTAGAACAGATTCTTCATGAATGTTATTATTTGTTATTCGGTCAACACTATCATCCGCCGACGTTTTACAACAAAAACAACACCAACGAATCAGACACTCGCGGTATGATTTTTTGTTTTCGACAATCACAGGACGTTGTGTATGATTAATAGAATAAATATTAACTGGTTCATAGCGAGCTACAGGAGATACATCTCGATTGTTCCTTGGCCTATTTTCAAACGATAAATATCTCGAATTTGAGCTGCTTCTCGCGGTTGCCATTATTTCACTCAAAACACAACACAAAACACGACTTGTTACATATAAATAAAATCACAGTATGGTGGGTTATTCATTAACTCAATTCCACATTTTATCGTATCCTGTAGTCGCTTTGTTGTTTTGTTTCCTGTTAGTGCGCGAATTAGCGATAGTAAGTACACGCCAATGGCGGTCAATGTAAAACCACTACAGTCTCAACCATCCAATGAGGTTAAGAACAATGAAACGGCCGTCAGGAGTGCGTGAAGCCGGGAAGAGCTTTTAGTTAGACATATTATGATTAGATCATTAAAAAATAGATAAAGTCACGTACCACCGAATGAGATTGGCCTTTGATGGATAGACAGTGTGCTCCAACGGATATATTTTTCAGACGTTTTCTTTGATATTGGCCTAGGTGTGTAAAGAGAAGTAGACGAAGTTGCCGCGATGCTGTTGCCAATAGTAAGAGCTGGAGGTGACGATTTCAATTCTTGTCGAAGGCAGGATTTGTTTACTGGTTCAGGTGTCTGAGACAATTCAGATGATGAAAGTTCTCTTGCGTTTTCTTTGGATTCACCGGTGGTAGAAGACTCAGCGTATCCAGAATCCGAGCCACTAAAGCTTGCATTGTCGATTCTATCGTTCGTTGAGGGTGTTTTTCCGGTATTGGCATTAGCGGCGTTATCGATTTCGTCGACAGATTCTTCAATAATGTCGTCGTCTTTTGTCTTGAATTCCACAACGCTGCTATATCTATGGGTATCAATTTCCTTTTGAATTGTACGTTTTATTTTCGGTGACGACGTTTCCACCAACACTTTACTAACAACTTTCACGTGCTCAGGTGTTTTAGTTAATGTAGGTGACATCTCTGAGTTAAATGAAAGAGTTTTTCTCATACATTCTGGTGTTTTACTCAAGTCGGGTGACGATTCAGTACCAGGTGATGGGATTCTTTTCACATATTCAGAGGATTTGCTTAGTTTTGGAATCTCCTCAGTTTCAAGCAAGACAGTTTTCTGAAGATTTTCGGCCGACTTAATTTGTTTGGCTGACTCCTTTGATTCATGTGATATGAAAGATAATGATAGATTTTTCTTCAGATATTCAGGTGATCTAATTAATTTCGGTGACCTGTCAATTTCAACATAAACAGTTTTTTTCGCATATTCCGGAGATTTACTTAATTTAGGCGAGACTTCAGTATCAAATGATTTACTTTTTGTCACATACTCAGGCAATTCGTTCAAATTAGGCAACTTGGTATCAAGCGATAGACTTTTTTTCACATATTCCGGTGATTTATTCAACTTGGGTGAAACATCAGTATCCAACGATATACTTTTTATCACATATTCAGGCGAGTCCCTTACTTTTAAGGGCATCTTTGTACGTGGTAAAGTGTTTTTCACAAAATCCAGTGATTTTAAATTGGACGATACCTCAGTTTCAAACGATGGGCTTTTCCTCAGATATTCAGAGGAATTGCTCAATGGGGATGCTCCTGCAATATCTAATGACGGAGATTTCCTCACATATTTAGGTGATACCCCATTTTCAATTGATAGACTTTTTCTGATATATTCAGGTGACTTGCTGAATTTGGAAGACACAGCAGTCTCACGTGATACAACGTTTTGTACCTGATCAAGTGATCTACGTACTTTTTGTGATACATTATTTTCAGGTAACATTGTATCGTATTCACGGTCGATTTCTCCCGTTAAAATTTCTTCTAGTACTTTATTCTGCATGACTTGTTCTTCATTTTCAGATGTGTTATCGAATCTAGACGACTTTTTCAGTTCATCGGCCAAAGAGTTCAAATCACTTTCGATAACTAATAATCTACTTTGAGAAACCTGTGAAAGTTTACGAGCTGTACTTAAATCAGGCGATGCTTTAACATCAATTGATAAAGAGCTGAATTGCTGGTCGTTGAAATCTTCAAAATTTGTTTCTGTAGATTTTTCTTGCCTAATCTGTTCGTCTACTTTTTTAGCTACTGAGTAATTTTCACTTACTCGTTGCTTTAATGACACAGCCTTAGGTTTAGTCACTTGAGCCGCTAAGAAAGAATACAAGCGCAGTTTCTCTCTGTGCTGTTTCCGTACCTTGTACAAAGGAATGGGCTCAACATCTTTTTTATAACTTTCTCCAGTCAAACAATTCCAACACGTCACTTCAGCATCCTTTTTTGCAACAGCTGTATTTCGCGTTTCACAAATGTCCGACTTGTCAACCGTCATTGTTACAAACACACTTGTTTACGTGATATGTTATTCGCGCCCTAAATGTCGACCAACTGAATCGTTTCCAACTTCTCAAGCCTTTAAATAACCTCGTTAGATTATTCTCCACAAACGCGTTTTAATAATGACCTTAATGATATTGAGAAAAAATGTTACGCAACAAAAAAAACTACATGTTTAAATAAACAACCTGATTAATTACTATTCATGAGATCTAAAAATAAATGTTCTAGATTATTTCGATACTCCCGTCTGTATTAAACCTGTCCTTATGAATAAATCTTATGTATAGTTAAACATTTTTTTTAAACATACCAGTGCGTGGTGCCAGTATTTTTAGTGCCATTATAATATTTTATATGGTCTTGCTGAGCTAGCGCACTCCGTGCTATGACAAATATAGCTGGTGTCAAAAGATCAAACGAATTAGTTCCTATTTGATGCAGTCAATCATGTTTAATTCGCGCATATATATACGGCATGTATTTAACGCGGCGACAAATTAATCTGATTGAGGGATTTATAAAAAATTAAAGGGGGTAGCAAAAATAATAAATTGGCGACTAATTGCGGAGACTAGTATAAAGTAAAAAGTAGCAGCTAAGTAATCAATTTTCGGCTTTGTTTCAATATAAACTTAGCATCGAGTTATGGCGACTGCACTAATTAAGCGGAAACATGACAGCGGATAAAAAGTTGAAAATGGCCTACTCTAATTGTTCAATGGAGATTGCATATAAAATAAATCAAGGTCATAAAAAAAATAAAAGGAGCGCTTTTTAGGGATATAAAAAAAAACTAACCTAACCTAACCCGGCCAAGTCGGATCTTCTGCTAATTATTAGTCGCCAAGTCATTATTTATAGTACCTCGCCTATGATTTCAGTAATCTTGTTTATTATTTCTGCTACCTTAAAGTAGCTGCCATTATTTGAATTTTAAAATATCCTTAGTTTATAGCTCATTTCATATAAATGATTGCCAAAATATTTAATCGCTGACAAGTTATTATTTTAGTTGCAAATAGTTTGCTGCTCTTTAATTTTTCTGTTGCCGCGAAAATAATAAGCCGATATATACTAGTTTTATATGAAAATCTTATTAAATTATAATAAAACAACTTGTATTACTCGGTCATGGTTAATTTGATGGTTAAATGTGGAGATTTCGTATCGCTTTTATGGTGCAATAAGTTTTGCTACCATGGGCAACTATCAAAGAAAAATTAATCACCTCAGCTCCTCAGGTTTAAATGAAAAGGGATTGAAGGTAAAAGTATCATGTAATTATATTAACCTTCCAAGATAAGATAAGATATAATTGAAACTTGACAAAATAGAAATATAGGCACAGAATAAAGACACCAAGGTTAATTCTGAGTGTTTACAATATAATTCAGCGATATTGGCTAAAATCAGAAACAATATTTCAGCTAAAATTCTTAGTCCTTATTAATTGTAGCATCAGAAATAATATTTTCCTCTTTCCAAAAACTATTAATTGATAATAATTAGTGGCACTAAAGGCATAGTTACGAAAACAAAAGGAGCATTTCGTACACGAGTTTTGAAGTCGAATTATTAAGATTTTTTTTTTTTTTTAGTAAGAATTATTTTTAGAGTCCTAATTCACTTACCCTAGTTACCTGCAAACAACGCCATTGTCTATATTCTTCGACCGCAGAGCTGTCCCGTAAAATTTAACAGATAATTTAGTGCAGATACCTTTTAATAGTTTGGAAAATCAGCAGAATTTGGGTTCCTACTTACTAAGCACAATTTGGCTATTTCTCAAGTACTTAAACTAGTTGAGCTATCTTTTCAGTGTACCTATGTAGATTCGGACTCCATAAATAGTTCTTACTGTACGCGATTTGTTTTATTTCTTGGTTAATGCTGAGGTTTTAATTTCAAAAAAAATAGTAAAGTCGATGCAATGCAAGATGTTGACGTTCCAAAGCGTGCACTCGGACATTTTCACCTCTACCGTTAACCTAGTTAAAGGCGGATAAACACTAATTACGCGTATTGTGTTAACACGAGCTAGGACATAAAGTACTTGCCATTTAGTGTACTTTCTAATAACATGACGACTGACAGTTTTTTTTCCGCGGTGTTTAATTTGAGAAGCTGGCAAAAGGTAAATTTTTGTATGTTGAATTGAAATGGTTGGGAACAGATTAACCCTTAAATGCATGAATTAAAACAACACAATATTATAAAATATTATTTTATTTGAAATAAATGTTTTTGTTTTCAACCAGTAATTCATTTTTGTTTATGTAAGCTGCATCTTACACCATGCATTTAAGGGTTAATCAAATTAAAACTGGAACTATGCTAGGCAACGACATTGTTTACAGACTCTTTTGACTACAGTCCGTTGGTTTTAAGTGGTATGGGAAAAATACCAATATTATACTCCATAGGTACATAGGTTTTGTTGTTGATAAAGTAATTCCTCAGAACATTCCATAGACATGTTATAAAAACATGTTGCCATAACATTTAAAAGCGATTAAAAGTTCTTAATGACGACGTGATGACGTCAATTAAACTTTAAGATACTTAATATTTTTTTAGTTGTAATGTATGTAGGTTAATAAAATAATTATTATAGTCTAAGATCCCAGCTAGCACAGCCGGGAGCATTATGGCTTGGCCATCACTCATCCAAAGAATCAAACTACTAAAAAGGCAATTTCCCTCACATTACATCTATTATCACTTTCCATTCGTGTTGCGCAAGGCTCTAATCGACCACAGCATATGCAAACCAGCGAATGCAACCACAGAGGAACTACGCCGCCATAACCATCTAGACACGCGGCAGCGTGTCCAGCCAAGTTCACCGCAGGAACTGGCGAGCAGCAGCCGTGTGTTATATTACACGAACCGTTTGGAGCCACTTTTGACCCCCCAATAACTCCAAATCTATTTAACATAAAAAAATGAAATTTGGCTTATGTATTAAGATCCTTTAGAACAAGTAGATCCCCAAATTTCATTAATATAGGTTAAATAGTTATTGAGATATTAAAGTCCAAAAAACGGTATTTTTATCACTGACTGACTGACTGACTGACTGACTGACTGACTGACTAGTAATCAAAAACCTAACCCACTTCCAGGTGACCTAGAAAGGTGAAATTTGGCATGCAGCTTAGTAATTGTGTGTGTATACATATAAAAATCGAAAACAGTGATTTTTTTGTTTTTTTATTATTATTATTATTATTGATGGTTGTTGCCTCAGAACTCTGTCATTTATAAACCGATTTGGAAAATTCTTTTTTTGTTTGAAAGATATACTAGAATAACATATACACTCACACGCACACACTTACACATACATGCACATAAAAATCCAATACGTACCTAACCGTTTTGGAAAATTCTTTGTTTGTTCAAAACTTTCAAAAGATGTACTAGAATAGCACACAGAACTAATTAACAAATAATAATTAAGTAATTTACACATCATAATAATTTCTGTACAAAAAGTAATGATATCCCATCAAAAACATAAATGTAAAATGAGAGCCAAGTTCAATATCGCGTGCACTTCGCCGACAAAAGAATTGAGATCTGCAAGGGCGCCAAGTTCTTTGCCCTAAAATTTTTAGATACAAGGACATGCGACATACTCAATGCATTTATTTTACTTGAGGTGTAATTCAATATCAAGACTTGACTTGGCTAGTTTTAAAATATAAATTTATATTATAAATCAAAATCAATCAAATCATTAACCTATTTTCGTAAAGGTAAGTACGCAAGTTAGTGTACGGTTTGTTACTTATACTGTTAGCTTGATAATGAACTATGACTATGTTACTTTTATAAAATTTAGTTAGTTTGTGAAAACTAGCGAAGTCAAATCTTGATATTGAATTACACCCCAAGTAAAATAAATGCATTGAGTATGTCGCATGTCCTTGTATCTAAAAATTTTAGGGCAAAGAACTTGGCGCCCTTGCAGATCTCAATTCTTTTGTCGGCGAAGTGCACGCGATATTGAACTTGGCTCTCATTTTACATTTATGTTTTTGATGGGATTTATCATTACACATTGCTCGTCATTATGGATGGAATCATCTGGTGTCCGGTGCATGGAGAAAGCATCCGGGATATTTGGCAAGAAATTAGCCCGCTAGTTAAAAGTATTGGAAAGTCAAGTGAAACTATAGCTTCTGTTGATTTAATATCCGTCACAAAAGAAATTCTGAGTAAAATTGTTGGGAACCCGAAAGATTTAATGGCGGTATTGTGAGACTTAAAAGATGTTTTCGCAATAGCAATGGTTAAGCATACGGGTATGAATTTGGTACGACCAATACCTATAAGTACCTAATTTCATCAGTTTACCGTTTACTCGAAGAGGAAATGAAATATAATGAATAAGTACTACTTTGCAACTACTTTTGCTGTAAACTCAAAATAATTATCTAGGTCACAAGCAAATCTTCCTTGCATTTCATAGGCAATAATAGCGATTGATTACGTAATAAACTAAACTGCGCACCTAAAGATGCATCAAAAATCACTTAAGTATGTACTTCCATGGATGAGGTCAACTCTTTAGCAATTCAAGTGATTTGTTTAACAATCAATAGATCCATGTAACGACCGTGGCCTCAAATTGCAATAAATACTAATTAGAAAATCAAAGGTAGCCATTGCAAATTCGAAGTGCGAAAACAATGGGTGCCTTTGCTGTGGCAAAATGGACGTCAAAACCCAGTCAAATTTGGTAAGAGTTTAGCATAAATCAGATCTTTTTTGGAGGACTGACGATGACGCGAATCAAACAAGGATGTTAAAAGGTTAAACATTAATTAATGGCGCCTGACTGACGCTATAGCTCCATATTTTTAGGGTTCCGTACCCAAAGGGTTAAAAACGGGACCCTATTACTAAGACTCCGCTGTCCGTCCGTCTGTTAGTCTGTCCGTCTGTCACCAGGCTGTATCTCATGAACTGTGATAGTTAGACCGTTGAAATTTTCTCTCTCTCTCAAGTTATCTCATGAACAGATAATAAAAAACAGAATAAAATAAATATTTAAGGGGGCTCCCATAGAACAAACGTGATCGGTTGCGTTAAGTTTGCACCTCATTTATATCCGGCGCCACCTAAATACCAGGTGTAAACTTAACCCGGCCAGTTGAGATGGGATAAGTGTATGTACAGAACCCTCGGTGCGTGAGTCCGACTCGCACTTGGCCGGTTTTTTATCTTTCACCTCGTGGAATCATCTAGGTACAGAAGGCCGTTCGAAACTAGAAGTTTGAACTGCGCCGTCCCTCTCGATCTATCTCATGTCGAACAATATTTGACCGAGCGGAACAGCACGACACGAAGTTTAAATTCCAAACATCAGAGTAACCCTCCTGATCCCACCAAATCTCTAGCTAGCCTCTAGTCCATCCTGAACTAAAGGTTCTAACCTTCATCATTCATGTGTCGACTAGCGAAATAGGCATACATTGTTCACCTGTACAAACTAACTTCAGTTCAGAGTGAAGTCGAGACTTGGTGCTATCCTTATTTTATTTTAGAATACTATGAGAATCTTCGCATTCGCACCGTAAGTGGTTATACACCCACTCATTGAATTCTCCTGTTAAACAAACAGTAAAAGCGGTGTACGTACCTTTAATCCTAATAAGCTAATAACATTTATTTTTATTTTTTCATTTATTTTTATTTTTTATTAGGAAACTTGTCTACTCTGCATAATACTATTATACATATTTGTCCATTTTTATAATCGAGAGAGTAAGCAAAGTAGAATGAACATAGGTCCTTAAATGTATAATCATGTCTGAAACTGAGGCATTACGTTTAAAACTTTTCTAAGATCAATTGCATAAGAGACACGGTAATTCCCCATAGTTGACGTCATCAACATTTATTACATCAAAATACCTTATCGTTTTCTTATCAATAAGTACCAACATAAAACCGTAAGTCGTCTTGCTTTCCTCAGTTATCGCAAATTACAGTAAAATGAAAAGAAAAAAAAAACTATCTTCGTCATAACATCTCGTGTTGCGAGGAAAATCCTATAGTCCATTTACTTTTTGCAGGCTATAAATTGCCCTAGTAGGCTACTTCTGTCAGACGCCTAGCCGGAACTGCATATGTCTATAAGTCATGCATTTGATACGATTATCTACAGGTGGTGCTAGGGTTGACACATGCACTTTCATATTGCAAAAGAAATAGGATAGGAGGCAAGATGAGCTAATGAAACTAGAAAAGTAATTAAAAATCCAAAGTGTAGGTAAACTGACTAATCTTAGACAGAAATAAACTGTCACTATATATAACATGAAATCATTTCAATGATACCTACTTTTTTTTTGGACTTCCGGTTCGTGTCCCAAGATGGCCGCATGCGTTTAAGTTTGCGTTGTCCATTATTTATTCATTTTTGTTGTTCAATGTGTAGTATTGATAGCGTATTGTGCAGTGATCTAACGTATGAGTGAATAGCTAATGAAGAATTCAACTTGAAGCGTTCATAGCCCCTCCTGGGTCAAGGCCCGATAGTCCGCGTGGTTTTTTGTAAACCGCTATCACTTTACAAAAACCAAACCTCACCGAACAACGGCATGCTCTACGAGCAAACTTGAAATTGGCGAAATCATCATTAACCTGATGGAAGCCATATTTTAAAATTAGAATTAGAATACCTACTTTTTTATTAAGTTAACAATCATTTTTAGTGTCATTAACCAACATTATGATTTAATTAGCACCGATAGGTACATCTCAGTCAGTTCACTTAAAATACCCATGCTAAACGATTTGTAATAAAAATTCAACGTACATTTTAAAGTAGGGTAACTTATTAATTTGCACGGAAAGATTCCCTTATAAGTTCAAATTGGGACACAGCGCAGTATTCCGCAATTATAACTACTCGTAAAACACACTGTAGTTATGACGACATGTCATATTTGCTGACATTAAACATGTGTTATAAGTATAAGCGTCAAATTATAAAAAAAAATGTGCCTAGTTGACAGCCCTGAGCCGCAAACGCGCATGCCTCGCGTGACGAACGGCCACAACAGGCGCTTGCGCAGAAGGTGAGCTAAGCCACTACTCGAAACATGCCGAATGACATTGCTACAAACGACCTGCGAACTGCATCTCGCTCAGAAATTCTTAATCCTTTATAAATTTAACTAAAGGTAAAAATCAAAATCACGTGGCTCAAAGTAATTTTTCGTACCTGTGGTATGTATGCTCCTTACTCCATCTTGCGACAAGGCATTTTGTGCATTTTGTGTCAACCCGACATCTGTCCCGGCAGATCGAAAAAAAAACTGGAAATGCCCCGACTGTGCCGCCCAGCAGAAAAAGGGTGGAGACAACAGCTCAACACCTGTAAGAGTTGCCGCAGCCACTGAAGACCAAAGCATCGCCATACGGAGGAAGAACGAGCCTTCCTCCTCCTCTTCTGATAGTCCACAGAATGACATAAAAGTCTTAGTTTCCGAAGTTCGAGCGCTGACCAGTGAAATACAAGGTTTAAAAAAACAACTAGAAGAAGCGACGTCCTCATTGTTACGCTGTCATGCAAGGATTGATGAGCTGACCAGTGCTCATGAAACCCGATTGAATCATCTCGAACAAAGAGACGCGGAAGCATCAGCGCTCCAGGATAGGGTTGCTCTTTTAGAGCGTGCGCTGAACCAACAAGAGCAAAGCAAATTACGCAACGAGGTGGAACTCTGTGGTATTCCAGAGTCTGCAAACGAAAACCTGCAACACATAGCGCTAATTGCGGCCCGCATAGTCGGCGTAGAGCTGACCGTGAATGACGTTGACTGGGTCCACCGAGTAGGCCCTAAAGGGAAGGAGCTTAAATACCCGCGTACTGTTGTCATTCGCGTTGTACGCTGCACAAAAGCTGAGCAGTTAGTTAAAGCATCAAAGTCAAGACGCAATATTCTGAGTTCAGCCCTCGATATTGCTGGACCCGAAACAAAAGTATTTTTCAAAGAACGGCTTACCAAGGAGAACCGCCAGTTGTTTCGAGACGCCAAACAGCGGTCAAGACAACTGGGCTACGAGCACTGTTGGTTTCAGCGGGGCTCCATATTTGTACGACAAAAACAAGGCGCTAATGCCTTGTTTATCGGATCGGGAAATGATCTACTTAACTTGCCAAACGTACTCGCCATCACGCAGCCTACTGCCCAAACATCGTCGGAAACGCCAGATATCAACAGTGAAGACCGCGACAACGAGGACTCTTAAAACCGTCACTGTTTTAGAAATAGCATACTATATGTTTTGTTGTATTATCATAATGAATCACGCACAATATCTTAAATCAGCCTCAAAAATAACTAAATACAACTTCCAAATCTTCTCTCAGTTAACCGTTGATAAATATGAACCATTCCTTTTCGTTAAAAAACATCACGTGGCAATTTTCTATAAATTAATATTCAGTAATAACCTATTAAATTTCTACATTATTAAAAATGTTTCATGAACATTTTGCTGATGACATAGATCGTCTGAATATAAATTGCCACAAAATAACTGAGCTAGAACATTGCAAAACTTTTATGACCATTGATTTCAATTTTAAATTACTTGCCCTTAATATAAGAAGTGTACAAAAAAATTTTGATTATTTCATGGCGAGTGTTAAAAGATTCAATATGACCTTTGATGTAATCGTTTTAACAGAGTGTTGGTTGAATGAGTCATCCCTTATTCCTCAAATCTCTGGTTATTCGGCTTATAGCACTAAAAACAACGTAAATCAAAATGGAGGTGTAATTATTTACATTAAAGAATCCTGGAATGCTGTAGTAGAGGAGCCGATTTTTGAGGAAGCTAACTGTCTTGTAGCTGTTATACCAAACTTAGTGACAATATTGGGCGTATACCGGTCTCCTTCCTTTAAAAGTACTGAAAAGTTTTTATCTTCGCTCGATGCTCAATTGGATAACGTTAAGGCTAGCCAGCAAATAATTATTGCAGGCGATATTAATATAAACATTATGACTCCCTGGGATTGCTCTGAATACTTGTGTCTGACAGCAGAACATGGATTAGCACCGGCTATTTCTCTACCTACCAGAGAAGACGCCTGCCTTGATCATATTTTTATTAAATCACAAAACAAATCTATAGGCATTGTATGTAATACTGATATAACGGACCACTGTATTATTATAACTGGCATTGCTCTAAATCACAGAAGAGATGAAAAACCGAAACAAGTTTCAATAAAGAGGAACCCAGAAGCTATTCAAACTGAATTGTTGTCATTTCATTGGACAGATATAATAAATAAGAACGATGTTAACTATGCAGTTAAGGAATTTACACAAACGCTACACACAGTTATTAACAAACATACTCAAATAACTCAGGTGAGTTGTCGTAAATCCATATTAAAACCATGGATCACACCAGGACTCTTACGTTGTATCCGAAATCGAGATCGCCTTCATATGGCTGCAAAAAATGATAAGGATAACAAAATAACTGAGGTCATTTACAAACGTTATAGAAACTTTTGTAATGAGTTACTGCGTAAACTTAAGCAAGAACACGAGGAAAAGGAATTACAAAACAGCCAGGGAAATCCTAAGAGACTTTGGAAAACGGTAAAGGATATTTGCCACTTTTCCTCTGCAAAAAAGCTCCCTACTGAATTGTTGTCGATACCTGGGGCACTCAACCAAAACGAGTCTTTAGATAAATGCAATAAGTATTTTTCAAATATAGGACAAAAACTAGCTGATACCATTCTTGCAGAGCTGAACACCACTGAAGGTAATCTGGCAACAGCAAACAACCTTACAAATGGCAACCAATCACAATCCTTCTTCATGTATCCAACAGATTCCTGTGAAGTTGAGTCCATAATTATGCAGTTGGATAACGATAGGGCTCCTGGCATCGATGGTCTAAACAATAGGCTTATAAAAGCGATAAAAAACTCTATAATCCAACCACTTACAGCTATCTGTAATTTAAGTTTGTCCACCGGGATTTTTCCAGATGATTGGAGGATAGCTTCGGTTTGTCCTATACATAAGTGTGGAGCAAAAGATAGTCCTGAGAACTACCGGCCCATCTCGCTTCTTGGAGTTTTCTCTAAACTATTAGAAAAAATTGTCAACACGCGTCTCGTTAACTACCTTGAAAAAGAAAAGCTACTATCTCCCAGGCAATTAGGTTTCAGGAAAGGGAAATCAACAGAGCAAGCTGTAAGCTTTCTTACTGCGTCTGTAGCAAATTGTCTCGACCGAAATGAGGGATGCATAGGAGTATTCCTCGATCTAGCAAAGGCCTTTGATACCGTCTCCGTTCCAATTCTAATTAAGAAACTGGAAGGAAACGGTGTTAGAGGTCTTCCGCTGAAATGGTTCAGTAGCTATTTAACAGGTCGGAAACAATGTGTCAGTATTGGACAACAGAGAAGCAGTCTTCGAGAAGTACGTTTTGGGGTCCCACAAGGTAGCATCCTAGGTCCTACCTTGTTTATTCTATACATGAATGACTTGCATACACTCCCCATGGAAGACGCTGAAACAATTTGCTACGCCGATGATACTGCTATTGTATTCCGTGGACCTACATGGAGTGATGCCTTTACAAATGCAGAATTGGGAATGACAAAGGTCGCTAATTGGTTACAGCAGAATCTGCTTACACTGAACACAAATAAGACCAAATACGTATGCTTCCACAAAACACTTGCATCCTCGCCTCCAATGGATCAAAGCATTAAAGTCCACACATGTGGAAATACCCATACGACTTGTACTTGCTCTGTTATTTGTAAAACGGATTGCTTAAAATACTTAGGAGTCATGATAGACCAGAACCTAAATTTTAAGCAGCACATATCTACCCTGTCTAGCCGAGTCCGGAAAATTATTCATATAATGCGACTTCTACGGAATGTAGCCAATAAAACAACGCTTAAAACCGTTTACTACGCGTTATGTCAATCGCTCCTCATGTATTGTAACTCGAGTTGGGGAAGTGCTGCAAAAACGGTCCTCATTCAAGTAGAGAGAGCCCAACGCGCAGTACTTAAAACAATGCTGAAGCTGCCTTACCGATATCCAACAGCATCACTGTACCAGGAAGCAGACGTGCTTACAGTGCGTCAACTTTTTATTGCTAAAGTTATCACGCAGAAACACAGTAATATCATTGCCTCCGCCGAATATACACACCTGTTAAAAAAAAGAGTCTATCGTGTACAAATGCCTCTGGTACGAACTGTTTTTGCCACTCGCTTCGATCCATATGTATCAAGCCTTGTGTACAATAGGGTAGCGAATAAATTAAACATAAGGGATAGCTCAGTCTTTGAATTCAAACGTAACTTGAAAAGATGGTTAACTGGTTTATCCTATAATGAAACAGAGGAGCTAATTTAAATTGAAAAGGTTTTTGGAAGCTGTTACCTACAAAGGCGCTACAGTAACTAACTGTTATTATTATTATCATTATATTGTTATTGAGATTAAGTATTAGTGTTTTCGTATCGATTTAACTTCTATTTTTGTATTAACAGTGTTAACTTTTAACTTTTATCATTAAAAACATAGGATTAAATACCTGTCAACCGACCATTCATATACATGAAACACGTAATGCGTTGGCCCCTGCGATACAGGCTTGCCTAGTGTGGGGACCATCAATATCCTGTACCTTAGTAGTACTTAACCATAAGATAACCATCTCATGTGGCTAGATATGTTTTTTGTAATTTTTGCTTATCTTATATTAATAAACATTTTCATTTTCATTTTTTCATTTTCATAACTGTTTGATTGACCGAGTCACCGATTCTGATTGACCGAGATTGCTCAATGAAATAGAGTGTTTTTATATTAATATAGGTGTCTTTCAAAGTAGCCAATGAACCCATTTGAGAAAACAAGTCAAATACAAAATTCCGACAAAATACGATTGCAAAACATTAGGTAGTACCACATATTTGTAGTGTAAATAAAATTTTGCAAGCGATATCGTAGCGATTTATCGTTTATGCGTTTCGAATACGGTTTTCAAGTAGCGTGCGAGTGCGAGTGTATGATCAGGATTTAATAACTCAATAGGAACCGGTCTCCTAAAGCTCAGTTATGATGTTACGAAATAAATAATGCGGTATTGTTAGAAGTACGCATGACAGATTTCATATCAGTGTCTAGAATTGGGTCAAGAGGATTGATAATCCACTTTCGCAATGCATTTCACCGTTTAAAAAAACCTTGACTTGACATTCAGCTAGATATGTACTGGTTAAAAACATGTAACAAACTTAACAACGAAATTCACTTATCGAAGCTAAGTTTGATTAATCATTCATTAGATTATCACAAATATTCATACATGAATAAAAGGTCAGAAATGTGAAGCTAACCCCCGACGAAAAAAAGGGATAAGTATAACATGTGTATTTGTTTATCTGTCTGTGGCATCATAGCTACTAAACGGTACATATGTAGATGACACGTGACACGTGGCACGTGGATGACCGATAATGCTAAGATTAGATAAATTCAAATATATATTTTATCTGCCTATAGTTTGCTTGCCTACATAAATAAATAAAGCCTGATGCTACAATAATGCTCATTTTCTAGATTTTTTTGTAAAATAACTAGGCACATTTTAAGCCACTACAATTAAAGTCGTTATAACGACTTCGGAGAAATCTTTGATATTAGGAGGGGAATAGGGCGGCCACCCGACTCCTAAAGGGCGTTTCTTTAACCACGTCTAGGGCGCCACATAAGGAATGACTTGACTGGGGCACCTGTATAGTTAAGGCCAGCCCTGCAAAACATAATATTGTAATAATTTGTAATAATTTTTGGAGGAATCTAAAAAAAAAACGATGCATTTTCGGGCGCGTCGTTTGAAGCTACTAGTTAGGTATAAACGGTTTCAGCTATATTTCAAATGTACTGTTAAGTTAATAGTATTAACTTAACAGTACATTTGAATTTGGTATTAACTTAATACCAACCTATGTCCCACAACCTTTAAATCAGACCATATCTATGGTTATTCCGCGTGGTCGTACTACTAAATTCCAAGCAAAAGCCAGTAATGAGGCGGCAACACGTATAAAATACCAATTTAATGTAGTAGAAAGCACATCGTGTTTACGTCTACATGGTATACGCTTTTCCCATGGCGACGGTAGAAAGTGGTCGCACGGCTAACCTTTACTGGTCTTATTCAATGCCAGTTATGAAAACACGTATAAAGTTACCTATAAATGGATGCCTAATTGTGTAGAATTTTGTATTGGCTTGGCGTCTTTGTTGTGTTGATTTGAAAGGTTTGGGGTTTAATTGTTGATGCTAAAGGGCATTCCTTGTTTCATAACTATTACATAAGTATCTGTGCCGTAATGATTTATCGGTTGTCTTCACCATTGCGTTGAACGTCAATCATCGCTGGCTTTTGAATCCACATGGTTTTAGTTTAATATTAGGCACATATCATTTTATTTTCCACTAAAAACTAATATAACCAGTTGTTGTGTACAATAAAGCGTTAACATACATACATACATAAAGGCTGCCTGGATAGAAGCGGAGCGGGGAAAATAAATCAATCAGGCTGCATTTGTAAAGGCCAAAAAAACCGGCCAAGAGCATGTCGGGCCACGCTCAGTGTAGGGTTCCGTAGTTGCCCATCCTTCACAATAGACGAAAGTTATGAGAAAGATTTAAATTGCGAGAAAGATATCAAGCTCTATAAAAAGGTCGTAAACGCCAAAGTATCAGTAATTACTTATTACCTTCTGGAAGTTATCGATTATATGCACCAGATTAAGCGAAATGTTTTAATACAGTATGGCACTTAACTAATATGTGTAACGTTCGAAGTATAAGGACACCGCGCGGCACTTACGTCATTTTAAAGAAAATTATGAATTTTGCGATAGCTCAAAAACGGCTCAACCAAATTTATTCAATATAGTTTTCATTGAAATTACTTATAAGGCCTCATTTTCATGAATTTTTCCATATTTTTTTGACCCTTGGTTGAAAAGTTAGAGGGGGGGACACAATTTTTTTTATTTTCGGAGCGAATACTTACAAAACTGCTGACTTTATTAAAAAATAATGTTGGGAGACCCCTATTATTTTTAAAAGACCTATTCAACGACACCCCGCACACCAGTGTTGGAACAAAAAAAAAACACCCCCACTTTAGGTGTACGGGAGGTACCCGAAAAAAAGTTTTTATTTTAGTTTTTATTTTACCGTTTTGTCGGCGTGATACATGACACATTCTCATACCAAATTTCAGGTTTCTAGTACTAATGATCACGGAGCTAAGCCGCGAACGGACAGACAGACAGACAGCCAGACAGAGACAGAGGGACAGACGGACATGGCGAAACTATAAGGGTTCCTAGTTGACTACGGAACCCTAAAAAGAAGTGCATTTAAATGTGAGGAATGTGATTGGTTCATTTTACACATCGCTCCGCTCAGCTCCGCTCCGCTTCTCAAATCTGGATATGTGAGTGGTTATAACGCAATTACAATGTTGTATGGTAAATAGGTTCAGCCAGAATCAAGAGTCGCTGACTATTTTAGTATGCAATTCGACATAAGGCAGTAGTGCGGTTCTTCAAGAGGGGAGTAAATAGGTTCTTAAAGGGTCGGCAACGCGCGTATGTGATGCTCCTGACATCGCAAGCGTCCATAGGCGGCGGTAACTGCTTAATATCAGGCGGGCCACATGCTTGTTGGCCACCGTCGTAGTATAAAAAAAAAGTTAAATTGGCAGCTACGTTTAATGCTCACTACATCATGGGGGTTAAGAAGCGACTAAGCATTTTAGAAGTGATTTCTACGACCATAGTCTCATTCATTATCATTGTCCAAAATCAAAGAGATTTTCTATTATTTGGGAGCCAATTCTTTACTGTAACTATAGGTACTTCGTTTCTTCATTTACCCATAAACTGCACGAATAAAACAAATTTCTTTCCTAAAACATAGCTCATAATAACCTTAAGAAATGCAATTTAATCTAACGAGGTTAATTTCGCATAACGCGTCAGCGTCACTACAGTGAGCACATGCTCGTGTGGACTTAATAATGAACATAACTGTCCTCTAAGTATGGGATTGAATGTCCCTACTTACTGCGAAAGGTAAGGTATACCTTAGGTATCAGCCTCCGTTAGAATGTATATTGAAATGCCAGTTTGTTTAGTTAATGGGTTTTAGTGAAACTATGGGCAAGGGATTATAACAAATATAGATTGCCCACGAATCAAAATTTTCTTCTATTAAGGATATTTTTAAATGTTATGTTATCTTTACAGACTTGCAGTGGATATTTTGGTATTTAGTAGTGGCGTCGCGTCCATAGAACATAGATGATTGAGCAGCATTAGGTATCTATTCGTTTTTTTAATACAATATTTTTAACGTTTCGTTTTTAATGTGGAAATCCGCATGTCCGTAACTACGGTACCGCGAATTGTACAATGTACGTAAGCAAGCCAAATAAGCATATCTTTGACGTACAGGTACATCTTACATATACAGCAAACGCAACTACCCGAGTTTAACGACGCATTCTACTCAAACCTCATTATGCATATTGCACCACGCGACCTTATCTTAGCTGTATTATAGCTACTGTACGATAACAGCGTTGCCTAACCGATGTGTTGAGATAATACGTGTGTGTTCATATGTTAGCAATCACGTAAACATTTACCAACAAAACAAACATGAGTGACAGACGCGAAGCCGAAATACCCGACTTTTTTTAACTCGCCAACAGTTATTATAAATAATGAAACAAGGGTAAATTAAGAAAGAAAAATTGAATGCGATCCACTACAATCTAAGCGACCTCTGCGTTACCGGCGCATTGCTCTCCCAACTGAGCTATTAGATCGCTACGTCAATCACACCAAATCTTTCATTCCATAATTCGCACGCTACTGGAGCGCCCTCTGCGTCCAACAGTTATTACATCACAACATTCGATAATCACCAACAAGCACTCAAGTCGCGTAAGAGTTTCCTGACAACTCCTAGTCTTCATCACCTAACGGCCCAAGAAGCCCGCCTTGATGCTTGGAAATCGCAACTGAACGAGACTTCTCTACCAATGACACCTGTGGACTGTGGAACATTTGACGCCTAGTGCTGAACAGAAATGGATCACATGGAAGTCTCCAAACAGATTGATAATGGGTGTCGGGCAGTCTAAAGACAATCTGATGAGACGGGGAATTCGATCTGAACAGAGTAACGCATCCTGCAGGTATGGCGTACTCCAAACAACTAAGCATGATGCAGTGTCCTGTGTCCAACCACGTGCACTCTCGAAGACTTTATAAAAGGCAGTCCCCGAGGGATAGAAGTGGCAACGCATTGGCAAAATAACCATATAGTCTAAGAAATTAGATCCCTTCACACGAAGAAGAAGAACATTCGATAATGACAATTTATAAGGAGATACACAAACAATAATTATAGGCAAACACAGCATGCAAAGACTTCGAAGGAAGGAAATCGTATTTCCGAGAAGAACCGGACGAGTTATTGTAAAAAATACCTTCGATTGCTCATGGTTCTCCTGATCTTCACTAAAAGTTTATGGAACCAGCCTGAAGATGCCTCCTCTCCAACAAAAAAAACGAACCGGTTCATCGGAGATCTGAGGTTATTACCTCATAATAATACCGGCGTAATAAAAAGGAACAGATAACCGCCTTCTTTTTGAAGTCGGTTGAAAAGCAATGAATCAAGATTGTTTTATACACAGCGCTGGATGATTGCACATAGCTTATGTACGTACGACAAGAGAGTATTATCTGTTTATTTTATTTAGTCCTCATTGCGCAAAATTCATCCAACGTAGGCGAATTTTTATTTAAAATAATATGCCACTCAGTCGTGCAAAACTAGTTTTATTATTCTATCTATATGAAGAAGTAAGAATCGATTAAGTAATACGTATTGTTTCAGTGGCAGGAAAAGTCTACTTTGGAATAGTTTATCACAAGTACTTATAAATGCACGCGTATCTACATTAGACACCACGCAACTAATCTACATACACGTACAACGTACAACACCTAACATGTTCATTCAGAGCAGTTTCTGGCTAACTCGGAAGGCAATGCAACGCAACCTATTAACATAACACTTAAAGGTTGTGTTACACTAGTACACGTCTGCTACCGTTATTGATGGTGCAAGCGAAGCATGTCCGTTTGTTGTATGTTCGGATGTCTAGTTGTCCTCGCCTACAGGTCGCATTTCTCAACCGATTCTCGTGACCGTGAGTAGGTTCGTTAATTATATATGATTGTTTTGCTTGTTTTTTAAACATTCGGTTTGTCGAATATTTTTCAAAAATGGCGAAGTTATGGGGTTTGTAGAAGTAAAAAATACAAATTTCAGACATTTCGCGAGGTCTACAGCTCACCAACCCACTAGTTTTAATACTGCGTTGATCATCTTATGTCTTTGGTCGCTCAGTACTATTATTTTAAATGTTACTCTAGATATGTAGCGAAACTCGAAAGAACACATGCATATTGTTTACATAGTCGCTTGGATTTTTTGCGATTTCAATATTTATGTTACTATTTGCACCCTAAAGGAAGAAAGCAGAGTCTGAACAACGTTTTGCGTTTCATGTTTATGTTAAAGATACCATTGACAAATGTGACATAATCATATCTGTTAGCTGCTGCATTAGTAATAGATATTTATGAATGCATCCGCCACATACGTTTTACGTGTCAATATACGTAGATTCTACCTTCGCTCGATCCACATCAGCAATACCTCAGCTCTCATGCTCTCATTATGAGCATTGGCGACGTTAAGCAACACTGCAGTAGTGGACGGTGTGCGGTGGCCCTAATAGTTGCGTAACCGCACATTAATCAACGCCGACATTAAAGGGAAGTTCCACTAATCGCGATAAAATTGACGCGATTGTAACGGTCAGCGGTAACAGTACTGTATTGTCTATGGCTGTCCGCGGTTGCGTCAGAGGTTGGAAACCTTTCGGCTGCAGTTTATTGTGTCTGTGGATGCAATTAAAGTTATGTGTCACTGAAGCATTACGATTCGAATTGTTAAAGAATTCGATAGATCAGGGGTGCATAACAGGTGCGAAATTAAAGAGTTGGACTGATTTGATTATTATGATTATGAGACATAGGTGTACACCCTGTACTATAATATCGAAGGGTAATTAGGTATAGGTAAAATGGATAGACCAAAAAATCTACAATTGAACCCCTGCGCAATGCCTATTCCACTCTGGATAATCGTCAAGTCTTAAACACGTCCCGATTATTAGATACAATTGGTCAGAAATACTGGGAATTCCACATACAGGTCGCCTTTCTTCCTCTTTTTATATGTCTTTTATTAAGCAGCGAATGTAAAAATAAAAACAGTAATAGGTAGGTAAATGCTGTTTGTTTAAGTAGACATGCACGCTTGAGAGATTTATATATTACCCAGAGTAACAGCACACGATTACAATAAACGACAGACATAACTGTTGAGGAACAAGGCATTCTTGCACGGCACATGATCACTCCCGTATAATTTGCCAACTATTTCTTTTGAAAAACATTTCCTATTCACACTGGATGAACATGAGGCCATTATCTGAAGCTCGAGATTATAATAGCAGGGAAGAAAGTTGTTATCATGCCTTCATAGTATCTCGAGAAATAGCTCAGGCTCTTTCCGTCTGTTTCCTGAAATGTCTGCTTCTTAAACTAGTCTTCTTCCAAGAAATTACTCTTTCTTACTTCACTTTCTTAGAATGGTTGTTTCCTATTACGTCCGATCCGAAAATTATCCTGGGGGCCTATGATGGTTGCGTTTACCATGTGATAAATAAGTGATAAAACAACTGTCACTTACACTCGCATTTTGTCAAAACGTGCCAGATGCTTTGTAACTAATTTATCGCGCGATAAAAGCAACCATTATAGGCCCGCAGTTTCATATAATGTCCGCTTATTATGATGTATTATTCTTACGATTTCCTACATTTTAGGAAGCAGACAGTATAAGAAGTACACATTTATATAAATAATAATAATAATAAATAAATATCGGACAACCGCACATAAATCGATCTAGTCCCAAATTAAGCTCAAGAAGGCTTGTGTTATGGGTACTAGACGACGATATACGTACTTACTTAAATACATAGAACAACCATGGTTGTTGGGTCATGACCCAAGCACAAATATTCGAGTTCATCACACAAATATTTGCCCTGGCCGGGATTCGAACCCGGGACCGCCGGCTCAGTAGGCAGGTGTCTACAAACGCGTCGTCAAATTTATATAAAGCCACAATGTGGAAAGAAGGCCATTTTGAGAAGCAAACATTTTAGGAAGCAGGGACTTCCAGAAGTAGGTAAACATCATAGGAAACTGACAATGTGGGAAGATGACTAGTTTGATGCCGATATTAAAAAAAAGCACCGAACGAACCTGCGCCAGAGAAGTGTTTCAACAGCTATCCTCCTATCATAGAGGTTATGATTGGATCTCTAATCTCGGGATTCTTTGTTTGGGTAATCCCAGGACACCGGGATTGTCCATACAAAAAATTCCGGGACTGTAAGCCCTAGTTATGATGCGGTAAACAAGTTAAATAAAGGATATGCGAATCCCGTGTCAAATCATAAGGAATCACTGGAAATACGTGTGAAGTTCATCCGATATTTTCTTCGGTACTTACTTCTCACAGTAGTAAACTTTGGTCATCGTCATAGACTTAAGAGCTAGGCTCTTGTCGGTTTCCAATTTTCTCTATCTTGAGCTCTCTCCTTGACGGCCTGGTACGACACGACGTTCACCTTTTCCTTTATTTGGTCCATATAAGCTCTTCTTGGTCTTCCTCTTTTCCTCCTTCCTTCAACTTTGCCTTCTATAATAGTTTTTAGATATCCGTCGTGTCGTAACAGGTGTCCCATCATAAACTTTGGTATTCACTTATAAATAACATACTAGAGGCCCGTTGCGGCGTCGAACCGCCGCTAGAATATGGAAATCCGGTAGTGTTACAGAAAATAACTACTTTATCGAAAAGAAGTTTTTGGCGAACGAAGAATAAATACTGTAAAAAAACACGTTAAAATAATGTTTTAAAACGTTGAAACATGCCAGGCTAGAGCTAGGCCTGATAGCCAACTGCCAGTTTCATCGTGACAACTTTTTCAACTCTTTTGTAAAAATAACTTGTGCATTAATGACATGTGATCTGCTGATCTGTTCCACAAATAAAATGTATATTATTTTTTATGGAAAAATTTAATTCATAAAAATAATCCCATATCTTGAAAAAAATATTGACATATTTTCATAGGACCGAAGATTGGTAGAATTTTAATTTGTTGTTCTTTCTTCAGGAAAGAAGAATTTATCGATTTGATCGATTTCTATCAATTTCCAGAAAAAGCACATGAATCGAAACGACAGATTTGGGCACTCACTATGCAGGTTTTAAAAAGGAAATCATGTAGTGCGTAACTGTTTATGTATTCATTTATAATAGCTCGTCCACAATGCCAACTCGTCCACATTTCCAACTCATCCGTATTCCCACCTCGTCCACAATGCCAAGTCGTCCACATTACCAACTCGTCCATACACCCAACTCATCTACATTGCCAACTCGCATTCATGTCCAACTCATCAACAATGCCAACTCGTCCATATTGCTAACTCGTCCACAAATACAACTGGTCCACATTTCCAACTTGTCCATAGGCCCAACTCGTCCACAATTCCAAGTCGTCCACATTTCCAACTCGTCCATATTCCCAACTCGACGATACACCCAACTCGTCTATAGAAACTCGTCCTTATTATCAGCCCGTCTTTATTGCCAACTCGTCCATATTCCCAACTTGTTCATTTTGCCAACTCATCCACATTCCCAACTCGTCCATATTCTCAACTCGTCCGTATTACCAAGTCGTCTTCATTGCCCACTCGTCCGTGTTCCCAACTTGTTCATTTTGCCAACTCATCCACATTCCCAACTCTTCCATATTCCCAACTCATTCACATTGACAACTCGTCCATATTACCAACTTGTCCGTATTACCAACTCGTCTTCATTGCCAACTCGTCCATAATGCGAACTCGTCCACAGGTGTGCAGGTGTCTATGGGCGACGGTAATCGGTTTCCATCAGGCGATTCGTTTGCTCGTTTTCACCCTATGACATAAAAAAAAACTGCCCACTTTTCCATGTTCCCAACTTGTCAATTTTACCAACTCATCCACATTGCCAACTCATCCACATTTCCAACTCGTCCATATTCCCAACTCGACGATACACCCAACTCGTCTACAATACCAACTTGTCCTTATTATCAGCTCGTCTTTATTGCCAAATCTTCCATATCACCAACTTGTCCGTATTACCAAGTCGTCTTCATTGCCAACTCGTCCATATTCTCAACTCGACCACATTTCCAACTCGTCCATTTTACCAACTCATCCATATTGCCAATGTAGATACATTCCCAACTAAGCTACTTTGTCAAGTCGTCCATATTCTCAACTCGACCTCATTTCCAACTCGTCCATTTTACCAACTCATCCATATTACCAATGTAGATAAATTCCCAACTTAGCTACATTGTCAACTCGTCCATATTCTCAACTCGACCACATTTCCCATCCCGTCGACATTCAAGCGGAAGGACTTAGTTTTTTCTAGTAAAATACTATTTAATTTACCATAACTCATGCTATTTGCTTTGGTTTCTTTTTTGATGGACTTATATAATCATATTTAAAATAATCTATCATAAATTTACTTATTTGAATGACGTTTAGTTGTACTTACTACATTTTTTCTGCTTTGATTTATTGTAAAACTCGCTTATAAAAATAATCTATTCTTGAATGACGGTCAGTTTTTCTGGTCTTGCGAGCACCAGTCCAACTCGCACTTAACCGGCTTTTTCCTCCACATTTTTAACATGCGAAAAAAGTTTCCATATCAACATTTTAAAAAGAAAAACAACCTGGCAATTTAGATCATTGACATTATAGCCCCCAATAAAAAATACTTTAAAAGTTGTCAGAATATGATTACTGTCATTCATTGTCAACAAACTGTAAAATTATTTTTGCATATTCGTACATGTTTTAAGTGTTGCGGATATTATGTTGCCGACTCAAAAATAATATTTCATCATACTGAACAACTTACTACAGGTTTGTGAGCAAATCATGCTTATTATTATTTGGTCATCTTAAGTCAAAATAGGGATCACAGGTCACGTGGTCAATGTCACGTGGTTAGCGCACAGTAGTTTTTTCAAATCCATTTTTCAGTACTTTTTCGGGAAAAAATTAAAAATCCAAGAGTTTTATGCACATCTCCAGCATGGGACGAATCTAATGACATATCATTTATCAAAATCGGACCATAACTGTAGATCTGATGGGATGTACAAAAATCGGCCTCGCGTAATATATATATAGATTAGTTGGTACTTCAAGTCTCAGGTTCAGTAAATCTGATTTCGGTTTAAAGTTCATGGCAGTTAAGCCTTCTTGTCCTGGATTTATGTCAAGTGGCAACTCTCGTAAGCTAGCGACGGTTGACATTTCAATCTCGAATGCTTATTATAATGCCATTAAACGGCGATTGTAGCCTTCGACAAAATGGCTCAGTGAGAAAGGCGTTCGTTGTAGCTTTATGTTGTTATAATATGTCCCCAAAAATTATTACATCGTTCCAAACTTTCAAATCGCAATAACTCAAAAAGTTGCTAAGGTACTGGACATGTCCTTTCCGTGTACCTTTTGTATGTCAAATTGCACACTTAAATTGTCACCTACTTTTGACGCTAACTGTACTTTTGATGCTATTGCGAACAACTTTTAATTCTTATATTTTTTTAATGTATCCCTTCTTCGACAAGCCGTATTTTTATAACTACGCGTAAAATGTATCATTTTCTTTGGAGATTTATTAGATATAAAAGCTTTATACTAGATTTCATAATGCGGAAATTAAGAAATAACAACATCTTGCCAATTTAGACATAGCTTCAATCATCCATTAAATCAATAATTATTTAACATTTAGTGTTTTTAATTTAATCACCATTCTAGAGATGCGAAAACTAATTAGTACTTAATTCACCAGAACATTACATAATTATCATAATAACGAAGAGAACTCCAACGGAAGTAGTAAACCACTCCGATTATAGATAGCGATTACCACTCACAAATAGACTGGTTCATTAGAAACAGAATAGTAAGTAAAAGCCGAAGTGAAAGCATTTACAACACGTCAATAAACTAATCTCCATAGCATCCATAACACTCGGAAAAAATATTGCAAGCGTGGCTACTTCCTAGAATGGTTTCTCTATGCCAGTAGTTCCCAAAGTGTGCGCCACAGCATTCAACCCCGGGCGAATCATTCATGGTGTGGGTGTGTCGCGCCCTAGGCGAGCTGGTAAAAGAAAAGCCCTTTAGGGCCGCCACAGACGTTCGGAATTTTCGTTCGGTTTCCGTCTGGAATGACGTCAGAAATTGTATCTGTCTCTGTCTGTCATATGGCGATGTCTCGCTTGCTGACGTCATTCCGTACGGAAACTGGACCGAAATTCTGAACGTCTGTGGCGACCCTTAGGAGCTCGCGCCTCGGGCCGCGCCCGGGCCAACCTCCTTAGAGTCCTTAGAGTCGCCACCGTCAGCGGGTTTTGCACCTCCCGTACTAAGTCCGAACTTTTAGTGAGGTGTATCCAGTACGTGTAGCATAATTTTGACGTGCGACTCTTTGTCGCGCGAAAAATACTACCTGTTACTCTTCATTCAATACCGTGCGAGCAAGAGGAAGATAGAAGTCGCGGCAACATATGATAGCCTCGCCACAGTTCAAGTCATGCTAAACACAGAAAAAAACGCGGAGAGGAAATAGGGACGCCCTGAGGCGCTACTGTTTACATTTCTCGGATATTTAAATCTGCTTCAGTTATCATATAGCTTATTGCGACTAGTTCAGGCATCGAGACAAAATACACCTTTAAGTGCTCAGCTTACTGAAATGTTTGGGAACCCGTGATCTACGCGAAGAAACTAGCAGTTCTACTTGCGATGTCTGGTTTTTACTGTAGCCTTGCCTTTCTACTTGTAAGGGTGGAAATCGTGCTTGTACTTTATCTTTGTAATGTATTTCTGCAGTGGAATAAATACAGGCGTGTTAAGTGTTTACATATTGCCAAACGTAATTTTTTTAAATAAAAAATTAACATTTCTTTCTGTATTCATACTTACCCAATTTTTAAATGCGTTAGTGCGTGATTTTCTGCGTTGGTTGAATTGGCGTGGTTTTATGAATAGAAATAGAATACGGACCGAAAAGTAAAACTACCTTCCCAAAATAATGTAGTTCCCGAAAGATACCTAAAATATGTCTGCAATACTGACGAATCCTTATCGGACCCAGCTAGGGTATAGCTTATCCTGTTAGCTCATTTTAAACCCTGAAATGTGTGCAAAAGAATTCCTATATAAAAAGACTCTCTAGTCGATGGAGCAATTCCCATGCGTCTCGTTCTTGAGCCTTTTCCGCTATCTGAATTCCATAGTAATTTATCAAAACAAAATCTATTATCAAAGGCACTGAGTGATACATAGTACAAGATTTATATCACAAGTTAAAATTGCATAGATACGGATTAGTAAGAAATAAACACATTTATTTATGAAGAACGTGAAAATAATACTTTCTACGCCTATATGTGCAAATTTTATACCGAAGGTAAAGAAAAGGTTACCAAACCCCACCTATTTTATAAAAGAACAGTAAAACTTTCAAACAATGCTCACCTAACCTAAACCCATTGTCCCAGATAAACTAAGCATTAGATAAGGAGATGTCCCTCGGTAGTCGAAAGTCCTGCAAAAATATCATACATGTTAAGAACCAAACGAGAAAGATTTGTAGCTCATTTTTTATGCATATTAACTCGTTACGTAACACAAATGTTTGGAGGTGCCAAAATTTCGAAATAATATTATCTAACGGTCAAGATTTTCAATTACAAAATCGATTATACATGGTCCTTCGATCGAATCGAAATATTTGATACAACTTTAAACCTAAACGTACCTACTCTATTGATTGTTTAAAAGTGAGGTTTGTTTATTTGACTTCTTTATAACGTGCGTTCTATTTAATTAATAAAAAGCGCTATAGATTATCTAATAAGAAGTAGCTTTTTATAACATTATATACAGGCGACATAAAAAAAAAAACCAGCAATATATATATGGGTGATTCTACAAAAATTGGGTAACTCGATGTCATAGGGCAGTAAAATTATGTTTTGTTATATTTTGTTTATGTTTTTAATTTTATTTTAATACTACTAAAAGCCTTTTATTTGGTCACCCAATTTCAGCTATTCATTTTAAATACAAATTTGTGAAACTCCACAATTTGTCCTTAAAACGTCAGTACTTTGGCATGTCACAACCTCAAAAGTGGGCAATCAAATGGCTGTGTATTAAATATTACCTCTAATGTAAGAAAACTTACTGTTTCAATACAATCTATGATGTATTTAATAATGTATATCACTACTTTCATAATATAATATTCTCACTGTTGTTGTAAAAAAAATAAGAAACTTTGTGTTCAGATTTATTCGTCAGTCCGCTGTCTGTTGTTCGAATCGGAATTTTGCGCTAAATATCGGCGACTCAAATTCAAATCCACGTTAAATTTCAAGTTTGATAGTAAAGTAAGCTGCAGGTCGAGTCATTTTACGGCCACTATTACTGAACCAGTACCAGATTTGTGGTTGTCATGTAATGAACACGTGCCGATCCAGTCAAAAAGTCAGTCCTATGGTAAGTCGTTATTTCCTTGTAAATCTGTGTTATACTTGAATTTATACACAGTCAACTTTGTTTTGTTAAAATGTAGCTAGTTGATATTCAAAAATATCAAAATAAATGTTTATTCTAAAGATAACCTCAAATTCATGTCTTTTTCATCAGTCCGTTGGCGTCAGTCCTTTGTGTGATATTGCGTCAAAGGACTGACGGGTTTCCAGGGTACTGACATTTTTAGCGTGTTGAAGCTGTATTTTTTTACTTTTTTCAGTTTAAACCATCGTGCCGCCTAAAAAAATTAAAATAAAAGGAAAACGCCGCTTAAAATAAAAGGAACAGGGGCAAAGACGTTTGTAAGGGAAATAACACCTTGAGAGCAAAAAAAAAACTACTTCTGAATCATAATACTTATATCTTTGTTCATCAGAACTACTGACCACGAAGCATAATCAATAGATGGTGAACAAAGACCTATTATAAACGATGACCAAAGATTAAATGAAGCGAAAGACAGAAAAAGTCCAGAAATAGGCAATTAAAAAATATTAAACCAAGTAATGGTTTCAAAACTGAGAACTAGACTGAAAAATCATCGTCCAAAATATAGAAGAGTCAAAAGGCAGTCTAAGTAAGTTATAAAATCTGTGGAAGAAACTCCATAAACCAGAATTGGAGAAAGGAGTGAAGATATTACTAAAAGGAAAGGAAGGAAACAGAGAAGAAGAGCCTTTTCGGAGAAGTTATTTAAATTAAATTAAAAGAAATCTACATACAGCGATAAAAAAAGTTCGAACAAGCTACAATAAATACAAATTATGAAGAATACCAAAAAAGCAGTGACTTATAAAAAAACAGGATACTTACTTAGAAAATGTATACTTTTAAACTACATCAAAGCAGTAAAGCCAATTAAAAAGCTGTTTGAATGGTGGAGATAGATATTTCTCACAGTATTACATGTTAAACAGTTTTTTCAATTATTTCTTCAGTGAATGAAGACTAAGAATAAGACTAAAAACATAAGAATAAGACTAAAAACATAAGAATAAGACTAAAAATAGTTTCTATCGTCTGCAAATCGAAGGTGAGTGAGGTACTCGCCGTTAATGTTGATGCCAAGTCCGTTCCAATCCAGTAGCTTGAAAGCATATTCCAGTGTAGCAGTAAACAGTTTTCGAGAAATTACGTCTCCCTGTCTGTTACTCCTCGCTGCAGTTGGACAGGCTCTGGTCTTGGATTCGGACTGACATGGTGGCGTTTCTGTACAAACACATCAGCACTTCGATGTATCGATAGTCGATACGGCACCGCTGGAGAGATTGAAGCACAGCCCATGTCTCGATCGAATCAAAGGCATTTTCATAGTTCACAAACGCTCAGCATAGTGGCCGGTTATACTCCTTTGTCTTCTGTACGACCTACCGCAGCGTATGAATTTGATTTATGGTGATGCTAAAGCTTTTCGGAATCCGGATTGTTCGGGAGGTTGGAAATCGTCTGTGCGCGAGACGATTTGTAATGACTCTGGAGAACAGCTGATAAACATGGCTCAGCAGTGAGATGGACCTGTAGTTCTTCAATAAGGGCTATGCTCGAAGTTTCTGTGCGCGCAAGAATCAGAAATAAGGATATCCGCAGAAGAACCAAGCTAACCGACATAGCACACAGGATTGCACGGTTGAAGTGGCAATGGGCAGGCCATGTAGCCCGGTAAATGGACGGCCGTTGGAGCAGCAAAGTCCTAGAGTGGCGACCACGTATAGAAAAGCGCAGCGTGGGAAGGCCCCCGACTAGATGGACGGATGATCTCGTGAGGGTAGCGGGGAATCAATGAATGCGGTCTGCACGAGATCGCACTTTGTGGCGAGTCATGGGGGAGGCCTATGTTCAGCAGTGGACGTCTGTGGCTAATAGATAATAGTTCCTAAGAGATTTATTTTAAAATTTTAATAAATATCAAACATATGTTATGAAGTTGTGTGTTTTGTCAGTACTTTGTCAGCCTCGTCAGTCCCCTGGCAGTCAAATTCAGAAAAACCGAAATTTCTCCGGTTCTACTTAAAAAAGTGACTGGCCCAATCTCGAGCAATATATTCATTACATTACCTATCTTATATACCCGAATTTGTAGCATTTTGATTAAAAAACTGTCATAAACAAAATATCCCGAAAAGTTACCCAAGTTTTGTATATTCGCCCATATATGTATGTATTTAAAGTAA
Organism: Apotomis capreana; assembly: GCA_947623375.1. NCBI lineage: Eukaryota > Metazoa > Arthropoda > Insecta > Lepidoptera > Tortricidae > Apotomis > Apotomis capreana. Next base: position 17,023,092 of record OX392505.1, on the reverse strand, counting down.
ATGCTAATTTCATTATACGTTGTTTGTAGGCGTTTTAAAAATATTATTTTACGAGCTCTGTTCGTGGCCAATAATAGGTATTTTTCCATTCAAGTTCTATTTACTGTTGGTAACCAAAGACAATATTTAAACTAAATATTTTATTTAAATTTTGCTTAAACGGGCAAACTTTACCTTAAATGTGTTAGTTATTCAAAATGCGTTCTATTTTGCACGCTCAAACCAATTGTACAAACAGCTAGCCAAGGGAACTTCACAAAGTGTTCGTAATCGTGTGTACAAGAACATGTTTCGTGGTTTATAAATAACGTATATTTATTGCCTGCGACCTTACATTGTGCTGTAAAGTCAAGGCAAGATGCTAACGGATGCGACCGGCTAGCTCAATACGACTTCGATTCGATTCACGGATTAAAATAAAACTATTTTTCTAAGGAATGTATAAAAAAAGCAAAAAAAGTTGAACCTGCTTATTAGCTGTCTATTGGCCACACAGGCATTTACATACAATCAGAAACTATCAGCGCTTCGGAAAATATGTCATCTGAAATTAACCGCAACAAGAATAACATTATATATTACCTGTTATATATATTTTTTAATGACAATTAATTTTTTCTCTCCTTAAAATAGACATTAATTAAAATATACTTCTATAGTGCACTTTCATGTATAACGAAACTACGTTTTTTTTATTCAGCTTTGGATAATAAACACCTATGGATTACAAGGAGACTGTAAAGTTATGATAATATAAACAAATATCAGGCGAAACCTTAAAAAGGTAACATGTCAAAGAACTACATACATATTTGGAGTTTGGGATTATGTGATTTGTTTAATTTATATAGGCACAATCCTTAAACGGTTTGAATCGTTTAAGATTAATTGAAGTGCTTAAGAGATTTTGCAATATACTTGTTAGTTTATGTTAATAGGACTGCCGTTTGTTTTATAAAGTCAAGGCATGGCTAAGTCTCAAGGTTAGTAAATGATCAACGTCTTGTACCATTACATCACGACTGAATATGTATAAAAGATTATAAAGGTCCTGAGCCTTTTACTTTACTTCGAAACGATAGTTCAGGTCACCGAATATTGATGTTTTAACCTCAATGCCAACTCTTCTTGGTCTCGTGTCCATAATAATTGATTGTTGTGGTTGGTGGTCGTCGTTCGGACCCGTATAAATCGCGATATTTTAACTCAATTCCCCGCTTTTAAATTTTTGTCCATTACGTTAGTGTACTCACAAAACATATCACGTTTTTTGCGTTACTATTGTCTTGATCAGCAGTTTATTTCGTTTTTTGCCATTATACATATATATCACAAAACGTATTGAAAACCGGTTTTAAAATGTCCGCATTACATATTATATATCATTGTAATCCTGTTCCTTTAAATAACTGCACAGAACACTACCTATATGGTTTGTTTGTTTGTTGGCCTCAGTAAATGACCAGACCAGGTTTAAAACACGTAAGATGATATCATGAGAAAACTGGTTCTTTACGTTAACAAATTGCCTAACAGAAATATACTACGTTTTTGACCTTTTAGATTAATTTAAACATAGAATTTTAACTGAGAAAGTGTAGGAACACCTGTAAGTAATTTGTTCTATATTTTACGCCACCCTATAATGAATGTAGGCACTTCCATCGTGAATGCCGGGCAGTACGCGCGCAACTGAATTGCCACGCGGAAAACGAGCGAAACTAAAATATGCACTGACGTGAGAATATTATAATATTACCAGTTTTATAATCTTAAATGCAAAATTTCATTCGAGTTTTGTATCAGAAGTCCATGGAAATTATTTGCAACAGTGATTAAACCCACACTAAAAGCATTTAACGAACCCGTCGTATAACTTTGACGAACCAAGGAAAGGCTAGTTCTGCAAATCGGACAGTGTGTTTGCGTAGGTTTAACAAATGGCTTATACAAGTATCATAACGAATCGGGCAGATTGGGACAAGGTCTCTGCCCTCATTTCCTCCATGGCTTACATCATTTGGATAGCACGATTATGCGTAGCTAAGTGACATACAAGGTACTTTAAAGGACAATACATATTTTCCATACTCCGTTGGGCCTGGCAAGTAATTTTCGTACAAAATGTAATTCTATATGCTAATCTTTTTGATAGTGATGTTGCATACCAATAATTTATATACTAAGTATAATGTGATGTTATTATAATTTAGATGAATTTTATCCGATAATTTTACAAATTGAATATAGTTAAGTATAATGTGCTATTTTATAATTTTTTCTTTATGTATTAGTCTGACATTTCCACTTTAGTATTTTGATATGTATGTAATTGTTAGATGTAATAGATGATTTTTGTTATTTTATATTTTTACATGGAATTGTTATTTGACGTCAAAGACTATAAATTCAAATTATTATTAAATTATTGTACGTCGTAAGACATGTCACAGATAACTGACCTATTTGTAAGATCTGTATGAAACTACCTGTGATACACAATAAATGACATTCTGATTCTGATTCTAAAGCAACAGAAGCGATTGACGATTTGCGGTCTTTGACCAAAAATGATGGTAATTTTATAATGGTGACTTTCAAAAAACATTCGACATGGTGGTTAGGGCAATAAGTTATTGTCACTTTTAGATCGTTCCTAATGCCGGTGCCACATGCTTGCCATGCCTTGGCAAGCATACAGGACGCAGTTATATGTTAGAGTGAGAACGATTGACCCCAACCCTCAGTATTGATAAAGGTTATTGGTACTTCACTCGGTAGTAATCGGCAAACATTGATGATACCATCTATTACGCTTAACAATAGAGTTAATATAGATGTTAAGTATGAAATTCAGCCTAGGGAGATGACAACCTAAGACATGGATTACACGTTACACGCTCATTCTGAACTGTCAGCATAGTTAACTATCATTCATTCATTTTCACCAGTCCGGACCGTCAGACCGTCAGCATAATCACTCTGGCCAGACTGATGGACTAAACTATCGCCAGAGCGTCTAACCGCTGTCTAAAAGTCGGTTAAAATCTAACACGATAACATCCCAATGCAGGTCCACTCGTAACCTCTTGTCCAACCGTTTAGCAAGCCGGAAACGTTATCTCAGAACGAGTTTGAACTTTTCGAAAGGTGTTACTTATTACGTATAACCTGACAAGTGGTATCAATATTTGGTGCAGACCTGTTATACATTACGAAACTGACTTATCAATATTGAAATGCTGTTGTTTTAACAGTGCAAGTCGGTCGAAGCGTGGGTCGTATAGTTAAACAGGTTTTCAATAGATGTTCTAGATAATGGGACCACTTTTCACCTTCTAAAATATTTTTTGTAGTGTTGGTTTTCTTATGGAGAAATGCTTGGGATATACCGTTAAAAACTGACGAAGTTTACGGTTCGTTAGTAGAGCATGGCATGTACGCCCTAAGTTACAGGACGTAGAAGATATGCTCTGCTGTTTAACCTGGTTATGCTTACACAATGCGTGACGTTACTGTTTATATACGTTATTGAATAAATTATTACTTAAGTACTAGCGTGTTATAAGTACAGGCAAAATACGCATAATAAGCATAGTTATCTGTAAACTAGACTACACAGCGTGTGCATTTTCGGGATAAAAATAACGTTTAAAGTTATTGCAATTGATATTGACAGTTACCTACTGATTGTCAATGGATTAGCAAACTGAAACTGTTGGAGTAAACGGATTCTCAAGTGGAGACTATACTGTGTGGAGCTATAACACGCAGGATAGCGTAAGTAATAGCAGGAGGAGAAAAGCTGAAGATCGGGTTCATTGGCGAGCCATAGGCGCAAGCCAAACAGAAGAGTCATAGGACGAGGCGCCTCTTTAATGAATTTTCATACAAAAAGTGTAGAAGCGTCGCGGAGAGGGCGTAGGGGTGGGGGTGAGTCCTCGCCCCTTCTCTTCTATCTGTTTGGCATCGCGACATTTCTTTACTGCGACGCGTCCTCGTCCTACGTATCTTCTGCACCACTTGCGCCATAGGCCTATGAATGAAGTCCGTAGACATGTAAAAGTGCCCTTGCAGCCTACTTACACAGTGGTTCATTATTTCAAATACTTCTCCACGCTCAAACTTCTTCTTCCAATTTTTATACATTTAGGTATGAAGGTAGCTGACACCCTGGATTAACACATAGGCTACTTTTATCCCGAAAACTGTAGTCTTTCCGTGGGATGAGCGGGTAACACCGCGCGGCGCAGCTAGTCAGCTAATAAAATATTGATTCACGAATAAAATCTCTAACGCATATTTTCCGATATTGTCTTATTTCTAGGACAATATCCAGTCTCAGGCAACGCTGCGTGTATTGTCATTGGACTTTCACTCGATACTGCAATGTATTGTGTAGTAAAACAAAGCGTATGAACGTGTATGGTGCTTGTTCCATGCCTCGTTGAGCAATAACAAAAAACTATGTACGTCAAGGGCGTTGATAGAAGAACTTATTTGAAGGTGTCTACCAAAATAAGGATGGATGGTCTTGAAATGTGGCACTGGAGAAGAATGCTCAGTGTGTTTTGATCGAAATTACGGATCATTCTATTCCTAGCCAGCCAAGCTAGGCATCAAGCAGACTGCCTGCGACGCTACTAACTGATATCGTCGGCGGGTTATTGTGTCATGTATCGCGAGGAGTAGGCGAATCCCTGAAGCGTAAGGCCAAAGGCACTAGTAGTAGGTAGGTAGTGCAGACCGGGAAATTTTAGTATCGCTAGGAATTCCCAGTACCACCTTACTAAAATTTTGCTGGACCCCAGCCGAACCAGAAGTAATAATACTTTGCTTCTCAACAGACAATAGGCGTATTGAAGAAACATGGCATAGTTACGTGCGGACGGCGGCGAAATTTTTGCCCCGACCATACTTTGCTGGTTTGTAATCGAAATCTAAGGTTGTCCAATTAGACGTTATGGTTTCCAAAAATAGCCGACGGAGGCAAAAGCGCGATCCGTGACTGGCAACTCGCGCGTGGAGCCTTGCGAAAAGGTCGTTGAACCCGGGGAAAGACGGACTCCTTGTCTCAATTGTTCTGAGAGTTATAGTTGTCATTTAGATTTAGATACTGTGCGTGCGCGACGGATTTCTTGCGTTGAAATCGAATACAATATCCTAACCGAAACCATTCATTTTCGGGATAAATATAACCTATTTGTTAAGTTGTCTAAAAAAATAATTTCAAAATGTCATGCAAATCCGGCCAGACGTTTTAACGTGAAGAAGTAACACACATACCTTTATTATTATTATTAGTGGGATTAGTAAGATGAACTGGAAAATGAGACAATTGGGGACTGAAATTGAAATTGGAATAGCATAGCTCTCGGGAATAAGAAAATGATATAAATTTGTTTGCGTTTTCTTGTTACTTTCTTCCATTTGTCCTTGGCTTTCTGTGGTCGTGTTTACATTACAAGATAAGCTCTTTACGACCATTTCGACATCTTAAAAAGATTCAACTATGAATCTGTTTAAATTACTCTCGTATTCTTCCTACGCCGATCCATATGATTAAAAATCGGACTGGACTTGATATATTGAATACCTGATTGCGATTTGCAATGATCATGATTCTCACAAAATACCCAGAAAATCGTAACTACATTCAAGTTTATTATAACCACTTACTCACTGATTCTTTAAAAATGAACACTGCCTAAAAATTGCGGCGTACGCGCAATAGTTAACAAAAGTGCATAAGAATGTGCAATTGAAAATGATATTAACCAGAGTGGATTGCAGAAACGCATTACGTAATTTATTTCCATTGAAGTGCTTTTAAAGAAATCCATGGAAATTGTAACGTTTACTTAGTCTCAATAAGCCTTTGCAACGGTAAGTGGGTTGAACATTTACGACTGAAACTATAATCTTAAACTTCAGTCACTCGAATATATCTTCTAACGGATTGACTTTAGGTCGCGGCGAATACTTCAAACAGTATGATCATATTATAACTGTGGGAAAAATTGCAGTCTGTTGACATGGTTCACTTATAATGATACGCAAATTGCAGTTTTGAGGTAATAATCTTTTATCTAGTCCAATAAAAAAGTTGTTAGTAGCATTCTTAGAGAGTTAACATCGTACTAATGAGAACCATAGACGTAAGTACTCGTATTACTTTGTTTAACCAAGACGCCTAAATCTATTTATTTAATATAGGTATTTGATTTTGGTCTACACGATTCGACTATGATGTTGTGATAAACCTAACAAGAAGGACATGCTCGTAGTGTATCGACATATCCATGTATGTAAAATTGTACACATTAACAGTAGTTATTGCGCCCTTATACACATTAGGGCCTAATGCGATAGACATTATATCAATTTGACCAATTCCGCCGTATCACGCACATATGACCGATGTATATTGAATTTTGATATTCGAGATGTATGCATTAGTTAATAGGTATTAGGTGATACTGAAAGTTTAAATTCAAAAGGTAAATAGATCACATTGCTAAAGTAGACATTAGAGGTATTGTCTCTGACTTTACATGTAATTAGAAACTTTCCATGAGTTAGTGGAAAAGAAGAACAGTGTAGGTACACGATATGTAACAAAGAATTGATCGCTCCCGCTTACTCCGTCTTCTTATCGTAGCCAAAGGTGGAGAAACCGCTTTCTTAATAGAATTTAAAAGGCCTATCACTGAACAGCTAACCTTCAAAGACTCTAGCAAAAACGGTCGGAATTCCATTGAAGGTTTCACGGCACTTTATCTTATTTCTTTCACGTTTCGCCCGATCGTTGTCCGTGCATAAAGATATCAATTGCAAAAACAACGTCGAACGTAAAGAGGCTTGACCTCCTTAGCCAGTCTGCTTAAACAGACTTGGCGACACAGTATGCGGGCTGTATAAGTACTCGACGTTCTAAATAAGAACGACTTGCCTTTGTTTCAGTGACTCAGACTCATCATTTTTAAAATAGAAATTACAACTTCAGAGGAATTGAAAGTGTAAATAACTGAGAAAAAAGCGCACGCATATTAAAAAAAACAAAAGTCGCTGTCAAGGACAAGGGATTCAGTAATATTATTAGCTTAACTTTTCATCGACCTTCCCTCAAAATTCGATGTCAAATCTTAAGATTTTCTTTCGGACAGACATATCCTGGCAGTAGAATCATTCGGTACAATAACCTTCAATTTCCCAGAGGCTATATGCAAGTTTTTACTGTCAAAATGGGCAGTTAGGGCATGTTGATGGTCTTAGTGTGCTACAAGGTGGCCCTGGGTACGGGGACTATTTTACACAGACAGACACGGATTTATTAATATTTATTCTAAACTTAGCAAGGCTTGTAAATCAGTAAATGGAAGTCAATTTGTCTCCATCACCTTATCGCGTACCAGATAATTTCATAATTACGACATAGACCACGAGCGGATTACTAATTTCGTTTGCCACGTTTAGGACATTAGACTTTGAGAAACAATAACACCAAAATAATGTAACTCGGTGGCCTTCCGGCCTTTTAGTATTTTACAGAATATATAAAGGGTGTCGTGCTAGAAGTCAACGGTTTTAGTGGCTTACATTAGCCTATACGAGAGCGGAATGAAACCAAAGGATGTAACAACTTCCGCTACTTATTTACAAACGCGCATACGTCGAAATAATATGAATTTCTTTGTCTGTAGGTGAAAAGAGAAGAAATTACTAAAGAAGCTAAAATAACGGTGTTAACCTGAGTTTGAAAAGCATCACTCGTAATAGGTAATAAGACAGCGCCACGAACAGCTTTGCTAACGTCATTGCTTATGCGTCAGCATGTTTCGCGTTAACTAAAAGTATTTGCATAAAACATTCGTTACGGTACAAGAACCTACCTAGTCCGAGACAGCCTCTAATCAAACCGTCATCGTTGCCAACGGTTGGCAAATAGTGTAAGTACTACGTGACTGTAAAGAATGCATTTGTATTCAATTTGTGAGTAATGCTGATTTGTAACTTTAGTTGATATTTTAGGTTAACAGCAGTGTTGTCGAGTAGACTGTTATAGGTAAAGAGGAAATTTTAGCTTGTTTTGCTTTTAATGTCTGTGTATCGAGAATTGCTAGTACAGTATTTGCATTTGATATGCCACTTATAATTATTACTGTGTTATTTGTAAGGGTCGGAACAAAGAACATAACTAGTCGTAAGTCGTAATCCTAATTCCTAATCCAAATAATCGTATAGGCATATAAAATATTCTGGAATAACGTAACTAATCAAAGCATAGTTCAATCTTTTCAAAACACCTGCTATTATCCTACAAAGTTGTTTTAGCTTTAGTAAGGTTGAGCTCATCTTTTATAGTCATCATCATTAGTCTAGTAAAGTGGGATACTTGACATAAATATTTTCAGCTGGCCATTTGGAGTAATTTGTCGTTGTTTTCGCCTTATAATCGAGAAAGCTGTATTGTGTGAACTTTTAACCTAGCATGAATATGTTACATTTAAAAGGGAACTCCGTGCCATCGTACCAAAGATGCTGGGTGCATTTCCCTACTGCATCTCATTCTAATATTGATACGCTAAAGCTGCCAGTTATTTGGTCGCTTAAGATGTCGAAGAGCCGCATTGATAGTTTCTTAAATAGACGTTAAGTGATCTTGGGATTTCCGAGAATTTAGTGTTTAAGGTTTTCACTATAGTTTATCTCATCTACAAAACAAATTTCATCGGAAACATACCTTGCAAGCTAGGCGCTGACGCCGGCGCAGCAGGTGACGGCTGCAGCGTCGTCGGCGGTGGTCGACGCCGCCTCGGCGCATGCAGTCCCGGCGCGGAGGCAGCTCGCGTCGCGGTGCGGAACCCTGGAGCCCGGTACCGTGCTGATTTCACCGGCCCTGCTGGTGCGGTGTTGGTGCCAGCGATGGACGGTAGGCGGGGGAGTGAGCCTGCGCGCTGTTCTTCTTCTGACTGAAATGGGGATTTAATTTTCAGTTTACATTATTATCAAGAAACATCTTTCGTTGACTATTACATTTCCTAACTTGTGTAATGTTCGCTTTGAAACCGGAAACATTTCCAACTTTAATTATTGGGATATTTATGTTTAAGAAGAAAACATGGGCTTGTTACATGTTAAGAGTACCTAGAGTGACGATATAGAAAATCCAGATCAAGATAGTGAAAGTAGCTAAAGTGACAGTAGGTTGGTCACATATAGGTACGGGAAGTGATCTATGGACCAGACCGGTTTCAGAAAAGAGATTGACAAGATGTACCCCTGCAAGAATATAAAGTCATTTGCTGGGAACGATGGTAAAGAAGAGAGAGCGAAGGAATCGAGCATCATTATTGCTGTCTAAACTGTAACCGCCGCTAGACTTTGATAATATAGTGACAAGACAGCATTGGATTGGCGTCCAAAGAACCCGATTCCTTCCGGCTTGCCCATAGAAAATGATGTCTATTTTTTTAGGTAAGCTATATCAGTCCCGGCTTGCCAAGAGATTTTGTTCCCCGACAGTAACAATTTACTAAACTCAGACTGGGAGACAGCGAAGAGGTTATAACTATCAGTCATTCGTTTGACTGAGAACAGAGATCAATATCTGGCCACTTATTTGTAACAAGCCCTTAAAACATTCATCCAAGCCTTAAAATTAAACGTCGGCAAGCTTGAAAAACTCCAGAGTGATTTTTATATATATTTTTGGCTAGGATACCTACAGTTCTATCAATTTAAACTTATATTTTTTTTATTACTTTTAGAACTTAATTGTCCTGGTAAAGTCCAAAATCTACCTCACTGTAAACAATTTAAAATTCTTTCCCATATCACATATTTTTCTAGGGGCACAAAAGGTCACAATGTAAATTTTTAGCATTGACCTAGAAATATTGCTAGATCTACCACCGCTACATATAGTGATACAGTCCGAAGCGCGCAAATCGCTGCACAGGTTAAAAACAATGGACCTGTGGAGTTATTGCACGCCGAAGACTAAGCACACTAACATGGAAAGCAACAATTTTCTTGACAGAATAACAACCATGAGCTGCGATAAAATGCAGCCTAAGTTTGTATTCAATAGGAACTTCAAGGTACAAGTTCCAACGAGGGCGGAATGGGCCGAGGGTCGCGAGCCACCTACAGCGGATGGTGAGGACATTATTTGGTACACTGATGGATCAAAAATGGGATCAGGTACGGGAGCAGGCATTCATGCAAACGACTTCAATGCAAGTACAAGTATGGGAGGTTATGCGACTGTCTTCCAAGCGGAGACATACGCTATAATCGCCTGTGCCCAGGAGAACATAGATAGACATACCAGAGGGAAGCACATCTACATACTCAGTGACAGTCAAGCGGCACTTAAAGCGCTAGGTGCGCCTAAAGTGGATTCTAGACTTGTGTATAATGGCGTCCTAGCTTTGAACAAGCTTGGAAGGCACAATAAGGTGCAACTGGTATGGATCCCAGGGCATGAAGGCTTCATCGGTAATGAAATTGCAGATGAACTTGCTAGAAAAGGGTCTGCGACAAGTTTCATAGGACCTGAACCATGTGTGGGTCTCTCGCAGGGAACCATAGCAACAGCCATCAAGGACTATGCCAAAAACCAGCACCAACAAGAGTGGAGGAAAATGGCAGGCTTGAGGCACTCAAAGCTATTCATGGAATGTATAGAATCAGGCTGGACCAAGAAATTATGGGAATACAGCAAAAGACAGCTCCGAATCATAACGGGGGTGTTTACCGGTCACTTTGGGGTCAAAGGACTATTGGCCAAGTTGGGACTGTCTGACAATACAGATTGTAGAATGTGTGGCGAGGAGGCAGAGACAATGAAGCACATACTGTGTGGATGTCATGCCCTCGCCAGACTCAGAATGAAGGAATTCGGTATTGGTTACCCAGAACCGAAGGAATTCCAGGCACTACCAACTGGTTCCATCATCCGATATATGAAGGTGGTGGAACAATCCTTTGAGTAGGCGCGATGGAGGTAACTACACAAAAGATCCCATTGGGTCGAAGTGTATCCGCAAGGACCCCTTCCTAATAAGATAAGATAAGATAAGCATTGACCTAACTCAACGAATGCTTGAAGTGTTACAAAACGTACAACACCACTTTAGCATATAAAAACATTATGTTCTTAAATAGAAAACGCTAAGCTAATCGTTTGTTTATTAAGCTCTTGGCCTTGAGTCTATTCTTATAATATCATTGATGGATTGAGCCATCTAACGATAGACAATCAATAGTAACGTTATCAAAAAAGCAATGTCTTTGTACATGTTGAGATAATGAATGGAAGGTGACAATGGCAATAATATACGCCAACGACGCTTCACAATTTTCACACGATTCCACAGAAGTTTTCTACTTTTATTAGATAGTTGATAGTTCCAAAAATAATCGGTTCGAAAGCCATTGTCGCTATGTAAAACAAAACTTTATTTTTAACCCTACCATTCAATACCTGATGCGCTGCTTTCCTACAGGCGAATCAAGAATATTGGCGATAATGGTAATGGAAAGTATAATTTACCTGAATTTTTGTCTGGTGAGGTTATTCATTAGTACTAAGATTAATGCCACAGTTATGTGAACATAAAAGAAATAAATTGAATTTGTATGCAACTTGGTATTTGTAGGGTTGTGATAAATACCTCAAGCGTGCCTATTTAGTCGGTTTTATGACCCAGATCAATCGTGACCTTCAAGGAATATGTATCTTTTTATGACAATGTCCCAGAAGGAATAGCAAAAAGTTTTATTGAGATTTAGAAAGAGAGTCTTATTTATCGAAAACCGAAAAAGCCTATTTTTAATAAACCTTGCCTAACCTTATATTTATACCCAGCTTTAATTTAACAAGCTAACAGCCTAAAGAGCAGGTAGAAGTATCAATTGCATGCAAAATTATGTAATTTTATACCCATCCATGCAGTTTTGTTCTGTGAAGCAACGCACTTACGGAATCTTTATTAGCCCATGGTTTACATAATAGTTATGTATTATTACAAGTTCACGTTGCTTTCAGATGGTTTATGACTACAGAAGTAATTGGATTGAAGTCATAAATCTAACATCGCAATTGCGGTGAAAGTGTACGAATAATTTATGAAGATTGCTATTCGGACGGTGGATATAATTTTTTATGATTAATTCCGGTGGATGTGATCTGAAGATATAGACGTTTTTCGACAGTGTTGTTGCATTTTGCAGGAAAATCCTCACCTACTTAAACAGAAGTAGGTAAAACCTGACCAGAAATATATGAATTGCCAAGATTTATAAGATTTATATGGCAACAATTTTGCAACCAATCGCAACCCAGTATAATGACATTAGTTTAAATACCTGTCAGTCCCGCTATGTTAACCTCGTAATATCATTTAATAGAATGTACTCTTTTTATTACTGTATTTCGTGTAGTAAACACGTGTACACTTTATTTATAATCTCACGTTCACGACAGTGAACGGTTTTCGGCATTTTCTTTGGATAATTTTACATATTTGTTTTTTTAAAGAATCTACTACGAATGACATTGACATTGTTGACGAACCATCATAAAATCATTGCCAGTGTAAGAAATTAGTTACAGTGAAATTCCGCAATATGGCGCATCCTCATAATAGTTATATTTCTGGTCAGGCTTTACTATTTATAAGTGTAAACATTCGCCTGTCATTGTTTGTTTTAGATCCAAAATTGATATTATTATATATAAATAAAAATACATGTTTTGTACAGTGATATTTTTTGTTCTTGGTATTGGTTATTTCTTGCTTGGTTTGTGTTATTTGTATTTGTCGTTTTTCTTTCTCCCGTATACCGTGTAAATGTTTTGGTCTCTTCAATGTTAATTTACAATTTTAAGGATTTGGGATACCTCATTCTACTGCATTTGAAGAAAATAAAAGCTCAATCTGCACCGGCATTTTCAAGAATACATTTGACGCCACTACTGCACTGTAGTCTAAAACGGTTTTTTAGTTACCTATATAGAATTACTATGCACAAGTCAATGGGTATTGTTTAAAATAATATTATTTGAAGCAAAAAATATTGATATAACTAAAGTTATACTGGGTCTTAAGAGTTTTCTTCCACAAACGATATTTCCCTACTTCTTGGCCAGAGAAAGACTCGAAATTATGTTTCTTGAGGTTTATTTTTCACTTTATGACCACACATTGATTATTATACCTATATTCGATTTCAATACCGGCATTCATTTACTACATTTTTGATATCAATCATAAAACTTCAAACTAGATACTATTAATTTTAAGTGATTCATGTTATAAACAGGTACCTCGACAGGAGTATTGTGAAATCGGTAATTTAATTATACTTCGCTATTCCAACCGGTGATAAGCTAATAAAATAAATTATATTTTAGAAATTAAATTATTTTATATTAGTGTACTATTAGATTTACATAAAACATTAATTAAACATAAACTAATAGGTTGTTTATTTGCTACTAATTATGCCTTTCGATGAACAAGTTAACACGTTGCATGCCAATAATGACGTGTACTGGACTTTCTTTTGGTGCGGCGCAAGGAAGTAGCTTGTCTCTGTCTGGTGCGGGGGAAATTTGACTATGAAATCCTATGGACTAGAAAGAGTCAAGTATACATTTATGCTTCTTTCTAATAAAATTATCCAATGGGTACATCAAACTGTACAAGACAAATTTGACTCGTTTCGCACTAGGTGAAAAAAATAATCAACCAGTGCGGTACCAGCCAAAAGTGTCTTGTATCCTACCGCCTTGTATCGCACCACGGGTACAGGTCAGTACAGGCCAGTGCGGGGGTCGATCCTTACGTATAATTTGTTTATCTTTTTTTTCTCATGAATTCACCAAGAAAATATCATCAAAAATGTTACAAAATATATTTGAAGAAATTGATAGTAGTGAACCAAAAATAATGAAATGGAGAATAAATGCGGCGGAAACACAGGATAAAGGAGAAAACACAGGTAGGGCCGGTTCTAAATTATTTATTTCAATACCTAATGCCAAGAATGTGAACAAAATACGTTTAGAATGTTTCAATAAGTCTCATTCAAATATGTAAATTTAGTAACTTTTTTAATAAATACAACAATCGATATCGATGTTTGATTTCATTATATTTCCCCTCCCTACCAAAACATCGGCTTGAGAGCACTAGTCCTGTGTCCATGATGCGGTACAAGTCAGTTTCGTATCGTTAATTAATTGCCTTATAATTCCTAAACCAAGGTCGATAGTCTGTAACGAACTTAGATTTAGATCACTCAATTGTTTAACTTGCTATTGTTATCAGTAAATTATAAATTTGCTAAATCAACAAAGATATATTTGCCAAATTTTTGACCTCTAGTCACAAGTCAAAATAGTCTTGTACCGCACCAGTGAAAAACGATGCTACAATTCAAAAATGATATGTATAGCACTGAATGTAAACGTGTAAATTAACTAATTTACTTAATCGAATATATTTATTGGAAAGTAAGCAGAGCGGTTCTTTAACACTAACGAAGGTTGGCGAAAGTAGGCACGTCTTTTTTCAATATTTTAGTTTTTTTTTTTTACTTAAGTACTGAAACTGACCAGCGATTGCCCTCAAATTGACAAAAACTCAGTATCACCTACTTGTAACTCAAGGGTGATCGCAAAGCAGTAGCGAGGCACATAAAACAGATGTCCATCAGCGTGTCAATGATGATAAGCACCATTCTCTACTTTCTTAGAGAAGAAGTAAGTAGCTGGATGTTTCATTAATAATCTATTTCCTCAAACATTTGAAATAATATCCACCCACACAATAGGTTCGTAAGTAGGTATATAATTGACTTAATTCTAGGCAGAAAGAATCAGCTCTGCAGATGACAGAAATACAACATAAACAAAGCATAGCCATTGCCATTACCCATTGTAACATTCGTAACCACTATCACTAAAAGTTCGTTATGTTACATTCTATTAACTATGAAAACATTGTTACTTATGTTACCCACAGCGCAATAGGCAATTTCTCATCTTAACAATCTTAATTGCTATCTGAGTAACTATTACCGTGTAATGTAATGAAATGACTCGAGTTTAATGACCTTTGCAGGTAGATTAGAAACTTTTTGGCAGTATAGTTGGCATATAATTTGCACAAATCCGGCTACCAATGATGCTGAATACATTAAAAATAATTATTTTTTATCAAGCTTACGAGAACAGGTTTGATCATATATCTTTAACTTTTTTTTTTGCGTTTACCATTGAGGTAGTTTATTATGGTGTTTACTAATAAACTAATTTGGGCATGATCGACTAAATTTTGACTGCCATTCGTCAGCAGCATAATAGCTTTATTTTACGTTGGTTGAGAGAGATATTTATTATTATGTATTCTGACAAATGACACAATTTCAATAGTTTCTGCATGATTTGTAGTAAGCTGATTAAAATTATATTTTCGAAGGAATTCGTGATTTGAGGAATTAATGTCAGAATAGTTTATTTATAGATCCTTCGAGAGAGTGTTAAAATTTTAGTAACCGCTAATCTTTGCTACTAAAACGGCTGAAATTATGCTTAATAAAAGTGTTTAATTGACAATAACTATAGGTAAATCTAGCCTAAATAACAAGTAATGGTGTGGATATAGTTAAGAATTCAGATAATTTTCTTGTTACATTATTATCTGTGATATAGTCTGATAAGAGTGATAAGCGACCTTTTGTAAAACCCGACATGCTATTTCTTTAGCATTGACACCATATTGGAGCGTAAAATTCAAATAAAATTTACTTTCACATTGTCAAAGAAAATGTTAAGTTTGGTCACTACGATATTTGTACAAAGTTGATTCATCGTTTTGTGATTTTTCTGAGCGATAAAATACAGAATGAGTCATATGCGGATTTTGAACACGCCCAAGTTATAACACGTAAATAAAATAAATTATCTATTTGCAAACATATTCGCACGGTATTATTTAATATTTAACCCATTTTCCAGAACAAATCAACAATCGTGTCTCCTCAACGTCAATTCAAGTTCATTTGTTTCGACTTTTATGTCCTAAAATATACATAAATAAAAAGTCCTGGGTATAATATTATATTATTATACACCCCCATTTCGCAGTGCTTTATTTAGAAATTGATATACACATAGACAATTTATCTGTGCTTATATTATTATATTATTGTGAAAGTTTTTACCCGTATTGATGGATACCGATTGCTATCAGCCTATCGCTATCAAATACAGCTTGGTGGAACTGTGACGTCGTGTCCCGTCACACATTGACATTGCACTACATATTTCCCGAAGGCAGTCTTGCGTAACCTTTGCGCAGCTATTGTCGTTATTAGGTAGTTTTTATTTTGCTGTTTCACGATGATTATCGGTTATTGTGAAATGAGAGCTCAGTTACGACCTGGTAGAGTTCTGGTTCAAAGCAATTTGCGTACAAAAAGATGTTATTTTTGTGTGTAAACAAAAACAGATGAAACTGATGTTTCTGCGGATATTTATTTGACGTGGAACTATTGGGAACTAGGATTCAATTCTGTGATCCAGGCCCTACTTTACTCTACCCAAGGTTGCCTGTAAGGCACCACTATTTTGCAATAAAATTGCCCATTGTTTTCCACTAATTACTTGTGACCTTTTTGAGTGGTGAAATAGTGATTGTTTGTATTATGTTTATACTAGGGTTTTTATTTATTTTTACGTATCATCTTCAGATTCACAAAAGTTGTCGATATTTCTGGCCACTAAGGATTGATTCGATACGTCTCAAAGTAATATTACTGTTGTGTGTGTGTTAAAGTACAGTCAAGTAAATTGAAATACGTACCTTTTTCGCTATTGTCACAATGACAATAAGGGTAAAAAGGTACGCGTTTTAGTTTCCTTTATTGTACCTATGTCATAAATCGATTATAACATACATTGATAAGTAATGATCATGTTACTGGCCGCAAAGATTTTACATATTGTTATTGTTAAATAATTACCTCAGCATCAGGTGCTGATGCCCGCCGCCTGCCTCGCCAAAGACGGTCCTCACTCCCACCGATGGCACCACAACTCCTCGAGTGCGACTTCTGAGCCGCCAGCTCGGCGCCCGCGGGCGACCGCCGCGCCTCACAACCACCACCGCCCAGGGTCCCACGGGAATCCGCTGCGAGCAACGCGGACTCAAAACTACCGCGCCACGAAAACCTTTCACTATCACTCGCGACACTTCCTCGGCTAGCCGTCGCTTCCAGGATATCGTGGGATCGACTCCTAGCCAACGCACCGGGCTCCGACGCACTATCATCGTCCGTACTAGGCACTCCACCAGACACTTCATGCATTAACGCCACTAGCCTACCCCCTATATGCCTCATCACCTTCCCGAAGAGAGGAGGCGATCCTTCACCCGCTCGTCCCAGTGTTGCCGCCAGTCGCTGGTAGGCGCCAGCGGCGTCGCGCTCCAGCGAACCAGCCTCCCCATTTCCACGATCGAACTCGTCAATTATCTCGCGGCAACTCTCCGATATCTGTTTTCTCAAGGCCGAACGATTAGCGGCAGTCCCTTCTAAATCTGAGCCCGCGTAGTCAGACGAATCGTATGAATCGCTCCATGTGTCTTCGCTTGACAAATATTCCACTATTTCGCGCACTTCTTCGTCACGAATACCGGGCACGGTTTTCATAAGTCGTGTTAATTCGCTTTCGAAATATAACAATTGGGGCGGTTTCGGCGGGCGTGAACTCTCAGAGTTCGATGATTGCGGTGTCGACGCGCGAACGTTGGCAGAATTTATCATCTGCTTGAAAAATTGGCGCATCTTCGTCATCATGAGATTTGTCTCCTCGTCTGAGGACCAGTTATTAAAGCTATCCTTACGTATTAAGGGGGTGGGCGGGGGGCGAGACGAGGGAGGACCTTCAACGCGTTCCTCAATGTCGGGTCTAATCTCTTCAATAATCTCTTCCAATTCTACTTTAGATTCATGAGATCGGGTAAAATCTGAACTTGAATCGCCAGTTCGTAAGAGATCATCGCAGCTGCCCACGAATCCGCTATCGCGGCTAGTTTGTTTCTTAGATTCAGATAGTTCAGACCCAAGCGGCGGAAATTCGGGTCGGGGCGTTAACCTGCCGTCCTCACCCTCCGAAACAGATCTAGTGTCGTCCCGAGTTTCCTCGGCGAACTCGGTTGAGAGACGACGTTCGTCCGCTGGCGAACCTCTAGTTTTTTTGCTCTGTTTTTTCCTTTTAGATTCTCCTTGTGGATCAAGCCTCTCTGACGAGTCGTGTCGGTCATCTGTTTCGGTACTCGACCCATCTGACACTTCCTGTGCATCCTGAGAAGGCTCTTCGCCAGTCAATAAATTATCTAATGAAGACGAGTGTGAGCGAGGGGTACCTCGGGCTCGTACTAAGCGTTTTCGCCTTTGCTCGGGGCTCTGCCTTCCCTCACTATCACTACCAACACTACCAGAGCCGTCCGAGTCGCGCCTTTCTTGATTAAAGCCCATAAAACCGGACAAAAAATACTTTTCCAACCGCGAAGACACTAGCTCATCGTTGTCCCCACTTCTCTCCGGCTGCTCATTATCGACAATGGATTCCGCACCCTCACTACACACACTCGACGTTTCCGACATAGGTTCTTCATCGTCTCGAATATTTCTGCCATCACCGAGGCCGAAAAAGAAATATTTTTCCAACTCTGTAGCCGAAATGGGTCGCGGTTTTTTCGTTGTATGTTCCGTTTCACTTTCTTCACAGCTTTCTTCAACTATTGTGTGTAAAGTGAAGTCTAAGGAACGCCGACAGTATGAAAATTCATCTCCCCTCGTGGGTAGCGTCGCTTCATCCCCTGAGTCGGAGTCTGAGGGCGAGGTGGCCTCATCCTCGTCATGGCTGACGTCCTCGACCCAGGAGTCGTCGTCGGCGAGCCCCTCCTCGAGACACACGACCGCCGAGAGAGTGTCGGCATTGCTAACAACTGTCACGCCGCCCGAAGGCTGCGGCGCTTCGTCGTCGGACATTCGTTCGTCATTTTCGTTTTGCTGCGAACTCGCGTTGGGGTCGGTTTCGTTCACCGAGTTGGTGTGGTGCACTGTTATGTCGCGCATGAGCCGCGTCGTATCCGACGTGACGACGGAGACGCGATCGTGTGTTATCATAACGCGGCTAGTGAAGCGCGCGGAGCCGTCCGTACCGGCCGTGCGCGAGCGGCAGACTGTTGACACCGCGTCCGCGGCAGGTGCGCCCGCGCCCCCCGCCTCCAAACAAACCGGCCCCACGCCGTGCAGTTTCTCCTCCTCTTGCTCTTCCAGTAATTCTTTCTTCAATAGTTCAGTGAGCGTGCGTTCAATACCTTTAAACAGGTCTATTTTTTGAACAGGCGGGGAACTCGCGTTATCACCCGCAGGTTCGGGCGACGGCGCTAATTTTGACAACAAACCGTGCGAAATTTCGTTAGAAATAAATTCCTCATTGTTATGTTTCTCATTAGGCAACTCGACGGAGACTTTTACTTTCATATCACTTTCTGCAGTAAATGTATCGTCCAGCGAGTCGCACTCGTTGTTTTCTGATGGAGTAACACATCTATTGCTATCATTATCTTTATTTTCATTGCTATCTAAAGTGTTATAATCCGTACTACACGACGCATTAAAACTATTAAATTGCTCACAGGTTTCGCTTCGTAGCATATTTTCATTACAAAACTTCATAAAATTGGATTTTCTCATTTCGGATTCATCGCCGCTGCCATAGGGAATAAGAGGAACATCTTCGTTTAGACTAACTGACTCTAAAAGCACAACGTTATTATCCTGGTTTTGGTGGTCGCTTTCGTCGTCCCGGTTAACATTGACTTCATTTTGCATGATCACTTCGACGGCTATTTCTAAGCTATCAGACTGTTTATCATAGGAGTCGTCGCAATCGATGCCACTGCTATCGGCGTTGTCTTCCATGTCTGAAGAGGAGTCGGCGGGGTTGACGACAAAGACTCGGGAGAACTGTCCTCCTCCTCCTCCGGAGTCGTCAGAGTCTTCGTCCGTCGTGGCCGGCTCCTCGGGAGCCCCACTCGTCAGGTCATAGCTCCGCCGTTCCACTTCTGCATCAGAATCACTGGAATCACCAGATTCGTTTGACGATATAAACGCTTTCTCGGCGTCCAAATGTTCGGGCATCGCGTCCGGTGGCTCCGACAACACTGATATTAAGTCCTGTTTAGCTATCACCTTGATTTCATCTGACGTTTCACATACTGGCCGTTCAATAATGTTATCAGTGGTATCGTTATCGCAAGCCGGAGATTGTGACGTTTCAGATTGAATAGCTCTATCGGTTTTTTCTACGGTGGTCATTTCTACGGTTTTCATTTGCGGTAGAGCGTTGGCGGTGGCGGTTGCGGTGGCGGCGGCGGTGACGGCGACAGCGGCAGCCGTCGTGAGCCGAGCGAAAGCTGCCGCATCGAGGGGTGGGAAGCCGGGATATGTGTTCCAGTGTGGCGTCGGTGGGTGTTGGGGGAAGGCGAGTAAAGCTGGCCAGAGGGCGGCGGGGACCGGTACGGGGACTGGGACTGGAACGGCGACGATTCTCGGTTCAGCGCCGCAGGAGCACGTCCTGGGGCAGGCGGGTATGTGTCTGGTGGGTGGAGGTGGTGCCGCCGCCGCGCCCGGCTCGAAGTAGTCCCAGTCGCAGTCGTCGGGCGCGAGCGGCGCGGCGGAGGAGGCGGTGGACGAGGAGTCCTCCGTGTCCTCGCGGCACGACGAGTCTGAGCTGAGGAACACGAGGCGGTAGTCCTCGGGACGCATGCGACCGGCCTCCGGCTCGCTCGCCTCGCCCGGTTCGCTGCTGACGCCCCACTCTGGAAACAACAAAATAACTGGTTAATTGTATGACCATATCTAAATGTTACATTTATGTACTATTTGTAGCATAAGGCGTCTAGAGGACGTTTGGTCTAGTCGAATGGAAAGGCCGAGTCAACTATGAATTATTATAAGACAGGATGTTAAGAAACAAAGACGGCGACCATTTTTGGTTTATTTAATGTAAATAAAACCGGATTTATATTTTTTTATGGTGTACTGTCGTAATATGGGTAATTCTTATTCTCATGCATTTTTTTGTGATTTCTAAGAATCACATGTTTATTTTGTTTAAATCAAATATCTATTTATGCCTTTGTTGAGCAAATATCCTCTACTTATCTTTTATAAACACATTTACCTTAAAATATTCAGAAATATATATAAAAAAAAGAATGTTTGCCCAAAATGTCACGTCCATGCCGTGTGATATCTCCCGATTTTCTAATAAAATATTTTTTTCTGCTACAATATCAAGTAATTTTGACTAATGTTATACGAATGACGCAAAGCTAATAAATGTCTGATAACATTATTAAAGAGTTGTAAAAGTATAATGTAACAGTTTCTGATTCAGAACATCATAATGTTTGTGATCAATTTTTTTGTCACAGCCATGTGTGTTTGTTTAAATACGTGTAACTTGGTAGACAATTATATTTGAAGCTAGCAGCCCTATTTAGGCTTTTTAAGAACGGAAAAACTACCTTCTTGTCGGTTCTGCTTATGACAAAGTGCGGTGAATGTATAGCAAAAATATTTTCTTGTATTTATTAAAGAAAAGGACAACCTTAGTACGTCACCACCGTGGAATGAGTTTTAAATGTAAGTTCTACTGTTATGTTATTGATACTTATATAAATTGTACCTCAGAAATAACAGAATAAGGTGATTGATTAAAATTGGCGAGACAAAGCAAATTGTTCCATTATGTCGCACATGTTCAAAATTTGTCACGACCATAGATAGATCTAAATGTCACGACCACGGAATTTTTCAAACCTCGGTTGTGACATGTAATGCTTGGTTGTGACATTCTTGTAGTATATTTGAATAATTTGATGATTTTGTTTGCTAAGTTGGGTTATCAATTTGTTGTATTTTTTCCGCAGATGTCACCAAAGAAAAATAAATTAAATCAGCCATCTAGCGAGAGTCTCTTAAGATGTTTGTCGTGACTCTTCGCTATTAGACCGTTCGCCGAAACGACTATCGGGACAATGATCGTCGAGTCAACATCCCACATGGCGGTCACCTCGTGAGCCAAGTAAGGTACTTGCTGAGTTTGTCCTTCTCGGCCTTCACGAGGTTCTCGTCATGGGGGATGGTGATGTCGACGAGCACTGCCTGTGGCGCTTGGATCAATCTACCAAAACGATATCAGGCTTATTGGCTACAATAGTCCTGTCCGTGATGATAGATCGATCACAATAGAGCGTGGCACGACCATTCTCAAGAACTGGCATCGGTGCGTACTTATAGTACGGCACCTCAGACCCCACAAGACCGTATCGAAGAGCAAGTTGCTGGTGAATGATCCTGGCTACTAGCTTACTTGTTATTTGACACAATTACTTGATTTTCGATGAAATTGTCACACCCATGTTATACAGTCTCACAACTATGCTTAGGGATTTCACAGCCGTGTACACATGCATTACTTTAATCACTTGCAGAGGGTATTAAGCTTGTCCATCTGCACCAAAAATTAGCCTTTGGTACGTACTCTTAATATACACCGCAATATATCACAGAAAAAAAAAAAAAAAATGTTAATATTTTAAAACTATATGAGAATCACCCATATATCATGTCAGATCGTAGAGCTAACACTAACATGCAAACAAATGAAACATTAATTAGCATTAGTAAGTAACTTTACTTAGAACTATTATATCTATGTTTTTAAGTAAAACATATTTATAAAGAGCCTACTTTGTAAATAGGGTAACAATTCTACTATTAATAACCCTTTAATAATTGGAATTATGTATCAATGGTTCGATTGGCACATTATTTATTGCACGATTCACGACACGACTAATTTAACCATTTACAACCAAATCATACCAAATATATTAACACCCTGAGTTTTTAAACGTCGCCAGAAATATGTTAAATTAAAATGCTAATGTTATATATCACGAAGCCAGTTAAAATAAGTTAACAGTATCTTTGCCACTCGCAATGTACCTATCTATATAAACTTATAGCGCCTGTTTATAAACTGTGAGCAATCGCTCACCGCGCGTCGATGTAAGCGTACGAGTATGTACAGCTAGGCGTAGGTAACTCACGAATCTACATCTACAACCAGAGAACTAAGGGGGTAATGGGGTGATACTGTTTAAGACAATATTTACTCACGAATTGGTAATTATATTTCTCAAACTGCTTTATTACCTACTCCACTGTTTCATTCGTCAATTAGGGTTTTCTCTGATACCGTTAAACTGATCGGAACTATTATATAAAACAACTAGCGACCCGCCCCGGCTTCGCACGGGTGCAATGCTGATAAATTATGCATGTATTATACATATAAACCTTCCTCTTGAATCAATCTTAACTCAAAAACCGCATCAAAATTCGTTGCGTAGTTTAAAAGATCATACTGGGATTTTGGTTCCGGAAAATTGGGAAATGGCACTGACAGATGACACACTAGGAAAATCAAACAATTGGGTAAAACATTAGGCCAAGAAGATGTTCACACCCTAAGAAAAACTATATATGCCGTTGGAAAAGGTACAAATAGATTGCTTTATTTGCATTTCTTTCCACATGTTCGTTGTTTTAAGAATGATAGCCGATAGCAACAATCGCAACTGTAACATCCTTGATTTACTCATAGACACGCGTCTTCCTGTCATCTTCACCCTTACAAGTAGCTTTCACACCGCCTTGCTAATTCATTTACAAGTAAGTACAGCACACATTCTTCTCCGTAAAAATCATATTAGCGCTTTTTAACAGCACATATACTACATGAAAATTGGACAGGTGGAACGCGAAGTGACTGTAATTGGTAAAGAAAACGGGTAACACAACGTACTCGTAAAAGTACACCAATCACCACGTTTGGTGTGACAGCCGAAATTGCGGGACCAAAACCGTTTCACACTTGAATAATGCAGTATTTTCTTGTGCAACAAGTTTTTTGTGGTGATTATTTTAATAAAAATTATCATTACTGAATATCTTAGCCTTTATTTCTGCAGTCTTACCGCCCGAGAGTTATTCGAAGAATTGTTTGTTGGTTTCCGCGAGTGTAAAAATTGGTACAAAACATCTGACAGTGATGCCTCTAATAGTAAATGCTGATTTTGTAGTCTTACCTATAGACTGAGGATCACACTAGTTACCTAGAGTGGAACAGAATGAGCGTCCTTTCTTTTACCTTCCGAGTCCACTCACAAATAAGATCAACTTTCGGTATGAGACCACCATCGCAATACAAAGCAAAATTGTATGAAGGAGTCATTTAATTTGTACGTTTTCGATGTTGGTCATATATACTAAAACTTATAATTTGATCGTAATTGTCAGTAGACTCGGAAAGTAACAGGAAATACCCACGTGCGTTTCCATCCGGTATGTGTAGCAATTTTGACTACAATTATCATAATTATAACAATTTTATTCTTTCCAAAACCCTTCACGAAAGCTGGGTTTTCGCTACCTGCATCCAACGACTTCTTGCCATCCTCACAAAAGCGGTTGATTTTGAAGCATAGTCTTCATTCAAAGATTGTTTTACAGAGAGGGAGGAGACGATATAATCATCGCAGTAGCTCTTATGATGCTACATTTAAGTTTGAAGCATATCTCTGGTGTAATATCAGTGCCAAGTCAATAACCCTGGGTGTCTTAAGCCGGTGTCTTCGGAATTCCATGGCGATCGCAATCATGCTAATACTATCGTAGAAAGCACCACGGATGGGTGGCCGCTCGTCGTGAGTTGAAAGCGACATGCTACACGAAGCTATCGAGAGGAGGGCCTATTCCGAATCGTTCGATATTTGCAGTCTGAGAAATTTTGTAGCGAGATTTTACGTGGTTCGAGACAATTTTTTTATTTATTTAAAAACTTTATTGTATCAATGGTTTATTAAACAAGTCAGTACAAATGGCGAACTTAATACTTCTTAAAAGGCATTCTCTAACTACCATAGATAAGGTCAAACAGAAATACTAGAACATGTGTGTGTCGTACACTGTTTTCTGTTGTAGGTATATTATGTTTATCATTCATAATCATGATCCTATTATTCTTCTTTATGAGATTTTCTGTATTTATGAGATTTTCCATTAGAGCCAAAACTGCTCCGTACCATACTACGTCGCGCGACGTCATTATTTTCCGTGGTGTACCTAACTTATCTTATCTATATGGAATAATGACTTTTTAACAAATAAATAGCCGACTTAAACGATCGTATCTCCGAGAGCACCTGAACGAGTTATTAAAAATAGCCGAAGACACGATAGGCATTATTACTATTTTAAGAGTTCCCTCGATTACTTCAGGATCCCATCACCATCATCCTGAGCCGGTGACAAACGGCACCAATTAGAAGGTAGATATACTATTTAAACCACAAAATAATTTACGACATTCGTCCAGCCGTCTTCGAGTAACAAAAGTAAGTTAATAAAAACCCCAACCGACGAACTGAGATAGTGAGAGCCTCCTACTTTTATGAAATCGGTTTAAAATAAGAAGTAAGGTAAAGAAATAAATCATTGTACGTACATTATTTTCAAACGTTTCGGATCATACGGAGTGGTGTAGACTAGTAAAATAAATAGCATGTACAATTGTACATATTATAATTTTAGTAAATAACCCAACACCATAATGTCATAACATAGCAAAACTATTGAGATTGCAATGAGAATACTCCCCCGCGAGCCCTGAGTGTTTCGAGACACGATTTTCTCCATTTCCTAGGTAGAGGGACGGCGCAACAGGCTAATGTTGAGGAGATAGTGAAATGAAATTGTTATAATCGCCGTAGGGTTTGACGGAGATAATTTATTGTGATAGCTACGGATATGAGCATAATAGCTGTTCTAAATAAACGGTGAGACGACGCTGTATAATTCCTGTTAAAATAACAACTGTTTATTTGTTTGATCGTTAATTTTTGGGTCATGCGCTGTCGAAAAAACCGGCCAAGTGCGAGTCGGATTCGCGCTCCGAAGGTTCCGTACAAACACTTATCGCATCTTAACTGGCCGGGTAAAGTTAAGTTTGCACCTTGTATAAATGGTTCCGGATACAAATGAGGTGCAAAGTTAACGCACCGATCACGTTTGTTCGTCGTATTCCAATTTATTTACTTGGTCTTGGTACTTGGTACCAAAAGTTGACATTTAAAAACGAATAACAAACTAACTGATTAACCAATAAAAAAAAATCAGCTTTCAACATTTTTTGCCGACGTTGATGCACCAGTAGTACGCAGGCTGTTAGCGCGGTTTGCGGCGCGACGTGAGTCCGTCCTGGCAGACCGCAATTCGTATAACCCGTAACAGACGATCGAACGGTCCGGCGGACCGATAGGGACGCTGCTATGTGTTAGAATAAGAGATGTATATTATTATCTCATTCTAACATATAGCAGCGTCCTTATCGGCCTGCCGGACTGTTAGATCGCCTGTTAATACTTTATTGCAGCTCCACACACCTAAGTATGGGTTTCCGCAGCGAAATGCCTGTCCACACTATATTCACCCATCTTCCATCAACTTCGCGAGTAGTGTAGGGTCAACTAAGGGTATACTACTACTAGGGGTATAGGTACGAGTTATATTCATTTTTCAGCTTTACAATAAGGTAGCTGTACAGTCAGCAGGTGCTCAAAATTATAACACACACGGGCTCCATTATCTAGAGCAGCTATCTTAACATTTTTTGTCCACGGACCCCTTAGGAAATCAAGCACACTTTTAAGGACCCCCTTAATAAAAAAAAAACAGAAATAAATAGCACGGCGTGCGTAGCGATTACGAGACTTTTGGTGGCATTTATTTATGATTGTTAAATAATCCATAGATAAGGCTGCGGACCGCCAGGGGTCGGCGGACCACAGGTTAAGAAACACTGATCTAGAGAATAAAGGATGTACAAAATCATTGCGAGCATGTGCTTAGGTGCTTTTGCTGCTGATTGTATGATGTAAGTATAAGTAGTTCCAAAAGGCCAGACCCTTTAACATGCCTCATTGTTTCCTTACTTATCTCGTTACACGTCCGTCTGTCAGTCTGTCGCTATAATAGCATATCAGTACTTCCAATTGGAGAGCGAGCCGTGGAATCGGATATCACGCATGACTTGAATGTTTTAACACTAACATACATGTAACGTTTGCAGAACAATCGTTAAAAACTATACCTACCTTCATAATTAATTTGTATTTAAAATAATGTTACAGCTATATGAGAACTATAGACTTGTCTATACCTACTATTATAAAATCAGGTTATTATGAAAGGGGACAACATTTAAAAAAAAAATAACTTAATTAGCGATGCATGATCTTCTTTTGTTTTGTATGGGGCGCGGCGCCATGCCAGTCTGGCGCGATCTGTTAGTCATTATTATTTATTTGTTCTCTCATCACGCCGAAACGGCTGAACAAATTTTAACCAATTTTGGTACAGGGATAGGTCTGGTTAGGTATGTTTTACGCAGACGAAGTTGCGGGAAACTTCAGTACTTTTTTGTAAAAAAATAACATACAGGTCAGTTCCTAAAATCTCTGGTGAACCGGAAAATTGACAAAACGACAAAAAAAAATTAGTGGCTTTATACTGTTGACAAGGAGAAGTTGATGATCGTGATCGGTGAAGTGCCTTACCTAACTTCGTCTTACTGTGGTGGAAAAAATTGTGAATGTATTAAATCTTATTGTTAATTACGAATATATTTTATTTCAGGACGACGCGGGGATTTGCGAATATTTATATCGATAAATGGCGCCTAAAAACGCAAACAAATATATACAGAACGGTACAGACCGCGTGCCGACAAAAAAACATGCGCAGATCAATATTAAATATATTAAATTCAGTTAACAATAACATTACTTAAATAAAAAAAAAACGACAAGCACATCAACTACAAAAAACAGCCAACAATGTAGTTGCTTTACAAAACTACCTAAGTTGACAATTTAGAACATAACATACCTACTTACACAGGGTGATCAATCTAAATGGGTCAGTAGGGAGAAGTCACAAACTATAAGAGATAGGGAAATCTGTTCTTAGAAACCATGGCGTCGATTATAGATTTAATAAAAATTGCATTATTATTTTTATATAAATCTTATACATAATTTCATACATAACCCGGTCAAAACTGCTGTAAAGAATGTTATAATACGACATGCGATTACTTACAGAATTTTAACCAGGTTATATTATACGAGATTAATATAAAATAATAATGAAGTTGCTATTATACATAAAATCAACGCCATGGTTCCTAAGAACAGATTTATAGTTAGATAGTTTTCGTTTTCTCCCTTAGAGACCCTTTTGGATTGATCACCCTGTATAGGTATCACTTATTGTGTTCTACTAACCGGATGACATATACACGCCGTACACATATAGCTACATGTACATCGCAATAGCTTTGATACTATGTGTTACATTGATACAAACATCATTCATTAATCATTGCGTGACTGGAGGGCAACATTATGAATGTTAAATCATTTTTAACATGCGAATGTGACGATTTTGCATTTGACTTCGAGCACTCAATTGAAGAATCTGACCAATAGGGGTATATAAATAACTTTAAGAGGATCTTGGCATCTGTTTCTAGTCCTACGCTACGCTTAACGATTTTGAGCCGTCCGCTGTCCGCCCGTCTAATATCTGCCTGTCCGTCCGTCACCAAGATGTATCTCATAAATCGTGATAGCTAGATGGTTGAAATTTTCACAGATGGTGTATTTTTGTTGCCGCTGTAACAACAAATACAAAAAAAAAAACAGAATAAAACAATGAGATGTAATTTAACATTTTTGCATGTTTTTTCCTTCTGGCAATAAAACGAATAAAATAAATATTTATTTCCCACTCCCATACAACTAATGTGATTTTTTTGCCGTTTTTTGCTCGATACTGTCACCAGACTGTATCTCATGAACCGTGATCGGTTCCATAAAACCAGATAATTTTTAACTTGTTTTTGTTTTCTGTATTTTTTGTTATAGAGTATTAGAGTATCAGTGATAGGTAGACAGTTGAAATTTTCACCGATTATGTATATCCGCTTCCTCTATAACAAAAAATACAGAAAACAAAAACAAGTTAAAAATTATCTGGTTTTATGGAACCGTCGGTGCGCCAGTCCTACTTGGCTGGTCTTTTTATTTTTCAGACATGACATGAATGTCAGAATCTTTCTCATTTCATCGAACTAGCTCTACTTATGGTGGTGCTTTTTATATTTGAGGAGCTTCTTCAATTCCTCGTCATCAGATTGTCAAAAATATTATGTTGTGGGACCAACATGGAGACTCAGACAAAAAACTTAAAAATTTCCCAAATCGGTTCATAACGGAGTTCAGAGGGAAATAAAATAAAATAAAATAATACAAACGAATTGAGATCCTTCTCTTATTGAAATCCGGTTAAAAAAAAGGTACGTACGTACGGTCGTTTCATCTTCCGTGAAGCAAGTCGTCGATTTACAAGGGAGCGGATGGACTATACAGTATATTAGCCAATCTCACTCAAACCCATTAAGGTACTTATTAAATGCACGAATCCTTTCATAATGTGTCTGTTTGGACTTTTTTTGTCGGTTTCACACAGTAATAATCGTTTAAAGTATCTTTGGCTGCACACTTTTGTGTAAGTCATTTATGGTGAAACTTTTCCGAGTTCAAGGTAATGCATATATAGTAGACCCGAAACCTTCAAAGCAAATGATTTCAAACTGGCATAATTAAAAAACCGGCCAATTGAGAGTCGGACTCGCGCACCGAGGGTTCCGTACAAACACATCCCATCTTAACTGGCCGGGTAAAGTTAAGTTTGCAACTGGTATGTATGGCACTGCATACAAATAAGGCGCAAAGTTAACGCAACCGATCACGTTTGTTGTATTTGTTGTTATAGCGGCAACAGAAATTTCAACTGTTATCACGGTTCATGAGATACAGCCAGGTGACAGACGAACAGACAGACAGACTTTGGGTACAGAACCCTAAAAACGACCTCCGTATAATTTGTATCGAAAAACGTAAGAAGGGTAGTTTGTGACCTGTGCGCGTTTGATATACATAATTAAGTCTTAAGAGAAACCATTAATTGTCCCATAAACCGCCCCTGAACAGCCATCTAGAACAACTAGGCTTCACGATTCTTGTCGCGCGACATAGCATCGCCCGTCACTCTCTCACAGTATTGCGAAGAAAGAGATAGGTATTTTTATCTGTGGTTGCGTGTAGTAGACATCAACGGGACACCAAACCTTGGACGCCGAACAATATTATGTAACAGTGTTTAGTAATATGTCCCATTGTTCGAGTTGGCATATAGGCTAGACATGTTTGCATCTTTAAACCAATAAACTGCCAACGCCTCTTTATGAAAAACCGAACAATAGGACTTTTCTTTAAACACTGTCTGTGTGTTTTATAGATTCGTTTAATTGTTTTAGAAACACGAAACAAAACATAATGTTACGGTGAATTACATAACTATTTAGCTTCGTTTAATTTTTGACGTATGCCGCTTTGTTCAATTACTGAAGTGGCAAAAACGAATGCTGTGTGACTTTTAGGTGTGCACCGTCTGTGCACCTGTCCACTCAAACTAATTAATTATTTAAACACTAAGCTGAAAGGTGGTAAAATAATTGACAAGACACAAATGTAAATCGGCTTTCGGGATATCAAACTAAATCGAGCGCAAAGCACGCTTTAAATTTACATAAACACTTAACAAGACCGACCCTTATTTCGAGTAACGAGTATACGAGTAACACACCCTCCGATTTAGACCAACTAGGGCTCCTTATAT
The DNA here is from genome assembly GCA_947623375.1 of Apotomis capreana. Taxonomy (NCBI): domain Eukaryota; kingdom Metazoa; phylum Arthropoda; class Insecta; order Lepidoptera; family Tortricidae; genus Apotomis; species Apotomis capreana. Next base: position 16,992,126 of record OX392505.1, on the reverse strand, counting down.
TTCATGATAGAGTTATTTCTTAGATGGCGTTAATAAATTACGCAAGGGTCCCTAATCTGGCGATTCGTTAATAGTATGAGAATCTTCTTAAACGGGCTAAAATTGTTCATATGTAATACGTAATTAAAGAATGACCTCTTAATAGCTAGTAGACATAATATGCACGTCCCACGCACCATTAGGGCAGAAATACTTAATTTCAACCAAATAACGATGTTTTTTTACATAAAAGTATACAACCGAAACTCTTACCTTACGCTCGCTCGCGATCTATAGATACTTCCAGGTGCCCATGTCCAATAAATGCTGCTTCAGACTAAACCTATGCCATTGCCAACCCTATTAGGCAACAAAGCCAAAGATAATTAATCGGCAAGCGTGCCATATTAGTCGGTAATGCCCTATTTGAGGGCATTGTAACCAAATGCTCGGACAATGAAAGTGAGCACTGCACGTTGGCTCAAGGCTCCTTGCCTAAGCGACGTGGGACGTTAGGCGGGTGGCGGGCGCGAGGCCGCTGCCCGCGCGTGGCGCTTTTGGTATGACATGTGGCCTTAACTAAAAGTTCTGTTGCATCTGATTCTATTATAGGTGTCGATTCATATAACATAAAGGACTTACGTTCAGAATTTACTTGCAATCGTTCTATTGGCTCTCAGCAGGACTGTAGCGCCTTACAAACGACTTAAAAACAATTTAGACAATAACGACCACTTTACTTCTTCCAAGATGCATTTTTCTACCAACTCTTGATGAACCTACCCCCATCGTCACTTTGCACGTATATGTGGCAAACATCTTCTATAAATGCTAACTTTCAGGCTATTGGGTTTGCCTTGACTGGCATTCCTTAGCTATTTCTATTTTTCTTTATTATTTTTGACGTATTTTACAGATAAAGAGCCTGTTCAAAATCTGATTCTTAAAGCTTGGTTTTTTTAAATATACAATTCCACTTTATTGTCGATGTAGATATAAGGCGACGGGTAATGCGAAACTAGCGCCACTTACGAATTTTTATTATATATTCTAAACTAGATAAATTTTCAGTATTTGAGGAACGTGAAGAACACCTTTAGTATTTACTAAATCATTATACACAATTTCTTGTTCTTTAGTTGTCTCTAAAAACTTGCCCAAAACTATTGCGGTCGTTTTTGACGTGAACAGGTTTTGTAGGGTAAACTACGACGAACAAATTGTATATTGTGATTTAATAAATATTAAAGATATTTTGCTAGCTCCTAGAGTTCAGCTATTTCTAAAAAAATATCAGATTATGAAGGTATAACAAAAAGAACAAAAGTGGCGCTAGTATCGCATTACCCTTCGCCTTAATATGTTCACTCTGTGATGTCTGGCCAAAGCTAAACTAAAACCAAAAGAATAAACAATCCTCCTCTGATGACTGTTGCTCTTTATGGCACCAAGAGGTTGCAGCGTGACTCACTATAGTTTGTTAATGTCAGCAAGATCAGAATAAGAAGATAAGCAATCCAGATTACATGCGCCCACTACAAACTGAACCGCAATGATAAAGTAAATGTGTAAGTGATGAATATTCACCGATTTCAAGTTAAGGCCAAGTATAATGAAGATTATGGAAAGTCAAGCGTTGTAAACCTATTGTTGTGTAGGTATACACGTGTCAGTAATGAATTAATACATATAATAGACTGGATCCTGCCACACAAAGTGTCCCAATTATAATACGAATATATGTATATTTTACGTTACCCTATAGGCTTAAGCTACGCGGGAAAATAATCTCATTTCCTGTCCAAGGCAAGACGTAAAACTTAAGACAAACCAAAGGCGGTAATTCGTAAAGCCCCAGATCAAATATTTATGGCACACAGCTGCGATCTAGGTTATTCACTAATTCATCGCCCTGTTATGTAACATCGTATGTAATGATTAATGAACTATTTCGGAAAACTGCTTTCCTTTTCCTATGAAATTTGATCCAATTTGTAATTTTTTGTGTTCTTCTAATTGGTTTTACGAGAACAAAAATATCTGAACACGACCCTATTGTCACGAGCATAAAGTCGTGTTCAGATATTTTTGTCCTCGTAAGTGTGTAGATGTAAATGAACTCGACTCTACATATACTTGTAGTTAATATTTTATGAATGTCAAGTCAAATGAAAACAGACAAACATTATGTCAAAAAACCTTCACCTTTTTCGCATGCGTCTTAATCGGCCGCATATTAAATCATACCCAATTGTTTATTCTACCAGCAATTTTGCAGTCTATGAAATTGCCTAATTATACCAGAACAAGTAAACAGAATGGCTTGTGTTCACGATTGTCCCTACTTACAATGCACATGTAATCTGTGGCCATGTGATGTGACTGGCTTTGACTATCTTTGTTCGTTGCGGTTGCGTGAGACTCCTTTTTTATTCAATTATAAATTTACTCTTTTCTGTGATTGTTTAAACACGTGTCATGTGTAAAGTTTGCATAAATTAACATTGTATAAGAGTACAATTTTGGTACGTTTTAGTCATCTCTTATTTTGGGAGTATGAAATCACAATGATATTATAATTTGTGTGTGATTATGTATTTGTTTGTCAGTTCTTCACGCTCAAACGGCTGGACCAATTATGATAAATTTTGGTATGAAGGTAGCTGACACTTAAGTATGTTAATTTCAAGGCATTTATTTAAGGGCTACAGTTGCCTGAAATAAATGATTTCATTTCAAAACAAACTGAGTACGTAGTTCGTCCGAAACTGTAAGAGCAAGTTATGTCAAGCTAAGTTAAAAAAGACCTTATGCTTTTAAGAATGAGGTCGATTGTCACTTCTGTTAGTTTGACATAATTTGTTCTCAAAGTTTTCTAATTATCTTTCCCTATACCAAGATAAATTCTATGAACGCCGGCGTTAAGTACCTAAAAATCATAACACTGTAGTGTTAAATACATGACCCTAGTGTTAAAATGCTTTTCGGGTACGGAATTACTCTCGCACATGTCCATTATAATTATTGTAATCTCACCCGATACGGTATAAACGCACGTCGATCTAACTCGCGAGTGATTATGGCGTGTTAGATTCATAGTTTCATATTTGTTCAGCCGTAAAATTAGCCGGTATGTGGAGATGAAAACTTTCGTTAAACTATAAAACTGGAACATCGATAAACTACTAATTATGTACTAGACTGTCACGTATAGTTAATTTCATGACATCTAATCGATCTTCGATCTATGAAATGAATCCGATCTTCAGTGGTGTTCTCTGATGACAGATTCGTAGCTGTAGCAGCAGCGGACTTATTTGTTCACTGGACTAATAGGCTCTAAATCCTACTTCACAATTATGGCAACGGCAATTTATTCTTCACAAGTTCCGCACATCTTTAGGCTCTTTATTAGTCAGTGAACATTTGTGAAATTGTTTTTGTTAACTGACATTTGTTACTGTCAAGTGACAGGTCCAACGTCAAATTCATAGTGTTAAAATAAGCCCGGCGGTTTTACCATAAAAAGTGTATGTTATCTCCAATGCCGGTTAGTACTATGCGTATATGGCTGTATATATCCAAACTTTTATTTCAAGAATAACGCTTAGGTACTCTCGGTTAACTAGTAATGCGTAAAAATGTCAAATTAATCATTTTAGTAATGCGTAAAACCCCATCGTTAATTCGACATTATTATCGGAGCGTAAGCGTAATTGTTGGAATCAGTTTGGTCAAATGCAGCCAAAGAGCACATTGATAGCGGTTCGTTCCAGGAATGGAAATAAGAGAATAATATTATAGTGATCTTAATTATTAACGCTTTTCGATGGTATAAAGACCGTTGCAGTCGTGCGTGACGGGGCCTTCGTGAGATCACGGTCACAGCCAATACGGGCATGCACACACTATCCAACACCTCTTCTACGTTGTATATAAATATATACTTAATGGAGACGAGAAGGTAAATTTATGTCAGTAAAATTTTCTATATACTAAAAAAGTCGATAAGTAGCTGTGGTTATCATTCATGATGGTATATTGATATTTGGTAACACAAGGGAAAACATAAGTAAATGATGGCATTTCGGTCTAGTAGAGATCGTATGGCATGCTTTGTTAGAAAGAATTTAGGTAATGTAATAATGTGGAATGATATTTCTGCGATATTATTGTAACCAAATTTAAATTTATTTGAATAATCTAAGTTGTACCTTGTACCTAATTATACACACACCACTAAGTAAATTGCTGTGCCCTGACAGGGTTTATGTTATAAAAAAAATTAAAAAATAAATAAAATGGACTTAATCTTATTAATGTAACATTTTATTGTATACAACATGATAATATTATTATGAATTATTAAGACAAAATTACCGATCAATGCCTCGCCTTGCAGAGTTTAGTTGAATGTTGTCGAGCTGAATAATAAGTACTTAATGCTCATCTCTAAGTAAAGCCAAAGGGTCTGCATGAAATGAAAATCTGAATGTAAATTTAAAAAAATCCTTCTTCGTAGATAATCCACATATACATGTAGCTATAGGCTATTCGTCTTTACTTCAACTGGTCAGTTGAAACGCTCGACCCTAACACTGAACACACAGCCACAATATATATATGAACTATGTTAACTAACTGACTAACTGAGAACCTTGATAGTCAAGGCTTTTGAACGAAAAAAACCCCGCATAAAATCGGTTCTTCCGTTTTTGAGATACGATGTCACAGACCGACACACATGTTTAAATTTTTAGCATCCCTCGTTTTTCGTCAAAGGTTTACAAACGACACATAAAATACAGAACATCTTCAGTAGTCAGTTATTCTATATTCAAGCGAAGATCATTAATAACTATCTTACGTTTGATTTAACTAACATATAAGGTAATTCTTAGACTTAATGTTTAACCTTCTAATTTAATCTCCGAGCGAGTCTTATTCCAGTTTGATTGAATCCAGCCTTAGTAAACAATAACTATCCAAGTAGTTCGCAGGATGACTTGAAACATTACCCATTTCCTCTTCAATATTGAACTTTGAATGCAACTGAATACGGATCTTTACGGAATAATGTCTATAACAAAAGTCTATAACAGCCTCCCCATTATATTCAAATACTAGCGACCCGCCCCGGCTTCGCACGGGTGCAATGCTAATAAATTATGCATGTATTATACATATAAACCTTCCTCTTGAATCACTCTATCAATTAAAAAAAACCGCATCAAAATTCGTTGCGGAGTTTTAAAGATTTAAGCATACAAAGGGACATAGGGACAGAGAAAGCGACTTTGTGTGTACGCCGAGATAACCTTTACTGATTCCGATGTAACGGAGCCATCGCTAAGCCAACAGTACCCTTACCACGATTTGTATGGAGTTGTATGGCGTTGTACTATTCTCCATACGAATTGTTTGCGCTGTCGCTAGCGAGTAGTCATGGTAAGGGTACTGAGTCTATAAACATTGGTAATGGTACGGTGAGGCTATTTGGAACCCAAGGGATTATTTGGTCCTAAACAAAAAATGCTTTTAACCTCTTTTTCTCCCATTCGAATATTAAATAAATAGATATTAAGCGACAATGTTACACAAATCGACCTAGTCTCAAACTAGCAATTCTGAAACCTTGACCTTAACAATATCTTGGAAGAACTCAGCTAGAAGAACTTAAAATATTGGGTTAGGTTTGTTATATAATAATCCGGAAAATTTTGCTGTTTCTCAGATTCAGATTTATCGATTTTTTTACAAATATCATTACATTATAAATATAATAATCGATAATCAATAGAGTCGTTACATAGGCGATGCATGTCGTAAAGTCATAGATTACGCACGCGGGGGTATAGGGCGGAGCATACAGTTAATTTCAACTACGGAAACTTTTGAAAATCATAACGGTAAATGTCTTATAAGATTTAAAAAATCCAACGTGATTTTAGGTTTTTATATTTTTATATCGAAGCAGAAATCTACCAGAGCGTATCTCGAGCTAATTTAATGAAGTGTCAGTGACCGTTTCGCATCTGGTTTATCGTAATCCAAAAGGCACTAAAACATATGAAATTGATACATACTTACCGTCGTTTTAATTTGAAATCATTAAAGCAACTGAGCCATGGGATAATCGCGATGTCTTCAGTCTGTACATTACAAGCTCTCATTTCAAATAAGACAAAAAGTTACGAGATATAGCATAGCAGTCATAACAGGAGTAAAGGCGGATGCAGCACTAAACCTTAAATGCATGTGGTATCAAAAATGATAAAATATTTTACTTCTGAAATGACTTAAATAACAAATCTAATCCATGTCAATTTTCAATTTGAGACTCAGCTTGACAAAAGTCTGAATTGACTGAGTTGATTTTCGACGTGTGTCATTTCAGTGGTATTGTTTCTGATACTTCATGCACCTAAGGGCTAAACCACGCCGCAGAACGAAAACCACTAAACCAGTGCCCTATTCGACAAGCCATTGCGCTATCCCCAACTTAATACCATCACGGCCATACAACGGTCATACGTACATTCGAGGAGCTCTAGAGGAAATCAATGCTCATTTTTCCATACAAGTTGAGGTTTCGTTCTTATCTATTTCCTCCTCCAAATTATTTGTATACAAGGCGTCGTCTGTTTTTGGCCAAAATTCAAGAGATACACAATTTTTTATATAATTTGCACAAAAATCGAAACGATCCGACAAAGATCAAACCTTACCACTCAGTTCCTTAAAATTCGTAAAGATTGGTTAAGGGAGGAGGAAATACTCGAGTACGAAACCTTGATTTGTATAACCGATTACGTTAAGTTTAGACCTTATTTGTATCCGACGCCATAGTTACAAGGTGCAAATTTAACGTAAACTGATAGTATGGGAAAAGGAGCAGAGATATGTCCTCTTGAGTAACACTGGAGGGCAAAGTTAAATAAATAGATAAATAAATAAATAATAATAAATTACGGACAACCTCATACAAATCAATCTAGTCCCACAGTAAGCTCTAACAACAACACACAGTAACTGTAGTTAACGGACGAAGAGGCAGATGAAGACCCAGATGAATTTAATTTAATCGAGTGAAGGAAACAGTGGGCCTAGGCTTTGTGTCATGTTAGAATACCAAATTAATTAATATCAAGGAATAGGGAAGATCACTTCACCGACAAGAGCGAAGCTCTTAAATTATGAATTAGGTAACATATACGTGAGACACGTGTAGTTAAACATAAACAGGAAACCCCTCGCCTTCTGAAAGTTGTTTCTTATAATCATAATAAATAAATATTAGGTACTAACGGATCTTTCCAACATTTCGAAAAAAAAAACCGGTCAAGTGCGAGTTGGACTCGCGCACCGAGGGTTCCGTACAAACACTTTCCATCCTTAAGTGGTTAAGTTAAGTTTGCACCTGGTATGTATAGCTCCATACAAATGAGGTGAAAAGTTAACGCAACCATCAATCCCATTTGTTGTATGACCCCCCTTAAATACTTATTTTATTTTATTTTTAGTATTTGTTGTTATAGCGGCAATAGAAATACATCATCTGTGGAAATTTCAACTGTTTAGCTATCACCGTTCTTGAGATACAGCCTGGTGACAGACGGACGGACGGACAGCGAAGTCTCAGTAATAGGGTCCCGTTTTTACCCTTTGGGTACGGAACCCAAAAAGACCTAGACACCTAAAAAGTCATAAAGGAAACAAAATTCTCAGAGACGTGAGGATGAAAAGGTATGCAATCGATGCGGCAGACGAAACGTGAAGATGAAAGCATGTGGTTACTTAGCGTTCTTGTTTTTTTATGAGACTGACGTCGCTTACACCCCTTGGCTAAGCCACATCACGTTATTAGGGCTTTTTCGGGTATTCCCGGTTGGGAAATGTTGAGCAATCTTCGTTTTAAGAATCGGTTATCCTTAAACATAGGAGCTTAATAATGTGAAATGTTTCTTTTTATATATTGTGGTATTATCTATTATAACGTCTGACTCGTTCACGACTTTTTTGTGGTAAAACAAAACTTACTCTCGACCCTGAGTTTGAGATCTATGCAGTTTTTAAGCTCTTTTTTTATAAACAACAACAGTTTTTTTCCGCAGACCTCTCTGAACCGAACAAATTGAATATTATAGGACTTGTGAACCGTATTACCGGTTTCATTATAAGTACTTTATAACATGTTGAGATTATTGGAGGCATTTTACTACCGCGGTTTCAATATGCGATTAGGTACCATGTCTGAGACACTTTAAAACTATTACACTTTTGTTTACATAAAAACAACTTCATGGCAGCTTTTTAAATTAATACTTTAATAATTATTATTACAGTAATTCATAATAAACGGATCTATGAAATCTTTCCTAAAAAATCACTACGTTACGTAATTTACGTATATTCAAATTCACAAGTAATTTTGAGCTAATCAGCTGTGATAAAATCCCAAGTAAATAGACAAGTTTTTATCCCCTAGTATTTGAATACTTTGATTGCGATATTTATCGCGGTAAGGATAACAAAAAAAAATACTACCTTCACATTGTTTGATATTAGTGTTTTGTGCAAGTGCAACCAAAATTAAGAATCAGAACCGTACAAAGAGATTTAAAAGAGAATTGAAAGGGCATAAGCTAAATATAACAGTACTGAGTGTAATTACCATCATTACGTTATGATGTCCCGCTATTTGTCAAACAAAAAGGGCATTAACCTGTAGCAGGTTGTATCTCTCCATCAACAAAAAACACAGCTACAAAGATAATAGCATGAGTTGGACAATGGGCAGGCTTGAAGCACACGCCATCGCCAGTCCGCTTAGATGTAATGTCTATCCAAATTGAGAGACTCCAGTGTACCTAAGTTAGTTTTTAAAGCAAAAACTCATCTCGAGTTGTGACAACGATATTCATACAGTGGCCCTTATCATCGAAGAATATTTATGGGTATTCAGAATGGACTCCTAGAGATTGGCCAGATTGTGCACGTAAAAAGACCTGTCGGACGCCCAATGCTGCGCTTCATGGACTCCTGCAAGCGTGACATGAAATGATTTGGCATTGATACTGGTGGCTGGGAACAATGAGTGGAATGAGGCCAAAGTAGCGTAGGGACCTCAACACTGGAATTGAGAAAAACGAACACGACGAAGTATGACTGGAAATACACCTTGTTCGCACCCTTGTCTTATCTATTGCTTTATACGGCGCTGAAACATGGATCTTTAAAGCTACCGACAGACAGAGAATCGATGCTCTTGAGATGTGGTGCTGGCGCTGTATGTTGCTAATACCATGGGCAGCTTTCCGCACAAATGTACCTATTTTAAAGCAACAAAATATAGAGAAGACACAGCGTTGATCAACGGTAGTTCTCACTATTCGTTGCAAGCAGGTATGCTTGCAACGAATAGTGAGGTACTTTGGCCATGTTTCACGCAGAGAGACGAAAATTTCTTGAGATTACGTTGTCTAAGTCATTTAAGATGTTGGTAATCCCACAATGCGTTTATGGGAAATATATTTTCTTGTTATCAAGCTAAAATATGTTATTGTGTCTTTCTTTTCACAAACTAGGTAACTATTATTGCATAGACTCCTAAAGCAAATGCCGGAACATCGATCGAAGCCATGATTTTGGCGCTTGTTGAAACACGTACCGAGTGGGCTAGTAGTATGAACAGGTAATAATAATAATAAAACTTACAACATGCTAGTATTTGAGCCTGCGCCATTATAAAAAGTGCAGGGACCCCTTTAAACGCCGGAAATAGCGTGAAACCGCGACGTAACAGAAAGGTTGGGGAACTCTGCCGTGCTCACTTCAGTTTACCCTAAAAACAGTACAACACCTGCCATAGCAAAATTACAAGTGTCATGGGAGTTAGATATACATTTTTAATGACGGAAAATATCATGATACTTACTGGAGTATCATCTGTTGACAGCAGCGCTTAAGATTGAGCATCAGCACAGAAACTACAAAAGGATCTTAGGAAAAACCGCCGCAGAATTGTACTTTATTATTTTATGAAAATTTTACGCAATTGGTGCGCACCGCGGCTAGCTAACGCGTGCCGATGTTATCCGAAGAAATGCGGAAGACCGATCTGGTGCACTGGTGTGTGCTGATGTGTAGGCTTTTAGCGCGGCTCGTGCTTCGTAATGAGCCCGTTTTACTACACTTGTCATTTACGAGTATAATCATTTTTCATAGACGCTAGGTTAGGCTTCAATTCAATTACATCCTCACAGTTATTGCTATACTTATACCTAATCTAACGTTAAAAGAGCTGTGTCTAACTCATTATTGCGCAAGTAATTTATTCTGCGCAATAGTTTGACACTGCTCTTTTACGTGAGATTAGGTATAGGTATCAATGTTTAGTTATTTAGTTGTTTAGTTATTAAAGTATAGCCAATCTCACACGTTAGCACGTTACTCATACAATCAGGCCATAGTTGTCACGGTTTAGTTAATACCAAGTTTTTATGGCACCTAATTACTGAGATTTAGATAAACTTTCCAATTCCATATTGATCCACACGGGCAGCCCTCACGCTCCGATGGCCCCGATAGTTCTGTACCATGGGGTTTGTGTTACGTTGCAAGTTGCAACACTCAAATTACCAAATAAACAGTTTTAGTTTCCGATTTACGAAATTTTATGGTAATTCTAAATTATAATCATTGATGGTGTTAAGTTGATGTATGTTGAAATTACTTAGACATTTAGATAATTTGGTTATAAAGGTGATATTATTAATAAAACAAACATACGGTTTCCCTGATGGTAAAGAGTCACTGCTGAACTCTCGTAACGTCGGAATTCAGAATCACCCGCGTAGCACCCGCGTCATGCCAAATCGATTCTATGAAAGTCTTCTTAAGAACATCTCGGTGGCGGAGGCGTTCGTGTGGTATAAATTAAAATAAAATAAGTATAAAACAAATATGAATTAACCGCCCTAGGGGTATGTAATGTACCATTTTCTTACCATAGTCTCATCATAATGATGTATCTCTTTGTTACAGAAGAAGGAATAAATTGTTACGTGAAAACATGTGGGTTGCATCCAATGGTACGCAACACATACACAATGACAACTGTATTCATCGATGGTGCTGTGGAGGCGTTTACAGGGTTAAGACAGCTTTGAAACCTCAAGGGTTTCGGTGAATCAGCTATAAATCGATGCCGATTCGTCGCTATTAAGAAATTTTCTGTGAATTTATTCCTCGGTATGGATTATAAACGTTTACGGTTACTCTACTTAGAGTAAATCTGTCGTTTTCAATTATTCAATTGTCAAGTGACAAATGAGATGACTTAGCGGTACCAGTATTCAAAAACCTATTGGCGTATCTAATATCTAGAGAGTAGGTACTACGCTGACCAATAATAATTGGGAACGTTTACAACTGTAGGTATAAAAAACGCTTAAACTCGCACTAAAATATGCTTAAATATCAGTACAGCACTCACGCTTACTACGCTTAAGTCATTTCGTGGTTGCGATATGAAATTACAATGCGAGGTATTTTTGGTTTACTGAGAAACGTCCTAGGCACTATAGTTTATGCCTGTATATCTCTTAAAGGCGCTGTAACGTGTTCAAAGCTTTAAAACATGGTCTGACGTAATTTCTGACCCGACCATCTTGTTCCAAGACGAGTATTGTTACACAGATCGTGCTTCGACGTGACCCAATGGCTTATCGGCGCCATTGTTGTTCTGATTTATTGCTCACCTAGATTATTTGGCCATAGCAAACGTTCTGCGATAAACGAGTGCGATTCAGTCGAGTATTTTACACTTGAGGTGCTTGAGTTGTAAGTGAGTTTGTTAGTGTAACATCGATTGGATTCCGGCAAAGATTTAGACAAATCTCGTGTAATACGTTTTTGTGCAACCAAATAGTAACTAGTTTTTTTTTTTAGATCTGAATGGACAAAATAAAATCTTTGTAAGTATCATGTATTAATCGAACCTACTACCTAATAACATTTCATACGAGAGTCGGTTGAGAAATGCGACCTCTAGGCGAGGACAACCGGAAAATCATCTGGACATCACAGCACCCGGACATAGAAATTATTTTGGGCCAATCTGAAAAGGAGACACTTCGCTCGCTCGGTCAGCTTTAAAACATGAATGAGAAAATATTATAAACCAGACGCATTAACGCTTTAAATACTGCATACACCTAACTGGACCTAAATGGACTTATTACGAGCATCCCATCCCAGAATATGTATTCGATTGACGCACCTTGAAGCTCTTTACTCATTTCGTTTTTATTTTCAGTAAACATAGTAAGTACACATTACGTTATTAATGAAATAATAAATTAAAGCTTGACCTAATCCCTTTATTCTTTAAAAATCATGTCGTTTTTTTTTGCAAGACAAGTGACAAGTCTCTACTATAAAGCACGTCAATATTACGATCTACTAAACTTACTGTAAAAAAGTGCCATGAGTAAACTGGTTTTTCGTGTTGCAAGTAACGAGTGAAAACCGCAAAGGTTTATGTTTAAAATGACAATGTAAACTGTTTCTATGAAATCCCTTTAACTTTCACCGTGCAATAGACACAATTACTGACTAGCATTTGCCTAAGATTTCGCTCGAGTAGATTTGTTTCAAAGACATTTCAAACAGCTCACAGTTCCTCTTTTTTTTATAAATACATACCAGCACCTCTTAGTACAAGTGACATTCGACTCTTTCAGCGAGAAATATTACCTATCTCTTTCTCGCAGTACTGTGAGAGAGTGACGAATGATGCTATGTCGCAAGACAAGAGTCGCGAAGCCTAGGTTGTGCCAGACGGGCTGGTTGAGGTACGAGTAGGTACTCTGGCAAAACATTGACATTGAGCGGAAATTCAAAGGATGTCGGAAATTACCCTGCCTTATAAAACTTATTAAATATTGATTTAAACTTACACGATTTTCACACATCATCATCATCATACTATTTCCCTATAAAACTTCCGTCTATAAAAATACATAGACATACGTCTGGAGAAAAATAAACGTGTATTTAAAAGAAAGCTAAAAAAGCATTTATTAGATACACTGCCATAGATATTTTTAAGAAGTTATTACTTACTGATTTTCTAAATTTTTCTTTTAAGCCTTCTTGCTGACAAACTGTCATAAGTCATAACATAAACAGTTTCGCAGGGCTTTTGATTATTGTAATGTTTGTTGTCAAATTAATAATAACTAAATAAGTACATAACTTAAAAAAATGTAGGGACTTCTCTACGTTCTATATGTATATCTTCATTAGAGATAAGCAGTGTCCGGGAATTACCGGAAACTTTCCTTATTTTGTATGGGAAATGAGGAAAGTTTCCAAAAAGAGCTGCGACTCGCGAGATAGTAATAAAATTGTGGATTTGGGGATTGTAATCTAGTTTATTGAAAATATAGTATCGTTGAGTTCTTGCTTGACAGCACGCCGACGCCAGAAAAAAAAACTGATTTAACATCATATTTGAGTTTGACACAAAATACTAACGGCACGAGATGATACTGAATATGAATACGGAATAAGACTGCAAATATTCATTAGACAAAGCAAGCTAAAGTAATCTTGCAACGTGTAAACATTAAACATTATGTAAATTGTAGACAATAGTGTAAAACTCATTTATATTTACGGTATAGTATAGGCACGTATAATCAGATTAATCGTGTATGTAAATAAGTAAGCAATAATAACTCGGCGTCTTGTGATTTCAGAACAAAGAAACGTATACTTGTTTGACTAAATTCGAAATGGTTAAAGCGGTAATAAAACTCATTGTTAAGGCTTCATAAAAGTAACTTATAGGCTTAACCTAAAGAATCATATTACACCACGCTTATCCAATATCCAATTACATACTTACATTTAGCGAATGAAAAGGTCCAAATATGGCTTCATTGAAGGCTTCCTTTACGGGTAAAGTTCACGGTTCACAAAAAAAAATCTACACGCAAACTGAAACACCACTAAAACACTGGCCATACACAAAATGTTGAAACTAGAAAATGTTAAATTAAAAAGATAAGTGTTCACAGATATATTTTTTTTCCTACAGACGGAGCGCGGATTTCAAAAATGGAAGGTTTCGTTCGAATTTTGAAAATCGCTCGTCGGTTTGTCGTGGTGCGCGCGGGGCAGCGCTAAACGGATGTGCGCAGGGAGCCGGCCGGTCGACTGTTGCGCCCGCCGTGCGCCGGTAGAGCGGTGCTAATGCTCGATTGTTTGCGTGGTCGATGCCGAACGCCTACTACACTACTACTTTGTATATCGATACCTTAGAGCACATTCGTGATCGATGCTGCTCAATTTCTTACAGCTTATGTTTCGATCAAAAATCATTACTCCATATAACTCTTTACAACTAGTTAATATTAGTATTATTGTTTTATGGCATACTTTTTTTGGGGGTTCACAGTATTAGAGTGCATAAATGAACTGTAAACTGAGTTTATCTTTCGCAACATATGCATCGGCAACATATAGGTACTTAATAAGGATTAGATAGTGAAATCTGATATAAGGTTTATCTCAAGAGATAAATTGTAGTTCACACGGATGTGATCGTGGGAAATTTGGTTTTCATAAACCATGATCGTTTTAAAGAAGCTACATCAACTATGTATACAATACATACCTAGGGCGGTGAATTCGTGAATGCCCCTAACCGCACGTGTTTGTGCGATCCCATAAATATGCGATCTGGGGCTTTAAAAATTATCGCCCGTAGTTTGTTTAAAGTTTTACATCTTGCCCTGGCCAGGAAGTGAGCTGATTTACTCCCTGCGTCGCTACGCGCAGAAAGTCCCTCGTACGGCCTAGGGTGACGTAAATATTTTAATACTATTATTGTTTGTAGTTATTAAGAGAACGTGCTTGTAAACAGTAATGCATGATTCACATGAATAGTCATAGATGGTATTCAATATAATTTCTAGGACATCGTGCTAAATCTATTCAATATTTATAGGAACAATATACACACATGTTTATTTATCGATATCCAACATCGACAGTGGAGTACCAACGTGACTCACTCGACGCCAACTACAAAACGTATCCAAAGAGTAAAGTGACGTAAGCGACCGGTAACGACTCTACAAAAACTCAGCTCGGTCGAGGGCCAAATGTTCCCACAAAAAACCTCAAGCGCCTGGCGTTTACGACGTTCCACGTTCAAGTGCTCAACGAACAATGAACTTGCACTGGCGAACTAGACCAAACAGCGAAGTTGAAGAAGTTTTGTATATGGAACACGTTCTCCTTTGGAAACCATAGAGTTGTTCTTTTGTTTGTGCGTGAACTCACGTAGGAGGTTTATTATGCGACACCCACACATACAGAACCTGAAGTAACTTCACTTAAAGTGCTCTTAACTGTACCTTTAAAATCTTACTTCGTGTCTGTGTGGTAAAAAGCTAAAAACTATTAATATATTTTATTACAATCCCAGTGTTTTTTGCCATAACTAGAAAAGACCTTGCTTTGAGGTCGTGAAATCGAATTAACAAGCGTGGAGCGCGTAAAAAGCGTTTGAAAAACAAGTAGGTATGAGATGCTACAGCGCTTAAATAAATTATAATGTATCATCTCCACACAATAATATAACCAGAATTTCTGACAGGAAAACGATCTCAAGTCTTGTGCTCTAAGATGAGTAGACATAAAGTCAGATGTTTTAAGCGCCTCGTCCTATCATATAGTTTTTGTCAAGATAAACACTTAACTGTATGGTTAAGTCGAGTGGATAGACCGTAAAAATTCGGAGTACAATAGGACTCAAATTTGGAACCATTTTTAACCCCCGACCCGACAACAAAAAAGAGAGGTGTTATGAATTTCACATAGTTATGTATCTGTGTATTTGTGTGTCTGTCAGTGGGATCGTAGCTTCCAAACAGATGGTCCGGTTTGCCGGTCCGGCAGTTTTTTTTAAATAATCGAAAGCCTTGTCTTGTCGAGATGGTTCTTAGCCATGTTTGGGTTGGGCCAGAGTTTTTTTTTATTGAATTTAGGTTATTATTCTTTCTGGTGTACATAAATTAACTGTCGTAACCGGCTGGTAAGTTGGTAACCTAGCTATTTTCGTTGTAAGCTTAAAAAAACATTTGGCCGATCGTCTCTTTGTACTGCTGATTGGATCCGTATCAGTTTTTTTTAAGTTAAGCTCCATGTAAGCGATACCTACGTCGTTCAAATACCTATATATGTTAATAAAATTCTAATTAAATCCCAGGAGGGCTACTCTGAACATCGAAGTATGTATCGTGCCATCCCTCTCGATCTAGCGGCAAACAATCTGTTGACAACCAAAACTCACTAAGTAACATATACCTACTTAAAAGAAAGCTCGTATCTCAGTATAAATCTACAAACTAGATACGAGGTTTAGAAGAGTAATGTAAGAGTAGTGACAGAAATTATAGTGAGTTTTGATTGTCATCAGGCGATATTATTTTGAATGAGCCGGACAACAGCTTTGGAGAATCTATACATCTCCTTTACGTGGACCAATGTAATTAGTTATAAGTTATAACATAAATGTTACTGAGCCGACGGTCTCGGGTTCGAATCCCGGCAAGGGCAAATATTTGTGTGATGAACAAGAATATTTGTGCCTGGGTTATGGACGTTCTATGTATTTATGTATTTATTTATCTATATAAGTATGTATACCGTCGCCTGGTACCCATAACACAAGCCTTCTTGAGCTTAATTTGGGACTAGGTTGATTTGTGTGAGGTTGTCTGATATTTATTTATTTATTTATAAATGTAATTGATTGGTTTGAGTATTATTTACGAAAAAAATACTTACTGGTGAGTTTCTTTCGGCTGGCTTCTCAACAGCGGTCTCCTCTTGGGAAATGGCTATAAAAAAGAACTGGCTTGTAAAAGTGCCCTAGTGGCATACTTACTGAATAAATTAATTATTTCATTTCAGCTAGATACGATAGTTGAATTTCGAACATCAGAGTATAGTCATTTTCAAAGTACATGTACATAGTTAAGGGCTTTAATTAAAACGAAACTTAATTGACTCCTTTGTGTAACGATAGTTACCTTTATATTTTGTATGAGTAACTTTCGTAACACAAAAGAAGCGATCGTAATTTTGTTTTTATTAAGCCTTTAACTATGTTCATGTTTTTTGAAACTGACCCAGTAGGTACTCTCCAGTTTCTAGGAAAGAAGGTACCAAAGTAATTGGATATAACTGTTAGTGAATTCCAATATGGCCGACACATAAATCCGGCGGGTAGCTTTGTCACCCATCGCTCTGTTGAAGAAACACGAAACGCAGTTAAGCAATAAATAATGCTACAACCCGTTGCCATTTTGGATTAACTACGTTCAATGATTTAATGCTTGTAAGTTCCCATAGACTACCACGACATCATCAGCTGCCATTACTTTCCGACTATCCCAGATACAGTCATCCATTTATTTAGTTTTTCAACCTACCAATTTTTTACGACCTATGTTAATTCACACAGCATTTCTGGTAATAAGGCTCTTAACGCAATAAGCAATTATATTGTGACGCCTGTGAAAAGGTATCCATATATGATTTTTTCACTTTCACTTGTCCCTATCGTTTTGCGGTATAAGTCAAGTCAATAGTGAGTATCACAAAGTATTAGGGAGAAAAACAATATATAGGTACGTAATTTAAAAAGAAATGGATCTACATTTTTTAGGTATATCTCAATTACTCTGAAAATAAAAGTTGTAAACCTAATGAGTTTGTTTCGAATTCCTCTTCTTCTCTTAAGAAAATTTTCGCCATTTTGCAAAATTTTGAAAGACTGAATAGGCAAAAACAATATATATGCTTATCGAACTTTCTCACAAAATTTGATGAGAATCGGTTGAGAAAAGCAACCTCTAGGTGAGAACAGCTGAAAACCGTCTGGACATCCAGACATACCTACATTTTTTTTCAAACGGAGCCGCATTGCTCGATTTATCATCCATATTGCCCTTTTATGTAGGTAAGTCATGGTTCTCCTATGACAAAACGAAAATTGTCCAACCAGTCTCCATACAAAAGACTTCAACGCCGCCTTCGATTCCTGTCTAAACGCGTTCCCATCGAAGTCCCATACATAAATCACACTGTATACAACGGTGACGTCGGTGACTTGTCTCTTTCCGATCGTATTAATTGAAAGAGGACGTGAAACCTCATCTTCGTTACGGTTGTGGTACTGTTACTTACGTTGGCAAGCTCTTATTTGATCTAAGAGAGCGTTTTAAAGATAACTTTACTACATGTATTTAAAGTTGAAGTTCCGTGAGCAGGAAGTTGAGTTGAGATATGAGCATTTAGGTCAGTGAAACATCTGCCTCAATGTTTTGATTTCCGGGACACCATAGCGGTTTAATCCCGGTAGCTTAAAAAGGGGTATACGTATTGTAGTTAGTTTAGTGACACAATTTTTATTACAATTAGGTAGTAACTGTCAGTACCTACTGATACTCGTGATAGTACTTACGCATAAGTATACATATGTTTAATATTTAGGCCCGAACTCTACCAAATCGATGCTCCTGTGGTGCGGAGGGAGACATTCCGTTGTAAGGTTCAATTCTAGAGAGTAAATATTACACGATTACGTTGGTCCGAATAAGAAGTCAAGCAAAATAAGTTTTCTCAGTAAACTAACGTATTGGTCCAAATAAGAAGTTAAGTAAAATAAGTTTTCTCAGTAAACTAACGCACCTAGACACAAAGCTAATGAATGACTGCAAAACACAGATTGACAATCAATATGTGTCACCCACGCGGCGCCAGAGTCGTTTCCGCTTAAACTAAGGCATGGGATACATAACATAAGACATTTATTAGTTTGAGAGGCCACGAGTACTCCTAAGTTTCGGACTGTTGTCGAAAGATGATTTAATTAAAAAAAAATTGACGAAATGTATTTTCAATCTCATTTTCAGTCTACTCAATAATTATTTATTTATTTAATCGTTATGGTAGAGTTATGCGTCGAATACAGGAGGCCCTGCCGAAGACCTGATCAACCTCAATGACGATGTCATCAAATGGCTAATGAGTCTTAAACATTGGCGTATCTAAAAAAAATTAGGGGGGGGGGGGGGCAGCCTTGAATTTCTATCGGTAACCCAAAATCCTGGGGTGGGCACGAGACCATACTGGGGTGGGCACGGCCCACCCGGCCACCCCCCTAAATACGCCAATGGTCTTTAAACTTAATTTAAAAGCTCAATAACTATGCAATTGGATGACTGGACAGATGAAAACCGATGTTGTACGTACGATCGTGTGGGCGTATGCCACAGAGTATTAAAATAGTTACTGTTAAGGGAATCAAAACGGATATGTAGAGATAAAAACCATATATGGGCGAATATACAAAAGTTGGGTAACTTTTCGGGATATTTTGTTTATGATAGTTTTTTAATCAAAATGCTACAAATTCGGGTATATAAGATAGGTAATGTAATGAATATATTGCTCGAGATTGGGCCAGTCACTTTTTTAAGTGGAACCGGAGAAATTTCGGTTTTTCTGAAATTGACTGCCAGGGGACTGACGAGGCTGACAAAGTACTGACAAAATACACAACTTCATAACATATGCTTGATATTTATTAAAATTTAGAAATAAATCTCTTAGGAATTAATCTATCTATTAGCCACAGACGTCCACTGCTGAACATAGGCCTCCCTCATGGCTCGCCACAAAGTGCGATCCCGTGCAGACCGCATCCATTGATTCCCCGCTACACTCAGGAGGTCATCCGTTTATCTAGTCGGGGGCCTTCCCACGCTGCGTTTTCCTATACGTGGTCGCCACTCTACGACTTTGCTGCTCCAACTGCCGTTCATTTACCGGGCTACATGGCCTGAGCATTGCCATTTCAACCGTGCAATCCTGTGAGCTGTGTCGGTTACCCTGGTTCTACTGCGGATATCCTCATTTCTGATTCATTCGCGCACAGAAACTTCGAGCATAGCCTTTATTGAAGAACTACAGGCCCATCTCACTGCTGAGCCATGTTTATCAGCTGTTCTCCAGAGTCATTACCAATCGTCTCGCGCACAGACGATTTCCAACCTTCCGAACAATCCGGATTCTGAAAAGCTTTAGCACCATAGACCAAATTCATACGCTGCGGCAGGTTGTACAGAAGAGAAAGGAGTATAACCGGCCACTATGTTTAGCGTTTGTGAACTATGAAAAAGCCTTTGATTCGATCGAGACATGGGCTGTGCTTCAATCTCTCCAGCGGTGCCGTAACTATCGACTATCGATACATCGAAGTGCTGAAGTGTTTGTACAGAAACACCACCATGTCAGTCCGAATCCAAGACCAGAATCTATCCAACTGCAGCGAGGAGTAAGACAGGGAGACGTAATTTCTCCAAAACTGTTTACTGCTACACTGGAATATGCCTTCAAGCTACTGGATTGGATCGGACTTGGCATCAACATTAACGGCGAGTACCTCACTCACCTTCGATTTGCAGACGATAGAAACTATTTTTAGTCTAATTCTTATGTTTTTAGTCTTATTCTTAGTCTTCATTCACTGAAGTAACAATTGAAAAAACTGTTTAACGTGTAATACTGTGAGAAAGATCTATCTCCACCATTCAAACAGCTTTTTAATTGGCTTTACTACTTTGAGGTAGTTTAACAGTATAAATTTTCTAATTAATCATCCCTGTTTTTTTATAAGTCACGGCTATTTTTTGTATTCTCTATAATTTGTATTTGTTGTAGCTTGTTCGAACTTTTTGTATCTCTTTATGTAGTTTCTTTTAATTTAATTTAAATAATACTTCCGAAAAGGCCCTTCTTCACTGTTTCCTTCCTTTTTTTTGTAATATCTTCACTCATTTCTCCAATTCTGGTTTATGGAGTTTCTTCCACAGATTTTACAACTTACTTAGACTGCTTTTTGACTCTCCTATATTTTGGTCGATGATTTTTCAGTCTAGTTCTCAGTTTTGAAACCATTGCTTGGTTCAATATTTTTTAATTGCCTATTAGTTTATAATAGGTCATTTGTTCACCATCTATTGATTATGCTTCGTGGTCAGTAGTTCTGGCGAACAAAGATATAAGTAGTATGATTCAGAAGTTGTTTTTTTTTGCGTGTACTCAGATGATTTTTTTCTTTTTTTTTTGTGGCTAAACGTTGCTCCCAAGGTGTTATTTCCTTAACAAATGTCTTTACCCCTGTTCCTTCTTTTTTTAAGAGGCGGCACGATGGTTTAAACTGAAATAAGTAAAAACATACAGCTTCAACACGCTACAAATGTCAGTACCCTGGAAACCCGTCAGTCCTTTGGCGCAATATCACACAAAGGACTGACGCCAACGGACTGATGAAAAAGACATGAATTTGGGGTTATCTTTAGAATCAACATTTAATTTGATATTTTCGAACATCAACTAGCTACATTTTAACAAAACAAAGTTGACTGTGTATAAATTCAAGTATAACACAGATTTACAAGGAAATAACGATTTACCATAGGACTGACTTTTTGACTGGATCGGCACGTGTTCACATGACAACCACAACTCTGGTACTGGCTCAGTAATAGTGGCCGTAAAATGGCTCGACCTGCAGCTAACTTTACTATCAACCTTGCAATTTAACGCGGATTTGAATTTGAGTCGCCGATATTTAGCGCGAAATTCCAATTCGAACAACAGACAGCGGACTGACGAATAAAACTGAACACAAAGTTTCTTATATTTTTTACAACAACAGCGAGAATATTATATTATGAAAGTAGTGATATACATTATTAAATACATCATAGAGTGTATTGAAACAGTAAGTGTTCTTACATTAGAGGTAATATTTAATACACAGCCATTTGATTGCCCACTTTTGAGGTTGTGACATGCCAAAGTACTGACGTTTTAAGGATAAATTGTGGAATTTCACAAATTTGTATTTAAAATGAATAGCTGAAATTGGGTGACCAAATAAAAGGCTTTTAGTAGTATTCAAATAAAATTAAAAATATAAACAAAAGCTAACAAAACATTATTTTATTGCCCTATGACATCGTGTTACCCATTTTTTGTAGAATCACCCATATACACATAATGACGAGATAAATTCCATTATACTATAAATCAAAGGAACGCCTTAAATATTATAGACATGTCCACAATAAAGAATAGTGTTTTTATTGTAACTCGTCCAGTTTTTCTTTTAGTTCTCTATTGCTCTATAGTTAGGAGTAAGCTGGAATACGCCTCTCAAATTTGGAATCCTTGCTATAGAACCTACATTGATAGAATTGAACGCGTTCAAAAAAAGTTTCTGAAATTTCTTAATTTTAAACTAAAATGTCCTTATGATTCGACCATTTACTATAGTATGTGCAAAAAACACCACTTATTACCGTTACATAAACGTCGTGAGATAGCTGACATTACCTACATTCTCAACATCACAAGTGGTAATCTTGATTGCCCCGAACTGCTTCATAAACTCTCGTTTAATGCGCCTACTCGTTCTAAAAGACATTTCCCCCCCCTTTCAGTCAAATGTGTTTCATCCAAATATAGGCAAAATAGTTTTCTGATTCGAGCCAGTCGCTGCTTAAATAATGTGACAAGAGACCAAGATGTTGACATTTTTAATTGTTCCATTCCTTCCGTGAGGCGAAAATTGGCATCATTATTCTTTGATTAAAAAAAACATTATAGGTAGTAGATATGCCCGAGCGTAAAGTATGTTTATGAATTGTTAGCTTTTGTGTATGAACTCTGCAGATTGTAAATAACACACTGTAATTAATTAGGTACTTATTGTGCAACTTCGTTCCAACTTCATAATTCAGTTTCTGTATTTTTTAGTATTAATTTGCTGTTATTATTGCATGTGTCTTTGTAAAATTGTGCGTTATTTAACTTAATGTTAAATATTATTACGTTGCTATATGTGAGATCCTATAATTGGCTCTGTATTACTAGTTATGTCACTATTAGCGTAAGTTAAGCTGTTGGTCCTCCATGTATAAATAAATAAATAAATACGATTTTTTTCATCTTGTATTCGGTTATTTTTTTGTGAATAATTGATAATACATTTTTTGGAATGATTACCGATGTGGTAATTGTAAACTAAGCCTAAGAGCTGTATTTAATAAAGTAGGTAAACACAACGTTATTATAAGATTCTATTAGAGCAGTGGTTCCTAAGCTTTTATTGATAGCCAGCAAACTAAAGAAATTAAATAAATAAATATCGGGTAGGTACATCTCACATTAATTGACCTAGTCTCAAATTAGGCTCTAGTACGAAAGCCTGTTGTTATGGGTACTAGACGAGGATATACATAGATACATACGTATATACTTAACGTTGGATGGCCGTAGGGGCAGCAAAGTTCTAGAGTGGCGACCACGTATAGGAAAGCACAGCAACGGACGGCCCGACTAGATGGACGGATGACCTCGTGAGAGTAGCGGGGAATCAATGGATGCGGTCTACACGGAATCTCACTTTGTGGGGAGCTATGGGGACGGCCTATGTGCGTCTGTGGGCGTCTATGGCTGATAAATATTGACAAAATAAATTACCTAAGGAACAGATGTTTTATTTCATTACACAAATATTTGCCCTTGCCGGGACTCGAACCCAGGACCACTGGCTAAGTCGGCAGCTGCAGGCGCAATACCACAGCGCCACGCCAACCGGGTCGTCCAATTCCCCTCCTCCAGAGTCCAGTGTACTCTGGCGATGTATCGCCTGCTAATTTCCGCGTCCAAATAATCGTCCGCGTACCATAACTACCGTACGTACAACCGTAGCGTATATTGACTCCTGCGGACCACTGGTTGGGAACCACTGTATTAGAGTTAGAGCAAGCCATTCCAGGCAGATATTTAGCAATTTACCTAATTGAGATAAGTCGGGAAGGAAGTCATAAACTAGACTCAACCTTATATGAAAATGTTGTTGGTTTTTTCTATCGAGTATGTACTTAACAGTCTCTACACTAATAGACTCATTTCATGTTAAGGCATTTTTTTCTCATACGTTAAATTCTATATGGTATTACTGAATATTTATGCAAGGTCCATAAAATGAAAAGAATTGGCCAGTTGCGAAAGAGTTTAAGGCAAACATAATCAATTATATTCCATACAAGGTAACGCTAACAACTTTGTATTGATACTCTAATCATTAAAATAATAGGTATTTGGCCTACTCAATTTATTACTCGCAAGTAATTACACTCAGCAACTTGCTTGTACCAGTTGACTATTAAGTTAAGTAGTTTTTTACAGTCGTAAAATCAAATACTTTGTATGTAAGATATAATTTGTGTTCAAGTTAATTATGTACTTGTTCAAGTTAGCGTAAAGATGTTAGCGCCCTCTATCGCAACTGGTACGCAATCGCAACTCCGTACAGTGAACGGGGTAACGTATTGAAGTTGTGTGTTCGAAGCCTCTCGCAGTGTTTTCGCCTATACCCAATAGATGGCGGGCAATAGGATTTAATAGAAAATACAGGTTTGTGAGGTTTGTAGGCAACTTATCATCACACTGTTAGACAATTTGTGCTCTTTAGTCTGCGAAGCATCGTTTTACTTTGGTTGACTTAACTGCTTGGAACTAAATGAAAACTAATTCAAGTTACCAATTATTACACAGATGTCACTAGTATCGTTCGGTAGGCTAGTAATAATGATTTAGCTTCATAATGAATGTCATGAAATGATCATTATGCTATGCGTTGCAATATTTCAAATTTCAAAAAGCTAAAGTGTCCACTTAACACACTTTTAACACGACTCTACTTTGTAACAAAAACTCCTAACATGGGCATAAGGAAGGACACATTCCGAGTGTAATCTTGTACAAACTCAACGTCTTCGGTATCGCTTGGTAAACCCATACACGTAGAATACGTAGCGAAATTAATGCATATAAAACGCACTCAGAAAACGTTAACGTTTTGTTGACTGCTTTATACCGCGCTCATGTAAGAGCTCGTTGTAAAAATTTAATGCAAGCAACTCAGGCAAGTAATATAGTACACACATACCTAAGTTATTTTATTACTTAACTAGTGGCTTTGTGGGCTGTAGACTTCGCGATTCTGTTTCGATTTCGCTGAAATATGATATTTTTTTACGTTATATGCGCCATTTTGAAAACCTTTTAAAACGTTAATCAACAAAAAACACTATACAGTTAGTGGATCTGCTCACAAAATTTCAAGAGAATCGGTTGAGAAAAAGCGACCTGTAGGCGAGAACTGCCAGTAATCCAGACAAACATACATACGAGAGCATTTTTGCTCAACATGAAACGAAGATGCTTCGCTGGCTCGGTTAATAAGCTGTCAGACACAGAAAAAAAAACGATTTTGAAACACTGTACTTTATGACTTAAAATTTCAAAACTGGAGAGTAATCCTAAACTCTTTTAACTCAACGCAATCCGTTTTTAGGGTTCCGTACCCAAAGGGTAAAAACGGGGCCCTATTACTGAGACTTCGCTGTCCGTCCGTCCGTCCGTCCGTCCGTCCGTCTGTCACCAGGCTGTATCTCAAGCACGGTGATAGCTAGACAGTTGAAATTTTCACAGATGATGTATTTCTATTGCCGCTATAACAACAAATACTAAAAATAAAATAAAATAAATATTTAAGGGGGGCTCCCATACAACAAACGGTTTGGTTGCGTTAACTTTGCACCTCATTTGTATGGGGCGCTGTACATACCAGGTGCAAACTTAACCACTTAAGGATGAAAAGTGTTTGTACGGAACCCTCGGTGCGCGAGTCCGACTCGCACTTGCCCAATTTTTCATTGTTCCCCTTTCCGGAGGATCGGCATGATATCTTCGCCATAATCTGCCATCCTCGAGGTTGCTTCTGGGCGATTGACCCAACATATTTCACGTCTTTTTTTTTAGGACGGATCAGTACGAAAGATCGATATCATCCCGGTCACGAAAAACCGTTTAAAAAAAGGGTTCGAGCCTGCACCAAATTTTTTCAGTCTTTTACACCATTTGCACGCTTGAATGCGGCTATTACACTTTCCTAAATTAGTAACTGATGAGAGGGATGCAATAACGAAGGAGTGAAAAGGAGTTACGTCCATACATGTCTCACATATTGCTACATCCCTCTCGTGAGTGACTAATTTGGGAAAGTGTTATAGCCGCATTACTGGATAAATCTCCAAGCATTCTAACCGCGCGGTTCTAGCGTGATTCCTTTTTCACGATTATTACCACAAAGAGCCAATATAATTTTAATTATGATCGAACTAGGATCGCACTCGGGGGTGGCTTCGGTTCGGGGTAGATACACAAAAACGCGACTTTCAACAGTCATTTATTATAACAATATTATTAGAAATTGGAATGACGAAAAAAACGCCTTACAAACGCTGAATATTCACCCTACTATCGAACTGTCGGGCAAGAGTTTAAGGATATTACAATTATAAACGATCTACGCAGTCTCATAGTAGCTAGTGACAGTGTAAACCAGCCCGCATACCTACTATTTATACAAGTTTATGTATCAAGCATTGTCTTGTCGTCGGGATTGTGAAAACCGGTGTTATGTATAATCTTTAGTTTGCTGACTAAACACGATTACTTAACAAGTATACTCGCGTTAGGAAATTAAACACCATTCAGCTAGGTCCTTGTGACAAAGTAAGCTAATTATATAAGGAATTAATCATAATAAAATATCGATTTATACGAGTTCTACAAATTAGTTTACTCTATTGAATGTACAGATTAAGAAAGCCTTGAAGTGTGAAACTATTAACGTTTGATATTTATCAATCTCAATTCTGCGTAGAACATATCTGAATATTACAAGGGGCGAAATAACGAGAAAACGTATTGAAACTGAAACCCTTACTGGTCCATATAATCTTCCACATTTCAGTTTAAGTACATGTCCTGTGTATCAGTCACAAACTGTGTATACCTACATCGATATGTACCTTAGAACACAATCGTACTAACTTTTCGGAAAAAGTAAAAACTAGGGCTGGTTTTAGTGTCACGCGGACCGTCGCGCGGATCGCTCCGCGCGGAGCAATATGTATGGCGCGTCCTCGCGGACCCGCTCCCTGAAGCTAAATACATCGTACATGATCCGCGCGGACGGTCCGCGTGACACTAAAACCAGCCTAGGAAGTTAGGGCACAACTATAAGTGGTTTAAGTTTCATAGGAAAAATAATTGTAATTAGTACGAGTGGGTGAAAACGAGGCAAAAGATTGAATGAATACATACTATAATATAATCTATATTATTATAAAATTCTAACTTTATACTGAACATTAGTTTTTTGGAGAGGCGTCATCATTACAGGAATCTTAACCCTTAATTTAGCAAGGAACAGAAAAAAATACAAAATGTGGGTCATTCATAGGATTTGTCCAGTATATTGGACATAACATCGAGATTCATTTGTATGGGCCCGGGGCGCAGCACCAACTCAACTGTTGTTAAACTAAAAACTTCATTGTCCGCTCATCAACAACCAATTTTTAACCAATTTTGATACAGGGATAGCTGGACATCCAAAGATGGTTATATGATGCTTAAATGAAATGTTTAACGCAGCCGAAATTGCGGGCACCTTCTTGTTTGTAACACAAAAGCGAATCGGGTTCAGACTTAGATGCAGCAGTGATAAAACCTGTGGTTAGTTACACTACGATTATATGCTGTCAGTAAATTGCTACATCAATAAGAACTAACCATATTGCAAACCATGACCTCTTTGGTAGAAGACTAATACACAACATCCTGATGAATAGACCGAGTGGCAACCGTTAAGAATCCTATCACATTGAATGTCGCCATAAGAGCGACACTAAGTGCAAAAAGATTAAAATAAATAAATATAATGTTGGTATCAAAACATTGTTAACATCTAATTATAACCACGTATTTTCTCTCGATAAATTATTATATTCCGTTCTCTAAAAAACGTGACTAAAAAAATGCTGACTAAATAAACTAAAATAATGCTAATTTTTCAACTCTGCCATCGTATTATTGTATTGTGAATGCTCCTGGTCAGCCAGGATTCCGTATATTTTTCAATTTTATGATTGTACAAACACAACAAATTTCTGCTTCTTTAACAAACTTTTTGTCCTTTCTTTATATAATGTTTCGTCTTATGATGATAATCGACGAGGTAGGGTTATTAACAGTCGCCACTCGGCCTATAAGTTATTATCTTTGAAATGCCGCTTGCCTAAATTACGGTTAAATAATTATTACTGGCCATGTTAGGTACGTATTTCTTTAATTAATTAATAACGACTGGCAAACAGATTGCTCGAGAACCTTTAAGGTATAATAACGATATATGTTACAACGCGAGATAATTTCGAGACTTTCACTGTCGTTTATTTTCCTTATCAGACTTGCAAAAGTTCTGACACTTTCTTGTCGTTTTTTTAATCGAAGTCTAGATGACGTTTTTGTAACGCAAATATTTAGAAGGCGAGTGAATATTATAATAGTCAGTAAGAAAATGTAATTGAACATTCTAATTAAAGTAACCATGACATGACGGTTGATAAGGCCATGGTATTGGTAGATGGTGGTTTTGTTTAAAGAAGAAAAATCGTCGATGCAATTTTTGGGCATGATAACCCGCGGACGATTTCAAATTCGCGAGTGATGCATCGCCGGAGTCCGCAGGAAGAGAGGAATTCGTTTACATTTGGTCTCCGCGAACAACAAAGTAATAAAAAGTGGTCCACGGTCAAGAAAATTTTGGGAGCTACGGATCTAGAGACTCTAGACTGGAAGAAGTAATAGGCTAGTTTTCTAAAGACAATGTAAATAGGTATACACGGAACAATCATAATCATATTACAATAATTTCCGCGTGTTTGATGTTTTTAAATTACCAAAAACATAATAAAACGAGGTAATTTGTCATCATAGTTTGCATATCACAAGGCGAAAGTTTGTGTTTATCATGTAGGACTGTAGGTCTGTTTCGTTACTTCTTCACGCTCAAACTTCTCGACTAATTTTGGGTAGCTGACACCCTGGATTAACACATAGGCTACTTTAAATCCCAAAAAATATAGTGTCCCGCGGGATGAGCGGGTAACACCGCACGGCGCAGGCGCAGCAAGTTTTTGTAAATTTCATACTATTCCAGCGTTTTGACGTTTCGTAAAAAGTAGCTGATTTGATCTGTCAGGACGACGACTACAAACCTATTATAGTTTGTGCGCATAATTCTATATTCTGAATGGCTTCGAGAAAAGGAGTTCGGCGTGCCGGATCACGCGTTTGCTCGACTTGGCTGATAGCGATAACGCAAATTTAAAAACTCACCTGGGTTTGCCGGCGTCCTGCGTCGTCGGGCCGAGGCTCGCCGCACCACAGTCGACACTAAAGAGTCCATCTCACTCCCCGAATCCCACCGGGACCTATTTATCACCGATTTCAACACACGCGCGTCATCCTCCGTGTCCCTGTCACTGCTCGTCGGAGGGATGTTGGATTCGTCACTCTCAGGCACCGGGGCCTTCACTTCACGATTGAACACTCCGATCATCGTTGCATCCTGGATGTCGTCGGCTCTGGTGAAAGGATGCGTTAAGGTCCTTCGGATGTTGCTTTTCCTGTGCTTCACTTTCGCGCCTTCGGAAAGCGATCTTTTGTTGTCAGGCTTGTCCCGCATGCATTTTAAGTCTGACGGTGAGAGAGACTTCTTTCTGGAGTTTCGCCTCTTATTACTTCGTCGCTGCCTGCTTGACTCTCTTGCGGTCTGCATTGTCGTTTCATTTGTGTCTGTAGAAGAAAAACTGGTTTAGTTGAGCTTCCTTATAAAACGAGATTATATCGTTAACTTAAGTGGTTTCCTGTTATAATGCTGCTGTATTACTTATTAGTATCGGTCTCTCTGGTACTTAAGAGTCATATTAAAATATTTCAACGGGTTTACTCACGTCGTAGAAGTCGAATAACGCTCGACATGTTTCGAATCGGTACGCGATTCATCATCAGGAGAGACGATCATCAGGTTATTCGACTTCTACGACGTGAGTAAACCCGTTTAAGTATTTTAATATGTCTGAGACTCACGATAGTTTTCTACTTAAGAGTCATTAATTTATTAAGTCATTCAGTTAAAGCCTTAAACGTTTTATTAACGCTCACAACATTAAATTGCTACATTACCTACGACACGATTTCACCTTGCATGCATTTTTAACAATACAAACAACAGCAAGAAATCAATACCAATAAGATTTTTAGGAGAGTAAATCAGAAGACTAACTCCCAAAAGAGTTCTTAATATTTTAGTTTTTCTGACAAAGAATTCTCCGTTTACGATTTTCTATCAACTATTCATTTTGCAATCAACAAAAAAAATGCATTATGGATATTAAATCGAGGTTAAATCTTTTAACATACTATATCTACAGCAGGTTTGTCACGTCATTAATAAACAAATTTTATTCTACATCTCGTGCTGTAGGCCCATTTAAGTCGAGATTCTCGAACTCGAATACACTTTTAATAAAACGGTTTAGATTCTTCCCAATAACCTTATTAAAATAAGCCGATCGATACCATCAAGAACCGCTGACCATGTATTTTATATAATAACTTTTCGGCGAATCAAAATTGTTTCCTGCTTCTTGTAATCTATTGTAGGTAAAATAATAATCCAACATACTTATGTACCAAGATTGCGCTGAAAATAAGCTTTGTATAAATAAAGATGCAATCGCAGCAAAAAATACCTTAGGCTAACCACAACCACAAACCGTAGAAATTTCAAACTATCCACACTGCAATGGTATCGCCAATCCACAAAACAAACAATCCACGTCAAGATCTTATCTGTGTAAAATTAAAAAGTAATCACAGATAAGGAACGTTGCACTGTAAACTTTTTTAATAACGGCGCGATACACGACTTTCTCACAGCAGACTAAGGCGATGACTGAACGTTCAGCCACAGGTTCAGAGGCGTCGGTGCATGCACGGGACTAATTGTTTTAAAAATTAAAAAGTTAAAGGTCGCGTTTCAATGTCGCTGCGAATGCGTCCGCAACCTACGCGGTGTAGTGTGAACTGAACTGTCTTCTATTCAATTTGCTGACATTTCTCGTTCCGTACTCAACTGCAGGAAATGATGTTGTTCTTAATTCACAAGGCCATAATAACATCTGGATTAGATACAGAAAAACTAAATCAAGAAGCTAAACTGCTCATATATCTTGCAATAAATTGTAATTACTGACCACGACAATACGTCAATTAAAAAGACGTTAAATAAACAACAGACTGTTAACCTAAATTGGCTTCTGTTGGCTGTTACCGATAATCACTTTGAACTTTTGAGTGTGAAAAAAAAAACAGATTCCATTTTTAAATTCGACGCGCTGAATTGATAGCAGTTACACGCAGCGCAGTTATAAGAACAAATAAAACAGAAATAGCAAAATGTTGTTACGTAAGTCAAATATTGAGCAACTACTTATTGGGCTTATGCAAGCTATTCAGAACAAATTAGATGAGCAAGCTAATCTAATCATCGTGTTAATCAAAAGTGCACCGAATCAGAAACCTTCACTCGCTGTTTTTACATACTACATCAATAACTGTTCGATAACTGTAGCTGCAAATTTCTACAAACTATAATAAATCATCACGCTAAAACTAGGTTTTTAGCGATATTAGGATTTAGACTAGGATTTTAGGATTTAGATTGCATTTAGAATTAACTGAAGAACGATAAACCTAGGCTTGGATGTCGCCTGGTTGTTGGTAGAGATCAAAAAGCGATGTTATTATTTATTAATAACTGACTTTTAATCATGCTTGCATTAAAATGAGGCAGTAATCGCTATGCAAACGTCTTGTGAATCTTGTGGCTTTCAACCAACGCTATGAGTAATCATGCATGTAGAGTTAAATTTATGACAGACAACATGGTCCTACGATAATCAAATGAATACACAAGAGTGTTTGTAGTTTTCTGATAATCAGTCCTAGTTCAAATTTGGCGCGAAAGAACGATAGACTAAGAAACACAATTTGGTGTAAAAACTATTATTAAATAATTTAGGTATTTTAGGTAAATACAGGAAACTCTTCTACGCGGTGTGGTAAATTGAAGAATTAAAATGGCACTTGTGTAATTTCTGTAATATGAAAAAACATTCTAAATCAATTTGTTTAAACACGTTACTACATAAATAAGAGTCTTCACACTAAGCTTTTTGATTGTACACCAAGTAATTTATAGGAAACTAATACCAGTCGCCAAGCCTAAGTGAAAGGTACAGTTAGCCGTCAACAAGTATGACAAGTTCACCTTCCCATAAACATGTGATGGGTTACGCGTTTCCCATAGCCCCAGACAATGGGGACGCGGTATCTGGATTCAGACACGTTATTCCTTCGTGCTAATACATCGTAACGCAGACTTAGGAATTTACTTATCAGTAACGCCTCCTCGTCAGTTAACACAAGTGTCGACAGTTCTAGTATTTATGGCTAACCTCCATATTTATGGTAAAGTCTCCAATACAAAAATATATTGTTTGCCCATGATAACACCAGTAGTACTTTGGCAAAGATTTTGTAATAACTAGTTTTGATATGTTAGATAAGTTAACCACGGTTTATTAACTGTTGGACTAATTACGATTCCTAAATCCGCTTTATTTAACCGCTGTTTAATTTTGCAGACTGCTTTCCTTTAAACTTACCTTCCTTTTAACTATTCAGAACTTTTATAGAACAAATACTAACCGACTGGGTTCTACGCAATTATTTAACAAAAATATCTTGCTTTTTACGGTTTCGAAAAGAAGCATAACCTAAAATGAAACAGTTTGGGAGGAATAGTTATACTAAAGGAAGGATTTGTAATCTTAACAATTTCTCATTATAAAAACCCCAAACATTTTTTTACTGAAAAATGTTGTATACACAGACCACCACTGAGATAATCACAGCACTTATACGCATAAATTATGACACAAAGCTAACGTTTACTTGTTTTTATTAGCTCATAGGTGGCTTTTGAATAGTTTGAATTACAATTACTCCATTACAGCAGATTCACACGTTCTGTTCTCAGGTTTGGGTAATATTCATGCAGTCCCGTTGCCAGATAATAAACCAGCTCAGTTGATATAGTTCTAGATAAAAAGTCGGCCATAGAACCCGGTTATCACTGACTGATTTGAATTGAAGGCCTATGCGCAAATACAATAGTTATTTGTTCAACAAGAGAGCAAAGTTGTGTTGTTTCAGAAATGACAATTCACGGGCAAAAATTTAAAATTGTATTTTCTTCACTGTTATCTCGCAGCAACATCACCATGCTGGTGAGGTGAAACAGTAAAAAAAGAAAGACTAACTCTATCCACAACGATAAATGCCCCCTTTTAGATAGAGTCAGATTTTCGCAGATTTGCATCGGATGTTATAGTAAAAACCTCAAGGGAGGCTCGTCTTGGGTATGTGTAATATTAACGTGTCCGTTTAACAACAGATAAACACTTTTTTATTTATTATAATGACACGGACGTGTGCCCTAGAGCAAACCAACCATGGTCTACAGAAGTACACTGCACAATTCTAAATAAGTATCATGAAAAATTGCTTCTCTTTCAAAGAAAACAGGTTTAGCCGCGTTAGTTGCTGTGCGGTATAACACAGGGTCCAGGCTGCGATACAGATCCAAGCTATTATACCGTAAAATGGGGTTACTTTAAAATGCAGGGGCTACTTTGGAAAAGTGTTTTTACGCCATGTCCTTATTTTATTTGAACATCTGTGGCAATGGAATACCTACCTTTAAAAATGACCTAACCTGTTACTTCATTTGCTTAATCGGACTATGGATATCTGCGTTTTTATAACCATTTTAATTCTATCAAAGTAGCCCCAAATTTTCCTAAAGTAACCCCAATTACTTGATTAAACTAGACAGGTTATCAAAAATCGACCGTGCCTAAAAACCACGATCAGACGCAAGCGCACTTAAGAACGTGATTATTAAACATGCCTTACCTTGAAATATGTTACATATAACACATTAAAATTCCTCGCTGAATAGTGGGCTTGTTTGCATAAGTATAGGTTTAATAATAATCTGATAAGTGCACGGAAATGTCGGAAATATTGTATAAATGCAATACGACTTGCTCTAGATATTTTTGCAGTACAAACGTTTCTGTACGATTCCTACATTCAAAGTACAAATGAAACTAGGTATAATCAGCAGGAAAGATTGACGTAGATTGCAGTTTTATTCAAGTGTACCTGATAATGATTTTAATGATAAAATTGCATTAATTTTGCATAAAATATGCGGAACTGAAGTACAGTAACTATAGACACTACTTTACCTAGATTTATTTAAGATTTTAACTGAAAAAAAAATCGTCACGCTTAAGTGGGACTGAGTAGACTACGTTGTTTGCCGCATGCACCCAGATAGACCAACAAACCATGATGTGCCACATGGAGCCACATGATGTGCCGGATGATGGAAGGCGACGGCGTGGCAGGACGAGTCGGAGATGCGGAATGACATCGCCGTGTTCCTACACAATTGGCCAGAAATAGCACCTGATAAGGAGTTGTGGAAGTCGAGGGGGGCAGGCCTTTGCCCAGCAGTGGGACACCAATATAGGCATTTTTACAGATGATAGTCACAGCTTCATAAATTTAAACGTTTTATAAAAGAGTTGTGATGAGTGTGTAATTTGATTGCAGTCCGACACTTCTTATTTTACAGACCATGCGAGGCCGGAGCCGGAATAAGTAAGAAAATAAACATAATATGCTTTGTTAAACATACCTTAGCTTCTAAACATATATAAGTAGATATCATTTATAAATTGTATTAAGGCAGACAATATCCAATATGTCAATTTTTACAACTCTCATGTACATGTACTGTGTCATGATGACACTGCATGTCATTTACTATATCTATGTTCGTGCATGATATACCTATGGCTTTAAGTTTTTTAACAGTTCTAAGGTAAAGATCGTATACGTTAACATAACACATTAATAAAACCATGAATAAAACGAACACAGGTGGGTTGGGCAAGCTATTATCGACGATATAATCGACGTCAAATAAAATTTTTAACAAAAAAAAGAACCGACTTCAGTAAAACTAAAAAACCAAAAACTTACACCAAATCCTATTTACTGAATGTAAATTCTTGACTTTATCAATAAATTACCGAAAGCGCCGTACATGTCCCTATAACATTTGAAGAGTTCCCTCGATTTCTCCAAGATTCCATCATCAGATCCCGACTTAGTGCCAACTGGACCAACTCGGAGTTATACACTTTCGATTAAAAAAAAAAATTGAAAATCGGTTCACGGTTCTCGGAGATATCGAGTAAGTAACACACATACAAAAAAAAAAAAATAGTTCGAATAGAGAACCTCCTCCTTTTTTTGAAGTCGGTGAAAAACGGAGTACTTGGGTCCTCAGTTCGTCGGGGTGTTTATTTTTGTCGTTTTGTATGTTTATCGATATTGGTAGTGGTGATCTGCCTTCCGATGCGTGGTCGCCATACAACCTTACAACAACAAACTTGTAGTTTTGGTGTTACTTTCGAAAAGCGAAACCCACGACTTTGAAGTGCAGCCACTTACCACCATACCCACGACGATTAAACTATTTAAACGCTAAACGATGTTCCACATTTCAAACGTGGTAAACCACTTACTGCCAATCACTATACTCACGAATTTCTATAACGCATGAACTGCATCCAGTTAATATTATTTCGCAACCATAACTCACTTGACGACTGCCATCCCACTCAGACAGTATCAAGATGAAAGGAACAGGTAAATAAAGATCCCACCAAAACATTTCATGTAAAATTGGCGGCCAAGACTCACATGCTCATAACGCTTTCGCTGTAAAAAGTTATCAGATCCCAGGAACAGCCAAGCCCCTAAGCCCTGACTTTACTAACCCTACACCTTGGTTTCAAAAGTATGGCACGGCTGTTTCATAGGTAACCGTAAATATAAACCGTAATGCGCCAGACGGTCCGTTGGACTTATTTACGGTACTATGAAACGGCCAAGCCATACTTTTGAAACCAAGGTGTAGGGTTAGTAAAGTCAGGGCTTAGGGGCTTGGCTGTTCCTGGGATCTGATAACTTTTTACAGCGAAAGCGTTATGAGCATGTGAGTCTTGGCCGCCAATTTTACATGAAATGTTTTGGTGGGATCTCATTTCTTTTTGTAAGGTGCGCTAGTTTTTTTTTTTTTGGGCTGTTGGTGGGTTTGAAAATGAGACGAAATGGTTCGAGAAAAGGTAGGTAGAGCCCCACCTCTTTTTTGTTCGTCTTGGCGGGGGCACTACCGTGCCCCCAGATTTAAAATACGAAGTCAAAGTGTAGATACAGAAGTAGTAATAATTGTGTATTTAAGAAATACTTACGTTTAGCCCCATATATAATATACACTTTTATCCCCTATTATGGGAACCCCATACAAACTTCCATCTCCTTATTTAAAGGGTGGGAGGGTGATTTTCTAAAAATCCCAGAATATTATTTATAACAAGGAGTCCCTATATCAATTTTCAGACCTCTAGTAACAAAATTTGCAGAAGTCTCATACCTCCCTCCCTCCCTCCCTTAGGTTAAGGGGTTGGGGGGGTAAAAGTTCCAAGTTTAAGAATTATTTTGTTGTTTGTGTACTAATACTAGCTTACATACCAAATTTCAGCTTTCTAGGTAATCGGGAAGTACCCCAGAGGTTTTGATACGTCAGTGTATAAGTGAGTGGCAAAATCGGCGTATTTTAGGTACCAATAAAACCTAAAGTATAAAACCTAGATCAGTGAAATTTAGTAAATTTCATATGTTCCCTAATTGCATCTTAACCTGTGAATTTGGGCGCTCTGGTGTTAACTGGGACGAAACTATGAGGGTTTGAAAATGAGACGAAACGGTTCGAGAAAAGGTAGGTAGTGCCTCGCCTCTTTTTTGTTCGTCTTGGCGGGGGCACTACCGTGCCCCCAGATAGCGACTGCTTGTTATTTCTAAATTGGCGTACCTTTCACGGAGTACTTGGATACACGTTGAAATTTAATATCGGTTTTGGAACGAAAAGAAACTGTGGTTTTATAAGTGGGTTAAACACACGATCGAAACATTTGTACGCGGTGTACTGAATAGATAGAGATTGTATTATAGGGCAGTAGTCTTTGAAATCATCTGTTTATATTAATTATCTATATATTCATAGACTAGTTGTTTGTACAGTTCAATTTGAGTAATATTGTCGCAGGTGACTTGGTGACAGCTGGATGAATTAGGGTGGCTAAAGATCGTGGTCAGTGGCGCATACCTGAACCTGTAGATACCCTGCAGTATAGGTTACATAGCAGGTTGACGATGATCCGCAGGCAATATAATACTGATAGGTGACATATGTGTATGGTGCCCACAATCTTGGCAAAATTGCTAAAAATATGGTCACATGATACATCAAATTTGCAAATTTTGCGTGTCTTAGGTTATTAGCTTTAATACTTTATATGCAATATTTTAAGCTGAATGTACAACAGCAGAGTAGGGACTATGTCTCAATCTCAATACGGATAATAAATGTACATAAAAGCCCCATCTTTTTTACTCCTGTAAGGAACACCCGTAACAAGACTCACTTAAACTGAAACAAGACTAACGCGTAAAGGCATGGTCTTCTAATTGACCCATTCAAGCCATCCATTATATACTTTAGCAAAATGACAGGCACAGGGTGTTCCAGTTTGCGCAACTCGGACGAGTTCTATCTGGGCCAGGCAGTCCTGGCGGGCTGTTGTGAAAACACACACGGTTGATAAACGCCTTTCGATATTTCAAGGATATAGAGGGTTTTCCAGTCTGAATTCGAATAAATATTATTCGAATCGAATAAGGACTCCTTGTCACCTGATAAATTTTTACTAGGGTTGGTAGTATTACTTATATCAAATTTAATAGGTTATTTGCAGAATATGCTTAGCTCAATACGACATGCATATTTACTTTTGATTTGGCTGTTTTGTTATTTGTTCCATTTTGACACTGTCAGGTAACCCCACAAAACAACTTGAAAAACATTGTATGACGAATCCTACCTTCGCTCACTCATGGTTGTGTATGGATTTCTAAATTTATTTTCACCGACTATTCGAACTACTTTTTAGATCAAAAAAATCCTTGGTTCTTACCGGTTAGTAAAGGAGCTCTCGAACATTTTCAAAAATCCTTTTTTCTGATTGAACGTATTCCTATAGAAAAAAGTCTGACTTGTAATTTTTCAGAAAGTTATTCTTCAGTCACAGGCCAGCTATTGTATTGAGTTATTATTTCGATTTGGGATGAACATTCGCCAGCATTGGATCAGTATAGTCGTACATACATAATACGAATTTCAGTTACAATCATGTCGTATCTAAACCAAATCTAAACGCTACATAACATTAGCAGCCAATTTATCATGGACCTAATTAACAATAATGTCAGCCCGGGTGGTCTGTGAATGAGTAATGATTTAGTTGCGACAAGACAAAGCCAACAATGCAATCATTATTGATTCCATCGCATGCATGGCATTAATGTCATTACGCAAGGTTTCCATGTTTCAATTATGTAATTTGTCTAATACGTGTAATCTGCCTTACACGGGATTTACACCGCACGATCTGGTCAGGTCATAAATGTCTGTATTTCCTGTAAGGTCATTTGGAATAAGTCAATGGAGGTAAGGGTCTCTATTGATGGTATCATACTTGGATACGAAACATTTTAAAACTTTAAAAGTCCCAATTTAACGCGCCAGGCCATCCAGGATAGAGGAGATGCCGTATTAGGAGAGCAGACCCCAAGTACACTACCACCACACGTCATAATATTATAAGCATCAGAAATAATGGGTTATTTTCAAAAAGAAACCAAGGATTTAGTTTAAATTTTATTTGCAATCTACTTTACCCTCTCTCTCTGCCTACGGGTACCATGCAAGATAAAAATAGAGATAAAACTCCTTTTTATGGATGACAAAAACAAAACACCATCGGAGTACAATTAAATACAATCATTAAAGTATACCTACTCATATTGTAGGTACTTTCTCGTGCTTTGATTTAGATCTACATATATTATTTCTAGACTTATTGACCAGTTTCACCCTGACATTGAGACTAACGAAGTGTGAAAACTGCCAATGCGACGTTGTAGGTCACTCAATTGTCTTGTTTTATCTGTCACGCTTATCGCACTTCCTCAAACACTACGTTAGTGCTCATCTTGTGTTACTACAACTTACAATCAACATTTTCACAGAGTATTTACTGTCTCATTCACATTACGGGTTTGTGATAAAGATCATGTTTCGATATATTAGCGTTTCTCATAGGACGAACTTCTTTCACGTATTTTTTTCTGTACCATAATCGGGAAAAAGTGTCTTTCGATGTCCTGCTATTCCTGTACTAAAATAGGTTAAAATTCGTCCGGACGTTCCGGTATAATTTTACCTACGATTGGCATTGTAAGTATTTTTATATTGTCTATTATTGCGTTTTTGACGTTGCTTTTGTTTTACTTTCCTTTCTATGTCGTGTTTTCTTTTTATAGTTTTCTATTTTAATGCCCAGCTGCTTTGATTTTTAGCTATCGAATCCGCTTTAATTGTTTTGAAAATACTTAAAATTTCATTTTAGTGAACTGATCGTATAGTGAAGTATGTAATTTGAATAATATAAAACGGGTAAAGCACCTAAGTAAACGAGAACATTTGTTCACACTTTTAGTAGGTACAATACAACCAACACAACGTGGTGGTGATAGTGTTTTTGATAGTTATGGTTTAACCAACAACTACCTCTAGATTTAAGCCTATTCGGTAAATCTAAGTAGCTTATACGTTAATAAAAATACGAGTAATAACATGGCATATTTTATTTTATATTACTTGTTTTAACACTTAATTACGCGAAGAAATAGATCGACGTGCTTAAATTAATATGCTTAAAAAGACCTGTCATTAATTTGGGTGATATTTTCGTGAATATCTACAGTTTTTGCGTAGGTATAGCTAAGAATACTGTTTTGTATGAATTGTTTTTAATCCGCGTCTTCTAATTAGAAATCGTAATCGGCGCAAACTTAACACGACTGGTTTGGCTAAAAGACGATACACTAGTACATAGAATTAGGGCCCTGGTATTCCACATGTGAATTATAGTTTAAGTTTGGGACAAATTCTAGTAACACCTGAATATATCTTCAAAACAAAGGTGTTGCCCACGTACATTGTTGCCTATCGCCTTGATTATGTCGCCTCTCTAACAGACAAGGTTAAATAACCGAGAAATAACTCTAAGAGTAATTTAAAAAGGGTACTAATTAAACAAGCTTCTTTTTAATAGCATTATTCGCTTCAGAAAATATAAGTTACCTTCTAAATTACTAAGTCAGCCACAACTAACGCGCGTCTGAATAATAATATCTCAGCCACTAGTTATCTTCTTTGTAAGCCACTGTAATTGTAACTTAGCATGGTGATTATTTTTTAGCATCTAAATTTGAGGCATGCATTCAAATAGCAAACTTCTAAAATATTATTATATGACACCAAAATAGTAACTCTATTAGCTTCTAATTTTATAACTTAGTATGTTTAAAATGTAAGTCATCCTACATTAATCGATCGTAAAATTTACCTAAAATTGTCATCAAATAGTATATTAAAGCCACTATCATTACATTTTTTTTTTTTTTTGAAGTAGGTACTAGCGGCGCCGCGCGGTGTTACCCGCTCATCACACGGGGACACTATTTATTTTTCGAGATAAAAGGGGCATGTATTTAAATCGATATCTGTATATTCCCTTTTTTCGATCAAATATTTGAAAGTTTCACCAAAAATACTGACTTGCACACTAATTATGCACACTAAATAATGCGAATTCAATATACTATTTAAAGGTATTTGCAAAACTGTTTTACTGAATATAAAAAAAAAAACTAACCTAACCTAACCCGGCCGAGTCGGACCTTAGTGTGCAGTGCGAGGATAATTAGTTTTCGAAAACTTTAATTAATTACACATGCACCTATCGCAATATGAACGAACGAATGACAATAAACAAACATGGCGGGTCGTTCGGTACAAGAATCGAATGGCGCTCTCTGATTGGTGCAAATGGCCGTGGCTGTCATGGCGCGCACTCGCGCCAAATCGTTCCTACAGTGGCTATTTTCATGATAAAAGAATATGAAGTATTATTTTAGATGTTAAGTTATAATATATGATGCTGTCTATTGAAGCTCGAATATATAGTTTTTGAGGAGCTTGTATTGAAGCTGTAAAACGAAAAATGATGATGAGTTACAAATTTCGTGGCTGAGTTAGTAAATTAGATGGCAATGTATAAATCAGGAGGACAAGTAATAATAATTGTTGATTATGACTTGATGCTTTCTTTAACATTTTTAGTTGGCGTTGTAAAGAAGATGAATTAGTTTATTAGAGGCTATCTCATATTCTCGATGCTTAGTTATTAAAAGAGAAGTTCGACCAAGTGGCCAAAAAATAAAATTGCGGCCGGATTTATTATTTCTCATTTAAAAATACTTAAGTGGACTTTAAAAATAGTGTTTAATTAATAAAGTATTAACATTGCAAGGATGACTTTAAGAAGATCTTCTTGACAACTTCTTATAAGTACCTACTTCATGTCAAAGTATGCACATAAGTCTGTCATTACGCAACAGGTAGGTATGTCGTGTTACCGTAACCGCGTGCTAATGGAATACATTCGCCTTTAAATCTCCATGCAGGTTGAACATAAGAACAATCGGTTGACGAATTGTTTTTTTTTATAATACGCGTAAATAATATGCGATTTACATGGTACATGCAGAACAACGTAAAACGACATCTAGACACGCGGCAGCGTGTCCAGCCAAGTTCACCGCAGGAACTGGCGAGCAGCAGCCGTGTGTTATATTACACGAACCGTTTGGAGCCACTTTTGACCCCCCAATAACTCCAAATCTATTTAACATAAAAGAATGAAATTTGGCTTATGTATTAAGATCCTTTAGAACAAGTAGAACCCCAAATTTAATTAATATAGGTTAAATAGTTATTGAGATATTAAAGTCCAAAAAACGGTATTTTTATCACTGACTGACTGACTGACTCACTAGTAATCAAAAACCTAACCCACTTCCAGGTGACCTAGAAAGGTGAAATTTGGCATCCAACTTAGTAATTGTGTGTGTATACATATAAAAATCTAAAACAGTGATTTTTTTATGTTTTTTTATTATTATTATTATTGATGGTTGTTGCCTCAGAACTCTGTCATTTATAAACCGATTTGGAAAATCCTTTTTTTGTTTGAAAGATATACTAGAATAGCATATACACTCACACGCACACACTTACACATACATGCACATAAAAATCCAATACGTACTAACCGCTTTGGAAAATTCTTTGTTTGTTCAAAACTTTCAAAATATGTACTAGAATAGCACACAGAACTAATTAACAAATAATAATTAAGTAATTTACACATCATAATAATTTCTGTACAAAAAGTAATGATATCCCATCAAAAACATAAATGTAAAATGAGAGCCAAGTTCAATATCGCGTGCACTTCGCCGACAAGAGAATTGAGATCTACCAGGGCGCCAAGTTCTTTGCTCTAAAATTTTTAGATACAAGGACATGCGACATACTCAATGCATTTATTTTACTTGGGGAGTAATTCAATATCAAGACGTGACTTGGCTAGTTTTAAAATATAAATTTATATTATAAATCAAAATCAATCAAATCATTAACCTATTTTCGTAAAGGTAAGTACGCAAGTTAGTGTACGTCTTGTTACTTATACTGTTAGCTTGATAATGAACTATCACTATGACTATGTTACTTTTATAAAATTTAGTTAGTTTGTGAAAACTAGCCAAGTCAAATCTTGATATTGAATTACTCCCCAAGTAAAATAAATGCATTGAGTATGTCGCATGTCCTTGTATCTAAAAATTTTAGAGCAAAGAACTTGGCGCCCTGGTAGATCTCAATTCTTTTGTCGGCGAAGTGCACGCGATATTGAACTTGGCTCTCATTTTACATTTATGTTTTTGATGGGATTCAATATTCTGGTTGTTCCTCGATTACATATAAGTATTTTGATAAAATAATAGAATAAGAAGAATATGCATAAAAATGGTGCAAAATAGATGGTATACATTTAGAAGCATCACAAATTTTACCAGTATCTGGCATACATCAAAATATAAACATGTTTACGGATTTAAATGTAGAATAATAA
The DNA here is from genome assembly GCA_947623375.1 of Apotomis capreana. NCBI lineage: Eukaryota > Metazoa > Arthropoda > Insecta > Lepidoptera > Tortricidae > Apotomis > Apotomis capreana. The sequence goes on along the minus strand of OX392505.1, from coordinate 16,948,699 downwards.
AAAAATACCCGAAACCGGCGGCAAGCAACAACAGAAACTCTTAGGATGCCACGTGCTACGCTGGCGACTTCGTAAACGATTTGTATGGAGAATAGTACAGTCCCTAAAGGTTCCGTAACCTTTAGGGACTGTACTATTCTCCATACAACACAGGTACATGTGTTAAAGAAGACTAGAATGTCTTGCCTGACTCCAAACCGGCCAACCAGATTCCATGGAGCACTAATTCCATGTCGGCGGCGTTGAACGCCAAAATACATTGGCAACATAAATGCCATAAGCTTTTTTTTTTTTAAATGGTCTCACCTAATAGAAAGAGAAGATTTGCGTTATTATTGTTTTAAATGTGATATCCGATTTATCTAGGAAAAGAAGAAAACGAGAAACTTCAAAACTACGATACGGTTCAAAACATAAAATAACATCCAGGGATTCAAATGTAATTTTAAATTTGTTTTTGTTATTATTACATTAATTTGAACAATATACTTATACATAAATAATGTATTATTATGGGCAATGTACACGATAAATCAATTTACATTTACTTAAGTCGAAAGTGATTTTCCCTCGAGTAAACAGATGAAGAGCGCTGTGAATTTATGCATTCGGTCACTCTATGTCATTAGAAAGGGCACGTGTTGTTCAAACACACATGGATACGAATATTGTCGCTGAGGACGATCACCTAGCATTAAAGCTCATTGGTAGAGAATGCCTTATGGCACTAAGTCGCCATTTGTACTTTTACTTTTGTATTGTGTGCAATAAAGTTTGAATATATAAATGAAATCCTCAAACCAATACGAGTACAATGGAAGTAAAGATCAATCAACCATGCACATCATCCCAAGCATTCCAATCTCAACAGCCACGACCACTCTGACAAGAGTGTGTGACAGTGTGTGATTGTAAGAGAGTACAACTTAGAAGAAGATATACACTGATTTTAATTAGTTTTTCTACTCCAGTACTTTTTTCTGTCATTTATATAACTAGTTACTAACTCTAATATAAAGACATAAATTATGAAAGTATGTAAAAGTCTATACTCTACTGCCCAAAAAAACACTGCTAAACGATGTTATAATGTCGCCAAAAAAGCATCACTTAGTACCACAGATTACAAGAGAAACAGCTGCATTCACACAATTTGCAATTTAAAAAAAAACTTATTGTACTAAGGCATTGCTGCCAACTTAAAAAAAAGTTTATCTTCAGTGCATGGATGTTTAGTAAAGTGAATGTATACCTTTATGTATAAGTTTATAATTTTTTGACAGATGTTTAGTATAGTGAACGTATACCTTTATGTTAAGTTCATATTTTTTTGACAGATGGACGTCAATAAAAAAAAGTTTATCAGGGACAATTTTTTTTTTTTAATTTTGTTGATTTCGAGCGGGAACGCGTAGGTACCTAATTATTTTCTTTGTTGTTTATTTGCATTTTATTTATGAAATGTCGAGTCGTAGAAAAAGTATTGTATGCAACGTTGTATAAGTAGGTCAAAAAACGCTCGTGGCATCTTTCTTACGATGTTCGCTACGCTCACATCGTAACCTATGCCACTCGCGTTTTTTGCCCCCTCTTATACAACGGTTGCATAAAATACTATTTAAACACCGTATTTATTTACCCGACCACGATGAACTAAAACAGAGGCTCTTGCTGAGTACGAAGTCGCGGGTGCCTTCTAGTACATTTTAAAGAGTGGTGTCTGCGGATAGGGTTATCTATCCTTAGTGAGATTATACATTGCATTAGCTATATCAACGAGACTCTATAAGCTCGCGAACAACTAAATAACGAAAAAACCTTATTCAATTAAACATTGAAAATCTCAGTTAGTTAAGCTCAAAACAAAATACCAACTTACATATCAAGTCCTTCTATTTAACGGATGATTAGGTAAGCAATGAGTGTCTGATTCAATGTAACTCGTCTAAAAACAACCATTTAACTCTGTTTGTATTAGATATAAACAAAACTGTCATGACCGACAACATCGGTGCGGTGTACAACCGGATTGCAAATAGCCCGTCAAACTGAAAAGCAGTTCTATAAACGCCGTTTTATTGCGACCAGAGTCCAGTTTAGATAGCTTAGAAACATTTGGAACGGCTAATAATCAACGATGGATATGTTATCTATATATGTAATTATATATTATGTATCTCGTCGTCTAATACCCATAGTACAAGCTTTGCTTAGTTTGGGACTAGGTCGATTTGTTAAGAAACCAATTTGCATAAAAGTGACTAGTGACCCTTACAAAAAATTGTAATAAGGAACGAATTTTATTACGGGATAAAAAGTAACCTCTGTGTTAAGTTTTATCAAAATTGGTCCCGCCATTTGAGCGTGAAGAAGACAATCATACAAACATACTCACAAACTTTCTCAAATACAAATATTAGTGTGATAATAAAGCGAAGCGTGTAAAGTAACCAATTACTTATACTTGTAAGGCATATTTTTAAGGAAAAGGGGCATATGCATCTTCTGGGTACGCTCGCGTTACCGTAATCAAATTTTTGTAAAGCATTATCGTAGCATCACGCATAATTTGATGATTGTTAGTCAAAAGTAAGCATTGAAATAAAAAGAACGACATAAATAAGACAGAAAACGAATACGTACTCGTATAAAGTAATAATGAACTTTATTAAAATTGTAGTGTAGGTAGACCTACACCTGCACGTCCAGCATAACTGTTAAGTACACGAAAAATGCTGCCTGTCACTTTCCATTCAGTACCGTGCGAGCAAGACAGGTGATGCAAGTCGCGCGACAAGCGACTGAAAAAATCACAATGATCCAAAGAAGGCCGTTCCAATTATTAAAGAAGTCGAAAACATTTAATTGCTACTAAACGAAAAAATGAAACTAGCCAAGTGCGAGTCCGACTTGCTCACAAAGGATTCACTACCATCAAATATTATAAGTTTAGTCTTTTTCTCTATTTTTAGTATTTCTTGTTAAAGTGGCCATCATAGTAATACTATTGCCATTCAACCGTTAGAAAAAAAAGTTAGTTGCATAAAGACCAGCGGCCATACTATACTAATACACACAACATGCAGTAAACAAATGTAAGTACGTCTACTTATTACGGTTGAAAAGATGCAGCTCTGTAACAGACCGACAGACAGCGAAGGCATATTAATAACTCGTGAATAACACCTTTGGTTACAGAACCCTAAAAACAAAACCTTCCTGGTGCTAAAAATGACATTGCCAAATATGGCAAAAGAACAGCTACGTATGTGCCATATGTGGGCATTAACCTTGCGTTTATCACAGAGAAAGTACTAGGCATGCAGACATGACAAAGGTTAAATTTCACAACTAGACATGGTAATAAGAGTTTGCTGACCTATCGAAACTGTCACTTGTATGCAAATTGGTTGGCGAGAGAATGAATATTCAATCCGCTATGAATTATGATAAATATGAATTGTTAAGCTATGTTGGATCTGAGTCTATCAGTTTGCAGTTGCAAGAGCAGAGACATGTTTTAATTTGGATGACAATGCATGCTAAGCGACATCATTCTAAATTCATAAAAAAAGTCACACTAAGCTTGTTATGAAAAGATTTTTCAATTTTATGTATCTTTCCAATCCGCGGATTACAAATCCTTTACTCACTTGTTCGTTTGGCGTTTGCTAGTCATAAACTGGTTACGCTGACATCTCTTGCTTGTCTTGTTGTTATACTTATGAAAATTTTATTGTGTAGGTATGTCTGCTGTGGCCAGTTTTTTCGCTCTATCAAAGTGGCAGAGGCGGGGACTATTATCACCATCATCATCATTATCATTATTTTGCCCTTATCCCATTCTTATCAATTTTAGTTCGGCGAGTTAATAAACAATACTAATTACAGATTGTAGGTAGGTTATTCTCTTGCCCTAATTTAATTTAATTGGTCGGTGCAGCATGCTTTTTTCTTCCATTCTTCCCTATCATTCGTCATCTCGTCAATTAATTCCTTATTCTCCATATAATCTCTCACACAATTTATCCACCATTTCTTTGGTCTTCTTCTTCTATTTCTAGGCTGGTAAAAAAAATAGTGTTCCCGTGGGAGCAGGGGGTAACACCACGGACGCAGCTAATTACATATAATGGAAGGACAGCCTCTTCTGATCTTGAAATTGGTTTCTTTTGTGATGATGGTTTGTTTACATAGTAAAAGCTGTAAAAGTCAATGATTTTATAAATAACTCCAAATGAATCGTAGATAAAATCGTATTGAAGCGAAATCTGATGAAGGTGAAATGTTACGCTATAATAGAGCAGATGTCAGAGAAAGTATAAAAATATACATATATATATATACAAGTGACATGGATGTCGAAAAGAAAGTTGATAGAGATGAGACTGTAGATAGCCATATCTCTAATTACGTTTACGCTTAGGAACGTTTCGCCCAATAAAACTAGCAATGAAGATGAAAGAGGCACTAAAATACAATTATAATAGGATGTAGTGTGGCGTAGTGCCGATTCAGAAGATCGTTTAAGAATATCTGTACTATGAGTAATTTCCAATTCACAGTAAACAGGTTTTATCCATGTTTATGACTGCTCACAATGAAAATAATCAATCAGAATCTAAGCAGCATATTTGCTTTTTCCTGTCTTTAAAGAATTAACCTAATTTACCTTTAAGGCTACAAATCTCAAAGTCGTATTGAAACACTGTCTTAGTACGTAACTAAAACTAGGATGCATAACGTGAGTCAAATTCGGGTCCTTACTCGCAAAATATGCCCTAATTCATCTTGTGGCTCACACAAAATTCGCTTCATTATCAGGGTATCAGTATAATTTCTTTGGGATATTTGGATTTGTAGGTATAGAGAACAAATCACAATTTAAATAATACCTATCAAAGTCCTCGCTGCTGTCAACACATGAATCGTACTTAAATACTTTGAGACAAATTCCTTCAAAGGACTAATGAGCGTTAAAAACATTATCGCGATGAAGTTTTTCATTTTAATTAGTTTATCTACGCACATATCATTAGTGCTCTAAAATGCGTTCAGAAACCGTAGGAAATGACCAGCATTACTACAACCAATTTTACTATGAGAACTTTCTTATCTGTGGCAGTAGGTAAAATTTGTACTGTAATGTTATAACGCTATCAATTTTTGTAAGGTTATGAGTTTAAATTTGGAACAGCTGTCAAAACTGAAGTAGGTCTCTATTCTAGTATCCATAGATATTAATATTGTTATCGATACGAAACGTCAATTCAGTATGTTTTTTTATAAAAACCGCACGACATTTGATCTCGAGTGACATGAGAATATGGATACATTCGTTTGTAGGTATATGATTTAGAAAAAAAAACATTCGTCTTGACGGAGGTCCGAATTGCCGCCATTATTGTTGTCATTTGTTTGTTGGTTCTTTGCTGTGATAAGTTTATTGTAATTCACATTTTAGTTGAAAATATTGTTTCAATGTAAATGTAAATTACAACTATTACAATAAATAATATGTTTATGTATTTGTTCAGATTTATTTCTTACTGCATTAGTATATGTCGTTTTTAGATATTTTACAGGTAGCACTAGTGGTGCTGGTCATTTCCTTATGGCTTCTGAACCCATCTTAGAGTACTTATGATATGTGTGTAGATAAAGTAGTGTATACAACTGTACATAATTAGGCCTTAAAACACTCGTGTGATCCTATTATGAAACTCGCTGACGCTCGTTTCATAAAACCACACTCGTGTTTTAATGCCTCTCATTATGTATCAGTTGCATAAACTACTATTAATCACACTTTTAACAAGCTAACGTTCTATTAGCATAGATATTTGTCACCAATAAGGTAGGTGATAATTTGTTGCAGACATTATGAGAAATGAATATGGACTAACCAGATTAAATCACGCTTGTGCCGTAGTGTGACCTTAGGATTTACATTTTCTGATCTAAATGCGTGTTAAGTATCGGTAGATAATTAAAGAGTCCATTAGAGACCTGCTCTGATGACGGGATCCAGTTTTTGTTGAGGTCTTATATGGCTTTTTGCAGGGTTTAATATCAGGTTTTGTAAATACTTGTAGAACGAAGGGAAATACGACTACCTATGTCAGGATTAGATCTATTTACGTAAGAGGGAGGACATATTTATAGATTTTTAGTCAAAACGGCTAGACGGATTTTAACCAATTTTGGTACAGAGATGGCTGGACAGTCAAAGATGGTTATACGAAACTTCTTACCCAAATACTGCAAAAATAAAGTTTTACGGGAACTAAGTTGTGCGCACCTTCGTTCACTAGAAAGTCATGAAATAAATTCGAAATGCTGAGCCTGATGATTGATACTTACAACATACTTTACGTCTCATACATTAATACATTGCAGTAAACTAGAGATGCGCAAATCATGTCACTCAAATGAAGGAGAACAATTCCTGTAATCCTGTCTTTAGCTCCACTATACATAATATATCACTCATTTCGTTTAATGGATCTATAGACTCAAACTGCTCAATAATATCATCATACTCATATCGTACATATCTTTCACTTCGTTCAGTGGTGCTATTTGAAAAATCAAAATAGGTAATCGACAAATTAAATTAGTTGACGTCGTTAATCACCGCTATAAGTATTACGTCATAATGTCAAATAGCATCATTCAGTTCAGCTCTTATTTACTGATGAGTGGTTGCGAATGAAAGATATACTGATATAGTGAGTTGGTTTATCCTTTAGTGAGTGCGTTACTGACATGAAAAGATATATAGTTCATTTGAATCACTTGCGAACGACACACCTCTACAATAAACTATTATAGGCTATAATAATTACAATATCTACGAGACAAAAACGCATGATATGCAGCGACACCAAAAAGACAACGTATCGGTTGTCAACCTGCATGTAAATGAATATAACCTGTTTATACTTTGGCACAAGGACGATAATCCTACGAGTAGAGTAAGGCTTAAAGGAACTGTCGGTCTTAGTATGCGAGTCGATTTGTAGGAAATAACGGAACAGTTGTCACTCAAGTTATACCTACGCAACTTCACAGGTTATGTGGCTATTTATTGATTTCGAATCGTGTGTTTACGAGATAACTTAATAGTATCGTAATAAGAGAATCCTTTTAGTATTAAAATCTCTCAGGTTAGGACCAGTTTTAGTGGTATGGCATCAAGTAGAAACTCAGGGTAAGCCGGGATAGATTTCGCTTACTTTTTCTTCAGTAGCAATAGAGAATGGCGTTTAATCGTCCTGAAGAAGGCGCCTGTGAGAAACGGGTGTTATGGACGCTACGCCAATGCTCAGTATAGTAATATTTAATTCGCGCTATTGAGATTTTTCTTTTATGTCTCAAATACTTTACTTTCACAACCTCAGCAGACGTAGAGATCCTTTCTTATCACCTCAATGTCTCAAAGTCGTGGGCAAATTAAAATTGTCTCTTCTCAAGGTCAACATAATCTAATAGTATTATAAAATTCTATATTTGTATTGAAAACATTTTTTTCTTTAGACAGGGTTATTATATCAGGTAATTTTTCAACAGCGCGATGCAAGATGCTATTTTTAGTTATTCTGGTTCTGCTTTTTCGCTCTTTGCGACTGCAAGAAAAACAAAACAAAACCAGGGAGTTCTATACTATATTCTATCTTTACATCTTTCTGGTTGGGGATCACCCTTGAACTTGCTTGACTATTTCCAAACTTTGATTGTCTTCGAATTTATTAGTGAAATATTGCGGATCATCTCATCAAGTAAGCCTGTAATGTACATTGTACAGATTTATGCGATTCAAACTGCGAGAGATCAAAGATGAATAATGAATAATACTGTTGTCTTCCGAGTTATTGACACGGTGTGCTAGATAAGTTTTTGCGGCGATAGTGTGCCAAATTTTCCAATATTGTCGACGTACGTGATTGGCGGCTGACGAAGGCGACCTCATCGGGGATTCAGGGCACAGGGCGTAGAGCTATTGCTTGCGACGGATATTGCAATACTTTAGTAGGCTTTTGGACAAGAAAGATGGAATTATCGAGAATTTTCTACTGATATACGCCTTTTTGTGGAATAGCAATGCAAGCAACGTGTCATTTAGCTAAGTTGCCCGTTGATTGGGTACACGCCAGGTTGAGACACAACATAGATTTTAATCGACTTCTTAGGGCTTATGATCGTCATCTCGTATACTGACATAGACAAACCGCCTTTTTCTAGCAAGTAGTTATACGAAAAATTTATTTAGAAGTAGTTACTCTATGATATAGCACCATACTTTTTCATTTTATGAACACTTCTCCATTGTTGAAACTGTCAGGGTCGTTAGAGTCGTTAAGACGTGTTAAGAATATGACAGATATTTTATACTGAAGACACAATACTAGGTACTTCGACACTGTTGACTGCTCAATGACAACTCGTCCATCATGTCAACCATCTGGCTTAAAAGATCATTCACATATTGACCACTTTCAGGGACTGGTAAAATCTCTGACCTAAACCCATATTTCTTAAGTTTTGAGGAAAGCCAGTAATCTTGATATAGCCGCAAAGCGACTTCTTAGAATTATAGAAGATATCCCTAATAGGGTTAAGTCCGCCTTTGTACATGTTTTATTGGTAAAGTGATGACATACATACATATGCATATATAGTTATCATTTACCATTATCACACCAATATCATTTGCGTATATTATCTCTTTACATTATATTTTTATTTTCTGTTATCTCTTTTGAGTTCCCAGCATTTTGGAAGCTTTACAGCAGAGCTTTGCCAAACCTATTCTCATACCTTAACCAAATTTCAAGCATTTCAACTTTAACCTATGAAACCACCGTTAATACGCAACGGATTATATCGGCATCCATATAAGTAAAGACGAGACGCTCATAAGTTAGCGAGTAAAGGAAGGGAGCGGGTCGGGTGCAACGGCCTGCGGTGTCGGTATACTGGGCTGCATACTTAATGCATGCCCCTACTACGGTCTACACACACCTTCAATATCACTCACTCCTGTGGTGCGGAAAGATTTCCATTACCGGGTTTGTACCAGATCTGACTGTTGTGTTTCTTTCGGCGTTTCTCAACAGTGTATCCTTCTTGCTATACTGTCGAGAAACGCCGTTGCTTAAACAGAGGCGCTTGCGTTGGCTGGGACATGTGCACGGAATGGAACCCTCTCGTTTACTAAACCCTCTCGTTTACTACGACCGGTTCTGCTTGGTGCAATAGCAAACGTAAAACGCAATGTTGGAAGGCTCTCGCTTCACTTTAAGAACTGTACGAAGCGTGACATGATTGCCTATAAGATCGACCACCAAATCTGGGAAGAACTCGCCGAAAGGCGCACAGATTGGCACAAGTGTATGGCGGACGGTCGCAAGTGGTGCGACGATACATGATTTGGCGCATTGACTGACAAGAGGCAGAAACGACACTAAGGCGGCCCTGCTACATCAACAACGGCCAGTGTCTCTTGTCAAGTTTGCGGTCGGATATGCCGATCCCATATCGCTCTTGTCAGTCACCAAAGACGGTGCTCCGCAGACTGAATACCACAAACCGTCTGTAATAGACTGGAGGACCTATGATGATCCGTCTTGTGAAATGCCGATAGACTCAGACATGTAAAGTGCCCTTATGTCCTACTTATAGAATAAAGTTTATCATTTCATTACACTAAGTCCGACCCTCTATTAGTGAGATTCAACAAGGCCTGTCACGAGTCACGACTTAATGGCTTAAAAACCTTTCTATATAAATTCAGTATTGACAAACTATAATTGCTGTATAGTGGCGTGCCCAAAATGAGAAAATACTAGATTTATCGGATCATCAGATCCCAAAGTTGCGCTGAAATGGGGTCACTATCCTACTAGGTAAGAGGGACCTCTCCCTGTTCCAAATATCATGCAAATATACGACCAGCCGTTTCGCCTATAGAAGTAACAAACATTCACACACATAAACCTTCGCTTTTTATAAAATTAGTGGGATTCAGGGTACGGGGAGTATTTCATATATTATGGCCTGTTTACGAGTAGCAGTTTAATGTCAATCATGCAGGAATGCAAGATTGACAATTTGACAATCAGTGATCAATCCCGCAATAGCTAAAATATTTTATGATTCATTAAATTATCGAATTAGCGATTAGCAACAAAACTATACTCGTTACTCGTTATCGTTATGCCTGAAAATTTTATAAGGACTGTAGATATGTTGGAAAATAAAGGCAAATAAATATCCCAATAAATTGACGCTAGGTATTGGCGTATTGACGGAGTAAATTGACAGTCTGTTGCATACTCACGGCGTCCCCTACTACATTTGCTATTCTAGGTACGGTCGATCGGAAAAACTTCCTTAGATTGAACTGGACTGATTGCATAGGTTATTAACGTTAATGGAATCGTAATGGGAAACTCACACGTGAAGTACTCAGGCCGAGGTTAGGTTTAAAGGTCTCCATCGTTAATACCAGCTGCAGTTTGTAAAACTATTTTATCTAAGTACGTGTTTCTCGTAACAAATATGTCGTTTTCGTTGACTATAAGATTAAACTCGATACTTATTGGTTGGGCTTGTGTGAATAAAACTTAATAAACAATACTAATTACAGATTGTAGGTAGGTTATTCTTGATGAAAGTAAGGAACATAAATATATATCTTTCGAAATCATAATTTATTATCTTGCCCTTATTTCATTTAATTAAGGTCGGCGCAGCATGCTTTTTTCTTCTATTCCTCCATTCTTCATCTTTTCAATTAATTCCTTCTATTCCTTATCATCCCTCACACAATCTATCTATCTTTTCTTTGGTTTTCCTCTTCTTCAATTTCCCTCTACGTACATCCTTCTTTTCCATATCATCTCTCACACAACCCACCTATCTTTTCTTTAATTTTCCTCTTCTTCTATTTCCCTCCACATACATACAACAGCAACGCTTTTTACGTCACGTGGCTAATATATCTATGCATCGCGTCTCTACATACTACTGTAAAAAAGAACACATGCAAATTAATTACTTAGACTACAGTGAGCTGGATGGGCTAATAACATTGTAGCATAGCAGTAGACATAAACAAAAGATACACAGCATCCGTGGCAGAATGGAAGACGTTAGGTTGCGGGTGCCATGTCCAATATAGAAGAAACGATTGCCTAAGATTAAGCAAAATACGCTCGATACGCGCAAGAACCACGACGGGAAGACCTGGTCTTCTAATATCACGAAGTAACATTGCTTAAGTTGTCTAATGATGATTAGCAAAGCAATGGATGTAAGAATAAGAAGGATAAGTAACTTACAAACAATGCAGTGAACCACGGCGGGTTCACTCCACGCTGCGAGCCACGACTACATACCAGCGTGCACCAAGGTGCTAGACTCCACTTTTCGTTTTTATTAGGCCAAAACGAATGTAGCTGTGCGTAAGTACGCGTTAGTTTCTTGAGTCGCCACGACACAACCAATAAAATATAGTTCGCAGGTGAAAGAGTGAAAGAACATTTTATAGCGTTCTAATTTGTACAAGTACAAGGAATAAGTATGGCAAATAAAAAAAAGAACTGTCAACGACACGGCTATTTTTAATTTTCCAGTAGACCAAGTGTAGACCAAGGAATTTTTCAAAGTTATAAGAACTTAAAAAAAATACATATATCTAAAAAACCCGTAAAAATTAACTTGTCATATTCTGAATCCAAATATTTAACATATATAATTTCTATCAGGAAAAAATACAATATGAAGACCTCTGAAAAACTTAATGAAATCCCAATTTCTTTACTTTATTTGTTAGGTATTAGATACACTATCCGTCAATTTTATATATCCATGGTAAAGACTAAGATATCTCACGTATCGCTAGCTTTATAGTCCAGTCTAGACGCAGGCAGCTCGTATGTAACTAAGTAGTATGCCTATGTTTGGCGAAGAATGCGCGTTAGTATGGTACAGATGAGTAGCCAATTAACGTTCAGGTTTTTCCTGTTTCTGGTTTGTTGTATGTGGATATTTAGCGGAATAGACCATATTGTTAGCTGCAAGAAAGCACGGACAACAAATGAAAGGCATCCTTCGGTTCATTTCAAATGGTTATGTTTGTATTACGATGATAGGTTTCTAGTTTTTTAGTTACAAACAGGGCGCGTATCTTTTTTTTGAAGAGACCATCTTTTAGCCCATGTTGCTAATAAATAAATGCATGTCAAAACATAACCCAACTTTGAAATGAAAAGATGGATGGATTGCGTGAAAGATCATATGAATAAGAAGGAAGTAAATGACATGATGTCGAGTAATTGGGAAGAATGGAGGTAGAAAACATGCTGCGCCGACCCTAAATAAATAGGAAAGGGCATGGGAATGATGATGATAAATTAAGGGACAATCTTTCATAAACCGACTTTATCCCAAACTAAGCACTGCTAGTACGACGAGGACACCTATAAATATATTAAGTAACATCCTATATTGATGCTGATGTTAGGTAACATGCATGACCTAATAAGAAATAATAGAGGATTTATACTGTATGTGTCTGGAACTAAATCTGCGCGTGTATGAAAAGGCATGCTACTCTTTTGGCTCTACTGTAGTCAGAAACAAGTTCAGTCATCGGATGTTTGGTTGCTGTTATACCTACACTTCGGCGTCGGCGTTGATTTTGATTTGTATGAAGGTGGGCCCGATTTATATAATTTTATTTGTAATTACCCATTCACTTTAGTATCTGTATCTTTTTTAATTATCAGATTAGCTAATTAGTTATAATTTTATTTTATATTTAGGATAAGAATATTTCGTAATAGTTGAAATAATTGAATAACAATTAGTAGATACCTTTAACGTGCCTTCAATTAGTTCATTTTGTCACTTAAATAGTATGTTTAAATGTTAGCCTAATTAATTAATGTAGAAATCCCGGCATTCGTTAAATCAATTTGAGTCCTTCTCCATACAGTTCTAGGACGGAGATGTTCGTGCGGTGGTCTGTCCATGGAATCCTTAACAAGCGGCACCAGTATCACATTTCAAAAGCGTCGACTCTGTTCCGGTCAGTTGCTTTTAACGTTCAAAAAGAAGTTCATAAGAATGAAAATAATAATATTGCTTTGCTATTCCGCGATATAATATCGTGCCAGTTAAATTTGTGCTAACCCGTTATACTTATTTGCGTATTTTTTCATGCATACATGCATTTAATGGTCCCACCCTCCCACCACGATAAGAAAAATGAATACGCAAATAAATATAACAACCGACAACCGAAAAAGGGAAAAGGGTTTCGGTTGTCGGACTCCAGACCGTCAACATCTCCTGATGATGCCTCGTAGAGGGGCGAAACACGTGTCGAGTAAGTTCTGTTATTTTGGTGGTGGTTTGTTATATTTATTTGCGTATTCATTTTTCTTATCTTACCATTAAATGCATGTATGCATGAAAAAATACGCAAATAAGTATAACGGGTTAGCACAAATTTAACTGACACGATATTATATCGCGGAATAGCAAAGCAATATTATTATTTTCATTAATATGGATTTCCGCAAAGTAACGCCTGATTCAATTAATTAGTTCATAAGAAGACTTAAAAAAATATTAAACTTTGTTATCATAAATAATCGTCAAATCTCTAGATGTCACGTGCACCGCCATCTATCGAGAGTAGGTATTGCTTAGGATAAGCTCGCTCTCTTACTTATTTAACTGAAATGTGTAAGAGGGGAGCGATATTGTAGCCATGTTACTTTGTCATGTACAGATTTATTTCAATCTCATCATGATTTCTCTTCTTAACTTAACACGCAATTGTTGAAGTACAAAAAGCCCGAAGACGCAAGACACAAGAAAATCTGTCTGCCGATTATGTCACAGCAGATTCCCACGACCGATTAGCAGATTGAGTTCTTCATTCGAATTTTACTCAATAGTAACGTAACAAAAGTAACCTAGGTTCCTACACCATGAGGTCTGATTTTCAAAACGATGGCTCGAGAAATAATCAATCGATATTGAACAATGATAGCGGTCGATTGTTTGAGCTTGACATATTGCTAATATAAATGAAATATTGACTGATATATCTTACATTGTATGTGTTGGACACATTACTCCTTAGAATTGGCTGCAAATCGTGCAAAAATTGTCAAATGCTTGATGATGCCATGAGGTTCAAACATCTAACTCTATGAACGTTATGTTTTCCTACTAAAAACATAATTAGTATAAGTGCGACAGTGTTAGTGTTATATTTTTATGCACTATGTCAGTGTATATAATATTATAGAATAATAAAATAAATTACTACCATAGTGACAGTCAGCGTCAAAAGTAGCTGACAATTGACAACATGTCTTCAAATAGATTTTTTTCTATAATTTCATTACTTTATTATCACAGAACCCAAAATTATTATTTTTATTTGGTTACTAGTTATGAAAATAAAAAAAAGGGTGAAAGCAGCATCATCTAATAATCAGTACTCAAATGACGTCTGTATGTGGAAAACTTTCAGTCGCAAACTAAAAAAAAAACAGTGGTACCTACATACTAAATCAGCCTTAGTAATAGTCAGGCTGTAAGAATTTGTGCGTGACCGATTACTTGTCACCTACGATCTTTTAGAATGAGAACCTTTTCAAATGGATTTTTTAATCATAAATTGGAATACTTCCGAAAAAGTAAAAATTTGGTAATATTTATTTTATTATCCTTTATTATTTGATTGTATCGGAAAAAGGCCTGGTTAAAAAAATTATAATGTTGTCAGTTTTAGTAAGTAATTATGCAATGTGACATAAACCAGTAGTAAAATTGTTAGCTAATTTTCATTCTGACCGTATTAATTTCAGTGTGCATAGGTGTTAAATAAGATACCTACTTAGAAGCGAATGCGCTCTACTTTTCGAACGTGATTCTATTATAAAATCAATTATAAGAACAACTAAAACAAAAAGACAAGCATTATGCAATGTTTATAACGAACGTTGCATCGAATGTTGTAATCCGATCCAATGCAGGTTGCAGCTTCAAGATTGCACGAAAACAAATGAAAGAGCATTTTTTTTAATTAAAAGTTCTGTGCTAAATGTATTTAACCGGAGCATTTAAAAGGTTATTTAAAGGACACGAGACGAAATCGTACACGGTGTCGAAATAAATTCGTTAGCTACGTATTCACTAACATATTTAAATATAGTTTTTAAGAATATTCGATCGAAACCATACCTTTTTAACTTTTTTAAGCAAAATGCTCTATTATATTCAAAATAAGATAAGATATTTATTATATTTTATGTACTTACATAGATCTATAAATGATCACAATTATACTACTGCAGGTGTGACTAGTCCAATATTACAGATTATTTGAAGACATTAAATTAAAATTATGTATAAGTACGTACATTGTATCGAGTTTAGATATGGCTATCACAGCCTAATTTCAACATTTCTATTAACATAATGTCTCCTTGAGCCATTTCTCTATTAACCTTGTGTATGCAGCCCGAGAAGTAAATATGAATAAGTATACACGATAATTTTTAATCGGTGATCAGGTACCAACTTTTCTAACTCAGTAATTGATGACTTTTTGCTACACATTATTATTTTCATTACTATTTCTTTGTTATAAGTTAAGTTTTTCTTGCAATAAATCTGTACTCTTAATAAATACGGAATGTAGGTACCTACTTAGATTTTAATAAACAAAAATGTATTTCAAATATCTTAATAAAGCAGTAATTGATGGCAGTCACCATAGCCACTCAAGTAACCATAACCACTCAAGTAACCATAACCACTCAAGAACATTCCATCAGCTGACGGTTCTATAAATATGACCATCCCACGAACACTTCAATTGAAATGTTTTAAAACATCAGTACATTTCGAAGTTAAGTAAGTGAAGCTACTTTTATTTTTTATCCTTTATTTGATTTTATCGGAAAGAAAGCCTGATGAAATGTTTGTCAATTGCATGAGAAAAGTAAAGGGAAAGATTGACGACTCCAATAACAGCGGAGTTTATAAAAAAAATCACCTGGGAAGAGCCGTAATATACTGTTTTTTTTTTTTTTTTTTTTTTTCGTGACATCTGCAACAGGCTTCGTCAACGTTGTGGATCGATAAAGAGGGCAGTAAGTGAAGTGAATTCGTTTTCTTGAACATCACGAGTTAGTATGTATGGCCCAACTAGCAAAAATATGTTGTACAAGTGTTCTACAAACGTTTTTGATAAAACTTAATGGTATGCAATTTAAGGTATATAAACGTTTATAAAATGCGATTTTGGCGCAGTTTTTAAGACAAAATAGTCGTACAGTGATCACACAATGGTCATAAGCAAACACATTTAGTCACACGGCTGTCAATAAAATAGATATTAAACAACGATTTCGTTAGAAAAGTATCGTAAGTTCTCGCTTCCTAAGAGCAATTGGTTGTAGAGTTATCATAACGCAGACGTTTGAATGACAAATAAGTCTGTTAAATGCAACAGCGAAGCGGTTTTAATTATAACAACATGCAACGTTTGTGAGTGATATTATTATCGTGCAAATAATATCTGAAAACAGTAAGTATTACACTTTAATATATTTACTTTACCGTTTTAAGTAACAGACTCGACATCAGATCTACAAGTGTGAATGAAATGCGAACATTACTTTATCGATCAATTTGCAAGGTTATTGAGTATAATTTAAAAGCCCCCTTTAAATATTGTTGATTTCATTATATTTTAATAAATTAAAATAATTTAGGTTTTAGTCTCTGTGTAAATATGACTTGTTAAAACTTATTGTACTTAAAAACGCTGCCTTATGACTTAGAATAACACTTTGCCGACGCCATCACTACCTAGTTAGGGTTCCCTACTGCTGGGGCCTAAACCTTGTGGGACACAGTCATGTACTTGTGATATTATGTACTTGAATAATAGTAATAAGACATTTTGACTTTGACGCTGCCATATTAATTACCTCTGTGGTGACATAATTTATTATTCATTATTATTAATTTTAGTTGCTGAAAAAAATTGTGCTTTTAATTTTCAAACACGTAATTCGTATTTTTTTGTAGATCGTATGATACAAATATGGCCTTTTTGGATGTGGACACTTTTCTTAAGAAAGGTGACTTCGAAGAGCTGTCACACCGATTTTCTATTAAAAAAATATCTGCGGAACCTTCCCTCTCTGGCATGTTTATTTCTCTTGGCTGTTTTCCGTTCGTTCACTGTCCGAGTTGAAGATGTTATGAAACATTTAAGTCGTAAGATCTATCTTTTTATCATAAGACGGCTGTGTATATGACTGTCATATGTCATTTTAACAGTATTAAAGTTGTAAAAAGTTAAAATTATGATTAGTCGTACAGTAGTCTCTCTAAAAGCTTTTATATGAACAATCTGCTGTAAAATGTCACATTAATGTTGTAAAACCGGGGAAATGTCACGGCTAAAACTTTTGTACGACAAAGATTAAAGTTGCTGTAGTACTATGTCATACAAACGTGTGTACAACTGTGTTTCATGAACAAATTGCTTTTAAACTAAAATGCTGTATAAATG
Organism: Apotomis capreana; assembly: GCA_947623375.1. Classification (NCBI taxonomy): domain Eukaryota; kingdom Metazoa; phylum Arthropoda; class Insecta; order Lepidoptera; family Tortricidae; genus Apotomis; species Apotomis capreana. Next base: position 16,931,082 of record OX392505.1, on the reverse strand, counting down.
ACAGTTACATAACGTCACGTTTTAAAACTTGCTTATTTACGACGTATGTACGATGAAATAGTCATATGATGTTGAGATTTTATAACCATTTTGTTAGTTGGGGGGTTACTTTTCTACAAGTGATGTCACTGTCACTGTCGGTTATGCTAAATCGGCTGATGATTCTATTCCTTTGCTTTCTTAGAGGTTCGTTATACTAGCCTTGTTTTGCTAGTAGATCCCAATTCCATTCACAAACAGTTATTGTGCAAAGCTAAGATAATCATCAGACAGGATTATCACTTTCGAAATGACTTCGTTATGCGGAATCTTAACGCACGAATCACGATTCGCTACAATTTAATGGGTATTTTGTGACTTACCGCGCCTCAAAACGCTGTTATGTTAACTTATCGAGTTGCGATTGTTTGGAATGCTGGAATGGAAATAGAGCACCAGATAAATTCGTCGTTTGATGACATCGGCCAATCGAAAACTGCAGTAATCGCGTACGATTCGAAACATATCGAGCTATATTCGACTTCTATGTCTGAGACTCACGGGAGTTTTCTTAAAATTACGCTTATATATACTAATTTTTCGATCCATTTCTATTATGTCACGAAGATTATGTTTGTGCGTGAAATTTATGGTCAATGCATTGCTCTAAAGCATGTATGCCAATGACGATCGTTTATGATTATACCACTGATATACCGTAATGGATGCCCTGAATAAACGTCTCGAATGAGTTAAATGACTAAAGGTTCATTTTTGATCTTCGCAAAAGATTCGCCTGGGAATTGTATTTTATTGGTTATTTGTATAAAGTGCACAAATTAGCGCGATTCGCGGCGCGTTAAGAGCTTGTCTTAAATCTTCCGCCGGCCAGTTCCGTATTAAACCTAATTGTATTAATAATCTTCTGTAAAGTAAGATTTATAGATTTCAAGATAACCTCAGGCGATCGCGTACCGCGAAGTGTGACTAATTTCTTGTGGTTGACATTGACAGCCGACACGTCATTCAATACCTAACTGTATGGGATGCCAATAAGCAATAACAAAGCGATTCCGCATTCAAATCTAATACGAGGAAAGGTTCAACGGTGAATGCAGGAAACATTGTTTTGTTTTTATATTGTAATTTTGCATTTTTGCAAAACACAATGTTTACTCGAAGCTTCTACTTGATTTCTTACTGGTTTTCAAATAAGTTTAAGGGATAAGTTCGCCTTTGTGCATACTTTTTCTTTTAAAATGTATTTCATGTTTTGTGTACAATAAAGTGTTTACATTACATACTTTACAAAATACCTGGAAATCACTATGCGTGCTTATAGTATTTGAGGGTTGTCCTCGATTTCCCTGGCATCCCACCATCGGATCCCGACATGGTGACAAGGGGTGGCCCCAGGAGTATAGGTACTCATGCGAATGAAAAAAAAAGAAGAATTTTGAGAATCGGTCCACAATTGGCGGAGAAATCGCGTAACTAACATAAGAAAAAACAAAACATACAGTCGAATTGAGAACTTCCTCCTTTTTTGAAATTGGTTGATTGAGGAATACATGTGAATTAGGTTTCACAAACTGTAAAATTTCCCAACCTAATTGTTTTCTGTAACCATAAACGTTTCGCAAATTGTATAAAACCAAGCAACCGAACATATGTAATTCGGTTCTGCATAAATAATAATAGTACTTAAAGCTGGAAACTTACGCACACAAAATATAATACCGAATATGTTATCCTATGGACACTTGTGTACTTGTATCATGCTAATGTTTAGCGCTGGTTTTTATCGCATTCATTATGAAACGTTCGAAAAGCTATTTAATATATCATTCGTCCATGGCATTACAATGATGAAATGAACTAAATAGTTCAGTGAATAGAGACTAAAGTACTGGGGGTGACCTTACAAACGGTCCGGTAGTTTTGAATTCGGGCGCGGAGGGCGAATTGTGCATTTTTGTAAACACCCACTAACCATCCTAGACAACATAATATGTATCAAATTTCAAAACTACCGGACCGTTTGTAAGGTAAAACCCGTTTATTCACTGGATTATAAAAATAAGCACACAATTAAAATCAATCTAGGTAATTTATCTAATAAAACAAATGAAAATCAAGGCTGCATTAAATATTTAAGTCTGATTCAGACCATCTGAGACCATCAAGCCTTCAGCGGCGTATTCGTGGGTTGGTAAAACTATAAAGTTTATAGTATCCACAACGGTGAAATCAGGCATGATATCAATTTTGGCCAATCCATCTACGGCTACTGCGATAAAATAGATTAACGTTCACATTTAAATCAACGGTAAATCCTCAGCTACAGCACTACCTAGTTTATCGTATTGAAATAGGTTTTTGTTATACTTAAATTTTACATAAAATCGAATAGAACACTACTAGACAGAAGGTTCTATTTTGATTTACGTGAGCTGCATTTTATTGGTTGTTTGTGTAAATGGGACGCAATTGGTCGTGGAGCTTGGCGACGCGAATGAACGACGCGTTCGCACGGACTGGCCATAGTTGCGATTATGTTCAAGCAAAAACGAAGGCGGAACTTGTCTTGATACCTATAGGTGAGGTACCGAAAGGCTAAATTGTCTCAACTTTTTTTTTATTACATAGGGGCAAACGAGCAAACGGATCGCCTGATGGAAAGCGATTACCGTCGCCCAAAGACACCAGAGGACTCACAAGTGCGTTGCCGGCCTTTCAGGTGGGAGCTGTTTTCTTGAAGGTCGTACTCGTATCGGTCCGGAAATACCGTAAGCGACAATTTTATTCATTCCACAATGCAGTCGTGCAACTGCATAAGAGTCCTTAACATACGATACGCATTCCGTTCTTATAAGAATATTATGCTTTCTTTCACTTTAATATGCATTATTTATTTCACATAATGTGGACCTCAAAATTTCAAATTAACATTCAATTCCGAGTACAAGTATGTACAATGTACATTAAATTACTGAAATTGAAGAAGCTTGTAGTTATGGAAGAATTTTGCATCACTTACCAACTCTTACCACTACAGGTGAAAGCTTCTGATAATTTCAACCTCCAATTACTTTGAACATTTTCTTGGACAATTACAAATGACGAAGTATGAACTATGAAGACCACGTTACAAATTCCCACCAATATTTTATAACGAACGTAGTACAGACTTGCTCGACCGAATTATTTAATTGTGGAATCAGTAGAGCATGGATGTGTAGCAATTAACATGTACATACGTGGTGATTTTGGATAGGCATATGTTTATGAGTTTAGGGGAAATTGTGCAATCATCATGGATAATGAAAGAACGAAATATAGAGTTTAGGTACCTATAGGGGTAGGTATAGACTGATGTTGAATTATATTCGTACTTAGTCCGAGGTATAATTACTATGTAGTACTTTTCTTGCTTGCAATATATGTCGCTAATTTTAAAGTCTAAAAACAAACATAAAAAACACAGCACCTGGCAACATTAGTTATAGATGTCATAATTTTCTTAGCGCGCTAAGAATATGTCGCTTTCCGCGTTTATTTTATTTAAAAATAAGTATTATCTAGTAAATACCAACTGTACAGTGTTTTTACCATGCCGAAAAGGCAGTACGATAGTAAAGACCCAAGTATTTGGCGTCGGAGGCGTAAATTGTGACAAAATACGATTATGCAAGGATGGTCTATCATCATTTTGAATTTTCACACTACTATTTTAACAAGAAGTTATATTACGCCTTACTTTCGTGGAATAAGTGTATGGAATGTGAAAGGAGAGAGAAAGTGAAGACACGAAGAAGGAGGAAAATGAAAATCTCTACTAGAAGACCGCAGACACAGCTAACGTTTCAAATTGCGAAACTTCTGTTCTCCCTTTGGGAGATGTAACAATATGTTACACTTATCCTCTCTTCTGCAAAGAAGAGGGGCCTTTTCCGTTGGAAAAGAAGATCTCTATGAGATACTATATCTTTACACGCATACAGGCACCTAATGTTTCGAACATCGAAACTGCCCTGTTCCCGCAATGGGAGAATGTAACAACATGTTACTTTAGTAAGTGCGTTTAATCCTGTAATTATCCTCTCTTCCGGTGGAAGAGAGGCCTTTCCCGTTGGGAAGGAAGGCCTTTACAAGGCAATAACCTCACATACAGGCAAGATTTTCGATCATCGGACCCCCTGTTTTTCTATTGGGATGCTGACGGCTTTAGTGCAAAAAATAACGACTTCAAATGGTCACGACCCTCAGTCATGAGGAGGCGAGGAAGAAGAAGAGCACCTCTCATATATAAATCATATTGAGTTACAAAATTGATGCTCCGGTTGGAACACAAGTCTCAGGTACAAGCAGTAAATGCAATAGAGGTTAATCGGTAAGTTTTATCCTTTATTCAATGCCTTCCTTCCATTGATAATGCAGACTCTAAACGGTTGGGTACACCTGGTATGAGGGTATACCTACACTACAGTATCGGTGGAGCCGGGCAGAGGTGGAAGTGTTTTATTTATTGTAATTATAATAAAACTCGGCTTCACCCAAAAGCATTCAAATGGTTTGACAGAGCTCCAGGAATAGACCTTAGAGGCAATTGCATAACCTACAAACAGTAAATATTACTTTTTAATTTAAATTTGCACTGCCCCCTGCCTTTAATAATTAGCACAAATCCACTGAATAAATTTCTGGATCCACATTTGAAAAGAATATGATGATGAGCAATGGAGGGTCAAACAATACAGGAGTATTTACTACCAGAAATACAAATTGTAGAAGGATTCAATTAAGGCATTAACAAATAAAGAACATGTATTATACATTGAAGTAAATTAACTTTATTTACAAATTACAAATCCAGTTCAGTAGGTATGACCATAGAAACCACTGTGGAACACCATGGGGACATTCAATAATCTACCTTATATCAACGGTCAACCCCTTTCTACTGAGAAGCTCATGTTTAATATGTGGATGTATGTAAAGTTTGCTTTTCAACTTGAATATTTTGAATAATGTCATACTCTAACTTATAAACACATTGTTAATAGTGAACAATGGGATATATCAATACTTTTTGAAAATAATTATATCCATATCTAGACACGCGGCAGCGTGTCCAGCCAAGTTCACCGCAGGAACTGGCGAGCAGCAGCCGTGTGTTATATTACACGAACCGTTTGGAGCCACTTTTGACCCCCCAATAACTCCAAATCTATTTAACATAAAAAAATGAAATTTGGCTTATGTATTAAGATCCTTTAGAACAAGTAGAACCCCAAATTTCATTAATATAGGTTAAATAGTTATTGAGATATTAAAGTCCAAAAAACGGTATTTTTATCACTGACTGACTGACTGACTGACTGACTGACTGACTGACTAGTAATCAAAAACCTAACCCACTTCCAGGTGACCTAGAAAGGTGAAATTTGGCATCCAGCTTAGTAATTGTGTGTGTATACATATAAAAATCTAAAACAGTGATTTTTTTATGTTTTTTATTATTATTATTATTATTGATGGTTGTTGCCTCAGAACTCTGTCATTTATAAACCGATTTCGAAAATTCTTTTTTTGTTTGAAAGATATACTAGAATAGCATATACTTACACTCACACGCACACACTTACACATACATGCACATAAAAATCCAATACGTACTAACCGTTTTGGAAAATTCTTTGTTTGTTCAAAACTTTCAAAAGATGTACTAGAATAGCACACAGAACTAATTAACAAATAATAATTAAGTAATTTACACATCATAATAAATTCTGTACAAAAAGTAATGATATCCCATCAAAAACATAAATGTAAAATGAGAGCCAAGTTCAATATCGCGTGCACTTCGCCGACAAAAGAATTGAGATCTGCAAGGGTGCCAAGTTCTTTGCTCTAAAATTTTTAGATACAAGGACATGCGACATACTCAATGCATTTATTTTACTTGGGGTGTAATTCAATATCAAGACGTGACTTGGCTAGTTTTAAAATATAAATTTATATTATAAATCAAAATCAATCAAATCATTAACCTATTTTCGTAAAGGTAAGTACGCAAGTTAGTGTACGTCTTGTTACTTATACTGTTAGCTTGATAATGAACTATGACTATGAATATGTTACTTTTATAAAATTTAGTTAGTTTATGAAAACTAGCCAAGTCAAATCTTGATATTGAATTACTCCCCAAGTAAAATAAATGCATTGAGTATGTCGCATGTCCTTGTATCTAAAAATTTTAGAGCAAAGAACTTGGCACCCTTGCAGATCTCAATTCTTTTGTCGGCGAAGTGCACGCGATATTGAACTTGGCTCTCATTTTACATTTATGTTTTTGATGGGATTAACTTTAATTGGACCATTATGACAAGGAAAATTCTGGTATGCATTAACAATATTAATGGAAGCAAACCAGCTGAAGATGTCTAATATTTCTACAATTCCTAAGAATGAAGAATGCTATTATGTAATGGTATTTAAGTATCATAAAAGGACAGATCATTAAATGCCACAGAATAAACTATTTGTGATTACATAATTTAATATAAAAGATGCATTAGATACACAAAAGTGTTTGTAATTCCAATATAATAAAAAATGGTTCAAGTCAACTGTCAACAACAACAACTGTGTTGGTCTCTCAAGTGCCCCATTAAATAATAATAATAATTATTATTATTTTTTAAATTATGGAACCAACTTCCTATTGAATTGCTAAGAAATCAGGGTAAGGGTAAACATACCTAATTTGCAATGTAATGAGGAAAGGTTAAGGAGTATTACAATAGAATAGAATAGAATACTCCTTGTTGCACACCTCAGGAAGAAAGAAATACAAATAAGATTAATACCTAAGTTGCTGAAATAACTCAGTTGATTTTTAATTCTGATAGATCTGCGTAACATTATCTCATATATGGGAATATTTAGGCTTTGCCATCAACTTACAAGAAATAGTATTGCATACCATGTTAAAGAATTGCAAGAACTCTATATACTTTAAGAAAAGATTGTTATAATTCATCTATTTACATTCGGGAACTAAGCCAACTATTAAAAATTTAATACAGTTTGGGTTACCTACTTTCGTTTAATTTACACAAAAGAGTAAATTATAGTATTAGAAACTTGTAAGCTTAAATACTTAAATCTTGGAGATATAGGTATAGTTAAGTATTAGCATCCAATGCTTACAGTTAAATTTTATTTCAAAACAATTACAGATGCCTTGTTGTTCCATAATTGTTTCATAATCCATATTCACTATCTGGTATTTAAGTCAATACTTATTCTTTGAGTGAAATGTTACTTAGGTTTTTTGGAAAAATAATACAAATGTATGCATTGAACATGTAGGCAGGTGTTCAATATCTTGACAAGTACATGAAATCTTTACATTGATGCAAAATGCAAGGCAATAATCTTTGAGGTTTTTTACTGACGTCAATAAAAAAGTGAAGACTAGGAAATCACTTAAAATATTTCTGATGTATTTTTAGGAAACGTCAAACACCCGGGTGTAATTAAATAATCATAATATATATAGATATTTTTTTTTCTGAATATTTATTATGTTGCAGACAACTTCTGGGTATATTGCACTAGGTACACAATAAAATAAATCCTTTATTATTTCATACTTTAGAATTTGGCTTAATAATACTATATAAAATGGAGTTAAAATGGACTTCAGGAATCATAGTTTTCACCCACGATTTGAATCTATGGTAATATCTGACATTCTAATTGATTCTGTCATCACCCCAGATCTTCGTGAGGCTTAGTTTTTTAGTACAATCAACCTTTTACCTCAGAATGACAATATAATAAGTCAGTGATGTGATCCATGTGTATGATGAACATGATACACTTAATAATTCCCATAATATTTATCGTTTCTACATTATGTCAAATTTGTTATTTTGTACTTAGCACTATTTTATAATTGGTAATCCCAAGTAAGTACTTAAATATCTACAGATAATCAGATAAGTAGACACCTTTTCTAAGGTGTTTTCAAATTACATCCTATCAAACCCAAATATGATCAGGTTTGGTACCCTGATGTAGTTCTAAAAAATGTTTTAATAATAGATCCTTGGGATGGCTCACATATGACACTAGTGCTTACAAAAGACATTAATAAGTTTAGGTCAAAGAATACAAACACTTAATATACATATAATATGAAGTTAGCTGCATAAGGTATTTCTGCATAAGTTTTTCTATAACTCATACAGATCTATTGAGATAATCAAAATGATTATACCAAAAAACGTGAGAGTAATTATTATAGTTCAAAGAATACAAATACTTTCATATTAGAACAAATGTAAAACTTGCTACAGACAGTATTTCTATCTATTGCAAGACATCAATGTCTTGTACCCGCCAAATTTGAGGTTGTCTTATTTGAATAGCAACCCTTAGATATATCCAACCAAGTACCTGCTTAGCTGTATTGTCTCAAACATTGTGATAGCAAAATGTCTCATTAACAAATCTCTTTAAAATTACTATTAAACAAGCCTTTGCAAGTATGCAGATTAGTCGTCACATTATAAAAATTTGTGAAATCGTTAAAATGTTTTTATAACAAATATTCATAGTAGTTAAAATAATACAAGTTGTAGGCTGATAATCAAAGTCCCACACCTTCGTGGATAACTATAAAAGGTCTCTAACTCATGATGATAAACAGTAAACACAGTTTACAAAACCTGTTCTTAGAACTAGGATAATGTTATTTATTATTAGTATTTTTGAAAACATATTCCTCATATACGTTCATATACGTTGATGGAGACTACTGTACATTAACTGCTGTTAAACCTTTAGATCAAACGCCTATAGGCGTACTGTCCCGCAACGGGTTAACATGGTCTTTCATATGGAGTAAGTAAACTCAAGTGGATATCGAACCATATGGTTAACACTTTTGCAACCAGACAAAAAAAAAAAAAAAAGTAAGATATCCCAGAAACCGGCCGAGCCGACTTTTATAGCATCAACCCCGGCTACCGGGTTGGCCGGCATCTGGACAGTTTACGAGCGCCCGGCCTCCGGGTTGTTGGTGTCGAAAGTGTTAAAGTATGGTTTTATTGCTTTATTCTGCAACCTTGCAGTTACCTGCTAAGTTAGATTAATCTCATAATTAATCGGTTACTATTAAAATAAAGTCAATTAGTAGGTATATTATTCTTGTAATGTGTGTACTAAAGAATCTTCAATGAACATTTTAGCTCCGTCCCGCGGTTTTAACGCGCGGTGAACACTAATATTTTCCAGATGAAAAGTGGACTATGTGTTGGTCCGGAGGGCCAGCTACCTCCATTCTCCATATCAATCATATTTTATCAGAATTGAGCCCCCTATATGAACGTGAAGAAGTTACAATCACGCTCACAAGCTTTCGCCTTTATAATATTATAAAGTATAATAATATAAAGATGTATATTACCTTGGATGTCTCTAAACATCTACATAGTAATTATACCTCGGACTAAGTACGAATATAATTACAGGATTAAACGAACTTACCTTAAGTGAAGTTCTATCCTGATTATATGAAGTACTTAGTCCGAGGTAGAGCTTCCCTCCCTCCCTTCCCTCTTCTATATATTTTACTCTGAACTTAATGACATCTATAACTAATGTTGCCAGGTGCTGTGTTTTTTATGTTTGTTTTTAGACTTTAAAATTAGCGACATATATTGCAAGCAAGAAAAGTACTACATAGTAATTATACCTCGGACTAAGTACTTCATATAATCAGGATAGAACTTCACTTAAGGTAAGTTCGTTTAATCCTGTAATTATACAACATATTAGGTACGTACGTACTATAATAATGTAAATTACAAAAGCTTAGTATGTCATGAAATAATGAAAAAAAGGGCTTTTTAATATGTGACTTCAAAGGTTAGGTACGCAAATTAGAAGATTTTTTTACGAACCCAAAAACAAAGAAATTGTTATCAGAATTCTCATAATCAAACAAAAGAATAATTGTATGACAACTTGTACTTAACGAACTTTATGAGTCAGAATGACAATTAGTTTTCCGGGGTGATGACGTCACGGCCTGCTCGCCATTTTTATAGAGCATTTTCACGTTTTCACCGCTCCGTAGGTATGTTATGTCGAACTTTGACAGTAATTTCTGACTCTTACAGCACTCTTAAGAGCCCGACCAATGCATTCGGACTCAGCAATACATCGCATACATTATTACTCTCACATCGCGCATAACAATGTAATGTATTTCTTGCCCCTTTTTCTTGTCTTTCCAATTATGTATAAATAACTCACCAACTTTAATAAGCATGGTAAAAATCGATGTATCAAAATACAGAGGTGCGTCACGCGTGGCAAAGGCCGACAAGAGCAGCAAATACCGAATGAAATAAGCAAAAGGGATAGCTCTTGTCTCATGATCTCATAGATCCAACCGAAACATCAAAAAACAAGGGTAAGTGAAAAATAAAGCAATCGAGAAAATTATTACGTAATCAGATCACTATAGATAGATATTCCAGGCCGATGAAGATGGCGAATTTTGGATATATGTAAACTCTTAAATGTACATATTCAGTCCCATTTCTAGACATTTGATCCACATAAACAATAGGATCGATAGGCATCTTAAAGAAACATTGTCTACACGCCTATTAGTCCATCACCATCATCGTCCTCCTATCTTAGCGTTAGTCCTGTCCGGGGACAGGGTCTGCATTCCTGCATTTTCGCTTCCACTCAGTGGAAGTTTAGAAAAAAGAACAGATTGATGTCACCCGGGACAATGTCGTTTCATACTTCAGTGGCGTACCTAGCCTAGGCAGAACTGTATCAATATCCAAATCGGAGGCCCCGACTACGGGCGAGAGCACAACACGTAGGGGGGCCCGTATCATTGATACGGCTGATATGGCGGCAGCTACGCCCCTGCTTTCACTTTGCTCTATCAATCTATAACCACAGCTTAAGGCTCAAGTCTACCACTTCGCCTATACGGTACGTATTTGGGTGTTCTAGACATCCCAAAATTATATTAGGTATTTTATTTAACTACAGTCAGCTGCAAAAGTATCGATCTTCTTCTTGAAGCTGACTATAGGTACGTAAAGTAAAGGTAAGCACCTACAGACAAATAACAGTTTTGTCATAGTCGCTAAAACTGTAACAAATATAAACGTGACCTTTATCATTGTCCCTGAACGTAGGTAGATCATGATCAGATGTGCAAATATGTAGACCGATGCAGTCATCGTCAATAAAATACCTAATATCGTGTGTTGTGTATTGAATGGAGAAACACCCAGTTTATTTATCAAATGGTCATCTTATCTCTCGATCATCGTCGTACCTACCAAGTCTACCAACCATCTTCAGTATGCGACCGTGTCTGACACTCTGACCACTTGACCAGTAAATAGTATCACGACAAAATAGGGGTGAATACCTATGAAAAATAGCACTGTTACTAATATAAAAACACGAAATTTTATAATATAAGATAATGGTATTATTTGCAAGTAACAAAGGTACCTAGGTCGATTTGGACTAAATAAATAATTCTTAATAATGGAGCTTTGGGCGCTTTATACCTACTTATCATAAGTATGAAAATGATTGTTAAATGATCCTTATTTGTTATTGTTAAAATACCTACTATTTTACGACTGAAAAACAATAATTCCATGGGCATGAAATAAATAAAGAAAAGTAGTGGTGCTCGTAACTTGACAGCTGGGTTGGTAGATTAAAATGTTGCCATGTAAAAATAATCTTGTGACGCCACTTGCAGGTCAAACTACTGTAGCTCTACAAATTGTGGAGGGGAGAAATAATTTACTAGTTGTTTAAATCCTGATTTAAACATTGAGGTAGAGCGACTGAGACACCTGTTTCGAAATGACAAAGGGTTTTTTGTGCTGTTTACAGTCATGCATCCGTTACAATGATAAGAGACCCAACCCCGGTACCTGTTTAAGGTACCTGCTTGTCTTATCAAGGATCAAACAAAATACCATGGCCATTGGCTTTTAGTTTATTTCCTCATTTATTTGAGTGCAGATTACAGCACTCGCTTGTGATGCGAGTGCAAGCGTGTTTGCAAATAGTGACGGATGCTTCGGTCTTTTCTTTAACGTGATTAAAACAACGTTCTATTATGGATCCGCATCTGCACCTGATTAAAAACGTTTAAGTGAACACCTATATAGTCCGACTTCTGCTATATCGGTCATTTATTTAAAGAGTAATGACATGCCTTTAAAGAAACCCTAATAAAGCTAAGTAGATACAGATTTCATCGAATTTTGGAAAAATAAGTCATATGTATATATAAGATTAATCATATCTACGAATACTCACTAGGAGATTCCAACCATGATTCTATTTATAACATATATTTGTAACCAAATAAAATATTTTCATTTTCATAACACTGTTTGGCTCTACGTATGTCTTTTCAAGGCCGTGTTATTAATAATGAGTTTAATGTAAAAAAGGAACCCTACACGACATTGCAGATTGGATCAAAAGTACCTACTTAGCTCAAACAGTTTACTGTTGTGGCATATGAAAATCCGTGCTAAAATACTTTTCATATTGCCACTTTTCATACTGACACTGACTGTACTTTCCAGTTTCCAGTAATCCACTAGCGCTGCCAATACCTGATCGTTGCACTTTGACCTGTACACTGCAACTGACTGCAATTTCTTTACACAACAAACAATAAGTACCTGTGATGTAGCTACGTGGACGGCATAACTATATCTATGCATGTAGGTAACTGTATTTACGATTCTTGTGAATATTAAATAAGTTTAAGGGGACATATTTTAACTGGATATGATGACGTGCTATTTAATAATGCTAATCTGATTCTAGTAACGAGTTACGGTGAAGCGCTTTCAAGTTTCAAGTTGTTAAATGTTATAGTTAATGAATAACCTAATTGTTATTCGTAATAGGATATATTATTAATAACAGTACCTAAAGGCGGTACTTAGAGAGTATTTAGATAGGTACTTGCTCAGGTATATAGTCATAATCGGAAGTATATGTCTTAGGTATCTGAGAAATATAAGATAAAAATCATGTTTAGGTCTTCGACTTGATAGAGTCCGTCGGCATTCAGAAAACACATTAAGTATATCACACGGAAATTTACCTGAGGATGTTCTAAAGTTCAATAAATACAACTATCGACTAACCTAATCTCCACAATCGTATACTTAGAACTTGTCGGAACGGAAGAAAAAATATTCACACGCATTTTTTAAAAAGCTTATAAATAAACAAACTGTATACTTTTGGCGACTGCATCAGAACCTGAATTCTGGTTCTGTGATACCGCTATGCACTCAAGTATTTGAAAATAGACGTACCTGTTTAATTGTAAGAACACACACGGCACTGCAAGTCCCTAGGGAATCATAAGTATAGTTTATTTATATATAAAATATTGTTCGTTAAAAGGCGTTTCGTTCGCTTCAATCGTTGTCGTTCGACCGGTAAGACAAGGCGCGCGCGATACCTGCCTTGGTCCCGTCCGCTAATCGACTGTCTATAGTGTCTATGGTATACTATATTGCACGCGTACTTCAAGTTGTGTGTATGTGTGTGCGAAGGCTTCAATCGCTGCGCGTGCGAGTGTGAGGTGTTGCCAGTTTATGAACGTTTCGGAAACTATTGGGACTGGGATATTTGTGCTACCATTTCTCTGGTTAACAAATTTGGGGATAACTTTAATAAAATGAAGTGACATTATAATTACATAGCTACATAACATCAAACATGAAAAATGTGTGGTCCTGGGCATGCAAAACTAAAAAGGATTTTTTACTCTTTTTGGCAAAATTCTATCCTAAGATAAAATAGCTGGTTTTTCTTTCCATCCCATTATGGTACCAAAATGGGTACGTAAAACGAAGAGCACACCAAAGTTCGCATTAGGAGCAGAATGAAATTTAAAAAATTATAGCCACTACTATGTACAATAATAAAATTGTACTTACCTACATAATAGGCTAGTTGACTCATGTCAAATTGTAATAAACTAATGTTTATTCCGTATAGTATTTAGCAAAGGAAACCTAAATATATATTTTTCAATTCATAAAAGTGAAAAATGGTTGAAAAAATTTAATTTGAAAATATGGTTTTTAATCTGTATTTTGAAATACTTAAAACGCTGTCCGCCATTTTCGCTTTTGATAGTGACGTCATCGGCCATGTAAACAAAACAGAAAGTCTACTTTGACGACTTCGAATAGTGCCGTCCCTCTCGATCTCCTGTCAAAGTATATTGTAGTGAGCGGAATGGCACTATACGACGGTCGAATTTCGAATATTTACAGGTAATTCTACGTCACGCCACAGATTAGCAAAAGGCAAAAATGGCGGACGGCGTTTTTGACTGTTCATGAAATTTCAAATTTTCAATTGATAAAATTTAGCTTTCTAGCTTTCATAAAAATACAAGACATTTTTGTTAGAGCTAGTAAGATCATTATTAACCATTTGAAATATATTTCAAAACTGGGTCTACTAGCCTTCTAGCCTATTCCGTTGATACATATTTGGGGATTATTTTAACCTTTTGAGCGCCACATTCGGCTGTGGCCGTCAACAAAAAATCGTGCCCCTGACGCCACGTCGGCCACAGCCGTCCAAATTTCAATGATCAAAAACTTTGTAATTCTAACCGCTACAAGTATTTTTCAATCCCTGTTGATTTTGGGGCACATCTTTTTTTTTTACTCTGGCGTCAGTGGCACGGTACAATAGGTTAATTTTACACAGTTTCGACATTGCACAGACCGATAATACGTATGTATAATTTACTTAGTGTTATTTGCAAGTTTCAGAGTTTTCATAGCACAGTAAGGACGTTAGAGAACTACTAGTTATTGCATGTAAGTAATTGAGTTTTTGATCGATGAAATACATATCTGAAAATAGATAATATTTGACAAAATTTTGGATGATTAAAAATCCCATCTCAAAAACCATCACTAGGACAGTGGTTTCCAGGCTTTAGAAATGATCGTCTCTAACCTCCCTCCAGCTAAAGATACTATCTAAAACTTAAGAAGACATTAATTCTGTAGGTACACTATGTGAACGCAATAAAGAACCATCCTATACAATATCTATAAAGGTGCGCGTTGACTCTCTCCGAACCGCGCAGCGTCCGTATCTGATAGATTATCTTGCTTTGTAACTATTGATCGCGACATGACCGATCCAGTGCACGTAGTTCTATAAAAAGCAAGAAGTATCTACCAGACATCCTGTATTTAACATTTGCCTCTTTTATATGAAATATCATCGATGTATCGTGAGATAAATAAGAGTCAAATAATTTAATAAAACGTGCTCGTGTATTCTTGTACTACATAGTTAATGGCCGCCATTCCCATCGGCTTGGTCACGTGACATGTCATAACTATGATACATCTTCCCCTCTATGTCAAGTCTGTCTCATAGTCTCTGAGATAGCTAGGAGGTCTTACATTTCTTTTTGGTCTACCTGCCGGTTCATCACAGTTATCCAAATATTGTTCAGGTTGGTCCTGCTGTCCCAAACTGATATTTAAGTCAGGTGAGACTTCAGTTTCCAGTGGAATAACACTCTGTCTAGGATGTTCTTTCACTGGAGTAAATGAAGGCTTTAATTGTGACGAGTTTCTTCGTAAAATGGTACCATAATCATCTTTAATTATAAACGATCTTGGAGAACTGTGAGGAATAACAATTTTGGCTGGTAGCCATACTTTATCTTTACGATACACCACATCTTGCCCTTCTGTAAATGTATAATTAAACTGTTTCGCACACTTATCATAATTAGTTTTATTTACAAGATTTCTTTTGTTTTGATATTTATTAAAATCCTTGACAACTTTTGGAACAAGCAATTCAGAATGAATTGGCAAGGTAGACTTGGTTAAGCGGCTTAATAATAATTGAGATGGACTATATGGTGTACCCAGCACTGAACTATTTCTATATTCTAATAAGATTAAATTTATGTCCAAATTATCCTCCTTACATTTTTTTAACATATTTTTAGCAATGCCAACATATCTTTCAACAAACCCATTAGACTTTGGGTACAATGGGCTAGATGTCACAACAGAAAATGAGTACAATTTAGCAAAATTTTTAAATTCAATTGAATTAAATGGCATATTGTCTGCTCTTAGGATTTTTGGTATACCATGAGTGGCAAATAAAGTTTTTAATATTTTGATAACAGTTCCAGCAGTCATGGAGCTAACTTTAACTAAATCAAACCATTTTGAATAATAGTCTGCAATGATTAGATAATTTTCATTGGCAAAGTTAAGGAAATCACATCCCACTTTCTCATAAGGGAGTGTTGACATTGGCTCATTTAAGATCATATGTTCTTTCGCTTTGTTGACACTATATTTTTCACATAATCGACACTTGCTCACATATGACAATATGTCATCGCTCATATTGGGCCAATAGAACAGTGATTTGGCTCTATCTAATGTCTTAGTAATCCCAAAGTGTGAAGAATGTACCTTCTGAATAACAGTTTTCTGAAGCAGTAATGGAACTATGATTCTGTGATTAAAATACACTATGTCATTTTCAACTATAATATCATTTCTCAATTTCCAGTATGTTTTAGCAATATCTAGAACTTTATGAATAGTTTTTGGCCATCCATTTTTGTAATATTCAGTAAGTTTTGATAGTGTCAAGTCGTTAATTGTAGCATTAGTAATTTCAGAAAGAAAACTGTCACATACATTAACAGTATGAACAACTTGGTCCAAAGATTGTTCTAAAGTACCCATTTCAGCTTTTGATGATGCTCTGCTAATGGCATCTGCTATTAACATTTGTGACCCTTTAATATATTGCACATCAATATCATAAATGTTTAATTTTATTCTAATTTTACGTAGTCTCTGTGATGCTATACAATAAATTTCTTTCTTCATTAGCGCCACAAGAGGTTGATGATCAGTTTGTACTATTGTATGCCTACCGTATATGTAGTAATGGAATTTTTTACAAGCTAATAGAATGGCCAAAAATTCCTTATCAATCTGTCCATATTCACATTCTGTTTTACTTAAACTTTTAGATGCAAATGCAACAGGTTGCTTGTTCTGCATTAATACACACCCAATTGCGGTTTTAGAGCTATCTGTCTGGATAGTTATTGGTTGCTTAGGATCAAAATTTCTTAATACCGGTGGACTAACTAATATATTCTTAACTTTTTTAATACACTCTTCATGAACTATGCCCCATTGGAATACAACATCTTTCTTTAAAAGTTCTCTCAGTGGACTTGTGATTTCAGACAGGTTTGGAATAAAATCTCTCAAATAATTAATCATACCTAAAAACCGTTGAAGACTTTGTTTCTCATGGGGTGAGTCATATTCCATTATTGCTTTAATTTTTTGTTTGTCTGGCATCAAGCAACCATTAACTATCTCATGACCAAAATACTTCACTATGTCAGGAAGATACTGGAATTTATTTAAATTAAATTTGACATTTAATTCCCGTGCCCTAGTCAACACTTTTTCTAGGGCCAAATCATGCTCTTCTTTTGTCTTGCCATATATTAAGAAATCATCTATGTATATAAATATGTTATCAATACCCCTGAAACAAGTTTCACAATTTTCTTGAAAAACTTCAGCTGATATATCTAAGCCAAATGGTAAAACATTAAAATTGTAATTTCCAAATACAGAGGAAAATGTACAAATCTTTCTGCTACTCTCTGAAAGACCAATTTGCCAAAATGACTCCTTTAAGTCCAGAACTGAGAAATATTTGGCACCACAAATTTTGTATTTTAAATCATTAATAGTAGGAATTTCAAAGTATTTCTTAAGTACGCACTTGTTCAAGTCTCTGGGATCCAGACAGACACGAATGGCATTTTGATCTTTCTCTACAATCACAATTCTATTAATCCATTCAGTAGCTTCCTCTGTCTTTGAAATAACTCCTTTCTCACAAAGGCGATCCAGTTCAGCTTTCAGTTTTTCTTTTAGCTTAATTGGGATACGATGTGGAGGTTTTGAGACTGGTTCTGATCCCTCTTTCAACAATATCTGATATTCTTTTGGGAATCTGCCAGTCCCCGAGAAAACATCCTGGTATTCAGATATTAACTCTTGTTTCCTCACATCCCCTGAAACAATATCATGTTTAATCATATTAATTTTATTAACAGATATCCTTTTAACTAGGCCTAGCATTAAACAGGCATCTTTCCCAAGGGTCGGCTGAAATTGAGAATCAGTCACAATAAACTCCATGTAATAGCTTTTGCTTCTTATTTTCGCTTCCAACAATACTGTGCCAAACACTTTAATGCCTGTATTGTTGTAAGCATGAAGTCTATATTTACAGGGTTCTAAACACAGTTTTTTCCTTTGTTTTAATGTTTGGAAAGCACTTAACGGAATCAAATTAACATCAGAGCCCGTGTCAATTTTAAACTGATAACTTTTAGTGTCCTCTAGTAATAATGATTGGGTCCATTCAGTAGCACATACCTGTTTATTGACACTGCCACAATAGTATTCTCCATCACTGTCGTCCTGACTAGTATTCCCTATAGCCTTCACAAATTTATTTCGACAGACAGTTGCAAAGTGATTATATTTATTACATTTTGTGCATAACTTGCCTCTTGCTGGGCATGCGCTTAACTTCCGTTCATGTCGTTGACCACACCACCTACACTTCAGTACTATATTTTCTACTTTGTTCACTTCTATCATCACTTTGCCTTGAACTTCAGCCGCTTGCTGCCGTCCCAATTCTGCCAGTCGAAACTTTGCAACAACCACGTCATGCTCAGCCTCACCAGCGAGGATTAATTGTTTTTGCGTGTCTAGATCTCGAGTGCCCAGCACTAATCTGTCACGTACTGCCTCTTCATCCGACTTAAACTTGCAATCCTTGACCAGTCTCCTGACATCCGTTAAAAAACTATCAAATGGTTCATCGGCTTCCTGCTTCCGGCTGTAGAAAAGGAATCTTGAATGCAAGATATTTGTTTTGGGCTGACAATATTCTCGGAATTTGTCCTTGAGAACTTCGAACTTGTTGATCTCACTGGTTGTAAGATTAAAGTTATTGTATATTTTAATGCCATCTTCACCAATAACATTGAGTAAAATTGCCACTTGCCTCTCCTCATCAGCCTTGTTCAGACCTGACGCTGTTAAATATATGCTCAAAGCCTGTTCAAAGAACCTCCAGTTTTCGGCGAGGTTTCCCGAAGAAACATTCAATTTTTCCGGTAGATTAAATGCTGCCATGTTTTTATAATATTTGCACTATTGGTTCGAAGCATTTAGACTGCGCCATGTATCGTGAGATAAATAAGAGTCAAATAATTTAATAAAACGTGCTCGTGTATTCTTGTACTACATAGTTAATGGCCGCCATTCCCATCGGCTTGGTCACGTGACATGTCATAACTATGATACAATCGAAATATGCAATTATTACTGGCAACATTAACGGACTACGCATACTTTCGTTATACAAGTAAAGCTCGGTCTTTCGCTTTTAGAGGAGGTTCGGTTTTATTTTGTTATATAAATAGCCCAGGTAATAACTTGTTGGTCTTAGGTTCCACTGTAAGATTGGATCTTATAATTTTCTCAGAAATTGTTTCCTCGAGCACCTTATGGTGAATTCGAGATTATAATTATTGGACTGGTTTATCCCGTTTCTCGTGTTACTTTATACCTATCTCATATTTAAATGCAAGGTCAACGCACCTCGAAATTATTTCAAGCTATAAACTTGTGGGTTTTTGATAAAAATACCAATTCTTAATTATTTTACTTACTCTTATGCGTATTTACCTTTACAATTAAATTCAGTTACCTATATATATTCCAAGTATATTTTTTTCCTTTTTCTAAACCCAGTGTATGATATTGATAGACAAGCAATTGGCATGCGATTAAAATTTCATTGCGATGAACCGAAAATTTGAATATAATTACAAAATAGTGAACATAAACTAAAGCAACTAATTCTAAAATTATAATATGTATTTAAGTTACTCTAGTACTAAGCTGTTAAAAGTTTAGAAGAAATATTAATTTAGTGTTTTATTATATTATAACATTCACAAAGTGAAAATAGAATAGAATCTTGATTCACTCGAATGAACTTGCAGCGCCATCTGTCGTCGAGTAGAATATAACGACCTATTTTCATAAGATACCCTTTAAGCCCTTTAATACCAAAGGACCTTTTTTGTTTGAATTTTAGATTAGCAAACAGAAATGCCAACATAACATTTTGCTTTCATTCGTTCAATTTCCATATGTCCCATCCATTTCATTTCATTCAATTCGGGGTCAAGTCAACGGTCAAACGTCAATGTCAATTCAAGCACTCAAGTTAACTAAAAGTGGTTTGTTTAGTTTGTAATTTAATTAAACTGATCTTATTTTTATTTTTTGTATTTATAATTTAAGAAGTGCATTTTACTTATACGGATTATAATGGTGAGTAACTCTATTTAGCTTTTACCACAATGAATTAACAAATGAGCGCGCTTTACATTATGTTGTGACTGTACTATCTACCTACCTATATTTAATAAAAAATATATAGTCAGTACCTACAGAAGGTATTGATAGTGTATTCTACGTAGATGTGAACGCTTAGATATTTGGGAATACAAAGCTAAAAACGCCTACTTTAATTCGTATTTAATGTCGTAGGTATAGTTTTTTGCAAATTTAAAGTTTAGTGACTTTTTTCTGACTTCTTTCGAGGATGCTGTTTTGTTCGAGTGTTTGGTATATAGTTAGGAAGGAATTTAGTATTAATGTAATGTACATTACTGATGTGGAACTTATTTCATTATCTTTTATGGTACCTATACTATACCTACATCAATTTGTCTACATGTAATGAACACAGGAAATCCTATCCTGAAGTTTTAAATTATGTTTATTTCTATGACTCACTTTAATGCCCAAATGGTTTAATGGGTTTTACAGAGATTAAGAAAATAGCTACCAAAGCAAACTTGGAATATTCACTAGTTATATACAAAATGTCGGTCAAATCTTTCGAGCCCTTCAGAGTCAAGAAAATAGGTATATGTGGACTAGATAAGCTTTCCAGTATTGCAATAGAAAACAGCTAAATCTTTATTTTCTAAACCATTCCACCAATATGTTATTTGAGGAATAATTTATTTGTGAAATATTAATCGCAGAATATTTTACTTGCAAAATTATTTATTTAGGAGATTAAAATATTTTGTTAATTTCATTTGTTTTACATTTGAATAAATTTTGGCCTTCGCTAATTAGCAACCACATATTACTACCATACTCTTACTGGCTTGTTTGTTTTCACTCTGGATAAAACCATGGTCATCTTTTTTATAAATAGGGCA
This sequence comes from Apotomis capreana, assembly GCA_947623375.1. Taxonomy (NCBI): domain Eukaryota; kingdom Metazoa; phylum Arthropoda; class Insecta; order Lepidoptera; family Tortricidae; genus Apotomis; species Apotomis capreana. The sequence goes on along the minus strand of OX392505.1, from coordinate 16,909,619 downwards.
TTTTTATATTTAGGGTGTAAGAGTTGAATGGAAATGAAAATCAATCATAATTTTTAGATTCATTTTATTTTCAATAACATAAAAATGTTATGTTTTTCATTTTACACATTTCAAAATGAATTTCAGTGGGTTCAATCTGATTGCTAAAATGTTCACATTAAATTCAAATTGTATAACTACAGTACAGTTTGGCTTTGCATGAACTTAGAGTCATGGGTTGCATATTACCTTATTTAAATCTTCTTTCACTTATTTCCAAATGTTGCATCTTACATTTGTACAAGAGCACAAAATCTACTACTTACTCCACAGCTGTTCATTATAATATTCAACAAAATATATTGTAATAATTTACTTGTTAGGGTGAATCATTCAACTAGTTTCTTGTCTTTTTAAATGTGATATGCTATACATTTTTTGTGATATTTTCCATTTTATACAAACAAATTCGTTATTTAATCACCTAAAATAGGTAAATGTGTAAAAAAAGTGCTATTTGGTCTCACAAAAATCCTTGTGATGATCCACCCAACAGCAGTAGTCACTACAATAAATAGAACTAGCTAACTGGAATTGAAGGTCCCTTAAAAGTATGCATTAATTCTCAAAGCGGTGATCAACTAGCCATACAACATTACCATCAAATGTTTGCTCTCATCAATTACTATTAAGATTTCATGTAACAATTAAGTTAAGTCCAAAAGAGCTGGTCTGCGTGTGAATAGTTGACCACGGCCGTGTATATAATACTAATTTTATTGTTTTCCGTAATAGATGACTAACTCTAAGAGGCGTCCATATTCATAGCATGAAGTAAAGATGCGCAAATCACCAATTTTTACACAAGTTAGTGAAAGGATTGACAGATTTACATATAAACTCTAAGATATTTTATTAACTGTTTCATCAAAAATTTACTAATAGTAAGTTATCTCTGAAAATTGACTTCTAAATTAATTATGGAGTACTTGAATATTTTATGGGAACTTAATTCCATTTAGAAATGCCGCGTCAATTGAGGCGTGCGCCTGCTGCGCCTGCGTGGGGCCGCTCCGGCGCGCGACGGCCACAAGCACAACTAAACATTTGAAAATACGTGAAACAAGATCTTGTCCACTATGCTCATCTTAATTTTATCATTCAATACAACATTATATATAATTAAACTATACAACTTGACAACACCATTTATAATGTCATTAGAATTCAGTATTGCTTTTCTATTCAGATATATTGCTACGTTGAAGTGGATATGGGGGTGGGATAAAACTCAGATGAGCACGGACATGTGACGTGTCGGTATGAGATACCTAACCGGGTTGGTGTTTGCGGGTGTGGGCGCGTGTCAGAGCACAGCTCGTGTCGACGTGTCGAGGTGCGAGGCTGCCTTGGGGTGTCACACAGAAGGCACGTGTAGTAATTTGCACTCTGAACGCTTTAACTTTTATACATATGGTATTTCGTATGTACATGTAAAACCATGTGTAGATTTTTAAAATTTAGTAATACTATACTAAACTGGCCGTCATATAAGTATCTGCCATGTTCTCCTAAGTATAACTAGGTAATATAATATTCTTAACTAAATTCATATTTACAAATAATACAGTTCAATTTATATAGAAATTAAAATATATTTCTATCATTCTTCGATTCACATAACGCAAAATAATTTAACAGAGTTCATTTTTGCACTCACATTTACAATATAGTTTTGTAACTAATTTGTTACCATTTATTTGTTGATTTCAAACAACTCATATATCACCCAATAAGCGAGTAGCACTATACTCACGAATCCTATCATATTATCTTATCGTTTAAAAAATGCAGAATATGCGAAAAACTTCAAGGAATACTTTACAGTAAATGGCAATTGAACGTTATAGTTCGCCCGCATCCCATAGGAACTATAAGATTCAGAATGCCTCTTGGCGGAGGGGACCGCTATTCTATATGTACATGACCTCCGCCCGGCCCCGCAGACCAAAACAGCTAGCATGTAACTCCTCTATATACACCCTCTCAACTATCCACAAATTATGGTCACAAATAAACTCTTAACGATTATAATTATGTCTCATCGAATAAGTTGAATTAAGTATTAATGAAAATTTGTGTTACAGTTTATGCTAGAGTTTAGAATATAAGGAGCTCAAATGCGCCACCGGTTGTGCGGCGGTGCGAGGAACTATAATACATTCAAACACCGTAGTGTCTATGGCCACGCCTCGCCTCACATACTTTACCTATATACTAAACGATCTCCAGCATCCTTGTTTCAACAACCGATGCTACCGAGGTGATTATGTTGGATATTGCAGACTCTAGTCAATCATCAAATATGCCCGTTTAGTTTATCAATCCGTTTGATTACCTAATTTAATTCATACTTGCGATCTTGACAATGCGATGAGCAAATTGACTTAACGTTTTGCGACATACAACATTTTCACGGATGGAGAAAGGACTAAAATCTAGTATCACAATGTCGGGCTTCGCTGGCTTGAATGCGAGTAGAATCAACGCCAAACTAGGCGAACACCGGAACACTAAAGTTCTGTTATAACGAGCCGCACCTTCTTATTCTAGTAGTATACAATGTCTGCTAGAAAACACAATTGCTACAATAGGAGAATTTTCCTACACTACACCTAATTTCAACAACTTACGTCGTTGCATTAGGTGTTATGGTGTCACAATCAAATTGTTTGCCACGGTAGGATCTAAGCGAGGTTATAGTCCAATTGCATTTTCCTTCTAACTCATTACAGGTAACAATCAACCTACACTGTCATTCCTTCCAATGCTTTTTTACTACTCATAAACCAGCTCCTTGCATGGAATGAAAGTGTAGTTTCTCCCGTAGTACTCCCGTTAGATCAGTCGTGCTCGGTGCGTCCTAGTAGATTGTTGTTCATTCGAAGAGCGCCAGGAGGTCGTCGGAGGAAGGCACGCGGGGAGGGTGCGAGCCCGCGGAGGAGGACGAGGAAGGCGGCGTGGCGAGCAGCTCGCCGAGCGCCGGCGCATCCAGGTACGACAACAGCTCCATTGGGTCCACACTCGTCTCCGGCAAAAGCTGGAATGGTATATTACATTGTACTTTCTGGTTCTGGTTGGTTAAGTTTGTTTAAATTTTCAAGCATTGGAGTAGTGCTCCAGAACATAGACCATTTTTACCACCAGTACACATTTTGGTTGAATTAGCAATGGCCTAGTTATCGGATGGATACCAGCTATACACCGGCTTCTAATTCCGCTCCGTGGATAACGTCTATTTAGCTTAACTTCAAGTGACTACGAGAGGTTCTAAAAGGAAAGTAAAAACCAGGTTCCACTTAATCTACTGGTGACTTGCTAAGAATTTGACACGATGACTATAGAGATACTTACATTGAGATTTTCAGTGCCCTCGCCGTCGATGACCGCCGCGGGATCGAAATTCAAGTCCGACGGTATGTCGACATCGGTGAGGGAGTGGTGGCCGACGGACGGCGGGCCCGGCGTATGCGAGGAGCCAGGAGTGTGCGCGCCGCCGCCGCCGCCCGGCGTGTGCGCCGACCCGGGGGTGTGCGGCGTGTGGGGTGTGTGAGGCATCTGGGGAAACGTGGATTGGTTAGTTGTCAATCGAATGCAAAATACGGTCTAGAACATTCCACATGAACGTCAATTGCGTCGGGCACTTGACTGCTATGGAAACTACCTTAAAAACATATAAATATTGACATACCGCAAATTTACTTCATAACTTTGTTGAAAGTATGAAAAGAATGGCGTCACGTGCCTGATATTCTGGTGGAATTTATAGTGTTTCAGTTATGCGGCGTATTAAGTTTAAGTTGGACTTCGATACATTATGGTGAAGGTCAAGATTTAGAACCTAAATGGATTGTTTGTATTACTATTCATTTATTTATGCATTCACGATGAAGGTACTTGATGACACTAGTATTATATTTTGATAGGTACTTATTTTTATCACTTATCAAGCAGAGTTATAGGATAAATATTTTATAGTCGAAATAACTTACCTGATCGTTCAGACTCTTTTCCATCGCATTCAACGGGTCCAGCGAATTGACACTGTCATTCAAATGCGAAAGCGGACCGTTTCCAGCGAACTCGTTGCTCCCGGGGCCATTGCTCATCCCGAAGTCGTAGTTCGGGTTGCCGTTGGCGTTCCTGTTCTGCGTGCTCTGATTATAGGTGGTTATCATGGAGCCGCTAGCGATCGTGTTCATGTCTGGGGGCAGGTACGGCGATAACGCTTGGTCCCAATTGTTCATGGTTGGCATGTTCATTGAGCCCGGTGAAACTGCTTTTCCCCGTTTACCGACGCTGTTGTCATTGCTGTCCTCATCCTGAAAGAATATGCGTTTTTATGCTATATTACCTCTAATATTCATTCGAATATCAAGCTGTCTTCAGAATAGTATGTGTAATGTCTAGGAAGCAAGAGTTTTAGTTACCTTTATTCCAGCGTTAGCTGGACTTTTAGCTGGTTTCCAATTCGCTCCGCCGTCAATGGTGACTTCATCAATGTCGGCATTGTTTGCGGTATTGAGGATGCCCCACATGTACTGGTCGACTTCTAGGCCTTCTAGCTGCGCTGGTTTACTGGAAACAAGTTAAATCAAGTTAATTTCACCAATCAAAATTTCCCTGTCATAAAATGCTACCCAGAAATTCTTATATTGTTCGTCAGGACGCTAATGGATATTTCTATTAACACTTACTTGCAAACAGGACATCTCCACGACCCTCTTTCACAGTTGAGTTGTAGATAGGATTCCAGGTCGAAACATTGTATGTGTTTGCACTCATGCCCTCGCGCAGGTAGTGTGATCTTCTTGAACGTAATTGGACATTTTAACGATACTTTTAATGCCGTTTGTTCTACGCTGTCCCTGTCGTTCGGGTTATTGGAGACATTATTGCCGCTAGCTGGCGATTGGTTGAAGTTCATCTTTATCTTGGCGATGCAGTGATCAGCCGTCAGCAACCGCTTTCTTAATAAACCTTGCAGCACGCTCCTAACGCTCGGCCGGTGGACTAATTGTAATACGAACAGATGCGACTGAAAAAAAATGCTTATTTTAACATCGTTTCAAAATTATTGGCAACGTATTGTCGCAAGTCGGTAAGAATAGGTGTGTTATGACAACTTTTAGAGACGAACCGTATTAGCACAAGTGTTTTAAGAATAAAAGGCAAATGTTTGCTCGGCTTTAAAATAATGAAGACACTTACACAACAGCAGGCGGACACGGTGATCTGTATCGTGTTTCTGCCAGGCTGGCAGACTTCTTTCAGGTACAGCGGTTTGTGTGATGTTTTGTTCTCTCCTCTATCTATAACTAAAGGCGTTGCGTTGACTGAGACTTGAACACTGGCCGGCCAGTTCGTGTTCATCTGCCTGTCTTCGTGGTGGAAGCATTTAAGTTGTAACTCAAGATCCGATCTGAAACAGGAAACATGATGTTAGGTTTTCGGTCAAATGTCGTTTAGTTTTCTAACTGGTAGCAAGGAATGGAATATGTGTGATATTTACCTCCATATTAACGTAGAATGGACCGTGGCTTTTAATTGGAATACATGATTGCTAACTGCTAAATTATGTTCTAATCTAAATGGTGGTAATATAATACCATCTCTTACAGGGAATGTTAACCGGAGCTCATCATCTGAAAACAAAAACATTATGTTAGATCTAGATAGATACAACGCGTAAATTGAGAGTTAATATTGATACATAATTGTAGTTTCTGATAAATTGTACATTCAGATACGTACTTTGCATCCCCATAGGTTGTTTGAGCTCGTTAAAGTGGGGTTTTGCTTCGCCAGCGGAGTTCGGACTTATGTATGGCGGCATACTGCTGGCTGGCGTTAAAGGCGGCGTAGGGTTCCCAGGGACAGGACTATGCTGGTAGCTCATGTTTGTCCTCATTGCCACTTCCTGAGCGAACTGTCCACTGTACTGACCACCATATTGGCCGTTGCCACCTTGGTGCTGCGGGAATTGGTTAGGAACACCACCGTTGAAGTACTGTCCTTGGGTAGAGTAAGGCGGCGTCGTCTGCCTCATGCCTCCTCTCATTCCTGCTCCGAAATTCCCACTTGGTCCTAGTGGCTGCTGAGGGGGATATTGCCCTTGGAAGCCCGGTCGACCTCCATAACCCGCGGGATACTGCCCAGGACCGAACGTGGGCTGACCGCCCATGTACTGCGTCTTGCGCTGGTTCATCAGCATTGTTCCCTGGGGATACGGCGTGTGCCGCCTCTGATACTGCGGGCCCATCTTCGCGGAGCCGGCCATCTGACCGGGTCCCATTTGCGAGGACATCATGTTAGCGTGCATACCCATATTGGCCATTTGCGCCATCGGGTTCATGCCGTTCATGCCGGCGTTGCCCATCTGACCCATGCCAGTCATGCCGTTCATACCGCCATTGCCGCCCATGCCCATCCCGGTCATGCCGGGGTTGTGGGTGCGCTGCTGGCCGTAGCCGTTCATCGCATTATACTGGGGGTTTCCCATAGTCATGTTTTGCATCTGAAATTGATAAAGCACTCGCTATAAAATGGGTCAACAAAAAACCGAAGAGGTTTCGGATGTGTGTGACGAATGTGGTTTTATTTGGGTGATGGGAAGGGTATTTTTATTACCTGCGAGAATGGCTGCGAGTCCTGCATCGCGGCCGTCGTGGCCGCGGCGACCATTGCGGCGGTGGCGCCGAACTGCGAGTTCTCGCCCCCGCCGCTCATCGCGCCCGTACCGCCGGCGCACCCATAGCCGCTGCCAACAAAAAAGACACAAAATTATAGGACACTCCGACTTTGGAATCAGTCTAAATCCAACGGGTATAGAAAATAACGGTCTTAAGTTTACAGACAATTCTCAAAACTAACAGAACCGCGCCAAGAACGCGTATAGGTACTTATTATAATGTGAAATCGGTCCAGTTAACTTTATTTCACTCACGATACGAGTAGTTTCTATTGCAAGCGGCCTTGCAGAGCCGAACATTCCACACGTTAACGCTTCGATTATTAATAAACTTAGACTCAATATTCAACCCAAATTCTATCGGCTAAAGATCTTTTTTTAATACGCGCCGAGATTTTATTATTTTACGAACAATGAGAGAAAAAATCAATATGGACGTATAGTGACGCGTTGTTACCCCTGTGTTTCTCTCGGGATGTGTTTGATTTTTTGTATAGCGCCGGAGTGGGAGCTCGATTCATGTGAACTGCTTTTGGGGCGAATTCCCGAGCCTTCCCGGAGCCCTTCCTATAATAATTCCCGACAAATGCACGACAAACACTCGCACGGGCTACCCATTGTAACACCGCATCTCTGTGTAGTAGTGCACAACAATATTGGCTCTTTGTGTTGCTATTATAAAATTATCCTAATGAATACGCAAACACACACATGTAAACCGAGTGCCGGCCAAAAACGTCTAGCTATCATGTTAAATGATATTTTTGTTTGTTTTAGTTACCAAGTAAGTGTTAAAGTTAGCGAGATGAACAAATTATGGTTACTAAATAAGTCATTTCGTCGACTATAAATCGCCGCAGGCTATTGTTGGTTTTCCACAACTCCTACTTAAGTATTCTTGTAAATAGCTTAACTGATACTTAGTAGCGTCATCGGAATGAGCGACAACCAATAAACACACGAGTCAACAGCGCTTGAGTCGTTGGGTCTATTCATCGAGACTGCAGATGATTTACAAGGGTCCTTCCTTAGGTAAACTCGGCTCGACCTTACACTTCTTTTTATAGTTTTGTCTGGCTTTTTTTCTTTTGCCGACCAAAATGTGTAGCCGACAAAAAAATACGTGTTCAGTTCTGTATCCTGGTGCACTTTTTGTTAAGTGGTACCACATCCGAATAATCACTTACGGTCTGCTCAAAATATTTGGGATCTTGAATGCGAGCGGCACGGTTGTCTCAGGCATTTCTTTTGAGACAATTCGTGGAACTCATTTTTTTATAAGCGTTTTGCGAGAGCGCTGCGACGACCCGTCTGGTTTCAAATGTAGGTACTCTGAGGGACTTTAATTTATCTTGAGCTTAGCGAATTACTTTCATAGTTACTTCAGTATTTCGTAAACGCTGGCATTCTTCGACACACAGACCGTTTAGTTTAGATAAATCAATATGAAGGAGTGGCTATGTCGCTATTTCGAGAAACTAGAAGGTGTTTGGCATAGTATTGAGAGATGTGTGAGTAACGCGTAGGTATTTTGATACATAGGCTGCAGTTAATTTTAGATCGTTGCGCAGACGTGTCGGATTCCTAGTTAATTGGCAGTGGCGATAATCACGTATTGAATCCAATAGCTAGAAAATGTTTCAAGAGCTGCAGTTAAACTGCGCGCGACTGTTTAATTAATAATCAATTCGAGCGTTTTCGAACCATTCTTGATTTATATTGTCAATTTATTTAACACGATTTTTATTATAAGTGGAGTGTTAAATAAGGCATTAATTGTGAGCAGCGTATAGATTACTATCATGGCGGCGTGAAGCCGTGGCAAGCCCCTGTTTCGACGCCAGTTGGTCACCCCTGTTAAATACCACTTCACATTGTGGCTTGCGCGCACATTGCTGGCATTAACTATTGACGTATTGAATAAAGCGACAGTCTGTGAAGGTTCAATTACAGTTTAAACAAATTTTCTCACCATTCGTGTTTTATCTGTAGTCTTTGCAATGTAGCTCGTAGTCTTGGACGAGTCACGTTGTTTACAAACAAGTGACGTAAGGTAATTTGAAATTAATTATGCCTCGGTCTTCGTTTCGTTCGTATTGGGAAATACAATCTAACAATCAGGTTGTAACAACTTATCATGATTTGCTTGATAATTTTCTTCTATAAGTTACTATAAGTGAGAAATCAGTATTAGATTACGATTTCACAGGGTGGCATTTTTGAGATGGAGATATTTCGATTTCTGTCTCATTCTTGTCAATTGAAGTTGGGTCGGGATTCGGGAGAGAATGAATCATGCTTCAAGGAGCGGATTCCGAGGGTTATAAATGGAGGAGCGTTCCGGGGTAAATACGGTACAATAAGCGAAGGGTCGGGCCGTCGCCCGCTTGGGGTAAGTGGGCCCGGTCACGTCAATATGGAGCTTTATTACGACAACGCTGATAATAATTTGTTTGTCTCTGATGATATTGAACCGAAACATAAGTACGATTAACTCTTCGGAATTGGCTTCTTGAAACCAACTTTGTGTTGACTGCTCTTAAATGTATTTCACGTTTCAATTTGAAATATTTATGTATATTTTTCCATGGATCTCATTTGGCCTATCGACAAACGTGATCCTCGTCCCATAGATCACACAGATGCATACCCAAATACCTTCTTTTTTATTGTCATGGCTGTTGAAGAATCAAAAGCCCAAAAGAAAAAAAGTATAAAAGAATCCGTTCGACTCTATTGAGCACGTGGTGCTAAGCGCTCCCGAGTTTTAAAGGGAATAAGAGGTAAAAGTGTTCAAACATTCTTACTGCCTTATTCAATTGGACGGCGGATACAGTGCACGCATCCGCCCCCAACCGCCTCGCCGCTCAAAACTGACGTTTTTTCCCACGATTACTCACGAACTGTTACAAATCGCGATAATAAATCTAGTTAAAGTAAAACTATCAGCGAAACGTAATTATTTTATTTGTCTTATAAAAAGAGGCGCCAATGACGTCAAAATTCAGTTAAAACGTCTCACAATTTTGCTACCCTTAAATAGACTTCCTGTGTTCACACAATCTCGTTGCCAGGTCGCGTTATTATTATTTACTTATTGGTTTTGTATAGAGGCAGGCAGCCATCAACAATATGTCGTTTGTAAAGGTGACTACTAAACAAAGCCGTTGAGCGACTTAGCACCTGCTCGATTTTTCAAATAAAAATAATAGTTGGTGATAATTATCATGCATATTTTATTAGGTGAATTTTAACTGTTGCTTTTATTTATAGAAATTTTGTAAACGCTTCAAATAATTTAAGAGATAAGTATGCGAAGCGTTCGGTTATGTTTTGCTAGTTTATAACGTTTTGTTTGTTTGTGTTTATTGTAAACGCCAAGTGCGGTGACTGCACCGCCCCGCGTGCATTCCCATCGCACGCCTGTGTGAGTGAGTCGCCGCTGTGTGCGTAAGTACGCTGGTGTGAGTGTCTTGCGCGTGTACGAGTGCTCCCGGCTTATGTGCGTGTGAATGGAGCATACATTTTATTTATAATTGCAACGATGCGCGAGCGCGATCCACAATGTCACACTTTGCTTGTGTACATTTAAGCCAATCGTCATTTCATTTGTCGTGTAAGCGATTTAAATGCGCTCACTTAATTGGTTGGCCTTTTTGCAGTGGCAACATTTAGTGATTTTATTATTTTAGCATGTCCACACTGGCGTTATTTACGTAGACGGTATATTTTTGATTTTATTGCCTGTTAACTACGATAAGGTGGCACAGGTAAGCGAGTCACGTTTCAGCGTTTTGTTGGAAATGTAAACAAACTTGTTCCGGATAAGATAAAAACAAGTTAGTACGTAGGTAAGTGTGAAGTTTTGGTAACTGATAAAGCGAAGACGCGCGTCCTCTGGGTACATATTTGTATACTTTGTTAGACAAGAATGAAATATATTTTAAACTGCTTGAATGATGATATTTGTTCAGATATCTTTTTTCTTATTTTTACGGACGATATTATTGAGAAATATTACGCTATCTCGTACTTTTCAGATTTTGACTTCTTGAGATATTTTGTCGGAGTTATTATTGTTTATCGCACGATTGCTAATCTAAACTGCCAGGAGTAAATTTTGCGCAATACTTACTACTATATCTGTTTTATTTTTCACATCTGTCACACTGGAAATTTTAAGTACTTAAAAATATAATAGGAGGCATTTATAGATGAAGTTGTTACGATATATTTTTTGCTACGTGTTTGATGAGTTAGCGCCTTATTTTGCGTGTAGCAAAATCGAGCATTAGAATAGTCGTAACAACTTAGTCCACTGTCAATAATCCTCGCACGAAAAAGGCTTCACTCACCTAGGGGCGTTGACCCTGTATCCTATATTCGCTTGCAGAGGGTTGTGCTTGTCCACAGCGTGGCCCCCAAAACTGGCGGAACCCGCGTACCCAACAGTGCCAGTGGAGTGCGCCGTCCTGTCGGCCAGGGGACACCCTCTGAAACACGATGCACCTCGTTGTAGTACGAATTTGGATCCCAATTTAACCCTCTAAACCCTTTAAAGGGACTTAGGTCAAATTCTTCTTTTCCGAGTTCGAAAATCTTCGAGCGAAAATTTTCCGTCACACGTCAAAATTGTTGTTTTTTTTCTGCGCTCGAAAATCTTCGAGCGATTTTCCAAGCGCGCCAATAGCGTACGTGTCAGGCGTACTTTTTATCGCGCTAAGCACCGTAAATTTCGCTCCGGCACGTCAACAATCGAAACGTTCATCGAGTCGTGGCACTTTACATAATTCATAAACCGTTTATTCAGGTATTCCGATTGATGCACGATCACTGAATTTTTTTGGTGACTTTTCTCACGATTTAAATAGAGTATTTTCACCATTCATAATTTCTCGCTCTTTTTAAAAATCACGTCGGAGTTTTCGTCAGGGTATATAATAATATACATATACGTTTTTTTTCAACCCTTTTTGTGCTCGTCACGATGAACGCTTCGTTCGTGAATCCGGGCGTACGATCAGCTGTAGCAAAATCCAACGTGCGCTCTATTTTTCGACAGGTGGTGGTCTATAGTTCAGTTTTAACAAGTTTTATTAATGCATCCAAGGAAGTATATATTTTATAAATCTACCGAATTTTTAATAAAACGGTTTTTTTCGTAAAATCCAATTTTTAAACTTGTTAAAAGTTCTATAAACACCACGCAAATTTTGTAAAAATCACTTTTTAATTACTTGAATTAGCACTGTCACGTTGCACAAATCCCTTGAGGAATCACTCAGTTTTTTCTCTCCAAAATCCAATTTTTTATCACATAAACGCAATCCTTTTGGTGGTTCACTGCACTGTTTTGATGTCCAAAATCCACAAAATTCGCAAGTCACAAAACTTTTCAAACAATCCAAATCCTGTGTGTTGAGATCTTATTTTTCCACTGTGTTCCTGTTTTCGATAAGGCGCCTAAATACGGTTATCGTTCCCGTCTTTGAAATCACCGAAACATTATTGACGTGCGTTCGCGAGAGTGGACAGCTACGTCACTGACGGCGAACAACCTCGTGTTCTGCCGCCAAAGGTAACACTGGCGAGCCGGTGAGTGGATGCGGCGCGGGGCGCTCCCACCCCGCGCGGCGTTGCCAGCTCTCGGCGATAAGTGGCGCACCCCCGCGTCCCCCGCGCGTGTCGTCGTCGGCACTCGGCGTTCGGCTGCGCTCGGGCGTCGCCGTCGCTTCGTCGGCCCGCTCGCCCCGTCTCGACGTTTTCACGTAACGGTCCCCGATCGAGCGTGATACAGCGAGGATAGTTGCAACGCTCTGTTCTGTCGTCATTCGATTAGGCAGCACAATCGAAGTAGATCGCTACTGCGGGATGATACTAATTTAATGTAATTGTTATTGAACTTGAAACGATTAATTAAAATGCAATATCAATTATTATTTCTACGTCGATTAAATATAGAATAATAAAAAGAATGCTACATCTAATCTAATGCAATATAGAATACAAACATAGGATACCTACTTAGAAAACAGAAATGCGCGTTACGTGGATATGGGTACTATGGGCACGGTACTGATAACCAAAACGATGACTATCCGTCGATGGCGCCTTTTTCTAATTTGGCGCCATTTCTAAATTTTAAAACAAACTTGAAATTTGGTTATTATGTAGTCTTATCTTAGGATAGGAACTAATAAAACAAATATAATTATAAACACTGACTACGTTTTTTGATTCCTCATTATCATCAATTAAATTATTAAAACAAATGCATTAAAGTTGCCTGAACACTTTATAGTAATTCATTTAGTCTCCTTTGATTTGCAGGCATTATTGATTTGGTAGTAAGTATTAGTGGTTATGTGGTAGCGTGTACTACCAGCAAATTTGGCAATCCGCGACACTATCACAAGGCTACGCGCGGCTATCGAATGTTTTTGCGCTGCGCGGTCAGCAGCGTTCGGGCATAATAATTAGCAACGATAAACAATAGGCATGTGTCTACCTGACGGGGACGTCACTCGTCCTGCTATGTCCTTGCCGTTCGGTCGGTCGCAGGGTTGCCAACAGTAGTGGATTTGAGGATTTATAATTGAAATGTGGGACGGGGTAAAACATAACGGGTTTCAGGGTCGCCGTCGTCAGTAAAGCCTGGAACCATACGGGGCTTGTGGAGTTAATTATGAAATGGGCCTAAAATTGCCGCGGTCATCTGTCAAATTTCACGATTGTGAAATACTTAGGTAGGCATTTGCTCTTAGTATGATGGAATGTAGAAATATCTTGATTAGCTTTTGCTTGCAGCCTTAAATAATCCGGCTTTGTTTTATGGGAACCGATAGGAACATACTCGTGTTCAATAAAAATATGGATCCGAAAGGCGCGCATTGATGAGTGGCCAAAGTACCGCGTTCTTTGTTTAGCTCGAAGAAAGTTTAGTCCTTCACTAAAATGGGACAGCAGGGCGCGGGCACAGATACTTAGCGGGACGTAGTATTCTCCAGGATCCTGAGGTGTTACCAAGAAGTTCCTAGATCGAATTAAGTGTGCATTCCACGCATCCAAATACATTTTAGCCTGGGAGAAAGATATATTGCGTGATATGAACTTCGAACTTCAAAGTAACCTTGCGTGATTGATATGAACTTCGAACTTCAAAGTAACCTCTCTGGAAACGGATCGTCCACATTCTCGTGTGTCAGTTGGCAACCCTAGTTTAAAGTTGCGAGTGTATCGCGCCTCATGAAAACAAACATCTGAAGAACGTGACGCACTCAAAAAATATCTTTTAATTGATATTAACCGACAGCATACCTAATATTCATATCGATACGTTACAATTTGTCAAGATAACAATAATTGACATTTTAATTACTGTAGCAATAACAAAGTCCAAGTAGAAATGAAAATTCACATTGTTATTTTATTGTAAGAGTGGCATTACGCTTCGTTTCACCGTGGTGCACTACTCCGCCTTCTTTTTTGTTCGCGTAGTTCAGCACGCGATCGTAGCCAGTCGCGTCTATACGCCCCACGAGCAAGAGCGCGTTTTACTCAAACAACCAATGTAGAACAATATGAGGCAATTTTTATTATTATACTACCTTTTGCCCGCGACTACGTCCGCGTAGAACTTGGAAGTATGGAAGCAACCTCGTACAACACGATAGATATCCACCTAATCACCTTAATTAATAAAAGGGATTATTAAAAGCGCCTAAGTAAATGTAAGAGCAATTGTGCTTTTGGTCTAATCATTACATTTCCTACAGGGTCATCAATGTCATCGTGAATTACTTACTCACTTCTCAATCTTTTTAGGGATAATTTCCAGGATGAAAACTATCCTATGTCCTTCCTCGGATCATAAACTATCTCCATGCCAAATTTCATCAAAATTGATTCAGCGGTTTAAGCGTGAAGAGGTAACAGACAGACAGACAGACAGACAGACAGACAGACAGACACACTTTCGCATTTATAATATTAGTATGGAAGTATGGATTAGTATGGATAAAGGAAAAAAACCTTCTGTAATATTTTTTACGTTATCCTAGGCCATAAGTGGGGCGCTACATGGGGAGAAATTTCACTTCCTGGCTAAGGCAATAGAACTTTAGACAAACTACGAGCGGTAATTCGTAAAACCTCAGATTGCATATTTATGGTAGGTACAGATAGACAGATACAAACACCTGCGATCTAGGACGTTAATCATGAATTCACCGCCTTAGGTGTGTAATGTACTAATTCTGTGGTTATAGCAAACCGGAAAGTGACGGTAACAGAACTTTAACTGAAAGTCTGGCTAGCAACGCGTAACGTACGTTACGAGTACGTTTCGTAGTACGCGTGCGCGGGAAAGTCGGGAAAGCGGCGCGCGCGCATGTCTTCATCGCAACATTCAACTATAAGAAGACTCGTTTAAATCCACAATCCAATAACACACAGTTTTAAAGGTTTGGGCTCCTATGATGATGATGACCTTTGCCCAACGTCCATTCATAAACACCACTTTGGAATCGTTCCAATTCTCAATGTTGATTAGGTTTTCTATAATGTCACAATAGAGATAACTATGGCGAAAATGTATATTGGGTCGTATTGGTATTATTTATGTTGTACCTACATATTTGTTTAATGAGGGAAGACAATTCGAAGACACTGTTTCTTCTATTTGATTACACGTACGCGTTCTGCTTTATTATAATATATAAAACAATTAAACATAATTATTACGTACTCATATGTATTCAGTAGGGCATGGTATGCTTATTGGTATTGGACAATGTATTTTTAAATACACAAGTCGATTTTCAAGGCTTTCAGCAAATAGCAGAAGCCATCTGTTTCTACTGTTTATTCTTACAGTAGCGATTAAAACGTGTTTAGTCTGATTCCTTGGGCCGAGCTAAAAATCTTATCAAAACAGATAATTTTTATGACGTTACACAGTGATAATGAATTTTTACATAAATGCACGTACTATCTCAGTTTTCGTATTCGAAGCCATGAAGTGCTCACATTGTGTGTACGTGATGTAAAACGGTTGAAATTTGAAGGTTAAACAGCGCTGATTCGAGTGTACTTTAAGATATCGCCAAATAAGCGATGTCTCCGGTATATCTCAAGCCTTCGACTGTCATTAAAACTGATGTTTGCGATTCGAGTTTCATAAAGAGACATTTGAAATTACTACCCGGTCAAGTTAAGTTTGCATCTGATATCAACGGCGTTGCATATAAATGAGGCCCAAACTTAACAATGACCGGGTTGGCGAAGTGGCGATATACTTAGCATATCGCCTCTTCGAAGATCTCTCCGAGATATCAGAGAGATATATATGGAATTAGCGCCCTAATATTTATTTGACTCTAATGAGATTCCGCGCTAAGAATCTTGTACATGTGAAATACTAAATGACTAGTAATGTGTCTCAACGCTCCATCCTTCAATTCAAATGAACTTGACAAAATCAAGGTCAGAAAAAATATGAATAAGGTATGCTTGGCTCCTTACGTAAGTTTAGCATTTACCCAGGTAAAATGTGTTGCTGTCATTCGATGTAGGTAGTGGTAGGTATTTATTTATTTAAATTAGTTACACAGCATAACAGTAAATAAACTAAGGCACTGTAAACTACAAAATTACATTACAAAACAAAAAAACTTAAATCTAATTTGATTTAGGCGACGTAACAGCGTGGCTCCGTTGTATTGAGGTATGTAGGTCCCCAAATACAAAACAGTATGGACTGTGTATGTCTGAAACTTTGAAATCATTAGCGTAATTTAATATTGTGCAAAAACTAATATTAAACTATAAAGTACTTTAGGTACGTACTTGATCTTTAACCTTTTGACCGCCACAGGCATCATATCACGACATCGGAAAATTGTGCCACTGAGGCCAACGTCGTCTAGTGACGTTTTTCCAACCCTGTTGATTATGAAGCATTTTTTTACTATGGCATCAGAGAAATGGTGAACTTTAACCGGCTTTAAAAGGCTAAAAAAATCGCCACAAGTTGTTCTCGTGGGAGGGTCTAATAAATTCTTAGTAAACGACAAAGTAACAAGACCACACCAATCCAAAACAATAGCCGCAAACCCAGAACCCATCTTTAACATCCTATCCTAATCAGATAATTTGCCAGTTATTGAACTTTAAAGTGGCGATAAAATAAATACCGATTTACGTAACACGATTAATAAACATAAACAGAGCTTGCGTTTCGTACAGATTTAGCTCACAGCCCAGTAAGGTCACGTGTTATCGTAGGTGTACCGTTTCTAGTCAGTTGCAGTTTAACAATAGCTCATCATCAAAGCATTGAAAGCGGAGAATTAAATAGTCAGTTTTTCCTCGTTGACAACGGTTATAAATCACGGTTGCTGTGTTTACTTTACGATCCAGCTATTATCGTCAAGTCGGCGGTTTTGCAACGCGCCCGCCTCGAGCTCAAGAACGCCTGAACCAGTGTTGCCAGGTGACATTTATGAAAATCTGTACAGTAAGACGAAAATATCTGTAGAATTCCGTAGATCGTCGCTTGAAAAATCCGTAGTTCTACAGACTTTTTTTAAATGCTCCATTTGACTAGACTGCAGCATAAAAATCTTATTAAAAGTTAGTAACTTCTGCAAAAACTTAGGTGGAAGAGCAATAAAAATCGAATATTTTTGGACACCTAGTCCGCAGTCTATTAATCGTATTGAGCTAGTAAGAAAATGAAATTAATTACAATTTATTATTCGCAGCAAAAGTACATTCCATGTCGTTTACGTCATATTTTGGTGATAAATAAAAGTAGTCTGAAATTCCGTAGGTTCACCCTTAATTTCTGTAGGTCTGTGCACAAGGCCTTAAATCCATAGATCTACAGATTTTCCCGTAGCTCTGGCAACGCTGGCCTGAACGGCGCAGGAGTCGTAAAAAGCAGATATAGTCGAACATGCACATCAGCTATTTCGGTATCGCTGGTACTTCCATTCTATCCATAGGTGTCGATCGTTCCCCATTGCCGGGGATTTTACGCGTTTCGACGGTGAACACAGGATTATTAATAGTTGTTAATATGGTTCTTACTCTCGTGTGCGTACTTGTCAGCGGCGGTGCGTTAAATATATCGGATAGGAAGGAGACTGTGTTTGCGTGTAATTTAGTAATATAATCTAAACTTAAAGATATACGTTCTTATTGTTGAGTAAAATCAGCGGCATCTTCTTTTTCAGTTATATATGTTCATATTTTTTTGTAAATGATTTTTAAATTACTGTTGTTATCGTGAACTGTATTTTACTTTAACAGCTGTATTTTGCACTACAGCAGAAGGTTTTTTGTTGTTTATGTCTTTGAATTCCTCACTACGCTCAGGTTCCAATACCAGCATTCGGGCGAATACCCATTTTAGCTCCACTATATTTTCTGAGGTATCTACGGATTTATGGACTGGTGAAAACATACGTGACATAGCTCGCTATGTCATACCAAAAATAAATCACCAAAAATAATGATTTCCAGTAATAAACTATGTAAATTTCATGTTACCTATCGGTGAAAATGTGACAAAACACAGACATTGCGTACATAATGATGACTGTGAGGAATTCGCAGATAACGATTAGCGCTATCTAATCATACGTATGTACACGTTACGTATACATACCTAATACAAGCATGAATAAAATATCAGCTCGTTTTCGAATAACTAAATAACAAATGAGCGAAATATTCGAGACCTATAGATTTACACTACCAAATATCCAAAATCTGACTCGATTTGCCAATTCGATCATTGTTACCAAGCCACTATTCATGACACAAACTCGATAAATCTAACGATAATACTGATTATACCAATATGACAAACGAGTCGAGAACCGGTAATGAGGCCTAGATTGAGCAGCTCCTTATTTGAAATCGTTTAAAAACTGGAATAGAGTCAAATTGTTAGAGCGGGTGGTAAGTGGCACATAATGCAGTGTGGCAAGCGAGTATGTCGGCGCAAGCGGTTACATGCACCTCCCTTATGCGTAAACCTGTTTCGCGCTTCGCGAGCAGAAATGTCGCCAATCGCGCGTGGAGACTGCAACTCTCCAACCCAGAACTAAAAAGTGCTAATGACATACCAAGCCTGTAAAATGTTACTACCTTTTTCCTTGTAAAGGAGGAACTGGCTTGTTTTATTCGCTTATACGAAATGTTTGTTCGTAATGTGTTTTCTGTGTATAAAGTTTGACATTTTTGTTGCATCGCTACTTAGCCTGCAAGTTATAATGCATATTTAAACTTTCCATAGTTGCCGCGAATTTAATATGTATGTTATTGCCTCATATGGAACCAATTCACGTGTGAAGATGCTTGTGGACAATTATAATAAATTCATGGTTTAATATTCGTGTGATAACAACTGTTCTGATGCTTTAAGATTGTCTGGTAGAGAGCGCTTCACGGTATTAAATTCGCCTTTTGTGCTATTTTAAGAATAGGTGGACTAAATAAATTTAAAAATAACTAAAATACAATATTATTATTGTGTAGGTCGTGAACTTTAAAATTATAATGTTTACTTCCTATTACAGTTTCTACTCTAACACTGGCTGTTGCATGAGGTATTCTAATAATACATATGATTTCTTCATCGGCGACATGTGGAGAGAGTTTAAATGGTTTTAAGCGATCGGACCTGGAAAAGTTTGTAGCTTTATCTAAAGCTGTACTCTTATCAACGAGTATAATAACAGTCTAGACATTAGTATTTAAGGTCATTAGTATATTCATAGGAAGAAAATTCTGTTTACTTCGTTTTATTTGGAACAAAATGTTTATAAACTTGAATAAGTACATTCTTAAACTCATACATTTATATTTTAACAACAATTTTGAAGAATTCCTTGTTACCTACATATTTTCTTAAATTTTACATGGTCTTTTCAGGTTATCTGTAAAAAGACATCAACGGGTTCACTTAAAATATTAACAGTAGCGTCTCATAACACCTAACACTATTCAAACCCAAGGGATGCCGGATTACTGAATTCTTAAGGCTCCTTATTCGGTCAAAAATTCTGTTTGTTTTAGACATTTTTCTCTATGATTAAACACGTTTCTTAACATATTATCAATTCTTAACATTACCTTCAGTTTGAAAATTTTCAATGATAATTTTTGTTTCAAAAACTACTTGGAATTGACAAAATTTACAGAGAAAACAGTTTTTTTTTCAACTTATTTTCGACTGCACGCAATGAAACTACACTACACTAAACTACTATCTAAAACACAGGGAAAAGTATTTATTCGCTTTAAGAAGTTGATTAAAATTATCAATATATTTGTCATAATATGAAATAAATACTAAAATAATAGTGCGACGCAGGAGCAGACAAAGATACACGAAGCTAACTATTGAAATGCCGAATTAGTGAGACTACTGTATATATACACGACAGTAAATAAGTTTTAGAGTAAACAAACAAAATATATTTAAATGAAATTTTATATTTTCTATAAAATCTTTTATTTTACTTATAATTGGGTAGGAAACTGTGCGTGCCTTTGTCGAGTAAATATAAGATTATCAAGACAGCTACCACATACTCACATAGTTTACGATGTGATCAGATTTTAATTATATTACCTACAGATCCTAAACTTTTGCCAACATGCATATAAATACAAAAGTCCAGTAGCGAATTAAAGCGAAATAAAAAGTTTACACGCGTCATAAATTATGGACAAAACAACCTGCCTTTTAGTTTTAAAAGTATGTTTTGTCACGTGTCTTATCAGATACTTACATCGTGTTTTCAACACTTAAAGTGGGCAAATGTATTAGTTATTTCTGTACTTGGTTCGCATTCGATTACTGGACGTGTACGGTTAGATTTGATCGATAAGTCTGTGGAATTTTGAGTTACGTTGGAGTCATTTTCAGACAATTTCATTACCATCGTGATCAATATTGTAGGATGTGTGTGTCAAAATATCATTCAATCACGCTAATATTATAAAGGCCAAAGTTTGTGAGTATGTTTATGTGTATGTTCGTTACTTCTTCACGCTCAAACGGACCAATTTTGATTAATATTGGTATGAAGGTAGCTGACACCCTGTATAAACACATAGGCTACTTTTTATCCTGAAGAATGCAGTGTTCATATCAAGTTTTCTGTTAGACGCAGCTTTGTATCTCACTAACGTCTTTACTTTACCTTATTACCAATCAAACAAACTGGCATGTAATCAGAAGTGACAAGGAGATGTCTCCAACCCTAATCAAGACCCCAGCATTCCGTACTAGTCAAATATTTGGGCTCATATTATCGTAAGTTTTTTCAGTGTTACGGCATAGCTAAACCAGATTCTACCCCATTTATGGTGATGATAAGTTAAATGTGTTGGCCTTATTCTATACCTAGGTACTTATAATAAAAATACTATACCTACCTTCCTTATTTACTATTTAAAATACAATATTATTATTTTATAGGTACGCTTTTAATATGTTTTCTTCGAGAATAAATACCTACGTACAAGTACAAGTATTAGCCTAAATTCTTAATAGGTTAATATTAGGTTACGTTTATATTACTGTAATAGTCCTTCTCCCTACTCCTTTACAAAAAATTAAAATACTGATTGTTGAGTTACTTTCTGCGTTTCTTCTCAACAGTGGTCTCTTTCTTGTTAAATGCCGCATTTAAACGTAAGAATGCCCTTGTGGCCTACTTACCGAATAAAGTTAAATATATATCTACCATTATTTATTATGATATCATTATATAAGGATCTCTCTTTTGATATTTTGGAACATCGCCTGAAAACTATATTTTATTTGTTGTTTGTGTGAAATGCGATTGCAATTGGTCATGGGGTATGGCGACACGAGCGACCGACGTGCGTGTGTCAAACAACATGATGCGAACGCGCGCCAAGTTTGCCCGAACGAAGGAAGCTGGGACCGGGACGAAGCACCGCGGTGCGTATTTATGGTTTAGCGTGGCACTCGCCGCGTAGTGAACCCGTCTTGTTTAAATTTAAATGTATTATTTGTACTTATCCTGTCGCTTTATTACAATGTTAACAGTTTAATACCCGCCTGAACGAACTCTTATCGCAGTTTCGACTACACTGTATGACGCTCCGAGCCTATCGCATGTTACTAGGGTCGCCATCTCTAAAACCCGGCTTCATATTTTTTTGTAATACAGAGTAAAAATCAACCTTCATACAAGGAATAGAATAGAATAGAAGATATTTTATAAGGAAGGAAGGAAGGAATGTCTTTCACCATCTTATAATCATGTTCGGCAGATTGGTAGTTTCATGGAAATTCAATTTGCCGTCCACAAACGTGTTCCCGTATCACGAGCGACGTAATTTGCGTCTCTCGACGTACTGTGCGTCAAAATGCTAAACCCGGACTACAAGTAAAACCCTGCCCAGAAGCTCCCCGGACGCCCTCTAAACTAGGACAAATCCGGGGAAACCCGACGCATGGCAACCCTACATGTTACCCACCGCTGTATATATTTACGGCACCGATGACTTCCATTCTTCGCGCTCGATGTCGCGGCTCTGATGAGAAAGCCAGACTTTGTAGGTGAACGTAACGCATTCTTCGTCCCACAAATGCAGGCATCATATCTTAATCGTTCAAAATACATCGTTAGAATGTTTCAATAGAACAACATCGATTGCTTTGTGAATTTAATCGGCGTGAATACTACGCAAAGAAGCGTGAGCCCGTGAAACATTTATATTTTTTGTTATGTATTAAAGACTGGTTCCTCTTGTTTAAAATTGGTTAAATAATAATAGTATTGAGTATTCATATGTTACGATTGATGCATATTGTTATGTTATTTCAGTGTTTTTTGTATTTACAATAATCAAAATATTAATAATTAATTAAGTACTAACACACTTATGGTAAAGAGAAACAATGATGCGCGGGTTAAGTGTTTTACGAAAATAAAGGCCAGAACGGGCACAATGACTCAGATGGAATTCAGCCGTGCCGCTGCTTCGTCGGAATCAGAAATACAATCCTAATTATAATCGTACGCATCCGTCCAGCTCCTCAATCGGTTCAGACCGCACCGAGCATGTTTCAGAACTCATCTTTGTCGTTAAATGCCGACGAGTCGACGACGATACACTTTTTTTTTTTTTAACTCATCACCTCTTATCATTATATCTATCAATCATATTCCTTCCGTATCAATTTAATGTAAAAATTTTGGAACCAAAAAGTCGGAGGGGTTTGACCCGTAGGAAGTTAGGAACCAAAGGACAGTCTACGTCGGGCAGTCTTAACCGTTCAGCTACTGTGACAGTATTAGCGACCGGAGAGCGGTACATACAGTATTATGTACATAGGAGCAACATTGCCGCATTGCGGTGTGCGGCCATGTGTCGACACATCGCTCCTGCCCTTAATGGTGCGAATACTCGAATACATTTTAGATCAGAGATTTTTTTGGAAATGCGCGCGCTGTGTTGAAAATATGTTTTAGAGTACCTAGCGTTCTCTAAAACGCAACGGTATCCCAGCTATATTTTTATGACAGCTTCCGCAGAGAGCTCTTATTGAAAAGTGATCTACTATTTTGATTCTGTTCTGTAATTTTGTACTCTTAACGAGGCTATGACTATTAAAAATGTCTGATTTTGGTTTCCTACAACTACTTTGGTTTTCTAACAAACAACAGAGTTGGAGTTGTAGGGATAGGGGGTAAGAAACAAAAAAAATATTGAGACTATATTTGGAGGCCTTAAAAAAACTTATATATTTATATCGAAGTAATTTTTATTTATTTTACCAGAAGCTCCCGTTCACGATTTTCGATTTTTGATATCGATACTTAGCGATGCCTGGCGATCAACAATTATTTCTTCCTTATTCTTGCTCGACGCGAGTCCGGCCACGTAGTGTTTACGTCAAGAAAGATCTTCCGGCGGAAGATGTCGTTTTGCACTTGCAATGCTCGTCGCGTGGTTTTGTCTGTTATGCTTCTCGGGAATTTCGTCAACATTTGATATCATGTAGAAAACTATTTCAATAATTTTGTAATACTTACGTTAGTAAAGTCAATTAGTTCGTTTAGTTATCAAAACTGCAGTCAAGTAGACGCATGCTTATGCCTCAAACTTTGAAAATAATTTTTGACCGAGCGAGCGAAGCGTTTCTGTTTCAGCTTCGCCAAAATGTCCTTCGTATGTTCGGATGCGCGGATTTCCGGCTATTCTCGTCGATAGGCCATATTCTCATGAAATTGTATGTGTAGATTCATTAAGTATATTTATTTGTATTTGTCGATTCGTATTTTCAAAATGGCTGCGATAAGGGGGTTGAAAACGTAAAAGTCAGCCATTTCGAAACAAACTCACGACTCGCATAGTATATTTAGTATCAGCATTGCACCCGTGCGAAGCCGGGGCGGGTCGCTAGGTAATAATAAACCGACATCACATTTTATTTTTCCGTCTCAAAGTACATTTTTTTATTCTATTTTAGACGTACAAGAAAAATTTTAAAATTTTAGAAAAATATACGAGCGAGACCTAGAAACAAATATAAGTACGAATTCATCACACAAATACCTATTTGCCCTTACCGGGATTCAAACCCAGGACCGCCAGCTCAGTAGGCAGCTGCACTGTTACTCAATATTTACGTTTACGTTTCTTAGCAACGGTTTGCTTATGTAAAACTTTCAATTGATAAGTTAAAGAAACTTACATGATATTTAAGGGTAAGATTCGCTTTGGAAACGTACAGAAACTTATATGCAATCTCAGTGAAAGTAACACTTTGGAAACTTACAAGCTGCCTATCACTACTCGCGAGGTCAGGTCAGTTCATAGAGCCACTACTTCGAGTTTAGAAAAAGCCGTTTTTCTCTGTAAGTAAATATAAAAATTTAAAACAATAAGACTGAAAGTAAACGGCTTTCGCTATTAAGTAAGTGTATTTCCTGATAATTATACAAATTAGATTTCCTTTAGATAGACTCAGTAGGTATTTACCATAAGTCAGTTTAAGAATAAAAAACGCTTATACCATAATATACTGTATAGGTAACAAAGTGATTAGGTAGGTAGGTAAAAAGTGCTCTACCACTTTGGACCTGCCTGTGTTTCGGATGAGTATTTACCATGAGTCAGTTTCAGAATAAAAAACGCTTACCACAAAACACTGGATAGGTAAAAAAATAGGTATGTAGGTAAATATAGTGATCCACCACTTTTCCACCTGCGTGTGTTTCGGATGAGTATTAACTCATAAAGTAGTCCTAAGTGGTAGACCAATTTTTTGCCTGACTGTACTCCATTTCTCAACATCGCATTGCATAGTACCCTTTTTGACAGTGAAATGTATTGAACGAGCGTCCGTCCTTTGACACGTTATTTCGTTACTTCCTCCATTGTCTAAAGAACTGTTAGGCCAATGAATTATCATCATTCGTCGCTTTAGGTAGTATGCGTCAAATTAACAATTGCCTCGAACCAACTCATTATCAGTCAATTGTAAAGAAGCAGGCGTTATCGGGTCCCCTTTCCGGGTCAGGTACGTTCCACACGGTGAACATTTTTTTAACGTGTTGCGAGGCGATTCTCATTTACAAAACTTGGATAAAATCAATAGGAATGATGGCTAATTTCTCCAACGTGTAATATTCAAATCGGTGCTTCGGTGATGTTTAAATATTTGTCTATTTCTGGTTCCGATGGCGTGGGAATTACGAGAAATTCGAACTTATTGTTATTTTACTTTATACAGGTAAGGCTGCCATCTCTAAATGCAACGAACCCGGACAAAGACTTAAAAAAACCGGATATTGGGCGTAAATCGCATTTGTTTCCCGGACGTGTCCGAAAATAATATTATTAAAAATTGGGCAAGTGCGAGCCCGACTCGCGCATTAAGGGTTCCGTACCTATACATATATATAATCTATAACAAGTTTGTTGTATGGGAGCCCCCCTTAAATATTTATTTTATTTTATTTTTAGTATTTGTTGTTATAGCGGCAATAGAAATACATTATCTGTAAAAATTTCAACTGTCTAGCTATCACCGTTGTTGAGATACAGCCTGGTGACAGACGGACGGACGGACGGACGGACGGACGGACGGCGAAGTCTCAGTAATAGGGTCCCGTTTTTACCCTTTGGGTACGGAACCCTAAAAAAACAATCGCTTTATTTTTCATTGCAATAAAAAAAATCTACTCTTTAAAAAATTACCACTTTAAAACCCCCCCGGGCGGCCTCTAAACAAACTAGGACAAATCCAGGGAAACCCGGACGGTGGGCAGCCCTATATACAGCAAATCTAAGTGTCTACCTCCGAGGTCGGTAGATTTGTGTCATTCAGTACTTATTCAATTGGTCTATCTATTTAATTATAAGGTCTTAAGTAGCTCCTATCCAAGTATGTGTTGTAGATTTTGTAGTGTGTCTGCACTGCATATAGATCTAAGTTACAATTAAACTGTTATGGTGTTTAATTATGACTAAAGTTTTACCGAATCGGTACGCATGTTAAAGACCAAATATGAAAGTTCGAGTTGTTTTTGTTACCGCTTTAGAACGGTGTAGCGAGTTTGTAATACATTAGTCCGGCGTTGATTTACACGGCCACGTATCGTGAGCGTTTCTATTCATAGTACTAATGTACTAAATATAGTACCGATTCCCTATTATTTCTCGCGACTGACTCAGTACAGTTCCGCTTTTATAAGTGACTAGCTTTCGTCAGGGATCTACTTGAAAGTAGTTTTTTAATCCTACATTAAGAACTCGACAACTTAGATTTATTTAGTTATTGTTAAATTAAAAACTATGATTATTTTATTTTATTACATTGGCATGGGATGAAATTGGGATTTACCTAAAAAAATAAAGACCCCAAACTTTTATTACAATCGTAAAATATAGGCCAATTTAAATTTCATTCGTTTGCCAAATCGACATATTGAACGGACACTCGTTTACTGTAAATCTGAATGTTGGAAGCACTAATTAATGTCATATACTTAAACCTTTGTGATCTTAACTGACCGTGAAGCACTTTTGTTATTTACTAATACTTGATGAAGTATTTAAGATTGTAACAAGTTGATAAACCGTACCGATCAACCATTAGGTACCTGTGCGATACATCTATCTCCATTATTTAATTTAATCCCATCTCCGCATCCTGTTATTTTAATACAATTAGCGTTCCACGACAAACGTATGTTAAAAGCATCTCAAGGATAGCAAGTACTATGTAAATAGCATACAAGCGCACATATGCAAAGTCGACGATCGCATGCAGGTAGGTGGCTGTCTGATTCCACAAGAGAACTGCAGTCGGAATTCGTCATCCATTCCGAAATTAGTCTCGCGCTCAAAGGTGACAATGATTCGTGTATTCGACTCATCTGTATTAAAAGACAAAACAAATAACAAACATTCTTCTATTACAAAGTGGGAGACATTAATAAATGAGACGGGGTAAATAACCGTGGAACACGTCATACTAATTTATTTTTAAACTACATTGGATCTGTTGAACTTTGCTTTCGCCAACGCTTTCGTGTCTTTACATGTCCTGCGTGATTCAGATAGGTAGTTTCGTTGCAGCTTTAGAGAATCGGGCTATGGAGGTGGTGATGGCGCTGGCGTCTGCGCTTGCGCACATCTGCCGCTGCCCGCGCCGCGCGGCGCAGACGGCGCGCGCGTGGCAACCCGCCGCACCCGCCCGACGTGGCCCGAGTCACGGGCGTAAAACCCCGACCGCACAATACCCTCGGCAGTTCATATTTGAAATGTAGGAGGGCGAATCTCCCAGCCTTTTAACCGCGCGGTTTTAACGTCACTTTCTCACCATCATTACCAAAACACAAGAGTAAGTCGCGTCAATTTTGATCAGACTCGGGAGCGCCTTTCAGATTCTTAAAAAGTTATTTTTTTTGTCCTCTATCACGAAACGGAGGGACGGATTTTAACCAATTTTGGTACTATGGTAAAGAAAAAAATACGCAGACGACAAATATTAGGTGAGTTGTCAATGACTATTATCACTTACAAATTACATTTACATAATTTCACACACTGCAGTGACCATTCAATCAAACCGTCACTTTTACTTATGATTCACGCTTTTCTCCAAGTAATAATAAGTCGCATCAAATAAAATTAATTCCAGGATGCAATTTAGTTTTTAGTAATAATTTCTTATCAATTAATTAAATACAAAATGCCTGAAGTACTTCCTGTCCTTATCATTTGAATTGTGTCACGATGAAACCTATGTAGTGGGCGGGTATTACGTCAAACAGGAAGGAAAATTCTGTTTCTAACTTGTAACTTTCCAGAAAAAGAATATATTCGATTAAATAAGTCTCCACCTCTGTTCAAAATATCAGCTAATTAAGGAAAGTGGAAGTGCTATTACTGAGTGGACCAATGATATACGCAGCATAACAGTAAAACTTAAAGGAGTGAAGAAGAAAGCCGAAGATTGGGTTTAATGGCGCTGGCGTTGTGATAAGGAGATATCCTATATGTGATCTAGGAGAGTTTCCAGTAGCAAAAATAATTAATATTTCTAGGCTGATAATGATGCTGATGATGAAAGTTCCTTGTGAACGCCCTTATTTATCTTGACTTGAAAATCTCAAGTATCTACATTAGGTACTTATGAAAGTTGCATCACTTATATCACATTTGAGCAAGTCTTCAAATCGAAATACTAATCATTGCAACGCAGCGCTTGTCACTCGGGACGAACCCATCCCGCTGGTTGGGAGCGCAGCTAATTATAATCCACTAAACATCATCGAGAGCTCGTAACTTAGGGTCGCGCCTGCGCATGTATTTTTATGCGCTTTTTCTACACTTCCTATTCCTGTCGCCCGAAGCAACCGAATTGGGTAATTACGTTTCAAACGTAATCTTTTTATTACCCTTTTATGCTAATACGAAATTGGGTAAACCCCTTTCCTCATTATAGTAATAGTATCCGCTAGAGAAATTCCTGTTTTACGAGTGTGTTTATATGCGTGACCTGACTGCACCTACGCGTTGAGGTAAGGCCTCGTAAAACGCAACTAAATTGACAGGTCATAACAAATAATAAACCACGTACACTATGGTAGTAAATAACGGGTTTGGGATTTACCGCATTCAGCCTCGATCGTTGCAGCCCTAAAATCCGCGCGCCGTGTGGTTCAGCGCGCTCGACGCAGGTACCCATTATCATGCGTTTGCGCATCCAGTTCGCTTCGCTCTACATCGAACCTTTCGTATTTATCACGCTTCTTTGTGAAACGTATGTATACTAAATGAGAAACTTTGCAATGATCGCTAAGCTACAGTACACGTACTAATCTTTGATTATAAGTTATAAAAATATTAAACATATTACATTTTTAAAATATCCAATCGAATTCGTGTAAGCGGATTTCAGTAATTTTTCGGTTTATCTATTCGAAAACATTGAAAAAAGGAGGTTGATAGTTTTTTTTTATACAACCACATTTTGATCGGTTAATTTGAAACATTCTCGTTGCAATTACACAGCACGAAAGTTGAATGTGCACGAATCATATGCCATAATAATTAATCTACCTACTCACTTTGCGTATTTTATCCAAATCGCCTTGGTTTTTTGCCAATGTGACTCTAAATAAATGCCATACGCGGTCCGGGTGACACCGGTGACAATTAACTTTCAGCTGTCTTTGAAAACAATCGTTTATCGCGCTTTAAATATCTGTAAATTCTATCTATCAACTACAGACGTCCACTCAGTCCAGACGTACAGATTCTCCTAGCTCGCCACTAGATGCGATCCTGTGCAGACCGCATCCTTCGACTCCCTGCGACCCTAACGATGTCATCATTCCACCTAGTTGGAGGCCGCCCACTCTACGTTTTCCTATACGTGGTCGCCACTCCAGGACGTTCCTGTAAATTCTACTTTTATTTGATTATAGTTTTATAATGCTGCACTGTTTGGTAAATCTTTCATTTAATGTCATGTTACACATACGTCCTACTGTAACTACATACCATCGTTCAAAGATTATGACCTCTTACCTTCTGATTGTCAGGAGAGCTCTAGATTCATTTAAATATTTAGAAATCATGGAAGCAAAAAAACCGTTAATAATAGAAAGGTAATAAAATTCATAGCAAAATTGCATGTATTCTTATGACTGTTCCTCAAACGTGTGAGCCTATTGTTCGAGGTACGCGTGAAAATCAAACTTCCGTGATGCCATTGGGAAACTAAAAATACAATAGAGGGCAACGTCTATTAAAGATATTGCAAACAATTTGTATCTTTTGTTTTTTGTTACGATTTACACACTCCGATAGCGTATTTCAATGTTTAATCCGCTTCTTTCCCCTGCAACATGCACTTGTAACATTATCTACATGTTGCTTGAATTTTTCAAATGCTGTTTTGGTAAAAACCGGGCATGACCGTGTAATAGGGTTAAATACGTATATTCAACGCAAATTTTTATCTGTCGCGGTAATTTCTTGTAAATCTCGCCGCGTATATTCCGTTACAGTAATTCCGGAGTGAGGACACGGTCATACATATTTCTCTGGAAACGTATCACCTTGTCGCTTGGTGCTGGTTACTTACAATTAAAAAGCGAAAAGAGCGCGGATTCTGCGGTGAATTTCGAGAAATATCGACGGGGTCAACGAACTACGTCGACGCATCGCGTCCGCGTCTTCTCGCTCAATTTTTTTATTGTTTTTGTATTATTGCGGAGATTTCGAAAGAGATTTTAATATAATTAAAAGGTCCGTGTGGTATGTACATTTGGTACGAGAAGATCGGTTGAGATATTGTGGGTTAAATTTATGACCATGGTGAATTAACGAGCGTGTCGTATTATGATGAGAGCAAAGGTTGTTAGGAATTTTATTTTCATATCGTGCTTTTTAAAATTTATCTCGTGGAATATTTAGACTACATAAAGTGTAAAATCTTTATATTCGAATTATAACCAGCAGGTTTATTTAAAAAAGTAATATATTCGAAAAAGAAGCAAAAGTTCTTATGAACGTTTGTCGTAAAAAATATCAACGTGCACAATTATTTTCCACTTCTCCAGTCGACCAAAGTCGCTAAAAGCGAAGCGAATATTTTTTTGCGTTTGAAACTAAAGACTAAAGAGTGATTGATTCCCAGTAGCGTACCTTTGGAGATAAAACCAAGATGGCCAAATAAATTACCAATTTTCCAGAATGTTTGCTTTTTTAATTCCAAATTAGCATCACATCAATTATTTATCGTGTCGTTTAAGATCCCTAATTTTCGTTTTTCTTGGAATATAAAAACTGAAGAGATCAAGTATTCTGAAGACTAAATACCCGCCTTCTCTTTGTTAATTAAAGTATTAGCATTTATAAGAATATTAGCGTTTTTATATTTTAAACTATTTACTTTAGTAAAAGTTTCTGTCGTTCTGCAGTAGGTAAGGCCATGATCTGAATTTTACTAATCACCCCGCATAACTCCGACAAGCTTTTAGTCGCGAGCGCATGTCACTTTCAAACCAACATTCAACAACGCTCGTCGACCCATAACATCCTTCTTTTTGTATCCAGGCTAAAAATTATCACCGGCGTAGAAATAAAATAATTTAAAAAGACCAGCCGCCGCAGGTGCGGGGGCAGGTGGAATAATTGGCAATTCTTTGTCTCAACCCGTACCCATACTAACGAAAACCTATAGTCGCTTAAAGACCTTAAGTCACCGACGTCTTATTTTATTATAACTTTTTGCTCCGTTTGTCTTTTTGTTGGTGTGGGTCTACCGCGCTTGCACTCCATTCGACGACTCCTAATTTTATTGTCCTTTTATTTTAAAAGTGGTTTGTCGTTTGTTGGGTTTTTGAGTGATGATTTCTACGGTTTGCTTGGGTGAATGATGACATCTAATATGATGAAATTCTAACTATTCTCCGCAATTCACATGATATACCGTGTAATGAACATTCTATAGAAATATTTAATATGAAATTACTATTTATGTTTTCAATATCCTGAGGCTATGAGCGCTAATTAAATGACTACGTTACATTGCTATTTCTGTAAATACATTTTCAAACTGCGATGACGGTTCATCGAATTTCGCAATAATCAATTGACTAGTGATTTCGCCCAACATCAATGCAGTACATTGCGACTGTCACCGTGAAATTCCGGAAGGCAGGAATGTGGGTGAGGTAACCCCATTCGGTCGGTGCACATGCGCTTTGCGATTTCTGTTGCAACCCGACCGAATCGAGACGCTTAACGAACGTCGGTGAGCGGTTCACGGTGTTTCAATCTTCAACTCGGCTGGATGCTAACCTCATTGTGAGAGTACATACGTAGCGCAACCCGGTCAGTCACTTAGCTAGTACGCATATTATCTCCATTTGCATAGTGCGGACAAGTAGCGGTGTTGACTTACGCGCCGCTGCCACATATAATGCCGTTGCGTTCAAACTGCATAAAAGTATTACAATTTCTCTTCTAGTCTAGTAGGTACGCCGTTGTCATTGGTGAAGGTGCGTAACCAATTGTTTCCATGACAATCATGGAATAATGAGCTGACACACTGTCGGGTACTCGATCAGCGGGAATGTTGCGTGCCGAGGTTTTCGCACAGCTTTTCTCATCTACCGCTTAAGATACTTTTTGAAACAGTTTTTTTTTATATTTACGCCTTGAGGAGTCTAATCCAGGATACTAAAGCCATAGGATCGATATTGCTAAGCTAGGACATTTCTTCTTCAAAAGTTTTTTGGAGTGTTGTATTTAAGTGACACAAAGGTTCTGTCTATTAATTGGCTCAGGTCTCGTAATTTAAAAATCGCCTCGAACAAACCTTTGTCTAAAATTTAGCAATTTAATCATTTAGACTCTAAATGATTAAATTGCCTGAAAAAATCCTAGGTACGGCTTCATGTAGTATTTTACTTAAACTTCCTGAATCGTGATATTATAATATAAGTATTCTGAGATACCAGTAACATATATCGCTCTACATCGCATATTCCATCCAATATGGAAAAAAAAACAAACGAACATGGCAAAAAACTAACATTTTCGCCTCGGTTATATGGGTAAGTGCTAAGCTATTATAAGTAGTGTGCTTCATTTAAGATATTATAATTAAAACTATATCTATATGCCTAGTTAGGAGCTATAGTAACCGCCGGCTGATATCGTAAACGATCCCATAAAACGAATAAAACTTAAATACGCAGCCAGGTAGTTGAGTTGGTGCGACATTGAACAAAACACGCGATCGCAACAATGGTCATGAATGAATGTCGTTCGAGCGCATGATGTATGTACCCGGATAATGATGTTATTTGCTTTGCCTTCCGTCATCGTGGATCATTGCTGCTAATACGTAGTTTGCTTCCTCCGTGTGTCTTCAAGACGATTGTGAGCGAACATCAGCTTTTCACGCAGAATGTGGTCACGTTTTACTCCCTAGTGACGGATGATGAGTTTTGAAAATGTAGACGGTATTTTATGGAATCATATGAATTTTGTATTCCCATACGTGAAATGAGGTACGTACTCGTATAGTTATTAAGATTTATAGGTGTAAAAGAAGCATTATTCCATGTTGAATATGAAGCAATAAATTGTGGTGTGGAGGTTTCCACACTATTTATAAACATTTTGTTAACGCCAGGAAACGTTACTGCCTTAATAAAAATTAAAAAGCGTCCCTTTATAATATTGGGGATTGCATCTAACCAATACAAACTTAAATTTAACAAGTATTTTAATGTTTATTGATTGTTAATAAACAAATGTTTAGTTGTATGTTTTCTGATACTATAATGAAATAGTCCTTCAGTTATTTTTTGTACGTACAATTAGCTAGTACATGTGTAGTACATGGTCCTTGAATACATTTCTGTTTTATTTAACTACCTATGTTTTTTTTTAACAATAAATCATTTATTGTCATATTGTGCATTTATAAAAGACCGCAGAAACATCAGAGAGCATCACAATACCGTCTGACGGTATCTATATACAATCGTATTATAGTATATTAGATAAATATGGTTGCCCGATATTTATTCATTATTATTATTTATTTATTATGTACACAAATAAATTGATTCGTCAATTTCAATATACATTTAATTAAAATAATACTTACATCGAGAAAAATACATTACCTATTAACAATTAAATAAAATTCCTGTTTTACACAACCTTGGAGCGATGAGGCATAGAAGATATCGAGAAGTGTCCACAATTTCGTGTTTATTTATTTATTTAAACTTTATTGCGCACATCAAACTAGTCCAAATGGCGGAATTAATGCCACAAGGCATTATCTACAGGGTTACACAGAATCATTGAGTTGGTGCAGGGTCTACCGGTCGGAGACAATTAAAAAAAAAACAATTTTAGAAATACATTATGTATACATACTTAAACTTACACAAATACACAATTATAATATACTACATACATGTAGATTCATGTACCCAGTGAAAAAATCATACCAATAATTCATCTTGAAACAAAGTTTTCTGTAACCGAGGTTATGATTATTATTATTTATTTTGCAGGTATTTTAAGTGCACCGATATTATAAGCGGCCGTCCTTGATCTTATCATCACTCCATTGAAATTATAGTGACGTTCATAGATACTAAGTAGCTATCACTATTTAGGTGATTCATCGTTTAAGTACTTTGTTATCGCTGACTTGATTATATTCATTTTAATATTCATGCATGTCAACTTAATTGTATAAAGTATGTATGTTATTATTTTTCATTATTAAATGTCAAATAACGAAAACGAGACATACATCGAGCTCAAGTTGTTCACAAGATCACTGGGGGCATTGAAAAGTTAAGCATTTAAATAAGCGTCGACAGTCATAATCGCACGTACCCATTATACTATAACAATAGAAAAACGCAATAAGATCATACAAAACGCATACATGATCGCTGCCTTTTTAACATGACAGTATATAATCCCTGTCCACATTTGCTCACGTGTTTAGGTATCGTAGGTATCGTATGTAGTTCGGTTCAATTGTTATTGTCGAGTATGTGTAAACAGCTCTGATCGCATATGCCTGGTATACTTTGTCAATCTCGTACCAATTCATGCGTGTCAATACAAAAGCACCCTCGTACTGTATGTGATAAAGATCATATTTGAAAACGTTAATACACCGAGTTCTGAGGATAGAAAATTTTCCAGTCGATATGCGAATGTTGACGGCATGTACCAAAGCAAATGAGTGTTATCTAATTAAATTAACTGGGCCTGTTTAACTGGACATTTCTAGTGAGCACTGGGTTGTCTTATTAGCGGTAAACGTTAAGTCTTTAAGGACGTTCATCTTCACGGTTTTGTTCAAAGCATGATATAAGAAAATATGGTATGGCACTCTGGAATGACAGGCGAGACTCACGCTATGATTGGTTGGTCGGCTATGTTAAATGCATATTTTTTTGTAAGACTGGCGGCAAATATTTTTTCCTTATAATTATTTTGTTACCACAAAGCGGAAACTAATCTAATCAGTGACGTAGAAAGGCTCACTCGCCGGAGTGCCGTACCTTATTTTCTTATACCTATGGCTCTAAGTATTTTTCAGTGAGTTTGAATCTCTCATTTGTTTACATTTCAATCTTGTTAGGTGACTAGGTTATACATAATTTACTACAATATAATATTTACGATAAAGATTAGCCACGAACGCGCGCTGCATTTGCCGGAACATAGGCGGAAAGCGGAGCCCAACATTCAAGTGTGCACTGGCGCTCAGGCTCGTGTAGGTACTCGTGGCTCGTAATGGTTTTTTAGGATTAAAGTTAGAAATAATTTATTATTCCTATTTAAAATTGTGCGGCACTCATCAGAGAAACCACACTCTAGGTATTCATAACTCAGACTAAACACAGCTATGTATTTGGTAACGTGACGATCGACATACCAGTATATAAAGGTTTAAAATAAACAACGGTTCGCCTTCAGTTCTGCTGTGGTTCTGCGTATGCGACCGTGTGAGGTCATTTAGTCGGAAAACTTTTGGGTCCGACCCACTATGACTCAGAGGCGGGACATCAAAGTCATGACTTTGTCATACTTGATATGGATTTTACTTCTGCGGTTACGATCGTAAAGTGAAGCATATCTAAACACTTTAAATGATATAATAAGCTTGTTATGTTTAAGTGTTTTGTTATTAAGCTCTTTAAGAAAATTGTGATTACTTTTACATATTCTGAGTTATGACTGTAGTAATTGAGTTGAGAAACGGTTTACGCTTTTGATTTCTAAAAATCCCTATAAAAAATATTTTATTGGTTGTTTCTGTTAAATGTGACGCAATTGGTCGTGGGGCGGGGCGTGGTAATACTTACGATTGACCTACTCGCACGCACCTCTAGTAGTCAAATTCATCATGCATTATTTGGCTACGAATACCCAAACTAAGAAAGGTGGTGCGCGCTGGTGGGCTGTTAGCGTGGCTGGAGGCGGATAGTTAGCTCATTTTCATAACTAAAAGAAGTACTTTTGACTCAATAATTATGATGTAAAGAAATTTAAGACGAGCCTCTAACCTTATCTTGAAAACTGTTGAGTTTTGACTAATTAAGTTATTAATGCAACAGGGCTTCAAAGTTTAAGTGAAGGTAAATCAAGAATACAACAACAACTGTGTTATTAGCCTTTGAATGTTCAGTTTACAAGTCGGTTTAACGTCTTTGTTATCGGTTTATTTTATGTGTGCACGGCAGTTTAGTGATTTTTCCTCGCTGAGCACCCACACAGACGCACCATGATCAAAGTGCTATAGACATACTTATTTACTACCACAACTGTACCTAGCCCACTCGGTAAAACACTTAAGAGCTGTTGTGATGAGGTTTAGAATAGAACGCTCAAGGTTTATTACAGGATTTCAGCTATAATACCACGGTTGAGGGGTTACTCTCAAGTTGGAAATTCGATGTTCGTATCGTGCCGTCCTTCTAGCTCTCGTGTGAAAATGTGTTTGATCAAGCAAGACAGCACGATACGATTGTCGAATTTCGAACTTCGGAGCAACCCTTCTGGTATTGCACGTGTCAATCCGCGATAAATGATTTGGTGATTTTGTATTGTTTGTAACCGTTTGCGTTAACCAAGGGCGATAAAGGAGAGTATATCACAAACTAAATGTATCGACGGTTGTGTTGTTTCAATTTCTAAGATATGTCATTAAGTATTTCGTTGTTAAAC
Source organism: Apotomis capreana (assembly GCA_947623375.1). Lineage (NCBI taxonomy): Eukaryota > Metazoa > Arthropoda > Insecta > Lepidoptera > Tortricidae > Apotomis > Apotomis capreana. Next base: position 16,872,586 of record OX392505.1, on the reverse strand, counting down.
ACAGACTTAGGGCCGAAAACTTCCACTGCTGGACATAGGCCTTTCTCAAAGTTCTAACTTCCACTGCTGGACATAGGCCTCCCTCAAAGTTCTCCTCGACGATCGGTTGTGCGCCGTCCTCATCCTGCCTCTCGCGATCCCAACGAGGTTGATCGACGTCCTGTCCTGGGGGCCTATGATGGTTGCTTTTATCATGCGATAAGTAAGTGACAAAGTACCCGTCACCTTTTGACAAAATGTGTTGACTGGTTGACGTCGGTCAACGTGTCTACCGGGACGCGGTCGCCACTCAAGAACCTTTGTGCCACGCGTATGAGTAGGTAGGTAGGTATATTTTAGCTCTAATGTCACTGCCTCATAAACGATTGTGTATTATACAATTTTAGACGGGTTTTACTGTACGCTTCATATGTTGCTTGGGCTTTGTAACAATGGTTACGTGATCTTAGCTAACAGTTACGAAACTACAGTCCGTACTAAATTGATCGGGCTTCAGTGGCGACATGGAAACATGATTATATTTATAGTTTGCTAGTAGGTGCCCGCAAATTCGTCCACGTATTTATTTTTCTCCACCGTAGTCTGGTGGGCGGGGCACATTGCTCGTAGAATCGATGGCCGTTGGGGCAGAAAGGTTCTTGAGTGGCGACCGTGACCGGAAGACGCAGCGTTGGAAGGCCTACAAGGTGGACCGACGACCTGGTTAAGATCGCGGGTAGAAATTGGATGAGGGCGGCGCAAGATCGATCGTTGTGGAGAACTTTGGGGGAGGCCTTTGTCCAGCAGTGGACGTCTATCGGCTGATATGATAATGATGATGAGTCAAGTAAAAAGCATCCTATTTTTTTTAAATCCGTCTCGCCGTTTTGGTGTGATGAGCGGGCAAAGAAATGTTTACTAACAATGGCGATGTACGCCGTACGGGTCGCGCCGCACGCCTATACAAATCCTGCATCGCGCTGTCAGATTTTTCCTGAAACAATTATCTCTCTCTCCAAAGCAAACGTACGTCTAGCATAACTTTGACCCGCGACTCTTTGTCACGCGAGAAATACTATCTGTCACTTTCCTTTCAATACTGTTAGGTATTTGGTAGGTATTCAATAGAATTTTATAATAGTGTAGATACTTATGCCTGCATTATGTGTCTTACTTATCTGTGCTACACGTGGATGGTCATAAAACTTGGCATTGTCTCTTGTGGCTTGCCTTCAATAATAAACTGAGGTTTCATCCTATTGTCAATCTCGGATATATGAGTACTTTGTGATACGAAATGCAAACGCAATTTGATTGGCATAGGTGAAAATTAAAGACACCGACTTCGAGTTATCACTATCATGATGGTAGCGAATTTCTTACATTGGTAAGCAACCGACTCACTCATTTATACGTGTCGGAAAGAGACGGACGCTTTATCTGTGCACAGACGAATAAATAAAGTGTCATTTTTATCATCGCTCGAGTTGCAACTTGCAACGCTCCAAAATGAGGCGTATCACGAACAACCTTCGGACATTCTTAATTTTACAACGCAATGAGCTCATTCGCCGTCGAAGGCAGGCAAAAAGGGCACCAGCCGTCTATTACGGTGTATTTGGTAAGACGCGTGGTGAAAGTGATTGCGCGAATGTCGCGTGCGCCGACCTTGCCATATAAGCGTGCCCGGGTGCATCCGCGCATCTCCTAGGGTTACCATAAATAATTACGTCGGGATACTGCGGGGAATGCAGCCTCTTTGGAACGCGACAGGTACGATAGGCTCGGGAGCTGGTTGTCAACAGGTGATGGCAGCCTATTATGTTGGTTTTGTGCTGAATCCCTGACTTTTCTGATCTTCGACCTAATACTTTACAAGAAGGAAATTATGTAAACTACATTGTAACAAGTTTGATATTTTATTAACCTCGTTCGTTCTAAACAACCTTTTTGACTAGTGTTTACACACAACTATAACTAGATGAATATTAAAATATAGCTAGTAGGTAAGGTGCGTTGGGGTAAGTTGGAAAACAGGGTAAGATAAACACGTTCATAACACACTGGTAACTTTATTGAGAACGCCATTTTGTTGCGATTGGCACAATATAAATAAAAAAAAAAACACTTTTCATCTCGTGTAAAAACCGGTATATCTTATCCCAACACACCTTACTTACTTCGAAACTTAACAATATACCTACGTAAAAATATTTTGTAAGTAAAAACAAACATTTTTATTTAGCGATTAGCGACAGATGCAAAGGTGTTCTGATTAAGTTGTTTTTGGGACTAAAATATTTCTAATTTTCAATTTCCGTTTCTAACAGCTGATTTGACGGGCATTTAATACATAATAAAGTTAATGTCATGGACATCCCGCCATTACGAGGGACAGTGTCCGATGTGCAGAGTGCAGGTGGCAAGCCTAATCGCCTACATGCTGTACAAACGGTGCAGTTGCCTTGAAACGCCTGTTTGCCTGTTCTTCCATACACAGTAAGTCACTTATATGTCTATTTCGTCTTATTATACTTATATTCGTCTTTCAAGTACGGGGCACTGTACAGGCCAGGGCCTCAATTCGACGTTTGACACTGACATCTATCTGATATCACGCCACTACATACTTCTACCTACCTCTTAAGTTAGCGACTAACCTTAAATGACAAGTTTTAAAAGGTTTACTATATATTTTAATATTTTTTCATCTAAATTTAGGATATCGTAAAGTTCCGTTGCGTATGTAATACACGGCGTTTGCGGGGGAGCAGCAACAGTATTCTGCAAATGATAGCCCGTACTCGGTCGCTTCATAGATCTGCATGTGAGGAGAAGGGATCAATGAGGCGGCAGAGGAGGAGGGGGTAGCCATCGGGTCGGGTCTCTCTGTTATTCTATTTAATTTCATTGTGTAAGTCTGTGTGTGTTTATGTTTTAAAGTATTAATTATCTAACATAGTTTATAAGTTAATTTACTAACAATATATGGAATCAAATTTCTGAAATAAACGTTTTTTTTTTTTTAATACACGACGCAAAGTCCTCTTGATGTCTAAATTAATTTCCACGTGTTCGAATTTGAAATGTTGTTAATTGGCGCCCAAAAAGCAGATGATAATCGCCAGTCTTATATAACTCTCGGAAACCTTGTCAAACATTAAATATCTCGGATATTCACGTAAACGCAGCTAAATACTCGTACGTTACGGAATCGACCTAAGTACGTGTCTTAAAGCGAATTCCGCGTTGTGTTTCCAATGATTGTGGCCATCGATAACGATACGTGCAAGATTCTATGAATTTATGCATGTGTCAATGAGTTTTAGTTGTAATTAGGTATAACATCCTTATATCACATCATCACATACACTCGCGGTCAAATAATACGGGACAATAACCCTGTGTTTTCCGATTAAACGAAGATTGATTTGGACTTTCTTTTTTAAAAGGCGTCATTTCTAGTTGATTCCATTGTTATCAGAACTTATGGGATTGATTATGGAATCCTGGAGAGATCAAGGGAACTTTTCTGATAATATAGCCACAAGTATCTTGATTTGTTTTTTAGTAGGTATATTTTCTCTCGGAATGTGCTACATTTGATGACGTGAACCTTCGTTGCAATGATTTTTTGCACTTTGTTTAATTAAAAATAAATTATCCTTAAGTCCAATTTATTTAACAAAGTGAGCTGCGTTACTTTTCGTGTACTTATACCATTAGTTAGACCCGGAATATTTGACCTCGAGTGTAGTAGTAATTTAGGTGTGGATATGAGGATGTGTGGATCGGCAGGCGAGTACGCGAGTACGCGCGCTGTGGCGTTATTATTGTTGTTATAATTGAGCGTCATACCTGGTCACGTGCGCGAGGACGGTGCGCCCGCGCTGCGAACTATTTCGCAATAAAACTCGACTCAGAACGAGCGAGATTGAACAGTGCCGCTTTTATCGGGTAATCATGAATTAATGTAGATGGATCCGCACGAGTAGTAAACGTATTAATTCCTTAATTATTGTAACGCTAAAGGGCGAGAATTACAGTGTGTGAGCTGTCAGAATGCGATCCGCGTTATGTACTTGTCTCGCTCGCTCTTACGCGATCCAGATAAGAACCTCTCAGGTTTCACCCAAACCCGAATCGCAATCTGAGAGCTCATGTACTGTAGATTTTTGTGATATTATTAATTCCACTGTGTACAATTAATATTCATTTAATACAATGGATAATCGATTAGAAACCATTCGAGGAAATCTAGATGCATAATTTATTTTCTATCAGAGTAGCGAACCAGCTAAACATGTTTGAGCCGCAGACGGCTTTTTATATAATGCGTCGGCATTGTGTGCCACCTGACATTTTGGACGCTCGGACCAATTTCTATTCAGAAATAATAAGAAGATTATATGGTGCATCGTCAATAGTGCCAATCTAAAAATTTTAAGCATCAATAGGTGGGTATTGGCCAATAAGCGCACATTTGTTTCGGGGCCGCCCGCGCCCGTCCAGGCCGCGATAGAACGGCCGACCTCTCGCCTCCGTCCGCGTTCGCTTTACAACAACTAGCATTGAGGCATTTACCTTTCTTAGGTCGGACCTGTCCTCAATACAGCTTGAAGTGTTGATTTATTACGATGCATGGAATGCTGGCTCAATTTAGAGACAAATTTTGTGCAATATGTGCCTAATTTGCTTGAATGTTTACATTCTAGACGGCGTGTGTGGCTCGTATGGTGACCCCGTTTGCCCGGTTTGTCGATCGGTGAGGACTTCGAGGTTTGAAAATACCTCTAAAATAAGCTTTTAAGAGTTAATAAATTCGATCTAGTCCGTCTAATACCATATTTGTCGAAAAACAGTCGACAACTTGTTAACAGACGCAAAACCAGCGCGAAGATTATAAGTATATAAGTATCGGTTTCTCGTATCCATTACTAATGAAGTGCGGGCTGTCATAAAGTTATTTGAAATAACTAAACCCAGGTGGTATTTTGAAATGAGCGATAGGCGTTTGATGCTAACTGGATCACGTGATTGTGTAACCGTATGCAGACACAATATGATTGTTTATACCTGTCCATGTCCAAGGCTTAACATTATACAGCTCGAAAACGACGCGTGGCTGTACAAGACTTGAATAGATTTACGACCTTTTACACCGCAGAACTGATCGAAGGTAATGCGTCAATTGTTTCAAACTCAGTTATTATTAGTAACTTGTTAATCCGCCTACTTGTACTTCTACAATTTTTCCATTACGCGGTAAACAAATAAATGGGCCTAATGTCAGTCAGATTGTTATCTTAAACCGGAAAAAAATACATTATACCAGTAACGTTAGAAAAAATATAGACGGTTGAAAATCATAAGTCAATTTAGTGGAATAATTTGTCATTACTTTAATACATTGTATCAAGTGTACCTATTGTCAGCTGTTACATTACAATGGCACTACCTGTTTAACTCGTGTGACGGAAATGATCACTACAATAACCCATTAGATCCTACTGTGTGCTTGATCATGATCATAATAAAACGTGTGTGTTTACGTGATCTTTATACGTATATTTTTAGATTTACAGTCGAAACCTTAAGTAGATAAATAGGATGACAAGAAAAAAATCAGTGCACTAACAGCAGCGGAGATGGACAATCAAAAATAAGAATAACAAATGAGATGAAAAATTACTTTGATAAATAACGAATATGGCAAAAAAGTGACAAATGACGAACAAAGAATGTAAGCAAAACGATATGATAGATAATGCTGAATGAGACTGGAAATTTAAAATAAAAAACAATCAATTTGGCTAAAGGAAATATTGACGAGTAACCCGTCTATGACATGTAAAGAAGCCGTAACGAATACAGAATAATATGAAAAAAATAACATAAAATACCCATACCGTGTTGATCTTCCATTTTCCCAAGTTTTCTACTCATAAAAAAGGACATGGTAACTATATCAGTAAACGTAATGCTATTGCATTAGCTAGATTGGGATCGGAGGAAGCGATCTCTGCCCTTAATACTCCTGTATTTACCTGTATTATTCTTGACGATGGTATCAGGCAAAAGCGTTTGCGATCTATCAATATTGTTCAAAATCTTCTAATTACCTGCTTCTTGTTTGTTTATCTTATTACAGTGCACTACTCGTTGATGCTGCATTTAAGAACCTGAAGAAAAACTCCAAACAAGTTGAATCCTGTAACTTCAGATATATTTTCGTACAACTAAAAAGACTACAAGAAGGAAAAGGAGAAATCCTTTTTGTTTAGCCTTGTCGAGGACTCTAGGTAATGATATTGTTACCTCGTACTCAACGAAGGCTGCGTTTTTACTTATTTGTTCTACTCTTGCGTGGAGTTGCACCTTGGGCAGACCATTCCTGGTGATTATACTTTTAAGAGTCATACTCTATTAAAATGGGTAAAGAGGGCTTTTCATCTTGATTTATTTCTACAAAACATCCTTTATATATCTATTTTGTATCATGACGCTTAATCTTGGTTTCTCTCTCTGCTTTCTTGGCTTCCCGGGTTGCCTTGAACTTTCCGTTATTTAAATGTATCAAAATCCATATCCGTCAGTAAATTAATCGATTAACTTCCGTTTGTTTGCGGATTACACTAAACCGCTGGAGCCGGCCTCATGACGCCTTCGACATTGAACGCTCGACCCGTTTAAGCACAGCAGACGCGCGAGGCCGCCTCACTGTCGCTTAGAAAACGTCCTATGTCCAGTCCAGTTTCAACTGCATTAACACCCTTTTCCAATACGAGACTGCCCGAGTGTCATTCTAGTTGAAAAGGTCCCATATATTTGCGATTCTAGGGAAGATCCGACCTTTCGGCCATGGTTTAGCGTCCGCCGACCGTTTTCTGTACTATAAGTAAAACTATAGGTATACAGTGACCATCGCAGCTCTAATTACTATAAACCATTTACGAGTTAGGAAATGTATAGTCATTAAATTAACTAAAAAACAAAGGACGATCGTTTACGTTTGTTTATTATAAAAACAATCAGATCAAAACTGTCCATAGTCGATCGATTCACAATATGTGACTTAGTTTTATAGTTTTAGTTGCTATTTAAAGCAGATTTATTGTGAGTTGTAAATTAGCGAATCAGATTGACCTTCGGATGATTTCCGTGTTTTGACATTCGCGACCTAGATGGAATTCGATATACGCAGACTGATAAATACTCTGGACATTCATTTTATTTTAAATTAACTGGTTGCATTTGACATATAGAGATAAAACGGGCTTTGTAAAAAATGGTTAGTTTGATAGCCTGTTACGTGTCCCACTTAACTGCTTGGAAAAGGCTTTTCCTCGTTCTCGCAGCAGGTCAGATTATGTCATCGCTGTTCAAATTTCCTCAGTTCTGTCTGTCTTCATTTTGGTCAGTCTGCTCTGAATTCTGTACATTTTTGTTTATACTTCGTAAATTGATTCAATGCAAAATATTTATTTGTGTAAAAACTATTAAGGTTTTATGGCAAAAAGTACCCTGAACCATCTTTGAATGCTATCTTTACACCTTGTACCAAATATCTGTTTTGGCGTAATGAGGCCACTAAAACTTTTGATCAGAATGGCGTCGTAATCAATGCTGACATGAAAAAAAAAAAATTTGCAACGCACTGTTAAGATTTTTCCCACAATAATGTCTCTCTCCAAAGAAGTTTTCAAAGCAATTTGAGTTTTAAAATAGTATATAGAAATGTAACATTTGTAAAGAGTAGAAGTAATTAGTAGAAAATAATCCAAACAAGCGTGATGCAAGCACTTGACCGGTTTTCAAATATTAGTTGCCGACAGGCAAGTGATCCGACAAGTCGCGTCGTGAGGACCTGTTGAGTTCAAAGCATTAATCCGTAGTACAACCGGTACTTTACCGGTATCGGTGACAGCTTTCATGATGGCATTTGGTACATATTATGGACACGTTATATTATACACATTATAAAAGTTTGTAAATTGCATTTAATTAGGTCGTCCATCACACGATAAAACTAAGTATGATACCATCAGTTTATTTTGGACAAGTGCAGAAATGTCGCATTTATTACCTAATGTTATTACATAAAAAGAGAAGTGTCAAAGTCATTGCGCAGTAGTCATTTATATCCCGCTCTTTTTACGTGAGATTATGTATAAATCCGACGTTTCTGAACTTGTAAAGAAAGTGATGGTTTATCATTTATAATACTTGCATATTTTTACTTAAATATGCATGGTACGTAATATAAAATTCAACCGGCTTGAATAAGTGAGCGAGCGAGCAGCAGCGACAGCAAAAGTTCTAATAGAAGAGTCCAAATATTAATCACAATCAGCGATAACGCAATAGCTTATACAGAAAGTATAAATAATTACAAAAGTGAGGTTACTTAGGACTAGGGGAGTTTTTGCTCTGCATTCCTGTGGGGACTCGATAATTAATTGAACATAAGTGCAACGGACAAAACCGACATTAATATCAAGCTATTACATATAATATAACAAATTGGTATGATACGGTGAGGTGTCCTAAAGCCTAAACATGTGCTGCCAATAATATTTTCTTCGGTTTCCGCGACTGTCACACATTTAAATAAAACAATTTAAACGGAATTATATCGCGTATATTAATTATTTGAGCCTCCCTAACGTTTCGGTACCTTTACAGATACCGTTGTCAAAGGTTGAGTCAACATATTTAAATATGTGCTGTCAATTGTTTTGTCTGGCTGAACTCGATGTTTCTAACGCTATATGTCTGAGGTCTCGCCATTTTCTGTTTACTCTCCTGCGGTGCGCGCGCGGTATAGCGTGGGTCTCGCTCATGCACTTGTATGGCCGCCGCGCTCGGATTTTTCTCTCAACCGCTCGCCGTGCCAATTGCCGCCGAAAGTCGTGGCTTGTCCATAGGAGTTAATATTGTCTGTTATATATGGCCAATTGGCTATGATGAAATCGAGATATTGTTAAATTGGGGATATCGCAATGTCTCGTGGAATTTGGGCCCTATCTTACAGCCAACATGTCATATCAAGCTGTCATTAATGCTGTAAATGCCGGTAAAAAGTTGCGGATGAGCCCATCCCTTGAAGATAATTTACCTACTGGTTCAATTAAGTTATTGTGGCAATTACTTATTATTGAGTATTTTATCGTAATACGTTATACTGATATGTTGAAAAATGTGTTGCAAGGTTCTAACTGATTAATTACATTGAGTAATTTAGTTTATGTATCGTAATTGAATTTTCACCCGATTTAAAATTTTCAAACATGAAAACTAATAATATTTTATTTACATAATACTGTTACAAAAGTGTAAAAATAAAATGTTTCTACACAGAATATATTTAGAAAAAAGAAGTGGAATTAAGCTTTTTGGAGGTCACTAAATCGGGTTTTTTTGGATTTGTTGAATATTTGTATGTTGTCGGTATAAGTATGTGTCCTTGTATCCTCAATCATGTAAATGGTTGAATTGACTATAAAGAAAATACAAATTACAAGGAAAAAATGCGTATGAACTGCTAAGAAACCATGCTTAGTTAGTACACAATTTATTCCTTTAGACGAGGCAGGTCGTATTCGTGGAAAATCAATGTAGTGAAACGTCATGTTTGTTTTACATCTATTTCGAAGGACGTCTTTTACTGGGTTAGTCATCTTTTATGTGGGTCTATTTCACAGGACGTCATTTTCTGGGTTAGTCATCCCCTAAGTAAGTCTATTTCGCAGGACGACATTATCTGAATTAGTCATCTTCTAAGTCTATTTCGCATCACGTCATTTTCTGGGTTAGTCATCCCCTAAATAGGTCTATTTCGCAGGACGACATTTTCTGAATTAGTCATCTTCTAAGTAAGTCTATTTCGCATCACGTCATTTTATAGTTTAGTCATCTTCTAAGTGGGTCTATTTCGCAGGACGAAACTTTCTGCGTTAGTCATCGGATAAGTAAATCTATTTCAACGAAATTCTCTGGGCTTATAACTAATCTTATGCTATTTACTTTAGTAACACCTTGTTTTTTATCCGTGAAAGTTGTAATTTTATTAATAGATATTAGCACGGACTGATAATGATATCGAAAAGGACAGGTTTATTAAGGTTAATTCTTTAAAGTCTTAACTACTTTTTTTTTTTAAATATCTTGATTACGAAATAAATTTGAAATTGTTAAACGAAGATGAACTACTAAGAAATTGACTAGCTAAGAACATGACATCCTTCGAAATTGACAAGAAGCGAAGATGATCTGCTGAGAAGGTGACCAGCTCAGAACATGACGTCCCTCGAAATTGACACGAAACAAAGATGACCTGCTGAGAACATGACGTTCTACGAAATTGACACGAAATGTAGTTGACTTGATGACCTGCCTCGCCTAAAGGAATTTATTATATGTATTTTAAATTGACATAATCAATATGCGGCTAAAAAATAAATTTATCACTATTATTCGCTCGTGCATTGCAGTTGGACTAAAACTGTAAGTTCCTTTTGGGTTACACAGTTACAACTTTTAGTTATACTGTTGCACGCGCTCATACTACATAGTTGCTTGGAGAAAAGTTCTTTGACCTACTATCTATACTCCGTAGAGCTTCGTAGCACTGCTACGGTTGTGTAGCGAAAAAACGATTGCGTTCTCTAATGTACTAGCTGTGACCCTTTTTAAAGACCATGCAATGAAATAAAATTATGTAATGCACAACTGCATCGGGAGTTATTTCAAAACGGTTAATTAGGAATCCTAATAATTACGTTTAACTCATTCATCCACCAATAAAATTTTATCGATAATGATTAAAATGTGTCTCCTACTATTTGAATTTGCACCTACAAGTTTTGAAGTATGTAGCACATCTTAATGACCAATATAATCTTAAAATTGAATTATGCACCAAGTCAAACGCTTTATAGAAGTCATCAAAGAGAATATTAGTTGGCGTGTTCATTTGAATTTATCAATATTAAAGATATCAATTTTAACCGACTAGGTACTTATTTAGATCAAGTTACTTATATATTTTTCTGTGACAAATTGAAAATCGTTATTGAAACATGACAAAGGTATCAAACACATGACCTTTTATAATTGTAAGACTTTTATTATGTAAGATATTACAGTTTTAAGAGAAAAAATATATAGATGAAATATATCGTTTTATATTTCGACACGTCTAATTTTGTGATATCCATCGCTGATCGAAACTTGTCGCCGAATAGGGCAGCTTAAACGTGGGTGGCCAATTAATTCGTTACGTAACACTAAAACAGTAATAGGTCTACAATTCTACATATACACGGCAGTAAATCAATATGACAATAGGTAAATCGTCGATCGTAATCTCGGGCCGACTGATGTCACCTCGCAGCCTTGTTCAAGTCGATAATATGACATATTATCATAAACTGTTCGTGTAGTACGTTATATAATGCGGAATTGGTATCTCCTTACCTGTATTAAACCAGCAGCACTTCTAGAACAACTGTGGCCAGCGACTCTTGTTGCGACAAAGCTTCATCTGTCGCTGTCTCACAGTACCGGGTGAAAAGAGATAGGTAATATTTCTAGCGCGAGAAAGAGTCGCGTGTCACAGTTACAGCACGGCTAGCATGTCTTGCTGGGACTTCGCTTGTTGCGCGACTCAGCATCACACGTCTTGCTCGCACGGTATTGAATGGAAAGTGACATCAGGTATTTGTCGCGCGACAAAGTCGCGTGTCACTGCTGTGCTAGAGGTGTAGGGGCTAAACACGGCCACAAAGTAAAACACTACTTGTAAAAACAGTCTGAGAAATGTATTTCGTTGATAGTTTGTGTCAAATGGTGGGACGTATTGATGCAACTGACCGACGTGTAAAGTTAAAGTTGGTTACGAACGCGCTCCAAATTACCAGAAGTAGAAGGCGGAGCCGCGCAACATGGTGCCCGCTGACACATCGGCTGTAAGCATGGCAATAAATGTAAATATTTAACTAGCGAACGTAGGCTCATATTACGGTTACGTGTTATCGGTTGGATTATATTGTACGTGATAAAGGAAGGCACCATTCTCAATGCCATCTATTGAATGTAAACAAACTTTTTGCGGCAACTGTACAAATTACGCGTCAACTTTATCTTCATAGTTTTAATGCTAGCAAAACGATACCTACTAAAAACCCACTTCGTTTTTTCCGTGTTCAAGGCAAATTGGCTTTAATTTTTCGAAAAGGAGTCTCATTGTAAGTATGAGATAGTCACCAGATGCCTTAATCACGGGTAGTTGCGTAACAACTGGTTTAGCTTGACTTTTTGTAGTCATATTCTGCTTTGTTACAAGTTTTTAATGTCAAAGAACCGGGCAAAAAACGTATGATGTATTTGTTAATCATTCTGTAATGTTGGAATTGGTGTCGCAAGATATTAGGAGATTTACGATGAGTAAATATGATGTGAGACTAGGGCTGCCAGGTCGCCAAACCTGAAAGCCGGACAGACTAGCCGGCTTGGCCGGACATTTGGGTAAAAAGGCCGGACACAGTATATTATTGAGGATTTTGTGTCTGAGTAAGTATTATAATAGGTACGACAAAAGCCGGACACCGTTAAAGTGTTGCCGGCCACGCAAATAAAAAGCCTAATTAATTAGGCTAGGTAAAAAGGTAGGTAAGTACCTTGAAGTTATCCATTATTATTATCATTCCTTGGGGCGATATTCAAGATTTAGCAGATTATTCAATGTGTATGATGCCATCTCGGATAGTCCATCCGCCTGGTTCTGTTATCACCTATGCAGGTCAAAGGTCGTAGTCAGATCGGCTGACAAGACTTTAAGGCCCCAAATCAAATTGAAGCGATGAAATCAAGTAAAATCTTAAATTTTCATTCCCACGGTATAAGAAACCTCAAATCCAATGATAATTGGCGTAGTCGTTTACCGTATCTATTTATAGAAGACACGTGTACGTTACAAAATCTACAAAGTAAGTATTTACTCACAACCGCCAAGTATCTCAAGTCAAGTTGTTAGCTTCCAAAGCGAAAGAAACTCATATTAACAACTAAGTTTCGCACGCTACGCGTGTTTTGTCTACCGGCTAGACGTATCAATTTATTCCCTATGATAATGTTTATGTTTATTATGGCAGCAATGACCGAGAAGTGGGGATTAACATCGTTTCGGTGCGAGTTCACAGGCTCTGGTGATAAGACGAGTGGGCGGTTCAAGAGTTCTCGACGCCGGCCGCCGCACAAATGATACCTTTTAGCTGACGAGCACATTATTATCTGTTTACTGACTCAATACGAGTATGCTACAGGACAGGCGTTACTAAAGAGTAAATAAATTATTAAGCCAAGTGGTAACGCGAACCTAGCGCCTCCTCCGATTTCTTTCTAATCCATACTAATATTATAAATGCGAAAGTGTGTCTGTCTGTCTGTTACCTCTTCACCCTTCAACCGCTGAATCGATTTTGATGAAATTTGGCATGGAGATAGTATAAGATCCGAGGAAGGACATAGGATAGTTTTCATCCTGGAAATTATCCCTAAAAATATTGATAAGTGAGTAAGTAATTCATTATGACATTGATGACCCTGCAGAAAATGTAATTATTAGACCAAAAGCACAATTGCTCTTACATTTGCTTAGGCGCTTTTAATAATCCCTTTTATTAATTATGGTGATTAGGTGGATATTTATCGTGTTGTACGAGGTTGCTTCCAAGTTCCACGCGGACGTAGTCGCGGGCAAAAGCTAGTATCTTCTAAATCAGATACCTACATTTTCAGTAACTGTCAACTGGAAAAACAACTTCAATATTGATTAAATCACTATACTCGTACAATTTGTGTACCTACTGTAATAGTTTCTCCAGCAAATTTGTTAACGTCAGAATCATCCACTTTATTTAGTTTTGGGCGAGCCTTTGGGGACAACTATAGAACATCACATAGTAAATATTGAAGGTGTTTATCCAGTACCTAATAAATAATCTTGCAAAGAAAAGCCGGTGTTTCGAAATCACTCGTCACTACTATGTTAGATACGACAATATCTACAACTGCTTATAGCAATCATAATTTACAAAACTCGTGAAAAGGTTTATATGTCTAGCTTTTGAAATCGCCGCAGCTTATTGATGCATCTTAAAAAATAAAGAAGTTATGAGTATCAATATAATATATTATCTATTTTACGCAAATAAGCTATTTTTTTTTGTTTTACATGCAATTCATTTATACTAAGATTTACTGACGTCAATTTACAACTGACCCTTTGTTTTTGTGCGGTATATAAAAAAAGTTTGTATTAACCAGCTAACCTTCCTCTTAGGAATTAAGTTAAATCAATTCTCTTGAGTGATTAATTTCAAGTACAAACTCATTAAGTTGTGGGCGTCGATGTAAGTAATACAGTAAATGTGGCGCCTTCTCAATAGCCACGCGTTGCATCAAGTGCCCACGCGCAACATCTTCTTTGACATTAGCTGCTCAATTTAGTACGAAAATAAGTATTTCAAACTCGCAGGTGCTCGCGACCTCGTCCGCGTAAAACTTTTGTTTACCGTAAAAGTATCCTATAAACATCTTTGGATTACTTTCTAGCTATATGTTCACTAGAAGCGTAGACTACCGATGGTTTTACAACGCGTCGTGCTATCAACGCCAATGAAAAGTTTCATGTCAGGATACAAAGAGGCGAAAATAATAAATTATTAAAGAAGTAATGATAATTGTTGGTCGCTAGGGCCAACGAGTTCCTAGTTGTCGACCATGCACCGGAAGCTGCCTCCAGGTCCGCATATGGCCCCTCACAAAGATGTATTGATAAAGGTCACTGAAGTCCCATGGATGCGGTCGGCGATATATGTCTATCAGTCTCTTCTGGCTGATGATGACGCGGTAGGTAGGTAAGAGAGAACATATGGGCTTACCATTGTTTTATATAGGTACATACGTTAATTTCATTTCATCGAAAGCATTTTTTTTATTGAAAGCATAAAATATTTTGGAATGTTATAAAACAAACCTAACCTAACCTAGTCTATAGGTTGACATTTTCAAACTTTCAGAAAATATATGACTCGAGGAAAAACTTGTCTTTGAAATGAAAATTCTATGAAATCAAATATTCGGTTAAGTGTTTTTTATATACAAGAAGAGGATCCCGCCAGGAACACGTAATTTTACACTTGATTAAATTATGAATGTGAAGCCATGGGCGAAGGCTAGTGGATTCTGGGACATCTTTGGTCAGAAATAATGAGTGATACAAACACGTCACAGTTAGACGTGGGCGACAGTGTTAGTAATAAAAGTGGCGCCCGTCGGCGACCAGTGCGGTGCGTTGCATCAACCACATGGAGCTAGGAAGATCTTTGGATGAACGGAGCACAAATACACCGGTAAAGTGCGAGTAGGTCTTGCGTACTGTGGGTTACCTACGACTAATACAATGTCTATTTACAAATTGTTTAGCTAATTAATTTCAATTTCTGTCATATGGCACTGCCAGGCACATTTGGCACAAATTCAAAGATAAACGCTAAGAAATGAAGTTCTTTAGTGGGTTGTGGACTTACAAATACTTTCTACATACTTACATAGTCTCTCTATAATCTTGGGTTTTTGTACAAAGTGCATGGATCTTCTGCTCATGATATTTTCATATAGGTACGAGTATAATTGTAATTCGTAATTTTATCATAACAAAAACCCTTCTCTCTCTCTTCTCTTCTTCTTTTTCGAGTCCCTTCGAGGCCATGAACATAAGATCACGTTCGAAACGTCGTGGTAATTAGATAAACACTTTTTAAACTCGATTAAGTCCCGTTTTGTTATAATAACAGTAAATTAAAATTAAACGTTAACACGATAAAAATATCAAGTCAACAAAGTTATTTTAATTTAACAAGAAGTTACCGACTTGACATCATATGTTCTTAGACAAATTACAGATGTTAATTTATAATATATGGTGTGATACTATTAAATAAAAATCGCATTTCGGGCCATGTTATTGATAAAAATACCAGTTTGAAAAGTTTCGCGCGTAATTTTACATATACCGTGGATACTTTCGTGACTTTTAAGCATCTTATTATAAAATAATTAACTGTATAATTCGGTGGCATAATAAAATTTAAATAAATGTCGAGTTTATATTAGGGGAGTAACTCTTATTAAAGTGTTGCGTTATCGTTAAATGTGACAAGAAATGTATTTTGTGTATTATTTATAATAATAATATTGTCTTCGACTTTTATAATTGCGGTACGTTGAATTAAAACGGATGATATAGCCATATAGCGTATATTAATTAATTTGATTTTCATACTCGACTCCATTCGGAGGCTTTACGCCTTCTACCCCTGAAAATCTCACCTTTGCGCCGCATTACGGGCCATGACTTCGGTCTTACGGAGATACCAAAAGTTTGCGCGGCATCGGTATGCGGTACGTGTGTCTCGCTTACTCGTATGAGTCGTATGGCCGCCGCGATCGGACCTCTCGCTCTGCCGCTCGCCGCGTCGCTTGCGCCGAAAGTCGTGGTATATCCATTAGCCCGAACAGACGTCGAAGGCGGAGCGAAGCATCCAGTACCTACCTACCCTTACCATGAGTTTACAGTGATTGTACTCCCTAGTGACAGTGTAAACGATTTTTTCTCAAACATGCAATGAAATATTGTCTTTGCGTTCCTTATAATAGGCTCGGAAGTATCGGTTTTTGGGCGCAACAACTCGAGAGGACTGTAAAGGGATTTCATACTGCTTTTCAGGCCTAGGCCTGCAAAGTAACTTTTTTTGTTTCAACAACAAGGTCATTCACACAGCTGGCTGGTTTGACAAAAAGCAGGTTTTGTTTTTAAAGGTTGGTTGTTAGACACTTGTGGAAAAAAAAAATCAAGATGGTGACTTTTTTTTTTCAAAATTTCAAATTGGTGCTAGGCGGCTAAAACTCGGTATCGGGGGGCTCTCGGGGCTCAAAAATATGAATCTGAAATCTTGTCCGAAAATTCGGTCAAATTCGGAAAATATCGAAAATAAAAACGATTTGTATGGAGAAAATTTCAAATTGGTCCTAGGAGGCTGAAATTCGGTATCCGCGGGTTTTTGGGGCTCCTGAGTCAAAATCTGAAATCGGATTTTTAAAATTCGGTCAAATTCGGAAAATATCGGACAAACAATATTAAGTGTTATTCTTTGAAGTATATTTTTTTATTTCATTGTATGTTTGAGAAAAGCACTATACCTACATGCCTCGTCGTGAAAACGGATTCCCGGCCTCGTATCACTATCCGGCCTCGCTCGCACGCTCGCTCGGCCGTATATACCTACTTGGCCGGAAATCCTCATTTTCCCGGCCTCTGATGTAATGTACTAATATGGAAACTGTGCGCCCCCCTAGCGGTTACTTTGTAGGAGTATAATTCTCTGTTACTGGTTACTGTAATCTCATGATAAGGGTACCTACTGGTGTCCGCAGTTATTTAGTGACTGTCTTGACTTTGATATATTGACATGCCTATCATGTGGATCACCTTTTCACCGAATAATTTTTGTCGAATTTTTCGTTACGCCGAAGTGTTCATTTCGTAGAAAGCATTTTTCTTTGAAACCGTAAACTAAATATTTGACATTGTGATAAAACAAAACTAACTCCTAATCAATAGGATGATATTTTCAAGAATAATGAAAAATGCATGGCTTCAGAGAAAAAAGATATTCGGCGAAGTAAAAAACGAAGGAAACAATCGACGAAAAATAATTCGGTGAAAAGGCAGAATACCCTATCATATACTAGCTCTATACCGAAATGTAATTCCTATAAACCGTATCCACAGTTAGCAGGTCCCGCGGAGTGGGCGTGCTGGTCTACTAAGTACAAATGCGCCTGCGTTGGTTCCTCGTGCACTACCATCTCAATGGAAAAACGCAACAAGTGCATATGAACTTTAGACACACTTAAGGGGCAAACCGAAATGATCGGGAATTTAAAAAACTATGTGCACTATATACATAAATTATATTTTATTGTTTTTCGAAGTATTCTCCGTTACATTCAATGCACTTTTGCATTCTTTTAAACCAGTCATTAAAACAATAATTCCAGTTTGAAGTAGGCATTGCCAAAATGGCCGATTTATAGGCTTCCACAGCGGCTTCTGGGTTCTCAAACCGCTGACCACGCAATAAATCTTTAATTCTAGGGAACGTAAAAAAATCATTTGGACTCAGGTCAGGGCTGTATGGAGGATGGGACATCAACTCAACGTTTTCGTCGTTCAAAAATTTAGTTGTTTTGTGGGCGGTGTGGGAGCTCGCATTGTCGTGGTGTAAGATGACGCGGCGTCTCGGGTTCCCTTGGCGAAGTTCGGCCAGCACCTCCGGCAAACAAACTGTGATATACCAATCAGCGGTAACGGTTCTTTGTTCTTCTAGAGGAATTGTGGCAACATGCCCCTTTTTTGAGACGAACGAAGCCACCATCTTCTTCGACACGCTTCGAGAACGCACAACTTTCGTTGGTTTGACCTCGTCATCGAAGACCCATACTGCCGACTGGTGCTTTCTTTCAGGCTCATAAGAATAAATCCAGGATTCGTCACCCGAGACCATATTATAAACGGCTTTTGACTTTCCTCCATTGTAGCATTTCAGAATAGATCGGCACCAATCAACACGAGCCGCCTTTTGCTCTTCAGACAAATTATGGGGTACCCATCGGGAAATCAATTTTCTGACACCCAATTCACCATGCAAAATAGTGTGAATTGCAGTCATTCCAATGCCTATGGTTGCCCGAATCTGCTCGTATGTCACATGTCTATCTTCTTTTAGTAGTTTTTCCACAGCCGCGATGTTTTCAGGCGAAACCGCCGTTTTCGACCGACCTGATGAAGGTACGGTGCCAAGAGAGGCACGACCCCGTCGAAACTCAGCATACCACCGATATATTGTCGTCTGACTAGGTGCTTCAATGTCGTATATAGTAACAAGCTCATTGCGACATTCATCTGGAGATAAGCCACGACGAAAGTTATGGTAAATAATTGCACGAAAATTTTCACGCGTCAGCTCCATTTTGTTCATCGAGTTGTCAATTTAAAAATGGAATTAAAAAAATATATCGTTCTTTTTTTAAATTGTAAAAACGGCATCGTGATTGTAAGTCGCCAGTATGCATGTGACAAAAAAGGATTTAATGTAACTCAGTTTAAAGTACTCTATTCCCGATCATTTCGGTGTGCCCCTCGTACACCATTCCAAGTTAAGAGCACGGGTCGTCGTAACTCGCAATATCATTTCTAGAAAGCCTCGGTAACCAATGCTCTTAAACTTTCGATTTGATGTCAATTTATGCGTAAGAGAGCGTCTTTAAACTGTTTTTTCTTATTTATTATTTAAATTGTTTTCTCGAGCTGATAAATCGCTTAATTATTCTGTTTTTGTTGTTCGTTAAGTGCGCTGTGGGGGTGGGTTGTGGAGGGTGGCGGTGTGGCTGAAGGAATGCTATAGTAGCGCTTTGACAGTCAATTTATTTAATGCAATGCGCCTTTTCTGATTCTCGAATAAGGTTTTTTCGTCTATTTATAATTGCGAAAATAACAATATTTCATTGGTTTATTGCAGCTAACAAGTTTATTGGCCTTCAAAGCGTTATTTATCATAAATAAATATTACCTATTTTCTTTTTTTCACTATATTTACCGACATCATCTTTATTTATATGCCTAGTAGAAGCATCCAGGCGCCAGTTCGAGTCATAAATATTATATGTAACGACCTTATATACGAACGTATGTGTTTATAGAAAAATGTGAATTACTTGAGCAACGTGAGATGCTTAACGAAATGAACATCGCACCGGTTACTTAAATATAAACCTTAGCGTTCACACACGCGCGATTACCCTGTCTGTATACAACTCCAACTGCTTATGTGTGAGTGCACGTAACACGTAACCGTGCACACAGTATTGACCCGCCCACGATATTACCGTTTCCGGCCAACGTTCAACTAAACCCTTATTCGTACTACAAAAAGGTTCGTTTTAGTATGGTAGGATCGCTCGTGGATTAATAAATAAGTTTGTGTTACTATACCGTATTGTTTCACGTTTACGCATCTCTGTGTGGTGAGGTTAAGTAGAGCGGCGTTATCTCGGAACAGAGATTCCGTAGAGTCGGATTAAGAGACAAATCGAGTTGTATATAAATTTAAGTGGAATTAAAATATTGCACTCCGATTTTAAACATGTATTTTCAGTAAAAATTACTGTTAGGTACGGCTGAAGCATAAAATGCTCTTTTTAAGTAGTATTTTATACAAGATTAAGTAGCTGTCTTGATTTTTTTTTATTGTTGGTTACAAAAGCGTTCGTTGTGAGGAAGCGCCAACCAGTTTCATAATTGAAGGTTTAACGTATTGTCCGATCCGATCCCAAATGTCATCGACGCCGTTTCGCAACCGTCAATCACGGCGGTCACCTACTTTCGTTGTACGATCGGCTCCGATTAGCCGACTACATTCACCTCAACTTCTACGCAACAATTGTTTCTGTAGGAATCTTTTATTTATGGCATCACTGAGCTTGTGACAGCGTTGTGTTTGTGTGAGTGATATGACGGCGCTTGTGCCTTACCTGTTCGACACTCGCGAACGTTTCGTTTCGAGTCTACGGATTACTAAATAGAGTTTAATTCGGATTGGTTGAGTAGATAGAAATGCCTTACCGACAATAAGTTGACGCTCGAACGCGCCTGTCTGACAAGATTCCAACCGCGTCTGGCCTGTTTGTTTATTGTAATCGGTTTGACAATGAGCTTAAGGTGCGGTTTCGAGTGATCTCCCGGATCGCTCTCTTGTGATTGCTCCGCTGTGGTATGATACGTCATGTAATGTATACTGGCTTACTGTAGATTCGCTTCTATAATTGCTTGGCGACTGTGCTTTTTGAACGCGGTTTGTTTATTCCGTTTGACAATTAGTATTGGAAATTTAAAATATATAATTTAAGTTAAACACAAGATAAGTAGAGGAATTAGTTTAAAATAAATAAATAAACATTTGATCTAATAGCAACAGGATTAAAATAATTAGTCGACAAAAAATCAAGCAGTGACGGTATTACAATACGATTAACAGCACTAATAGGGTGGCGGAGTAAAAAAAAACAACCTTTGATAAGTAGACGACAATCCCAGCGAAGATAACGGAAGGTCAATGAGACGGCGCGCGCGGCACGTAGGGGGTATGGGGGGAGGTCGGGCGGGTCGAGGGGAGGAGGGGGGCGTGGGCGAGTGGGGGGATATCGTTGGCTCTGTCTCGCGCGTGCTCGCCGACCTCCTTGGATGTGCGGCCCGCAAGGTCGGCAGCTTTAATTAATAAACTCACCGTAAAGTATTTGAGGCCGATCGGAGAAGCAACTACAATCTTACCCAGCCTTTGTCTAGTTATTGACCCGGCGCGAAGGTTATTTGTTTAATCTGTACGGTGACGATAAATGTAACCTTTTATTTTTATGATAGCGTAAACGTAACTGTATCGCTGAGTTAGCTAAACGTGCATGTAAACTTACGTTACGCTAATTGAGAAATTGTAGAATCTATTTACACATTTTTTGTTATTGCTTGAGTCTGCTACTAAGCAATCATCAATCGTATAGCTATTTTAATTGTTACTATTTTTAGCTCTGATTGACATATAGCGCACAGCCTTAAGTTATGGTTCTACATAGAACCATACGATTTTCCCATGAGTTTATTTTAATTAATATACTAAAGTAAAAATATAAAACTTAAAAAAATACGTTAAAGCGATAGAAATTTAAAACGCAGGTGCTTTTTATTACAATCCTAACTGTATGTCAAAATCAGCTTGCTAGTGAACTTACGTCACGCCAATTAAATTTTTTAGAACTTACGCGTAAAACAAGTTTCTAATTAAGTACTACTCCTAACGAACGTATAAATATTATATAAAACGTTAAAAACTAGCTTATCTATTTACATTTTGCCCCTATATTACTCAATAAAAGTTCAAAATCCCATTGACATTTGTCCTTAGGACAGGACACTTGGCATCGCGAGGTAAAGGGCAACCCTAATTCTGTATTCATTTAGAGGACGAAACAGATTTAATATTTTTAACCTTCTCCTAAAACAGAATCCCAATTTTAATTTTATTATAAGTTTTATTACTATATATGTTGGCTATTCATATTTGACTAATGCAGTACCTAAGTAAAATTCTAACCTCAAAATAAGTTTAATCCGTGTAATCATCTAGAAACTGTCATGTTCTCGTAAATAATACAATTTGAGTCAATACAATCACAATTTTAACTAAGTATATTTTCATCATCATTTCGTCATTTTTATCTAGGTACTATTTCTCGTCGCAAAAAAACTTGTAGTGCCCTTCTTGCTTATTGTTGCTACAGTATTTATATGGAACGTAATGTATTTTTAATGGAAAAATTGTCTGTAGGGCATTTTTTAAGTTTTTATTAAATTAAACAGTAGGTATAAATACTACGTGTTTACTGTACTATATAGTTTATGATCTATAAGTTATGTCTAATGTAGTATTTATAGCGGTTTGCAGGTAACTGGACCGACGCAAACCGTAGTCGCGCGTAACCTACATTTTGGAACTTATGTCTGAGGGATATGACTCAAAATTGTATACATACTTTTAAGTCTGACTGTACGCAAACGCAGATTAGCTAAACAATGGTTGTTAACATTTTGTTCCGCAGTGATTCTTCCTTACGCCCCGGCCACTTCGGCGTCAAGCAGAAGGTGGAAGCGAAAGGTTCGATCGCGGTATCTCGCTCACTCATATGGCCGCCGCTCGCCGCTGCTGCGTGCCGCCGAAGACATTGGCATGTCCGTTACATGGAAACAAAAACGGAAGGTAACAAGAGGCACTAATAATATTTGTCTGTCGTCATGAACAACACTACCAAGAGCGACTCACTATCACTACCTGCGCGACGCGTGTCGCGAAAGTAACCGACAGATTTACGATCCACCATGGTGCTCTGCATTGCTCAGTTTTCAGATCTTGTTCAGGTCATTTGCCCTAGATGCTCTCTTTACAATCAGATGTCTGATTTGCACCAACTTCTAGTATCCCTGTTTGGCCCTGTGGTTGACTGGTAGATAACGCCATTCGGCATATAAAGTCCACGATTTGTAAGTACTGACTTTTGTTTTGTGGCATAACGTTTAAATAAATAAAATTTTGGCCCGCGATTACAGCCAGCCGCACCAGTCTGTCGGGCACACGCCCCGTGGTATTGGTGGTGTTATTACGGACAAATGTCATTAGAAAAGTCGAATTTAGCCCTTGGAATCTGTAAGTAGAGTCAAAATGTGTTATTATTTTAAGACTGAATACTTAAATAAGTAAAAATAAACTACCTACGCTAACTCTTCTTTCTACGCTAGCGTGGTTTGACTCTAGTGGCTTTTCAAGTACTTATATTTTATCATTCCCATTATACCTGTGGAGTTGGAACGCTTTGCATTAAAAATAATTGATCCAAATTATCAAATAGAACAGGTGGAAAATTGATTAAAAGTAACTGTGTTTTATTGGGACGCACCAAATAACACCAAAGGTGCAGACCGATTTTTAGATTCGAATCGGACAAGGTGTGCAAGCCCTTTAAGCAAGTAGGATGGAAATATTTTTATGGAATAACTGATCATCATTGTATTCAATTGAGTGTTAGGTGTGTAAATGTAACAGAAATAATAGATAATGACAAAAATAGATAGGTATAAAAACTGAATTTTGACACGCCTACATTACAACAGTATTGAAGTAATCAATCAGACCAAAAAATGAAATAATTTAAACCCATTCGATTGCCTCTTTTTTATTCATTTGTCTCTACCTAATTTTTGGATGAGTTCATGTATGTTTGTATGTTACCGTTTCATACGTGGAATAAATAACTGCTTGTCACAATAGCTTACATAACGAAGCTTATACGCACTTACGTATGCTTTACGTAAACTTTACACAACCGTTTCAAATTCGATTAATGAGTGAGTCGTCTACCGATTTTTTTTTGAATAAACGTGCTTAGTTTCAACATTCTAAGAATAATATTTGAAAGTAGCATTTGCATTCCTTCGCTTGATTAATGCTTAACCTATAATAAATTAAAGAACGTCAATGTATGAGTTTAATAAAGCACGAAAGTTATGATTGACAGAATTGGAGCTTCCTACTTCATGATTACGATCACACTAAACTGTTCCGGATGACGGTAAAGTCAAACTAACCTCGTTCTTGCATCGTTTCTGCAGACTCAAATACCGTTTAGATAATTTTGTTAAGTAAAAAGACAAGTATTTTAAAACGTAATTTAATGTTAGTTTCATAAAAGTCACATTGAGAGTACAAAGTAGACAGGATGTGCGTATTATTGACCTTTAAAATGACGTCAATGTGAGTTTTTTTATTTAAAAACTCGGCCCGCCTGTGAATGACACTGGCTAGGCTAATCTATGTGTATTCTCGGGGCACGCTCACATTGTTGGCTGCTTATGTAAGTCGAAACGTCTTCCACTTTCGAATCAAGTTTATTGACACGAGTCGACAAAACGGACGGTTCACAGTTACACCGCCCGGCCGCTTTGATTCAGCGTGGCGGTGAAATGCGTGATCTTGTTCCATTGTAAATTTGTTTTCATTTCACAAAGAATACTTCTGTTTAAACGGTCGAGTGCGCGCGCTATGTGGCCTGTTCCAACATTACTGCGTTAGATTTCTAGCCGGAAGACGCTTCTGCTTGAACCCGTCCGAGTTGTAAACAATTCTAGGAATGCGACTACGAAATCGGCCAATCTCTCGGCAATAATTGCCGCTGCAACGAGGTCGGTAGGCTGCAACGATACCACGATTAAAAACTACAAGCAAGACCGATCAAATCGGAACCGACAAGCGTACTAATTTAATATTTATCCAATATCATAAGCTTAACATAATGCTCTTAATCTCCGAATAGAGTTATCATTTCGCTGACAAGGTAAACAGAAACCGCGATAAATTAGTCGCGCTTACAATTTATAATAGTTGTATTAACAGGTTTTATGTTAATTTTATGTAAGGCTCCGCCTCCTACTGTATAATTCTTGAGAGTTAGTTCCCAAAGGCAGTCATTATTCATTAAGTTTTTAATAGCGATAAATCTAATAGCGTAAACGGTTTTGTCGCGGCACAATCGCGGGCTCGATAAGCGGCGACTAATCGTTGCTTAAATCGCTAAGCCTTTCGTCAGCTCGCGCCACTTACGGTGCGGCTTTGTTGAGACGAATCAGGCAAAAGACATACACCGGATCACGAACACCTGATAGTGATACTTTATAAGCTCACTTGTGTAAATAATGTGTGATATTCTGACGGTCAGAGGGTAGTCATTGCTATGTATATTTTTCAATTATTTTAAGCAGCATTTTAAACAATACAATAACATGGGAGCTGGTTACGGAGAAAGTTGACGTATCAAAAAATGAAAAAGAAGGGCAAGAATTGCAATGTTTCAACAAGAGCCTGGAAACTTGGTGTTTTAAGTTTCAATACTTTTACTGTATCTTCTCCAGTTTTTATGCTTCTCTTTCGTCTAGGTAACATAAAAAAAGGTAATGTTGAGTCTCAAGAGCTAGCCCACTCCATCAGTGTGACTATTTCATGTGGAAGAATAAACCCACTTACGAGTATGTATGTCTGGGGATGTGTAGAGTAAATTCGCGGCATACAAGCGGCGCAGCGCAAACACGCGTGTCGTGTGTTTGCATACGCGTTGCCGAGTGTAGGTACCGTTCCGTCATATAAAGTCATATCACACTGTAGTTAACTGTACAACACTATTACGCCGTGTGACTGTACGTCAATTGTCGCTATTGAGCTTGTTTCAGATAGGTACCTTGTTTATTTATCTACCTACTATAAAACTGAAGTGAGTGAACCCCGTTTCACCTGATAAGAGAATACAGAGCTGAAGATTAAAAATGCTGGTTCAGTAGAATTATTACGATTTAAGTAAACTGGTAAAGTTTTATGGTTTGCGAGGTATATATTTTGACAGCTGTGACTTTAGTGTGTATTTTGCTGCAGGTTAGGCATACATGATGGTAGCGTTTATATAGCGCCATCTCTTGCTTAATCAGCCATTTTTGAGTATGTACAGCTAGAATAGTAAAAATATTTATAAGTATATCGGTCATAGTATTGACATAATGACTTGATAATCGTGACTTCGTTCAAATAGTTGTCAACCGAATTACGCCCCTTATTTTTCTGTACTTCTCTAAAATTTGACTTCTAGAAATGTTGTGTCTAAGACACATACTAAGTATAGTTTGATAAGTTGCGGTTAAACCGTGAGGAAATGGCGCTACAAACACAAACAGCGTTCACATGTCAATAATGTAGGTACAGTCAGCAAAGAAAGTGGTCTACCACTTTTGGACTCTATTACATGTAAAATAGAGTCGAAAAGTGGTAGACCACATTTTTGGTTGACTGTACATACATACGTCATGTATATGCATTATTAAATGTCAGTGTACCTACCAGTACGTCGACACTTTCATTATTTCAAACATTATTAATCGAAATGCTACTCAATCCTTCGTTGTTCTTTTGAAAAAAGTATTGAATCGTATTGCAAACCACTTTTCTTGCATCGCTATGGATATTTTTGGCTTCATTATGCAAAAAATAATAGTACATACCTAATTAAATGTGGAATATATATCGCAGTATTTTCTTTGTTTACATTTGATAAACGTTACTTTCTACGTCAATTAGCTAAGAAAACTCCTTGCCAGTAAAATAAATAAGTATCACTTGTTGTCGTGCTATAAAATTGTGTCTATCATCCTCTAGTCTGCGTTATTTTCCATATCATTTCTTCTCGTATTGTTCTGTAATTGCGTCTTGTTTTGATTCGAGAGGTTGTCGCTTCTCCATGTTATTGTTATTCTCAGACTGCTCCTAATGACATTGGGAATCCACATTTATCAAAGAAGAGCGTCACACCTACTGGCATTGTACAGACAACAATGATAACTCCAATCTTAAGCATAAATTGTTAATAATACTTGTCTTGTTAATCCTTAACCTGCTTTCGGTTTCTAACGTAGGGGAGACCGGGGATGGTTGACTAACTTTTGGCTTCAGATCATGTATCTTCGATTTTTGAATCAATATAACGGAAATAATAGTTGTTACAGGTAGAAGAACTATTCAGGTAGCTAAATTCTTGGTTTTTAACGCACGAATTTATCATTACAATACATATCTAGACGATTTTCAAAACCCCTGACTCTTAGTCAACCTACCCCATCTCCGGGGTAGGTTGGCCATGAGCACGGGGAAGGTTGACCTAGGCGGCAATCCATACTAATAATGCGAAAGTGTGTCTGTCTGCCTGTTACCTCTTCACGCTTAAACCGCTGAACCGACTTAGATGAAATTTAGTATGGAGATAGTTTGAGACCCGGGAAAGGACATAGGACACTTTTCATCCCGAATAAATTTAGTGTTCCCGTGGGATGAGCGGGTAACACAGCGCGGCACAGCTAGTAAGTAAAAAAAAAGGAGATTATTGTACAATAAAACAAAATTGATTAAATATTTTTATTGGACTACAAGAAAATTTTAATTCAGATTAATTCTCTATTAACAATAGAAAAATAACTGTTATTACTATTCACTTATGAACAGCAATTGTTTGGTTTTTGTTTCAACAATAATCAAATTGCAACATGAACATAAATTATTCTTATACATAAAAAGAGATCAACTTGCTTTTATGAAAATATTAATTAACACGTATAATAATGAGAACATAAAAATCTGTTTTATTTTTAGATAACGTTAGATTAGACTTTCTTTTGTAAGCTCAACTAAATTATTAATATGTATTATAAGTCTTTTTTAATTAGTATTTAAATATTTCTCGTAAACAAAATATTAATTAACATCTTTAAATTAAGTGATAATCTCAAATAAACGACTAATCAACGAAATTTGTAGTGCATACTCGAATGCAAACTTGCGTGTTTCGTACGGTGTTAATCCATAATAAATATCAGCAGCTCTTTCAAATAAACTTCCAGTTCATTTTCTTCGTCATCGCTAAATATTTGCCTATTTCTTATATAGCCCGCCTTCTCCAGGGTCAATTCAGCTCTACTGAGGTTCAGATTACTTTCCAATTTTTGCTTCATTTTAGTAACATAACGATGTAAAGTTTTATCTGGAATTTGGTATGTCTTTGATGTCGCGTTTATACTATGATTATCGAAAATGACGGCATAACAAGCTCTTTCCAGGACGTCTTTTGGTACATCGCCTCTTTCAGTTTTTCTTTTGTATGTCCTGATTTTCTGTAAAAACACAAATGTAATTTACCTAAATGTAGTATAATATGTAGAACAACCTAACAGTGACAAATACTATTTTAAGGACAATGTTTTGAGATTGTTGATCGTAGTTACCGCTATAAAAATTGATTCAATAATATATTTACACCAATGGGGTTGGTTGACTAATTAGTCTACCTGCCCCTAATAGAATTGGTCAACCAACCTCAGACGCCATTTTGAATTTGAACTGCATGTCCTGTCTAAACTTTGAGGCTATTTGGAATCAATGCGGTATAATATAGAAAACGACCATCATATTTACCTCTGACACAACAACAACAATATTTTAAACAAACCAATAGGCACAATAACAAAAAAAGTACGATCGGAAAAAACTACTTACCGAGATTAAAAATCAAACACGTGATGCCACTCGAGAACGACGCGCGACTGCGGCAGCGCACTTCACACAAGTTAGCGGGTCGCGGAGATGCGTCCTTGGCCGTGATTGGTTGACGGAAAACAGTGGCGAGTTATTTCGGCTTAGTCTACCTACCCCTATAGTCAACCATCCCCGGTCTCCCCTATTGTTTGGGAGTAAGATTCGCATGTGTACTTAGTTTACAAACTTTTAAAGAAAAATGTCATTTTTTGTTGACAAAAAATATAGGTAACGTTTTAGACCATATTATATATATTAACCCCCCACAAAAGAGAGGGGTGTTATTAGTTTAAAATGTGTTATATCTGTGTATCTGTCTACGGTAGGTATCGTCGCTCCCACGGATGGCCCGAGTTAAATGCGGTTTTTTTATCGAAAGACTTGTCTGTCGAGTTGGTTTTTACTCATTTTAGTGAATCTTTGGTGAAAATAACCGCAGTCGTTTCCAAGATTTCCAAGCTTTGATAGAAACAAGTGACAGGATCTCAAGCAATATTGAAGGTAAGAATTCATAACTTTTATGGTTATGTTTAGGTCTAGTAGCATTTGTATGCAACTCATTATGTGGGATTTTCACGATAACCAGCTATTTAGGTCAGGCGTTTTTTACATTTTGAATTTAGATTCTAGCAACGAAAGTTCGGTTGATTAATATGGTATTTGTGTAATAGAGTTCGGTAAATGAGAAGGTGCTCGATATAAAATAGATAAATACTAAAGCACAGATTTACATAATAGTACTAAAGTCACTATGCAAATAAATTAGCTCGAGCGCGTGTTTACAACAATCGTAAAACTATAGATGATTCGCAGTTTACCATAAATGTCACGAAGATGAAACATATCGCGACGAAACAGTTACTAATTAAATTATTTATTAACAACATAATGAATTTATAAACGCCGCTATAAATTATGTAATCCGTAAATTGTTATTAAAATATACTAATTTATACATTTCATTACGAGGTTTACGTTTCTGCTGAGCGCAAATCATTGTACACATGAATACACATTTAAAGACGCGACCGATGTTACTTGGTAGATAAGCACACATATGTATAAGACATCCAAAAGAAAACGAGAACAACCATCTACGGAGCTCGCACATACTTATTACCTTTTGTATTAGGAGGATTATGTGTTATATTATAATCGTGGCCGCTGACATCGAAGCATGCAGTGAAATCGAATAGAAATGGACCAGCTTTTGTTTTGAAGTTATTTATAATTGAACTCTAGTTACGCCCTCGATTTTCTCTAACATTTATCATTAGGTATCAGATAGTAATTATACAATTATATTAAGCGGAGGTTATTTCATAAGTGTAACATCTTCGCAGCTAAGTACCGGAACTATAGTAGATTAGTTCATACAGTCAGACAGTATATCAGTAGAGTTGCGACAGTCAGTTTCCCGTATTTTTTTGTTGCATAATCAACAAGTCTCATATTTGGGGTGCCGAACCATGCGACCAAAGTTCATGGATATAAAAAAAAATAAAAAAATCAAGTCAGTCAGTCAAGGAGTCGAGTCGACTAAGATATATACGATTTTTAACAATTTGTAGCCGTACGAGTTTTTCGAACTACTTAGCCGCACTACATCTTTATTATTTAGTTTGTACACTAAATGTGTCACTGTGATTAGTAGTAGTTTAAGTATATTTATACGCGATAAACCCCATTTTAACGAGTGATTCATGTAAGATTAAATCAAAATCCTGTCTTGTTGTTTTGTGCGCTAAGTATTTAAATACGCTCTTTGTCTGTAGAATAATGAAATTGTTATAAAGTTTAAGATGATTGTCGTCCATGCTGCGAACATAAAGAGTCAGTCACAACACAGATAATATCACGAAAGCGGAGAACGTGTAGGCATTTATTTACATAGATCGCACCCACTGCGCATCCGTCGGGTTGCCAGGGTATCAGAAATAGGTAAACTTGTTTGATACGTTAAATATTGTATTATTTAGCACTTAGCTATACAGGCATGATTCTAGACAACGTAATGCACCGATGAAAGGGCTGATAAACTTGTGTTCTGAGAATTTTATAAGTAAACATCATTTTTATTAATAATTGTGCAGCTTGTGGCAAAGCAAAATCTTGGATGGGATAATTCGATACTTCTATAGTTTACCCCCTATAATAATAATAATAATAGAATTCGCGACAGGTTCTAAATCTGGAGTTGGTCTATAATTATCGATGCCTAATAATACTAAGTACACAAAAATTTAGCCATAAAAACGCAGACGCCATTACTTTATTAAATTTCGTTCAAGGAATTTTCAAGTTATCGATACAGGTACTCTTTTAGATATTTCCATAACGTCGCTCGAATTCTCTATATGATGGTAACCCGCAGCGATTTTTACCCAGACACAGTCAACTATTACACGGTAGAGTTGAGACGGTGATGGGATATGCGTCTTCCGGACGGGCACGGGTGCTTCTTTACTCAACTGTGTTTGATTTCACCCGCCGAAGACAGGTTCTGGCGACCGGTGTGAGCATACGACTAACGGAATGCTCCGCTCTCGTCTCTGATTAATTTGAAATTGTCCAAAAGGCTCGGAGTTAATGAGCTAAAAAACAATAAAGCCGAATGAATGTTATGCTAATAGCTTCAATAATACGTGGGCTAGTACCGAAAGATTCTTGCCTAACGGGGACTTTTCAACTTGGACATGTCTGTGTTGATTTGAGCACTTGGATTTAAAGAAAATAATGACTTCTGAACGTAAGCTTGATCACTAACCACTTTTTGACACCGATATATCATGGGCATTATAAACCAATCATAGCAATACAAATATGCCCTAGGCGTTTAGTATGTAGCGTTTTTTGCACTGTGATAATTATCGAACAAAATTAATGATAGTCCGAGAAACTATCTGTCCAAATTACTAATGAGTGTCTAACGCTCGCGATAGTGAAAATAAATAAACTCTCTTATAGGCGTCAGGTTTGAAATAAATTGCAGCACAAAAAATGTTAATAATAATCGTTATATATACCTAGCTATTACCAAATATTTTAGAGTGCATGAACTGTTAACACCTTATTAATGCTGTTTGTTCTACCCGAGCGTGAGTTGTAAAAAAAGGGAAAGAAATTATATTTTGAGCATGAAGAAGTAGGTAACAAACAAATCGATAATCACACTCACAAACTTTCGCCTTTATAATGTTAGTGTGATAAGAACCTGAGATATCCTAATCAGACTGAGTGAGTATTTAACTATAAATACGTGTGTGTAATATTATTGATTTAACTATATTTTAACAAGCATGTAGAATGATGTATCAGGTATTTTTGTAGCATTCCCGAGACATCCATATCGCAATCACGACTGAACATGACGCACTGGCAAAGAAGGCTTTATACTGAAGTTTGTTTTATAAAAAAATTCTAATGTTATTATGATACTAATCTAATGTTATTATTATACTGGTGACAAATAAGTGTTCGACCTGCCCAATAGCAACCAGCTACCGATGCATATTATTTATTTAAACGTTATTACACAAAATACAGATGGTGGCCTTAATGCCTTAAGGCATTCTCTACCAGTCAACCATTGGATTATACAGAAACACCTGTGTGGCGTAGGGCATTATGTAGAGGCTTGCAATTTTTCCAGAAGCAACACGCGCACGGAAGCCAAGTTTCATAGCTTCACCGTGCACAGCAGACATAAGTTCAGTGGCTTCTAG
This sequence comes from Apotomis capreana, assembly GCA_947623375.1. Taxonomy (NCBI): domain Eukaryota; kingdom Metazoa; phylum Arthropoda; class Insecta; order Lepidoptera; family Tortricidae; genus Apotomis; species Apotomis capreana. The sequence goes on along the minus strand of OX392505.1, from coordinate 16,840,032 downwards.
CGATTGGTGCAAAGTCATTGTCATCAATTATCAAAGTATAACTGCGACTTGTCACAAAGAATAATGTTACTAAACCACATACTGGTAGATCCTTACTCTGCGTAAGTTTTCTATATTAAGTCATCATCATACACGTCACTTGTAATAATTCGGATGCCATAATTTTTACTCTTCTCTAAAACCAGACCTTCAGGATTGTTATAAAACAAACGTAACCTATCGCAAGCTAATGGCTTTTACTCTCGAAACTCTTGATAATTTCAGAATTACGGCAAAATCGTTATGTCAACAAATTCTATGGTATGATCCCCTTTACTGCCTGTCGCGGCGCTTCTTAGTGTTTCTTATTTGAGTCAAATTATTCCTTCGATAACGTGCTAACGAAGAAATGTGTCAAGATATCGCCAATCAAAACCATACCACAAAAATCTTACTCGTACATTTCAGCAAGTAACATTAAAATGACGTGAGTGACAAACACAAAGTCATATTGATATTTCACAGAGATTTTTTTGGAACTTTAACGACAGTCACGGCGATGATAATGCAACTCTTTCCCCCTCTAGTGCGAAATTAAAATAAGTAAACGCATAAATGGGCCTATTAACCGGTACGCAGTGGAATGCGCCTGCTCTCCGTGGCGTACGGTGCGCAGAAGTTAATAAAGCGCACTTGCTCACGGGTTTATTACTTTTTGTGAGTGTTCATGTAAAAATTGACCATGTCCGACTGTGGTCCCAGGTGGATGGACCCGTACCTATCATATTAAATCATAATCAGATAATACTTTGTGGTTTTCTATCGTTTGGCCGAATTTCATATGCAAAAATATTCATTTGCCCTAAATCAATTTTTCTCTGTAAATTTAAACACTACAATTTTATATTAAACAATTGGAAGAGACTAAAATTTTCTTTGAGCTTTGATTTTGAATCAATGCTAATTCGCGCAAATAAAGGTATCCGTATCGAATCATTCTAGAACGAGAATGAATAATTGAATTAGGTTAAGAAGTTACGACTATTTATTGATAAAAACGTTGCTTGTCTCTAATTGAACTCGTTATTGCTTTTCATTGTTTGTAATGATATCGAAATGCATTTATTTCTTTATGACATGCTGTAAATTCAAATCTCCTCTGAGGAATAAGGTTCTAAAACCGCATGTAAAGTGAAGCTAATAAAAGCGTGCTATAAATGCAAACATACCTATTATAAAATAAAAGACACGTGAAAATTTATTTATATTGTAATTTACCTTAACTTGTCCTCGGTGTTACTTAGGCTATAAATAAATACTCATCCAAATGGAAAATGGTGAAATTAGTATACATAAAATTAAGGTATTGTTTTTTTTTTACTAAACTTTTGCTGTAGCTAAATAATATTAGTAGGTAAAAGAAAAAAAATAAGTATATTAATAGATGGTCTGTGCCATACTTAATTTCTGCACTATATGTTTTAAAGCCGAACCCTAAATGGCATTTAAACAAAAAAATAAACAGTTTACGCTTTCGAACCTATAATTTTAATGTCCGGTATTTCTTCACGTGTTTATCGGCGATACAACTTTTGTGATTCTTTCATGCTTTTCGTTTGATGTACGTTTTAATGAATTAAAATAGAATTATATGGGTGTTAAAGCAAATAAAAGTTGTTTAAAGGTGTGGCGCACCTGGCTTCCATTTCTGAGCTATTTTTATACTCAAATACATAAAACAATAAGTTTAAGTCTGTACGCGTAGTCTCGCATCTGCCCTCTTAAAATTGCGGTAGCCAAAGATGCACTTTATTATATTAAATGAGTAACATAATTTATTTTGAATCATTATCCAAGATCGTAATGCAATACTTATTTATTACCTGTGTTTTATGGAGTGTTTGCTGGTATATAATAACAGTTTATGAATAAGTAAATATCTGTAATATTATATACTGTTATAATGGCAAAGAATACCAGTAGACAAATATTAATAAATTGATGGATTATTATTGGGGAAATTAATCAAAAATACAAAATTAAAACTTACTCTATTATTGTTAACCGAAACTTGTCATATTATTTAACTTTTATTTATTTCACTACTGAAATATATTTGCTTACTTTTTTTAATAAAGACGTATACACTATATAAACAATGTTCAACAAAGCTCTTTAGTTCTCAACAAAGTTAGTAACAAAGTACATAAAACATTTCAGCGAATAGCCGAGTATTGTTCATATTGTGGGTGATTGTGGCGTACTATTAATAGTACGCCCACCCGCTTCCGTAGCTTTCGTAGGCGTGTGACGTCACACGCCTACGCCGCTACGAAAGCTATCCGTGCTACGACGCGCGAAAAGTCAAGTCTCCACTGTGGGCGAGCTCAATAGGCTAGTTTACTGACAGACCAAAAGCAGCTACTTTTTACGATACGGCAAAACGATGGAATAGGATAAAATTTCAAATAACAGTAACGCAAACTACGACATGACCGTCCTTGTACGATGAACTCATATTATTAGGATTTTGGTAATTTTTAAATATTTAAGTATATATTATATCCTCAGGAAATGATTAGCCTTTTTGGACGCAAACACTATTCGGGTGGATGATTAGGAACAGTTGGGCAAAAAATAACTTAATTAGAATATAAGTGGGGGATATTAATTTTAATCGAGCTATTTATTGTTATAGTTCAATTATTGGCACATGGTAGAGCTAGACATTAAAAAATCGTTATAGGATACTTTTTGAATAATTGTAAAGTCGAAGCGGCGGGACACCTTGTAAATTGACCAAAAAACTTTCTTAGGTACTATTTCGGCTTTACATCGTATATCTATACTTCTGTACCGACGCGAGCTCCCGCGGTGGGCGACTCTGAAACAAAAGATATTTTGTAAACCGATAGCGATCGCGTAATTGTACCGATTATACTGCCCATGCGCAATTTACCTACTCGCTGAAATGTGTGAGAATTTTGTTAAAACTGTACCGGCTGACATTAATCGCTGCAGCTCTAAAGTCATGTACGGACGAACCAACAAAAACATTTTGTTCGCACGTGCGTACCATTAACGAACATCAAACACTCTGTCAAAAATGTTCGTGGCTATCCAATCCAATTTGGTCGGACGGTGTTTCTGAGAATTGACGCAGTTAAATTGGCCTGTGGGTAAGTTACACGTTACACCCAAAGAGCCCTCAACTCTTTCCGTGTTCTCTATAATAATATATTTAGAATGTTGATGGGATTACCCAGATTCTGCAGTGCATCAGGTATGTTTGCCGATGCCCGCGTAGATGATTTTCACGCCATAATGCGCAAAAAATAGCACCCATTAAAACCAGAATACAGGGTAGTTCCAACAGTATTCTAAGTACCTATATTAATTTACAGAGCCGACAGTCCTCTGCAGAGGTACTGGATATCGGCATTAATAAGCTCTCACTCTGAGCAGGTTTATTATGTCAATTAGGTAGTAGGTATTAGTGTTGCATAAGTGATTATATAATTAACTAACCTAGTTTTAAGTTTACTAACTATCATGGACCACTGTTGTCTCGAATAATTTTTTATTTTTTTTTAAATGAGATGACACGTTCGAACCAAATGATCCGTGATCGATGTTTGTGTTCGCGACGTGTTGTTCGTTCGTACGTACACGACTTAAGTAGCACCACTTGTCCTTCAGCAAACATTACCTTTATCTTTCTTTACAATACGGGTGATGCTGAGTTAAGTGACAAACGAAGTTGCAACAAGTTTTCCTAGCCGTGTAGATCTCGCCCGGCATATTTCTACGATTTGCTCTAGTTGACTTGACTGATCTCAATTTTTTTTACTTATTAAGCTTAATACGTAACTTTATTTTGATAGGTTTCAAATTAAAGATGCCGAAGTGATCGAATTTTATCGTGTCACCAATGAGGCACAAATCGAGGAAGTGAACATTCAGCGAATTCGCTGCGTGCTCGAGGCCAAATCGATGCGTGCTATAGCGATCAGTTCGCGGCTATCGTACGCGTTCGCGGCGATACCGCTCGCTTTCAACTTGCCTGTACTTAGGCCTATAAATACTTCACCTATTGTGTTTTTGTCCCAAGCTACTTCGGAAGTATTACATATTCGAAATTAGAATTCACTAGATTTCACATTCACCGTTCAAAAAACGAAATCTAATGCACACATTGCTAACAAAAATCGGTACAATCCAAATGAAAAAGATAGTAAGTCAGTTTGCGCTTCCTAATATTCGAATGAATAAAGTTTGCACCAGTTGTCTACGACTTGACATTCATACGAGGTGCATGTCTAACTGAACCGGTTGATACGTTCTTACGCTATGCGCTTCCTACTCTCCAGATGGTTAAAGTTTGCATCAGTTGTCTATAACGCGACATACAAATAAGGTGTATACTTACCTTCACCGTTTAATACGTACGGTTCTCTACGGCGTCTGTTTGGCGAACTCACGCGCATCGCGGGCGTGACGAATGGTCACATTACAAATCGCTCTCGAGTGTTACGAGGCGACTTAATATTTGTGTTAGTACCAAATCTCTCTGCCCACAACGTCCATGTGTACCGTAAGTGGAATAGTTCACGCAGATACAATCAAGCGCATGCTTGCTACTTTGAACTTTCTAAACCATATTTCTACCCGCTCTCTGCGGCGCTCTCCGTAAATGATACTATTCTTTTATTGCGCCTATACACTTTGAATATTGTATGTTTAAATATTTTTTTTATAAACCGGTGTTGAAAATAGGAAGTTCTCGGGTCTTCGCGTATTGTTTTTTGTATGTTTGTTATCTCCGTCATTTATGGACAGAGTTTGGTTTATGTTTAAATTAAAATGCATTACCTATATGTAAATGGATAGTTGATCGCAATTTGTTGATTTCCATAAACACGGCATTATTTAAAAGAGCAGCGTATCACAAAGAGTAATAATTCAATATCTGTATAATATTATCAACGCGTTAACTATAGGCAGATAAGGTTCTCGCACACTCAGTAAATATTTCCCGTGATAAATGCTTTACCTGTCGCGACTGCGGCGCGCGTTTCAATAATAACCGTGATATTGCGATGATACGGACTGGAAAAACTCGTTCGGCGGATGTCGATATCCTTAAAGGTTTACCAGAAAGCGGAACTTTGATACGGATTTCCGACAGAGTCGTAATACAATGCTTGATTCGAATGCAGCGATACTATGAGTGGTCATTGCGAGCAAGTAATGTACGTTTAACTAGCTGCTATAGCCGGTGGTTATTTGATTTGTGAACAGGGCACACCGAATGTAGTGCGATGCCACTGAGCGGCTTTCATTCATGCCGCCTCGGGCCACGTTCCACACGAGATCTCATCTTCCAATTCCGACCGTCTCTGCGATTTTTGTCATTGTTGCCCAATAGTCGTAAACCGCTCACATTTAAAATATCGCGATTATATTATTAAAAATTTAAAATACCAATATCGATGTTAGACTTGATTTCTGTTTAATCAAAATTGATTTAGATGGTAAATTATATAGGACCGGTTCGTCTCGTAAATTAGTTTAAGGATAGTAAAGTTTACATTAGTAACTTTATGAATTTTATGATTATTCATGTTTATGCTAAGATTTTACGGCGCTTTCTTTAAGTGTCTATTCTTATCTTTAGGGTCGATGACCTTGAGTGGTTATATAATAAAGTAATCGTAGTTATAGAGTTATTTCGTCACAGGTGAGTTTTCGACGCGGGCGCAGTACGTTACACAAACTGTGCTGAGCAATCGTTTCACAATGACGGGTCGGCGACCGACACCAATACCTAAATTAATTTTCTTTTCGGGTCTACGCTCATTGTCTGATTCGGGCCGATTTCGTCCGAGTGAGCCGTTTGGTGACACCGAATTCGTATTGAAAGCAATCTCTTATCTATTTACCAGCTTTGCTCTGCGAAAGTTTGCCATCCGTTGGTTTTTGTTGTTCCAACTATACATTAATTTTGTCGTTGACGTTTTAAGTGTCGCGGCGGATAGCGGCACTTTTATTAAAAGACGTTTGAACCGTGTGGTTAAAACTATGATCACTTTTAAGGTTTTAAAACTGAATTAGACAGTAAGTTTTAATTAAAAACGTTATTCGGCTTTGTAATGATTATTTAACATAAGAAACAACAAAGTGAGTATAAAAAAAATAATATTCGACAGAACAACGAATTTCGACAAAATAGTAAGTATGAAAAATGAATTTATAGATATTGACTTTAGACAAAACATTCATTTTAATAAAAGTTGAAAGTAGACAAACTGAAATGACACAAAATATTTAGTTAAGTAAAGATATTAGTTAAATTGATTATCATTGGGCAAACCAAAAACATACTTTCACAGTCATAATATGTTTACTCTATATTATAGTAAGAAAGTAAACTAAAGATGATATACATAATACAAGTTTTAATACAGGTTTTTCTTTCAGACTAGAAAGATAGACTTGTCGTGTACGAAATATAAAAAAAATATTGACATACGATATAAAACTGTTTACTCAACATATTTAATGCCTGTTAATGCATATTGTGAGTTACGGCTATCGTATCAGTTTTGCGATACCCAAACACACGAACATGACATTTGGTAACTGTAACAAGGTTGTTCGTATTTAAGAATTACCATAAAGATCACTATTGTGCAGCCAACATCAAAATATTGCCGTTATCAAGTTCCTCGGAGCAAATATACTGGACTTTACTTACGAGGGCATTAGAGCCTTGTAGAATGCTTCTGAACTCATTGTTATTTATATGTATCTTGACTGTGCATGGCCAGAATGAAGCATTTTAATGGATTCGAATGTCGGGTGAAGGTCACGTATCGATCTATATGCACGTCTTAGTAATTCAAAGTTATACAAAACGGTATCACTCTCGGCCTTACTGGTCTGAGTTGAGTTTATTTTTGTGACTTATTATGTAAATTGGATTTTTCTTATGCATTATCTTATTACTTATATTGGACATCTGGACTATGATTTTGTTTAGAATATAGAAGATATGGCGAGTCGAATCTTACACTGATTGTATTTTGTCGCCCATTATCATTCAAAAATCAACTTAATTTACCTAAAGCGATTTAATCAAATTGATTAATTTATATTTTAATTATTATTGCCATGTAAAAAGTTTTGAATAAATGAAATTTTCGCTGTTCGAGCTGCAAAAAAATAAATTAATATACAATGCAGTATACCTACCTATAAAACAAATAATGAATATATATCAGTTTGAAATCCTGTTTTTAAATAATAGTAAAAATAATAACATGGTAGTAAAACCCCATAAGTCTCTTATTAAAATATACGAGTATATATTTAAGTGCGTAAGTAGGTACATAAAGTTTTTGATTTCACTTTGGTCATACAGTCTTTTTATTAGGATGCATGCGTGTCATCACTCCTATGGAAAACCTAAGTTTAATAATTATTTTCTATTTTTCTTGCTGGACCCTATATGTGCAACTATTAAATACTTAACACAATATAAAAGATGAATATAAAAGTATGTACTTACCTAATACTTATACTTTTTTATTCATCTTTTATATTGTACCTATACCTACTTATACCTATCCTATCGCAGCTATTAAATATTTCAAACCCACAAGAAAGACGGCTATTTTATAAAATCTGTATGATCCTTATACATTTTCATCATGGCGGAAGACATTCGAATTTCGAACGGTCGGATTCCCGAGGTGAGCGAAATAGCTGGAAATTATGCTTTCCCAGCTATTTGTCGGTTGCGTCGCTCTCGCAGGAGTCGCCTACGTGAACTGCGCTTGCGACATTTTGACAATCCGTACTTCTTACGTAACGGAACGGACGGAGACTTTGGCTGCATCGTTTGTTAATACGTACTTGACGTACTGGATGTATTCATATTTCAACCAACTTTCCTATACTTATCTAACCGGACGCTTTCTGCATAAAGTACAATTTGCCACATAGCTACTAGCATCGTGGCAGTAATTGTTTTGCGATGTTAAAGGGGTTCGACGGGTGTGGAGGCTAAACTTTAGAGATGCAAACTTATACACGGGACGAATAGTCGGAGCCACTTAATTGATAAATCGAGTCTAGCAGGTATTATTATGTTTAATGATGACAGGGTTACCTAACAGTTGCGTCAATATAATGACAATAAGAATCTGCAGGAAAACGAAATGATTAACAAAGGTTATTTTATTGCAGTTTTCAAGGCAACTCGTGTTTATAATCATGCACGTGGCAAATGTCATTCAAGCACATCCGCATTCCTTAGCTGATCATCATGAGATTTTAGTTTAAAGATGTCAAAATAGAAAACGTAATCGCCGAGGTTACTCTTTGGTAGATTCATATCTATTGAAGATTATATAAGGATACTCCATTTTAGAGATAACTAGATTGCTACCGCATTACAGTGCATCAACGGGGTTTCAGTTGTACTATAAAATTTGCCAATAAATTTTCACCTTTATCAGTGGAGAGTAGTGCTGTTTCAGTGATTATATTAGGCACTCATCTTTTTATGGGGTGTATTATTCTTATAGAGGCTATTTATTTACCTCTTTGGGAATATGCACTATCTCCAATTTAAGGATGTTTTCAACACTCGGTTAAATACATTTTGACCATCATTTCAGATCTGATCGTTACAAATTCATTATTTGCGGACGAAATGTCGGGCTATTCAAGATAATAAATACATTCCATCGGATAATGCAACGCTGAGCTCGTCCATTGTTGCGGTTACGTGTACCCGTATACCAAAACAAACGGAGAAAGTAAGGCCGTAAGTATCATCTGATATGTTCGCTTCCTAACGTGATAATGACAGGCTCTCTATGATAAACACCCGTAATTCTAGGCTTAAGGGAGATTTCATTTACATGATTCTTCTACGTCACCGTACGGTTGCCGATTTCACTGTCTTGTGAAGGTGAAAGATATTTTTAATTAAGATATTTTGGCAATCATACAAAATTCTTTGAATTATGTTTTTGTTACCTGAGTAGTTACTAGCAATATGCGTGGGTAGGTATGCAAATACATTGCACTAATTAAAATTCGTCTTTGAAGAATAATACTTTCCAGTCACGACCAAAACCTGGATGCGATTGAGGCGTCGTCTCATCGTATCGAAGCGACGTACTATTCAATGAGAAATACATTTTCGAGAACATTACGAACGATCCTAGAACTAAACAACTGTGGTTAAACTTAAGAGCTTACTGATACGATAACTATATACTGATGCAGATGACTAAGATGATAACGCAGTCAATGTAAACTCAATCCTTCATCAATACTTTCAATCCTTCTATCGCAGTCGCGAAAAAAACACGCATTGATCCAAAATAATTGAGTGGGTATAAATAGTAAGAGAAAAAAAAACCTGAATCTAATAGCAGCTTTCTCGCTCAACGCATTAGCGTTGCTAACAGCGGGGAAATGCTGCCAGCGTCTTCTTCGGGAACATGCCAACGAGCCCGATTTCCGAAGTCTCATTTAATGTATTTTGACATACTATTAGCATGTATTTTTGTCAGTTTAGTTTATATGATAATGGTAGTTTAATCTATAGATTTAATTAAACATATTTTTTAAGGAAATTGTAATTTTGAATTTGATACACATAAAAAAAACCAAAATATTTGTCATAATTTTACTCTCAAGTGACACAAATAGGCTGAATACCGGTTACGTATGAGTCAATAAGTACATCGGACAAGTGAACTTGCTGCAGTGTCGAAGTATTGTTGTGCAACCGGCCCGATTAGATTACCTCCGCAGAGACGTTTCATAAAGCGATTGCTACTTTCATTTCACTCGCGCACTATTGGTTGGGGGCGTTTGTACTGGCGTTCCAGCCGCTGACCTAACTAACTTGCATTAGAACAATCCACAACTTTGACGAAGACTGTTTGCGGATGTCACGTTATTGGTGTGTTGTTGCACGAAGCCTGTCGCTGCTTAGATTTTGTATTCAATAAAACAGGATATCTAATGTTTTAATGTGTCATACCTAAGTGATTAAAAAAAAATAAGTCAATTATAATAAACGAATTTTATCAGTAATCAATGTTCCTGATAAAATATCTAAAATCTTAGCAAGCCGTAAGTGAGGTTTACTGCCCTGCCCGGGCTGGCACGACGTAAAACTTTGGACAAACCACGGGTGGTAGTGGTAAAGACCCGGATCGCGTATTTACTTATTCACTTATTTACACAAACATCTGCGATCTGGGACATTCACTAATACACCGCTCTAGGTATGTAATGTATTATTACAACATTGCTGAGCTTGATATGAGACGTTAAAAACATATTTTTTGCAACAGCTCCTGTCAGTTCCACTATGACCCTTGTAGAAGTATTTATTCGTAAGACCAAATTCGGCTTTACAAGCCACATCGTAGCGTAGTTAATTAGTTTAGGTTGACGTCGCCTGTTTCAGGTTTTGTAAGGGTAAGGTAAGGGGTTTATAAACATCTTAGATTTATTAAAGCGATTCCTTTGCTTCATCTTGTCTATTTTATAGATTTTTCATATAAACTTTTAATCATACGCATAATAACGTAAGTAAAAAACTAATATCGCCTAGTGAATTTGTTCACTACGTATTCGAAAGGACCACGTTTCCCGCCACATGTCCATTATATCAACTCAATTAATGTTTATAAACATTCAAAGGCAATTGGTGCCGGTCGCACCGACGTAGCTGCTTTCTTCGAGGTAGGACGTAACTAAAACACGCAACATACTACGATATAATTATGTAGGTATATAATATAGACGATTAGGCGTTCATATGTTATACGTGCCTTTTCCGGAGAACGGATGATGATGCGGTAGCTATTCTGCAGTGGCGGTCACTTATAGAAAAGCGCAGCGAAGAACTGCACCTGACTGGATGGACGGATTACCGGGAGTAGATACAGTCTGCACAGGATCAGCAATGGACGTCTGTGGGTGATAGATAGATAGACGTGCATTTTACAATTCTTCTACAGCTAGTTTTGTCTGATCGCCACCGAGAAAACGATTAGCTATGATTTTTTATCTCGCTGAAGAAACACAGTAAGCAACTGTTTTCTTCAGTCAAGCAAAGCTATGCATCGCCGAGAGGCAGGTTTTACTTAGGGGAATTGCTTTAGGTGGAAATGGTACATTGGTGCATTTATAGCAGATTATCTTCTATATAACGTTGCGAACATATAATCCTTAATTTTGCTATATTCACTTAATAAACATCCAACTATGTATCTATGACATGACCGAGATATTGTTCGAATGGAGATGTTTCATGGCCACAACCAAATAGGCTCCTGAATTGTTTTTAATCGTCCTGCTGATTGAAACAGATGTTCTTAGTTTTCCTGGAGAAAGGTACCAATATAAGTCGTTGTCTGAGCCTGCTTGGAGTGTGCCGCGTGTCACACGGCACTAGCCTCAGTACGCATGCGTCAATACGAGCCAACATGTACAAAATAATTATGTTCGCGTCGCACTGTATATTGCGGTGTAAACTAACTTACAGTCTATTATATTTTTTGGAATTTCAGAAAAAACTAATAAAGTGGAAACGCTTTAGCTGCCCAACTTTGATAGCTTGGTTATAGCTACAGAATTAAATAAATATTAGGAAGGTTCTTCCTTTTGGCCTTAGAAAATGATGCCTGAGAATTGTTTTATATTTTATTGGTTGTTTGTGTATGTGTGAAATAAATTGTTATTAAAGTATTAAGTAAGTACCATATTTTATTAAACTAGCAGCAGTAGTAGAGCAATCAAATAAAATACAGGCTAATCACAAACGATAATTAAATCATCATTATCGCGACCTTGTCTCACTTTATTTTGCACATGGCATAGATGACAATAGTGTGGTCAGGGTGTCAAGGCGATACCGATACCAAAACAAGGACAGATGAAGAAGTACCTAATAGACTCAGTAATAAAGATGAAGTTGTTTAGTTGAAGTCAAAGTAACGCGAAGTTCATTCGAAGGCGGTAAACTGGCTCTGCTATTAGTCACTGAAAGCATTCCTAGCGTTCCGATGCACTGAGTTGATAGGGTTGACAACTTTACAAGTATCTTTAAGTGGTACCTACGGTTTGAAACTGCGTGACAATCGATGTTAATTTTTAAACAATAATAATCTTATCCAAATACTCATTTATGGCGCACCTCAAATACACTGGAATTAAAAAAATATGTACAAATAGCAGACTTAATGATAAATGGCATTCTCTACTAATCATGGATAGGTATACTAGAAGTTAGTGCAGAGCAAGATTGCAGAGCAATTCACAAGAGTTGTTATTTTAATTCATAAGTATTTATAAAAATGGGTAGTTTGCACAGTGACAGAGAACATTCTTGTGTTTCTCAGTCAAGCTTTGACAACGATAACTGTAAAATTACCGAAATGTCAGGAAAGCTCATATAATAAATAGGTATACCAAAGGAAATATAATACCTATTTATTATTTCTAAATGATTATTCCCTTTGGAAAGTCTTTGGTTTCAACTATAGAATCGATGTCATTAAGAAAATCTACAAGATATTTTGACGCGACATTAACATTAGCATCGCCATTGGGCCTTCAGTCTATTACAGATGATTTGTGATCTTCAGTCTGCGAAGCAACGTCTTTCGTAGCTGAAAAAAAACATCTTATATTTTGGCAACCCTGAATTGCCTAGACCGACTTATTGCGAATCTTTCAAGAGAAGGGACAGGTAATGCCTGCTTAATCTTATTGTCTAGTTTACGATTTATTGAAACCTGTGGCTGTGGTTTATAGATGCTTTTAAAGCGATTTGCTATTATTACCTTGTTAGTAAATATTATTATACAATAGTTAAGTACATATATTTTCAGAACAATATTTATGTGCTAAAGTTAAATCACTATGTCAATATTGTGCTAACAAGGCTGACGTTCATTTACTATGCTGTTCTTTAGATAATATGCCTTATCAATTTGATATTTCATTACCAATGATTCAAATTATATATATGTAATAATAATACATTTATATAACTAGGAATCATTTTATAATCATAATAAAATTACAAACAATGATCTAATAAAGAAAATTGTAATTTATTAAAACGATTGGTCATGCATACCTTATTTTGAAGCTTTTTAGCATGAGACCGGGATTGTTTTTCATTGCAGTCGATTATTAATTTCTTTTTTAAATCTTGTTCCACCGAAAAAAGCAGTATTAATAAAATAGGTAGAAAAATATTATAAAATATGCAAGTTATCAGTTATATTGTAATATAATTTCGCAAAATTAATAGTGTTCAAGTTCTGTTGCAGTAGTAACATAGTGTCGAATTTGTATTACGACTACTTTGTACCTAGAACATATTTTTAAAATCACAAGTTTGATTAAGGCGGGTCAAACCGAAATGTAGTTATAGTAAAGGAATTGTAACATACTCCTTGTTTTTTTTCAATGGACGATGTTAGTACAACAATTGATATACCTCAATTTTGTAAGGGTCACAGCGCGAACTCAGTCGAAAGCAAAATACTTACTATACTTAGTGTTGTGACAGTCAGTCGTAAAGCTGGCTGTCATAATGTTGAGAGGCGATGGTCACGAGGTCCGCGAAGCGTGTACCGCTCCATTACGTAACGCGAATTGCAGTCGCCATCGCGTTTACGTTTAGGTCAAATTATCGCTTATCCAGTACATAAGTCCGCGATAAATAAGTGACAGTATCTGTCACTTTTTGACAAACTGCGAGTGTGAGTGACAGATGCTGTCACTTATCTGTCGCGTGATAAACGCAACCATTCGAACCAGGAACCAGGAACGTAATTCGATTAGCATGTATATCGTTATTTGAGTTGCATTAAAAGGATATTGAAAGGTAGGTAGTATACCGCTAAAGTAGACATACCCATCAGAACTACACTGACTATTACAGAGGGAGTTGAACATTTTGCTGAGGTCTTGCAGGCTTTTAAACACAACACTCTGACTGTGTAACATCTAATTTACAGCAACTTAAATGTTAATGTTAATAAACTTGTAGGTGAATAGATCTTATGACATTTAGCTGGCGCTTAGATATGTATACCTATTTAAAACCTATAAATGTCTGTATCAATTAGCAGTGTTTTATTGCAAATAAAATACTGTTAATAAATAGGTATTATTCATTGAAAATCATTAATGTGCATTGCTTCACTTAAAGTAAACAACACGTAAATATAAAACTTGGAGTTTTAGGAGGCTTGCTGAAATTATGTCTTATTCATGTCTTTTATAAATTGTAATTTACTCGTATTTCCAAACATATTTGTTTATACGCGTGGAATTAAGATTTCCATACATCTACACGAATGGTTTAATAAGCCCAGTAACAAAATAAAAAAAATATAACTACTAATATTGTTATAAAAGTTGCACTGGTAATTACAATGGTATAATAGTAACAGTAAAAGTACAACAGTCAGTTTAAACTACAATACAAACAGCCAATGCGTTCTAATTTGCATACGAAATGCAATAAACGAACGTGAAGCGACAGTTGATAAATATAAGTGTCGTAATGAAGAAAACAATAGCTGTGTACTTTCTATTCGCGCGTACCTCTACCCCTCCCAGTAGTGGCAAATAACCTAGCTCACGGAGAAAGCCTTTGACCTCTCTTGACAAGCATTTGTGCTGCCCTCCAAAAGCAATTGGCTGTTGGCAAAACAAAACATGAAAAAAAAAACACTGATTACTTTATATTTTCTTCGGTTTCCGCGATAGCTACAAATTTAAATAAATCAATTGAAACGGATTATATATAGCAGTTGCGCTAACGTTAAAACATTAGAGAGGCTCAAATAATAAATTATATTTATCTGTATATTAATCACCATGTTTTATTGTAAGTATTGAGTTATTTATATCGACGTATAATTCTCTTAGTCTTAGCCGTAACTTCTTAAGACATTCTGCAATTTCTGCATCAGATGAAATAAACAAATTAGTCGTATTTTAATTATCTATCACAAATGATCAGAACTCGTTTAAAATACTGTCTTTAAGCTTATAGCTGCCAAGCGATTTACCTATACATCAGTAGTTAAATATTACTAAAGTAAGTAACAGTATTATACCTATTTACTTCCTAATTGTTACAATAAAGTAATAGTTTTAACACGAATTAGTAGAAGGCAATATCCGTAAAGTGATATAAAATCAATATTAAGATTCTCCTTAATTTAATCGAAAAGTCTAAAATATATGATTATTATGAGCTACCTACCGTCAATTGTTTAAGGCAGTGGTACTTTTGCATGTCCGAGCCACAACTTGAGCGTCCAATTCTATTTAATAACTTGACATTTACTGGCCACGTGTGGACATAAGTGATCATTAATTCCTCCTTGAATTTTGAAACTCAACCGGTCACGAAGCTTTCGCAAAACCTAAACGACTATAAGGTATTTGTGACGTTTTAATGAGACAAAACAATTTACGGTCTGTTTCGAATACAAACATTCCTTATCAGTCAACTGGCCGATGTCGTTTGATAGATTACCTAACTTCACATATGTAAGACAGATTTGAAATCAACTTCAATAAATAAACCGGCCAAGAGCATGTCGGGCCACGCTCAGCGTAGGGTTCCGTAGTTGCCCATCCTTCACAATAGACGGGCTTCGAGGTTTAAATTACGAGAAAGATTTCAAGCTCTATAAAAAGGTCATAAACGCGAAAGTTACTGTAATTACCTACTTATCTTCTGGAACTTATCGATGATACGCGCCAGATTGAGCCGAATGTTTTAATGCAGTATGGCACTTAACGAATATGTGAACGTTCGACGTATAAGGACACCGCGCGGCACTTACGTCATTTTAAAGAAAATTATGAAATTTTGCGATAACTCAAAAAGGCACGTTAGGTGTTCGAGACGAGAGGTACCCGAAAAAATTTTTTTTTTAGTTTTTATTTTACCGTTTTGTCGGCGTCATACATACACATACGCATACCAAATTTCAGCTTTCTAGTACTGATCACGGAGCTAAGCCGCGGACGGACGGACAGACGGACAGACGGACATGGCGAAACTATAAGGGTTCCTAGTTGACTACGGAACCCTAAAAAAAAGTCAGACTGGTTTCACCACACCACATCACTAACACAATCACATCATCATCTGAATTTGTTTGTATTTATTTCCTGTTGAGGTGTGCCATAAAGAATATTCTATTCTAGTCTATTCTATCATCATCATTGGTCACATCGGCATTCACCACAACGGCGTTTAAAGCGCGATTCCAAAAATGGCTTATCGAACAAACATTCTACACAGTCGATGAATTTTAATGTAAATTGAATATTTATACAATGAGTGACATGTAATTGAAACGTTATCAATAAATAAGATTATCACACACAAAGCACCAAAAATATTATCGATAAAAAATAGTAGGTAACTATTATAATCGTCGTCGTACAGTCAGCAATGTCAGACTATTTCATTATGTAATTCGAAATGACACAGACACAACAGCTACTTTTGATGCTGACCGTTCGTACCCAGAAAGAGACAAAGGTAACTTGCACACGCCAGGGAATCTTTAAAGGATACCATGCCCAGCTGTGACTGTAAAGGCAGCAATGATAATAATACTAATTTATGCACCTCCTTTTTGAATTAGTTTTTAAAACAAACCGCTCTTTATTGTCTAATCTTCTATTAGAAGCGAAGATTACGCTACCCTCACAAGTAATTTCTGTACTTAATATTATTTTTTTCTAACAACTAAGTTCATCTTCATGCATTTCTAGATGATCCTATAGTGTAAAGCCATATAGGACATATATGCCTTTGTGACCATATAATTCCTAAATTGTATTGAAAATTAGATTAAGGGGCCAGGGGTCACAATTTCAGAAAACATCTTAACAGCGCGAGGCGCTAGTCGCACAGCGCCACCTGTTTGTAATAATATATTTGTCCACTCGTCACGCCAAAAAGGCTGGATGGATTTTAACCAGTTTTGGTACAAGTAGAGCTGGACATACAAAGATGTCTATAGAACACTTTTATCCGACTACGGTAAAGCAAATAGTTTTACGCAGATGAAGTTGCGGGCATCCTCTAGTAATTAATTAAATAAATAAACCGCAGTAAGAAATAGCAATAAACATCAGCGTCCAACCTTTAGTTGCCGGCCGACATCTGCATAGCTCGCAGCCCGCACTCATTAGCCGCCCGTTAGCCCGACCCGGCCAACGGGATCGCGGCCGACCTCGTAGGGATCTAGACTAAACCAGACACTACGGTCTAAATAATACACGATATTCACGTCTTTTTTAACTTTTTGAAATAATTCTAATGATAAAACACGGTATTTGTGCACGAATTCGCTGAACCGAGTAAAAGATGGAATGATGCTGACCATTCCGAGCTCTAGAACCAGAAATAGACCGAAGGAACGACGGAGAAATCTCAAAACTATCAGATGGGCATAATAATTGCCATAATACGGAGAGCAAGAGAGAGAGAGAGAGAGACAGAAAGAGAAGGTAATGCGTAATGATGTGAAATAAATTATCACTTCGATTTGTTTAATTAATACAAATCTTTGCTCGTTTTTTTATCCACTTTATTTGGAAAACACTACGGGTACCATAGTTTTGTGTATCGCTAGCATAAATACAATAACTTCCGTTTTGACCAATTCCTACAGAGTAGTGTGACTTGTTTATATTATTTTATTTTCTTAATGTCATGATTCCAAGACGTTTGGTGAATGAGGCTTTTGTATGTAAGTAGTGTTTTTGTTGGCAATCGTTAGCTCATCTCCGTTGTTCTATATTTTGGCTAAACTATACTTTATTTCTTCTTCTTCAAGTATCATGACCGACCAACATCCGGAACTCTTCTCTGCTCATAGTTTTTCTACCCATCGACGCAGCGTAGATGCTTTACGTCGTGTAGTTAAATTACCTAACGCAGAGTGTTAATCAACGATTATTAGTATTCAAGCGCTCATGTATGAATATCTCCACTTATTTAGCTGTTACCATTGTCAGTAAAGTTAATAAAGAAGTGAAGCCCAGCTCAAAATGCTCCACATTACCATAGAATGTATTCACAATTTGTTCGTCACATGCCGTTGGCAGGCGGACCGTGACCAGAGGATTTCTCGACACATCATTCTTGCCAAACGGATTGGGTCAATTTTTTTGTCCGCATGGGAACGATGCAAATGAGCTGCTATTTCTTTGTTTGATTTCGTGAAAGTTTACACGATCGGCTAGGAAACGCGGCCGAAGAACGGCCCGATGTGAACGCCATTTTTATGTAATTGTTACGTCGCAAGACTAGAGCGGTGCAAGACGTGAGCTATCGCGGGGATGCAGTAAACAAAGACTTATGTTAGAGAGTCCATTTTTTGATGTTTTTCCAACCATCAAACGGTTTGACAAGCGTGAACAATTTGACACTTTGTACTTTCGCGGTTTGTACACACAATTAACACAAATTATGACAGGTCAGTCGCGATATTCCTTAATTATTTTCATCATGTAACGTTTCGGCGAGGTTGCGCACGCCGTGGTCTGGTAAATCAGCGAGTTGTTACTAGAGCCGTCGGCCAAATGTAGCACTATCCGACGAAATTGTCTAATAAAATGGAAACGTTAGATCAAAAAATAATGTTTGGAGACCCATATTATTTTTAAAAGACCTATTCAACGACACTCCGCACACTGGTGTTGAAAGCAAAAAAAAACCCTAAAGGTGTAGGTACAAGAGGTAGCCGAAAAAAGTTTTCTTAATAGTTTTTATTTTACCGTTTTGTCGGCGTGATACATAGGTACGCATACTCATACCAAATTTCAGCTTTCTAGTACTAATGATCACGGAGCTAAGGCGCGGACGGACGGACAGACGGACAGACGGAAATGGCGAAACTATAAGGGTTCCTAGTTGACTACGGAAACCCTAAAACACACATCCGATACAGCAGACCGCACCGCTTGACCGCGCTATTTTTTCATAGTTACCGAGCGCTCCACGGCGTTGCGCATGGCCAGCGAAAAAACGCTTCATCATGTACTTTGCGCCGCAACAAGAACTGTTGCGGAGGGGAACGCCCTTTGCGATCAGCTGCACCCGAGCCGAGATTTTTGTACCTTTAAGGGGAATCAGAAATTAAACCTGTTATTATAATTATTGCATTGTCAACACGGAAGGACAGCTGGTTGCATTGGAATCCGTGTCAACGAAAAGTAGCGAACCGTGAGATGTCACGGTGCTGTGGATTATTGCTGTTGTTATGTAAGGTTTATTATGTGACGCTGACGGGGTTAGAGCTTATCTAGCCGCGAGTCTATTGTCTAGAAATAATAGAAAGTATCATTCGTAAACTAAGAAAAAAAATCCAGCTCTTCCAGTTGACAAGTCTCTGGAGTTACTATAAATGTAATGTTTCAATATTTTTGGATAAGCTACTCCGTGGACTGATGACCTGGTGAAAGTCGCTGGAGTCCGCTGGATGCGGGAGGCGCAGGACCGGTCATGGTGGCGTTCTCTGGGGGAGGCCTATGTCCAGCAGTGGACGTCTTTTGGCTGATGATGATGATGATGATGAACCTGATGAACTTGAAAATTTAAACGATTTCAGAGTGTGAGATTTTTAAATCGATTGTATTTTTAGGGTTCCGTACCTTATTTGCCTGTCAAAGTTTATCAATTTAACCTAAAGTCCAACATGCGGTTATGGTCAACAGTTCAACACAAATTCTTCGAGTCGGCTTCCTATAGAAACACTGATATCGAATACTGATAAGGTTGGGGTAACTGTCATTTATCGAGGAAAACAATTGACATTATATTATGCATGACGGCATATTCAATAACTTTGCAAAGACCGTTCTGTGTCACAATAAGTATATTTCTCAAGTCTGCAGAAATTCAGTTTAGCTGTATGAAAAAGGGGCAGCAATTAATCGAGCATCGTTGGCCGATTGCGCCACAGTGAGCGTGCTCGAGATGTAAGGCTGTGGCTGAACATACAGCGAGTAACGAGATGAGGCCCTGCATTGCAGAATTGATTTAACTGATGTACTGACGCACGCAGATAAGAGGTGAGTGTTTCTTCTAATTTAGGATTAATAAATACTTAAATTGTTTATTTACTAAACTTACACGATTTCCACACATTATTTTAACCAAACTGGACTTCTTATTCTTAATCTGCAGAAAGTAATTATATTTTAATTAACGCGACGTTTCGAACGTGATGTAACGTTCATGGTTTGGGTTATAATAAATAGTTACTTGTAAATAAATACATAATCGTGCGTGTAAAGCGCACATCCTAGGGTATGGCTAATGCGCATAAGCATTTCAAACACATAGTATGACGCAGAGGGCGCTCCACTAGCGTATGAGTTATGGAATGAAAGATTTGGTGTGATTGACGTAGCTATCTAATAGCTCAGTTCGGAGAGCAATGTTCCGGTAACGCAGAGGTCGCAGGTTCAAGCCCTGCTTAGATTGTAGTGGATCGCATTCAATTTTTCTTTCTTAATTTACCTTTGTGTCATTATTTATATACATAATTAATTGTTACCTATCCACATTGCTGAACCATTGAATGATATTCTTCCGCAAAGGTGGCCGATTTTTATGGTGCGTCCCTCTATGAATGATTAACAAATTCCGATACTGATTCTGTTTCCCTCTGTCAGCTGGTTATTGACGAGAAATTACCATTCTTTAAATGTGTCCAGGGATATTTTTTGCATTGTCGTACTATATTGGTCCTCAATTTGTATATTTGATTCTACTGCTACCGCCCTAATTATGATGAATATAATAATTGTGTGGGTCTATTGGCCTGCATGTACCGCTTTTACCACGCTAATCGCTCCGCGTTTCAACACCGTAACCTATCCTTGCACCATCGACCCACCCATTTTACAAAAATGCAGATCTTCTACATTTGTTTCACTGACATTACATCTTTATCAAGAATAGTAACTATAAATCTTGCCAGATGTTGGCCACTGTACCGTTAAGGTTTAGAGCCTAATTCAGACAACTGTAGTAATATTATACCTACCTAGTAGTGAAGACGAATAGATTGAGTAGGTCACGGCATTCTCTTAAAGGAGATTCTTTGCGAGTGGGCGATTGCATTGAGTTAAATGAAGTGCTTTAATCCAATTTGTTTTATGCAATGTCTTAAATTGTTTACCTTTACTTACCTAAGTACTTCTTGAATTGGCCTAGATAGATTAGGAAGATTGCGTGTTGCGATGATATAGTAAGGTTCTCTGAAATATGTACTTTATGGTATCAGGGGTCGCCATATAATAAGACGAAGGCTAGCTATATTCATCATCATTGTCAGTGATACTACTTGCATAGTATCTTGTATGTTCAGTATCTTAGTAGTGATGAGATCACAATTTCAGCAGTAATTTCTTCATTATCTTCTTTTGTTAAAGAAGGTGCCCGTAATTTCGTCCACATGAAACTTTTTTCTTTAACTGAGACGGTTGAAAAGTATCCTATAACCATCGTCGGAAGTACATCTCTATCCCTGTACCAATATTGTTTAAAATCCGTCCAGCCGTTTCGGCGTAATGAGAGGACAAATACATTTTTACCAATAGATGACACTGATGTACAACTGGCACCGGCGACCTTACGACCCTGCATTGCATCGCACTGTTAAGGTTTTCCCAGAAATGAAATGACCCCTCTGAGTTGATTTTGAATACAATTTTAGAACTTTATAATAGTATAGAAGTTTGTATGCTGTGTTCATTGTTAACTAAACGAAAATGTCTATCAGAAAAGAGAACATCGCCATTTGTCGCAGAATTTTTGGACGAAGATGTAGGCATATTTTTTGATAAATACATATTATGAATTCGGTAGAAATGCTTATCGTCACTTAAGGCTAAGGCCCTATCCTTCTAATATTGTGGATCCAAAAGCAGTTTAATAGTATTTATATTCTAAAATTATAGACGTATCGTCATTACAATGATGTGGAAACGAAATCTTTGCATATAACTTTAAGTCCTTAATTAAATAACAATATCCAAATGGGAAATTGCAGATGGGCTTTTGAAATCGACACTGTTGTGTGTTGTGTCGCATTTATTCTCATGTGCAAATTGTTTTCGACAATTGCTCATACTCTTCTCACATCATCTAACTTGTTTATTACAGTTTCCTTATACAATTACATCGTACGTGCGACGTGTCGGTTGCGGTCAACCTTATTATGCATCGATTATTTGATAAATTCATTGTTATCACTACATAATAGGGTAGGCACGTGTGCACGTGAACGATATCAGTCCATCGTGTTATCGCGCCTGTGGCCACCAGTTGCGGTCCGACAAGGACACATTCCTCGCAGACAAATACATGTTTAGTGAACTATGATAAGATACGCTAACATGTACATATTACTGATAGAAAAAAAGACTCTGGTCAAAGTCTACTAAAGGTTCTTGTCAAATTACGTGCCGTGGCCACCAGTTGCGGTATAACAAGAACATTCCTCGCAGAGGAATATACGTTTCGTGAACTATGATAAGGTATGTATGCGTTGACATGTTTTGCTGATAGAAAAGAAGACTCAGGTCAAATTATACTGCTATTGTCTAATTGTTTGATTCGTGACGCGGTTGAGGTCGTCCTTGCTAAGTGTTTACATAAATTATTTATGTGTAACTGCATGGATCCCACGCTACAGTATCCAGCGGTCAATTATCAGTCAGATTTCTAGGAATTTGTTCTGTTCAGCAGCCCATGGAGTGATATGTATAGTCTTGTTCAATGATAATAATTTGAACTGGGTTTGGGTATCTTATATACTATTATAAAATTGTACCTACCTATTAAAAATCAGTTTTTAGAAAAAAAAACATAATAGCACGATGCAGGATTTGTATAGGAGCGTGGTGCCATACATACATCACTATCTAATGGCAAATATTTTTTTGAACTCTCATCACGCCGAAACGCAGGATTCGTTTTGACCAATTTTGGTAGCTGGACATCCAAACATGGTTCTAGGATACTCTTTACCTGACTACGACAATTTTTTTTTTTACGTGGACGAAGTTATGGCCTCCTTCTAATAGTCAACTTTAGAATAACGAAGGCTATTGGATTTCCTTCTGGCATCCAAAATGACTGAGATATGTGCACTGATACCCTCAATTTGAGTCTACCTTAGCGTACTAAAATTTTCTCATCAGTTGAGCATATGTATGGCGCATGGCGCTGCATGGAAAGCACATATTTGACAAAATCACCCGCGAAATTGTTATTATCGTAATCGTACTTTATTGTTTGTTATCTCAAGTGAAGCAACAAGTTAAGCACTATGCGTTATCATTGCCAAGCAATTCGGCAGTAATTTCAGACGATCGTTATTTTGGTGCTTATGTGACGTATTCTCTTCTTCATCCTTATTTTCATGGTATTTTGTCACAACATTTATTTTTATCATGGGGACTTATCGTCATAAACTGTTTTTGTTGTCACATTACTCCGGATAGTCGTAACTCCACTGCATATGATTATCTTAGTGGAGGCGTTCGGCTAGTCAAGCCATTATTGATTATCAGCACCGTGCCATACAATGAAGCATGCTCTTGTTGTAAATTGATTTGTTTAACGTCCATCAATTGAGTTTTATTAGTTGAGTGTGATCTGCGAGTAAGTGAATGGAATCAATAAGACACATGAGGGTTAACTCACTTCGTTGTAGCGTAGATAATGAAATTATAAAAAATAGGTCTAGTCACAAAATGGAAGGTTATCTTTTATAGTCGTAGTGGAAACCACTTGAGAGCTGTATTTTTTGGTTATTTTTGTAACTTGCGAGTTAGTTGGCCGTGGTATGGTGACACGACCGAGCGATGCATGCGGCTGGCTACGAATGCGCGCAGGATTTCCCGGAAAAAGCGGAAGGTAGAATCGTGTACCATGGTGCGGACTGGCACATCGGCTATTAGCGCGGCTCGCGGTGCGTAGTCAGTCCCTATTGCCTATGGCATCAGCGTATATATAATATAGTCTGTATATGCATATAGCAGGTATTGCAGAAAAAAACCAGAAGAAAATATTTAACCTACTCGCACTACCGAAATACTTTTCGGTAGTGCGAGTAGGTTAATATTTTTTTTTGTAGGTTAATATTTTAGCTATGATTTGCTACCGAATGAATTTACAAGCCATGGACGTCTTTAAATTTCAGTTTACACTCAACACGTAACTATTATATGACATTAAGTTGTTTGTTGAAAATGGAGTAGGTACATTGCGTAATTTGCTTTACAATTCTGAACTTATTTAATGACCGCCAACCGTTAACTCGAATATATACACGAATCCTTTGATTTCAGCCATTAAAATACCACCCATGATTACATTGAAATAAAGCGCGTAGCTTTACAAGTAGCAATAAATAACTGGGTAATAAAATACTACGTATTCGTACGTGAGAAATAGCGGTTTAACGCGTGAAGATCAGTGGGAATTAGCAGCCAAGGTGGCAGTGCTCGTGGTCGGTGCAACCTTGCGAATTAGTCGCCAGGAGCGGCGCAGGCGCATCATCGTAGCACAAAGCTGAAAAGATGTATAAGTAATATATTAAAAACTAGAAGGTACCAAAGAACTTCGTTCGAAGAAGAGTCATAACTTTCTTTTTTGACTTTTCATAGTCATTTGTCGATGCTCATATGTTTGGCCCAGCTGTTGATGTGTAAACCGCAAAAACATTTTTAGATTCTGTGATCGTCAAATTCAAATAAATGATCGAAGATACCTCTGCCTAAAAAATGGCGGCGGTGCGGTAACGCACTGCGAGTTAGCACAGGTATGATTATGAATGACCCCCAGATCCCTCGTCAAATATACGTAAACAAAGGTCTCTTTGGTTCGTTTCTTACTTCAGATTGGTTCTTTGCTTGAATGACCAGTATATTTTCACATAGGATCTAGAAAATTTATAGCCACTTCACGTATCTAACTATACTTATATATAAAATCCGAACTAGGTGCAGCGACATGTGTTTAGTTGCGAATGCCCCTACAACTACCGCAACACGGTGACGATGACGACTGATTGACGGATGTAATTAGGTACGAATCGGATCTGCGATTGTATGTGTAATGGACTGCTATTGATTATGATGAGGCGATGTGCAGGAATTTTAATTGTTTTAGGTGCATGCGGAAAAAGTTTGAGTTTAGCTTCTGGTATAACAGGTAGGTATATTAATCCGTTCGATGCTGGGGCTTGAATAAAATTTATTTGTGTCGTGTGAATTATATTTATTTTGGATCCATTATTTGTTTAGCAATGTCTTGTATCTATACGAAGAACTAAATTTGTAAATATATAGTAAACTGCAAACATGGACTAAAAAAAAATCTTTTCACTATTTACGATTACGATTCACTCTGTGTTTCTACAGTTGTTTTGTGGCAGAGTGATTAAGCCATACCCTTAGGTAGGTAAGTTTCTAGATAGCATAGCCAAGGGCCTGGAGTGGTATATAAGTATGAAAAAACGCGACATAAAATTCATTTGTGTCGTGTGAATTATATTTATTTTGGATCCATTATTTGTTTAGCAATGTCTTGTATCTACACGAAGTAAATTTGTATAGTAAACTGCAAGCATGGACTAAAAAAAAATCTTTTCACTATTTACGATTCACTCTGTGTTTCTACAGTTGTTTTGTGGCAGAGTGATTGATTAAGACATACCCTTAGGTAGGTAAGTTTCTAGATAGCCTAGCCAAGGGCCTTGAGTGGTATTATAAGTATGAAAACACGCGACAAAAACTGTAGGTACAAGAAGGGCAGCATTTTGGTTTAAGAAAGAGTCTTTGATACTTTGTACCTTCGCGTATGTAGATCAACTGGATATTTAACATCGGCGCACTGGCTGCGATCGAACAATCAAGCATGAGCTCAATCCCCGAAGCTTAGTACCTAGTTCTTTCGAATTATATTGGGTGAAGGAGTGTGTTCATATTTCACGCGCGATATAGTAGACAGCCATTTGAATGGAAGCATGATTTTCATTACCTGACAGGAACAAATATTTACAAAGAGTTTTACTGCATTTGCGCACGGGCAGCGATCGAATAATCAAGTGGTATCCACTCAGCAATACGTCTTGGCTATGTCTAGCAATGCCAACGACGCTCGTTTTCTGTGGAGTTACAGAGGTAATATTTGACATGCTAACGTAGACGTAGACCTTTGCCAGGCAGCGTTTCGGTTTAAGAGACAGTGCCAGGAGATATTGTCATTTTATACCTTCACACACTGATCGGCGCGATATTTACTCGAGTTTAACATCGGCGCACGGGCAGCGATCGAACAATCAAGTGTGAGCTCATCCCGCAGAAACAATGAGGCGGTTCCCACGGACCCGCTCCCACACTGTTTAGTACTGATTGATTGTAACGGGGATCGTATTTATACAAGTTTAGGGACCCACTTGGAAGGGCGATGTAGTGATATGGTCTATGGAGTTAATGGGATCATCGAATTTGGAATTTGGACAGTGTAAGAATGTGAGAGCACTTTGACAATAGCAATTATAAACGATTTCGCACTGCTAATTTGTTGCATATACTAATGTGAGAGGACATCGATAGGTAGGCCCTACAAGGTGCACTGATGACCTGATGAAGGTCGCTGGAGTCCACTGGATGCACGCAGCATAGAACACATCTTTCTTTGGCCCATGTCCAGTAGTACACGGATGATGAGATATGCTTTAAAGAATAGGTTGAAATTATCAATATTATTCATACGTTTATTTAAGAGAAAACGTAAAAAAATGTATGACCATCTTTCTAAGATATTGAAATCGCTTACTTAATCCTGCATTTACAATGTATCTTCACAGCTGCGCCTGTCATGGTACTAGAAACAGTAACAGCTATTTCGAAAACTAATGCCATGCAGTAATTTTCAAACAAATTCACATGAACTTTAAAGACGTGCCTTTACGTAATTGTACCCCTGGTTATCTCTATTGTTCAACGTAATACATATTGGGTTATTTTGCATCGACGGTCGAGTAGGGTTACCAACCTTAGTGCACTGCTTTTGCGATCAAATTGCGGGACTTGGCAATGAAATGCGGGACTCCTCCACATGATCTAACCTAAGTAAGGTATATAATATAGGCCGTCAACATATTGAAAAGTATGCAGAGAAAAGGGAAAGAAGAGCTAAAGAAGAGGACGCAGGGCGCAGGGTAGTGCTGAGTGGGCGAGCGCGTTGTGGTATATTCAAATGAATATCATGCCCTCTCAAATTACTCAAAATTACAGCTGAACATTTCTTTCAGTCCTTATAATCTATAGTCTAGCTTGAAAACGAGACAATCGGAGGACGCATACTGTCAAAAAATATGTACATCTGGCTATACATAATGAAATTAAGGGCTAGGGCCTCAGAAACGGAACATCCTGCGTTAAGCAGGTCGGTTGCCAACCCTAGTTCCGAGTACGAAAGGATATTTGCCAACCGTTTAGCCATGAGAAACGAAACAAAACGATTGGAAACATAATGACCATTACCAAATGTTTGATGTAAAACATGTAAGACTATGTTGTGTGGTTAACAAATATAGTTGGCAATTAATCAAGCCAAGAATAAAACCAAATGACGCGTTTTCCGTCTGCATACTAATGAAATTGTACAAAAACACATTGACGTTAAAATATGCTACAGTAGGTATATTGACTAATTTGAAAGTCATTTTATTATTTAAAAATATCGAGAAGTTTCTTAGTCGGGTTTAAAAAAAAAAACAGTTTTGCAAGATTTTATGCTTAAAATCTCCACCTTTAAAATAAGTGCTAGAGGTCGTTACTAACGCCGAATATCGAATCGTAAAATGCGAGCAAAATCGATTAGAATGACGTATGACAAACAGTGACGGCACTTCCCCGGCAGCTTCACTTTGTCCTGCTCGCACGGTATTGAAAGGAAAGTGACTGGTAGCATTTGTCGCGCGTGTCACAGTTATGCTAGACATACAGCTCATCTACCATAAGGCCATGTTCAGATGACAAGCGCTCAACGCGCGTTTTGCTAAGGCGCGTTTTTAGCTCCATACATAAACGCGCGTTGGCATGTGTACGGCCTGAATAAAATGTATGTAGTTGTAAACGCGCGTTAGCAAAACGCGCGTTGAGCGCTTGTCATCTGAACATGGCCTAACTTTGACACGCGACTCATTCACGCTCGAGATACGCTACCTATCCCTTTCTGTACAGAATCGTAAGAGAGTGACGGGTGATGTTATGTCGCGCGACATGAGTCGCGAACCATAGTTGTGCTAGACCGGCTGGTTATGAATGATTGCCGATAGTGGGCGGGCAGCATTTATTTAACACACAGTGGACAGCATAACTACAATTCGTTTGTCGCACCACACAGCGACACCGACGGGATCTTCGTACTGTACCTACTGGTCGTATACATTATTTTACGCGCGACTAAGACTCGCTAGATTTATGTACGTTCAAATATTTTGATAATCTCTAACGCTGTTTTGTAAAACCCAACTCTCTGATACCTCAGGTTTTTTTTAGAGGTAGTTCCTGTTAATGAAATCAAGGCATCTCAGCTTTATCCCTGTATCGCTTGTCTACCGAAATCAGTTCAACTATACTTTCGTGTTTATAGTTTAATTATTATTGTTCCTAAAAACAACCTTGAGTCTTAAATTTCCAGCTAAATTGCAAAAGGACAGAACACCTGGTCGCGGAAGCAAAATACAAAACGAACATATCGATCAAGGCCTAACGTTTTGCGACTAATTACTAAAACGCTTGCTCACTCGTTAGCCAGGCCCAAGTTACGAGTGCACTCGTTCCGCTACCAAGCGAGATTGAATTTGCTATGCATCTGGAAAAACGTCAGGGTTTTGTTATTACAGACGTTAAAACCCAAGCCGTAAAATGCCTCTCGAATAAAATGTATTGTTAGTACTTTGCGCTTTGTAAAGAGGCGTTGGAGCTATGGATTTATAATGTGTATCTCCGTAGTATTTATTAGTAAATGTAACAGATATAGCAATTGCAGTTTCAGCTCTAGGTACATTATCCACTTTAAATTTGTGATGTTAATGTTGGTACGAGTCTGGAGTATACAGGAGGTCCCAAAACTATGCCACATGGAGGTTTAAGATGTTATGTGTTACTTGGAAAAAATAATCCTTCCGATTGAGCCTTTTGATCGGTGTCGTAAAATAACGGGTGTTAATTTTACCATTTGTTTCAGACAGGCGATTTTTCAAAAAAAATTGATTGCAGTTAAAATTGATTCCAAAATCAAAATGAAGTTTCCTTTCAGTAAAATTGTTTATCTATAGGTACTATATTTAAGATATTTTTCTTCCATGTGGCATAGTCTTGGGGCAACCTGTATAAGTGATCTGATGTTGTTAGTACATGTATAGCTTGAATCAACTTGGCAGGTGCCCCCAGATCCTATTATGTAAAAACTGTTCTTGAGCGAATCAAGCGCATACCTATCAAATCTTACTCAACACTTTTTACTACTACTTTTACGAGCAGTAGTAAACTAAAACACGTATACAAATTCCTCGCCAACCTTAAAAGTTCCGTTTTTCTCCGGTTGCCGTGCCGAGCGTCATTTTAGCGGCGGCCCACGGCCGTGGTCACTTCTATACGCTTCGACCGTGACCGCTGCAGTCGCCTACGCTTGCAGTTTGACCTTTGCCTGCCAGTGTAGCCCATCTTCACCAGAAGTTAGTTATGATTTTGAGTATCACATTGTTGTTAAAGAATGTTACAGTGAATCTTTTGAAACTCCTATATTCTTGTGACCATGATTGTTGCAGTCGCCTACGCTTGACGTTACAGCCCGACCTTTGTCCATATTTACTAGTAGTCTTATTGTTGCTATAGTCTTCTGTGTCTTTGAAAAGTATATTCCGCCACCGTGACCGCTGCAGTCGTCTAAGCTTGCAGTATGCCTGCAGTGTTACCCATCTTTAC
Source organism: Apotomis capreana (assembly GCA_947623375.1). Taxonomy (NCBI): domain Eukaryota; kingdom Metazoa; phylum Arthropoda; class Insecta; order Lepidoptera; family Tortricidae; genus Apotomis; species Apotomis capreana. Next base: position 16,809,936 of record OX392505.1, on the reverse strand, counting down.
CTTAAACTCTCATTGTTGCAAAAGAAAGTTAAATTGAATCTTCTGCAGTAGTTGCTGACTAATACGATCGTTACCGCTACGCTAGTAAATGTTTTCTCTTTGCATCTTGTTGCCCATCTATACTAGAAAGGTCTTAAAAATAATATTTTGCGACCTTGACCTCCGCAGTCGTGTACATTTACATCGCAGACTGACCTTTGTGTGAAGCCAGTATTGCCCATCTTTATCAGAAAGCTATTCATAATATCGGGACTCGAATTTTGCTACATAGTATTTTGTGTCTAATATAATGACTAACCTTGACTGCTAAAGTCGTGTAATATCGCAGTATGACTTTTCCCCGCAACGTGTTGTCCATCTTTACCAGAAAGTGAGTCATGATAAAGAGTAACATGTTTGCTATAGTACCTATGTGTCTACTTACCTACTTACTAAATATAGATTGCGACCATGGTAGAGAGGTTTGGTGGCAAAGGTGACATACGTGTCGAAGCTTTGACATAAATTTGTCTCCCCATTGCATCTTTCATCTAATAATTTTCAAATCTAAAATACTATCTTTGATCCCCTCTTTATGAAGGAATGCAATCTTCATTTAATTTTGCTAAACACCGGCCATGGTTTTAAAGCCTGTGAAATTTATGATGCTATTTGCAATAAATGTTACGCTGTAATTCACGGCTTCGTCGCAGAGTGACTTCTGATAGCTTGCAAGGAGAATGGGTAATCGAAAAAGTAGCTACACGTATGTACTAAGAGTGTGTTGCATCTTGATACCCTACTACAGTGAGGGACTGGAAAACGATTTAAAGGAAAGTAATACCTAAATACATGTATGTCAAAATTAGGAGACCACGGAAAACATGACGGTTGTAAAGGTAGAAGTGCTTTAAAATGTACCGCTACTAAACCATTCCAGTTATTGTATTATATAAGATCACTTTTGATTGACCTTTCATCTCGTATTATTTTCTTCTTCCCCTTATCTTCTATGACTTCTTTTTACGTCACAATAGTACTAACTAATCCTATTAGTAACTTTTCCACCGCTTCCCATCACTAAGTCATATGCTTGCACGATGCCACTGAATTATTTAGTACCAAGCTGACATACGAACTGCACCTACGCTCACAATGTTTTCATTCGCTTAATTAAAACTGTGGGTCTCTGACACGGCTTGAGTTTAACTAACGAATTAGTAAGTGCGCTCTCTTAGAACAAATATGTCTGCGATTTTCATTTATCGACATTCGAGGGGAGTCGTTGAACCCTAGGTCGGGGAGGACTTTATAGTGTCTATGCACAGGCATTGTATTTTAAGTGGCTAGTCATCCGACATTTTTACAGGAATTTCTCATTTTAAATCATTGCTCTAACATCTTCACTTTTCTTTCCAGCGATTGTCTCCAGTTCAGAACGATCTAGATCATAAGGAAGACCAACACTATTTGCACAATTGGGCCACACACCTTTTTTCCGCGACACGTGAATCCATTCTAGTCTGAAAAACGCGACAGGGCGACGCGAATGGGCATAGCTGGTATGTTACGTGATAAGTGAAGTCACGGCCAATGCTAGACCGGCTTGAAATCGGTGGTGGACAGTCATTAGCCACCAAAAATCTTTGCCTTATTACAAAAGTGACGTTATGCTCAACTTAATATTTCATGCAGTATGACCCTCGATAAACCTTCATCGTGTCAATTTGTCAATCCTGTGGCATTCTATGTGACTACTACATTGTAATCACTTGAATAATGATTGGGTTACTACTTTTCTTATTATTTTGCACAAGTATTTCACTTATACTCTTCGGGAACCGTAATTTTTTCTGGGATGAAAAGTTAAATAGCATATGACTTTCATTTGCATGCCGGAGAAGTTGAATGAATTCCGTTAAAAATTTAAAGAACATGAAAGTGTGTTTATTAAGTCACGGGATATGGTAAACGTGTTTTCGCGTTGTAAATAAGTGGCAAAGCATCCGTCACCCTCGCACTCACATGTGTCGGAAAGTGGCAGGTACCTATTTTATGCCATATCAATGACTCAAATAACATATTTATCTTCCACATATTAACTAAAAATGCCCATATACTATGTACAAAAGTGGTATGTTCAAACGTTCAAAATGAATAATGACCAATAACGTTTTACACAATTCTCAGAGTTACCTCATTATAATATTTACAATGATAATTTTATATACATACACACTGACGTTTGTGGTTTGCGTATGTTTGCTTCAATGGTTATTTACATATCTCTGTCCGTTTATGTCTGACGAGTATGGCGTAACTCAAGATCTACGTTTACTTCAAGAACTGGAGACAAAATAAAGTTGTTTTGTGGAGAATAATCCAACTCTAGCATACGTTCTCATTGACGTTAAGAACTATGCCTCAAAATTGTTACTTCAGCATCCAATAATAATGAATGAATTAAATAAAGCCCCGAATAGATAGACCAATGTCCTCGTAAGGGTCGCGGGAAATCGATGGAAGCGAATTGCGTGGGATCGCACATTATGGCGAGCTAGAGGTGAGGCCTATTTTCAGCTCGTAAATGAAGCTCAACGGGTAATGCCGCTCACTATATATTAATAACTTATAAAACGAATGCTTAGACTTACCTAATCCTTACCTATGGGCACAAATACAACCATCACACACCTTCTGGAAGTCAATCATTCGCGTCGGATATGACTGCATCGGCCGTGACCGCAGCGAAGTAGGTGACCTTCCTCCGACCTTCGGCTTTCGGGTCTCCACTATTGACGGCAAATATAAACAACCTTATACTGAGGTTTTGTACAGGAAAATGCCCTTTTGTATAATGAATATCCATTTGTATAAGTCGGAAACAAACGCATTATGGAGCATCTTAAAGTAGCTCGTCATCGTGACATGCTGATGTCAGTAAACAACTTGCTTAGAATAGTATAGACATGCGCTTGCTGCAATATTACTGGGGCCAAATCCAACGTCTAAAACCTAGAATTATGACCTAGAATTTGGAAAAATCAACGACGGATTACTATTTACATAATAGTAAGAGTACATTCTCGTTTGTGCTACATCTCCGTCAGATGGTTGCACACCCGTCAACGGCTGTCATTTATAAGACCGTTCCGTGTATAGTGTTGCCACATCTAGAAAGCTAAAAATCGGGATTGGGTAGAAAAAAACGGGAACTCAGATTTCTAATCGCGACATTATCAGCAACTGCGTGATTCTCTTCTTATCTTCTAGGTTGACGTCAGTCCGTCCGTGCCAATTGATCCTTTTCTGGTTGGTACGATCCGATTTCTAGGGTTCCACAGGGTGGAATTGTTGTCTTATTCTCTCTACTCTCTTTTTTAGGGTTCCGTAGTCAACTAGGAACCCTTATAGTTTCGCCATGTCCGTCTGTCCGTCCGTCCGTCCGCGGCTTAGCTCCGTGATCATTAGTACTAGAAAGCTGAAATTTGGTATTAGTATGTGTATGTATCACGCCGACAAAACGGTAAAATAAAAAAATAAAAAAAAAATGTTTTTTTCGGGTCTCGAACACCTAGAGTGGGGTGAATTTTTTTTTTCGTTCCATCACTAGTGTGTGGGGTGTCGTTGAATAGGTCTTTTAAAAATAATAGGGATAAAGGATGAAGTTAGCAGTTTTGTAAACATTCGCTCCAAAAATAAAAAAAATAGCGTCCCCCCCTCTAACTTTTCAACCACGGGTCAAAAAACTATGGGAAAATTCATGAAAATGAGGCCTTATAAGTACTTTCAATGAAAACTATATTGAACAAAATCGGTTGAGCCGTTTTTGAATTATCGCAAAATTTAATATTTTTCTTTAAAAGAACGTAAGTTGACTTCCAGAAGGTAATAAGTAATAACAGTTTCATTGGCATTTACGACCTTTTTATAGCTTGAGATCTTAGTCGTAACTTAAACCTCGGGCTTAGAACCGCTGTTTTAAGCCCGTCTATTGTGAAGGATGAGCAACTACGTAACCCTTCACTGAGCATGGCCCGACATGCTCTTGGCCGGTTTTTTAGTTTTATTATTGTTTATTCATATTTTATTTTAATGTCTTAAATATTTGCTCGCTTCACAAGTGTACTAAAATATTGGAACAATTGGCATCTCGATCGCGATCGAAATCTGGCAACACTAGCTCCGAGCCTAGCTTGCAGTACCGCGTAACAGTTTAAAATAATATGCAAAATGGTCGTATCGAGTACTTCCTAATGTGACGTCACTGCAACCTTGCTTGACGTCCAGGTTGTCTTATTATATAACTTTGATAGTAACTTGTCCGTTTTATCTGAAGCGATCAAAACAACCTGTGACTTTAATGACATGTCTTTGTCATGTAAACCTGTGTTGACAGCCATTTCAATAATTGCGGGCTGTTGTTAGTGTTTTTGGAGCGTGTACGTTAATGAGTGTTACTAGTTACGTTTATGATTATGACTTTGGTTGATACTGAGAAATTTAAAAATAGCCTCAACTTTTTAAATTTGGACTCCGTTTTTCTAGCTTTTGTAACAATTGTATGCACCTCTGCGTTTCTCAAAAATGTTCAAGATTGCAGGAAACCGGATGAAGACTGCGCAGAGTGAGGACGATCGGTCATGGTAGGCACTCTCGGAGAGGCCTTTGTTTGAGCGTGGACATGATGACAATCATATTTTGAAACATGCCTGTATGTAAATGATGGAGTCGATCTGGCGGGACGACTAGGTTTACTAAGAAAAACACCAATAGGTACGTAGATCTCATACATGTCATAGCAATGGCCTGGTTAATTACCTATTGCTAGTATCACCCACATCGCTGCGTTTCATCGAGTGGTGCAACCTTATAACGTTTCCTGTTAGCATAACTTACAATGCAGTTAGTAGTAGGGATTCGCCGATACTACGATACGGGGCGGACGGGCCTGATGGGCGGCATCCAGGGCGGATTTGGCGGACCACCAAACCTAAAAAAAAAAAAAATAGCCCCCTCCTTAGAGCGTTTGGAATAGGTCCCAGGACGCTCAGACAGCTCTGTCAAGACTTACAGAACGCCCTACGCTAACAATGCAACACCTTCCCCGACCCATCGACCCTTTTCTATTGTCTATCCGAGCTCGGGTTTTATTGCCCTCTCGGACGCCGAGCTCACTTTTATTACGGTCTACTATTGTTTCCCTCTTTTATATTTCTCTTTGGCTACAACTGTCTACAACTTCCTTTGCAAACGGTATACATCTTTTAAGAACATTCTTTAGGTAAAGCTGGACAAATACCTAAACATCTCATACCTAAACTATCAGACTAGGTCCGTCACCTTGGTTCTTATTGGAATCGCTGTTTCAACGCAGCCTGTCTCACATCGTGTCTTTACTCCAGGTTTCTTACTACGTGATATGTGCTACGGTGTACGTATCACTAATCTAAGCTAACCTATGCTAGATCACAATTCTAACCTAACCTAACCTAAGCTACAGGACTACGCCCAGCTAACGCAGGATACGTTACTTGACTACTTAACTTCAGGTAGCCTTACTTCAAAGTATGTCTCTTGTTACTCACTACATATGCTGCATTTGGAACGTTGTTCTATTTATATATTTTATCTTGTTCAACTTAACATTACTTCTAACTTAACTATCACTTAACTTCAAAAACTAATTTTGAAGAACTGCTTTATATACTTACCTACTTAAAACCAGCTACGAGCACAGCACAGTTGTTTTGGTCTTAAGAACGCTGTTCTAACCTAACCTAACCTTGCATAAATTTGACTACGTACTCAATGTTACTTTCATTTCTTTTTTGTAATAACCGACTTCAAAAAGGAGAAAGTTCTATGTAAAAATATTGCATGTAGCATAAGGATAATACGAATCTAATCTTACAATAGTAATGCGGTATTTTATACAGTAATAACTGCTTCAAAACTATACTAACTTATTTAAGCTGTAAGTTAAAAATACGAGTTCTATTTTTGCATATTTATTTATTTCGCCAAATATTATGTTCTTGAATAGATGCTTAAGAAAATACCTGAATAAACTTTGTAACTTGTACTAACGTGTATTTGTAGTGGGCTGAACTAAACTCGTTGATTTTTTAATTTGTTTGTTGGGTCCATATTGTTTGTAAAGATTTATGACAGGTTTCTTCTCCGAATCATCAAAAGATTCGAAAGTCTATTATAAATTTTATTACTGTTTGTTGGTGGCTGTTGGGCGCGGTACAAACTAGTCGAAACGTGATTTTAACGGTAATCTATTGTCACATCCTTATAAAAGCCGATGGACAGTGACGATCTATAAGTATTCAGAACCGAGTCGTGCTTGTTACCAGAGCTCTCTCAGTGTACAGTGACATAGTGTTGAATCGTGCTACAGTGCTTATAAAAAATGGCAAATGTAAGTATGTACTATTTTTTATAAAATATGTATGTAGTATTTTTATGTACTATTTGTTTAACAGTGTTTTTTTTCTGTAACTTGTGTTCATCGTGTTACTTGTTAAGTGTGTTAATCGGATGTATAACTTATTGTTGAATATTGTTACAGTTCACGGAAAACACTTTCAAGAATTTTTATTACCCTGAACCTGAACATGATGATTCAGGGAGTGATGAAGAAGGCACACTCGGTTTTAAAGTGAAACAAGCCATAGCGAAGAAACGTCCTGCAAATAGTATCGAGAGTTTCTTTGAAAAACCGCAGAAAAAAGTGAAACCAGTGAAGAGATCTTCCAGTGTGTCGCAAAGTTCCCATACCGGTGTTGCTTACCTATCTTCGGGTAAAGACGATGCTGCGTATGCATCACACCTTATTAAAATAGAAATATATACGATCTTGAAAAAGTTAGGAACATCGCACCAGAAGAGCACTGGAAGCACGCCGATGTGAGATTAAAATCTTACATCTCAACTGAGCAAGATCCACAGCTTGAGACTGTCCGTGATGTTATATACAACATGACGAAAGACATAGCTTCGAAGGACACGTGCGTGAAATATTTTATAAACAATACGAAAAAGTAAACTAAGTGTTTGTGTAGTTTTAATACTAGGTTAAAACTGTATTTATTATATAAGACATTAGATAATATTTTATAACATACCCTTGTGTACTACTAGTATTATATATTTCTTACTGCTTAAACAACAACTTTTTGTTATTCAAAATTGTTAAGACTCGTTTTATAACCACATGTTGTAATTTGTTTTGTAGCCTAATCATATTGATCTATTTCCCTTTGCAAATGTATAAAAGTCTCCACCCTTTAATATAAAATCACTAAGCTACGTTTGTTATTTTAAGGAAAAAATTTGTTGTAATGTAATCACTATTTTTAGGTAAATAAGGTATATTTTTATTAAAACTTTCGTGAGACATATTTAATTATTGTATTAAGCGGTTTACACTCACGTGACGTGTTCCTGACAATTTCACGTGAGTGTAAACCGCTTAATACAATAATTAAATAAGGTATAATTAAGGTATTATTTATAAATAAAAAAAATCAGTTTAGTATATATATATATTGTTTTATTTCACAAAAATTGACTTAAACATATTTCTTAAAATTAAATCGTTACAAAGAGAATTCTCAGAAAACAAACTCAATAAATCGCTCATAGTTTTTCCTTGATACTTAAAATATAAATAAACTAAACAATATTCGCCACAAACTGAAGTAAAATGATTTTGAAGTGGTCTTTGGTTATAAAACCACCGTTTTGCATTTCTATTCAAAAATAACTTATGATAACCAGTAGGTTTCCGACCAAATGAGTCAAAGTATTCCCCTACACCTTTAGCATCAATATGCATTGCAACCCAATGGGAACCTGGTTTCGAATCAGGGTCCAAATTGCTTACAATAAAAACTGGACGAGCAACCCAAATAGGGATTCGGTTAGCAGCAAAAACATTTGATTTAAATCTAGGGTTAATTTTTTTCATACAATATTGAATTTCATTAGTATCCATAATAAATAAAATATGTATACATTCATCGATGATGTTACAAACACAGATTAAGAAGAAATGAGATTAATTGTTAATTTCACTGTATTTATATTTATTTTAACTGTTGTAATCTACAGATACATCACGATTTTTGTTTATTTCAATAACATTATCAAATTCAGCGTACACAATACAGTTAATAGTAGTGCTCAAGGCATTATCAAAACGAACTTCTATCCGAACACTTCCGTGTCTTACAAGGTTCCAGTGTGAGGTAGAACTGGCTGACAGGTCAGGCGTCAAATCGAAACATAACAAACAGTAACCTTCCCCGTAATCGGTTCTGCTTATTGCATTACCTTCATTGTGGAAGTGAATACCAGTCCCAGAAAATAGAGTATGATATGTTGATGCTATTAAACCAGAACTAAATGATGGTTGTAATGTTCTAGAAGGAATTTCATGACCATCTACAAATAAACTAAAAGAGTTCATATTATAATTTTGAAAATTGAAAGGGTTCAATGCAAAATTACCATTAAACGATGAATTTGATACAAAACCAATTATACATCTTTTAGGTACTTGTCCAAGAAATATGTTATCTAAAGTTTTACCCTGTATTCCTGACGGTATTGTAAGTACCTTTACTTCTGCTCTTGTGATAGGGTATTTTGCAGTTGTTGATGCTAGCACTTTCTGATGAGCTAACAAAACACTTGGGCTGATTCTAGCTCTTCTTATTATGAGACTAGCGTCCATTATTTGTACCTTAAATTTCTTATCTTGGTGACAAATAAGATTAAACGATTCTTTTGATCGCACTAACTTAACACGCATTTCTACACCATTCACTAGAAACTTCTCTTGGTTAAACATATCACCATGTAAATGTCCAATCATTTCAACTTGTTTACTATCTGTAACAAATTCCATCCTTTTGTGAAATCCTTTGTTATTTGCGTCAACGGTGTCCATATAATGTGCTGTATCTTCATACCATAACCCACAAGTAAGGAGTTTTTTTAGCGGCTGGTCCATAGTTAAGTAGATTTTCCATGTAAGCACGGTAAGCATATGTGTTGTTTGGTGGCGAGATTAGTTTTTGATTTAAATATACGTCAAGTTGATTAAAAAGGGAGTGCAACCAATTATTAACGGGGGCAACTTGAGTATCAGGCTTTAACTTTGTACCATCCTGGTTTAATATTTTGGCGTTTATATGTAATAATGTATGTGATAAGTCAATGTAGTCATCACCTGAACCGGGGACTTGAAACTCAATAGGACCATCATCACTTAAAGATGAGATTGGTTTATAATGAACCCACTGTCCACTCTCAATACTTGTCTGTGTCGAAGGCAGGGCAAATATATCTAACTCAGATTTTGCACATTCACACGAATGATTGTGTAGGAATGACATGATTTACTTTGAAAATATATCGTCACTATATTTATTTCTCTTAGCTCCTCTTCGGCGCGATGCTTTCAAGGTAATGAGAGGTTCCCGTCTCTTAGTTGACATTTTATACCCAGATCCCGACATCAGAGAATCGATCTTTTCATCAGCTTTTCTTTTTAAGTTAGCACTAGCTTCTTTAAATCGAGACCTAACTGAACTATCTATAGGGTGTGAATTTACCATATCAGATAACAAACCAACCCCCGCATCTAACGCTTCTTTTCCAACAGTTTTAAAACCACTAGACAACAAAGGAATTACTGACCTAAACAGTCCCCCCAAAAAACTTCCAATCCCATGCCCTCGCTGAAACGGAACACCTTTATAGACAATTCCTATACCAGAACCAGCTTGATGGGTATAATAATGATCGTAGGGACAAGAGTGAGATGATCTTTTATAATTCATCTTAGCCGTTGAAAGTGTAGTTTCACGCAGGAAATTCCGAATTGAAATGGCACTCTTGCACCGGTAGTTGTTCTTATATCTATTTCCATAGTATCAAATTCTCTACGTAAAACAGGTACATAATGAGCGGGTGAGAAAATGTGTGTTTTATATGCTCCATAATGGAATTCTGTTGGATCTAATGGTATTATTCTAAGCAACGTAGTTATAACATCACCAACTACCTGTGGTTGTATGATGTCTGTATAAACAAATAATTGTGATGGTAAGCCCAAATACAAATTAACAGGATTTTTACCAAATGAAACTTGCCGTAAATTTGTTTTCGGTTTAAAACCTAACTGTAGGCTTATTATTGGGGTTGTTATAAGAGAAGTTATATCGTTATTAATTGTTGCTACCCCAACCATTTTGGTTAGATTATCATATCTAAACTTTACATTATTTTTCAGTTGTGGGTTGTCATTAAAAGCTTGAATAAAATGGTCAACGTTGTCATATGTAGTTGCTGGTATATGAGTTTTTATATCTACAATTTTGGCTATCTTGTCAGTGGGTGACACTACTTTCTTTTTTAAATAAATCATATTTTCATGATCTTGAACATTGTACATTGAACAAGGGTATTGAAATTCTACTAAGCCAACTACCCATTCTCCTTCCAACTTTATACTCCTGGGTAATTTGGTTAAGAAGTGTGCAGTCGTATTATCGGTATAGTAGTCCGAGGAACTGTTACTTAACAATGTAATATAAAAGCTGTTTTCACTCATATTTTTTTTAAGCTTGAAGCGAGTATCCAAGAATTAAATTTGTTAGGATAACCTCGCCACTTCACTAGTACTTCTTTTCTGGCACCAACCCCACGTGAGCGTATTATTTTATCAATTTTATAATCAATGGAGGGGAGATAAGTCACTTTTTGTAATTCCTTAGAATAAAATGTACCAACGATAGGCTCACCTTCTAAATCTCTTAACGTATACACAACTCGTGGAAAGCGGTTTATTATTGAATCAATTCTAAATATTTCGTCACTCCAATTAGTTTCGTAACCCTTTTGAAATATATGTTTATATTTAGTAATTCTAACATGATCACCAACATTTAGTTTTGTGATTTCCAAAGTAAGTTGTCTATCCTTTTTTCTGTTATACAAATTACACCAAACAGTCATGATATTATCAAAATTTACATCGATAGGGCGCATTTTAATACTAGAATGATAACTGTGATTATAAGAATAAAGAAGTTCTTGCAAAATATCTATATATTTGTATGTATTCTTATGAGTAAAGTAACGCCACATTTTCATTTTAAGAGTTCTTTGAAACCTTTCTACTATACTTGCTTTAATGTCAGGATTGTTAGTAGTATAGTAGTTAATGTTTTTGCTCCTAAAGTAATCCCTTGCTGCCTTTGAAACAAATTCGGTGCCTTTATCAGATTGGATGTGACGAGGAGTAGAATTGGCTTCAGTAAATATGCTTTCAAAACAATTTATAACGGTTGTGGCATCTTTCTTTTTCATAGCTCTCGCAAAAGCATATTTACTGAACACATCAATAACACACAGAATATATTTGTATCCATCATTATATTGACTGTAAGTACCCATATCACTCAGATCAGCTTGCCAGAGTTCATTAAAGTTAGATAAGACGTATTTATTTCTTGTGAATCGCCTTTGAACCGGTTTATGCAGTGTGTACGTTTCTTGAGATTGTAACCAGTTCTTTACTTCGTCTTTGTTCATTCGTCCTTTCATTTGTTTACTTAATTTATTTAAACTACTGTAGCCTGCTGGATTAGATACATCGTAGTATATTGCATGAATGTCTAATAAGGGCTCCATCTTTCCCAATCTAGTTTCTTTTTGTTTGCCTTGAGCAGTACACTTGAAAGAGGTGTACTGGCGCTTGTGTCTTTAAATGACGATGACGATCGAGCACTTGATGGAGCAGATGATGCGTGAGGTTCACTCGATTGAGGTTTATTTATAAATTCTAGATTAGTAGGATTACCTATACAAGACGTAGGAACTTTTATATCTCTTAAAAATAAAGCAAACTCTTCCCATCCTGTTGGCTTAGGGCGTTTAAGAGATCTAACCGTATCGCTTACCAGATCGAGAATATTGCTGTTTGGAATAGTTCGATTGTTTATTACAACTTCACCATTTGTTTTCCACCATATTTTTGGTCTGCTTGACACAATACAAGTCAATAATGTTCTGGTTTTTTTCTCATATGATTTTGGTAAATTATCTATAATACGAGATGGACTGAATAGTACAGTTTCTGGATTTTTTGTACCAGACGGTGTAGCTGCAGTAACTGCAGAAACATCACCATCTGGTAGTGTTTTATTTGCAACTGATTCATAATTTTCATCCTCCTCCTTTTTGTTTACTTTTAAGTTTAAATCCTTACTTTCATCGTTGAGTTGATCAAACCCCTCCATCACTATTGGTATTTTAAATGGTTTTCGATCTGATTCAATAAAGTGCAAAAATCGTTGTAGTGCTTGAGAATATAATGCCCACTTTTCACGATCATTAATTTTACTCTTCAGGATTTTTTGCATCTCTCCGTCTAGGCGAGATGATACATTTTCGGGTTGGCTATCATTTCGTTTGAGTCTTTCAATAAAGTCTGGTTCAACTAACAACATTTTTTTTGTGTTTTCCATTTTATTTTATGTTACGGAGCTTACTAAGGTACTTAAAACTGCACCTAATATAATAGGTAGAAATGCACCTCCTTTTTGAATAATAACAGTTTTCCTCAATTTGTGTTTCCCTTTCGAAACTAGTTTTCGTAATGTGTCTTTATATTTGTTTAGTTTTGATTTATCTTTTGATTCCAGTGGTATTTTCCCTTTTAAAACGTTATAAATACACTCACAAATAATATTAATTTCTTCATCTTCACAAGATTTTAGCAACGCTGTGCGATACTTTGGTTTAAGTAACTGCAGTGCTTCAAGTAAATGTTTATATGTGTGTACTCTTGGATGCATTATTTGGAACTGATTAAAACGTGTTGATTCTTGTCGTATTTAAACCCTTTCTTGGGAACATATACGGTACAATGCCCATCAAAAGGAAATATTTTAGTTTTAAAACGACATATGTCATCGGTATTTTGCTTCAGATCAATCATAAGGTAACCATGAGCATCTTTAGTGGCATCTTTGTAGGCTTCATCTACAAATTTTGGGTTCTCCGGATAAACTTGTCGTGACAAGTAGCGAATTTGTGTTTTATCCCTCGGGTTTTTGAAGTATACAATATAGCTGGTATTCAATGAAATATCACGTTGTCCTTTGCCTTGATGAAATATGTTTTGAGTAATATAAAAAACACTTAAGTTTCTATGGTGACTTCCTTTTGTAAAAATATCAACGATTCGTCCATCCGATTCTCTCATCAAGTCATCAATTATGAGAAGCTTGGGCTTTTTTCCATCAAATAAAGAAAAATCTGGTATTCCTTGGCTATAATTTACATTTTCCAGATTGTACAAAGGTTGCATTTCATCATAACACCAAATAATTTCATCAAATTCAACATTACATACTTCTTTTGCATTGTTTAAAAAATTGGTAACAAACTGAGTTTTACCACACCCACTTGGACCCGCTACTATTGTAGTGAAAGGGTGGTTAAAATGAATCATTATAAATTTTTAAATATGTGTGTTCATATGTTAACGGATTGACTTCAAATGAGAAAATTTCTAGACCATAGCTTTTTAAATAAATTTGGTAAAAAAAATGTGGTAACAAATAAAAAAAAAAACAAAAATTTTGCTAATTATTTTTTAATATTTATATTATTCTAGATAAATCACATAAAAATTTACAAAAACATATTTTTTGCCAATCATTTTATTGCCAAAACTTAAAAAATAAAAAAAAAACATCCTAAAATACAATATTATGTACAAAAAATAAATATGAAAATTGAATGTTCCGTGTATTTTTTTTTTTTTTTTTTAAGAATTATGAGGTATTTTATAATGACCCCACGCAAGAGTATCCGAAGTGTTTTTCAATAAATATCGTTTTGTGTCGTTGTAAGATAATGATATTTTATTGACATTTTGCGTAAATAAAACATGCTTTATTGATCGGAATCGTAACATTTGAGCATGTTGTATATTTCTATCAAATAAACAACTTTTATAGTCGTTAAGGGTTAATTTTTTGGTAACACACTTGTTTATTCCTTTAGCTTTGGATATAATACCACTATTTTGAACATCTAAGGCATACATTTTTGATCTAAGACCAACAAACTCTTTCAAAATTTTGCCATTATTTTCGTCTTTAAAAAAACCTAACCTCTTTTTATTTAGTAATGGTAAACCATATGCATTGTTGGGTGGGTAATCAGATGTATCATAATACAAGTTCAGGTCAGATTTAATGTCCTCATAAAAGTTAGCAGTGTTTATTTCATATATTAAGCTATCAGTATCCGTGTAAAGGAGCTTGAGATTTTCCGTATATTTGTATTTCATATAATTGTAGTGGAATTCGTACATTAAAGTCTTCGATAGATCTAAAATGCAGAATCCAAGGTAAATTGGTTTGTTATAAAAGATTTTTGTTTTTTTCAATTGCACAGCAGCTAAATTCTCAGAAAATATTGATAAACTATGAAATTCAGGTTTAGATATTAAGGACTGTACCCCTTGGGATTTTCCGCGATTTTCCCAGTGACTTAATAATTTAACATTCACACGTTTCGTGACATTTTCCATTGTTTTACCAAAAACAGAATTATTCATAAGTTTAAAGAAATCTTTTTCAAAATCAGATGTCGCCAGCGAACGCATTCGGGTATTCAAATCTATGTAACTTTTTAACCAAGTAGATTGTTTGAACTTCAACACACGATGGATTTTCACTAAACGCAACCCATTTTTTAAACATTGTTTAAGATTTCTGTAATGTAATACATAATTATATTTATTGTTTAAATTGGGAATCAATTTTTTTTCTTTAGAATCACCTAGACATACATTTTCTGGACAGAACGGCAAATCTGAATGAGAGTCATGTAATTCCTTGGGGTACTCTAGATCAACTTCTAATATAAACCCATATTCAGCATCGTCTGAAACATTGAAATCGGTATCTTTATTTACCCATTCAAATTTGCCAGACGGAAGACATTGTGACATAGCCCACCCATAGAGATTATTTGCGTCTAAGTACATGAGAAAAGATGAAGGAATATTTGGATCATAGTCTTCCATAAATGTATTATTTGCTTTTGCATGTCTGTTGCTACATTGGGAAATCCCTCCTCGAATGTTTTTCGCTATAAAAGCTATTTTGTCGACATCTGTTAAAAGTTCTAAACTTATTTTGGTAGTCCTCAACATCGAATCAAAGGAAATTCCAGGCGCGGTATAATAATGGGCGGGATCTAAACCATATGTCTTAAGACACACATTTCTAAAATTTTCAAATATGTCAGTTAGTAATAAAACATCTGTTTTCAGATAAAGATTGGAATAATCCCCCATATTTTTGCATTGGAAATGAGACCAAATATCTTGAGCATGTAGGAAATCGTTTTCGGAAATGTGACTGTCAGTAAGAGAACTATAGAATTGATCCTGTGTAGGAAGCGAAGTTAATTTCAGTGAATCATACGAAGTCATGTACTCATATGGATAGACACCCTTCCGTATTAGACGTTTAAAGTCTTCTTCACGAGGAAAGTTCAATTTCAATTCGTAAAATTGGTCAGTAGTCAAGTTTTTAGCTAATTTATCCAAGCTACTCGACATAAATTTAAGAGAATCGACAAATCTCAATTTTACAACACGATTATTCACTTGTAAAGACTTAGAAAACGAAATATACTTTTCTTTATTTTGTGGGATTAGTTCTATGTCACCATCTTCAAGACCAAGTCCATGTACAATAAAATGACTATCGTAATTGCTCAAATTATGGAAAAATACAGGTACAAAATTGGGTGGTTTGTATTTTTCAGAACAAAATTTATGTGCAACGCCTTCGTAAAGTCCAGTATGATAATTATAAGAAACGGTTGAGTCATCATTCAAATTTCTATCACAAATATAACAAGCATGGCTTTGCATAATGTCTACCTTATTAGCATCTGTTAGAGGGAAAGAAGTTTTAGCAAACGCATTACTTTTACAAATAGTTTCTAAATCTTCTTTTATGACTTTCATAAATGTTTTTGCACAGTCTTCACCTGTATATGTTCTGTACACAGATAACTTGTCATTATAAGAACACTTAATATAGTAACCGAAGCTATAAACTTCATGTTTTTGAATATTGGTAGTAGAAGATGTACTGGGGTTGTTAGAACAGGATTGAATTGGATTTAAAAATGCCTCAAAATCAGCGTATACAACAAAAGGTACTCTTAATTGTCGTTCATAATTATTAAAAGTAACTTGATTCGATGGAACATATTCGTTAAACCAATTTCTTGTGTCTTCTTTTTCGGATGGTAAGTTTGTGCATACGTGGAAGCAGTCGTTTTTTTGATGTTGGTTTAGTCTCTCGTGTGATGTAAATTTAATTAAGCAACCATCGCAAATATGAACAGCATGTTGTGCATTTGACAATTGCTTAGACACTAACCTCGATAAATTTTTGATAAAACAATAATGTCCTTGGTTATCTTTAGTTATGTACAACAAGTTTAAGTGATTAGACTTTTTTAATTTAGTTAAATGTAGTGGGCCTATAACATCGTGTTTCTTGTTTTGAGAGTTGTACTCGAGACCAAATACATTAATGCTAATATCATTATTTTTTTCAAATTTATGGATATCTCCCAATTTAAATGGAAAAGTTAAATTTTCAAAGTTCAATTTATTCTTATGTAATATGTATGAACTGACCATATTTGAATGACTTTTGGGTTCGTATAAACCAGACAATACAGCCCATCGAAAACACTCATGGTCATTGTTTTTTACATTAATAACCGCTTTTTTATTTTTTATATCACGAGGTAATTCGATAAAAGAAGAGCCGCGTAATGGATTATATTTGTTAATATTGAGATCGATATGATTAAATGTTACTAAACTCCACCCACTATCTTTTCTTTCAAAGTTTGACAACCTTATCACAATTTCATTTACTAGGGACGTAAAAACAGCAGCTTTATCAGTGCTGATATCAACAATACTATTACTTAATTGGAAATCAAATGTATTATTTAATTGTTTGGTATCTTGTGTAAAATTTGCATTAAGAATAAAATTTACTTTTAAAGCGTGATGTTTGTTAAGTGAACGATCTAATAATGTAAAGATCTTATCCTTGTGTTTTTGTAAAATAGTTTCGGGATCAAGAGGTTGGTGATCCATTTCATTAAATAATATTCTGTAAGTAGCGACTCTGTTTTTGAATGCATTTTCAATTAATTGGACATTAACATATTCACTATCGGATCTCAACACATTATTTTTGTGAATATTACTATTTAAATGGTTACCAAAATATCTTTTTGACACGAACTTTTTACACACCGAACATTCAATTTCAGAATTATTTTTTGTACTTACATTGACATCGGATAATGGTTCTTCGCTTGAGGATGTAGACATATCACGACTGTTGGAAGGGTAGTTTCTCTTCACTGGTACTTCTGCACCCGTACTTGTAGCTGTCCTTTTTCTCCCCCGTCCTACTTGGTTAGATCTGTAATAGAAAAAGTGAAACGTTAGTATTTAATACAAGATTTAAAACTTCAAAACAATGATTAAATTATTATCATTATACTAACTTATGTTTTTTCGACATTGCTGGCAATATGCCTGCATTGTTAAAACCCCATCAATGACATCTGATGACAAGTTATGCATCGACTTATTGATATGCCCATCACATGGTGTGTAATAGGGTATAATATCTTCATCTTCCAAAAGCGCCTGAGGTAATTGATTGTCAATATACCACAATCTTATGTTTCTATGAAATACTTTTAAAATGAATCCTTTGCTTAAAACTGCAATTTTGTCGTGGGTTAAACTAGTTCCCATATGAAAGTATCCAAGCACCATTTTTAAAACAGTATTTTGTACAATACACAGACACAGTACTAGCACAAACACAGTAACTGGAATAATGAATGATTTCTACACCAGAGACGTCGCTTATAAAGAACCTTCCAGGATCCCCACCCAACAGAGAACAATGAAACTGAGCCATAAAAAGGCAACAACTCAATGACACTGGTCAATGGTTTTGTACAAGTTTGAACAAGAATAAACTGTTTAAATTGCATGTCTAAATATACAAGTACAATATCAATAAACAATATAACAGGTTGGAACAAGAGTACTCACCCTTGACTATGCAGCTGGCTTAGTAATTCCCCGATCTCATACATTTCTTGATCACTTTCAATTTCTTCGCATAGCCTGACGAGCTCGGAATCGTAAACATCACAGCTTAAACAGTCCATCGTGAGATGTGTCTAAGAAAATAGTGATTACATTACAACCAATTTTTTCCTTAAAATAACAAACGTAGCTTAGTGATTTTATATTAAAGGGTGGAGACTTTTATACATTTGCAAAGGGAAATAGATCAATATGATTAGGCTACAAAACAAATTACAACATGTGGTTATAAAACGAGTCTTAACAATTTTGAATAACAAAAAGTTGTTGTTTAAGCAGTAAGAAATATATAATACTAGTAGTACACAAGGGTATGTTATAAAATATTATCTAATGTCTTATATAATAAATACAGTTTTAACCTAGTATTAAAACTACACAAACACTTAGTTTACTTTTTCGTATTGTTTATAAAATATTTCACGCACGTGTCCTTCGAAGCTATGTCTTTCGTCATGTTGTATATAACATCACGGACAGTCTCAAGCTGTGGATCTTGCTCAGTTGAGATGTAAGATTTTAATCTCACATCGGCGTGCTTCCAGTGCTCTTCTGGTGCGATGTTCCTAACTTTTTCAAGATCGTATATTTCTATTTTAATAAGGTGTGATGCATTCGCAGCATCGTCTTTACCCGAAGATAGGTAAGCAACACCGGTATGGGAACTTTGCGACACACTGGAAGATCTCTTCACTGGTTTCACTTTTTTCTGCGGTTTTTCAAAGAAACTCTCGATACTATTTGCAGGACGTTTCTTCGCTATGGCTTGTTTCACTTTAAAACCGAGTGTGCCTTCTTCATCACTCCCTGAATCATCATGTTCAGGTTCAGGGTAATAAAAATTCTTGAAAGTGTTTTCCGTGAACTGTAACAATATTCAACAATAAGTTATACATCCGATTAACACACTTAACAAGTAACACGATGAACACAAGTTACAGAAAAAAAACACTGTTAAACAAATAGTACATAAAAATACTACATACATATTTTATAAAAAATAGTACATACTTACATTTGCCATTTTTTATAAGCACTGTAGCACGATTCAACACTATGTCACTGTACACTGAGAGAGCTCTGGTAACAAGCACGACTCGGTTCTGAATACTTATAGATCGTTTTTTTTTTTTTTCACTACTTTGGGAAGCCGGAAGCCTAGTATGGCTGCATCCGATGGTCAGTACACGGCAGGGGGCGGGGCTAGCCGGCCGCACCTGCCCGGAGTAAGTTATAGATCGTCACTGTCCATCGGCTTTTATAAGGATGTGACAATAGATTACCGTTAAAATCACGTTTCGACTAGTTTGTACCGCGCCCAACAGCCACCAACAAACAGTAATAAAATTTATAATAGACTTTCGAATCTTTTGATGATTCGGAGAAGAAACCTGTCATAAATCTTTACAAACAATATGGACCCAACAAACAAATTAAAAAATCAACGAGTTTAGTTCAGCCCACTACAAATACACGTTAGTACAAGTTACAAAGTTTATTCAGGTATTTTCTTAAGCATCTATTCAAGAACATAATATTTGGCGAAATAAATAAATATGCAAAAATAGAACTCGTATTTTTAACTTACAGCTTAAATAAGTTAGTATAGTTTTGAAGCAGTTATTACTGTATAAAATACCGCATTACTATTGTAAGATTAGATTCGTATTATCCTTATGCTACATGCAATATTTTTACATAGAACTTTCTCCTTTTTGAAGTCGGTTATTACAAAAAAGAAATGAAAGTAACATTGAGTACGTAGTCAAATTTATGCAAGGTTAGGTTAGGTTAGAACAGCGTTCTTAAGACCAAAACAACTGTGCTGTGCTCGTAGCTGGTTTTAAGTAGGTAAGTATATAAAGCAGTTCTTCAAAATTAGTTTTTGAAGTTAAGTGATAGTTAAGTTAGAAGTAATGTTAAGTTGAACAAGATAAAATATATAAATAGAACAACGTTCCAAATGCAGCATATGTAGTGAGTAACAAGAGACATACTTTGAAGTAAGGCTACCTGAAGTTAAGTAGTCAAGTAACGTATCCTGCGTTAGCTGGGCGTAGTCCTGTAGCTTAGGTTAGGTTAGGTTAGAATTGTGATCTAGCATAGGTTAGCTTAGATTAGTGATACGTACACCGTAGTACATATCACGTAGTAAGAAACCTGGAGTAAAGACACGATGTGAGACAGGCTGCGTTGAAACAGCGATTCCAATAAGAACCAAGGTGACGGACCTAGTCTGATAGTTTAGGTATGAGATGTTTAGGTATTTGTCCAGCTTTACCTAAAGAATGTTCTTAAAAGATGTATACCGTTTGCAAAGGAAGTTGTAGACAGTTGTAGCCAAAGAGAAATATAAAAGAGGGAAACAATAGTAGACCGTAATAAAAGTGAGCTCGGCGTCCGAGAGGGCAATAAAACCCGAGCTCGGATAGACAATAGAAAAGGGTCGATGGGTCGGGGAAGGTGTTGCATTGTTAGCGTAGGGCGTTCTGTAAGTCTTGACAGAGCTGTCTGAGCGTCCTGGGACCTATTCCAAACGCTCTAAGGAGGGGGCTATTTGTTTTTTTTTTTTTTTTTTTTTTTTTAGGTTTGGTGGTCCGCCAAATCCGCCCTGGATGCCGCCCATCAGGCCCGTCCGCCCCGTATCGTAGTATCGGCGAATCCCTACTACTGCAGTTCATCCTCGGTAATAGACTACATAAAATAATTAGGAATATTTATTTATGTTCGTTACACCGCAGTAATGTTCGAAACAGATTATGTGGAGTATTAATGGCTCGATCAGATTGAGGCTCTGATGCCATTAAATAAATGGGGGAGTTGAATTGAAATCACACTGAATTTTGCGCAGCGCACACAATTCACAGATATTTTGGCAATTTGATATCTGATTCTGCGTAACTGCGGCAAAAACGTTAAGTTCCTGCCTGTTGACCTTGTGAATAATGTTAAATGTACATTAGGTGAACAAAATGTGAACCTAGAGCATATGATATGATCAAGGTCAGTTTGAAATATTAGACTTATAATTCTTTTCGATACCTAAATACTTATACTGCTTTTGATTCTGCGTTCAAATCTGGGTTTCTAATGATCAAGAATTTAAAGTATTTTAAGTTACACTCCTAAATCACATAATTTGGATTGACTAGAGCGCTTCTAAATTACAAATTAGCCTCCCAGTCTGAAATGAGCTAGAATGTGTTTGTGGAACGGCAAATATTTAGACAATAATTATCAGTAGACCGCGATCCTCTCACAATGCTTCCCCCTGTATCAATATTTGATTTCCCCAAAGGTATTGCATCCAAAGACACTGGTTTCATGGACAACCTATCAAGCCTGCCTTAGTTACCGCGCGTTGGATGGCGAGTACATTAAATATTCTTCGGTTATGTTCTGTTGTGTAGTATCTTGGTAGTTGGTTTGATTACTACATAATCGGTCTGTTGCTATGATATCATTTGGTTGAGCGCGGTCACGCCAGAAGATCTCAAATATGAACCCGACCATCAACGATCACCACTTAAGTAACTGTATCGTTTCAATGTTTCTAAGTCGACATAAAAACCGTTCCAGACGCCATGGGCTGGTTTCTATAATGGTTTTGTCAGAATTGAATGACATACTTAGATTTTTGTTTGTAGAAACATGACATCAGTAGATAAGATACCTATTACAGTTTAATGCTTAGGTTAGTTTGCTAGTGAGCGAGAATTACAGAAAATATATATTGTAGGTATATTAAAAAACATGCGCATTGCGCTGTTATTATATCTTCAGGAAGATCCTTGTTGTTTTCTACTTCCTTATAAGGATACGTGATTGTAGACATGAAATAAGGTGAGTGGAACTTCGTATGTCACCTTATTTAAACAAACGTATACAAAGGTTAAGTTATGATATGACGCGAAGTTTAGTGCTGTTAGAATTATGCAAATGCCCTATCAACATCCTGCGTCGTGCGTGGCATTCAAAATAGTATACGAGTAGGTATTCTAAATAAGTAGCTCAATTGTTGACGTATTATATCATCATTGCCGGTGATCTATTTAAGTGAATTGTGATATAGGATTATGATACCTACTTAACAAAAACTGACATAATACAGCGATGGTACAGTTTGCTCAAGTTGTTTATTAAATAAAATAGGTTTAGCACTGAGACCGTGAGAACGACTCATTCATATTACACATTTTTAATTTCATAGAAAACATTATTCCTATAATTAAGTAACATCAAATACTCAAAGAGGGAAGTATAAAGAATATAGGTATGTGTAAGTCGTAGCAAGTTAAACATCTGCTTTTTGTGCTATGTCAACTGACAATAAATTAAGCGTCCTTTACCTTATTGCAAGTTACTATTACTACGCATAGTTGACATAATGGGCAACTTATAAACGTGATCTAATGTAATCATTATGAAATATCGGGAACGTTGATGAGTGGCCAGTCATCAGACCACACAGGGCGCAGGTAGAGCGGGACCAGCGCCTTTTGTCGATAGACAACTTGTCAGCCTGTTTGATTCATTTCCTTCATTCACTTATCAATTAATAAACAATGGAATGCTCTAGAAACATCGAATCGATCTTTATAATAAAAGAAAAAAACTGGACACGTCAATAATGTCAGTATATTTAACTGTTTTCAACACTCGATAGGTTTTTAAATAGACATATTTAACAGTTTAAGTGTCCATCATTATAGCAAAGGTCAAGACCACCCTATAAAATATGTCACCTGGTGTAAATTTATCGCTGGCGAGAGACAATGACGCCGAGGGAAACAGGTTCCGCACGGAATGACAAGCAAACTTGCCAAATTAAGAACCCAAATCGCAGACATTCGTGGATCACACCTACCTGTACCTGTAGGCGGTTTCTTTGTCGATTCACATACAGACATACAGCTCTATAAAGTTTTAATTTTTGTATAAAGAGCAGGTAGTAATAAAAAGTTGTCTTAGTGGCGCAGCGGCGCGGCGGCGCCTTCAAACGCATCAAAAGACGCGCCTGCTCCCACGACACGATTTTAAAAATATCTACGGATTTTTTAAGAGCCCCACAACTCTTTTTGTACATGTGTTGGACCCTTCAAGCGAGTATTTATTTACTTTTTGCCTGGCTGCAGCGGAATAGCGCCGATTATGTTTTGTTTGTAAACCGCGTATAAAGCGCCTTTGTAACAATTATCAAGGCAAATGCAATGTCGAGTGGCGATAACTCGATAACGCGTTGATTGATAAAATAAAAATGTAAGTGCTTGTTTGGAACAGAAACTATACCTACGAGAGCTGAGAACCGGTTCCGATAAGGATACGGTTCATCTGAAGCACGAGCGCGAAGTTTTTGAAATAATTAATTCTTTTTGTAACATTGCGCAGCTGCGCCACCTACCGGTCAGGTGCGCGCGACCTGCTCAAAAAAGCATGACATGTAAATTCCACCGCAGGGCGGATCATCCGAGCCTACAATAAAATAAAGCGCGCTTACTAATCGTCGCAAGTTAAAACCGGCTACAAATGGTAATAAAATACATATAACGCTCAAGCCGCTCTCTCTTTCCAATATAAATAGTGCGAGGCGAGGCGAGTAAGGCGCACTGACCGAGCATTGACAGCGATCCCGATAATCGGGCGAATGTTTGAGTTTCTCTATTTTCAAATCGTGTGATTGCGAGTCGGTAGGAGGTTGCGACGGCGGTTAACGCGTACGTTAACGTTAGTGTTGTATGGGAGAGTGCGCGGCGCGGGGGGCGGAACGCGCCACCAGTGTTGCCTACTATTAAATTTATTTGGAGCTAACATAAGGTACGAAATTGTACCTAAATACATAAAGAGGGGCTTAGCTTAATATGGTATCCAGTAATACTTTCATTGTATGATTAATATTGATGATTAGAAACTATTACAAGTCATAATATCTACAGAATTCAAAACTTACTCCTGAGGGGCTGAGAGTTTCTATTTCTTCAGGGAGTGTGAGAGTTTGGAAAATTGTCGTAAAGTCATAATTGGCGTGCCAAGTGTCTGGCTGTCTTAGCAGGAATAGATAGAAACACCCCAGGATTTTTAACCGACTTCAAAAAAAGTCTAGATTTTTTCCCAGGTGACGACAGGTGAGTTTTGTGTTTATCTGGGGGCACGGCAGTGCCCCCGCCAAGTCGAGCAAACGCGCTTGCCGGCACGCCGTAACATCCTTTTCTCGAAGCCATTCAGACCATTTTCAAACTCCCAGTATTTCATTACGGACAAAGCTAGAAGCCTGAATTTTTAATGACCAGGAGAGCATGATATAACCTAGGCATATTTCAAATTGCATTCAATTTGAACCAGTAGTTTAGAAATTATTGCCAGTCAAAGTTCCTTAATTTTGTCACTGATTCACTGACTCACTTATATATGATCATACGAATTCTAAGTTACTTCTAGCAGACACACAAGCTTGAAATTTCGTGCTCTATTACGGTTTGGTGTACAAATCATTAAAAAACCTAAACATTACAAAATTTCCGTGTAGTTTTCCAGTTATGCGAGCTGCATAGATAAATTTGTATTTCCTTATGAACCCTATAAAATATACACGATTACAAAGTTAACTTTGCGGTTCATATAACCTTCGGTTTAGATACTAAGACCTCAGGCACAGAATACTTATTACCTAATACATACAGAATGGACACGCTCATCGCCGTACCGAATTGAGTTACCTTACCCCGCAGGGGCAGTGAGTTGGAATCGTGATGGTAGCGATGATGATGATGATGATGATGATGATGATGAAGCTGGGGACTGGTGTTGGTAATGAGGGTGTTGGATTGTTCAGATGATGATGGTGACTGGTGGTGGCGATGGGCGTGTTGGTGATGATAATTATGATGGTGGTGGTGGTGACTGATTCTGATGAAGGTGGTATTGGTGATGATGATGATTATGATGACGACGATGGTGGTGACTGTTGGTGATGATGATGATGGTGGAGTGGAGGTGACCGGTGGTGATGATGGGGGTATTGATGGTAATGAAGATGGTGGTGACTGGTGGTGGTGAGGGAGGTGTTGGTAATGATGATGATGATGATGGTGGTGATTGGTGATGATGATAATTATGATGACGACGATGATCGTGACTGTTGGTGATGATGGTGGAGTGGAGGTGACCGGTGGTGATGATGGGGGTATTGATGGTAATGAAGATGGTGGTGACTGGTGGTGGTGAGGGAGGAACACCTCCCAACAGGTAATGATGATGATGATGATGATGATGATGATGATGATGATGATGATGATGATGATGAAATCGCTTCATCAAAACTTTCGAAAAAAGCCCACAGAGACAGAGAGTGGGCTTTAAGAAAGACAATTGCGGATACACAGCTAGTAGTCCTAAAGGCCAAGTCATTACATTTATGATAAAGATAAATATGTTTAATATTAATGCGGGTACTAACACGGTCATGGTAATATGTTTTTAGTTATGTAATCCGGTGAAAATGAATGTCAAAGTTGTCATATAGGCGAAGGGTCACTTTGATAGGTACGGAATAAATTAACCGACTTGGTTTTATGTTGTATCTCACAACTTTTTTCGGTAGAAGGTTGCGAGACTTGCAATTTCTTTACATGTAATGTTTTTGATGGGATATGGTATACTTTCTACTTAGTCCTATTATCCAGGTCAGGATATTAGATCCCTGAGAGTTCTTTTTATAATAAAATCGTAAAAATATGACCTCTGTGCGAATGTGATAGTAAGAATTTTGGTCTGAAATACTCGCAATTGTGCTAAAAGTAAACTGGCAACACCGGCCGCGCCGGCGCAGCGTGTGAACGCGCCGCGATAATTGGCGTGCCGAGTGTCCGGCTGTCTTCGCCACGCGCCTGCGCTGCGCGTCTCCAGCCAGCCGCTCTCGATTTGAATTCATGAACCGTTTAATGACAGTATTCAGATGATACATTTTATTAATTATATATTTTGTTTTTTATTAATCTCAAAGGTTAAACTCATCATCGGGTGTAAGTATAGTATTTTTCAATTAGCGTGGTGTTTTCACAATCATCTTAATCATGATCGTTTCAAAAGATTTTCACTAGTGGACAAGGCTAAGGATCTCAAGAATCACTTGTGACGTGGTTGACTGCCCGTTCATAATAATTAACAGAACCATCTATACATATAAGTATTAATATTGTCGTCTATCCCCCATTACATAAGCGCCATAGAACTTACGTTGGGAATATATTATTTTTATAGATAGATTTGAGTGAAGTCCTAGGTATATTTATCATAATTTATGAACTGTAATTTTAATCGCATCTATACGCACATCAACGTCAAAATGGTGATACTGATAGTCTCTCGTGTAAGGTTTGTATTATTTGTATCGTGATTTTAATAGCGCTTGCGGTTTCATACCGTCTACCTCCCAATTATTATTTTTCTTTAGTGAACTCTCTTGAAACATAGTGAATATATTCTCCCTGGTCGTTGTAAACAAAACAGGCGGTTTCGTCAATTTTGTTATCAACTGCAGCGTTATCGTCGCCAACTCGAGCAAGGGCGATAGCAACACTTGCTCGCGGCCGCGAAATAACCTCAATAAAGGGAAGATAGTGGAGTTGGTTGCGGTTTTGAGGGCATCGAAAGTTACGTTTTCCTCATTTATACTTTTAACTAATGCTATTAGAAAATACGTATACCTTCCTACATTCCTACTCCAGTAGGTTATACAGCCACGGGTCCACTTCACCTCACTCCACCTTCCTCCTTTGTTTAGGCAAAATCGGCGCGCATTCAAAGTCATTCCTACGAGTGCGCACGTCGCGTTGGGCGCGTCGTCACGCTCCATGACTAACTGCGTCGTATTTTACAGAAACAGCCAATAAGATATAATTCACAGGCAATCTTCACAAACAAACAAAAACATAACCTTCTACTATCGAAAGCATAAGCACCTTCGCGCGCCAGACTCACATACAGCGCGGTCTAGAAACTCTATGCGAGCTACTGCGTAACTTAGACACAAATCAGGGGGGGTATTCGACCAATTTTAGAGATATAATGGAGATCTCTCCTTTTCATCGCCATCCGTCACTTTTGACGTGTGCCTACTTGACAAGTGGCGATATCCCCAGAACATCGCAACTTCGTCAATTCGGACGCGCAAAATTTTCATTTCCTTTGTATGTGACGGCATAAATAACAGGCGCATACTCTAAATTGACCGCGTAGTACGTGAAATTAGTCCGTTACGTTTCGATCAAAACAGAAATTTATATACATGAATAACATTTTTGACAATCATTATCGCCTTCGTATTTCCAAAATTGAGATGAGATATGTCACTTTTAAGCTCATCGCATTTAAATGACAGTTCAATGGCGATATAACTGTTATCTAATGGAGATTTGACGTTTGGCGATATCTGAAACGGCATTCTCGAATTGGGCCCCAGATTATACCTTTATCTAAACCGGCTCACTACGTGCCGTGAACTAGGGAAATCTAAGCTGTAAAATTTACTATGGGAATTACCGGTAATTTACCGGGAATCCGATAATTTCCTTTCAAAAAATTACCAGTTTGCATTCGCAAATAAACGTGAACTGCGCTAGAAGGTAGACTACTATAGACGGGAGTCTAGCACAACTATGGTTCGTGACTCTTGTCGCGCGGCATAGCATCAACTGTCACTCTATCACAGTACTGGACAGAAAGAGATAGATAAATAACTCGCGCGGAAAGAGTAGCATTGGTCGACCAAATTCGGGGCACCTTCTCCGATCGAGTTTCTCTCTGTGTTCCGGTATGAGGGATAAGAAAACTAATAAGTATTTGTAAGGCATCTTAGGATCTTAGGTAGCCACACATCTCTAGCGATTTTCATCATATGTTTCGACAAACAATGATGAGAGGTTCTAATCTATATATATAAAACTCAAAGGTGACTGACTGACTGACATAGTGATCTATCAACGCACAGCCCAAACCACTGGATGGATCGGGCTGAAATTTGGCATGCAGGTAGATGTTATGACGTAGGCATCCGCTAAGAAAGGATTTTTCAAAACTCACCCCCTAAAGGGGTGAAATGGGGTTCCAAAGTTTGTATGGGGAAACAAGATTAGTTAGACTATTTTATTCGAAACTTCACAAGAGTATTCCTAACAATAAATGAGTAAACACGTGTTTCAGGTTTTTTGAAAATTCAACCCCAAAAAGGGAGAAATGTGGTGACAAAGTCTGAAAATCAGCATGGGTATTGTTTTTATGGTTTATCGGGTCGCTGATTACAAAAACCGCAACGAATTTAAAATCCAACGTGGCAGACGTGAGTTACCATCTCCCCTGTTGGGGTGAAATGGGGTTGAAATGTCTAAATACTAAACCGCTGGTTCTAGAGAAATCAAATTTGGCACGTAGGTTTCTTATAAGGTGTAGGGGTGCATTAAGAAAGGATTTTTCAAAATTTACCCCCTAAAGGGGTAAAATGGGGGTCCAACCAAAGTTTGTATGGGGAAAGAAGATTAGTTAGACTATTTTATTCGAAACTTTACAGGAGTATTTCTAACGATATATGAGTAAACACGTGTTTCAGGTTTTTTGAAAATTCAACCCCAAAAAGGGAGAAATGTGGTGACAAAGTCTGAAAATCAGCATGGGTATTATTTTTATGGTTTATCAGGTCGCTGATTACAAAAACCGCAACGATTTTAAAATCCAACGTGGCAGACGTGAGTTACCATCTCCCCTGTTGGGGTGAAATGGGGTTGAAATGTCTAAATACTAAACCGCTGGTTCTAGAGAGTTCAAATTTGGCACGTAGGTTTCTTATAAGGTGTAGGGGTGCACTAAGAAAGGATTTTTCAAAATTTACCCCCTAAAGGGGTGAAATGGGGTTCCAGAGTTTGTATGGGGAAAGAAGATTAGTTAGACTATTTTATTCGAAACTTCACAGGAGTATTTCTAACAATAAATGAGTAAACACGTGTTTCAGGTTTTTTTTTAATTCAACCCCTAAGAGGGAGAAATGTGGTGACAAAGTCTGAAAATCCATTGGTAATGCTTTTATGGTTTATCGGGTCGGGTCGCCTGTTGGGGTGTGATGGGGTTGAAATGACTAAATAAGAGTACGGGTGTAATTTTTATGGTTTGTTGGGACGTTAATTATGAAAATGCCACCGATTTTGAAATTTTATTTGTGGTCATGAAAATTATTGAAAGCATTTGCGCCAAATTGCTATTTAATCAGTCCAGTAGTTTTGCAGCAAATCGATTGTAACCGACGGACTGAAAGACAGCTACACGTGATCCTATAAGGGGTTCTTTTTTTGCTTTTGAGGTATGGATAGAGACCCGCGTTATCCTAATAGATTAAAGAAATAGTATTTGGTGGCATCTCGATCGTCATCAATCGGTACCTATAGGCGGGCGGCGCGTTGGGACGGGAAGAGTAATGATCGGGAAACTTCCTGCATCCGTAATAAATACATTCAAGCTTTTCAATGATAAGTCATTTCAGAATTCTGAATTAGGTACGTTTATCTGGCTCAGAATAATACATTTTTTATTCATCAACGAAGAGAACCTCAATATCTTACAATAGAACATGACGTAACTTAGAACATGGCTTAGAATAATTAAACCAATCTCGAATATCCCAAATCGATAAGCGGAGGCTCGGGACATTATAAAAGCTTTATAAAAATAAAATGCACACAATTATCCCGGTGTCTTAGCTTCACTTCGAGTTGTGAATTTTGAAGTGAACTTTATTTGGTACAGTAAAAGCTGAGATCGCTTGATTTGAGTGCTTGAGTTTTCGGTTTGATTTGATAAAGTGGAGCTATGATAAAATAAAAAGTATTTCCCAGCAATATTAGAAAAGCAAAAGTCTGTGTATGTTTTGTTTTCTTCACGGTAAGACGGCTGGACGGATATGCATGAGGGAAATGCAGATTGCAGATTATACCCTAACTTAACAAATAGCCTACTTTTAATCCTGAAAAAAAGAGCATTGTTCCCGTAGGATGATGTATATTATATAGGCACGCGAGCGAAGCCGCGGGTTAATGCTAGTTAAAAATAAGTCTCAATCTAATTACGCCACATTTGTAAATAAGAGTTTAATCTGAAAACCGGAGACTAAAGGTTATTGACAGGCGAGCCACGCCACTCACGCCGTCTGTATTTTCCTACTCCGAGACAACCTTTAGGTACCTATTCCAGAGAATACAAACCATACTCATAATATCACGGGAGTAACGTCTCCATCCATAACCCGCCGAAGTCATATGACGCTGATATTGATCAGTTTCATTTTCATCTACATATTTTGAAGTCGAAAGTACCTCGGCAGTACGAGAGCAGGATGGATGGACGGCACTATATAAGAAAAGATAGGTTCTTATAGTCTAATATGGTTGAAAACGGTTATAACGACGTTACCACGCCATTGACAGCAATAATGTCTAATTTGTTCGTAGTATCGAAGCGGTTACCTCACATACAAGAATCTACAACTTTGAATTTCTTACTTAGTCCAGAAGTTCACGTTCGCACCTTTGGATTCCTAGGGAATTGCTATCAACATAATTATTAACAATTTCACGAAATATTGCATCCCGTGGCGTAACTTTTCTCGTTTTCATTGTGTAAAATGTGTAATAATGATATAGCATAATTTCAGCACAGATAGATAGGTTAAATTATGTTGTATCTATTATAATGTTTTCTCTGGGTGCCTGATAACGAAGATAACGCGCGAATATAAGTGCCGCATAACACTAAACAACACATTTAGACTAATTCTTAAATATTATCTTGAAAGTAGACTGACATTTTTTTGCTATACCAGTCACTAACAAAATAAACATTTAAACTCGTACGATTTTCACATGTATGACAACAAAATAACGTATGTAACCGGATATTTATTAAATACCTATGTTTATTGTTTTCATACTTTTTGCGAAACTAAGGATATCATTTTTGGTATGTCAGTATTTTGTAACTGGGGTTGTATTGGTTGTGAATTCTAGGACTTCCATATAGCTGTCATGTGACCTGATAAAATAGACTGGTGGAATGCCCGCATAAAAGATTACTTGCAAAATAAGGTGTTGAATTAAATGTTTGGCATAGTTGAATACACATCACAAAGAAATTGGTTCGCGTGAGTATACTTATGATAAATCAATATGTTTTGATTCTATTGGATACTATTTATATGACTAGGGGATCGGGAAATTGTAAAACATACCTTTCATGGGAAATTACAAGGGTAACAAGTCGGATTAAGTCGACTCGCAAGTCGTAGGTAGGCATTGTTTACAATTTGCAGAGTTACAATGTTGCGTAGGTCAAACAAATATAGGTACCGATTATTTTCCTACGCTTATCTGGTTCTCGTCGGTCAATATAGTTATTTATAACCACTACGATAATTCGAATAAATTAGACATTGTTGCTGTCAATGGCGTCGTAACGTCGTAACTATAAACCGTTTTCGACCATGCTTGAGATTGTTAAACTGTCTTATGTCCACCTCATTTATTTTAAGACTCGAATTACATCATGCCTAATTAGGTCTTGAGTCGGATTCTGTGTGGGAGTACAAACTCACTAACGAGAATGCCTCTGCGCCACAGGAGTGAGTGGTGTTTTGGCGCGGATCGGACGCACTAGACGCATGGACTGCCTCTTGACTTGACGAGTATACGAACAAAATGAGATAAAGGCCATGCCAGAGTTACCTTCCGGTCAGTTAAAAATAATCATATTAGGTAATAATATTGTTTAGTACCTAATACACAATTATTATTTGTGTCGTTAACGGCTTTAGGCCCGAAAATATAGAGACGGGCTTTTGTATAAGGGCTTATATAAAACAGTGAAATGTCTGGAAATACGTATTCGTTGATTGAACTGCAAATAACGGACAATTTTACACAAATTGACCTAATCCCAAACTAAGCAAAGCTTAGTTTGGGATTAGTGGGTAGTAGACAACAATATACATAATATAGAACCCAGGACCGCCGGCTCAGTAAGCAGGTGAATTACAAAATGCGCCAATCGCGTCATCAAAATGAATACAAAAACTTCTTGCACCTTCTTGTATCCAAGTGTTTTTCCCACTCCCGCGTCGCGTACTATTGGGATCGGGCGCATTTACTAAAATAGCCACCTAACAAAGGTAAGAGTAATACGTGTTCACGTGGAAAATACCCGCGTGGTCCGATGACGCAGCGTCTGTCGGGACTGAATTGCATTTCTCAATTTTGGATCAAATATTTTAGCGACATCTAAGAACGTTCTGCTTGGTAATGTCAAATCGGAGCGCGCGGATCCACCATCACGCTGTAGAGACACGTTACACACGTTTCAAAAGGAACTAACTGACTGACCAACTGTTCTGGCACAGCATACCTACATGAGTTTTGGCCTCCAACACAAGAACACGCCATTTAGCCCGAAGCTGCGTCACTACGTCCCAGCTGTCGCCAGCTCCCAGCTCACGTAGATCCGCTTCCACCATGTCATTTCAACGAAACTTGAGGCGACCAATAGGACGTAGTGGAAAGGACAGGCACCGTTGCTTTAATCTATACCGATTAACAGTCGCCGAGTCGGTTTTCCAGGCAGGGCTAATAATGTGGTCGCTTTCAATGGACCTCATAAGAAGGTTAAACTTACTCAAAGGGCTATGAAGGGAGCTATTATACTCGGAGTTTCCTTGCGTGATAGAGAAATAAGGTGATCCGCCTGGAGAATCCACTCAGACAGTTGCCAAACTTAAGCGGCAGTAGGTAGAGCACATTGCTCGTAGAACCGATGACCATTGGGGCAGAAATATATTTTAGTCTTGTCCATGTGAAGATCCTTTGTCCTTAAAAACGAGAGGCCTTTGTCCAGCAGGATTCTTTAGCCCGATTTGATGATGCTCTAATGTGTATTTTTCAAACAATAAATTTTATCGCAAAATTGCATTTTGGTTATAAAAAGTGTCGGAAAATTACACAATAAAATTACTTCGTACTTTATAATTACATACAAAGCATTCGATAACTGTTATCTCACCGAATGATGTTATATTTAAAACTTGCATATCGAATAATTTTCATTAACTCCTATAACAAACTTTCCGTTCTCGTAATTTAAACTCTTTAGCGTTTAGAGCAAGATTCATTTCTTCAGAGTACCATAGAAGTTATGCTCGTTTGCTTAAGTTATTTTGCGCTATATTAGTTTATGTTGATATGTGATATGTGCTTATCGCAGCGTTTAATTTTAGAATCAAAAAGGTCTTAAGTGTGTATCGCACTCATGTTATTAAATGTCGTTTTTTCTTAGTAGGAGCGTGCGTGAATAGAAGTGAAAAGTAGTAAGTGTATATGCCGCTCATACTGTGTAACGTCTTTTTTTATTTTATTTAGAGCGTACCTGAATGCATTTGTGCAACAATCTTGCGCAATAGGAATTTTACAGAGTAGAAGGAAAGTAATGGTTTGTAATCTCAATGTCGTTTGTTATCACAGTTCGTTGCATTTTGCATGGATTTTTAACCATTTTTGTTAAGCATTTGGGCTGCACGACTTTCCACCTACCTAATTATTGTCTAATAATATCATAATTATAAAAAAAATGCTGTTCATTTATTAGACATGTAAAGTGGTGGTACGTGTGC
The DNA here is from genome assembly GCA_947623375.1 of Apotomis capreana. Classification (NCBI taxonomy): domain Eukaryota; kingdom Metazoa; phylum Arthropoda; class Insecta; order Lepidoptera; family Tortricidae; genus Apotomis; species Apotomis capreana. The sequence goes on along the minus strand of OX392505.1, from coordinate 16,775,989 downwards.
TAGCACACGGGTCAAAAAATACTGGTTAGTGATGTAAACAATTGACAGTTTGACAAATGAAAACGAAGCCAAAGGCGACATTATGGCATCGTCTAGTCTAACCTTTTAGACTCTATGCTATATATTTTACACGGCCTTAATAATATACCTACTTACCTATATTTTTATACATTGTTGTATTTTTGTGTTGTTGTTTGTTTGAGAGTTAATGGCAGAAAAAAACTATTCAATATTTCTAATAAGTAGAAATTGTAAATACGTCACCCAATTTTCTAGAAATAATATGTTGGTCTCTGAGTCTGTAAAATGTAGGTACAATTAAACAGCGTAAATTTCTCTCTTATACAGATATTACAACAACGCATGCAGTGACCACTAACGACATCTAGTATCAAATAGGAAAACTACGGTCCGGCCACGACTTCGCGCGGCCATCGGAGCGGCGAGCGGCGGCCATAGGAGTGAGCGAGACATAACGCTCGGACCTTCCACTCCCAGCTATAGTCTGGCTAAAATATCTTTGCCCCAGCAATTTGAGTTTATCGGTAAATCGGTACATGACAACACTGAATCTTGATACTTGTGTAATGTATTATTCTTAATCTCTATAGTAGGGTAGGGCGGGGCTTAAAGGTCCACGGGTTAAAAGGTCCATATTTTTTCAAAAAGGTGTGACGTCTCCGACTGTCGACGATGGCGCTTTACACACCCAGCAGCGTCCGCTTCTTACACCAGTACCATTAAAAATTACTATACCTTACTTGTTTTTTAAATATGTACAAATGGATCTTTTTACCCGTGGACCTTTAAGCCCCGCCCTACCCTATTAGATTCTAGAAAATTTAACATATATACGCAAATAAAAAACACCTTGGTAAGTTATGCTTTAATCATGATCAGTATTGTACTCATAAAAATATTTACAAACGATATTATGGAGGAGGAGTTTTGCGTTGTATTTAGTGAAAACAGTAACTTCAGCGTTTATTGAAATTCTTACTCTTAGGGCTCTAAGGGGATTAAAACAAGACACTTAAAAGTTTGTATGGTTGAAATAAAAATATGCGAGTAGTAAGATTGTTGGTTTCTCTTTGGTTAATATGGCTATACTTAGTTTTTATGTGTTTGACAGTTCATTTGCTTGGAAGAGTCGGTGTGAACCGACTTTGCAGCCGCCGCCCGCCGCTTCGCTGGTCGCGCGGAGCCGTGACCGGACCGTAAGCATTTCCTAATGGTAATTACCGGAACTAATTGACATGTCGCAAAACAAGCTTACGAAATATATCTTAAGTGACATGCGTCAATGCAGGTTCCTATCGGTAGTAATCGGACTTCTTAATAGGTTTATGTAGGACGCGATCACTACGTGTCATGATCTGCGCTAGTAGCCTACGCACCAGCGCAAACCGCTCCGCCTTCCATTCAAATCGGCGACAGTTCATAACCAATTGACACACGCGTTTGTCGGTAGTGTTGCCGCGCCCCGCAACCAATTAGGTTGGATTTTATAGAAACTATCAATGAAATGCATTTCTTAGATGGCTTTACGAAGATCAAAAGAGATTTTCTATAGTTTTTTGTATAGTGGTACCCTGTAATATGTGAAGAAAGTTCTTTCTATGCGGTTGTTCTCCTTATGAACAGGTTTTACGGACACTACATGGTTTCGAAGAACAGATCTTTGTAAGTCGTTCCTATAGTTTCAAACTTGCCCAAACTGACCGATCTAAATGGCACACGTTTGTTTGTTTGGTTTTTTTTTTTCATTTTTTTAATGGTTTTAACATAAAACATACATGCTGTCTAAACTTCAATATATTAGTATCACTCACGCATACGTAGAATCTGGTACGTTTCCTCTTAATATTTGACTAAGTCACGCGGCGTCTTTACCCAATAAGTGAAGGTCAGCCCTTTGCGGAAGACGTTCATTTAGGACGGAGTTCCATTAACAAACATCCGAGGGAAGATCGTATGAATCACTCCAATGACATATTTTGGTTCTACTCACGGAAAAACAGAACCCACGTTATATGGTAGCTAGTAGATGTTGTGCTTACACCACGACTACGCAACATGACCAACCCTTAGAATAAATATATGCAGAACTAGAGTCTTCATAGAACAGCTGGCCTATCACGTGATGAATGGGCAAATTTTTATTTTGTTGTCGATTTCTTTTTTTTCTCAGAATTTCAATAAAATTTGGTGAGTTGGTAAAGTTGCTTTTTCTGACCATGGTAAGCCCAATTTCACGACATGTCCTTCAAATTTTTCTTCCTTGAGTTACACAAAATGTATTACAGAAATTGGCCTATTCGCCAATTTTTATAATGTTTTCGAATTATTTATTTTTCATTTCGAGCTACTCATTTTGTACTAAATTTTAGTACAAAATACGAAATTTTGTTAAAAAAAATCCATACATTTTTTGTAACTCAATGGAAAATTTTGTAGGACATATCGTGAAATTGGGCTTACCTTGTTCAGAATAAGCAACTTTACCAACTCACCAAATTTTATAGAAATCTGAGAAAAAAACAAAATCGACAACAAAATAAAAATTTGCCCTAAATAAGTTACAAAGCATCAGTCACTCACATTGTGTTTGCGAAAAGTGACGGATGCTTTGTCACCTATTTATCGCGTGATAAAAGCAATGATAGGCCCGCTGATTTGTGAAAAATACAGCCACTTTTGGTTTTATGTGTCGCTCTACTAATCTTTTGACTTTGATTAGTCTCCGAACTAATCATAAAAACGTATTGTTTGTGAGCTTGACGTTGTAACACTTGTGACAGATGCGCACACGAACGACACTTAGCCCATGGCTAACGAAAGCTGGCTTCTTGATAGTGAAGTAGTCAGCGCTGACTAGGTTTCTAGGCGTATTAATCCTTAGCTTTAACCAAATCTGCGTGGAAAATTTCGCGGCATCGCGATGTGACGTTGACTTGGCGACAACATGTACATATTATCTTATTCATTATCATTCTCTTGGTGTTATCCCATTTCATTGGGATTGTGCAGCATGCTTTTTTCTTCCATGTTTCCTATAATTCATCATCTCGTCATTTAATCCACATAATAGAACATGTAACAATTTTTTTATTTTCATGAATGAATATGTCCAAAATTTTAAAGCAAATTATGTCACACTAGCGGTAGAGAAAAAAGACTTCAACAAGTGGATTTAGAGTTTATACCAAGATTAAAAATAAAATAACATTTTTAACCTTACGTCGTTCGTCGTATCCAAAAGTGCATGGAATTTTATTAGGCACAGTTGTCAAATTTATATAAAATTCTAGAAACTTACTAGTTAGTTAATACTTTAACTCGCAGATTTGACCGCGTTAACGTACATTAGGAATCCTATGACCTGGAGGGTAATTTGACTAATTTTAGAGAGATGATGGAGATCTCTCCATTTCATCGCCATACGTCACCTTTGGTGTGTCCCTACTTGACAAGTGGCGATATCCTTAGAACATCGTCAATCCGATCGCGCTTAATTTGCGTTTCCTTCTGTATGTGACGGCATAAATAACAGGCGCATACTTTAACTTGACCGTGTAGTCCGTGAAACCAGTCAGTTACGTTTCGTTCAAAACAGAAATTCATATGCATGAATAGCATTTTTGACAATCATTATCGCCTTCGTATTTCCAAAATTGAGATGAGATATGTCACTTGAAGCTCATCGCATTTTAATGACAGTTCAAAGGCGATATCACTGTTATCTAATCGAGTTTTGACGTTTTGCGATCTCTCAAACGGCATTCTCGAATTACGTCCCTGTGATCAGTCGTGTGCTGAGTACTTAATTCATTCGACAATTTCCACGTTATTGACATACCCCGGGATTTTCGATGCACGAATGATTGAACACTGGGCTAACAGTTAGCGACAAAGCGTTCAGTGCACAGCTATTGAGTAACAAACACTATAAAACTAAACTATATCCTGTAAACGTGTATAATTGACTAAGAGAGCGAAGCGTCTTAGTTTCAGCTTGACCAATCTTTCACATGTCCGGATTTCCGACTGTTCTCGCCTACAGGCTGCATTTATCAACCAATTCCCATACAATTTTGAGAACAGGTACAATAAATATATAGTTACAAAATTTTTATCGAGTCAGTTTTTCGTCGTGGCGGAGATACGAGAGTACGTAAAAAAAACATATTTCGGCCATTTTTTAAAAATTTTCGCGATGTCTACAGCTAACAGAGCTGCTATCATTAGTATTAGTAATACTAGTATTTATTTCGTTTCCCAAAACCCCACTTTTCTCAATGCTCGGGCGGTACAACACGGCCATAGGTGTACAACTGCTAACTAGGCGAAGGCTCACCAGTATTGATATCTCTTATTAACAAGTACTGGTAGGGTGAAGTACGCATTTATAGATCTTAATCACAGAGATTAGTAGTCGGAAACTGGCGCGTTGAAAATCTGTTTAATATGAATTTGGAACAATCAATTAGTAAACGACACCTAATAATTTAACTGTGATTTTTCTTCGAAGGTATTTTAATGGACAGTTTAGGGATTCTGTTTTTATTACAGAACACATCGCTATAGTGCAATATATTGACATTTTGTTTCGTAAAATTCAAAAGGGCGAGTTATATCTGTTTACTGTATACTGGAGCGTAAAATACGTATGTCTAACTTCTATATCTAGGTATACAGTAGCGATCAAAAGAATTTGTACCTACCAATCATTTTTTTCCAAGATGTTGATGAATTGAGTATATATATTTGATTAAAATTCTAAAAATGTACGGAAAATCAGTTTTCTATGGAGAGGAGTCATTATTTCAGGAAACATCCAGCCGTACAGCCCCATCTGTTGGTAAAATTTCCGTTTGTCCTATCATCACACCGAAACGGCAGGACGGATTTTAACCAAATTTGGTACAGGCATAGCTGAACATTCAAAGATGGTTATATAATACTTTCTACCCGTTTATGGCATAGACAGAAGTACTCAGACAAAGCTGCGACCTTCTAGTCTCTTTTAAAATATCCACTTTCCTGATATCACTCAATTGCAAAAATTCATATATTCCCAACACAATATCGAGATATTCTCAAATTGCAGATATCACAAAACTCCGTTGAATTGCCGCTCGTACATAAAAAGGCGACTCCTAATCCCAACGTCCTTGAGGATCTGGGCGGAGCCTAACGTTATTCCCCCCGCCGACCGTGCGCCCCCGGAACATTACTTCGTTCATAATCTCGTTGAGTGGCGTCCAAGCAGCTTCATACACTCGCATAGTCCGAGCGAGAGTTGAAGATGAACAAACCTTATATTATTTAAAGGCATTGAAAAATCTCGAAGTAAAATAAATCATTTAAACAATGATATAATTATTGCGGATTACTAAATATCTATAGTACCCACTACAGTAGAATATTAAAAATAAAATGAGTTAAAGGTATTTTCCAAAAAAATAAGTGAAATTGGCCATTTAGAAGTCTCGCATCGAAAAATACTTTTTAATTTATTTTGTATGTGTAGAAACCTACCAAAAATAGTTAAAATGCCGACAAGATTCTTGATTATACGTGTAAAATCATGCGGAAATAAAAAATATCATTTTTTAATAAATAAATCATATCGTGACCCAGCGGATGAACCGATATTTTAACATAGTAGTGGAGGCACAGCTTTATCCCCCCGGGTCATGCTGCTCTAATGAAAAGATAAACTATAAATAATAGAGCGACAAACTCAACTTTACCGTTGGAAAACGGATTTACGTCCTTTACCTACTTATAAACAGTGATAGTTTTTTATGACTACATTAGTAATGTTCTCAGATTTTCCCCTATACTTGTTGATATTTTACTAGACGAATTTTTGGCTAATTCTAATGCTCAAGGTCAATGGATACCCTATAAATGTTATTTTCTTGAGTGTCAAAATATGCCGATGCTGGAAAGGAGAACTAATCTAAACGACATTTTTGGGGATATTGAGTTATACACACTGTTGGGATCGGCAGATTTTTCTGCATCGAATGGGTTGGGTCTCGTATACATCTGTCTGACGACTTTTGTGTCGCTTATCCCGTCGGTGATTTAGAGAATCTCTACTTTTTTTTCTATTAAATGACTTGATTTTTGAGGTTTTTTTTAGCAAAATGGAGATTACATAAAAAGTTTTTTGCATAATAATGAACGTTAGAGCTTTTTTACTTATTTGTCAAAACAGATCAAACAACTTAGATAATTTTTCTTTATTGCAACTAACCTTGCACTTGTTGGTTAACTGTTTTTTTAACCTGATCGTAAAATATATTTTAATGTCGTTTGAGGCATTTTACCTATGTCTTAATGATAAAATTAACATAAAGGTAAATTATGAAAGAAAAATTGAATGTGATCCACTGCAATGTAAGCAGGACTCGAACCTGCGACCCTAAGTTTCCGGCGTAGTGCTCTACCAACTGAGCTATCATATCGTTACGTCAATCACACTAAATCTTTGATTCCATAATTCTTCGCTACTGGAGCGCCCTCTGTGTCATGTGTGTTTAAAATGCTTATGCGCATTAGCCAAAAAGTAAAAATGTGGTATTTCCACATTATTAAACAGAATCGATATAAGATTCTATAAAAAAAATAACATAGTTAGATTAAATTACCTGATTGTCGTATCTTAACTATTGGCGTTTATCCAAATTTACCTGCTTTGATACTATAAAACCATTGTCGCTTATCCTTTTTTACCTGATATGACTTTGATCGACTACTGTCGCTTATCTTGAATTGCTTGAATGACAATTGAGTCGTATTTGTCGCATAGAATGTACTAAAAAACAAATATTTTCGTTAAATTGGTACCTAGTTAGACAATTCTGTTTTATAAAATATCACACATTTAGTAGTAATTCAATATATTTATAAAGGCCATTAGGCCCACCTGCGGTGTAAATCTGTGTCTGTGGCGCTAAGGCATTACTTTGGACTCGCTTGATGGACCCAAACGCCATCTCGCTCAAACAGTGTCTTACGAGACGTCACTTATACCACACAGAGTTGTAGGTAGTTTTATTATTCTTGTTAGGATAGGATATTATCTCATTGCAATTGTAAAACTTGAAATTTCACGTAGTTCGTGATTTAAAATTCCTTAATGAGTACCAAGTGACTGCAGTCTTGAGAACTCTTGTGCTGTTCTCATTAGTCATAGCTATCGTTTGCTACCATACATTGGTCTAGAACTACTGGAAATCTTTCAGCAGATCACACATAAAAATTGATAAAATTGAAATTTCACGTGATATCTGATGAATAAATCTTTAACATTTCTAAAGCAGTTTGTTTTTGTATTTGCGTAGTTGGACCATAAGTTTTTGTCTTAGAGAACTTTAAATGTCACTTCATTAATTTTAATGTTTGAAAATAAATATTTTCCTCTAATTAAAACATTAATCGTGAGGTTTTATTGTACGATAAATAGCTTTTCATGTCTGAAATATTTCCTACAAAGGCGATTAGATAATTTTTCTTGATTTATTTCATGCTGATTTATGCACATTTATATATTTACCTGACTATAAAATGAGCATACACATATATATTGTTAACTGTGTTGATTGTTGTGTAATAGATTATACTATTTTACCTGAATAATTTCTCGGGAAACGTGTCGTTTAGATAATTTTACCTAATTCTATTTTGACGGCCATTTTGCGTAAGCGACGCAAAATCCTAAAATATTCCATTAATAGACAAAATAACAAAAGCAACATGTAAAAAACATGATATTGTTTATATAAAATGAGCATCGTATGCACAAAGATATTGTTTACTGTGTTGATTGTTGTGTAAAATGTAGATTATATTATTTTACCTGACTAATATCTCGGGAAACGTGTCGTTTAGATAATTTTACCCAATTCTATTTTGACAGCCATTTTGCGTAAGCGATGCTAAATTTTAAATTATTCCATTTATAGACAAAATAACAAAAGCGACATTATAAAATGCTTCATTTAAAAAGTAGGTCCACAGAATATTTAATAACTTTTTATTTTTTTGAAAAAGTTCGTAGTTTTTTAGATCTCCTGTAAAGTTAGCTCCGTGTCTCTTGGATAATTTTCCTTTCCAGCGTAGATACGTTTTTTTGCGGCATAAAGAGCCGTATCTTTTTTTTACGTTAACTTAGAAGTTCCGAATTTTATTGGGTGGGTGTAGATTTCTTGATCTGCAGATCGGTTGACATGCGGCAAACGTGTCAGCCCTACTTTAGTTTAGCGGTTGTCTGAGTTACGTAAGCTATTTGGGTTTTGGCGTTCCTTCCGCGATCGATTAATTTGATCCAAGATCGTTTCATTGCCCTCTGGCAAACTAAGAGAGAAAAATTCTGAGCATTAGTCAAAAATCAAGTCCGGGCATTACGATGAGTCTAAATAAAGTTATATATTTTTTCATTAATTAAACTGTAATCCGATCATTAATATATGGCTTTTAAACGATATGTAATAAAAATCAGGTTTTTATTTTATAAACGGTAAACAATTGGAACAGAACTTATGGCCAGGCTAGGTATGTCTAGCTAGGCCCGGCGGATATGTCAATAATTACTAACGCTCATTTAGATTTAAATATGAAGTGGGAAATTTATTGATGCAAATATGTATTCTGACTATATTTACATAAATAAGCCCTCATGCCAAAATTGTCACTTGCCTTCTTGAACTAGAAAATTATTGTAATTTTTGATAATGTATTTTTATATCATATGTCATGTACTGTACTAGTGACGCAACGAATGTGAATACTTACAATAAATATTCGTATTCGTAAATTAGCGTTTTACCGTTTATTACAATGGTATTCAAACGAACAATACTTGTTCTGCATTACGATATTCATATCTCTTAGGGTTGAATTAATAAAGATCATTAGACGTTGGCATACTTAAATATCTGTATTATCAGTTTTTTTTTTTACCAACCGAAATACCTAAGGTACTCTAATATTACACAGAGAAGGGCCCTAAAACCCACACCAAAAGTGTTATTTTCTGGGAATCCTGTCTGTTGTGGGCCCATGACTGAGAATATGTAAGTATCCAAATGTGTCCGGGAATGCTAAGCAATGACAATTTTTTTTATAAGTACTTAAAATTAATAGATACCTAAATACGAAAAAAAAACAGTTGAATTTAATTCTATATGAAAATGAGTGCTTTTTGTTGTGTCGCATAGCGTAGTCGTGTGAAAAAACAAACTACACTCTCTTAAAATACACTTCAAACGCACGAAGACAGATCGAACCTCCGCGGGATCCGGTACTATAACAATTTTCCGTAACTAGATGGATCGCGAGAGCAAGTGACACAGCCTTCCCCTTCGACGGTTAGATTTACACTGAGCTCGCAGCCCGGGCACGGCCGCGCTCGCGGAAATTCAGTTTTTTTGATGCTTTATTAGACCGAATTTCCATTTTACTAACTTTGAAACAATACGATTAAAGATCAATGAATTGTCAATGTTCTTGCAAAAGAGCCGTGTAAATATCACTTGTAGTTTAGAAGCCTTAGGGAATTGAAAATTGAAAACGACCCTATTTCAACATTATTTTTTCCATAGTAATTATTTCTTTAAAAAAATCCAACTATAATTTTTTAGAAGAAATAATCAAAAATAACATATATTTTTTTCAGATTTTTCCGTTGGCTAGATTACGAGCCTTAGGACTTTAAAAATCACCATTCCACGTACGGAGTCGCCTTAACGTCTGCGTCACGCAGTCGGGTAGAAAAGGCACCCATAATCTTAATGAGCACATAACTACTGATAGTACTTATATAACAGCTCGTATCGAGCACTAAATATTGTTTTTGCTGACCTTACGCGTCTGATGAAAGCAATTTTCCGAAGAGCCGTTACGTTTTATTATTGAGTTCCCTTTTTATTGCCCATATAGGTTAGGATCATATCGCGTTACTTGCTTCGTTGTGTTATATTTTCCTTCATATTCTACGACTTAGAAAAACGACTGAAGGTTACAGCGGCCTACGATCGTACGCATGCATTACCTATAATAATATGTACACGTGTATGAAAATCTCTATTTTTTATGTTGCTTTGTTCCGTGATGTCGAGAAACCAATGTAAGTGATGAGTTCCATTATTGTACTATGTTTAGAAATAATACTTTTTCTCAAACATGCAATGAAATGTCGTCATAACGTGCGTTATTATATAACAGGCTTTAAAGAATCACGTTTCGGGCGGAACAACTCGAGAGAACTGTAAAGGAATTTCATACAAAATTGATGGCCTAAGCCGGGAAGTATTTTTTTTAAACATGGCGTCTGTGCTCACGAGCAGGTTAAACAGTAGAACAATTATTTTTTGAAGTGGTGTATTTTTTTATTTCATTGCATACGTTCGAGAAAAGCACTATACATGTCTAGCCGTGAAATGGGCTTGCGGGCTTCGTATCACTAACCGTCTAAATCTTCATACCTACTCACCTGACAAGCCCTTCTTTCCTGACGTTTGCAGTAATGTACTGTAACACGTTCACGGACACAGGGTCATTTTACAAATTGCATGCTGCGGCACATACAAAACTCATAGGTACAAAAAAGTTCTGACCAAATCGGCACAAGCCATTTCCCTGTATATAAAAACGTGTGGTTATGAGAAATGTTCGGCTGCAGACGGAGTGGCAGTTCTCCGAAAAAAATACCCCGGCCACAGACGTGGTATAACGATGGTCCTAATTTACGCTCTCTGCGTACCCTACTTGAAAGTGTTAATTAAATTCTATCCCTTCTTGGGAAACATAATTTAATACATACAACTGTTTATACACCTATTTCTAATCTTAACATATATTCGATATTGTTTTTATTACCTATACCTAATATATATTTTAATTATCCCAAGTATTGCTGGAGCGATGTTGTCGCGATGAATCTGCGCAAATTCAAACCAGTAAAATGGCGGGAACTGACGGTAAAACAGGAAAATTGGTGCAAATTCGTGTCAGATGACGCGTTTTGAGCCGAATTAATTCATTATTCACACTAATATTATAAAGCCGAAAGTTTGTGAGTGTGTTTGTGTGTTTATGTATATGTTTGTTACTTCGTTACGCTCAAACGGCTGAACCAATTTTGATAAAATATGGTATAACAGTAGCTGATATTTTAACCCATAGGCTAATTTTTATCCCGAAAAAGTTAGTGTTCCTGTGGGATGAGATGAGCGGGTAAGACCGCGCGGAGCAGCTATCTATCAATTCAGAGGAGGGGTGAAAATCTAACAATCGATTGAAAATCTTTACATCGTTGGTACCTTACACGTAACATTTTTATTGAAGTGATATAAACTTTCAGGTGGTATGTTAAGGGCATCAAGCCGTACATAAATAATCACCAAAGCAAACTGTTACTCGCATTTTGTAGCATTTTTCCCACCAGGTAAGTGTCAACGAAGTTAGCCAATTAAAATTGCAGAGCAAGGCGAATTAATCAGGTCACGGTGTAATTAAGTCCACGAAACAGCTTTTGCGGATTCTCACAAAACAGCTACGTTCTATAATTTGCCACTGAATACTAAAAGAAAATATATCTTTAGTACCTACAGTGCGCGATTCCCAAACTGGTAAGTTCAGTCGCGCCAAATGCGCACTATTAATATAGAGCGCATTTTCCAAAGTATACTGGGAATAAATTCAATCAAAAATTTATCAGGCCGAAATATTAATATTAACCCTTAGTGCATGAAGTGTCAACTGAACGTCAATTGAGACTTCGTCAAACTAAGTAACAAAGTCCTAATTGACATGGCATTAATTTTTATTTCAGTAAGTTCTGAAATAAAATGTAGTGTAATTTTTTACACCGTCTGCATTTAAAGGTTAACATAGTATATATATCGACGGCCAAAAGCGAAAAAGAAGTAAGCGCCAATGAACACCCTTGGCGTTTACTACGTTTCCGCTTCTTGCCGTCGAAATGTATACTTTAATGAAGTGCACTACTTGCATTCCGACGACAATTTGACGATGATGTAACATATAGCTCGAGTAGTAACACTCGATATATACCTGGGACAATTAGGCCTTAAATCCGTAATATGGCCGATATATCGCTCAAATAGCTATTCGTCAACGACAATTCAATTAGTCCCCTGATTTTGACGTCAAACAATATAACAATGTGACATTTGACTTTAGTGAAAATAAATCATTTCATTAACACACATAAGAAGTTTCCGGTTCATGACTCAAGATGGCCGCATGCCTTTAAGTTTCGTATTCATTATTTATTCATTTCGGTCGTTCAATGTGTAGTATTGATAGCTTATTGTGCAGTGAATTAACGTATTAGTGAATGGTTAATGAAGAATTCAACTTGAAGCGTACATAGCCCTTCTAGGATCAAGGCCCGATAGACCGCGTGGTTTTTTGTAAATCGCTATCACTTTACAAAAAGCACACCTCACCGTACACCGTGATATTAATTCTCAATCTTGTCGCCGTGTGCGATTCGTAACGATTCATTGGCGAAATACCACTTGCTCAGCAAGAAGGTGAAAGCCACAATAAAAAAAAAAAAAAAAAAAGAAACAAGAAAATACACAAATACTTTTAATTATATTTTTTAATTGAACTACACCAAAAAAAGGACGTGTTTTGACTACTGATTTGTATAACATCAAACAAGCCAGTATTTTCATAGAAAGTTCATACTCACAGGATCATTTTTGACATTCCATAAAGTGTAGGTTTAAGCTATCAAATACCGTATTGCTTCACAAACCTACGGTTGAAGAACTTTTTGAAACTCGCTCTTAAACGATCACTAAACGCTCTTGATAAACGTAATTGAAATTAAATCATATCAATCAAACCACGCCAAAGTCATGTCAACCTGTCGAGACTCATGTTTACGACGAAGTTCGTTCACACCAAATCTTTTAACATTGCGCCGCGCCGTAACCTTGTTTAGAACATTAGTATAGTTTAATTGAGGGTTAATAAATTAAAATGTTATCCATATATACTGTCACTTGTCAGATTTCTATGTTAAATCAAGTGCGTAACTACATATTTTACATCGCATTCAACTTCCATGCCCTAGAAAGAGACAAGTGGAAGGGAAAGTAAGAATTATTGTTTATAATATCGCCAATCTCGAGTTAGAAATGCTCTGTACAAACAGTATGTGTAAGTAAACTCGTTTGAAACGATACACGATAGATTCGCTAACCAAATATGTGCATGGAACTAGTTTTGCAACCAGTTGGGTGCAAGCGTTGCATCGTAGGACTGCACTCGTTTATTATTTTAATTTGTAACACATCTGCGACTGAGAACAAGTGTCATTCAATTGACGTACCTAAATCAGAAAATAAATGTATGGCAAAGTTGTCATATATTACATTTATTGGAAACAGGCATGGACTAATGAAAGTCGAAAAATTTCATATGAAGAATCTTTCACATTTGTCATATTGGCACAATTTAATTGCTTATTGTTTTGTAAAAACCCTTTTTGCAGAAATGTTTTTAGAATTTACGTAGTTCGTAATATGGTATATCCTTATGTAGAAACAGAAACGTTTGTCTCTTGTTTAGGCCTGTTATCGTCAATTCACTAAATTTTTTTAGTTTCAAAGTATTTAAGAACTCCGAAGGAAATACGGCATTACTGGGCCTCATTAAGCGTTGGCGAAAATCTCACCAAGTGCCTTGTTGGGATGGAATATGCAGATCGAGAAGTAACTGGGCCTAACTTGTCTGGATTGCTAATTGTAAGGAAATAAGTTAGATCTTAATCTCAGCCGACGGAAAAAGAAAACTTGCTATTTTCTCGCTATAATATAACACAGAGATCGCTATATACAACATATACAGACAATTATTTATCATCAGGTTGTACGAGGTAACATAAATTAAATAAACAGCATACATTTAGTAACATAAACCATGACACAATATGAATTTTCCAAACTCTTGTTTCCCAATTTACGCTTCTCTCCTTGTACAGTTTATGGACTCCGAAAAAACCTTAGGTTGGGAATTTAACACATTAGGAAGCGTTATTTGCGTCAATAAAATCCCATTTTGAGAGTTTCTTAATGAACATAGCTGTGAAGATAGATTAAGCACATCCTTATATCACGTACACTGCGGTGAAGGAGTGCGTTTCACCGTCGATGCGATCTAATTCGAAAGCGATCCCTTTCACCTTCCGACCGTGCGTTATGCTGTGTTTACTAGCCGCGGGGCATTTGAATGTTCTTGTTATGGTTCACAAATAATTTGCTGCGGTTTGACTTCTGGCGCTAGTGCAATTGCTCCTTATGAAGGTTAAGTACTTACTAGCCGTTTTATTTATATTTTGTTTTATCATGGACTTTAGGCTTTAAATTAAAGCGATAAGTCTTTCACCTTCCGACCGTGCGTTATGCTGTGTTTGCTAGCCGCGGGGAATTTCCAAGCTCTTGTTATGGTTAACAAATAATTTGATGCGGTTTAACTTCTGAGTAATTTATTCAATAATATTTTATTATAGATTAGGTCAAGAAAATTTACTCGAAAGCGATATGCTTTTCATCGATGTCGTGCGTTATGCACTAGCTTAAAGGTTGTTAGGTCATATCGTCAAAATTTATGGTATTTTCAAGTTAAACGATATATGTATTTACATGAATGTTGTTGAATAGCGACGCATGATTAGGCTAGATTAGGTAATAGTAGGAGAGCCGAAGAGGGGATTTCGGGAGTACCTACCTAAAGCGCGGCAGATTAATATATAGGGGGATACCTTATACCCAGTTAAGTACTTCCACCAAATATGAGCCTCATATACATGGCCGCCCGTCAAGGATAAAAGATCAGATTAGTAAAAAAAAATTGTTCATCTGAAATTCTCGAGCGCGTCAGATTAAGGTAGGGTGAGTTAGTTACATGCTAAAACGTGTATATTCCTCTAATCTGACAATTTAAAGGTGACGTAAAGAAGGCGGAGGGCTACAAAGTTGTAAAAAAAAAACTTCATCTCGACATTCTCGAGCGTGGCTATTTTTTTTTTATTTAAAAGGGAATGAATCAATGATAACGGAAATTATATAATCTGACGATTTCCACTAGCCGAAGTAACAAAAATTCATCGATAAAGTATAATGCGTGCAGTTACGTGATGCCTGTATTCCACTCTGGTTTCTGTTGCCAATGACGCCATGACAGTTGATCATGTTGTTTACAACACTAAAGTAATAGCACTATTAAATATTTATAGTTGCCGGCAACTTTTAAAACAAAAATGGCAGATTTGCGCATGTACTTACCTACATTTGTACGTAAATCGGCTACTGCGCAGTCAAGATTATGCTCTAAAAGTTTGCCGGCAGCTGTACTATGAGTGATATTAATATAAAGTGTGTAATTTGTGGTAAAACTACTTTACAAAAAACAATTAAGTAAATTTACATTAGAAACATAACAAAAATGTGTAAATATTTTAGAATATAGTCGGAGCAAACCGGTCCTCCGAAAATCCCGAACAACATACGATAATCTTGAACTTTCGAGAGAATCTTCATTAAATGAAGTAAATCACGCACAGTGCTATAAATTATTTATAGCAATAAAAATACCGCGAGTCTTTCAGTATTTACAACAGCGGCAACGTATAATGGAATATGACAGTGCATCGGAAGTTTCTGGGAATAGCTCCGAATCACATGCCCCTGCTTCTGGGGAGTGCTCCGCGTCACATTTTCCTGTTTCAGGAGAGTGCTCTGAGTCACAAGTTCCTGTTAATTTTTTTAATTGTCAGATTAGGCGAATCCCGCCAGATAATCGTCAGATTATGAGACAGCAGGTCTAGGGCATAAAGATGAACCATATATATCTTAATCTGACGCGCTTGAGTATTTCAAAATGGCGAATTTTTTTGCACATTCTAATAATAACTGCGAGTTTGCGTCACATCCAAATCGTCAGATTATTATATAAGAGCTTTTTCTTAGGTTCACTTAACATCCCCTTAGAAAATCTGACGCGCCCGATGAAAAAATTTTTTTTTTCATTTTCAACCCTCAAGTACGACCACCCCCATCATGGAAACAATCAGTTTAACATGCGTACATCTTTAAAAATGTGTAGGACATGGATGCTATCAATATCTGACGCGCTCGAGTATGTCCATGCAAAAGTTTTTTTTTACATTTTTGAAAATCTGTAGCCGCTCCCCCCACCGATGAAAAGGTATATCTTATATGACATTTTTTTCTTTTTATCATCTAAGCTTCGCAACCCAATAGGTCTCTATGACGCTCGAGTGAATCCCGAGTTAGCATCGTGGCGTACCCTACTATAAAGATTTTACTTCATAATCATAACCTCACTAAATGCTAATGCTACTATTTGGTTAGCAACAATGAAATATGTATGTAATCAATTATTAATTTAATTACCGAGCCCACAAGTTCCGTCGTCGTAACGTTTTTCCTGTACTTGTATTACATTGAATGGCAGACTATAATTAGACGAAATGCTTGTCCGGGTTGTATTTCCCGGTGTTACGCGGCGGTATTTTGACCATTACACGTAAATCGGTGAATGACAATACTATTTTGGTTTATTATCAGAGGATAACTGGTTAGTTTCGATTGTTATCGGTAGACTCACTGGGCTCATACGAGTGAAGTTACCTATGAGCTGAAAAATTGCATGGCCTATTTATGAATGAATTCATTCATAAATAGGCCATGTAATTGTACAGCCTATAGTGCAACGTTACAACCAGGAATTCATTGAAATGCTCGGGTCGTCACTGGTTGTCATACGTCATTTCAATCTATTTTGCTCGCATTTTACGATCCCTGGTTATAACGAAGTGTAACATTGTGTTCTTGAGACGATGAATATTTTTTGTGCAAGGTAAACATTTAAAAAGTATATCGTAATATTTAAATAAAGAAGAAGAATCAAGATTTTTTTTAAACTATGATACTATTATATTTCATGTACTCATGTTACTTATTGTAATTTAATTTAGTGTTGTGTCTGTTGGCAAACCTTTTAATAAATAAATAAGTAAAAAATTTAAACTAAATAGCCATATAAAAACTATAATCAATTAAAATCAACAAAATCTAAAAATAACTTTTTAAAAGTGCTCCCTCGCGTCTTGCTAAGAAGATACTGATAGCATTTCCTTACTGTATCGCTATGTGAGGTATCTGGAGTTGTGCGAGGAAGCTGTCAGCTTCCTGCTCCCCAGTAGTGTCCGTTAACCTCTGAAAATTCCTTATGTAGGCCTGTGTCTTTACTCCACATCGACTTAACGGGCCACGTTGTCGTACGTCATGTTAATCGTGCTGCGAAATTCCACGTTGTGTGACGTAGGTTTCTACGTCACAGCGTTGTGTCATGTACAGTCAGCATTAAAATTAGCTGTCAATTTTAGAATGTAATTTGACAGTAGTAGTAAAGTTGACAGCTAATTTTGATGCTGACCGTTGTCTGTAATGTCTGACTGATATGGAGAAAAAAAAATGTCATAATAGTGACAAACAACTTGGATAAAGTGTCTCTCATAATTGAACTATTTATTTCACAAAGTCGCTTCAATAAACACTAGATCTATTTATAATAAGAAGTACCTACATTTTAAATAACTACATAAATTTTCCAATATAATTGGCAGTCCCGTTTGTTTCAGTAGAAAACGTGAACATTTTATCTGGGTTAGTTCATGATTGGCTATTACTTATACATTCGCTGCATTTTACCTCATTGTAAATAGTGGATCAATATATTTATAGCTCAGACGGATTGAACGGGATATTCAGGTCAAGAAATGTCTGCATGTTGGATTTGACGTTTCACATCGCACAATTTCGCTAAGAATAGCGCGGCACTCAATATTCGACGACCGTTTGCCACTTTGATGGACGAATATTGGGAGATCATATTAATAATAGCGATATTTACGTGTGCGTATAACTATTTCTTCGCAATTTTACATAAAACTATCACAATAATTACAATGATTATTTTCCTTCGGAAGAATATTTGCTAATACATTTTTAATTTAGATCACAATAGCTTTGTGCAGGGGGCCTATGATGGTTGCTTTTATCACGCGATAAATAAGTGACAAAGCATCCGTCACATTTAGACAGACGCCTCAACAGGGAGTGATAGATGCTTTGTCACTTATAACGTGATAAACGCAACTATCGGAACTCTCATGTATATCCGCGAGTTTGCTCTTTTATAGACGAACAGCGCAGGGAAAGTAGACCATAGAACTCTTGGAGTCAGGGATAAAGGATTCGTCACTTCAGTAGCATCGAATACTTATAGTTCGACATGTTTCGAATTCGTTCGTGATCATGAAACAAGCGTGCGGTAGCCAGCGAAGGCTTCAGCGATATCTGAAATTGTGTGACCCTTTGTAAATCTTATTATTATTTAATGAATCTATTGATAACCAAACGTCACTTACACAGATAACTATGAGTAAACATGCACATGCCCGTATTAGTAGATCAGCCCCCCACACGCGCCGATGTTCCTTTATTGCTCTTAATTCATTCGCCCTTCTTCCTTGTCTACCGCGATGATTCCGACCCATATACACGGCGGTAACGTTATAATTGTCTTTAACCTTTATCCCATTAATCTATTCCTATCTGGTAGAATTGTATCGTTCGAGAACGTTCGAAATTTTACTCTAGAATGTCCGGCACTACACTGCTTACTAAGCAAGTCTTACATTCACGTGCAATGAAAATAGGTTCACTTTATATAGGATTTCAATACATGTTGTGCTAGTTCGCTCGTTCGTTGTAGGGATCAGATACCGGTATTCGGCTCTATACAAAATACCGGTATTAAATTTATATTTTGGTTGGCTAATTTCGAAGTTCTATATCATTATCAATACTTACCAAAATTATATTAAATAGCATAAAAAAAAACTCAAATTTAATACCGGTAACGATCCATGATTGCTACGTACTAAGTAAAATTGCAAAACTACGACTATATATTAGATTGGCGAAACGTAATATGTTGGTTATAATGTTAAAGCAAACAGTTTTTTTTTTAATTTCGCGCTATTAATGATTGACACGTGCGATGTGATACTAACCGAATATCCAAAATCTCACTTCGGGTCAAGTTATAAAACGTTAATAATTAATTATTTATAGTGGTAATAAAGTTGTGAGCAATACTTGTGCCATAAAATGGGCCCTTAGGCTCGAATGAGGTGTGATAGACTTAGGAGCTATAGCATCAGCTGGTCAAGTGAAAGTCCACTTTCTTGCTGCCTTGTCTTTGCGCCGTGGAAATCTTACTTAGTCTAGATGGTACATGTTAATGGGAAAATTGAAAATTTGAAGCGAGATCCGAAACCATGTTTCTAACAGCTTTCCGAGACGTGTGGGTTTTCAACAACTAAGCTATAGCTTGCTTGTTTTTTTAAATTGTCGTTTCCTTTGTGTCGACTCCTGGTGTTGCAGGTGTCTATGGGTGACGGTAACCGCTTTCCATTAGGCGATCCGTTTGCTTGTTCGTCCCCAATGACATAAAAAAGATCACGACTGAAGCATGGTGACTACAACCCTGAAGATTGTTTCAGATTGATATTTTCACATTTTGCTACTTCTACTTCTTGTCGCAGTAGTTGCAGTCCCGGCGATAATTTTACACTGGACGACTCGAAAGGAGAAATGTAAGCTGCAAATACTTTTTAAAATAATTGATTTTTAATACATTTCGATACATCCCTCAAAAACTTGTATCTGTGTATCATTCACAGATCACCTCAAATTTCTGTATCCATATCTACTTCCGTATAAAGTAAGGTTGTCAGTTCCATTACGCTTGCAATGAAAACCTTTGACCTCACCCGTTAGGGCCATCGGATTTTCCAGTTTTTATTTCTACCAATAAATAAAGTTCAACGTTCTTACTTCTGTAGCGTGGATATCCAATTGTGCTTCTCCACTAATTCCAGCTCACTGGTAGAGAGGGCCTCTGCCTCTTGTCCAGTTAAACTAATTTTCAACAACCTTTTTAAACATCGCTTTACCGAATACGACTGCGTGCGCACAAGCTGTTTCCATCGTGTCTACATCCGTGGCGTTCACTTTAATTGAGCAAAACTCGTGTGACGGTTTTCCCTACAAACGGCACAGTCTCACTGTAGGTTAATGCATTGTCGCTTTCTTGCCACTCCGACGCATCGCTAATTGTCCGTCTGTTAACCCACTAATTTACATACATCGGTTAGAAAGGTTAAGATCGAAACTGTTTTAATTGTGACTCGTGTTTTAATTTGGAAATTTGGGATGTAAAAGTCAGGACATATATAATTTGGAATTTGCATGGAGATCACATTTAAAGTACGGAGCTATTATGGCTTCCTCAAAGAATAGATCGTTTCAGAAACTCTTTTCCGTTCCGGGGTATAAAAAAGCCTCTGTCAATTGACAAAAATGTCACAGTTACAATAATTTATTAAATGAGTTTGAACTGACTGATTACAGTATTTAATATTTGTGTTCGTTTTCATTGAGACTTCCATATGTCCATCAAACAGTTAAGTTATTTAGTCTAACTTTAACCTAAAACACTAGCAGCCCAGCAACACGCGTAGGCGACATCGATTCGTTTCTATAATTAACGCCAACCAGGTTGACATAGCGACAAATACCTAAAAATCGCGTCCTAATTTTTTTATTAATATTTTAAACATCGCTTTACCGAATACGACTGCGTGCGCACAAGCTGTTTCCATCGTGTCTACATCCGTGGCGTTCACTTTAATTGAGCAAAACTCGTGTGACGGTTTTCCCTACAAACGGCACAGTCTCACTGTAGGTTAATGCATTGTCGCTTTCTTGCCACTCCGACGCATCGCTAATTGTCCGTCTGTTAACCCACTAATTTACATACATCGGTTAGAAAGGTTAAGATCGAAACTGTTTTAATTGTGACTCGTGTTTTAATTTGGAAATTTGGGATGTAAAAGTCAGGACATATATAATTTGGAATTTGCATGGAGATCACATTTAAAGTACGGAGCTATTATGGCTTCCTCAAAGAATAGATCGTTTCAGAAACTCTTTTCCGTTCCGGGGTATAAAAAAGCCTCTGTCAATTGACAAAAATGTCACAGTTACAATAATTTATTAAATGAGTTTGAACTGACTGATTACAGTATTTAATATTTGTGTTCGTTTTCATTGAGACTTCCATATGTCCATCAAACAGTTAAGTTATTTAGTCTAACTTTAACCTAAAACACTAGCAGCCCAGCAACACGCGTAGGCGACATCGATTCGTTTCTATAATTAACGCCAACCAGGTTGACATAGCGACAAATACCTAAAAATCGCGTCCTAATTTTTTTATTAATACAAACAAGACGGAGATTTTTCATTCGATCGAACTCCGACAATTCTTGGCACGTCTTCAAGTACGTTTGTAATAAATATTTACCTGGCCGGCTGGCTTGATGTCACCCCGAGCGGAGTTTACTCACCAAAGTTAAAATGCACTAACATCGTACGAAGTTTCATACGTTCTTACAACCTATATTTTTGATGGGTTGGTTTTTCTTGATACTTGCTAATTTGTTGCATCTTTATTTAGACGGCTAGGGTGAGAGTATTTTTGATCATTTATCGCTGTTGGCAGATGTTTTATTTAAAATCGTCATAATTATTGGCCAGTGTTTTATGTATTATGAAAATGTGAATTTCGTTGGCTTACCGTGAAATTTTTACGCAGACGTTTAACTGGGGACGTACTATTGCCCCTGCCATATGTATATACATTTACAGAATTCTTTGTAGCGTAAGTAATAAAGGTATTTTAGGTTAAAAATAAAAAAACAAATTGGAACTGACAACTAATGGTTTATGAACATATTACATTCGCGAAATTTTTCATTTCATATAGTTACTGAAATGGTTATCATTTTTGATATAAAAAAATAAATTACGTATACACATATATGTACTTTACAATAAACATAAGTAATCGAATTTCTATATTTCTTCATTTTCATACACTACTAAGTAACGACATTCCTTTTGATCCCTTTACTCGATTTTCTTAAAAGCCTTTCAGCAAAGTATTTCGTGATTCAGAGGAAAATTGGTATCCATTATTTTGATAAAAGTTTGTCTAAAATTATATTTGATAATTCTAAATTAATTTAAATTTTCTATTGTACTTGCCCAGACTCTTTTTAGATTTTTTTAAAATAGGTAATAAGTTTTATCTAAAATAAATAGGTAATAAGTTTTATTTAAATCATAATTTTGGATACCTACCCAGCTAGGCCACAGGGGCGACAAGGGCCTATCGGTGTAACTCGTGCGTCGGTGACCTTGTAATGCCGCGTCTACGCGTAGGGTTGGCGGTTTAGCTACCGCGGCACAATGAAATAATAATTACCTATTACTTAATGAAAGATGTTTATTTATTTAAGGTTTAAAATATATTTAGTATAATAGTGTTGACATATGTTATAAATTGCTTACTTTTATATATTTTCTGTTTTTGCGACTTACTTTAAACATTTTATTATTCTCTAATTACGGCGAAGATTCGAAATCGTACGAACAGTTTTTTTCAAAAAATCTAATGGGAAGCAGTACTGATACTGGTACCAGTATTGATAATAAATAATAGTAATTTTTCAATTATCTGGAATCAAACATAATTAAACATTATATTTTTTCTTTAATTTGTAAGGAAACAACAAAGAAGTAAATTGACATGATAATACTAAACACACATATAATAATAACTTTCTTCAATGAAGCTAAGAACCAAAATGTGTTTTACATTAAATACAAACAGATTTTGCATTTGTTAGGTGCCCTACAATCAATATTTTCAATTAACTACCTTCATTTTGTTGAGTCCATTATTTAACACTTTTGACCACGGAGTATATGGAGATGGCATTCAGCGTAGTTTGCTCTAGCACCGCTGTAGCCGACTTTAACATGCACACAATTATATTCGTATAAAAATAAGGTTTTACAACAAACAGAAGTGAGTTGACATTGGCTCAGCTATTGTGTGCGATTTACGTGGTCATACACTACTACGTTCAAAGTATCGAGAATTTTAGCTTTTATATGCATATCAGACAATGCATCTATTTTTATCATATTCACAAGGCATATCAAAAGGTACATCGAAAAGTATGAAAGCGCATACGACGCGGCGCGAGCGAACAATGTGAATTGATTCGAGCAGACGGCGGCGGTGTGAGTGTGACCCTTTGACTAGTCGAGCCGCGGCTCGACTTTCCCCACCTCGCGCGTCCCGCGCTCGCCCCCGCTCGCCCCACGACACGCACACATAGCCGCGAGTTCTGTTACTGCACACAAGTGTCCGTGTCGTTTCTTTTTACGTTAGTATATATATTCTTTGGCTAGGCAGCGTTCGTTAGGATTTTTTGCGGCGATCTATAAATAAGTCACAACACATATTTTCTGAAATCGTGAACTTTTCCAGATAGAAAGTAAATATAACATAGGCCACCAAGCTTTCCCATACGGTAAAAAAAAACTTGAAAAATGTATTAATAATTAAATGTAAAATAAAATGTAATTTTGATCACCCGGATTGGACGGGGGTCTATCATTTCATCGAAATTTCTTACGTCGATTTTCATGTCATCGAAAACTATTCCACGCATGTCTTTTCATTGTTTTTCCGTAACTAACCGTCCTTAAAACAAAATTTGAAGTATTTCCTTGGAATTTGAAGTAGGTAGGTACCCACATCCTTCTTAATCGATTTTCCACTTCTAAAATCTTCTACTATTTTCTAAATTTTGTTTTAAGGACGGTTAGTTACGGAGATATGCACATTAAAAAAACTGGAAAAGTCGAATTTTCAAGAAATTTCTAAAAAATCTTGGTTTAGAACGCTGTCATTCAGTTACGGACTAGTCTAGGACAAATTAAAACATGTTAGAAATATAATTGCTTTTAAAACTCATGTCCATTTTTACATACATTTTCGGAAAATGTGACTTTATTTTTTACATATCTCCGTAATTATCTGTCCTAGAAACAAAATCTGAAATGTAAATTATAGCAAATTTAATTCTCTACAACATTGGTCGAACACTGTTCTAGCTAAAATGCTCCTAAACGAAGATATAATCCAGAAGTTTGTTTTTGAGTTGAAAATTGCGATTTTTTAACGTTTTTTTAAATGTGCATATCTCCGTAACTATCTGTCCTAGAAACAAAATATAAAATGGAGAATGTAGTAAATTTAACTCGCGTGTAAACGCACATCCTAGGACACATTTAATGCGTTTATTAAACATTTAAAAAAACATATGATTTTTGTTTTTGTTTAATAAAAACGCCTTGATTTGAAGAACGAATACTAAGCAAGATGAACATGTCGTAAGTGACGGTAACGGTATCTTTGTGAATATCTTCGCGTATTTGTCCTTTTTGACTTTCAGTATTATTTGAGCGGGGTTTTTCCGCATTTCGGTATTTCCCGCGGGAGCCTCGTATTTCCTTGGAATTTGAAGTAGGTAGGTACCCACATCCTTCTTAATCGATTTTCCACTTCTAAAATCTTCTACTATTTTCTAAATATCTTTGCCGGTTGCTAACTGAATACAATGTCAATTTTGTCAAAAATAACATTTGCCTGTTTAATACGTAGACCAATTCCAATACATTACATAATTTTATGAATGAATGTTCAAAACGTTTCCTTTTTCTTACTTTTTCGTTCCTTATTTCGAAAACCCGAAACGATGTCCAGAAAACTCGTTATAGGCGAATCTTTAAAGAAAAGTTTAAGACAAATTAAGTTTATATCGTGTCTTGCCATCAAATAATCGTCATACAACAGCCAGCCGTATATATTCCCCAACTTCATAATTAGTATGAACGATAAATACGCACAATCTTTCTATTAAACTTGGTGATGTATGTAAGGTTGGTCTCTATTTTAGAGTAGACTATCCGATAATCTTGTAAAGAAACATGTCCCAAATTAGGTTTAGAGTGTGCTGCCATCAAAATCTCGTCATTGAACAGTCGTACAGTTTTTACAACTTTATAATAAAGATGTATAGGATCAGAACGACAAATAATAATCAATTTATTAGACCAGGTGACACATCACCTGGTCTAATAAATTGAAATGAGGACCAACCTCACTCACACATGAGTGAGGTTGGTCCTCATTTCAGATTTGACGTTCAGATAATATTTTAAAGGAATATGTCCCAAATAAGGGTGTGCTGCCATCAAAATCTCGTCATTTAACAGTCGTACAGTTTTTCCAACTTCATAATAAGGATGTATAGGATCAGGATGACAAATAATAATAAATTTATTAGACCTGGTGATGCCTGTGGGCATTGAGGTCGTGTCCCTCGCAAACGGTATTAAGGTCAGGCGGCGGCGCGGCGCCGTCGCACCTAGCTACTGTACAAGTGTACTGATATTGTGCGCTTATCTTAACCTACTGCACAAGTAACCAGCCATATTGCGGAAACAATATGCAATGGTTATATATTCTGGATGCTGGGCTTATCGAGTTTATCGCGTGATAATGATAATTAATAAAGGATCCATCAGCGGAGACACAACGCGTCTTAATCGCCTCGCCCTCATACTATTATAAAAACTCTGAAATTGGTATTGTCAGTGTTCCATGGAGAGGGCATTATTTCAGGAAAAATCTTAACACCGCGATACAGCAGTGAGGCAAAAGCTGTACAGCGCCAATTGTAGTTATTTTTTTTGTCCTCTCATCACACCGAAACAGCTTGACGGATTTTAACCAATTTTTGTGGTGGGTAGAGGAATCGCTGCACATCCAAAGATGGTTATAGATAAGTAGAATACTTTGTGCTCGACTATGATTTTTTTATCGACTATTCGGAAACCTTGTAAAACGTAATAGCCATCTAGATCCATTGGGCTTGGTCTGGTTATTGATTTCATTGAAGCTCGAAATAGTACATTACTGCAGATGCCAGGAAAGAAGGGGCTTGCCGGGTGAGTAGGTACAGATAAATCGGATACGAAGCCGGCAAGCCCTTTTCACGGCTAAGGCATGTATAGTGCTTTTCTCAAACATACGCTATGAAAAAAAAAACACCACTCAAAAAAACATATCATTCAGCTGTTTAGCGTGTTCATGAACACAGACGCATTGTTAACGTTATTTTAATTAATAAATGATACCCTAATTGCAAAATACTTAAGAAATATTTATTAATAATTATTTTCGATAATATTTTCTTAGAAATCAAATCCTTAAAATTGCATTTCTATAGGTTAGCGATATAAGAAGTATTAAAACATAAATCTGTAGAAAAAATATGAAACTCAACAAGTATTATATAAGCACTATAAGCAGTTACTTAAGTGGCTGTAGAAAATTAATCATGTTATTTATTTTTAATCGACTTTCAAAAAAATGAGGTTCTACGTTCGATTGTATATTTTTTATGTATGTCTATCGATACGATATTTTATACAGTCAACGTAGAATTAAAACAAGTTAGTTATAAAGATAAAGGTTGTAAAAAATAGTACGCCACATACAAAACAAAACACGTTGTTTCTTCGTATTCAATACATCCTTTGAACAAAGGGCTTTAATTATTTCACTATCCACTAGCTAAACAAACCCTACAACTGGGGCACACCGTGTCCGTCCTCAAAACTGTGCCGCGAAAGTATGGAAACGGGGTTATTGGCTTCAACCAGTTTCATTGAAATTCAATGGCAGACACTTAGGGAAATAGAACAACAATAATCACTGTGGTTATTTACGCAAACAAGACGTTAGACGTGATGTGGGCCCTTCAGCTTATCACGAACACTTGAAGAAGTTAGAAAGAAATAAAACTGCAGTTTTATTGAAGTGAAACTTCTAATGCGACTTCCAACAAGGTTGCGTTAAACGTTTAACGGTTGCGATAAACGTTTAACGCTACCGTGGAGGGGGTAGGAAAGCACAGTTGCGTTAAACGTTCAACGCTCCTGGGGAGGGAGAATAGAAAGAGACAGAGCGAGAGTGATGAACTTTGTCTTAAAGAAACAATATGAGTTCACTAAAAAACAATTTCTACCCCTTCCTATTTTCATTTCCACATTACGAAGTTTCACTTCTTCCGCGCGCAGGGACTCCACGCATTATTTTTTATTTTATTTTATACATTCACTCCCGGCGCTGTTACTTATTAACGCTGAACTGCTGATCTCTGGGCTTCGGACTTTTCAAGTACGTGAGAGAGCAATGGTGCCGATATTATCATTAAAATGTAACTCATGTGTGTAATAAAGTTCGCAAAATTAAAATTTTACTGTCAAAGACAAAGTTAACAATATTCCAGTTTTGGTGGCATTTTTTCTTTCGTTATTAATATTATATAGTACGAATTTCGTTCAATGTTAACGTTCTACCGTGCTATGAAATGTCCAAAGCCTTCACCAAATGGTTTAAAATTCTAATTATTATAGGTAAACATGATCTACCATGAAATGAGTTTGAATCATTATACAACGTAATTATAGTAAATCCTTTCGAGTTCGAAGCCTGAAGGCAAATGTAAAATGGTGTTACAAGTATCTCCTGGGAGAGTGTTATACCGGGTGTGGCTTGTAACAGGAGCAATAAATTAAAACATAAATCCTCCTCTTTAAACTGAACAACATTTATTTAGCAACTTTGAAAAGTACCTTGCATAATTTAATAACATATCAATAAAATGTTGTTTAATCAAAGAAGCAATGTATTGTGAAATATTTGATAATTAGTAGCTTGACAGCCAGTGTCAGTTAGCATGTTGTCAATGTTGAAATTACATAGTTTCTTAGAAATAAAGGTCATCTGAAAACTGACTTTTTTAAAGTTGGTTAAACAAATGGTTAATCATTGATACAAAACGGGAAGAAAAAATTAAATGCGTAACCTGGCGAACAGACCGGGAATAGAACCCGGTAATCCAGAGGGATTACCGGTCCAGCGTGTGAACCTCTCCACCACCCCAACGCCAGATAACCTTCAAATTTTTCCTTATGCTTTGTGTCGATCTTTGCATTATTTATTTGAAAGGCTTTCTTCAATTGTTCTTTATGCTTTGATCTTGGTATCAAGGGTTTAACATAAGAATTGTAGCGTGTACCAACATTAAAAATGATGAGACATTGCATGTTTCATAAATTTGAAAACAAATGTTGAACGATAATGTCTGCAAACCCGAAATAGGTCTTCTTCACTTCCATCAAAGTCACACTACGGTACTTAATTGCACATCGTACCGACCTTGAATAACTAGGCGGCTTTCAGACCATCACAAGCGATCTCAAGGGTTCAGTTTGGAGAGTAAAATCTATGTTCGAAAATATTGCTCCTATTAAGAGGCCCTATTCCTTTTAATTTTTTTTTCATATTATGACAAATTATATTGATAATTTCAACCAACTTTTTGAAGTAAATAATAGTTTTCCCCGAGTTATAGGTAATAACGTAGCTATTTCCTGCGTTTATTGCGCGCAATCGTAAATAAGTTGAAAAAACTAAAATTTCGCGTGAATTTTGTCAATTTCGAGTAGTTTTTGAAACAAAAACTATCAATGAAAAATTCAAACTAAAGGTTTCAAATATATATAAATAAAGGGTAGTATTGAAACGCATATCAAAAAAAAACCTTTTTCTATGCAAACATATTCAAAATTTATATCAAAATTACTGATTGCACAGCAAATATTGCACTAAAAATGTTACAAAATATACTACAATTTATATTTGTGGCGTGCGTCTATTTATTTAAAAGGAAAGTATATTTAAGTAATGCATGGCTAGTAAAGACTACCGCACATTATGGAGCGTTTTTTAGGGATATAAAAAAAAATCTAACCTAACCTAACCCGGCCGAGTCGAATCTGCTCTGAAAGGTGATCAGGATTAGATGGTTACCTATCTAAAACACAATTTTTTGTTTCCCATCTGTAATGTTTCGCCAAATTTTCATTTGTCCGAAAGCCATCTTTTTTCAAAAACTGTTTATTTTTCAGTATAATTATGAAACAAACCTAACCTGACCTACTGGGTTCTTTAAAAAGATGAAAAGTGATATCGTGCTGATGTGTATTTTCTAATTATCTGCAGTACAATTTTTGCTAGGCATTTATTTTATTTGCTGTGCAATAATTAATTTGATGTAAAAGTATATCATCAATTGATGAAAATAAATTGATAGGCGATTATTTGTTTGCTGTGCCATTAATAATATCCCATAAATAAACCCCAATAGCCCTGTTCTAGGTAGTAACATCAATAATATGTTAAGAAACATGTTTGATAATAGAGAAAAATGTCTAAAACAATCAGCATTTTAAAAGGAATAAGGGCTCTTAACAGGTCACACCCGGAATAAATCTTGTTTACTTCCATCACAGTCACACTACGGCAATTGCGCACGCGCATCGTACCGACCTTGAATCACTAGGCGGCTCTCAAGCCATCACAAGCGATCTCAAGTACAGTGCACGTGTTTAATTATAATCGTAGATATGCTGGCCAATCATGAACTGATAAATTGCATTATAATTTCAATAAAGAAAACCTCTTTAACAATTGCACCTTTATAGATTTGTGAAACATGTAATTTTGGATTATTTTAATGTGGATACGCCACATTTTTTTAATTGCACCATTAATACTAAAATCATAATATAGCACAAAGAAAATATTGTATGTGTTATCTGCCGGACTAATAACAAATAATAATTCCACCCTTACCTATTATACTGCATACTTACTAAGGTACCTACCTACTGTATGTACTACCACTAAAAAAATATTGTAACATGACCGTTCCGTGTATATTTTCGGAAATTATATTTAGTGGTTGATGTCAATTAATTTATATTAACTTCCCGTATCAGAACCGATTTTTAATTGATATTTTTTATTGTTATATACTTTTATTTATTAGTTATTAATAAAGGTCACTCGTATACCTTTACTCGCATCTTACGCGCGGGGTCCATGACCTGCATAAGTGGATGGGACTTCCGGGCGCGGCGCGTGCGCCGGCGGCGAGGTCACTTCCGCTCAATTGCTTATGCGCCGATAAACTGGGGCGTATAGACGAACTGCGTTTTCTACTACGAGTAGCTTTTCTAGTTATTATTTACTCATCTATTTCAGATTTTAGGCCGATCGGTTCTTGAGTAGTGACTGGCGTAGCGGTCTACAGTGATCTTCATCAAGTCATCAGCCCAGCTTGTGTTGTACTGCGGCTCCCTAGCTGCCATCTCTAAATTCGCCGAACCCGGACAAAGACTAAAAAAACCCGGGCATTTGGCGTAAATCACATTTATTCCCCGGACGTGTTTAAAAATAATATTATTAATAAAATCGGCCAAGTGCGAGTGGGACTCGCGCACGAAGGGTTCCGTACCATTATCTGTAAGTTTGTTGTATGGGAGCCCCCCTTAAATATTTATTTTATTTTATTTTTAGTATTTGTTGTTATAGCGGCAATAGATATACATCATCTGTGAAAATTTCAACTGTCTAGCTATCACCGTTCTTGAGATACAGCCTGGTGACAGACGGACGGAGGGACAGCAAAGTCTCAGCAATAGGGTCCTGTTTTTACCCTTTGGGTAAGGAACCCTAAAAAACAATCAAACCGGGGAAAACCCGGACTTTACGAAAACCCCACCGGAAGGCCCCCGGACAGCCTCTAAACTAGGAAAAATCCGGGAAAACCCGGACAGATCGCAGCCCTAGGTGCGGCTAACAATCTGCGACTTCCAGTGTTTACTAGAATGCAGCGTGAAGCGTGATGATCTGGTGAAGACCGCTAGAACAGAGCATACTGGATGCGAAGGACCAATAATGGTTGTGTCTAGCAATGGGGACGTCTTTTGGAGGTCACTTCCACCCGTGGGGATGTATTGTAGATTGATCTTGTTATTTCACTCATTTATTTCAGATCTTAGGCCGACGCGTTCTTCAGTAGCGAAAAAAAAAACTCTAGTGGTCTTTATCACTGTGGTGGAGCTACCATGATGCTTCTCCCAATGTTTACTAGAATGCAGCGTGCGTTGCCTGCTTATGATAGTTGCCTTTATCATTATCACGCGATATATGACAAAGAATCTGTCCCTTTTTGACAAGTATGTAAGTGGGAGATTGACGGATGCTTTATCATTTGTATATCGCGCGATAAAAGCTACCATCATTTGCTTGCAGTGAGCATTAGTTTTTACTTACATGCACTTAAAACTGTGACTTAGCTGTTTGAAGTATGTGTAAGTAGATAGTTGATAATTAAATGAAACAAACATTTGAGTGCGACTTTTGTGTTTGACAAGAAGGCGTGACGGTTTTTCACATATGAAGTGTAGGGGCGAGTAAAGACGCCAAGGATTAATTATTTTGACGACTCCTCAATAGGAAATTTCAAAGCCCTGATTGTTTGTTACGCATTAAAAGTATATGTAAATTATAATTAAAAGAAGTTGTTTTGTTCATGTCAAATTCATGACAGTGTTAATATTTTAGAAATGTAAATTATATGACTAACAATTCAAATGTTAAATAATAATATGTACACTGCCAAATTTTATTAAAGTATCTTCCTTTGGCCAGCGGGAAAGAAAAGTTTTTTTTTTCTCCTTAGTTGGGCAAGAAGAATTTTGTTGCACTGGCCATCAGCTGGGCTTTTCGTATTGACAGTAATTTAAATAAATGTTGTCAATTTACTTACTTCAAATATATTCTGCGAAACGAAATGTTTGTGTTTTAATAGGTTATGGACTTTTAGACGAATATTTCGTTTGTATATAGTATTCTTCAAGTTTTGGGACCTGTTTTACCTTTCTTAAGTTGTGTTTCGTTAATATGAGTGGCCTAAAAATGGATCGCTTCAATATTAAACAGTTACGTGGTCTTGACAATTGGTTAGTCTGGAAATTTGATGTAAACCTTCAACTGACTATGCACAAGCTGCAAAATTTGGTAAAAGGCATCGAGATAGCTCCGGTACCTCCAAAGCAAGATGCGATGCCTGACGAAATTGCAAATTATAGAAGGAGTTTGGCCCAATATGAAGAACGCGATGCAGTGCTACAATGTATTATTGGTTGTAGCGTGTCCGCAGAACCGAAACAACATATACTCACTGCTAAAACCGGTAAGGAAATGTGGGATATACTTACGTCGGTATACGAGCAGAAAAATGATAGAAGACTAGATTTGTTGTATTGCCAATTGTTTATTTACACGAAAGACGAGGCAGATGACATTGCCACGCATGTCTCTAAGCTGCAAGTATTATGGCAACAACTCAATGACGAATTAAAGGAAGAAGGATTTCTCCCTCAATCATTGTTATTGAACAGGATTTTGAATACTTTACCTTCAACATATCTTGAGTTCAAAAATGCTTGGGAGTCGGTGCCTAAGGAGAATAGAAGTATTTCTACTCTTATGGAGCGTCTGCGTCTTCATGAACAACGTCTCCAAGATTTGGGCAATAGTCCATCTACTTTCACTTTTACGTCTGATGCACTTCTTTCAAATAATAAAAATAAAGTCAAATGTTCACATTGCAACAAGATTGGACATACTCGCAAACAATGTTACTTGCTCAAAAAAATCAAGAAGCAAAACAAGAGTAATGAAGCCACCCAGGACGGCGGTGATGCATTCTTATCGCGAGGAGATAATTCAAATTCTAGTTGGATCGTCGACTCGGGCTCATCTCACCATTTAACGTCAAGCACCAATTGGTTCCGAAGCTACACACCATTTGACAACCCTAGGGCTTTGTGCCTTGGAGATGATGGGACTATGTATGCACTAGGCCAAGGAGTTATTGATGTTGAAATGTCCGTACATGGGAAATGGAAGCGTAAGATGAGCACGCTGTAACAATGTTTGGTATGTACCTCAAGCTGGACAGAACTTATTCTCAGCTGGTTCAGCCCTGGATCATGGCTATATAGAGATAGCGGACAAGGATAAGCGTGTCTTCAAGGATAAGAGCGGTCAAGTCAAAGCTGTCAGTATCAGAGATGGTAATTTATATAAGCTTTTGATGAGAGTAAGGACTGAAAACGCTTGTGTTGTCAAAGAAGGAACGAGCCTACAAATTTGGCATGAAAGACTTTGTCACCAAAACAAAAGGCATGTGAAGGAATTTCTTACGCGCAATGATATCAAGTTTTCACCAGATAAATCTGACTGTGATGGCTGCGTATACGGGCAGATGACCAGATTGTCATTCGGCACAAGGCAACATCGAGGCACACAACCTGGCGATCAAATTAATGCCGATGTATGTGGACCTATGTCAGAACCGTCACTTGGTGGAAGAAGATACTTCGTTGGCTTTAAAGATGACTTCACAAAATTCAGAAAGGTATACTTCTTAAAACATAAATCCGAAGTAGCCAGTGTACTACCCAAATTTCTTGCTGAAATTAAAACGGCTGGCAAGGGCGTCGCCAGCCGAAGGTCCAGGGGGGGGCAGGGCAAGTTGACATATATGCAGGGTGGGGAAAAGGAATTGTTGTAAAGTCATGCTAGAGAATAGGAAGCTTCACCAAGCTCGTAAATAAGGTACTTGCGCCAAAGATGGCCCTGTTCCTAAGATAGCCCACTTGAAAATTTTATAGTTATAAGGAAGTTTGAAGGAAATCAATTTTCACCCCCATGTTCGGTAAGTACCACAGTCTTAACTTATTTATGACTATATATGGTACGGCTGTCTTGGTGGGCTACCTTAGGAACAGGGCCGTTTTTGGCGCAAGTACCTTATTTACGTGCTTGGTGAAGTGTATTTCGGCTTATAGTCATAAATGTCATCAAAACCAGATGAAAGCGCGAGCACAGCGAGCGCGAAATTTTTTGAGAGGAGGAAGAGTCAAAACAAAACCAGATGAAAGCGCGAGCACAGCGAGCGCGAAATTTTTTGAGAGGAAGGGTCGAAACAAAACCAGATGAAAGCGCGAGCACAGCGAGCGCGAAATTTTTTAAGAGGAAGGGTCAAAACAAAACCAGATACTAGTATAAAGCGCGAGCGCAGCGAGCGCGAAATTTTTCGTAACCATAACATAAGTTGAAAGACAATAATTCAATACATTTTGATGCAAGTGCAGAATATCACGAAGCAACGGACCGAGACATCTTGCAACGAGCCGAAGATCCGCTGGCCGCGACGAGTAAAGACTCGAGGCTGCAAAGCCCAGTAGACCTGGTCTACGTTTGTCGATTCAGTTTTATTTTGTTTTCAAAATGGCGTTAATATCGGGACTGGAAACGTAAAATATACCAATTTTATAACAAACTCAGGACTTCAGCTCAGCGCCACTTGAGTAGTTCTAATTTTTTTGGACCAATGTTATATTATATGGACAATCCTTCTTCTTCGGTACACTCTACATAGTCTCTACAAAGTGTCACCTGTCAGTGAGACACGTCGCCACTCGTTTCGTAGAGTCACTTTTCATGAGCTTTACTGACGGCAGCCGACACACTGGCGATCTCATCAACGATCTCCCTCTAGCCCCTGACCTGGACTTCTACTCTCCTAATTACATTCATTTTGTGGAGGAGTTGGAATGGATTGGAATTA
Source organism: Apotomis capreana (assembly GCA_947623375.1). NCBI lineage: Eukaryota > Metazoa > Arthropoda > Insecta > Lepidoptera > Tortricidae > Apotomis > Apotomis capreana. Next base: position 16,741,302 of record OX392505.1, on the reverse strand, counting down.
TTACTTATTGAATTAATTTGAGTTTCGATGTGCAAGAATGATCCATCAGACAAGTCAAGTGACTGGACATATTTTTGGATCTCTAGGGGGGGCAGTTGCCCCCCCTGCCCCCCCTTGGCGACGCCCATGACGGCTGGTCATGTTGTTAAGGAATTACTCACAGATGGCGGTAAAGAGTTCGATAATGCTGAAGTTCATCGTGTTACAGAAGCAGTTGGCTTGAACCATCGTATGAGTATGCCGTACACTCCAGAACAGAATGGCGCCGCAGAACGAGAGAATAGGATTCTTGTTGAGGCAGCGAGAAGTATGCTATACAATAAAGACCTTCCGAGAAAGTTGTGGGCTGAAGCTATTAATACTGCGAGCTACGTACTTAACAGAACTGGACCAACCCAAATTAAAGGGAAGACACCATATGAGCTTTGGTACAACAAGCCAGCTTACATAGAGCATTTACGTATCTTTGGCACAGAATGCTTTGTACATATTCCATGTCAGAAACGTAAGAAGCTGGACAAGAAGGCTATGAAAGGATATTTGGTTGGATACTGTGGAGACAATGACGGCTATCGTGTCTGGATACCTGAAAAGAACGACGTTATCAGCTCTAGAGACGTACTGTTCAGGTCTGAGACTGTTTCTTCTGACTTCTGCAAGCTGCCATTCGTTTTTGGTGAGCGTGAAGATAAAGAAATATCTGAGGCTGAAGAAACAGAAAGAAATGTTCCTAGTATGGATGTTCCTAATGAAGCCGAATCATCCGAGATCAATGGAGTTGAAATTCCTCCTGAACCGGAACAACATCCACAACATGGATATAATTTAAGAGACGGGAATCATCGTTCCTTTAGCTCCAAGTCTAGTTGCTGCGTCTGTCTTTCTGAAGATGAACCTCAGACTTACAAACAAGCTATAGACTCAGAAAATAATGAAGAATGGCGTGCTGCCATGGAAGAGGAGATGAATTCTCTCAAGGAAAACAACACGTGGATTCTGGAAGAATTACCTGAAAATAGAGAGGCTCTTAGCAACAAATGGGTGTATAAAATTAAAAGAAAAGTTGATGGTTCTATTGACCGTTTCAAAGCTCGGCTGGTCATCAGAGGATTCAGTCAAGAGTATGGTATAGATTACTTTGAAACTTTCAGTCCCGTTGCGCGCTGGGACACCATCCGTACCATGTTGAGCGAAGCTGTAATCAGAAAGATGCACATGACACAATTTGACGTCAAGACAGCGTTTCTGTACGGTGACGTTGACGAGGTTATTTTTATGAAACAACCTGTCGGGTTTGATGACGGATCAGGCCGAGTCTGCAAGCTCATCAAAAGCTTATATGGCTTGAAACAGGCGCCAAGATGCTGGAACAAGAAGTTTTCTTCTTTTCTGTAGAAGTACTAGCTAAAGCAATGTGAGTCAGATCCATGCTTGTTCATAAGCCAAGATCGGCAACTCATCATCATGATATACGTTGATGACGGATTGATCCTTTCGTCAAACAAGACACATGTACAAGATTTCCTGAGTGCCCTGACAGCAGAATTTCAGGTTCGGACTTCAGAAGTCGGGAGCTATCTTGGTTTACAAATAAATCGCCTGAAGGACGGATCTATTTTTATAAATCAAGAAGCCTATATAAAAACTATTTTAAAACGATATAACATGTGCGATTCAAACTCGGTGGTCATTCCTATAGACAAGAGTCAAATGACAAATAAATCCGACTTTGACAATGACACGAACGTCAACAATTTTCATTACAGAGAATTAGTTGAAAAATTGTTATATTTATCGGTTGTGAGCAGACCCGATATTTGTTTTGCGATCAATAATTTATCGAAAAATGTTGAAAAACCCGAAAAACGCCATTATGCAATTGGCAAACGAGTCTTGCGATATCTAAAGGGAACTCAATCCCTTGGTATATTATACAAGTCGTCGTCAGCAAAAGAGGATTCCTTTGTGGCATATAGTGATGCGGACTACGCTGGAGGCAACGATACTAGGAGATCTACATCTGGCTTCGTATGTCTGGCCGCAGGGGGAGCGGTGTCGTGGTCTTCAAAAACGCAAAGATGTGTGAGCCTTTCAACCACTGAGGCAGAATTTGTGGCGGCCAGCCTTGCAGCCCAGACGGTTATATGGCTCAATCGTCTTTACAAGGAAGTTCGTGGAAGCGAGGTTGTGCCTGCGCTTTATGTTGATAATCAAAGTGCTATCAAGCTTGTCAAGAACCCGGTGTTTCATTTTAAGACAAAGCACATAGATACACGGTATAAATTTCTACAAGAATTGCATAAAGAGAAGAAGGTCAACGTCCTTTACGTACCCTCGAAGGAACAGGTAGGTAGCGGATACGTTTACGAAAGCTCTGCCAAAGGAAAGTTTTCTCAAAGCACGATCCTCATTAGGAATGGTGACCGTGGTGGACCTTATCAGATCTGATGTAGGGGGAGTGTTGCACTGGCCATCAGCTGGGCTTTTCGTATTGAAAGTAATTTAAATAAATGTTGTCAATTTACTTACTTCAAATATATTCTGCGAAACGAAATGTTTGTGTTTTAATAAATTTTATATTCATGGGATCCTAGCGTACCAAAAATAGTTGATATCGGTGCAATCGTAAAATTACACAAACAGCCACATATTATTTAGTTAGTGCTCAATGAATATATTTTTTTAGGTTTGATGAGGATGAGGTTGTTTTCCCATTAAATGTAATATCACTGCCTTCGCCTTATTGTTTGTAACCTATAACTTTTATGTAATGTTTTTTTTTATGTAATAAAAAAGTAAAGTTTTGAATTTTGAATTATGAATTCTAGTATGATGGTAACAATTCAACATCGAAGTATGTATGTAAGTATCCGCACAGAGTAATATCTAATCACGTGTATCTCATTTTATTATGTAAAGGCTGACGTCATTGAAGTGACCTCATGTATCGCTCAGACGGTGTGGTTCATGTCATTTAATATTTGTTACCTATGGACTCACTTCTCGTAGGTACTTTAACCAATTTACTGTGTATATAATAATTATCTGATCGAACGCAGTGTCTTCGTTTTCAGCTTGGATGCAGCAGCAGATGGATGATTCAGTTTTTAGAATCTTTTCAAAATGGCGGAGGATTTGAAAACATGAATTAGATTCAAACTCTAGCACCGAGGGTTTCGTACGAACTATGCTCCCCTCTCCATATATAATTGCTCTAACGAAAAGACCAACTCTAGGTACTGAGCGACAGACTTAACTTTACGTTGGAAAACTGTTTTACGTAGGTACTTTAAATAAAGATTTTTTATGATTTTATCACCAATGTATGGTTTTAAGATTTTTCCTAATATTTGTAGTATCAGACGGTATTACTTGCAATATTTTAAACTGTAATAGGAGCAATAAATTAAAACCTTATTAAAACTCCTCAAACTGAATAACATTTGGTCAGCAATAAAAAAAAAAAGAGTTTTCGGAATTTCATTATTTTAAACAAATTAAATTGTATTTTCAATGTACGTCGTCCAACATTGACATTCTTTGAATACTGACATATCTGCCAGCCTAACACTACTAATATTACACATCTCGCAATACATTGCTTTCTTGTCTAAACATTGTTCTAAAAATTATCATTTAATACACGTTATTTTCAGAAGTAAGGTTTCCGTTTTTCCTTTTGAGGTACGGAACCCTAAAAATGAACATTTTGAAACAAACTCGCGAGGTCTACATCTCACAGAGCCACAAGTAATATGTGGCACTGTTAATGTCTCCTTTAGCAGTATTCCTCTTCACAATATGTGTGGAGATATGAGTAGGTCAGGAGCATACTCCCGCCCCGACAGTCAGTGACCTCACCTTGACATTAATACAAGAGAAGACCAGTCAATATACTGCGTACATAGATAATATTTCCAGTGAGTTGTTTTACATAATTAACCTTCTCTGTGTTACTTATAGGCGTGAGATTATATACGTTTTTGTGATGAAATAACTCAGCAATTAGTAGTGATATAAATATCAAAGGCGTATTTTATTGCCCACATTTTATTTACCCAAGTTTGATTATAGAGAATGTTTTAGCAATTGGGGTCTGACAAATAATTCTGTCAGATAATAATCGAGTGGCTCTTACCTATAATATGTTACGAGGGATTCTCCAATATTTTTTGTATGGAATATGATCTGAGCACCACCTCGAAGCAATCATTGTGCAGAGCCAAGTCGAACAAAGGTACCAAAGGCCGAATCCCGACGTGGTGGTCTCCTTTATCCTTAGTTAAGACAACGAAGAAGATTGTTAAACGTATTACTCTTGTAAGACTCAGGAACTCGTAAGAAAAATCGTTATGAAACTCATTATACTCGGTCGCTTCGCTCGCTCGTCCAAATAATCAGTTTGTCGAACAACCTACTATAATAACGTGTCACTCACGGATGGACTCATACACGGTCCTTCCAATCCAAACTCTACTTAGGAGGTTAGTGTTGGCGAGAAATTTAACCGATTTCTTAAATTGAGGAGAGTCTCAATTCGTCAGGATTTTTTTTTGCTACTGATGAAACTGAGGGTTGCATGCAACCCTTCATGTGATAAAGACTAAAAAGGAAGCACTAAAAAGAATAATCTTATCATTATATATGTGATCGTATATTTTGCCATAGCTACCTTTTCTGGCTCTCTTCTTAAAACTAAATTAGCTAAACAGTGTACCAAGTTATCGCTAAAAGTGTTTACTGTATGTTGCACATATAACAAAGTAACTCGCTAAGTACTTACGCAACTGTATCGTTATGTAGTTTTAACCATAGGATGTTTAAAGTCCTTTGTTTAAGGACTGCATGACGTAGTTCTATTGCGAAACGATGACGTACTTGAATTGGCGTCAGTTTTCCTTATCTGCGCCGTCGGACCGTTGATCATTTGTATGATGTCAGCTCGTTTTGAAGTAAGTAATAGCAATTAGGTCAACATCGAGACAAATTTTCTTGCGAAATTAATCGCATTACTTTCAGCAGGTTTTATCACGCGATAAATAAGTGACAAAGCATTCGTCACGTTTTTGTTGTTCATGTTGGCCGTTCGCCGAAAACGGCCAACATACGCAAAAAAAGTTATAAAACTTAAATATTACGAACGTGTATCATCAAGCTAATTGATTGTAAAGTTGAATAATTGACAAAATTAAAATCCTATTCTTATTGGGAATTAAAAACAGAGAGTTCAATACAGAATTACATCTGAAAAGGATTCAAAACGGCTCTTTTCTTCTGCGTAGGTTACAAAAGGCTTATTTTAGAAGCAAATAGATCCTTGTTGACGCAGTGACGCACTGAGTCGTCACTCGCATCCTATAGCGAAATAGTGACGTACTCGTATTTGACGTTGGGTTTCCTCAATTGCGCAATTTAAGCTTTACGTGTTTGTTTCAGAGAACTTTGATGTACGGTGCCTGATAAGGTTTTGAGAAAACAATAAGTCAGTTGGCTTTTTTGGGTTACGTAACTACCTGTTCTTCGTATAAACATTCGCCAATAATGCATAAAGATAATCCTAGACAACGTATTCTTCACTTGCAAAGATTACTTGTGACTGGTGTTTAAGTCATTTTCGGGGTTCCGTACCCAAAGGGTAAAAAACGGGACCCTATTACTAAGACTCCGCTGACCATCTGTCTGTCCGTCTGCCACTAGCCTGTATTTCATGAACCGTGATAGTTAGATAGTTGAAATTTTCACAGATGATGTATTTATGTTGCCGCTTTAACAAAAAGTACTAAAAAACAGAATAAAATAAATATTTCAGGGGGCTCCAATACAACAAACGTGATCGGTTGCGTTAACTCATTTGTATCCGGCGCCATACCTGGTGCACACTTTACTTAGCCCGACCAGTTAAAATAGGATCAGTGTTTGTACAGAACCCTCGGTTCGGATTCGCGTCCGACTCGCACTCGGCTGGTTTTTTCCTTCTCTTCGTGGCAATCGCGAAGATGACCTATATACCTATCTTGGGAATAGGTCATTGCCATTACTAATACTGCTCGGTGGTTGTCACCAAGTTGGGTGTACTTATATTTGTTTGTCACCATTGTATTATAAAAATGATCTTCGGAATCCAGTGATTACTTCGTTTATAAATGCTTGGCAAATTTTAAAGATTACATCTTTCTGAATATTCCAACTTTTTTTATAAAAATTCTAAATAGAAGACTTCAAAGTCAGTCGGAACATAAAATCCTTTTCGATATATAAATTTCCTCAAACCATCTTATTTTATCGAATGCATCCTGTTGGGGCATTTTGACGAATGAGTAGTCGTATTTGAGTAATTAAACGTAAAACTATCGTGTTTAGGTTTGGAGGTGATTATGAAATAATTGAAAAATTGTTCATAAATTACTATCAGCAGCGAAAGTAACTAATCATAATAACATGCTCACAATGATCTGTACAACCCTTATTCTCTAGATAATAGGATCCGTGTGCATATAATTTTGAGTACCTTTCATGCGTAGCGACTTCTGCTGCTGACAGCTCCTCTAGCACAACTGTGTCACGTGACTCTTCTCGCGCGAGAAATATTACCATCTCTTTTTTCGCAGCACTGTGAGAGAGTGACAGAAGATGCTATGTCGTGCGACAAGAGTCGCGAAGCGTAGTTGTGGTAGACGCTCTGTTCCTAGTTGCTAGTCTGACTTTGAACAGTAGGTATTGAGTAATTACAGTTGTTACAATAACCGCGTAAGTCGTTACTTCAATAAATTATAGAAAGAATAGTAGAGCACCCAAGCTTTGTATAAATATAAATTTGCCTAGATAAACTTGAACACAAATAGCGGCGTAGTAGGTACGTAGGTAGTAAATATAGCGTATCATTGAAGCGTCGATAAACGAGCTATGTGTATCAAGGATAGTGCTTTCGTCATGCTCATATGAGTTAGGACCAAGGTGAGTGATTCGAATATTCATTTGTTTTGTCAAATAATATTTCAATCGGCCTATAAAGGATATGTTTTTGTCAGTCGCATTTCTTTTTGATTATTATTTAGGGCGCTTAATTTGAAGGAGCATTAGTTATATCAAGAAAAAATATTTATTTGGAAATTTCATGCAACATCGTGTACAGGTTTTAGCTTTAAATCCAAAGAAAGAAAGAGGTAATATCAGATATGATATATTTTTCTGCTATTAGTGACATGTTGACATTTTACAGGAGATAGAAGTATTGTTCTCCTTCTAATAATGTGCGCCGGTAATACTGGTACAGTCGAGTATGTAATTAAAGTAATTATGTAATTTTATGCGCAAAAATTTGTGAACTCACAAAGTTAAAGGCGTATTCAGATATTTTTGATCACTTTTAAGAACTCCACTGTACGTTGCACTTGTCAGACTCGCCTAAAATGCGTAGAAAGAAAAATTGTTGAAAAAAAGTACAAATCAAGAATTGGTTGATTCAATTACAATAATTAAATTAATTAATCGACATAGCGGAAAAATTGTGCTGTATTGATAAAGGTATTGAGGTTATTGGCCACGTTATGTTGTGATAAATTGACGATATTTTTAATTGCAATATATTTACTTAATATGAACATGTGTGAGTGAAGTTGAGATATAGTGCATTACGGTTTATTTCCGCTTATTGTTTTTATCACTTTTATTCAGTCTTTACTTTATAATATTGACGCTCTAAATACACGTTTCTGCTGGTCAAAGAAAATGTGCATAAGAAACTTTCTGACTTATATAATTAATTAATAATGTACGTAGTCATTTTATAAAAAAATGTCTTTTGCAGTTGTTTCTGGACACCAATAAATGGACCATATATTTGGCCCACGAAAGGGTGTTGTGAAAACAATACAAAATGTCACTTCAAAGCAATTATTTTGTCAATTTCTTTCTTCGCTTTCATATAATACGTCCTCTATTTTGAAAGGAATTAAGTTCTTTATATATCCAACTTGCCATATTTATCCCCTTTAAAAATGGCAACTAGTGTTGACTGTCGTGTTAAAGCCAGGATTTTAACTAAATTGGGGAATAATGAAATAATGAACTATAATAATCTGTAGGTACGTACACACAAGGGCACTTTTGCGAGTCTACCGGCATTTCCCAAGAGGCGACCACTGTTGCTTAGAAAGGGAAGATAGCCATGCTAAGAATTGTTATTTTATTTATTTAAAACTTTACTGCCCAAAAAAATGTGTACAAATGGCAGACTTAATGCCATAAGGCATTCTCTACCAGTCAACCATTGGGCTAAACAGAAACATTTTATGGTGCATTTGGTGGTGGTTATTTTCATTGTCGTGTAATGTACCTATATTTAGTATAATATGAATCATATAGGGAATAAATATGATTGCTTCTCCTCAACGCAAAGATGCTTTGAACTAACATGATACCGCGACGCAGTGCGAACTCCTGACTTTGTCATTCGATTCTAGTCTCTGTTAATATTTCCTGAAAAGGAGGCAGGAGGGTATTTATAGATGTTTTCGGCGAGATTCCGGGTGGCGGCCGAGGGTCCCAAGATTTATGGTTGAGCGGGAGAGACCCATCCACTGGGCGTCTCTGCGCTGAGCCTTAAGTGATGAGAAATGGCGGGCTTGGTGGGGGAAGAAATCAATAACGTCAACAGCCCAAAAAAGGCTACTTGTTTAAAAGACAGACGATTACCTACGTTGAGTAATATGTCGAGAGCAAGTCCGAAATTGAACCTGATGATGATGCCCTAAATTCGGCACGTTACACAAAGTCCCCCGGGGTTCGATTTATCGTGGTTGGCGCCATTTAAGAATTATCCGCTCTATTATTCGCGTTTCTTGGAAAATCTGGTCTGGCTCAGTCTGTCCTAGGTTAACCGTTGGCTGGATGGTTAGATGCTATTTTCTTTCGCGGGCAGTATGGTGACCTGGTGACCCCTACACTAAATTTTAAAAAGTGAGACCTACAAAGCAAAAAAATATGAATTCCCTTTCAAAATTCGTAGGTAGGTAGCAGTGTTGGGCATTCAAGAATAAAATCGTAATTTGAATAAGAATTCGTAAGAATAAAATCATGTTGATTTTAATCCCGTCAAGATTATTCAAATAAATTCGTCGGGAATAATTCGTTGCTGAGAAAATTGAATGAAGATAACTTATTCTTAATCAAATAATTTCATTCATGATTTTTTAATTCAAATAATATTCCACGAATACGAATGTAAGGGTTGGGGTACCTGGATTATTAATATGACTTATTAGGTATAGGTAGAGATAGTAGTATTTTGTCTTACCAAGCCCACGCTCGAGGGGTATACTAGTAGCCATTGATTGAAGAGTTCTATCACCCAACTCCTGACTCCATCATCAGACTAACCTCCCCAATTGTAATGTATAGGACTCATAAAAACAAACCAAATGAGCCCATACTCGAGGGCTATACTAGTACCCATTGAAGAGTTCCGCTGTTCAGTTTCTAGCTTCATCATCAGATCATCATCAACATTTGGAAGATACCAAAAAATACCTATTGTCATAAAACCTACTTAATTTCACATAAATCCAAACATTAAAACTTAGTAAAGATCAACTTACAAAATAAAACCGATTGTATAACACACATACTACAAATTAACGTTATTCAATTAACATTTTAATCAAATAAAATGGTATTTAAATTATGCCATTTCTAAAATAATTATTTATTTTTTTATTCTTAATTTAAAATAAAAATTACATGATTTATTCACATTAATTTTATTTGAATTACGAGTACAAGAATTTATTCTTATTCAAATCGATTTGAATAAGAATACAATTTCTGTTTTTATTCTGATTCTTATTCAATTAATTTTTGCCCAACTCTGGTAGGTAGGTAGTTCATTCCATGACGGATTAACATTGATCAAATATCGTATTTTTTCTTATATACACGTAAAGTAAATTAAATTTACTCTGTGTTAAGCTAAATTTTTCATCAATTTCACTACCCAACAAAGGTTGTCTGGAAGAGATCGCTCTTTAGCGATAAGACCGCCTGTTATCTACCGTTATTTATAAATTGTATTTGTCTTGTTTCCTTTTGTAAACTTTTATTGGTGTGCAATAAAGTATTGTTGTATTGTATTGTAAAACAAATGACGGTACCTAGATCTACAAATACAATTGCTATTGTAGCACATTATAGTTGAAAACGGATTTTAGACAATTAAGATACCCGCTACCTCTTGTGTCTCGCGCCCGCCCCCGATCTCGAACGCCTCACACCCTTGCAGACAGACTGAGGGCAACTCATTTCGCCGCTCGGTACCTATCCGCGCTTACGATATTTTTCTTTCTAACTTATATAACCAAAATTCTCCCACCTTTTCTGCGGAGGTTTGCTTCATTTTATCTTATTTAAAACAAATCTAGCTTTGTGATTGTAAGACACTTATTGTTATTACAGTTAATTTACCATTTTCTTATTTCAATTTGTTACTTTATCTGTTAGGTGCTCTTGTTTGCCCTCTATTTGAACGTCTATTTAAGTGCGATCAAATAAGTTAATTTTGATAAAATGCCTAAAATAGACATTAGCTGAACGTATTTGATTGATTGAAAGATTCTAACGAGACTGGAAATTATTTTTTAGGTCTGAACGATGATTTTTTTATACAACGAATCTCACTAATATTATATTACGTTTTTGTGTGAGTGTGTATTACTTCTTAACGACGAAATGGCTGAATGGAATTGCTTGAAATTTGGAACCGAGATAGTTTATATCATAACTTAAGATAGCCGGTGAAATGACTAGCATAGAGGCATTCTATCTTCGTCCTCCGGGTAGGCAAGCACTTGTGACTCCTCTGGTGTTGCAGGTGTTTATGGGCGACGGTAATCGCTTTCCATCAGGCGATACGATTGCTCGTTTGCCCCCTATGACATAAAAAAAAACACATAGGCTTCTTAATATTCTAGACTAGACTTTGCTTTTACGCGAGCGAAGTGCTCTAAGCGACAAAATCCTTGATGTAGCGAAGTACGCAGAGAGGTTCACAATTCATACTTCATTAACCAAAGTACCCTGTGCTTAAAAGGAGCTAAAAACATAGGTTACTCCTAATTATATCTCTAATGTCATGGAATTAATCAATTCGTTATCGCAAATCATTTCTCAATAGCCCTAAAAAGGTACAAACCGCAATAATCGGTAAATTGGCAATAATGTTGGCTAAACAGAAATGTCACATGTTAAACGTGTAGATAAATAGCAAGAAGCGACAATAATTTACAAGGGAATTGGCACTTAGGTAGCAAATGTTTGGTTTAAAGTGACGCAGTTATAAGTGTTTGGACACATAAAACATTACCGGTAGAGGTACGCTTACGGTGAATACAGATGTATATTTTTTTATAAAACCAGCCCCTTTTTTATGCTACGCAGCTGGTCATTTTGGTATATTACTTGATACAGCAGTAAATTCCTCTCAACACATACAGCAGTAAATTCCTATTATATTTATCTATTTGCGATTGCTTACTTGTAATTATATGGATCTGCGCTGAATCCGAGCCACCAACTGGAAAGAGCTGGCGCAGGATCGAGAAAAGTGGCGTGATCTCGTGTTGGAGGCGTATATGGTGGTTACGGAATGATTGTAGACGAAAGTTCAAGGCAGCCAGTATATGCTTAAAGCATTGCGTGTTCGTAACGCCCTAACGCCTCAATTTTACGTCAATATTTTATTAAATTTTGTTTACGTAAAAATAGCAGCTTTACATTAAAAATAAGAAACAAAACAAGCGCACATTTTTAAAATTATTTCATTTGCATTTATCTATTACAACGTAATACTTAGTCATCCTTTAGGTAACAGATGTATTCCAACAAAACGTCTATTTTAGTGGTATCTAATTGTTTTGGAAGCAGCGCAAGCGCACCGTGCCTTCTAAGCGAAAAAGGTAGTAAGTCACTCTGAGGTTGTATACGTTGTTACTACGTTTCTTCTCTAGCTGCGACCGTAATGGTAGCACAAGCTGCGAGACGCGTCGCACGTGGCAATGGTCCTTTCCGCTATTTATCAGCAGGTAAACGTTTTTTACTACGCGTCCAAATTAGAAGACCTTTGTGGAATATTCCAGCCCCTTTCTGCGCTACTTGGGCTCATTCAAGTGCCTTCCCACGGTAGGACTTATCCCGTCGATACTATCTGCCATCCTCATTCATTAAGTTGTTCATTTACATTTTAAATTATAACTTGTCATTTTATGAGGTTTTTCAGTGTTACGGTTTGCAGCGACGATGTGTAACCACGTGTAAATGTTATCGCGTTGCTAATTATCGGTAGTTAGCTTTAATTTTGCATTCTTCGGTACTAAAGACGATGGTATTTCAATTATTAAACTTTGCATCACGATTTTATATGTATACGTACAATAAGATACCAATGATTCATAATGATAGAGCGTTCGATAATACTTATTCACACGAAGATTTACATGTTTTCGTTTTGTTATTAATGTCTAACGAGCTTTTCTATTAAAATGAAAATGAAAATGAAAATGAAAATGAAAAATAGTTTATTTGGTTATAGATTATTCTAAACAGCCAAGGTTGGAGCCTCCTATTAAGCAATTAATTCTTGCTTGTGTCAGGATCTCTATTTTCTTTATTGTTTTTAGTAATCAACAACTCATGATATTTGCTTATTATTTTTTACGACATTACATACGATGAACCAAGCTAGTTAGAACTACAAGTTTACAACATTGCTGTTATCTGTGACTGAATATTTTCAAACTAAAACAGTGGCTTTAAACAAACTTATGTTAATATGATACAAATCACTAACTTTACAATCGTTTAGGTAGCTCAAAAGGTATCCTTAACACGTGTGATATATCAACAAAACATAAAACCCCGGCCTTTAGTTAGATTTTAGTGTCTAAATGGCCCTCTGCAACCGATTAACATAAACAATTATCTAAACGACAGTTCATTGTCTATCACCATAAACTCACAAATGGTAACAAACAGAGCTCATATCGTCGGTAACATTCCGGATTCCTAATTTGTGCCTGTTTTACTTTTTTGCCTGTTTTCGGGGGTGTCGGTGAGCCCAAAAGAGTTTTTTTGTGGGACAAAAGGCTGCCCTAACGGTATCTTGCTGTGTAGGTACAAGGCGCATCCTGGCCTCATAAGAATGGTTAACAATAGTGTTGTCGTTAAACATTATTTGGAGATATATATTAAAGGGACTGACGATGCTCTATCTGAAAAATCTCAAGTCAAGTGATCGTGGACTATTTAGCAGCAGAATGTTAAGGAAAGAATACGAATGTTCCTAACAAGTTTACATAAGTTCGGCGCTGTTAGTATTGCTCATCATAGTAGTTACTTAGTTTGGAGACAATCTCGGTTGCATAAATGTCGATATCCTTTTTTCTAATATATTTTGTCTAAGTCATCAATTTTATATTTAACTATGTCAGCAAATCCTGAAAGTAAGTTCTGAAGGAATTATTGAATTAAATAATCTTAGAGCAAAAAATAATAAATTAAACTCAATTTTATTGAACCATGGCTATCAATCTGTGACTTCAACACGTCCTTCTATTCAATTCTTTAATTTTTCGCTTTTATATAAATATTAAGTCCTTCTATTTCTTTGTTCCCTAAAATCCGACACCAATCAATTTGAATAGACGCCGTTAAACAAGATCGGGGCTTGTACGAATTTAAAAATAAGCAAGTAGCATTAATTTATTTACCTGAGGGAGGATTGCCATCCGAGGCGTCCCCCAGGAACCCAGTGAGTCTAGACATTGAACGATACTCTCTCTTCCACATTGAGAGCCTTTATTTAACTGCAAGCAAAAAGCGGGATGAAAATGGCGACGTAATAAGTAACCCTAATTGCTTTAGCATGTAGTATTTATAGTGATAGTTTGCAATGAAGTAGCGAAAAACTTGGTAAAATAAATACTCAATCAAGTGTACCTAATGATATTGGTCTCTCGATTAAATTCTCGCTCTAAATGTAGTAATCGTAGGATACTAAGGGGTGCTGGGTGCGGAAATCGAAGGTGGGACAAAGTGGCGTTCAATGAGGAAGGCCTATGTCTAGTCAGCCAGAAGCTATTTCCAGTCTTTTCTGTGATGATGATGATAAATTAAATGTGCGTTCAGAAGAAGAAAAAATTATCCTTTCTTTTATTTAAGAGTAGATATTAATGAAAAACCTAATTTAAGACGTTGTCACGTCAAAAAAAATACGACGTTTTATGGATAATGGGAAGATGTCAGTTGAATAGATGAGGTCCATGCAAATTTGTTTTTGGGGATGAGATGAGAAGCATGTGACTGCCTATTTGATCATCCTCTTGGAAGCAAGGAAGAAAGGATACAGAAGAATGAAGGACTATACAAATCTAAATGAACTCTAAAGTGTCTGCATATAAAAACTTGTACTCTTTTAAACTGATACTTCCACGTGTTTCTTTTCCTCTTCGTTTAAAGGCATATTTGTCTAGCCTGGAAATGTAAACTTTTAACGAGATCGAGAGATTTGTGGCTCGTTTTAAATAGTTTTATTGTACCGCAAATAGAGCAGCAGGCTCGTAACTAACTTTTGAATTAGAGTTTATAGTTTTTACACCATGCATTTCTTTCTAAAACCACGGCATTGGCACTATACTTAACTATAATATGTGCCAGTAAAAGATACGAATGTAATTCTAGAAAGTATTATGCTATCATTGTGTTTATAGTACCGTTTTAAAGAGTCAAGAAATCCTTAATCTCCTCGTATACTATTACAAAATTCTAAAATTGTATATGTAATTGTATTATTGTATGCTTCACTATACATTTAGTTGGTTCGACACGCAGCTACACTTCGTAAGTTCCTGCAAACTTTACAGGATTCACCTACAAACCAAATCCTAAGCAAACAACGTGGGTATTGGGGAGATTTATCCCTCCACGCTAAAGCGTTTAATTAGTTTAATTCATGTTAAACTACAGTTTCAAGAGATTTAATAACATTTAGTGAGCCAAAAGTAGTTTATGGTATAGTGAAATTAAATATATTTAATACCCGTGTAATAATTATTGAGGTATTTATTTTGGCGTATAGACAATCTTATCAATCCTATATTTGTAGTTTGCAAGTGCTATGTCACTCATTTGAGGACAAGGGCAATCCAAAAATTCTCAGTTACCGTTAGTAGTGTAAAACTAGTGATGTGTCGTTTCTGTAAACGGAGAACGTTTTGTATGGCAGATTTTCTCGAGAACGTTTTCACTCCATAAAAATCGCTAAACGTTCTCGAGAACGGTAAATATCTATCTTTATTTAAAACTCGATGCGTTGCCACGCTCTAAATCAAGTAGATCATTCCCAAGTAGAACACATGCTGTATAAGGCTTATCGAGCCCTTACACAGCTGAAATAAGCTATATAAGGGTTGTATAAACGCTTATGCAGCCTGTGTGCTACGTGGGATATACTCGTGTTTCAGACTTATTTTCAAGTTTAATATTTTTCCTACTCTGTTGCTGCTGTCTGCTGTCTGTGACAATCATGTTCACGAGTCTGTGCCCTTACCGATTTAATTTGAAAATATTAAATTAATGTGCCGATATGATTTCCGTCAGCAAAACTAATGTTCAATTGTGCAGGCGTACAGAAATCATAAAATGACACAGCTACCGCAGTCAATACGAGCAAACCATGTGGATTGTGGCGTGAACAATCCCATCCGTTTCCAGAAATTTCTCAAAGCTAATAAATAAAGGTTTTCGTCTACAGTGTCAACACTTGCTGGGAGGTTGTAAAAAATGTTGTAAAACTAGATAATTAGTCGAGTCGCCGATTGTCACAATATGGCTGACAATTGTGTGATGCCCGCCGGCGATTGATTTACTTGTTCCAAGTTAGGGTCTGGGTGAGTGTGTCACGTTTGTGTAGGTCTGTTGGGATAAATACGCGAATAATGATAATAATCTACTTGTAGAGCCACTTTTATTTTATCCGTAACTTTTTCATAGAATATTTAATTTTCCTGGATTTTTATAGAAAAAATTGTTTAAGATGTTGTACGGGTCATATAAAATAAAATGGTTATATTATTAACAATGCCAGAAGTCAACAGTTCAGGAAAATAAAAAAGAAACTGTTTATGAATTCGTACTTTGATTACATAACAAATTATTTAAAACATTTGTCTACAAAGAATTGCCAATCAATAATACAGATATCGTGTATAACTAACATAAGATGACCATGAAGTACGAATTGAAATCTTAATTCAACTAACCTTCAGTGAATAGTTATCTGTATGAGGATGCTAAAATTCTATAAAAGTCTTATCATTATCACAGAACAACTAGACTAACTAGATTATAATTGTCATAATGTTAAATGGGATGCCATACAGTACACAGCCAACCTTGATTAAATTTCTGTAGTAAACTCTGGCTAAGTTTTTCCATATTGCTGTTCCATATTTCGCCATTGATACTCCTGACCATCAGGTCATGTCGAGGGATTAATGCCTCGTAGGCGTTTTATCTGTAGTGGGACAGTGCCTAATAGGAATTTACCGTGAAAAGGTCAAGTAAGGGTAATTTGAGTGGGCAGCTCTGCTGGTTGCCTTATTACCTTTTCTTAATTTCAGTATAAAAATTGAAATATTATTTACGTCGTGGAATCTGTTTGATCAGGTGTTTGGTACTTTGAAGAAGAGAAGTATTCACCATATTCATTATATGCTCCATAGTCTGGACTTCTTCGCCACACTAACATATTGCAGTATCTATTTACCCCATATATGTAAAAGCGTAAAATTACAGCGGCCGTGACCCATTGCATTCGTACTCGGATCCACCGAATGACCTGCTGCGACTAACACTTTCGCAATTTGACGTCTTGTTTTAATTTTATTTTGTGATATTGGAATTGAAACTATTTTTTTGTAAAAGTCCTATGATAAAATAAATACCACCGTCATATCAACTGCAAATCTTCTATTTTTGGACAATGGCCTCCCCTAGAGATATAAATAACAACCAGTCGTGCCATGCCTTCAGCCAGAGATTTTTTGCTATCTTTAACAGATTTTCCGAAATGCCTACCTTCAGACTTTAAAGTAACTAGATTACAAAAAATTTCTTTGATAATCTCAAATTTGATAAACTGGAACGGGTGTGTAATGATCGATATAAAAATAAATGGTATAAGTATGTTTGATATAACAACATTTGGTATAACAACATTTGGTATAATGACTCATTTGATATAATAAACGTTTGGTATAATTTTAAAATATCTATTTTTATTTCGTATACTTATCATTTGGTATAAAACTTATTTCCTATAACCATCATATGGTATAACAACATTTGGTATAACAACATTTGGTATAATTTCATATGGTATAACAACATTTGGTATAATTTCGCTCGTCGTCGTACCTAACCATGACTCTATTACAATTTAACTTTCATGTTTGAGCAGTTTGAGCGGGTATTGAGCCTTTAAACGTATTACATCCCATATATATATATTATTATTTTTTTGCCACTTTTTTCCTTTTATTTCCCTCTTTTTTCCTTTTTTTTCTATCCTAACCTAACCTAACCTACGTTTCTCTTGAACTTTTGGTTTAAGTTTTTTTTTAATGCGGGGGGCTTCGCCCCCCGAGCCCCCCTGTGGGGGCTCCGCCCCCGCCCCCTATTTCTCTATACCCTATACGTTATGCCATTTGAACGTTAGATAAAATAAACGTTGTACCATAAATTCATTAGACGAAATATGCATTATACTAAAAGAATGTTATATTAAATTTTATTCGATAAAATGATCAGTATATGAAACAATAATTATATCAAATGTTGATATATTAAGTGTTGTTATATCATTCAATCATTATATCAAATGAGCGTTATACCGACTGAAATTATATCAAAAGTTGTTATAGCCATCGTTACGCACCCAAACTGGAACATGCGATAAATAAATTTTAATTACAAACTGTGGCCGCGGCTACCGGAAAAACGAGAGCTAAATAGGGCAGAGAAATGGGAAGCTACCTAATTGTAAATTAAAAAGTTCTCGGAGTTACGACACCACAGTCCACAATGACGCCAGAGCGGGGTGAGGGCCCCTCACCCCCACAGGGAGGCCGGGAGGGCCCGTGGAAAGCGTGTGACATTTTGTTTTAAAATATTGTCCGCGCGAATACATTCAGGCGGATCATTTTTTTAATCATGTTTGTTTTATTTTCACAAAAATCCCCAGCTTTTTGTTTTTTCAACATGGCGCTTAACAAAATTGTAATTCGAAACGTCGATAAATTTATCACCGGATCACAGATAGAGGCGTCTTAATTACCATGTAGCGGTTAGAAACGCTAGCGCAATAGGCGTGAAAGCTCAATAAGACTTCCCTATCACAAACATTCACAGAGTAAAGACAGCACCGAGAGCATTTTTGGATGCGTCGAGTTTTCTATCGGAAGAAGAAGGGATGTTATTTAGCTGTGGCAGTAAGGTAAGCGCACCAAATATTGTTGTGTCAAGGCCGACAGCTTTCCTCCGCATTCCATCCCAGCCGCCCACAGGGATATCTCACGGTACATTACGTAACATTTAGACCAACTTTCGGCTGCGATTGACACATTACATTTCTTTTTAAGGTTCCGTCGAACGCTTTAGGCTTCCGTTGTTATGTTTGCGTTCGGTAAATTATAAATATTACCTCGTTTAGAGTTAGCTATGCTGTCCAAAATTCAACACTAAGTTACTACTATGACTTTGTGAAATAGTATAAAATGTGTTTATCAATTCTAAGCTTGTACCTAAGTTGAGGTTAATACGGTATATCTACCTTCGTTATATTAAGTTGACAGACAATTTTTTATGTCATCCGCCAAGTTTTTCGACATTGATTCTAAATTTTAAATGTTACAAAGCGTTCATTTGCATACTAATGAATATTCAAAAAACACAAGGTCAATTTAAAATAGTTAACGGATCTCGCTTGATTGATAAAAGCTCGCACGGAATTGACGAATAAATAATTGAGAATTGGGTTGATAAACTTCACGGAGTCGACTTTGAATATTAACGGTATGTATTTGACGAATAAAATAAACGTAATCTGTATTTGACATTTTGGGTGTTTTGTTTTTAGAAAAGACATCCGAAGCTGTTTTAATATACTAATACTTTTATTTTACAAAGTAAGTTAAAATTGTGCTGAAACGAGACGTTTAAACTGCTAGCTCCATCTGTTATGGGTACCTGGAAGCTATGTATTGATAGTTTTTATTTTCGTATGTGAATGAATAAATTGTAGATATATTTCTCATTCCATTATTTTCTCTAATATTTATATTTATTAAGTACAATTACGTATATGTATCCAATGTATCCTATCTTTAAGGTAATGTACATAGCTATCTACAATATATAATAGTAACTTTTAGATGTATTAAGGTTTGTACCTGTGTTAAGACAATTAGAACTATCTGTATTCTTTTAAAGTTAATACAGGATAAAAAATGTTTAAAGTAGTTTAAGCACGAAAGTCCTTTACAAAAAGGATTCTTCTTTTTCTTCAACACAGGGAAGTTCAATGGCAAATGTCTCTCGATACCGATCTACTTGCTGGATTACACGAAGTGTTAATTAAGTGTAAATAAAACCATTATCTCAGCGATGAGCGGCTTAAGTGCATTCCTATTCACTCGATTGCATCTCTGAATAGCCGGCTGTACTTGAGTTGAGAAAAACTTATTTAACTGCAAGTCTTTTGAAACTCTCAACTACTAAGTCCATTGTTATTTTTGTGTACCTAATACTTTTATTTTACAAAGTAAAGAGTTAAAATACATAATGATACATATTAATTACGTCATTCAGGTCGAATATTGCTGAGCTACAACCGGTGCTGATGACTATGAATGGCGAATCGATTCGAAACTTGTTGAGCGATATTCGACTTGAACGTGAATAAACCCGTTTCATAAAACTACATATGGCGAACTTACTGCCTGAAACATACAAAGTAAGGATAAAAATGTTTCAGTCTCGTCTTGAATGTTGCCTCTACTCATAAATAAGAAATATACAATAGGTAGAAAACAATACCTACAATAATACTTTATTGCACACCAATAAAAGCTTACAAAAGGAAACAAAACAAATACAAATTTTAACCAACGGTAGACTACAGGCAGTCTTATCGTTAAAAAGCGATCTCTTTCGACAACCTTTATAGATTACTAGCTTGTGCCCGCGGCTTCGCTCGCGTTAAGAAGTATTATTATTAATTATGTATAGTTTTTGCGGCTTTACTTTTGTTTAGCGTGTGTAAAAAAATAGGGCCTACAAAACTTCTTTGTACACAATATTCTTGACTAATCTGTCATTAGGCGCTAAAACTATCAAGCTACTGGGTGAACTTACTCGAGAGCAAGCAACATAAAACTGTCCATGAGAGAAGCAATGTTCTCTCAAGTCAATACCCGCAAATTTGAGAGTTTGCCCCTGAGACTTGTTATTCGAGATTGGTTTAATGATTCTAAGCCATGTTATAAGTTACGTCATGTTCTATTGTAATATTGAGGTTCTCTTCGTTGATGAATAAAAAATGTATTATTCTGAGCCAGATAAACGTAATTCAGAATTCTGAAATGACTTATTATTGAAAAGCTTGAATGTATTTATTACGGATGCAGGAAGTTTCCCGATCATTACTCATCCCGTCCCAACGCGCCGCCCGCCTATAGGTACCGATTGACGACGATCGAGATGCCACCAAATACTACTTTTTTAATCTATTAGGATAACACGGGTCTCTATCCATACCTCAAAAGCAAAAAAGAACCCCCTTATAGGATCACGTGTAGCTGTCTTTCAGTCCGTCTGTTACAATCGATTTGCTGCAAAACTACTGGACCTATTAAATTGCAATTTGGCGCAAATGCTTTCAAGAATTTTCATGACCACAAATAAAATTTCAAAATCGGTGGCATTTTCGTAATTAACGTCCCAACAAACCATAAAAATTACACCCGTACTCATATTTAGTCATTTCAACCCCATCGCACCCCAAAAGGCGACCCGACCCGATAAACCATTAAAGCATTACCAATGGATTTTCAGACTTTGTCACCACATTTCTCCCTTTTAGGGGTTGAATTAAAAAAACCTGAAACACGTGTTAACTCATTTATTGTTAGAAATACTCCTGTGAAGTTTCGAATAAAATAGTCTAACTAATCTTCTTTCGCCATACAAACTTTGGACCCTCATTTCACCCCTTTAGGGGGTAAATTTTGAAAAATCCTTTCTTAGTGCACCCCTACACCTTATAAGGAACCTACGTGCCAAATTTGAACTCTCTAGAACCAGCGGTTTAATATTTAGACATTTCAACCCCATTTCACTCCAACAGGGGAGATGGTAACTCACGTCCGCCACGTTGGATTTTTAAATCGTTGCGGTTTTTGTAATCAGCGACCCGATAAACCATAAAAACAATACCCATGCTGATTTTCAGACTTTGTCACCACATTTCTCCCTTTTAGGGGTTGAATTTTCAAAAAACCTGAAACACGTGTTTACTCATTTATCGTTAGGAATACTCCTGTGAAGTTTCGAATAAAATAGTCTAACTAATCTTGTTTCCCCATACAAACTTTGGACCCCCATTTCACCCCTTTACGGGGTGAATTTTGAAAAATCCTTTCTTAGCGGATGCCTACGCCATAACATCTACCTGCATGCCAAATTTCAGCCCGATCCGTCCAGTGGTTTGGGCTGTGCGTTGATAGATCACTATGTCAGTCAGTCAGTCAGTCAGTCACCTTTGAGTTTTATATATATAGATACAGGGAATTACTAGATACCAACAGCATATACTGATCTGAATAATAATATTTAAAATTGTACCTCCGCTATTTAAATTCAGAGAGGTTCTGAAATTACGATCTTGTTAAAAGAAAGCAGTTAAGAGCAACTACAAACAATATAAACAGCGAAACAATATTAACTACAGAGTAAATTACGGCAGCAAAAGTTGGTAGTCGTGACCAATAGCCAGTTTATTTTAAAGTTCATTAAATACAATGATCACGACAGACAAAGGCTGTTAGTGCTCCCGAACTTTCCCCATTTTGAGGTAAATTCCGTAAACTGGTAACCCTGGTTTAGAGCGAGGCAATGCACTTAATACCAGTTTATGTTCTCCCGAGATACTCAGAACACGTAACCTCGAGAATTCATGCAATATGCCACTCATACAAAGAAAATTTCAGAGTATTTAGAGGTCTAATTGAAATCACAAATACGAGAGAGCTGGAGTTCTTTTTGAGGATTCTAAAAGATATTTTAAGCCAAGAACTGAAAAATCAAGAAGGCATTTCTTTTTTTGTCTGTTTCTGTAAATGTACCTAAAGTACCGTGTTTTTTTTTTCAAAAGCCGGAAGTCGAAAGATTTCCTAGTATCTATAAATATAAGGGAGGTTCATCAATATTATATGAGAATATGCATCAGCGCACTTAATGCCACCAAAAGATTATACATAAATACAGAAACTGTATTCTGTCCCGCGTCATCATGATAATTTCAGCCATAGGACATCCACTGCTGGACACAGGCCTCCTTAATAGACTTCCACATGGGCAGGATAGCAGCAACCCTGACCCGGATCCGGCGAGTCCCCGCAACTCTAACCAGGTCATCCGACCTCCTTGCGGGTGGCCGTCCTACACTGCGCTTGCCGGTACGTGGTCTCAACTCGAGAACCTTTCTGCCCCAACAGCCATCGGTTCTTCGAGCTACATGTCCCGCCCATTGCCATTCAGCTTGCTTATCCGGTTTGCTATGTCGATGACCTTGGTTCGTCTACGAATCTCCTCATTTCTGATTAGATCTGTACCGAGTACATAATTATTATTACCAAAATATCCCCGCAAGAGCATTAATTGAAACCATAAAGTGATTGTTCAACGCTCGTTCGCTATGAAGACATACCCCATCTGAAAAGCCGGCAACGCACTCCTCTGGTGGTGCACGGGCCCTATGATTGCGTTTATTACGTGATGAATAAAGTGACACAGCATCTGCATTTTGTCAAAACGTGACGGATGCTTTGTAACTTATTTATCACGTGATAAAAGCAACCATCATAGGCTCGCAGGTACTCACAGGTGTCGGTAATCGTGATCGTCTGTTAACCCAAGTAGCACACAGGCTATATAAGCACTTATATAGCCTTTATACAGCTTAAATTAGAGTTATAATGACAAACCAGATAGCAAACAGGCTGTATAAGAGCTTATACAGCCTGTTTGCTATCTGGGAATTTAAAGTCATTAAATCAATCGCGCGTCAATCTATGCCATCAGGCCTCATCTTTGAGGCGACCAGGGTGGAGTCTTTGCTGCGAAGATACCGCAAAGTTTTTTTTTATGTCATAGGGGGCGAACGAGCAAACGAATCGCCTGATGGAAAGCGATTACCGTCGCCCATAGACACCTGCAACACCAGAGGAGTCACAAGTGCGTTGCCGGCCTTTCAGGTGGGAGTACGCTCTTTTCTTGAAGGTTTGAAGGTCGTATCGGTCCGGAAATACCGCAAGCGTCAATTCATTCCACAATGCAGTCGTGCGAGGCAGGAAATTTCTAGAAAAGCGCACAGTTGTGGACTGCCAACTATCTCACGAAGTGAGCCGCGTCTGCGCGCCTATTATGGCTGATGAGTAGTGATGTCTGATGAGCTGCCTAATCGTAATCTTTATTTGCGTGAAACGTTCTTACCGTTATTTTCTCATGGTGAAACGCCACGGTGTCTATTCGCCAGTAGAATGCGTGGCTTCTCTACGTAATAAAAGCTGTTATTGTTAGACTAAAAACGGGCTAGTAACAGCCAGGGAACTAAATTTAGGCAACTATTTGAAAACTTCGCCGTGGTCGCGGTGAATGAATTAGAATAACGATGTCTATTTTTGTGGACGTAGTAATTTGGATTGGTTTCGAATTTAAGAAGTTGGGAACTTTTTAATTAAATTACTTTGATTGAATATTTTTTTATATTTTAGGTTTTTACAACTATTTCACATTAAAATTAAACTTAAAGATGTTAAATTTGTACTTATGAATATCAATTTGTACTTCACATTCACACTACATGCACTCGACATGATCACAGGGCAGGGTAAACGAAAAAAAAATGTTGGCATACCCTCTTATTTTTATAAATAATGACACAAAGGTAAATTAAGAAAGAAAAATTGAATGCGATCTACTACAATACTAATGCGCAATAAGCATTTCAAAAAAAAACATATGACGCAGAGGGCGCTCCAGTAGCGTAAAGGATTAAGGGATGAAAGATTTGGTGTGACTGACGTAGCGGTCGAATAGCTCAGTTGGGAGAGCAATGCGCCGGTAACGCAGAGGTCGCGGGTTCAAACCCCGCTTCGATTGTAGTAGATCGCATTCAATTTTTCTTTCTTAATTTACCTTTGTGTCATTATTTATAAAAATAAAAATGTGGTCTTACCACATAAAAAAATATAGAATCGATAAAAAAAAAAAAAAAAAAAAAAAAAAAAAAAAAAAAAAAAAAAAAAAAAAAAAAAAAAAAAAAAAAATAAAGATTCTATACAAATATTTAGAACAGCGCCATCTCTCTCGCAGTCTTCACACTTGCTGTAAAGCAATGGGGATTGGGGATCGTGCGTGTAAAACGCACATCCTAGGGTATGGCTAATGCGCAATAAGCATTTCAAAAAAAAACATATGACGCAGAGGGCGCTCCAGTAGCGTAAAGGATTAAGGGATGAAAGATTTGGTGTGACTGACGTAGCGGTCGGATAGCTCAGTTGGGAGAGCAATGCGCCGGTAACGCAGAGGTCGCGGGTTCAAACCCCGCTTCGATTGTAGTAGATCGCATTCAATTTTTCTTTCTTAATTTACCTTTGTGTCATTATTTATAAAAATAAAAATGTGGTATTACCACATAAAAAAAATATAGAATCGATAAAAAAAAAAAAAAAAAAAAAAAAAAAAAAGATTCTATACAAATATTTAGAACAGCGCCATCTCTCTCGCAGTCTTCACACTTGCTGTAAAGCAATGGGGATTGGGGATCGTGCGTGTAAAACGCACATCCTAGGGTATGGCTAATGCGCAATAAGCATTTCAAAAAAAAAACATATGACGCAGAGGGCGCTCCAGTAGCGTAAAGGATTAAGGGATGAAAGATTTGGTGTGACTGACGTAGCGGTCGGATAGCTCAGTTGGGAGAGCAATGCGCCGGTAACGCAGAGGTCGCGGGTTCAAACCCCGCTTCGATTGTAGTAGATCGCATTCAATTTTTCTTTCTTAATTTACCTTTGTGTCATTATTTATAAAAATAAAAATGTGGTATTACCACATAAAAAAATATAGAATCGATAAAAAAAAAAAAAAAAAAAGATTCTATACAAATATACCCTCTTATGTTATGAAACTTATTAAAACAATTTAAATAGACAATAATCTTGCTTGTAATGTAACATACAATGTGAATGGTAGATGATTTGTCTGAAATTAGTACCATAGACAAGATAATATTTTCATATTTTCATCCTTAATAAAATATCAGTATCTAAATAAGAAAATTAAACATTTCCTCAACACCCTTTTACACCAGCCGATACTTAATTGTAATTTAAGTTTCATAAATGCGGATTTTCTTCATAAAAAGTTCCTTTAGAATGTAGTAATTTTAGGGGGTGGCCCCCTCCCGCGGCTGGCCTCTTAGCGCCCGGGATATTGTCTTTGGATCTGTGTTTACTGCAGTATACGTAAAATCTTAAAATGAAACCGACTTAGGGTGACGCCAGATGAGTGTAATTTGAGTTGCGTAATTTCGGTCGTGCCAATCATGTCACGTGATCACGTCAGACCGACCGAATATACGTATGGTGCGACCGAAATTACGCGACTCACATTACGCCCTTCTGGCTTCACCCTTAGTTAGTAACTTCATTGATATAATAAGTTTTGGCCAAACATTTCATAGGTATTTGTGACAAGCTTGTATAGCCGACTGTATTTTTCTTTGAACATCCATCAATTGCTCACTGAGATGATTTTAAAGACCCCAAACGGAGTAGGATTGCTGTATCTATTACAGTGTTTCTAGGGCCACCTTCCGGCTCCATCATCAGACGAGCCGCGTGGTACCATAATATTGTATGATCGTCAAAGTTAAGGAGGTATATTTAGACGTGTAGTTAATCAAGTTAGATTTATAGCCGTATATTTAATCCCTTAACTTCAAATGTTCATTTAAATCTTATTTTCAGTTTTGATTATTACTAATTTAAGTTATTTATTTATTTATTTAAACTTTATTGCACAGATCAAGTAGAGTAGAGTAGTAGTAGTACTTAAACTTACACAAATACATAATTATAATATACTACATACATATAGATTCATGTACCCAGTGATAACATCACACCAATAATAATTCATCTTGAAACAATTGTTTTAGACAGATATATCAGAAAGATGCTTGCGTAGCATGCGCTTAAAAATAGGTTTGCTTTGTGCTTGCCTGATGGGGAGTGGAAGATCATTCCAGAGTCGTATTGCCTGGACGGTAAAAGAATTTGACAAAAACCCGGTGCGATGGGGAGGGACGATGAGCGTGAGGGTACGACAAGTGCGGAGAGTACAGCCTGGTCGAGCAGTAACAAAGTGAAATCTGGTTCTGAGATAATCAGGAGCGGCTGGATCGAATAAGATGGAATAAAGCGTGCATAAGACTCGTAACGACCTACGTTCTCGGATCGGGAGCCAATTAAGTTGACGGCGAAAATCAGAAATATGGTCGTATTTACGTAGTCCAAAGATGAATCTGATGCAATTGTTCAGAAGACGATCCAAGCGGTTCAAGGAGGCTTGCTAGATATTTGACTAACACACATCAGCATAGTCGACGACAGGTAGAATGAGAGTTTGAATGAGGAGAGTCTTGGTGCCGACAGGAAGAAAGTGTTTGAGCCGGTAAAGCGAACGCAATTTGTTAGTCACTCTGCGACACACATCAGATACCTGTGGCTCCCATGTTAGGCCAGAATCGAGGATCAGCCCCAGGTTCTTCACTTCCGATGCCAGCTGAATAGCTTTGTTCTCAAATTCTACAGAGGCTATGTTCGTCATGTCTGTAATGGCAAGCATGCGGGGACTCCCGAGTATAATGGCCTGGCATTTAGACGGGTTCACGGCGATCCCAAAACTGCGTGACCAAGCTGAGATGCGCTTCAGGTCGTCATTGATGTCGGTTACAGCGCGATCCAAGTCATTGGAACTCCCTTGGGTGTATAGCTGCAAATCATCAGCATACAAATGGTAAGAGCACACTAAGTTAGACGCAACTAAATTGATGAATAGAGAGAGAGAGTTATCATTAATAAGTAATTAACTCATTAAGTTTAATGTCTCATATGCTAACTAAAATCTCGTTTATTATATATCAGTCGAATAATGATTTCTAATAAAACATCGAATGGAATGGCTGACGTAACGTGTGCTGAAAATAAATGTTCTAAGCAACAAGTTCGAAGTTTAACTTTGTATTGAAGGATAGTGGAAGGACAACAAGCAACACACAGTTACTGAGTTTAGTGAGCGCAGTGGACTTACCCCCCGGTCATAAACAGTCTGAATTCTGATCCGGTTTCAAAACGGAATGACGTCAGAAAGTGTCTCTGTCTCTGTCTGTAATATGGCGATGTCTCGCTTGCTGACGTCATTTCGTTCTGAAATTGGACCAGAATTCAGACCGTGTGTGACCGGCCTTAGAGTGGATTTGACATATGCTGAAGGACTATTCCGATGCTCAAAATTCGATCGACGTATAACACCGTCCCTGTCGGTCTCCTGTCAAAGTATATTTGAGTGAGCGGGACGGCACTATACAACGGCGAATTTGGAACATCGGAGTAGCCCTTCTGAACCGCTACTCCACTAGCTTATCGAGCGATCGAAGAGTCGTCGTTATAGTATTCCGAAATCTTTCGTATATCTGAATGTTCGGATATCCTATTCGGCTGTTCTCGTCTATAGGTCGCACTTTGTAACAGATTCTCGTGAAATTTTGTGTACAAAAAGTTTGTAAATTTTCTAATGAAATGTGAGTAAACGTAAAATATGTCAAATTTCAGCCGTTTCAAAAAACAAACTCGCGATCTAAAATTCTAGAATTGTCTTGAAAATCAGTTTCTATGGAGGGATCATTATCATTATTTCGGGGACAAATCTTAATGCTATGCAGTTTTTGTATGGACGCGCGGCGTACGCAGCACCATCTCACGGTAAAACATTATTTATCCATTCATCACTACGATACGGCTAGAGCTAGACGGATTTTAACCAATTTTGCTACAGGATAGCTGGACATTCAAATATGATTTGGATACTTTTAGGGTTCCGTACCCAAAGGGTAAAAACGGGACCCTATTACTGAGACTTCGCTGTCCGTCCGTCCATCCGTCCGTCCGTCCGTCTGTCACCAGGCTGTATCTCAAGAACGGTGATAGCTAGACAGTTGCAATTTTCACAGATAATGTATTTCTATTGGCGCTATAACAACAAATACTAAAAAAAATAAAAATTTAAGGGGGGGCTCCCATACAACAAACTTGTTATAGAATATGGTACTGAACCCTCCATGCGCGAGTTGGACTCGCACTTGCCCAATTTTTTACCTAACTATGGTAAAGAAAGTGCTGGACAGACATCGTGTGGAATGAAAACCACAAACGTTCAATTTTGGACGCCGTAACAGTCGTAATTATTGCTCCCGTGGTGTTTCTTAGTACATAACAATTGCTAAGGTATACCTAATCTATATATATAAATGCAAGTGTCCTGACTGACTGACTCATCAACGCAGAGCCGAAACTGCAAATGCTAGAGAGTTGAAATTTGCACACTAGGTTGCATTTATAAAGTGTTCAAGAGGTAAGAAGCGATTTTGAAAAATTCAATCTCTAAGGGGGTTAAATAGGGGTGCAAAGTTTGTATGGGGGAAACTTTTTTTTAGAGCTAGAGACTTGAAACTTTGTAGAAAGCTTACGTAATTAAATACAAAAAAAGTAATTTCAGCGTTTTGGAAAATTTCACCTCTAAGGGGGTTAAAAAGGGGTGCAAAGTTTGTATGGGGAAATCCGCTAATCTATATATATATATATATATAAATGCAAGTGTCCTGACTGACTGACTCATCAAAAGGCCAAGAGCGAGTCGGACTCGCGTACGAAGGGTTCGTTACTGTTTCGTATACAATTGCAAAAAAAAGCACGTTTAGCAATTTCAACATTACTTAGATCTGAAAATAATAAAGATGTAAAATTTTCAAGATAAAGGTTCCACGCGGACGAAGTCGCGGGCAACAGCTAGTATTACTATAAAAGAGCGGTATATAAATAGTATAAATAACTAGTAGTAGCGGAGTATAAATGACTACTGCACAATGAGTTTAACACGAGAGATTATGTATAACCTACGCCTGTATTTTGCTTTGTCTTATACACACAATTAAAAGAAGGAAGAAAAGAAATAATGAAATATTTATTTGCACACACGAATACAGTTGTAGTACAGACAAAATCAAAAACATTCAGAAATTTGTGCCGTAAAACAGGTGTAATCCGTGTAATAGGTAATACCTGCTATGAATATTATTTAGCTGGTTGATCATGGTGGCTGTGTGTCACAAGGTTGCAAGAGCGTACTGTCTGGAGTGAGCAGAGTTCATGACTTTACAACTTATTACAAGTTAATAAACCTTTCAATTTTACTATCGTCTAAATTAAATTATAATGGTAAAAATCTACCTATTCGTAATTAATCGCTAAATAAAGGTTATAATATATGTTAATGAAAAATATAATTAAGTTTTGTTATGGTTTCGCACATCGCTTAATAACTTAGGTTGATTTTCTACGAGTAAATCAATTGGTAGAAGAGCTTTTAACTACAGAAGACATTGTTTCGTTATTAGACTTGAGCGTCTAACGATTGATAATTTGTAAAATTAAATACCTACATTTTGAACGAGTGACGTGTATATCTGAGATAAGAAAATATATGTTGCAGAAAAGGGGTTAGGTTAGTAGTAGAAGTCTTAATATTATGTCACATGTTGTTAGGTATCTAAGTCTTTTACAACTGTCTTTGCAAGCAATTGTATAAAGTGGATAGGAAGGAAAAAATGACTAAGTATGCTTTTATTTTTACAATGAAAGTCAGCGGACATCCAAAAGTTCAAAATAGTAAAATAATAGTTATCAATAATTTCAAATCCATTCTAAGTCTATAATTTAAAATTCTTGATTTGTTCGATTAGTTTGAATTTGTATTGAAACAGTGATATTGAATTTCCGGGAATTTCCGGTATTGGCATAGTAAAACTTCGCGGTTCTGCAGGCCCCTTCTTTTTGGAAACGTATTTTTTTTAGTAGAAGTTGCAATCCCTGGCATGATATTTAATGTTTTCATTGAGGTAGATATAACCGGTTGAATTTGAGTGACATAGTGAAAAGGTAAAGGTAGAAGAAAAAGATAGTGAAATAGAAGACAAAATTATACTTAATATCCAATTATTTTAAGTGTCGAATAAGTGCGATGGTACAAAAGGCTGATTTAGCTAAGTAGGCGTAACTTTGACAAATGGTTTGAATAAGTTGTAACAATTGTGTACAAGTTGACACCAGTCATAGTGTAAACAAAAACAGCAGGTAAGGACTATAGAAAGTTGTCAGTCAGAGTTTCTGTCATTATCTCCTATGAGCACCTATTTTTACGTGACGATGACGAGGTTCTTTGTTTTTAGATAGTTTAAGGTAACATTTACTTGAAGAATGTGACATCTATTGTACTTTTTTTCTTTTGCTACTTCAAACGTAAATGACGTCAAGTAAAGTAACATAATTTTAATAAGTCAGTTTTGTTATTTTATATAAAATAATTACAGCCAATTTCATAATGCGCTGTAACTCGTATCGTACGAGTATATGGTAAACGCTGATTACGCCTTTCAATGTTGATAATTTGACAGGTTTAATCAACCGCTAATAACTAAAGAGTTTTGATATTGTAACCTAATCCGTTTAAGTGTAATTAAGTAGTTTACATTTCAATCAACAATCACATCAAGTCATCAAACATTCAACACCATAATTGACTTTTGTGGCTTAAGTAATATTCAACAATAAATGCCGCGATAACTCTTTTAAAAACGCGTCGTTTACCATTTAAATCTGTTAGACGCCGGTAATACGTTATTGATATTTGTGAACAGCCTGGATAATAATATTTGTATTCCGATTGCCACTATAAAGTAATCCGCCGTGCCTCTACATTTAGTATGAGCAGCGCGCGTGGGGTAACAGCGGGGGGAGGATGGAAGAGGTCAACTTATGTTGGCTTTTGGCATAGTGCTGTCCACAATAGGGTAGGTAGGGTCGTTCACAATGAGCCCCGTCGCGTAATTGTTAAGCTGAACGGGGGTTGAACGGCTGTCAACTGCTCTGTCAGACTGAATAGTAAGACTGTTTGTTTTTACACACATTATGAACCTAATTAGAGCTAAAGATTTATAAAAATAAAACTGCGTATTAGGTTACGTGGGATTATGTAAAGAGTTAATATCAATATTAGTTGATACCAAAACTGTGACATTATAAATCGTGTAGATAATGAGTAATCACGGTTCATTCATGGACTTGATATCGCATAATGTGGAAATGCGGTCGTATTGAAATGAGTGTTTTATTTAAATTACATTTAATGTTCATTAGTACGATGACCTATGTCAACAAATAGATAAACAAGCCTAGTAAGCATATACGTCTCGGCGCAATCCACTTGACTGTGAAGTGCTTAAGTCGAACCCTGAGCTGAGTTGTTAAGATGTTGTGATAAATAAATAGCTTGCTAAGTAGTGAACAATAGCGCTTTACAATAACCGTCTAATAAACTTATCGTACAACCAAAGCGTGAATGAAGGTAAGTGCCCTGATACCGATCACGAGAATACAATTCATCCCTTATTAATTATTTTATTGTAAGCATAAAGGATGTCGTAATCGTCAGAATAATAATATCACCGCGCAAAGAACCCCAAGTAACAACACAAGCGTAAAAATGACACGCCATGCCACCAATATGTTTGTGTGTATTACGTTAGATTTATATGAGTGGGTCACACACAGGGACACATCTACCCCAAACAGGGGCGCGTAGTGTGGGGGCAGCATTAGGGTTGCCAACAATGCCAGCCGTCTCAAGAATGACGTTTTAGTTTTAGTCTTTTAGAAGATTTGTTCTTCGAAGGACAATGTGGGGCGTTATTTTACGGAACGGCAAAATATTTATAGGTGAAACATGAACGTTTGGACCTTTAGCGAAGACTGTGCTCTCAATCCAAGTAACTTCACTTTCATGGCTGGGTAAATTAAGTTATAGTGGCTTCGAGACAGGATTTTATCACTCAACTGACAGAGACGCAGCTAGAAACTGACCAGTCCAGTGTCCTAAAATAGAGCAACATTTGAAAAGTCTCACGCTGGTAACACGAAAAGTCACAACTTGTTAGATAAATATGATTGTTGCCATACCTATAAGGAATTTAAATAATGTCCTTGATAAATACACCACTTACTGGTCTGACTATTCATTCGTCTGGAAATTAAAATTACCCTAACCTTGTATGGGTTTTTCGGGCAAGTCCCGTAGTGCAAATACAAGGCCGCAAATCCGCGCGGAAATATTGACAACCCTAGGCAGCACACTCGTACCACCCAACAGATGGCCACACACACACACAAAACCGAAAGGGAAAGCTACACTCTGTAAACAAATCGCAGGGCGAGTGCTATCCCTCTCACAAATGTATGTGTGTGTGTTCTGTGAAATTGCCAGGTAATAGGCCGACGGCTATAGCATTACACCTACTTATTGGTGGGTTTAGGCGCTCAACGGCCTAATCGAATTGAATATTGGCAACAGATTGATGCGATGACTTTTGCATTGGAATTCATTACAAGGGTTGAGTAAATGAGCGCTGCACATGAAACAGTTCCATAGTGTGTTTCGGTGCTATGACGCTGGCTTTATCATTAACATTCATGGAATATCAGATCGCTGGTAACAGGAAACTTCATTATTAAAATTACCGATAATTATATCGGTATTAACGCTAATTATATTTATTGTAAACAGTGGTTGATTACATTACCGCTATTATTAAAATGACATTCCTCGCTATCGATATCGATTTAATCATCTCGGCTTTAAAATACCAGTAATTTAATATAGGCATTTTTTTTCTAGTAACGAGTATATCAATTTTATGAAAAACAAAAACAGTTGACGATCGAACTAAATCACGTAGAGATTTCTTTAACTACAGTTAACACGCGTTACAACAATTGATGATCGAATTAAATCGCTCAGTCGTCAGAAATAGCAGTCAACGAATAGAAGAGTTAGTGACAACAAATGAATTAAGTGTCGAATTAGTATAAAGACAAAGCTTATGATTAGATGACGTCACGGTTGACGGAGGGCGTGACGGCACAGATTAGAATTGATCCGTCGATCCGAGTAAGACGGTACCCGGCCGCCGCCTGCCTACGTCTGTCTCTACTATGCCTAGTGCTGTTTTCATACTCCAATCGATGAGTGTTTCGAGCCCCGGCGGCTGATGGTTGCGTTTATCACGTGATATATAATTGACAAAGCCTGTCACTCACACTCGCATTTTTTTTAAACGTGACGGATGCTTTGTCATTTATTTATCCCGTGTTAAACGCAACCATCATAAGCCAGCTGTGTTTGAAATTGACCATATATCGCTGTTTCTCATCATATGAGGGTTAAGTTTTGTTGATCTGTGAGGTAAAATTTGATCTAAGTAAATCGCCGAAATGACAGTCAATAAACAATAGAAGAGTAAGTTTTAACAAATGGATTCAGTGTTGAATTAGTATCAATACAAATCTTATGATTAGTTGACATCACGGTTGACGGCTTGACGGCACAGATTAGAATTGATCCGTAAGACGGCAACGCCGCCGCCTGCCTGCGTTTGTCTTTTGATACTCCAATCGTTGAGTGCTTGCGCAACCGGGGCTAAATTCCACGGACTTTTAACGTTTGTACAATTACAGTGAGCATCATATAGTTAGTAGCAGAGAATGTGACCAAATATATACCTTAACTACATTCTTACTGCTAATCGGAAGAAATAGAAAACGACAACAAATAATTATGTGTTGTTAAGTTGTTATTTATGTGTAAGTTAGTGACCGCCTACAATTTTTCTGTTTTGCCCTAAGGTAGAATACCTCATGGTATTAAGTCCGTTTTTTGGACGATAAGTTTTCAAAACAATAAACAAAATAAAAATCGTCTCGCTTACTACTGACTGATTGGACTAAACATCGGTATACACGGTAAGTGTCGCGTATCCGTAACTGCCGTCTGCAACCACTCCTGCCTGAATTAGGAGACATTATCGACCACTCAATACAAACTCACAACTCTATTCTATCGGTTTAATGGAAGTGAACTCAAAAACGAACTTAAGAAGGTGCATTTTAAATGCAAGCCATTGAATAAGATAAGAGTTTTAGAAAGTAAGGAACAAAAGCCGATATCGATAAAATACACGCAAGGCCACAATAACATTGGTAACTAATTAGTGATATTAACGTATCGGCGTGTATTTGTTACCTAAATATGTATTATAATTGCTCATTTATGTCCATAGGTACGTTTACAAGTACGTTTTAATTTGATACAATGTTTCATATCAATTAAACAATGTTTGTTTTAAACATGGCACGAAAGAAGAGACTCGAAGCAATATGCTTTATGATATTAATTGCTACCATATATAGTGGATGCATCTTTGAGCCGTTTGGGGTTGAGTTGAGACTCTGGGACTCTGGAAAGCGCCCACCTGTACCTCTAGCACAACTATGCTACGAGAATCTAATCGCGCGGTTTAGCATGGCCCGTCACTCTCACAGCACTGCTTAGAAAGGGATAGGTAATGTATCTCGTGCGAGAAAAAATCGCGTAACACAGCTGTGCTAAAGATGCTGCTCTGCAAACAGTGTAGCCGTAGACTAGTTACCACTAGGGTTGCCAGATGGTCGGGATTTGGCGGAATTCTCCCTAATTTTGTATGTCGTCCCGACTCCCAACAAAGTAAAAAATCTCCCGAAAAGCAACTATAAAACTATATTTTTAAAAGGAAATACGACTGCTAATTTTTCCATAACTACTATAAATAAATTACCTTATCACATTTCTGTAGATTATAGATAAAATTAAAATAATGAGAAAATAATTTCATGTTCTTTTTTGTTAGTACCTATTTATTTATGTGGCCGCTTCTATCGGCAGTGAACAACGTTGTTTTTAATATATTTACTTTAATGTGATTCAATTTTTGTTTTTCCCGACCAAAATCACAAAATCTCGAAAAAACATGTTTCTCCCGATAATACCTAGAGTCATTCGATCTGGCAACCCTAGTTACCACAGACGGGTGTGATAGCACAGCGTTTCATCATTGCCATACAACATGGCAATGCCACCTTCCGTCTCCATCATCAGAACAGCTCCAAGATACCAAACTATTGTATCGTCACGTAAACAACATACAGTTTCATTTCGATACGACAGTTAGAAATAATAGGTAGGTTAAAATTTACTGTCATAATTTGATACATTCTTACAAACGAATAAACTAACAAACTTAGTTACAAATGAAGCTAATAACAATAAGGTAGGTATACATATTTCAGTTCTTCACACAAATATTCGCCCTTGCCGGGATTCGAACCCAGGACCGCCGGCTCTGTAGGCAGCTGCTTTACCACTGCGCCAACGGCGTCCTCAGAATACAACAATACATATTTATGTATTATTTGGTTTTAACAAAATAGCATTTAATTATATAAATATTTTAAACTATTTAGAATAGAAAAAAGAAAAAAAAAACTGTGAAAGTTAAATAAAAGCTTATCTTATCTTATATGTCGGTTATATGGCTGATTTAAAGCAGAAACAGAACTGAAATTAAATCCCAGTCTGCTTAAAAACCTATTCAAATTTTTATTACAACGCCGTTACGGAGAAGCAAATACAGTTTTTCATTCGTAATAGGTATTTTTGATTCATATTTTTAGCCATAAAACTAAAGAGTTCACCCTTCCAGTCGTAAAAACCTCTCGATAAACCCCGCAACAGGCTGGCAAATTATGACTACGACTATAGTATTGTTAATTCGAAGTCACCCCAAAATTTATTAAAGGTCGCGGGAGCGAGACGGCACTTCGCGCCGCGACGCGATGAGAGAGATAAAAAAACCTCTAAATGAGGGGGTGTCGTAAATAATTTCTGTATTTACACTTACAAGGTCTTAAATCCTTGCGTCTGTCCGGCAGTGTAAATGATACCTTGACATTTGTAAATAGGGTTGTTTCTCGTTTTTTGTTTTTGTATCAGAAGAACAATGTGGTCGGGTGTCGGTGTCGGATGCTTTCATCGTATTTAACTAAGATTACAATACTTTCGACGTAAGTTAATTGATTATTAGAAATTGATCTTGTCGTTGCCCTTTTGTTATGTTGGTTTCGACTGGAAGTGACATTTTGGGAGTCTTTTCGCCAGAAGCGGCACCCTACGCGCCCCGAGTGTCACTAATTGCCTACGTACCGAGGCGCACCGTGGTGCCCGACTCTGCCTCTTACATTGCTTCGGGCGCTCGTTTATAGCCATTCGCAGTGGCGCACACACGTCAGTCGGTCGCTTGCCACACCCAACGACCAATTGCGTAGCATTTTACACAAACAACCAATACAATACAATTCTCAGACGGCTTTTGCGAAAATCTAAAGGGAAAGAGAACCTTCTGTAGTGTTTTATTTTGTGCTAGTTTTGATTCGATGAAAATCATTTGTCATAATTCCGTAAGCGTTAAGTTCGTCATCTAATAATAACCAATAGTTACTTTTTAATATTTGCCATAAAATCGATATTATCGATTTGTAATTAACTTGTCGCAATATGCGAATGACATTTGTGTAAGTATATCATATTTCCTGACATTACTAAGCACTAGATAACAAATGAAATACGGGGATTCCCGTTAAAATGAATCCTGGGATTCCACTTTAATACTTCATATGACATCATCCGAGGGTTTCTTTAATCTAGGATAGTATGGGGAAATTCTGAAGTAGGTATACGAGTTAGGAGAAAAAGTAACGTGTGGGGCGGATTCAGTTTTTCCATACAAATTAAATAAGTAACAAGCTTACTGGTCTCTTTGCTATTGGAATCTATTGTAATCATCTATTGTAATCATATTAATAATAAATCGACATTTAATATAGAATTGTGCCTACTGTCTAAGTTATGTTCTTCATAATAATTATTGTAACAGCGAACAAAAATTAATTATATTGCATGCCTATATTAGGTCGAACATGAACTTCCTGTGTGTTATCAACATCCATTGTAGCTACACTGTTCTTTCAATAAAGAGCTTTATCTTTATCTTTATTGTAAATCAAATGTTCTTACCAGGTTTCATCGAGAGATCAACAACTGTCATGTCAAAATGGCAATCAGATGGTACAAATAAAGTTTACTGACTTCGTTTATCATGTAACCTACCTAAGTAGACTTCTGTTTATTTAAAAACGCACACTTTACCAAACTGATCGTTTTGAGGGGTGAAAAACTGCATCCCCTAAGTGTGGCAAGTGCTTACTTATCATAATAAAATCTGCAGCGGATTCAAATTAGTCGATCCATCAACGTCCCGGGACTTAGTGACAGTGCGAACAGAACACTTCATTTATACGAGAATCTGATTAACTGAATGAGTAAAAAATGTTTAATAGGAGTTTCTTTAATTTTTTATGGCGTTCTTCAAGAATTTGGATCTATTAAAAAGCAATTACTAAGATGTTTAGACGTACCTATTTACTTCATTATATTTTCTTGCTTTTGTTGTACTAACCTAGAAAGATTCCTAATGATATTATACCGTTTTGTAAACTTTTAACACACTGTTTATGTTCTTCTATATGTGCAAAGCCTTCTATACTAAAACTAAAATAATTGGCTGCAGTCAATTCTAATTGACTCGTCTATTCACCGATGTTTCATCACAAACGAAGGCGAAAATCAATGAACTCTGAAGTTCCCACACTCGTGTCGCTTTCTTCAATTGTGGGAAACAATTGGAATGAATGGACATGCATTGCTGAACCCGTGTCCGAAGAGAAAGGAATCTAAAGTTAGATTATAATTTAAATACATTACAATACAATTTAAATTACATTTAATATAGTTTTCAGATCAGCGGTGGTAGCCTAGTGGTTAGGGCATGCGACTTTCTATCCGGAGGTCGCGGGTTCGAACCCGGCCCGTACCAATGAGTTTTTCGGAACTTATGTACGGAATGTCATTTGATATTTACCACTCGCTTTTCGGTGAAGGAAAAACATCGTGAGGAAACCACCTAAGCCCAATAAGGCCTAGTTTCCCCTCTGGGTTGGAAGGTCAGATGGCAGTCGCTTGCGTAAAAACTAGTGCCTACGCCACATCTTGGGATTTAGGTAGCCGACCCCGATTGAGAATTCATTCTCAAAAAAATGGGACAAAGGCTAGGAGGATGATGATAGTTTTCAGATCATTCGTGCCAAATCGAAGCTAGCTTCGAATTTATCCAGGAATAATAGGTTGATATTCTGGTGTAGACTCCAGGATAAGTTGGTTCCGCGCAACGTTCTCCCCAGGAGACTACTCCGACTAGGAGATTGTTGGAGACGAGAGGACCGCCAGAGTCCCCTTGGCAGGCATCTCGAGCTGGTGATGACGCGTTTGCGCAGAGCATCCCTGAAGTGATGGTTGCAATCCGCAGGTAAGCGCGAGAACATGTGGTTTGCTCGACTGTGTTCACCCAAGCTGCTAGCAGGACTGATGATGCTGACCCCTCAAACTGTAAGTTGAAAACGATACAAATTAATAAACGTTCTTCATAAAACTTCATACTCAAACTACGTATAGCAATTCCTTTCTCGTGTTTAGCTATGGTTCACAAACTGTAGACAGCTTGTACGTATCTATATTATTTATGACGCATTTATATTTACTTCTGAATTACAATGATAGCGGTTCCGAAACTACAATTTTCGAAAAAAGAAGTAGATGTGTATGGATGGTATCAAATCTACTGCTTTATAGGTGCCATTAATGTTATTACATCTACATCTACTGATGAAACGATTACTGAATGCGTCACTGTGGCACTTCAAAACTACCAAGAATATCCCAGGAACTGCTTATGTTTAAGGCATGGACACTTACTTACTACCCTAGATCAATGACCCAAAGAGGATCTTGGCATCTGACAGAAGATAATTATATTCTCCCCTATTTGGCCCTACTTCTATTCTTCCACCAATTAAGTATTTCAAGAACATGATAACATGACTTACAGAGGTCGTTCCAAATCCAGAGACCAGCGCCTCGCTACCCGCTGGCAAGTTATAGTTTGGTGGTGCCAAAGATACACTGTGAACATTCTTCCCGAAGCTCATCTTCTTGGACGTGACTATGACAGCAATGTCATTTTCCAGAGTCGTGGCGGAATATTCCTCGTGGACGTGGACCGAGGAGATGTCGTAAGTAGAACCACCGGAGAGGCGTTGTGAGGAGCCAACGACAAGCCGGAGATTTGCAGGGGTTGATACATAACTGCAAAAGAAAAATTTCATCAAATTCTAAGATTCTTTGGAAGTATGCCTTTAGTGGACAGGCTGAGGCCGAGGGCGATCTCTGACGCGTTGAACAAATAATATTTCCATATAAAATCATGCATTTCCATATAAAGTCAAGCATTTGCTACCAGAATGCATTGTTAAATGAAAGAATTAATGAATGAAGTGGAACCAATAACAAAGACTACTGGAATTCTTCGTATTTTTGATTGTCGCAAAATTTAAATTTGTTATTTGAAACAGACTCTTCTTTTCAGTATTAAGATTTAATAATGGGATACATCAATGAGGACTCAACGAAACTTCTTCCTTTTTAAGCGACTAAATAATATAAGTCTTAGGTTAGAAAAAACTTACGAGACTCCGCAATGAGCAGCACTAAGCGCAGCTCTGACATTAATGATGACGGCCCCACACATATGCGCCCAGCCTGAGACAGCTCGTCGCCGCAACGCCGCTTGGTACGGCACCTCTGATATGTTCACTGTGAAACCGTTCACTATTCGCGCTGTAGTCTCTTTGGCATCTTCGAAGGGCACTGATGCGACTGAGGCTAGTAAGACTGAAATGAAGGCGGAGCAGTTATCAGCAGTTCTCTTCAATACAAATATATCCATTGATATAGAGAGCGCATCATCAAACATGATGTGTATCTAATCGTGCGATTAAATTTGGACGTCGCTACGAGATCTGGGAACCGGAACATTAAAATACAAGCGTGAGGATGGGTCTGTTACATT
The DNA here is from genome assembly GCA_947623375.1 of Apotomis capreana. Taxonomy (NCBI): domain Eukaryota; kingdom Metazoa; phylum Arthropoda; class Insecta; order Lepidoptera; family Tortricidae; genus Apotomis; species Apotomis capreana. The sequence continues at coordinate 16,700,693 of OX392505.1, read as the reverse complement.
TACATTATGTTAATTAAGATACTACCAAGACTTATGGATATTTCTATTGTACATAATGTATCAAGTAATGCATCAAAAATAACCATCTTCACGCTGACAAAGGTATACAACTCTTAATGTGTTAATGTACTTACTTCAGATCGATAAAAATTATACTAACAGACTTGTGTTTTATTTTTCTAACATATCTAAAAGCAAAGAATACCTGTAGCACGATCAAAATGTGTAGGAGGTATAACTTTTGATTCGGTAAGAAATAAAATAATATAATATAACTCACCAAAAAATATACAGGTTTGTGTAGCTATCCGCATTTTGGCAAGTAAAACAATCGACTAAACCGAAGAATTGGCATCTCTCTCTCGACAGTTGCAGATACGTTATCGGCAGTAGTTCACTTCACACCACTCGAGAATACTTATCTGCGGAATTACTTAATATCGAGGCGGGTTTATCCATAATCTAATACTTATAATCTATTTTTATATACTAAAACGTCTTAAACGTTGTAGGGATGTTGAATCATTAACAAATTCAAAATTGAATATAAAGAAAGCCTGGCCTAAGGATACGTGAAAGGTAATTTCAAAATGAAAGAAATATTAAAATTAATATCCTAAATAGAAAGTGAGACGACCAATTGTTTGCAAACAAAAAAAAAATGAAGAGACATATGATGACCAATGATGGAGAAGAATGAGATGAAGAATGTTTAAAATAAAACAATAATAAGCTTTTTTTACAGGACATTTACGTTATTTTCTTGCAGATTTATCGCTAGAAATATCTTAGTTATCTCATCTCAAAGTTTGGGGAAATACGTGATTATTGGAAGCTGATTTTATCATGAGTTTTAACTTCGAGTCATCTGGATTTTCCCAACGACGTGCACGTTTGAAATTGAAATAAAATAAGTTTCTGTCAAAAATGTCATTTTAGTGGCAAGCTTTTATAGCCGACTGTACTTTTCTTTGGATATCCTTCAAATGCTTACTGAGACGATTCTAAAGAGCCCAAGCTCGGTAGGATTGCTTTTTCTATTATAGAGTTCCTATGGCCACCTTCCGGCTCCTTCATCAGATCAGCCCCATGGTACCATACTATTGTATTTTCATTAAAGTTAAGTAAGTATGCAAAATTTCAGCTCAATCGGTTGACGATATCTGCTTAAAAATTGAGTTGCAAGATTTCACCCGAACAAACATACATTAAACATACAATGCAAGTTAATAAAAAGCTTGTAATAACAATTTCCTTTTGACAAAAAGAGTTTTCTATGTTAGTATTTATCTCCCTACGTGTAATACTTACGTGTGACGTGGTCTCGTACCTATAGCACAAGCCTTTTTAGGACCGCCGTGTAATCCGCCCTGGTATTGTATGCGAAGTATGTAGGGGAGACCGAGTAGTTGTGAAACAGAGGTGAGTTTGAATAACGTAAACATCCGTTAGCGAAGCAAAGATGAACACGGGCCCGCGGGCGGTGCCAGTGGGGCACGTCTAATCTCACTTGTTTCAATTCGCCTCTGTCTCCTCTACTTAATTTTTAACGATACGACGACGATAATAAAACCACGAATTACAGTGTTGCGGTATTAAGAGATCAGTTACAAAATGCACTTAATTAAGCTTATGAGTGCATAAATATCTTTGTGACCATAAAAAAGGTGGTAAATATTTGGAAAGCTTTATTTTATTGTTTCGTTATATGAAGTGCACCGGTGATTATTATCGCCAATTTTATGGGCAATTATTTATTCAACCACCAATATACTGTCATATTATTATTGTGTCAGCTGACAAAACATATAATATTAATGCATTTAATACGTTAAATACCTTTTCGCATTACCATAATGTTAGGTATAAAGAGCAACCAACCAGTGAACGGATAGTATTCCCTCCCAATCGACACCTATTTTTATTTTTAAACGATACCTACATATACATATATATGTATGATATGTATGTATCGTATATATATATTATATCCTATAATATCCTTACTATTCTTACATCCTTACTTAATAATATAAAAAAATACAAAAGTAACTTCGTTGGTCACCTTTTCATGGCCAAACTACTGATCCGCCTTCGATGAAATTTGACACGTAGACATAGACGTAGAAATAGGCTTTTCTTCTATATTCTTATCTCCGCAGTTGCAGTTCTCTAGGGATAAATAAAATACGTTGTTCACGCGAGCGAAACCGCGGGAAACGCCTACTCAACACCACACACAGCGTGTATCACTATAAATGTCAGCGCACGCGCTTCACTGCAAAAACTAAAAATAAAATCAAGTCACTGAGCCATTAAGTACCTATACTTAGTACCTAGCAGTACTTGTACCTATCTAAAATCACAAATGTTACAGAGCAATAATATTCATTAGGTGAATATGCAATAATAGAAATTAACAATAATTTGCTCGACATCACTTTATTAAACTTCTGCCGTTTTACCACATCATTTTGGTCCTAACTTAGCCTTCAGGCCAATAAAGTCGTAATACTAATTAGTATATTTCCATAAAATTTCGTCAGCTACACACCAGTAAAAATGCTGGGTTACGATTAATTAAAAATAAGATGAGGTTGGCATTTGTTTCATACCACAGTATTTTATAGTAAAAAAAACAATACCTATAAATAATAGTTAGCAATTATTTACTAAATCTACTTTAATTACAACTAGTGTCGCCATCTATGTCCACCGCGCTACAACGAATGCACTTGAAGCATCGTTCTCGGTATCGAATCGACATAATCCAACTAATTATTTTCCAAACCTCGTACTTCTCTTCCACGCTGTTTCGAATACTCTACTTTATGCTATACGTTCCAAGATTGTCTTTTCAATAATACGAACGAGTATAAGTAGATTCTATTTTAAAATAGTAGGTGTCTAATCATGTTTAGTATGCACCGGTCAAGGGTCAGAACAATGGGGACAGAATGAAAAATTCTTATGGCTAAAAGTTATTGTGAAATGTTGTGTCTGACTGAATGTTCTTGAAATGGATGTTTGTCTGAAAGTTGAAAAGCGTTTAAAATAGCCGTGAACAGCCTGCATACCAACCTTATTGTTACCACGGCCAAGGTTACGCAAATATTTAACGTAGAATATTTAAATTGGTCAGATCAGAATAAGTATATGAAATATTTATTGTACTTATATTTTTACGATAGTAATAACTTATGTACGATAATTAATTGAAATCGACTAGATGCAGTTTTCTATTCCGTGCTCCAGATTATAAAATAATTTCTCTAGATTTATAGCTAAAAGTAGAAGGTAACAACTTTAATCAAATAGACATTTTTAACAACAGATAGCGTTTTATTTTATGGCTCATGTCGCGCGCCCATATCTGTACAAAACATGCATCGCACATGTTAAGATTTTTCCTGAAACTGACCCCTCTCGATAGAAAACATCGATACAATTTTAGAATTCTACATATAAAATCGATCACTAAATATCAAACATTCAATTGTTTCTAAACTCCACGCACCCAAATTGAGTCACAAGGAAGGATAATAGATTAGATGGGTGTCCATTGCATCAATAGAAAGCGCATGGGAGCAGCGCCTACGCAAATTCCGAGCAGCCAAAGACCCCTGGCTTCCTGGTCGGTGTACCCTATATAACGGGCATTATACACGTAATCTTTATTGCCATTCCTAGTCTGATTCCTTCTAATGGTCAGGTTAGGTTTAGGTAAGCTACATAGGATTTCTTTGGTCTCATTTTTACCTTTCCGCGTAGGCAAGTATCTATGGAAAATAGGTTTTATAGACAAGTAAAATAGGGTCAGTACCGTAAGGGGTTAGTTCCATTCCATATTTCGAACATCCAAAGGCTGGTTTCCTGGTCGGTAGTATAGGTATACGTAATTTTTAGTCTATTTCCGTAGTCTAGTTAGTTGGAGTCTATTTCCTTAATTCTTATTCTAAGTCAGGTTAGGATTAAAATTGAAATAATCAGATTTTTATTTAGGTAATCTCGTACAAAGTACTAGACATTTTTAATCGAATCATTTATCGATTCTGTTTAATGTGGAAATGCCACATTTTTAACTTTTATAAATATTGACACAAAGATAAATTATGAAAGAACACATTGCAGTGGATCATAATTTACCTTTCTGTCAATAATTACAAAGTACTTACTAGGTTAAAAAAAAGACATTTAACCTAACTTCTACTTTGTTTTTTTATCCGGTACTCCCGTAAGTTTTACATTGGTAATTTAATTCTAAGCAATCTCAGATTTGACACTGTTTTGATTTATACAGGGTGTAACCGACAGCGTACCGAAAACGAAAACTGTAGTTTTAGACCATAATCACGAACTGAAAACGAGTGTTCATTTTCTCGGAAAACTCAAGGATAAGATTTTCCAAAATAAATTATAAAACTCGACGCGCAATGTATTGCGTCCGATTCTCTCGGGTGCAGACGCGCGGGGAGGGGAGCACGCGGCAAGCGGCGCTCCCCACTCCACTCACGCGTCAGCGCAAAACATACCGTTACGCGAATGCGCATCGAATGACATGAATGAATGCAACCACAAAAACAACGCAACCTTAGATCACAACTAGTGTACTACCTAACACCAATAACAACTGACCGATAAATTAAAACAGTCTAACAAGAATATTTTCATTCAAGCAAGTAAAGCAAATAAAATGTGCGGGTAGGTAAACATTCATGCGGGTAGGTAATTAAAACAGTGCGAGCGCACTGGCCTGGCGGATCAATGACCGGCCAGTACCGTTATCTTTCCCACTCCATGCGCCTGGGTTGTACCGTAAAGCTTACATAATACTGTTTGTGATACATTGCGTGTTTTGCGGAAAATGCTATTTTCATGCGATTTTTCATGAAAAATTGTTACCGGTAGAGTTCGATTAACGGAAAAATAAAGAAAAAATGAAAACTCGCGAGGAAAAATTGTGAATTTTCTCAAAGAAATTTCCACGATTTTCCAGCCCACAATAATGGTCTGAAGCCATGGTTTCAGTTTTCGGTACACCGTCGGTTACACCCGGTATAGTGAGCGGTACATAATGGTTCGTATTGTTTCGAACCATGAAATTGTAAATACAAGTATTCTCTCTATCTCATACGTTACGTCTTCGTGTGAAAACACATGAAAATTATATGTGAACATTTGTGTGATTTTCAAGTTTCTAATGTGATGAGATAAAATCTAATCATGTTATATATGCGCATACATTTTTTTACGTATAGCTGTACAGGCTAGAGTTCAAACCTGATACTGTTACTATCACACTTTATTAAATTGAAACAATTGTCCACAAGATTATAAAGTAAAATCCCAGTAACTGTGATCATAACTAAGTGTGTCACCGCTTTTATTAGAGCGAGTGTGGCGTTGAATAATGACGACCTATATCTGCGAACCGCGTGTATGCGCACGCGACGCAATAAGTGACGTTTGACAAAATAAAACCTAAAATAATGATAAAAATGCTACGGAAACGAGAACATTTTATAAAGTGGATCAAACGTGTGTAATATTAATTCATTTGGCATAAACTAATATCACCAACTGCCAGTTTTTCTAGAGCTGTTTTGATTTCTAAAAGTGCAGGTATTATTTTATTTCGATAATCTTTCTTGATCGTGTGGTTGGAAAATATTGTGAAAAATGGAGCGTTTAGAACATGATTAATATATTCATTTAATATTATTAATTTACATTGTCACACGATTGTCTTCAACATGATAATCTTGTGCGTAAGAGTGATTTCTCAACAGTAGGTATGTGGCAAACTTATCGTGGGACATTAATACATTATGAAATCAGAATCAATACCGTCAAGTTAAAAAGAAAATCAATAAAAGATGCAGTGATGAAAATAATCACACCTACCACGAGATGGTTATTCGATACTTACTTATTTGATTGAGGTTTAAGTGATGGACTGTAGCGTATTTGTAATCACAGTAGCGAAAAACGTCATATACAGTAGCTGCAAAAATCTATTATATTCAAATAATCCGCCCCCGCCCACAATTTCTCTGCTTTGCCCGAAGGTTGACTGGTAGAGAATGCCTCATGGCATTAAGTCCGCCTTTTGTACGATAAGTTTTCTTTTGTGCAGTAAAGATTAATTTTTTTTTTTTTTTTTTTTTTTTTATTATTTTGTTTACTAACGTGCAATCGGTCTGTATGTGACCATAAGCAGTTATTTTGTTTGTTATTATGGCGTGTGAGGTAGGCCCATCCAATGATGGGATACCTTAAGATGCTTATTATTTATTTATTTATTTAAATTTGTTGTTAAGTCCCATATGTGTAGTCGTTTCAGGCGTCTCTGTGGTAGGGATTCACTCAATGCAGATGCTAGCTCATTTTGGTGGTAGAGTGTTTTGTTTCTGTATATGGTTGCCATTCGGTCAACTTCTTCTTTTACAGTAGGCATTTTCAGATATTCATGTACTTCTCTTGTTTTGGTAAACCAGGGTGCAGCAACTATTTCTTTTAGGATGTTATTTTGAAACCTCTGAAGTATCTCTATGTTGGAATTCTTAGCTGATCCCCATAACTGGATTCCATATGTCCAGATTGGTTTTAGAGCAACCTTGTAGATCAAAAGTTTATTATTTACAGTTAGTCTAGACTGCCTGCCGACGAGCCATTTCATTGATCTAAATTTAAAGTTCAACTCATCACGTTTTTTCATAATATGTGCTTTCCATGTCTGTTTCTTGTCAAGGTGGAATCCAAGATATTTTACGACGTCACTTGTTGGCAGTAAATTATTTCCTAATTTTACAGGAGGGCAGTGGTCATGTCTTAACGTGAATGTTATGTGGTTTGATTTAGCTGCACTGGCTTTGATTTTCCAAGAATTCATCCAGTTGTGTATTTTATCGACGTGGTGTTGAAGATTTTGTGATGCCACTTCTGGGTCCTTACTATTGGTCAAGATGGCTGTATCGTCAGCGAACGTGGCAGTTAGTATGTTCTCTGTCTCGGGGACGTCTGCTGTATATAAGAGGTATAGAATTGGCCCTAATACCGAACCCTGTGGCACACCTGCCATTATGTCATGAAATCCGGAGTATGCATCATTTACCTTAATATAAAATATTCTATCTTGTAGGTATGACTTCAACAGTAAATACATATTGTGTGGCATTACTTTTTTAATTTTGTAAAGTAGCCCATCGTGCCAAACCTTATCGAAAGCTTGTTGGACGTCTAAGAACACCGCAGAACAATATTCCTTTCTTTCCAGCGCTTGCCTGATTGTATCTGTAACTCGGTGAACCTGTTCTATGGTAGAGTGATGTTTTCGGAATCCAAATTGGTGGTTAGGAATAAGTCCATCTTTGGTTATCAGTTGGTTTAATCTTTTGGATAACACTTTTTCGAACACTTTCGACAGCACCGGCAGTAAGCTGATAGGTCTATAAGATGAAGCAAAGTGTGGCGGTTTTCCTGGTTTGGCTATCATTGTTATTTGGGACACTTTCCAGATACTTGGAAAGTGCGATGTTCTTAGAATAGCATTAAACAGTGCAGTAAGGAACACAAGTCCTTTCCTTGGTAGCTGTTTCAACACTTCTGCCGTGATAAGATCAAATCCTGGTGCTTTTTTCAACTGTAACTCTTGGATTATCTTTTTTATTTCAGAAGGCTTGCAGCATTCCATTGGTGGGCTTAGTTGTAGGTCACTTTCTAAAAAGGACCGCACTTCCTCGTTTTTATTTGTATCACCTAAGTCGTCATGCGGAGTGAAAACATTACTCAGAAATGTGCCAAATGCTTCGGCTCTTTGCTCATCTGTTTGAGCCCATTCGCCACTCTCCAATTTTAGAGGACATTGTGCTAGCTGTGGTTTGTTTGGAAGTTTCATCATTTTCCAGAGTGAGTACTCGTTTTTACCAGACGGAGAAAGGGTTTCTAATTGCTGTTGTATAGTTTCATCTTCAATTGTTTTGAGATATGTCTTAAGCTCAGCTGCTGCTTTGTTATAGGCCCTTTTATCTTGAGGATGTCGGGATGTGTGCCACACTCTTCTGAGACGTCTCTTTTCTTGTATCATTTGTTTTATCTCCACTGGAACGTTGCTAGATCCGCTTTTATATCTCTTATTTTGGTTTATGACTGGAGTGCTGAGCCATGCCGCAGATTGGATCAATTTAGTGAAAGTAATAGCAGCGTGATCTATATCGTCATCGGATTTAAGAGGTATATTTAGGATAATATTTTCATGGAGGTAGGTTTTAAATGATTGCCAGTCGGTTTTCGTGTTATATAAATAAGGTTTGCTGGCTCTTTCAATTATTGTTGAGCTTATAGTAGCGAGTACGGGCGTATGGTCCGAAGAGCCGTCAAAACAGCTTTCAATTTTTAAAAAGCTACTCGATATATTTTTGTAAATGAAGAAGTCCAATAGGTCTGGCATTTTATTGGAATCAGATGGCCAGTAGGTTGGTCGACCAGTAGTTAGAACTTTCAAAAGATTTTTGTCTATGCTGTTTTTAAGTTCTCTTCCTCTTGTTAGAGTTAAGCGCGAACCCCAATAGGTGTGTTTTGCGTTCCAGTCTCCGCCTGCTATAAATCTGGTTCCTAGAGTTTGAAAGAAGTGGTCAAAGTGTTGGGCAGTGATTTTATGTCTCGGTGGGCAGTAGACTGATGACAGTGTCAAAGGCCCATCCTTATCATAAACCATTATGGTTGTAGCTTGAATAGGTGCTGTCTTGTATTCTCGGAGCAGCTGGTGTTTTATGTTCTCCTTAATTATTACGGCTGTGCCTGCGTGCGACGTCCCGTCTGGATGATAAGTGGAGTAGGTGCAATATCCACGAATGGCAAAAGTTACTTGTGGATTTAGATGAGATTCAGATACAAGTAGGACATCGAGATTGTGTGTTTTGAGTAAGGTTTCGACTTCAGTTTTATTGTGAAGAAGACCGTTAACGTTAAAAGTTGCTATATGTATAGTATACATTGTACAGTTATCGAACAAGCTTATTGATTAGCGTGGTCAATAGCCCCATCATTGAGCTCATTTGATCTAAGACTCTATCTAGCTTTAAAGATTAAATAAATAAATTTTAAGATTAATGGTATTCGAAGGATAGGATCCCAATAAAAATTGCTAATAACGCATACAAAAATATATTTTTTTTGTTTAGTTTCAATTATTATCATATATTTGAAAATTCAATATGATAATAAAACGCGTATTTTTTTTAAACACACACATTGTTGACAACATTGTTTTATACAACTGTTTGTATGTAGAGTGAAATGGCAAGTTATTTTTTTTTTCAAAACCCTTTGCGATTGTAACAGTGTAGCATTTTTCATAAAAATAAATAAAATAAGTAAATAAATATTATGGGACAATCATACACAAACCGATCTAGTCCCAAACTAAACAAAGCTTGTACTATGGGTACTAGACGACGATATACATAATATATAAATACATACGAGTATATATGTAGATAGCATACATGACCCCAGAACATATATTCGAGTTAATCACACAAATATTTGCCCCGGCCGGGATTCGAACCCGGGACCGACGGCTCAGTATAATAATTGTATTTCAGTGAAATGTATAAAAAAAATGTATTTCAGCGTAGCGGCAAAAAATCTATCATATCACACATATATCTGTTTATCCGCTTCACTAGGTACTGTATAAAATGTTGCAGAAGAAAATAAACCTCCTGCAAGATAATCATTTATGAAAGAGTGGTGCTGTCTGCTACTATATTACATAGACAAGTTGCGACAATCTGGCATGCAATTGTCAATCTCATCTCGATGGTGGTTGTTTACATAAAGTTATAGTTTCTTTCCTTTACATAGAGTTATAATTCCTTCAGTTACTTCCTTTTCTTGATTAGGACATTAGGACAATCGCTTATCATTCGTACCACCGCCTGTCGCATGTCAGACAGAGAGCGGTTAGAAGTCGGCCGTCAAATCGCGGCGCGCTCAGCCACAGTAGACTTATCACATACAGTAGTAACCTTAACTTCGATCATACACAGCCAGTCAAAGTACAGTCATCACTCACCAGCGATCGCATATGACAACCAAGAAAATGTTGATGGATTCACTGAGAAGTTCTGTTCTAACTTTTTGTTGAAATTGAATAACAATTGAATGCAGTAATAGCTCAAAATAACAGGACCAATTTTTGTGATGAATTCGAATTTTAGGTTCCAAGGTCATGGATGTTTTTTTATGTATGTCTATATCAGTATGTATATTTTCATCTAGTGCCCATAGCACAAGCTTATTAGCCTTACTCTGGGACAAGATCGATTTGTGTCAGGTTGACCGATATTTATTAAGTGAGCAAGCGATCGATTTGCCTCCGTTTCAGCTTAGCGTAAAACTCCTAAAGACTGTATTTCCCTTCAATAATACACAATTTTTATTAATACAGTTTTTAGAACATTTTCAAATGGTGATAGTGGGATTGAAAGCGTATAAAAGTCATAAGTATTTCAGCCATTTCGAAAAATTATTGCAAGGTCTACAGCTCACAGAGCCACTAGTTTATTTTTCATCTCTACTTAAATAAATAAATAAATATCAGACAACCTCACACAAATCGATCTAGTCCCAAATTAAGCTCAAGAAGGCTTGTGTTATGGGTACCAGACGACGATATACATAATATATAAATATATATATAGATAACATCCATGACCCAAGAACAAATATTCGAGTTCATCACACAAATATTTGCCCCGGCCGGGATTCGAACCCAGGACCGCCGGCTCAGTAGGCAGGTGTCTACAAACCGAGCCAACCGCGTCAATACGACCCGCGTCTACTTACTGTTACTGAAACGTATACTGCGGTGCACCGTCCTTCACGCTCGCGCTGCGCGGGCGCGAAACTCGCGCGCATATATTGCAAACACTCGATACTCCTGTTTCCGACTCGCTTCTGCCATTGCGTCCTAGTCGTAACATTCTTGCATGGTTGCGTGTAAAGCTGTGACAAATGCAAACAAATTATTTACTCATTGATTTTAATAAAAACGGATTATATTGTTTATATTATTTAATTTTAATTATCGACCTAAACACTGTTCTTTTTCAGATCCAATTAAAACGACGTCTTACGTCGTTGATAAGTCAGGGGTATTTTTCTTTGCAGATTATGATGTGATATCAACAATAGGATTGTTTATATATCTACAATATTTTTAACCGATTATGTGGCACATAGGTGAAATAATTTTGAATAGACGCAACGATTTAAATACCTACTTAAGTATTCTCGTAGGTTGGCGAATTGTAGTGTATTATTTTTTTCCTGTGGTAAGGGTCGCTATACAAGAACCTTATATATCACAGGATAAACAATAGGTAGTTTACAAATATCATTCTGCGGTATATGTCTGAACCGTATGCAGAAAATCATCTTGATTTATTAGATAGACGAACCAACAAACATACTTTCGCATTTATAACAAACCAGAAGGTTCACAAGACAATTAACTTGTTGAAAAAATGTACTAATCACCTGACCAATTACACGGTTGGGCATCGCTATAAATAGTTATCTGGCATCGTGGTGTTTGTCGCGCGGACATGACTCGCATTTTAAACAACCTTTGTCTTCGGTTCGTTTCCGAGTACGTAGCTTCCGAGATCTTCGTATTGTAATGTAGCGTAATAATCCGTTCTTATTCGAATTTCTAGGTCTTATTTTTTCTTATTTTGTCTGCTTCCCTCATGGTTGTCTGCCTCACCTAATGAAATGCCTGAGAAACGTGATTAGGTACATCAGGACGGGCTCGTAACCTGTACGCCAGCGACACCAATGCACCAGCTCCGCCGTCCGCTTTTTTCAGCGGACGTTCGTAGACAGACGTAACAGTGCGGTCCCAGCGTTAATTAGTTCTAGAAAATGAAGAAGGCAGAATCGGATCATTCAACAGAATGTCCAAATGAACAGCTTATTAAATTATTTAAAGTTGCACGATTAGCAGTATTTAATAGAGCACCGTGCTCGGTTGGCCATCGCGCGACTGATCGGCTTTTTTCTCTTCTCCTGAAGATGAATCGCGTGTCGAGCGATATTCGACTTCTACCTTCTACGACATAAACCCGTTTTGCATTTTAATATATTTATTGTTCAATTCAAATAAGTTAAATTCAGCGTCCATTTCTCTCTTAGGACTGCAAACACCCACACAAGCACGCGACGCCAACTCATCTCATTCTATACACCCATATATCGACAAATTCGAATGACCTTCAGTGACCGACGGGAGCGGTCGAGTTTATGTCACCTCAACCTCAGTTTTGGAGGTTTGAAAAATCTGATTCACTTGATAAACGACATTATGTCTCAGGGTCATTGTTCACTGGACCTTTTTTAGGCATTGTATTGTTTAATATGCAGTAATATTACTTTAGACGGGACATGTTAATGAAATTAGGTGTAGCGATTTAAAAATGTACCTAGGGCCCAAAATAAGTCATACTCGTAGTATTTGCTTAAGAAAATATGTATAATTAAATGTTGTTTATTTATAACTAGCTGCGCACCGGGAACACTAAATTTTTCGGTATAAAAAGTAGCCTATGTGTTATTCAAGAGTGTCAGCTACCTCCATACCAAATATCATAAAAATCCGGCTATTTAAGCGTGAAGAAGTAACAAACATACAAAATACTCACAAACTTTCGCCTTTCTAATATGTGTTATTTATTAGTCTTTACTAAAACATTGGTGGCGAGTTCATTTTTTAATTGTTAAGTCCAGAGCAAGTTATGATGCACTATAGGTAAATACATCACACTTTTCTGGGTAAAACAGAACAATCATTATTTGTTACTGTAGTCTTTTAAATGAGCATCTTCTGAGTTTGTCACGTTTTGAACCTTATTTTTATAGTTTGTATTTGTATTATTTGTATAATCTATTCTAGATTATCTAATCAAATTCTGCTTATATTTATACTGAATTGTATTTAATTTACTATTCAGAGAAATAGGGATATTGGATTCTACACAAATACTTTGAGTATATTTTTTTTAAAGGCACTATTCTTCCGGGTTTCAAACAGGCAATAACAGTCAAGCAGTTGGATTTAAGAATCGAAGAGAAGGGTGAGATCTACCCAGTAGCACACAGGCTGCATAAGCACTTTATACAGCTTAAATTATAGTTGTAATGGCTGTATAATATACAGCCTGTTTGCTACCTGTGTATGGTTAATAGTTGATACATTACTTGGCATCATACGACAGCGGCGACGTTATCCACACTGCTCTAGCTCTGTCAATAAATATTAAAAAATATAAAGAATATGTTAGGTTGACAACCAAAGCAATTCACACAAATGTATTTAGAACTAGCTTTTGCCCGCGACTACGTACGCGTGGAACTTGATAAAAGGGATTATTAAAAGCGCCTAAGCAAATGTAAGAGCAATTGTGTTTTTGGTCTAATAATTACATTTCCTACAGGGTCACCGCACCCCAACCGAAATGTTCACTCATTTTTTAATCTTTTTAGGTATAATTTCCAGGATGAAAATTATCCTATGTCCTTCCTCGGATCTTAAACTATCTCTATGCCAAATTTCATCAAAATCGATTCAGCGGTTTAAGCGTGAAGAGGTAACAGACAGACAGACACACTTTCGCATTTATAATATTAGTAAGTAGGTATAGTAAGTATGGATTTCTCAACGTGGGCACTGGCAATTGACTCTGACATCCCACTGGGAAATATACCTAATCGTGATCAACCATCATGTTTGTAGCTTCGCAATGTATGGTACGTGTCGATTTGAAAGGTAAAAGGACGTCACGGCTATCTGAATCATCAACAGTTGCCACTCGCGAGTGTGTAAACTAAAGGTTAATCTCCCCGTTTTAACAGTAACTTCAATTTGCATACGAAATTACAATTTTCATGTGCAACTAAGAGTCTTGAAGAATTATCCGAGCCACTGGAGCGGCGATTTCCTATTTGTGCCTCTGCTTTTGTGTCTTTAGTTGTATCAAGGTAGTAAGAGAACATACAGTTGCATTATTACGGTAACATTGTTGCCGTGTAATAAAACCACAAAATAATTTAAACGCCTCTGTGGGCCCAAAGCAAATTTTTTATTATAGTCACTGCAAACCATGGTCGTGATTTTTCTTATTTTAGGTACTGTTCCGATACGTCAGTCAGTATAGATTAGCGCGAAATCTTAAAACGAAATGTCCAATCAAGGTTGTCTGGTAGAGAATGCTTCATAGGATTAAGTCCGGCTTTTTCTTTTGTGCAATAAAAATTAAATAAATAAATATCGAGATTTTTAATAAGTAATTAAATATTCCTGGTAGGACCGTGGGACGCACGCTATGAGTACACAATAGAATTGCTGAAGAAGCTGGGTTTGAATTGCAGTGTACATTCTTCCTATAGGTAGGAGCTTGGGCTTTACGAGGATATACATGAAAGGTTTTCCTTTTTTGATCTTTGCAAAAGTAATCTGAGAATTGTATTTTATTGGTGGTCTGTGTATAATGCAACATGATTGGTCGTGAGGCGTGGCGAAGTGGCCGACCGATGGATGTGTATCTCTATGAGTGGCTAAAACGCGTAAACAATAACGGAAAGTGGAGCCAAGTACAATGGAGAGGCGACGATACAAACGTTGGCTGTTTCGCGGTTTACGGCGCATAGTGAGCCCTTAATCTATAGGACTCGTGTATATAAAAAAAAAACCATAATAGCAGGGAAGTTTCTATCCACAAAAGATATAACTGTTCTTAGTTAGACTCCGAAACATATTGCATAATATACTTCGAATGAAATTAAGTTAGGTTAGGAGACTGCCTGATGTATGCGTCAGTTGTATTGAAAGAGTTTTGTCGAGCTTATAGAGAGAGAAGGATGAACTGTGACATATTATTGCGCGTCTCACTTGGGCTTGTCTGAAGTGGTAGTATAACATGGACTTGACTATGTAATGCACACCAACTATACAGTAGTTAAATATTGACAAGTGGCTCTAAAACACCATAACCATAACCCATTATTTGCATGTCTATTTTTTACACAAACAAACACAGACACGGCACGCTGTTCTACACATATCCTGATCTGGATCCACGGAAGATCAGCGTCGTGGTGCTCACGAGTGCTATGACATATGCTGAGTGGACTCCATTTTTGCAGCCAGGACACCGTTTAGCTCATAGAATTATCATAGTTTAAGTTAAACATTGAAAAATCTAATTCACTTACCCTATTTAAATGAAAAATGTAATTACATTTGCAAAATAAATGTATCTTTTTCTTCTGAAATAGAGACTTGAACATCAAAAATCTAGAATAGACTTCTGGGGCTAAATTCGAATTTACTTTATCCAAGATTGGAGCCCACAGTAAGTAAACTTCTTACTCAGTTTCACTATACCAACTTAACACGTTCACTGTCCCAGTTTGACATTTGAACCTTATGCCTCTGTAATAGAGGCTTGCCGTGACCCCACATATGGGACACGGACAGTGAACGTGTTAAGGTTTATATTATAGTACGTATTATTAGGTACTTATACGAATAACTATGTCATACGACTTATATTGAAATCATCCAAGCAAGTGACGTACTTGCCTATCAATAGGAAGTGAGTTATCTGTTGTGGCATTGTTATAAGACGAGATCCTACTGGAAATCACTAGTATGGACTAGTTAAGTAATGGGTCATTGTCAGATTTAGGTTCGCGTCTTTTCGGTAGACGCGTACAAAGTTAAGGACTTTAGACCAAGTTTCCGATCAAAATTATAAGTATTAGCATAAACGACGTTTCCCTTTCTATGGGCTTGCGTATTAAAAACATAACTTCTATGCACATACGCTGTTAACTATTGGCCACCGAAGAGACAACTTTTGTTTTTTGAATTGACAATGACCCTAATACAATTAGTTTTATAGTGTTAGTGATAAAATATTTAAGTTTCAATAATTTTTCGTAAACTGAGATAAATCTGCAAGTTTACAAGGAAACTATCATGGCCCTTAGTAGGTCCAGAAAAAGCTTCTTCTGTCACCCAAATAATGTAACATTGTAATGAAACTTCCCTCATCGCTTCCTAAATGCACTGTGGAATTTACATATAGAACAACGTAAGTGTATAACAACACGTTTTCTATTTTTCATTTCAATCGCGTCGTTCCGCCTTTCGATACTTTCCTATACTAATACGCAGCGAAAACCAGCGCTAGCTGAGCTCCCTCGCCCCCCGAGGCAGTTAGCCGGTTATACGCGGTGACGGGTTTGGAGTGTAAATCTGGAGGTCCATATTGAGTGGGTGGTGGGAAGCGGAAGGCGCCGGGAGCGGACAATGCCCGACCGGCGATCACCGCTACGTTCCCAGCTCATTACGTATTTACTATAAAACTTCTATTACTTTAGACTTAGGAGGTACTTTGTTTGGATTGACGTTTTGTTTTTAAATTATCTCACACAATGGCTCGGGTCGTGAAAGTCTAATGGCGTCAACCAACAGGGTTACTGGACATCTAGGTCGCGCGTTATTATGATGAGACCTTGCGCATACTATGATTTTTCAATTAAAATCTGTTTGCTATGCGTGGCACGATTTTCACGGAGCAAATGAAGGATAAACTGCGATTACTAGGATTTCTCAATTCTTTTAAATGTTAATAGTGAGTAGTAACAATTTAATTAAAAATTGAATTTCAGATTCATCAACAGCTTGATTGAATCATAAGTTTATCGTGGGTTGGCGGATGTTTATTGATACTTTCGACATAAACAAATTGGTTGGTTTGACATTTTCTCACGACACATTCAAGGCTGGCGAACTTCATAGTGTACGTAACGGTCCGGTATTCTATGGTCGAAAAGGAGTGTACCAGTTAGCGCGACAATTATACATATACCGCAAACCGGGGTTACTTTAGGAAATTTTGGGGCTACTTTGATAGATTTAAAATGGTTATAAAAACGCAAATGTTCATAGGTCGATTAAGCAAGAATAGAAAAAGGTTTGGTCATTTATTAAGGTAGGTATTTCATTGCCACAGATGGTCAGAAATAATAAGGACATGGCGTAAAAACTTTTTTCCAAAGTCACCACGTTTTACGGTCCAGTCTGTGAGTTCTCAGATTGTGATTCAGGTTTGGGTGAAACTCGAGAGGTTCTTATCTGGATCGCGTAAGAGCGAGCAGGATATAAAACGCGACTTGCATTCTGACAGCTCACGCACTGTACTGTTTTGGTTCGCGTATTTAGACAGGTAGTGTTGCCAGCTAGTGCGGCTGACTCTTTATCAACATTCGATTACTTCATAACGGTGCTCCGGAATTCGGAGTTAAATCGATTAATAGAACAATCTATAACCCTGCAAGATGTTGCGACATCAGGGACGACTCGGATCGGCTTCTGCATTATTAATCATTTGATCAGTAGGCACTCTTATTTAGCTTTGCTCTTCTTTGTGCTCTTATTATTACCAAAACTGGGTAATAATTGGAGCTAAATTTGACGTCTCCTTATCACATCTATTTGAGAGCTCACCACAAGACTTTTGAGAGTTGTGCTCTATTCAAAGTCACCGTAATTAAATGTTC
Source organism: Apotomis capreana (assembly GCA_947623375.1). Lineage (NCBI taxonomy): Eukaryota > Metazoa > Arthropoda > Insecta > Lepidoptera > Tortricidae > Apotomis > Apotomis capreana. Next base: position 16,683,062 of record OX392505.1, on the reverse strand, counting down.
TTTCTCATTGAGATGATATTCTTTTTCCCTTCCTACTTTACTTTGATAGGTGTAAAATTCAATACGGCCAGCCATATCGCTTAAGTACAAATAACAGAGTAATAATTAATAAATTGCGAAATGTTTTCCTAAAATTGTGAACATATTGATATTGCAATCCTTATCAGCCCGTATGAGTCCACTGCTGGACATAGGCCTCTCCCATGGCACGCCACTGAGCTTGATTTTCAGCTCTCTTCCTCCACCCGCACAAATGTCGTCGCTCCACCTTGTTACAGGGAGCCGTACACTACGATACGATTCGTGGCCTCCACTCCAGAACTCGTTTGCCCCGGTGGTCATCGGCTCTACGATAGGATATGACAAGTCCACTGCCACTTCAGCTTGCTTATTATTGTATCAATAACAATTAATGGAGATTTTTGGATGGAGATGTTAATTAAATGACCGTACAGACAGTAGTAACAGCAGCTTAGCTGATGATCTGAACAAAATCGCGGAAAATAGATGTAGACAGTGTACGACTATAGTAGATATCGTTACGCGCGCCGTTGTCCACCAGTAGTTTCAACTGCACCCACCCCATTATCTTCTATATAACATTATGTTGCACCTGATGTTCACCTATCTCTTCCTGTGCAGTACTGTGGGAGAGTGACAGACAGGTGACGATATGCCGCGCGACAAGAGTCACGAAGCACAGTTGTGCTAGACTGGCTGGTTTTCCTCGTCAACTCGTCGCCCCAGTAACAACACTTCAAACTATTCTAGCATTGTTATATATACGAGTCGCCACTAATGACGTCAATCCATGTAAATCAGTTTATTTCTGAACTTTCTTTCATAAATACGGTTGTATTCGAGCTAGGTGGTCAATTCGACGTGTTTTAACGACATGGAATCGATATATATCCAACTAGCTTTTGCCCGCGACTATTACGTCCGCGTGGAACTTGGAAGTATGGAAGCAACCTCGTACAACACGATAGATATCCACCTAATCACCTTAATTAATAAAAGGGATTATTAAAAGCGCCTAAGCAAATATAAGAGCAATTGTGCTTTTGGTCTAATCATTACATTTCGTACAGGGTCATTAATGTCATCATGAATTACTTACTCACTTTTCAATCTTTTTAGGGATAATTTCCAGGATGAAAACTATCCTATGTCCTTCCTCGGATCTTTAACTATCTCCATGCCAAATTTCATCAAAATCGATTCAGCGGTTTAAGCTTGAAGAAGTAACAGACAGACAGACACACTTTCGCATTTATAATATTAAGTATGGATAGTATGGATATATCGCTGTTACATGTAATTTTTAGCGAGATTGCTATTCGGGATAACCGTAATTTGACTTTTGACAGTTATATCTGCCATATACAGTATTTTTACAAGCATATCTCCGTCGTATATCCAAAGTTATATGTCTCTTAATGCAGCTCGAATTGGAAACATCGCAATACAAATAAAGAGAATACAATGGATATATAGCCGAGATATTGCTAATTTGGCGATATACCAAAGCACTCCCGAATTAGCGCCCGGTCTCCACCGGTCTATAGCACGTAGTGATTGTATTGCATAGTCATTATATGAATTGACATACGTCATATACCACGCAGCTCGATCCGAGAACACCGCGATACCGAGCCGAGATATTGTTCATTTCGCGATATATCAAAGCACACTCGAATTAGAGCCCGTTTTCTACCGGTTCTAACACAGTGATTGTATTTCGATGCTTGCTTACATAACGGTTGCACGTGATGTATGACATTTCAAGGTCGGCCGACGCAATTGGAAAATAATATAGGAGTAGGTTAACGTTAGAACTAAACGGTGGAATGAAACCGTTTGAACAATACGATACCATTACGTAACGATATCATAGACAATATAATCCGAATGAGGATGGAGAACAATGTAAATCTATGTTTAGAATCATATCGCATTAGGTACATAGCTGTTTTACTTGATACCCCTTACATTAAGTTTTTAAAGTTTAAATATTTGTTAATTGTAGGTTATATTATACTAAGTTAGTAGCAGTCAAAGTGGCAAAATATATCGTAACGTAACAGACCCTTCATCATCATCGTCATATCAGGCGATAGACGTCCACTGCTGGACAAAGGCCTCTCCCAAAATTCTCCACAACGATCGGTCTTGCACCGCCCTCATCCAATTTCTGCCCACGATCTTAACCAGGTCGTCGATCCACCTTGTTGTGGGCGCCTCCATGCTGCGTCTTCCGGTCCACAATCGTCACTCAGAACCTTTCTGCCCTAACGGCCACCGGTTCTACGAGCAATGTGCCCCGCCCGCCAACACTTAAGTTTGGCGGCTGTCTTAATTTTTTGTGTTTCTCATCATTTTCTGATTTGATCCCGCAAGGAAACTCCAAGCATAACTCGCTCCATTGCCGTTTGAGTAACTTTGAGCCTTCTTATGAAGCCCATTGTGAGAGACCACGTTTCAGTGCCGTATGTCATCACTGGCAACACACATTTGTTAAAAAAACCTTCATCTTAAGACCCTTGCTGCTATGTAATTAAATATTTGTGTTTCAATATATTTTAATTTGAATATTAACTTGTTAAAACTATTGGAATGCACATAAAAGTCTTCATCATTTGACGGCAAATATCCAGATTCATGTTAATTCAGTAGTTGGTACGTTTCGGCAGATGTTAGAAGTATTTCAAAAGGAATCGCTCAATTGTTCCAAGTGTGTCAGATGCAGTAATTTGAGTGCGTCAGACTAGCGAGTAAACAACCAGGCCCTGACACAAATGCCTATAGCTATGAATATACGCATTTTCCTTCGCTTATGATGGTACTGTGTCCACTTGTGTACTTATTACAAACCAAAATAACTAGGCACCTAAATACGTATCATATTTACCTGCATTGTTGTGTCCTGTTTGATAACAATTTAAAGTTGAAACGGTAAATAACAACAAGCATACAAATCAGCATCTTCATTCTGAGTCCCTTCGAGGTGCGCGTCTGCAACTTTAAGGTAGACCTGCGGTGGCTATTGCCTATGATGGTCGCATTTATAGGTCGCATCGATAGATAAATGGCAATGCTTCCGTCACTCTCTTTTACGTATCGAAAAGTGGACAATGCTTTATCATTTATCTACGTCGCAACAAACACTGCATTAGAGATTGTTAGTGCACTTTCGTATGGTTGTATATTCTATTCAGTCAGTCTTCGTACTCTAGAATGACTAATATACTTAGTTGAGGGCAGTGCACGACCAGTGGCTGTGGAGATCTTTGGGGAAGGGCTTTCCCCAGTTGTGGACGTTTTTCTACCGACATTAGGAGGTATGGTCTAAATCAAAGCACTGGATAAAACATTGCCGCAGATTCTCCTTTATCTTTGCTAAAACAACCTGAGATATTATTGAATGTTTGTGTAAAAACCGACGCTCTTAGTCGTTAGGACATAGCGATGCGCCCGATCGTCACATGCGGAAGTCTGCAATCGCACGCAAAATTGCTTGAAAATGGACCAAAAGCGGAAATTGGACCAGGGCACCACAGTGCACCGAAAAACGATAGGTTGTTATGACGATACGCGTTGCGTAGTGCCCAAGATATAGTTCCCACGAGCACACTTCGCATGGAAAACTCATTACAACTTCGCAACAAAAATATTTTCATTATACTCAAAGAAGACGTTACGTAACTCATCCAGAAAGTGAAGTGATCTCATCACTCGTACATCTATGGTTATTATGCAAGTCGGTCAGTCGCACAATAGCTGGCTATTATAGGTAAATCTATTGGCATTTAGGCGAAGTCACAACACACGGTGTCGCATTAGTGGGGCCTACACTGACATTTTGACTTTATGTATTGGTCAATTGGTTAAGGTTCGTTCAAGTAGAAAGCGTAAGACACGCAAGAGTCAGTGTGGTACTGCAGAACCGGTTGGTTGTGGTCTGCGGGTCTCCACACCGAGCAAGGCGCTGTACGTGTCGCGCCTGCATCACACTGCCACCGCTGAAGAAGTGACGCAGTATGTTCTCCAGAAAACCGGCTACTCGCTGAGGGTGTTCCAGTTGCATTCGCGCCACTACGTGCACTTCAGCTCGTTTGTAGTGCGCGTGCCGCGGCCGCTCCAGGAGACCATCGCGTGTGCTGATTTCTGGCCGAAAGGTGTCGTGTTTCGTCGGTTCCGGGGCAACCTACCAAATACAACACCCGAGATGTTGGAACAACGGGGCCACGCTGTTTCGCCGTCAAAATAAACATTGTTCGGTTCATGACGCATTGGTGTAAACTGTAATGTTATGTAACCTGTTTTTTCAATAAATAAATAAATAAATAAATAAATAAATAAGTGTTGGCTCGGTGTCGTTCGCGTTATTACATCTAATTGTATTAGTCGGTTTTGGTATTTGGAGTATGGTTGGTACATTATTATCAGCTCGTCAGTAATTGTGTCTCATCGAGCCTGGAGAATGGACGGCCGCTGGGGCAGCAAAGTTCTAGAGTGGCGACCACGTATAGGAAAGTGTAGCGTGGTTCGGCCCCCGGCTGGATGGACGGATGACCTCGTGAGGGTAGCGGGGAATCAATGGTTGCGGTCTGCACAGGACCGCACTTTGTGGCGAATCATGGGGGAGGCCTATGTTCAGCAGTGGACGTCTGTGGCTGATAGATAGATGGATAGTGTCTCAAAATGAACCTACTTAACTACTACTATGTGTAGAACGGCGAGCTTTTAGAAAAACACTGTGACACCTTAACAACTTTTATTATAATAATATTTGTTCTACATTCGTTACATAACTGATGATACTCACATACGGAAATTCACAATTCTCAGCTAAGGATGCTAACCCAAACGCTCTTAGTCGGTCCGCCTGTCTTCGGCAACGCGTGCTGTCATCGCTGTCTTGAGAACCCCACCGATCGTCGTTGACGGTCGGTGTCCGTAACAACGGCGCCACTCTCGACAGTACGCGTTGGCGGGGACCAAGACAGAACTGACAACTCAGCTTCCATATTAATTTTGCGACTATTATTAATAATATATTTTTTAACATATGACATAAGTATCGTAAATTCGTTATTTATATAAAATAATATTTACCCACATTATTTAACAACAACAAGCGATATACAATTCTAACAATTCGGCCATCCGTAACATGTACACGTCCCGTGTACGACATCAGTAAACTATCAATATACCTACTATACTATCAATATCAATACTATATAGACAGAAATTCCATCCGATATAACTTTGATATTTAACATTGAAGGTCACAAAATTATTACTATTTTTTTTTTTTTGTTCATGAAGGTACTTCTATAAGACACAAGTCGCTTCTACTTTAGTAACATACAAACACACGAAAATAATAATTATACTCACACTGATGCGGTACACGTCGCTTCTACTTTGGAAATTGCGAGGAACTTAATCTGATTATTAATTAACTACAAAATTTGTGGTACAAGTCGCTTCTACCTTGAAACTGTCTGAAATTAAACCTTAAAACGAATGACAGTTCAAGTCGCATCTACATTGAGCCTGCCTCAAATCTCAAATCTAATGACAGTACAAGTCGCTTCTACCTTGAACCTGTCTGAAATCGAACCTTAGAACTAATGACAGTTCAAGTCGCATCTACCTTGAGCCTGCCTCAAATCTCAGAACTAATGACAGTTCAAGTCGCTTCTACCTTGAACCTGCCTGAAATCAAACCTTCAAACTAATGACAGTTCAAGTCGCTTCTACCTTGAGCCTGCCCGAAATCAACCTCAAATTTAATGACAGTTCAAGTCGCTTCTACCTTGAGCCTGCCCGAAATCAACCTCAAATTTAATGACAGTTCAAGTCGCTTCTACCTTGAGCCTGCCCGAAATCAACCTCAAATTTAATGACAGTTCAAGTCGCTTCTACCTTGAGCCTGCCTGAAATCCAACCTTAAAGCTATTGACAGTTCAATTCGCTTCTACCTTGAGCCTGTCAATCTATTAGATCTGTAGTAAGGCAATGCTACCTAATCAACCTGCGCAAATATACAAAAATCAATCCTCACGGTTAATCCCCCCCATCTCTCACCTTCAGCCGTCTTGCTATACAACTTCTTATTGCGAACTTTGTATTCATAATCACCTGGCATCTCTATAAATTCCGACAAGTTTAGGTCCGTTTATATGCAGACTTTCCTTTAAATTTCCAAATCGGACAATTGTACTATACTAAACCGGTCAGTCTCCTACTTCAATAGTTATTGACTGATTAAGTGATGCTGTCACTAGACTGGATTGGGACAACGAGGTTGGAACAGTGGTAGTGCAGCTGCCAACAGAGCCGTTGGTCCTGGATTCGAATTCTGGTACTGTATTCTGATTGGACAATTTCTCAGAGCTTTTATCGCCAATGGTACGCAGAGCCTCTACTAGCTGTGAAACGGTAACGTTATTGCTGAGGATGGATTGAGCATTCGAGGATTCACATACATATCCAGGCTGATGTTGTCCCTCATGAGGTGTCGTTTGCGCGGCCGCAGCTCTGCTATGCGATCGTCGTCTCTCGCTACGGTGCCGCTGACTGCGTGAGCGTGGCCTGCTGGGACGAACTCGACCTCGGTGGCTGCTACGGCTGCGCGTCCGGCGCCTGTCGCCGTCATAGCCGCGAGACCGGCGCTTGCTGGCTCGTTCCCTTGTTCTCTGGTCACTGCGACTGCGTGCTCGCCTCGTGTTGCTACGTCGACTGCGTGACCGGCGCTGGCTGGCCCGGCCCTGGCTGCGACGACTGACACGGCTGCGCGAATGACGAGATCCTCTTCGCTCCGTGTGCCTGGTCCTGCTACGTGACCGATGCTGTCCCTCGGGTGGCACCGGTGGCGTTGGCAGCACAGGCGACCTCCTATGATCGTCCTCCATTTCCTGGAATCGCAAATGCTCTAGCACAAATCTCTGTTTTCAACCAATACAATAAATACGAGTGAAGAAAAATACAATTAGCAAAGTATGCTTTTGAACGTAAAAGGCGTGAGTAGATTTATTTTCATTATTTCTTTTCAATGAAACCCGCAAAGCATACCCCGGGAATGCGATAATGCTATAGCGATGTCCTATAACTAGTCAAAGATAACCGCTCTGAACGAGTATTTTCGAATTAAACTACTAAACTGAGCAAGGTAGTCAAGTAAGTAACAAGCGTAAAAAAAAACAGCGAGGAATTGGCACAAAACTACGGTTATGCTTGATTAATCCAACAAGTAATATACAGTTGAGCGTAGGTACGGTAATTATGTGAAGAAAATACTGTCTCATTGAAATGAGGGCGTACTCCCCGATCAAACAATTAATACCTACATATAAAACTTTCGTTCTGTTCCATAAACAAAAGCGGAAATAAAAAAAACACTGCTATTACGACACATAACATAGTGCACTAAAGAAAATAAAGCGTAAGTAAAATAAGAACATAAGAAGCAGGTAGGAAAAAAAACACTATGTGATACTAATTCGATTTGTACTACTACTTTAGGATGACTTACGTATAAACCAACTAACACACTTCATAGAATTATATTTTGTATTTACTCGGTGTCAAATAATTCTATTACTTACAGTTTTCTTGGTTGTTCTCAACACGGGTTCGACTTCAAGGAGTAAATACTTACAACTCCTGTCTATCCCTATCTTCTGATTTGTAGAACGGCGAGCTTTTAGAAAAACACTGTGACACCTTAACAACTTTTATTATAATATTTGTTCTACATTCGTTACATAACTGATGATACTCACATACGGAAATTCACAATTCTCAGCTAAGGATGCTAACCCAAACGCTCTTAGTCGGTCCGCCTGTCTTCGGCAACGCGTGCTGTCATCGCTGTCTTGAGAACCCCACCGATCGTCGTTGACGGTCGGTGTCCGTAACAACGGCGCCACTCTCGACAGTACGCGTTGGCGGGGACCAAGACCGAACTGACAACTCAGCTTCCATATTAATTTTGCGACTATTATTAATAATATATTTTTTAACATATGACATAAGTATCGTAAATTCGTTATTTATATAAAATAATATTTACCCACATTATTTAAAAACAACAAGCGATATACAATTCTAACATATGTGACTACTATACTATCGTTATATGAACTATCACTCTGTTTTCAGTGATGCACTCTCACGATTTAGAGCACTATTGAATTAATTCATTTATTGCACAATAAGCAACAAGGAAAAAATTTAAAGGTCTCCTGGCATAGGGGTGGTTGAGTGGTTGACCCATCGGACCGATAACCTAGAGGTATCGGGTTCGTTTACCGGTCTCTTCAGCCAGGTTACACACTCAAATTTTTCTTCGCGCTTTTTTATGTATAAAGGTTCAAAAGAAAGGAAATACCGAATCCTATTCAAGTTAAAGCTGATGAAAGTTGGTGGATATTGTCACATAATAGGTATCAACGTGAAGTCAAGTTTTTTAATCAACAAAGAGCCTATAATGCAGCAATGCCGGGGCCGGCAGAGCCACCCGACCACCTTGCGGCGCTTGTAAATATTTAACGCGCTGCAGACAAGGCCTTCCGTATTTTTGGAAAAAGGGCAAGCATAATTGACTACTGTCGATTCACGTCATAAATCTACCTTGTTTAATATGAGCGTCATGAGGTTATTGGCAATATTATAGATCAATAATTCAAGAGGACTGCCAATGTCTATGTTGGCCTGTTTTCGTCTGTCTTCGGGGTGGTGGCATTCGCGACATCGTACTTGGTTGGAGTATCATTATCATTATTAAACATGAAGCTAATGTAAATTCTACATTTACATTAAATCTTCCACCTAGTATGGACCGATAATTTGCCTTGAGAAGGTTTCTGAATGGAACTTCTTCTATACTTACGTACAAATTTAAAATCATAAGGTATTGTTTGTCATAAATTCATAATTCGGAAATTATTAAGTTTATAAGTTTGGAGTCCATTGGTTTAGGTTAGATTAAATTAAGTTTGTTATATAATAACTCCGAAATATTAACTGTTTGAGACAAATATAAAATTATGACAAACATTACATTATGACTATGAATTTTATGCCAGTCAAATGCCACCCTTCTTAATAGATCAATACTATGGCTATCTAGGGTTTGAATTTAAGCGCCATAGGAATTATTATGGGACCGAGACCTTGCCACCACTGCAATAAGTTGGTAGAAAATGCGATTTAAAAAATTAGCAGTCTTCTTATATTATTGTTCATGGTTTAGGGTACCATATAATACATACGATTAAATCCTAGGTGTTCAGTTGTCATATTCATTGGCTTTTTGCGTGGGCAGCCGTTTAAAAAAAGGTTGTCTATATATGTTCGTATATCAGCAGATTCTGCTAATTTAAACTCTGTCCTAAAACCGGTTTAGACATATGGCATTCCACTTTGGAGTACTGCTAGCAAAACTAACATATTATGCTTGAAAAGTGCACAAATTATTAGTATTCTCCTGTAAAAGCTCTATGGTTCTCCAAAAAATATGACGTACACATCTTGAAGTCGCAACAGTTCAGGCTGAAGTAGAAAAGTATAACAAAAATGGGTTGGCCTTTCACTTCATACCAATCCTCTGGCAACACAACTTCTCGAACCTTCTATTACTGTAAAGAAACTAAAAAGAAAGGATGTCTTATAAAGGGATAGTAGACGCGCTGGCCTACCAGTCCACAAATCAGCTTATATAGTCTTCCAAATGATCGCCGGTTAACCAAGAGACTATCATATGATATACACATATGTTTGTATTTCAAGTATTATACTCATTATATTCTAAATAACTAGTAGCAGATTAAGGTGCTGTGGCGCGGAGATAATCCCATTAGCGGGTTATAATCCCACACAAATTTCGACGCACTGGTAGTGAGGGCAAAACAGCCCTGATACAGTTCAAGTCATGTAAAAAAAAGAGTACATTACTAATTTTATCAGAGCTAGAGTAAAAATGGGATAAGTTACTCTTGTTCTCCCACTACAATAAATGTTCTCAGGATTCTGAGTATAGGAAAAAATTAAAACAAAATGCATTCTAGACGCGTTTATTTTTAAATTGGTTTGTCTTTACGAAGCTCTTCTGTCTCTTGCATGATACACGATTGAGCAACCCAGCGTACAGGTTAATGTAAAATTCAGAGTGCACTCTCATTATTTATTTATTCGTTCGTTATTATTTACACTATTATGTCCGCCGGGCGATTGTTTTCGGCTCCTGATGTCTAACCACTAACTCCAGATCATCACATGTCATTATGGCATCGTTCCGTAATGTGTACTTAATGTATCATTGTGTTAAGTTGCTTTTAATGTGAGGAGCAATTGTATGAAAGAGCGAGGAAATAGCTGGGTTAGTGATATTTCGAGTCGTATGCGGACGCATTGTGGTGACAGATTATACCATTTCGATATTTATGTGCATAATGTGCATAAAACAGCATGAGATTTAATTGATCACTTACAATAGGGTTATAAATGTAATCTCGCATACCTGTTCGTTAAATACAGATTTGGTTGTACTGTAGTGTTGTGAATTAGTGGATGAATGCGATATACGAATGTTATTGTAAAATGTGTGGCAAGCTCATTTGTTTATTACTTATTTGTCCAACTAATCTTAAGGTACATTCTTTAGTAGATAACATGTTTTAGTAATACTTCACAATGTATGTTAGACATGTATCTAAAAACAAGTAAATAATAAAAATGTTGTTGCATGTAAAAAAAACTGGCACCTACGTATAGTACACGTTACTGAAGCCCAGTTTCTCTAAAAAAAGAAAGCGTAAGCCCTATTTGTCCTAAAGCCTAGTGTTCCGTTGACCATATACAGTACGTGAGCTGTGAGAATGCGATTTGCGTTTTATACCTGTCTCGCTCGCTCTTACGCGATCCAGATAATAACCTCTCAGTTTTCATATAAACCCGAATCGCAATCTGAAAGCTCACGGACTGTAAGAAGGTACCTCCTACCTAAGGTTCGTGGTACCATCTATCTTCTATCTATACTTGTAATAAAGCTGAAGAGGTTCGAAAGTCTGTAAATGGAAGATATGTATTCGAAAAAAAGTTGGCGGGGGATACTACTTAGAGTCGAGAACAGAACACGTTCTAAAAGTTTTTGGAATTTTTATCTGTGGTATGTTTATCTGTTTGTCTGTTTATTTCACCGCGCATGACGTGAAAACGGGTGAACAGATTTTGATGAAAACTTCAATAATCTATCGAGAAAATCCCCAGCCAGAGTAAGCCGCTGCGGAAGGATTTTACCAAATTAATTCTAACATTTAAATAAAACAATTTAAACGGATTATATCGCGTATATTAATTATTTGAGCCTCCCTGACGTTTCAGTACCTTTACAGATACCGTTGTCAAAGGTTGACACTCAAATAATTAATATACGCGATATAATCCGTTTAAATTGTTTTATTTAAATGTGTGACAGTCGCGGAAACCGAAGAAAATATTAAATTAATTCTAAGTTTAGAGCAGGAGGTACGTTGCTGCCTGGTGCAAAACGGCTCGCACAACTTTATAGATCCCAATAGATTTGGACAGCGCGGAAAGTCCTGTCTGCGGGGGGGGTATAAGAAACTGTGATAAAGCAAAAGTGACACAGCCTGATTTCCACGCGTGCGGAGCCGCGGGCACAGCTAGTGAGTTTATAGTAACCGTACTCGGTAGCGACTGCGTAAACGATTTGTATAGAGAATTGTATAGTTCTACAAAGTAACCGTCTACTAAACTAGCGAGTACCGTCACGTTAACTCATGGTAAGGTCTTCATAGCTGGAAGGGATGCAACGTTCAGATCAGTAACGGCCTGTGAGTACAGGCCGGTCCTTTTACGGGCGTAATCACTACTCACACAGCTAGTGTAGGTAAATATTGTATAGGTGACTCGGTCAGCAGCAGAAAGGTTAGTTTAATGTTCGAAATTAAAAAAAAAACAAATCGCACCGTCCCGTTCATTCAAATGTAGTTTTACATGAGAGTGAGATGAATGATGCGATACAATTCTGAACAGAGACAGTAAAAAAAATGTATTTTGACGTCGATAATTCAGACTAAGGAGTTTGATTCCCGCGAACGTAAAGATTACTTGTCACTTTCAGATTCAATGTCCTCATCTAATACTTAAGTTTTTTTTGCCGATGGGAAAGAGACTTTACTAAATTCCTAGTAGTTCAGAGAAAATTAGAAGTCCAATGAGACCAATGGAATACTTGGCAGGTCACCCATGCGATGGAGTGACCGAAATGTCTGGCCGAAATCACCCAGTTTTTACAGATGTACTAGAAATGCCATCAATTAGGCAAGATGGCGAGACTTCGTAAGGTGACCAAATGCAGATGCTCCTAAAGAAGAACAGCCTCATGATGATTAAGATAAAATAAAATGTATAGCAGTGACCGAACTTCATATACAATTTGATCAATCGTTTCGAATGTTAAAATAATCGCGATACCTACTCGTAACTGTTAAAGTAGGAAATAATGAAGCTAACTTACAAATACCTACACAGATGACTAATAGTCTGACCAATAGAGACGTTAGATACCTACGGTTTATTGAACTCGGGCAGAAAGTCAACTATAATTGAATTCACTGAACTGTTTTGATTAGTTTTCATTAAACTAATTGTGGGCAATAAATTATGGTTTAGATAACTCTAATTTGTTGATGCGTTTCGTAAACTAATGAATCAAATGCTACTGGTAAGATTTTGATAAAATGTTTACGATCCATGTCTTCTAGTTTCAGAATTTTTATGAAATCTCGTTAATCAAGTTACCTTAAATATTTTAAGTAATAATATTATCTTGTTTGAAAAAAAATCTCATCTGAATGTTGAAACTGTAAAATAAAATTCAATGTGTGTCTTTAATACCTATTGCCCTACGTCACCTCAGCACATCAAAAGGTATTCTTTAAAATATCGCCGAATAAGCGATGTCTTAGGTATATGCCGTTTAGGTAGACATATCGCGTTTAAGTGTCATTAAAACGTGATGTTTGCGATTTGAGTTGTTAAAGTGATACTTGACATCTCAACGCGATCAAGTTATGTTTGCGCCTGATATCTATGGCATTGCATTTAAATATGGCGCACACTTAACGTGACCGGGTTGGCGAAATGGCGGGTTAGATCTCTGCGAGATATCAGAGGGATATAATTGTAGAATTAGGGTCTGAAACTGAGCATAAACATATAAATTTGTTAAGACGAGAGTCAAACGGTTATATCTATACCTAGCTTGCCATGCTCCATTATCGGCTACAACGTCTAATGTTTTACACAAAATTTCATTCAAATTAAGGATAAGTGTAGGCATATCGCCAATGTCACTTCACATCCTGTTGCCGCCTTCATGCCTACATATAACATGTGTTACAATTAACTAGAACAACATAGACTTTTAATTTAAAGCACTTGCGGCAATGGCCGGCTGACTGGCCAAACTGGGACCTAGCCTTGGAATCAGTCAAATATTGAGATGTAAAGTTTTCTTAAAACACGAAGTTGCCGCACGTGGGCGAGGATTTAATGAACCACATTGTCTTATTGCTATAAATGGCTATGCGAGTTTTTTCTCATCTGAACTGGACACATGTAAATAATACGGTGGGCGGATGGTTTCCGCTATCTCGTAGGTACATTTTACTTTACAGAGGTTATGGAGTTTTTGCGATTGTGGCAGAGGTCGTTTTATGGGAAAAGTTTTGATGATGTCACAATATTTGCCGTAAAAGAGAGGTTGTAGGTTTTAGAAAGTAAGGCTTTAAGAATGATTAAAGGAACTTTGCAACAGACAGAAAATGTTATGATAAAAACTCTAAATTATGTAGTTAGTACAAAGGCCAATTATTTTTTGTGTCTATTTCTTTATTTTTGCTCAGATTTCATTAAAGGAACTAAATAAACTTCCACTAATTTTTGGACATCTTACTATTTTTAATTGGACAAAATCTAAAAAGAAGTCTTTTGACTACCGATATTGAAGTCGTCACAAGCCAATATCTTCATAGAAACTTCCTACTAACAATTTTTTTGGCATTTCATAAAAATAAGCTGATTTGAGCAAATATCGTATTGTCTCCTTTCAAAGACCGATGTGCAATATTTTTGTCCGGGTATTGCACCTACAATGACTTTGATATTAAAGAAAATAGAAACATCGTTCTTATTCAAAGAACAAGAGAATGAATAGTCTGAAGTAGTAAGTGAGCTATAAATTACAAAGTGTTCAGTCTGAAGACTACTCAACACATTTGATCAAACGTTAATCTAGTAGCAGGTCGTAATAAGACATAACGATTTAATGTCCGATTACATCAGGCAACAATGTTACGTAGTGCAACATTGATCTACTATTTACGTGCAAGAGTATACTTTCTTAGACTGTATTTTTTGTGTAACATTCTTCGTCCTAAAAGCTCTACTAAAAACAACAAATAAGCGCACTACTTATACATTTTATTTTAAAAACGTTCTTAAAAACGTTCTAACCTACTACTACCTACTACTATAATCATCTGTCGGTTTCAAAAAGTTCTATTGACATTTTAATCATTAAAATACTGCCGGTAGTTGAGGAAATTCGAGGGAATTCTCTCGTATCTGCACATCCTACCATTCAAGAGCATTTTCGAATCTTAGCCAATTTTCGGCACTAAGCCAATTTTTTTTTTTGTTTATATAGCGACCATTGTGACGTTATAAGTATTAATTGGCATTGGTAAGATTAAAAAAAAGTGTTTGTTCGTGTACATTTTTTTTAAAAGGCTCTGGTACTTTTAATAAACGATTTCAAGTGTTGAAAGTTATTATTAAACTATTGCTACTTATGGATACAATCAGCAATTTATAAGATCTTGATAATGGAGTGATCATTACATCAACTACATAATAAACGTGTTACTCATAACTGATCCTTTGTATCCTTTAAAATGATTGCTCTGGGCCTATAAAACACATTCTATACACAATGATGTCATCGCGGTTGTGATTTAATTTTCTGGTTTAATGCCTAGCCCATGTATGTCATCGCTTGTCTGATCCAGTATTACTGTTTGGAATACACAAGTGTGAGGAGGCCATTCTTCCTCTTTGTCGTCACACTCTTGGCTGAGTGGTCGTGGTCGTCACATCAGGGTTGGTATAATTAGCAAGCTTTACAATCCGTCGCCATTCCTCCCGCACTGTAGTTCTTTTTGTGCATTAGTGGAGTGGACCATTGAGTGTATTCTTGACTTGGTTGGTCCATCGCATCGGTGACCTACCGCGGAGGCCATTACTGAAACATAATATGCAACCTGTTCGTAAAACTGAAAAGTCAAGGAACATTTCGCGGCTGTTAAGAACCAAAACCAAACTGTACTAACTGCGTACTATAGTCGACCGTTTGCAGAGATCACGACTAAACCGCTAGATCGAGCTTCAGAATAGCAAGATTTTTCCTACTCGGTGTTATCGGATTTCAATCGCTTGACGTACGATTACTACACCTAGGACAATCGGAATTTGTATGTTTAATTGAAACAAAATATCTTACTTAAACTGATGGTTATGATACAACGTGGAAAAGCAACGCACACAACTAGGTGGATCTTATCAGGATCCAGGATCAAGGGAAGTCGTTTGATGAGATCGAGGAAAAAATTGGGGAGGCATTTGGTCCGCAATGTGAATAAGAGTGTAGGAATTATAATTTAGGCAGCGATTCTGTCTCATGAATTGTCATTGTAGGTGCGTCAGTTAACATACCAAATCATCAAGTCAGTTAAAATTCTTCTTTTATTAGCTGCTGCATCACACCCAACGAAATCTTGTACAGTCTGACCAAAAATAGTAGAAATTAAAAAGTGGCAATACTGTAGTGTCCTCCCTTTCTAATCAATATAAGAAAACGGGGACGACACTACAGTATTGCCACTTTTTAATTTCTACTCTTTTTGGTCGGACTGTAATTGAGTGAACTTAATTCGCTCAAGAGCTAAGACGAGCCACAAATTAGTTCGATCACTCCGTAGGCGGCGTTGGTTCACAATTCTTAATAAAATCGCAATTACCTACATTAAAACTACCAATACGACGATACGTGGGTGCAAGGACTGTCCTTGTATGGAAGAAATGTCTCATGCTCATACACATGAACCTCTTTACAAAGTGGCGTAACTTCTGTTGATTTCCTATTAATATGCCTCTTTTTGCAGAAGACTTTGATAAGATCCTGGACGGGAAATAATCATGGTTTTGCAACGGCATTGGGATTTGCATACAGGAATAATCAATGCTAGTTTATAGTAGGTACTCAAGCGGATGCAGCAGATATTAAATCTGTTGTTCCTTATTTTACATGCACCTATTCAATACTGCTACTATACATACAGAAACGCGGGTAGGTAGTCGAGTGATGGTTGGAGGAAAATGGCAACACAGAAACAAAAAGTGGATTGCCATTTTGGGCTGATTTGAAACTTTCGTAAGTGGCAAACGCATTCATACTAAGAAGAAATTTTAGATTTTTTTCTTCTTGTTGTTTTCAGTGATATCAGTGCATTGTTTTCAAAAATCTATTGTCATAGGTACTTAATAAATAAATCGTTTATTTTGCTTGTCATTCATATCCTATTCCTACATAAACTAGTTTAATATTACTGCTCTGCGTATAATTCAAAATAGTTCAATATTGCGCCGTGGCTAGATGGAATACTAATGCCTCCCTAATTTGTAATCATTACGAACCCTAGATTAAACGGGTGGCCTAGAATAGCTAAGCGGAATATCCTGGGGCGAGTGATGTCATACAATGCGCCATGGTCTCCCTAATTGATCAATATTGCTTTATGACTACAGAGCTTAGTGATTTTGTCTTAAGCATTACTATACAGAAGTATAAGTTGTTAATCTAAACCAACACGGGTTCATTACGCGCCGCGAGACGCACTAATAGCCTAACTCATCGGCCCGCACCACGGTGCCACCATTAGCTCCGCATTTCGCACACGCGCATCGTTCGATCGCATCGTCTTGTCAAACATAAGGTAATAGGTAGAGACTTGAAATTTACTCATAAAGTGTAGTAGTATCGGCCGCCGCAACAAATACAGGACTAAAAAGTGAAAAATCTCCTTAGAAAAACATGTTTCTTAGAGTTTTTACGTTTTTTGCTATAACGGATGAATGGTAAGGTAGACACTTTGTGCTTATTGTTGCTATAATTATGCGTATTGTCGTTTTGTTTTGTTAAATGAAAAATTAAAACATCAAATGTTGTAATATTTAGTAAATTTATATGAAACGTTCCAATGGGTCATTATTCGAGCGTTTCAGCCGCCTCACTTTCGTGGACATAGGTATTTTGGAAGAATCGGGCGTAAATTTTGATGCCTATTTCGGATATTTGTTAGATGTCCGGTAAACTTAGATACCTAACCAGAAACGAAATCGCAATCTGCAGCCACTTCCACAAAAATGTGACCGCGAAAGTGATTCGGAACAAACGCTCATTAATGACCCTAATATTCATCATTACACCACTATAACAGCAAGAATAAAGAATTAAAAAAAGGTTAAGTTAATCCAAAGATACCGGGTTCGAGTCCCGTTGTGGACCACGAATGAACGCAATTTAGTTTTTAGGGTTCCGTACCCAAAGGGTAAAAACGGGACCCTATTACTAAGACTTCGCTGTCCGTCCGTCTGTCACCAGGCTGTATCTCAAGAACGGTGATAGCTAGACAGCTGAAATTTTCACAGATGATGTATTTCTATTGCCGCTATAACAACAAATACTAAAAATAAAATAAAATAAATATTTAAGGGGGGCTCCCATACAACAAACGGGTTGGTTGCGTTAACTTTGCACCTCATTTGTATGGAGCGCTATACATAACAGGTGCAAACTTAACTTAACCACTTAAGGATGAAAAGTGTTTGTACGGAACCCTCGGTGCGCGAGTCCGACTCGCACTTGCCCAATTTGTCTTTGCTTGATGTATCTACATAGTAATCCCCCCACATTAAAAAAAAATTCCCAAAAACTTATTTGTTTTGAAATAAAATTATACAAAAAAATATATACCTATGCAGTTTCTATATTTCTATCTCAAAGTTTTCAAGCATACCATAGCGAACTTTCTTTTTCGCAAGCATAACATTGCGAACTTTTCCAACAAAATACGATGGCAAAACAATATTCGCTACATGTGTACCTACCTAAATACTTATGTCAAAACACAATCTCAGAATTGTCTCTTATTTGGATGATAAACAACAAAGGTATTCCACGAAGTACCCGTCTCGACTTGCTCGTCCCATTGACTCATCTTTACATGTAATTTAATAATAACCTTCCTTCCACACCACTTTAAATGGCGATCACCGAACTTCCAGGTCGACCAACAAAAGTAGAACCCTTCGGTCAAAACATTAGTGACATAGGAGGTCCTTACTGTGACTGGTCATCTATAGTAAATAACACGGCCCCTAAGCCGTTTTAATTTCAATAGTTAGTTTAATTAGCTTTCAATTATTATGATTTTCACATTCCAAGTTTTCAACTATTAATTAATATGTTATGTTACGATTGTGCTTGGAAAGGCGCTAAGAGCTATTCAATTAATTTCATAGTTTTTGAATACGTAACATAGTATTACTGGTATTACTACGTATCTGGGGGCACGGCAGTGCCCCCGCCAAGTCGAGCAAACGCGCTTCCCGGCACGCCGTAACATCCTTTTCTCGAAGCCATTCAGACCATTTTCAAACTCCCAGTATTTCATTACGGACAAAGCTAGAAGCCTGAATTTTTAATGACCAGGAGAGCATGATATAACCTAGGCATATTCCAAATTTCATTCAATTTGAACCAGTAGTTTAGAAATTATTGCCAGTCAAAGTTCCTTAATTTTGTCACTCACTGATTCACTCACTGACTCACTCATGATCATACGAATTCTAAGTTACTTCTAGAAGACACACAAGCTTGAAATTTCGTGCTCTATTACAGTTTGGTGTACAAATCATTAAAAAACCTAAACATTACAAAATTTCCGTGTAGTTTTCCAGTTATGCGAGCTGCATAGATAAATTTGTATTTCCTTATGAACCCTATAAAAAATACACGATTACAAAGTTAACTTTGCGGTTCATATAACCTTCGGTTTAGATACCTCAGGCACAGAATACTTATTAGCTTATTACCTAATACATACAGAATGGACACGCTCATCGCCGTACCGAATTGAGTTACCTCACCCCGCAGGGGCAGTGAGTTGGAATCGTGATGGTAGCGATGATGATGATGATGATGATGGTGGTAACTGGTGGCGGTGATGGGGGTGCTGGTGATGATGATGATGATGATGAAGCCGGGGACTGGTGTTGGTAATGAGGGTGTTGGATTGTTCAGATGATGATGGTGACTGGTGGTGGCGATGGGCGTGTTGGTGATGATAATTATGATGGTGGTGGTGGTGACTGATTCTGATGAAGGTGGTATTGGTGATGATGATGATTATGATGACGACGATGGTGGTGACTGTTGGTGATGATGATGATGGTGGAGTGGAGGTGACCGGTGGTGATGATGGGGGTATTGATGGTAATGAAGATGGTGGTGACTGGTGGTGGTGAGGGAGGTGTTGGTAATGATGATGATGATGATGATGGTGGTGATTGGTGATGATGATAATTATGATGACGACGATGGTGGTGACTGTTGGTGATGATGGTGGAGTGGAGGTGACCGGTGGTGATGATGGGGGTATTGATAGTAATGAAGATGGTGGTGACTGGTGGTGGTGAGGGAGGTGTTGGTAATGATGATGATGGTGGTGATTGGTGATGATGATGATGGTTTTGTTGTAGATAATTAATGATGATAATGATGATGACGATGATGATGCCGATGAATGTGATTAGGTATGATGATGGGGGTGTTGATTCAGATGGTGATGGTCATAGTGGTGATGGATGATGACGATTGTGATGGTAATGCTTGTGGTGATGGTGATGACGATGGTTATAAAATCAACATCCTCACCACATTACCACCACGACCATTACCACAACCACATCCCCAACACAATAACCACTACCATTACCACTACCACCATCATCGCCGCCATCATCACCACCCTCATCATCACCATCGTCATGAGAGGAATCATGAGAAGGATCATTATCTATAATGAGAGGGGTCATTATGGATCATGAGAGGGAGTGACAAGTCTGTGTGGTTTACATTTAGTTAATGTCAACTTCGGTAGTGTTAAAGTGCAAAACTCCGCAATTTCGGAGTATAATAGACTAAGAAGTAATTACCGTCCTGGCTTGTCAAAAATCGCTTCATAAAAACTTTCGAGAAAAGCCCACAGAGACAGAGAGTGGGCTTTAAGAAAGACAGTTGCGGATACACAGCTAGTAGTCCTTAAAGGAAAAATAAGGAGGACCACTTACAAAAAGAAATGAGATCCCATCAAAAACATTACATGTAAAAAAATTGCAAGTCTCGCAACCTTCTACCGAAAAAAGTTGTGAGATACAATATAAAACCAAGTCGGTTAATTTATTCAGTACCTATCAAAGTGACCCTTCGCCTATATGACAACTTTGACATACATTTTCACCGGATTACATAACTAAAAACATATTACCATGACCGTGTTAGTACCCGCATTAATATTAAACATATTTATCTTTATCATAAATGTAATGACTTGGCCATCGCACACGATAATACCTTCTACATTATAATGATAATAAAATCTACCAAATTTTATTAACGCTTTGAATGTCACGCAATACAAACATAAATTCCTACTCATTGTTTCATCTTGGCCGTCCTTAAATAAAAGATGGATCTGGCCCGACCGGCAAAAGAGGACGGCAGAAGAAAATATAGGCAGCTACGAGATAGTAAAAACAGCTGAAAAGAACTGGATACGCACCGCTCCATACCGATCTATTGGTATGGATAAATAAAGCAAAAAATATAATAATCACTTTAATAAAATGAGATTTATTCGTATTATTATATACTTATGTTGTCGTGCGATGGCCAAGTCATTACATTTATGATAAAGATAAATATGTTTAATATTAATGCGGGTACTAACACGGTCATGGTAATATGTTTTTAGTTATGTAATCCGGTGAAAATGTATGTCAAAGTTGTCATATAGGCGAAGGGTCACTTTGATAGGTACTGAATAAATTAACCGACTTGGTTTTATATTGTATCTCACAACTTTTTTCGGTAGAAGGTTGCGAGACTTGCAATTTTTTTACATGTAATGTTTTTGATGGGATTCCTATTTACTTTTATATACCTACCCATAGGATTATTTATTAAAACCTGATGCACCTACCTTATCCTACTTGTTGTGCTACGCGGTTGGCTCAGTTTGTAGTGCAGCTGCCTACTGAGCCGGCGGTCCTGGGTTCGAATCCCGACCAGGGCAAATATTTGTATGATGAACTCGAATATTTGTTCCTGGGTCATGGCTGTTATCTATATAATAATTATGTATTACCTATGTATATCGTCGTTTGCTTAGTTTGGGACTAGGTCTATTTGTGTAAGATTGTCCCTTAATATTTATTTTTATTTAGTTATATTTGTTGTTATATAGTAGGACCTACTTACTCTATGACAATTATAATAACATTTTACAAATCAGTTCCGAGATAAATAAAGAAACATGGATGCCGTCTTCAGAACCCCCTCTTCGTCTGTTGTCTAAGTCGGTTAGTTGTTATATGGGAAACACGTGAAATGCAAATGAAGAACGATTTCAACTTAAGTACCTACTCAATAATACTTCCTCCGCCATAGTCCAGTTAATTTGAGTTAATCAAACAAGCACGTGATTTGCGGTAGCTATACGGCGCCCTTATGCAACCGCTTTCACCATACGTTGGCTCGAGGAGAGAGTCCCTAGATTACCTTCCACTAGATTGCCTTGTGAAGTTGAGAAATAAGAAAGTCTATCGGTCAAGTAATGTGTGAACAACTGTGTGAAAATGTTAAAATAGAAGTATACTAGGTACACTTATACCGACGTAACCAGTAGCTAGCAATTGGCAAAATTATCCAAACCGCCAACAAATTAATACTCGTTTTTTCGTCAAAGGGAGCACCTACACCGCGAACGTTCGCCTGTAATGTAACAAAGACTTATATGAAAATGACAAGACAATACAGGAGTGAGGACGCTCCCTAATTTAAACTTTTTTTTGAACGGCGCAACATAGTGGCTTCACTTCGCCTGATGGTAAGCAAAAAGGAGAGCTCAAGTCGCAATGGCAACTGACAAGAAATCAACGGTGCCATCTTAGTATTCTCAGTTGAAACTGCCGTGCTGGCCCAAAGAGATGCTTTTTCATGCTTCGTTTGAAGGGTCCCATGTTATGAGGAGGAAACACATGAGCCGGCATAGAGTTCATTTTTTTTATAGTTCGGCAGATGAAGGAATTGTCAAACTTTTTGGTACCTACGTGTGGGAATATTTTCCACGGTGAGGCGATGACATCACAAAACGGCACGTTACGTTACGTTATGTTACGTTGCGTTACGTTACCGGTACGTTTATTTACAAATCCGGATTTCATTTGTATTGAACATGTGGATATTGCGAACTCGGATCAAAACGGTTTCGCTAAGAGCTTCACTCTACACACCGGTGCTCACTATGCTGCATGGCTCCACCTTCTGCTTTTGTTCGCAAAAAAATGTCGCACTTTCATAGCCACTCACAGTGGCGTATACCTTCAGTTCTCGTGCGGCTTTGTATGACGCATTACAATTGGGATATAATAATGGTTTTACGACCTGTGTTAATTCAGAAACCATTTCCGCTAATAGATCTCTTATACACAATCAGACTGTGCGCCATATGACACCTGCAATAAGTTATTCATATTTAATTTTTCGACTTTCACTTGCTCTTGCCGTTTCGCAATAGAAGCCAACAGTGAAGTGATGTCATCACAAAATACTTACCCACTAAGAAGAAAAATAATTAAACGTATTTAATTGGCAAACGGATGAATCTATTATTGAGAAATTGGCCCATATTCCACGATTTTAATGAAAAATCGATTCTTACTTTTCTAGGTATATCACGCTTCAAATATCCGATAGATCCGTGATTTATTCGGTGTCAACCTCCCATCAAGGCCGTTCCGCAGGAAAAAGGAAGAATCGTCACCTTGCCAGGCTCGTTATAATCGATTATTTATAGATGGAAAAAGTGCATCAAAATGCATCCAACTTATGAGCAGATTATACCGTGTTACTTATGAGGCGGTGAAAACAACTGATTCGTTTAACCTTCGATTGGCATTGTGTATGTATTATACGTGAGTGTATGTATGTACTTGGTGTACTTAAGTCGCTTCTAATGTTAAATAAGTACAATAAGACAAATAAAAGACAGATTTTTATAAAAATGGATGTTGTGGCTATTGGTTTTGGCAGAACAATTGGTAGATCACCCGTCTTGCCCGGAAAGCCGTGGAGACGTGGATCAACCCCCCTAAACACTTTTTTTTGCTTCAATAGGTATAAACATACACACGCCACGAAAAAGACATTTTCTTTCTATTTCCGATATTAAATACTAACAAGTAGCACACAAGAATGAAACCAATGTGTAACAACCTAAAACTATATACTAATATGAAACAAGAAACATTATCTGCAATAGTTTGCATGTGAATACGTAGTCACTTAGAATGACTAAGATATTATACATGTAATTACCCTAATGCATCATGCAGACGATCGACTGTCAGCCGAATTCAAACCAATCAGTTGCGTTTTATGTAAGTACATACATGCCCTAAGTTTGACCGGTCGAGAAAGCCTCGTGGATTAAGTTCGCATATAGTAGGTACGATAAGCTTTCTTTTGTTCAATGAAAATTATATAAATAAAGTATACGTGTAGCTCCACCACATTTTATTAGTCAGTTGACTAAAATCGGTGACACACAATCACACAATACATTCCGGGATTTACTTGGTACTGCCACCGCTCGCTTCAGCAATATCGTTTTGGTACAATAGGTTTACACTATAGTGGGTATAAACAGCTGTAATTTTTTTATTAGTGCGAAATCTATTATAGTCTATGGTTATTAAGTAGTTAGCGTTGGAAACAAAGCAGTGTCCCGGTCTCATTACGCACGGTGCGAGATCGCATTCTCACGCCCATGCCGGTATTAGCGGCCGCATACCGCGATGTAAGAAACTGGCGCTTATGGATAAGGTATCAAAAACAAAATCTAAAGGAACATTAGAAAAAAAAAAACATCTATGGGGAACATCGGAAAATATTCTCCTTGTCGCAAATATTCTAGGGAAGGGATCACAACTAAAACTGCAGACGCTAAAATAATGTTAGGTGTTATCAGGGCTTTCAAAACTCATCTGAAAAATCTCACTCCTGTGGTGCGGATACATTCCCGTAAGTGGGTTTGTACTCCCTCACAAAGCCCGACTCACTGTGGTAGTGGCTAGTGGCTAACCAGCTCTGATCAAGTCATGTTTAA
This sequence comes from Apotomis capreana, assembly GCA_947623375.1. NCBI lineage: Eukaryota > Metazoa > Arthropoda > Insecta > Lepidoptera > Tortricidae > Apotomis > Apotomis capreana. The sequence goes on along the minus strand of OX392505.1, from coordinate 16,658,454 downwards.
AAAAGGCTTTTAAACATGCTAAGTAGGGGAGAATTTAATATTCAAAGGCAGGGAAATAAGTCGAAGGAAAGCTGAGGATAAAGCAAAATGGAATAAGATTGTTGAGGAGGTATAGGTATCTACACTACATGGGTTGTAGTGCCGTAGAAGAAAGTGACTAAGTGAGATTATTTTTTGCTATTTACATAGAAAAATGCTTTTGTTTATTGCTGTCTCGCCGTCCAGTATTTACTTTAAAGATATACTTACGTAACAAACAATATATTCAACAGCCAATAACAAGTACATATGTAACTTATCCTCCACATGTTGTTCGTACATCCCTGACCCACGTTCACAATGCTCTAGCCAAGTTTATTTATTTAAACATGCGTGAACTCTGGTGGCCGCTTCTTTGTCTCTAACTGGCTAACTCGGCTCCAATGTTTAGGTATCCACGCTTTTTATAAGCCTCAATCAATCTATATTAAATACGGATGTGCTCGGACGCTGCGTTGTCTACTTTTTTGTTATTTTGACTTTGGGTGGCTCTGGGTTTTTGGCAGTGAATATGACAAATTAATAAATAACTGTTGTGTTTCTGATTTTCCTTTTTATACTTCTGAGAACATTAAACATACCACCATTAAGGACCAGGACACCCAATGTGTTTAAAATGCCATAACATGCGTGAAGCCTTGGTATCCTGTGACATGGTATTAAGGTTCACACTTGTGACGAAATCATTCGTCATTGACGTCAACATTGTCGGTAACATTCACGGTAAAGTTATGCATTTAAGAGTTTTCTCCAGAAACGTCCCGTAAATTAATCAGGAGCGAGTACAATGAAGCAATACCGCAATACAGAGAACCGAGTTATTAGGAACAACTGGAGAGGTCGTAATGCTTTATGAAGAAGGTTGTTTCGATCAGATTTTTAAGTCATATCGGTTGGTCAGTAACTCATCGCTGACCAGTCATAAACTGGCAACGTTCATGCGCATGAGGCAACCTTGTACTTAAACCTTTATTTTTTATTACAGTCATTTCTCTAAATGCTGCACCTACGGATTTGATAAATAAGGCACGGCACGACCTCGCCATCATTTTCACGAAGCCCTTCAAGACATTTTCGACACCCTTTTGTGTAGTTTTTTTTGAGGATCTGTCAAACAAGCTGAGGCTTTGCTTATTAAGATCACAAAAAATTTAAAGCGTTTTCTATGGAGAGGGATAATTATTTTAGGGAAAATCGTCACAGCGCGATGCAGGATATGTATGGGCGTGCAGCGCTAACCGTAAATCGCCATCTGTCGGTAGAATTGTCTCTGTCCACTCATCAGGCTGAAACGGCTGGACAGATTTTAACCAATTTTCGTTCAAGGGTTGCTCGATATCCAAAGATAGACTACTTTTTACCCAACTACAGTAAAGAAAATGTTATAGGTAAAGGCTTGAGTTTTTGAGTGTGTTTGTATGTTTGTTACTTCTACACGCTTAAACAGCAGGATCCATTTTTAATAACATTTGGTATGAATGTTCCCGTGGAATCAGCGGGTAACACCACAGGGAGCAGCTAGTATTAATTTAATTAAATATTGATGAAAGGAATCGAACTTCTACTGGTATTAAACGATTGTTCTTCAGATTTAGACCATCATTCATCGTAACAATATTTTTATATACCTAACTATAACATTGATATTGGATAGGTATAATAGAAACCTAAACACTGACAGGTAAACTGTTAAGTGGGTAAGGACCAAATTCTTTGCAAATACTGTCATACATTAATGTCCACCTCATCTCAAACTAAAAATAGAACATTTATCGTTAATTTGTAGAGTAGAAAAACATGCCAAATAACAGTTCCTATTAACCCAATCATCAATAAACGAATTGATTTTCAGAATAGTTAATAAAAAAATTATTCAGTAATATACTTTTTTATAGTATATTGCGGCTACACATCAAAGTTCACTAGTAATACTCGTTTATTTTATTGAGTGTGAAACATTTCTGGTTAGGTCGTGAAGTATTTTGCCTCCATCGTGCGACGAGTGACATAACATTGTGCGACAAGTGACACAACATTGTGCTACGTGTCACAACGGAAATTCGTCGAAACGAAGACAACGTTACCAATTGTGCTTATTACAAGCTTTTATTTAGTTTCACCTGTCCCTATGTTTATTTATTATTCATCTTCAAACCTTGTACACGTACATTTACAATTTTATTGTGCTACTTTTTTTCCGGTGTGACACATTCCATTGTGATTTCCGTTGTCCAACGATGCAAAGAATTTGGTCCTTACCCAAGTACGTCGGGACTGATAATCACGGTTAATACTGACGTTTCCAGTTAGCTAATACAGTTACCTTTTAAGACAATTCAAGCAGCTAATTCGATCAAAACTAGACCACTGAGTAACAATGATCGTATAAAATAAACTGTCTTACAAACCGGTAAAAAATCACCTATTTATAATATTGTAGTCGGGTTTTTTGTGTTTTTCGCCGACCGTTTTACTTCACCGATCGAATAAAGTCATTAGTATTTACGGTTCTAAAAGGTGGTTATGACTTTTTTGCTCCGATGCTGCGCATGATTCACTGGCAATCTGTCTCCGGGTCATAAACCGCGGCGCGTTTGGCTGTCTTCAAATTTAAATACCATTGTTGTAAGATACTCAAGTATGGAATGTAAAACGCTTACAGCTTTTACACTTTTTAGTCTTCGAGAAATCGTTTGAGAATGTACATTCATTGGTCGAATATTTTCTTACTTTCTTCGCGAGATAATTGTTACTTACAACTATTTACCTACAAGTTAACATCGACGAAATGTGCGGTACAGTTTCACATCAACAAGTTTTGCTTAATTTTCAAGATTTAATAATGATTTTGACCCACTATTAATAAAGATAGTTCGAGTATTTTACATAGAAAACTACCATGAGTCTCAGACAGTATCTTAAAAAACATAAACGAGACAATGGGATTTACTCACGTCGTAGAAGTCGAATATCTCTATCGATCAGTCGCGGCCGCGCAGTCGGCTCTCCTGATGATGACTCGCGTACCGATTCGAAACATGTCGAGCGATATTCGAGTTCTACGAAGACGTCAGTAAACCCGTTTATGTATTTTAATAGTTGGAGTATATTCATCATCATAAATTTAAGAGTCAAATTCTTGGCGGTGTAGCTGATATAGTATGTTGCTGTTTCCATCTATTCCTATCCATAGCCAACTCCTTGATTTCCCTATACGACATCGAGTATATTATATTAACTAATTGTTAGATATAAGTACACATGTCTAGCTACACCTTATGGGTAAAATTGTATCATAAATTGTGGTACATGTACATGATGATTTTTTTAGGAAGTAAATGTAAATGAATTATGTTTATTATGTAATTGCATAAGGATTTATTCAAATAATTGTAATGTAATAATTGTAATGTATTGTAATGTAATGCGTTGTATGTGTACTAGTAATTATTAATTATTGAAAAATGTTGCATGCCACTATACTGGCAAATTGTGTTGTTCTGTTATATGTAATTTCGATCTCAACTCTGTACCGCAATTTATGCAAATAAACGATTTGATTTGATTTGATTTACATGTCTACTTATATCTAACAATTGTTTTTTATTTAAAATAGTATGCAAATGCAAACACTGAAACGCGTATATGAAACAAATACCGTCAAATCAATGTATGAGTTTTGCGCTCAACTTGTTACAATTTAAAATATCGATCTGGTTCCCGACATCTATAAGCGCGTTTAAAAATAAAAAGTCAATGTTTTTATTTAATGGCGGCATACTTTATGGGCTGAGAACCTTCAGCATTTAAATCCACCCGTCGTCGGCATTCCGGACTTACAGTTCGCGTATCGTCAGCGTCAGTTATATGAGCGCGAGAAAGGGCGTAAGCGACAAAAGTATTACCTTTTTATCGAGCAGTTACTCCGATGTTCGATATTAAAAATATCGTATCGTGCCGTCCCACTCATTCAAATAAGTTTGACAGGAAATTGAGAGGGATGGAACAAACTTCGAATTTCAATCTTCGGAGTAGCCCTCCAAGGCAGTCGTTCGATGAGGTTTTGAGTTATCTTCGCTTTATCATGGCATTGTAATTTCACAAATATATCAATTTTTTTATTCATTTCATCGGAATAAAAATACGGTGAAGCATGATATCGCTATAATAGGAATATAGGTGTGAGATTTCTGATTGATCTCAGTGTCAAACGTCTAATTGAGGGCCCAGTTTGGACTACTCATACTTGAAGAAGTTAGTGTTATATTCTGAAATTTCACTTATAATATGTTTTTTTATACTTCGTTATTTATTTATGGATGTAAGTATCTCTAAGCGAAATTTTGAAGCAGTTGGTTAAGATTTGCAAGAATAAGTTCTGGTATGTTTATATTGAGAGGAGTTGATTAAATACCTAACGTTTAAAAAGCAGTATATTCATAAAACGATATACCTATAGTTGATGTACGTTTAAAATACCATAAATTCTACAATTCTAGTATAGTCTGCCGCAATTTCGCGTATCTTGTGACATTTCGTCACTCGTCTCTTGTCCACCGTATGGAAAAAAAAGGACACTCAAGTTCTCGCGTGATAAAGAGTCGCGTAGTGTAAATAGTTGTGGTAAGAGTAATAAGATATATTAATAATTGAGCGATATTATTAGATCTATTTAGGAAAAAATCGCTCTGAAACTAGTCTAAACGAAGTCCTATACAAGTACATATGTTCTCAGCAAAGGATGGAAAATAAAAGACAACGTAAACACGTTTACTCTAGAGGTATTGATCGGTTTGATATTCTTCCTGTAAAATAATTGAAATGGCGTTTACGTCGTTTCTGGAATCTGTACCGTCCACGCACTTATACCGCAGGTATATGTGTGTGTGAATATTATTGGCAGGTTCCCGACACGCCAAATAAACTTAAAGCCGCCTATTCATTATACGGCCGCCGCTTCCTCCGCATTCGGTTAAGCGTAATCCCCGAGAAGCAGAGATTTCCAGCCGGCCACTCGCGCGTGGCGGGCTTTAGTGGATGCAAGAAATAGGGTTGGCGATCATCGCACGGGACATCCCGTTTCTAGGGCTCTAGAGGATGTCCGCGAACGACACGCGCCTAGTTTTTTTCCATCTTAAGGTACTGCTAAAAACACGTGTACATACTGCCCAAAAACCGTTTGTACTACTGCCGTACAACTATGTGGAAGCTCTGACAGGTGAAGACTGTTTTGTAAATTGAACAGACTACAACTTAACTAAGACAACAAATTCAGACTTAGTTATTTACTCGGAGATATAGCCGATAAACCAGTGTGAGTGCGGTGGTGCGTGGTGGGAAGTGCTACTCGCCCGATAAAAATAGAACAAAATATGTTGATTCGACTAAATTTGTGGTTTTCAGACACGTTGTGTAGTGAAAAAATACTCGTCACTGTACAAAAGCCTTGTCCAAAATATGTTTAAAGCTGGCTGCTTGGGTGCAGCTTTTTAAGGTCAAGTCTCGGAGTTCAGATACATATATGTATATCCCAAAAATCTTGTAATTTTGGTAACACTAGCACGACGGCACAAATAAAATATGTAACTGGAAGGCGACGGCTAGGTACCGGCAGTTGAGGCTGCCTAGAACCACCGTGAGAACTCCAAGAACTCACGTTGTGGCAAGGCTCCAACTCCACGATGATTCCGGAAGAATCCGGACTCCAAAGATTGGCAACCCTACCAAGAAGGCTCCACAAATAAAATATGTGACTGGAAGGCGACGGCGAGGTGCCGGCAGATGAGGCTGCGCAGACCCGAGAGAGAGGGACAGAGATAGCAGACCCGCTGGGTGCGAGGGAGACGGAACACTTGGGGCTATCTGGAGAAACGCGAGCACCTCATTTAATCGGTACGCGCTTCGTTTTACAGGATAAGTAGAATTTTGCGATGGTTTTATTTTCACTTGGAAATAAGTTTTGCAATGAATTTCAGGTTATATCAAGTCCTTTGCTGTTATTTCTATGTATCCTTAATACTATTTTTGATACAATCGTATTATTCGTTTTAATGATCGCTTGATTGATAATCACTATGATAGTGACCTACTGCAGCATTAACGTCCTTGTCGTACTTCTAAATAATAATAATTAATATGAATACGTAGTTAATACGATGCAAGGTTTTCGTGTTTGTGTTTTAATCAAAATTAAAACCATCTACTAATGAGCCACATCAAACAAGAGACCGCCAGGTCTGAATTAATATGGATTTTTAATGGATTGGTATAATTATTTTCATTAGTTTATGATCATACGAGTAGATATGCGTCACGAATTTCTAAGTATTATTATAGTCGTTTTATCAACACTACTATTTAACATTTCAGTGCATAATATATTGAGTCCCAAAGTTTATTTATATTACTCAAATTAATAACTAACTTGCATGGTCATTTATTAGGCAGAATGTAAAACTTTCAAGTGGTCTATAGTTTTAAACGCTTACAAACAAAAGTAACTTATTGCCCGATGCCAACGGCTCAGAGGCTACACTTACATATTGTCATAAACCCACTCGCTTGGTGCGTATTACCCGGCGGAATCACAACTCAAGGAAACACCGTCAAACCGCACAAGACACCACAACTCCCCAACTCAAACGGGTTATCCTTAACCCTACATTATGTACTCTGCGATCGCCGTAGTCTGATCTCCTCTTATTTTGAAGACTTTCTTTAAGTACTTTCTAGAAAGTACAGAAGTGCATGCAGACACATTTAATATTATGAATGTCCTTTTATTCCGCCGGCAAAGTTAAAAGCTTTCAGGGAAATTTGGAAAAAATGGCGCCGGTTTGAAAGGACCATTAATTCATACGGCGAATGGAAAATGGTGCGCTTTATATTTTCGCTTTATAAAAAGTAATTGTATTTATTGAAAAAGGTATTGTTTAAAGCCAATGGAACCGAATATACCGTTGATAGTTTGCTGTTGATTTCGTTGTATTATTATTTATACCCTGAATAGTACTTTTTAAATATATTAATAGAATAACATAAAACTGATAGAATGACTTTTTATGGATATGGGAATAACCAGCTAAATTGAATCGGCTGAAATTTATAATTTGCACAATACATAATATTATAGTACCTACCTACTGCTACGTCAGAAGTTCTTTTTTATACTTTCCCTAAAAAATATTGTCCACAGTGAGGACTGACATGAATCAAACATATTTTTTTTAATTACTTGTATTTGTAGCGCAAGAATAAATAAAGACTGCTTTATTGTTGTCATTAACTGTAGTTTCCTAATGGATTAAAAAATACATTCTAAACATATAAACAATTTTATTTAATTACACCATAACATCACTTGTATTACACTCGTACCATAAGAGTAAGATGTAGTGCGATTTTGGTAATCAACTCTTAAATAACCTTTAAGTATGTATTTTCATAAGAACCGCAATCTGTTGCTTCTGTAACCGCAAAGTAAGAAGGCTCAATTTAATAATCAGTATATTATCACATCGGTTCAGTTAACAGGAAAGTACAGTTAAGTAATTTCTCCAAAACGTTACCACAAGTCCACAACTGTGTGTCGTTAGAGCGATACTACTTTCAGTACCTATTTTTATATCTATTGTCATGTTCATTAATATCATTTAAGATGCTATTTGATAGCACCTAACCTAGCAATCAACGCGTGCGCGCCGCTATGACTGGCAGGGAACGCGCACGCGCATAAGGAGAAGGTGGAGCTGGTAAACTAGTGCAGTCTGGTCTGGTATACAGGCAACTAGCGTGGTTCACGAATACACAAATAGACAGTTTCTATTTGTTTTATTTTTCTGGGTACTCTAAAATACAAATTTAAAATTTTATTATTATATATTATGTACTACATATTATTTATAATAAAATCGTTATCTTATTATGTGAAAGCAACTGCTTTGGGCCTTTTATGTGTCGCATGACCAGTGTTGGTCTCTAAGATAAACTATTCACACACAGTTACATTATGCAAAACCTTACAGTAGTTCCCAAAACATTATATCAACCGTCGCATCAGAGACCGGTAGAACATAATGTTATTTTAAACTGTAATCGCTTTTCGGGGATTTGCCAAATAAAGGGTTTTGGGTTTGGACAAAGAGGTCGGATCAATGGAACGGATGCATGCTAATGTGGGATAAATACCGACACATCGGTGGCCGCAACCACCCACACTCGTACATGAGACGGCACACAACTATGCGGTAGGGTTGAACGTTTGCTTGATAACTTTCAGTTAAAGTAATACATTTCAAATAAAAAAATCTACCATCAAAGGCATTCAAAATGTAATTTAGAAATAAAGAATATGATACAATTTGACAAATTTGTTTTCTTCCTTCGCGCGTAAGGGACTGCCGCCTACATTTACTGTCCGCCCGCCTCCTAAGATGACTTAAACTGCAGCTTAATTCAATCACGAGACTATTTTTTTCTGTTTCTTAAATATCCACCTCAAAAAAAAAATATTGGGAAAATCTCGAACCAAGTCAGCGAAAATTTTGTCAAATTTTAGAAAATCTCAAAAACATACCGCCCGATTTTGGGTACTCAAATTACACTTTGAAGCCCTCCAGACGCACATTTTGACATATGACCCTTCGGCGTACCCCTCATATCTGCGAAACTAGAGGCAAACGTTACAATTTTATAAATCGGGGCACTATACTCGATCAGGAAAACATAAACATTTTCTATGTCAAAATAAACATCAAAATAGATGAAAATATTAAATGCGTTTGTCCAGTGCGTGTGTCATTGGACTGGCAGTCCAAAGACACCAGGTTCGAATGCATACCGACACTTCGAAGGCCGCAACTACCCACATTCGTAGGTACATATGCCGGGCGCACAGCTACGCGACAAGTTTAGTAAATATGAGCCATTCAAATAAAAAATATGGTACAGGGATCATGATCAAGGTGGAAGGCAATTGAAAGCTTACGCTCAGTGTGCTTTTGGTCAAGTGGATGAGATATTAGACTAAGAGTCTATACTAGGTTGGATTATTTGGGAGCGCAACTTGGTATTTGCAAAGCCGAAATGTTTTTTTTTTTAAATAGGGGTATCTAGACTTAGGAAAGGTTATGCGAAGTAAACAGTCAATTATATATTTTTCTTCGTGAATTATGGAAGATCTGAGAAAACGGACTTTACTCCGGCTTTTTCTCAGGTGCATGTGCCTATATTTTCGTGATATTTGTTTATTCGAATTGTCAAAAATAATCCTGAGAATAATATGAAGTCTATCAGAGCTTGACGTTTCTGAGTTCATTCTACTCACAATTGATAGCATTTTCGATGTGAATAATAAAAAAATTGGGCAAGTGCGAGTCCGACTCGCGCATGAAGGGTTTGTTGATAACAAGTTTGTTGTATGGGAGACCCCTTAAATATTTATTTTGTTTTATTTTTAGTATTTGTTGTTATAGCGGCAACAGAAATACATCATCTGTGAAAATTTGAACTGTCTAGCTATCACCGTTCTTGAGAGCCTGGTGACAGACGGACGGACGGACAGCGAAGTCTCAGTAATAGGGTCCCGTTTTTACCCTTTGGGTACGAAACCCTAAAAAAGAGAATTTTAGTTCCAATTCCAACGCTCGTACAAATAAAATTATGATCATACTCAAATGAAAGTAATGGAATGGACCAATTAAGGACACTTTTTTGTTATTCACATCGAAAATATGTCGTTTCTGAACAAAATGAATTTAAAATCGTCAAGTTCTGGAAAGAAACGGGATTTTTTTTTAAGATACCCATGTGCACTGTGCCTTAGGGCATGCCCCAATATTAACGCCACCGTTCCATTCTATTGTATCAATGTAAGGCAACGGCAATAGCACATTAAATATTCAGCCAGTTTTCATGTAGAGGCAACCCTAGCGGCTGGCTGGTGTGTGTAACAGGGATTATGTGCAATTCCTTTCGGTGAGACCAACACTGTCAACATTATTATTATAGTGGCAATTTAATGGGCATTATTAAAATTAAATCAACGCGCGCTTAATAAACCTAATATTTAATGCAATGCGTTTCGTGATGGAAATGTCATCCCTCCAGGTTCAATAACTAGTATTACTACTCATCAGTAATGGTTGAAAATGTGGTGAAATAAACTACATAGTTTTTCCTGTGACTCCGCGTAGTTAGTATAGCGCTTATGTGAACCAATTTCTACTACTTACTTGATTATTAAGAGTAGTAATGATTATTATGAAAGTGTAATAAGGAGCTCGTATTTTAGTTGCGTGTCGTTTCGCTTTATTCATTTACTTACTTCATAAATTTATTAGTGACATATGGTAAACGCTTAAACAGAAGAATGCGTGAGTGATTAAATGCACCTGACGCGGTAAATGTATCTGCAAACTATACAACGCGCCTTCAACCGGAAGGCTATTCCAAACGCAGAGCGAAAGTCGCAATGTAAAACAAAAATCTCAAAACGTCGTCATGTATGATTTTTATCGTGATTTTTTGGTAGTGTTAGTAGCGCACGTCGCCTTGCGCCCGCGCTTCTTTTTTATTTTTGAGGACACACATTGCCATTTAACGAAATCAAGGGACCTCTTGTCATTCATTTTTTTATTGTTACCTGTGGACTCGTTTGGCATGATTGCGCGACCTTGGCTCTTCTCTGAGGTGACAACGCCTATATCCATTATTCCATTATATCATGAGATTAAGCGTTTTTTGCGAAAATGAGACATCCATAGATAATTAGACTAATATTATGGCAGTTAAAGAACGTCTAGAGGTCAAAAGTGCGTTTAAATTTAATTGGATCAGGCAAACAGAAGGATGTTGATATCAGTTATATTAACATAATCATCACAGGTATTATCATAGTTAGAAAACTTTATTAAAAAAAAACATTCGAATAATAATACATAATCTACTTATGTATGTTATGTATTATAAAGTTGTTTAAATGACTACGAATGAAATAAGCTATTAGAAAAGCCTTAGAGCTGAAAAATATATTGTAAATTTTTGAAGTAAATAAGTTTAAATAACAGCGATAGCGGCGGGACGGATTTGGAAAAAAATTGGTACCGTAAGCTATTTAGAATTAGAGCCCAAGGGGTTATTTGGTACTAAGCAAAAATTAAAAGATCTAAGGCCGATTGTTTTTTACCATTGGAATTATGGACATATACATGTTGCAGAACCTAAAAACCTTTAAAGATAATTTGTATTTCAGCAAAAGGGCTCTCGGATCTTAAATAGTCTTATCTTACAGCTTAAGGATAACTAAGACTTGCGAGAATAGGACACTTTTGCCGATTGCAGCAAAAAAGACAGGTTAGGTATGTTTTTCTCTTTCAGAGATGAGATGGACAATAAAACCATACACAGAATATGTGTCTAGCTGCGGAATCTTGCATCTTGCAATGAGACCTCTTCTTAACTTCTAAGAACTGCATTACCATTCCATGCATCTCACACAATATTCGCCGACGAAAACAATAAATAGTGGTCGGCGCCGCTACTAATTCCCAATGCCTGCGGACAGGGTTACCAGATACAAATCTGAACAGTCCTGACAAATTTAATCCTATTAAAACTTTCGTGAGACATGTGAAATAATAACTAGCTCTGCCCCGCGGTGCTACCCGCGGTTAATCAGATAAATAGTAGCCTATATGTCACCTTATGTGTTAATTCAGGGTGTCATCTACCTCCGTGTATCCAGATTGGTCCTTATTTGGTCCCAACCGTTTGAGCGTGAAGAAGTAATATACAAACACACTCCCAAATGTTTACCTTTATAATATTCATCATCATCATCATCATTTCAGCCACAGGACGTCCACTGCTGAACATAGGCCCTCCCCAGTGACTTCCAGATCGGCCGGTTGGAAGCGACCTGCATCCAGCGGCTTCCTGCAACCTTTACCAGGTCGTCTGTCCACCTTGTGGGTGGACGTCCTACGCTGCGCTTGCCGGTGCGTGGCCTCCATTCGAGAACCTTACTGCCCCATCGGCCGTCAGTTCCACGTGCTATGTGCCCCGCCCACTGCCACTACAGCTTGCAAATCCGTCGGGCTATATCAGCGACTTTTGTTCGTTCACGGATCTCCTCATTTCTGATTTGATCTCGCAAAGAAACACCGAGCATATTATTAGTGTGATTTTAATATGTGCTTAATTCTCGCTACTATACAGCTATACAGCTGTCCCTGAAGAAGTACTCCATACGAGTTGGAAACATGTCGGGCCGCTCCTGACAATTCATGTGCGTGTGAACCGCATATTAAAATTATGTCCCAACAAATGCTTGTACTGCGAAAACTTCTTAAGTAAAACCCAAGTGTCCTAGATTCTCTGGGTAGACACGACATACCATCATAGAATTTTTCATGCTATCACTTAATTTCTGATAAGTATGCGGTAGCCATTTCTGATGAGATTTGTAGGAAGAAGATTCATTCTTATGATATTTGTAAATGTTTATATTATGGACCAGATCGCAAGTGATTATTGTATGGAGAACTATTTAAGTATATAAGCATCGATGGCTGCTAGTGCAAAACGTACTGAAAGACGTAGAAGGGCTCCATGGAGGTAAACAACTCGATCAAGGTAGCAGAAAACCGTAAGATAGAGCAACACACCGTCGCTTTTGTGTGCATGCTTAATATTCAAATTCAAATTCAAATTCAAAATATTTATTTCAGACAATGTCCATAGAGTGTTAGTTACAAAGGTCTTACAATCTATGTTAGTATGCAAATAAATAACAAAACAAAGAATAAAAATAAAATAACTTACAAAATGTCATATACGATGCCTCGAGAGCCCATGTGTAAGGAGTTCCAGTGCCTCCACAGTGAGCATGTAGGATTCTCCCAAACAAGTCTTACGAGGGTGTTGGAGCTGTCACGCACGCGACGCATGAGGGAAGCCGTTCGCTTGCGAATTATTGCCGTGAAACCGTCGACGCTCGCCTCAGCGAACATCCCAGACGCGCTACAAAAGCGTGACAGTCCGAATAGTGCCCTGAAACCGTTATTGTATTGGACGCGCAGAGCATTAAGCGTCTTTTTAGTGTAGTTCGTCCACAGACTGCACGTGTAAAAGGATTGGCAAAAAGCTTTGAAAAGAGTCTTCTTGACGTCCCCGTTACAGCGTGCGAACCTACGTGTCAACATGTTGCATCTTACTGCTAATGCTCTGCGCTCCCTCTCCATATCCACATCGTCTTGAAGATTATCGGTGACCCAGTGCCCGAGATACTTAAATCGCGACACTCTGTTAATAGGAACCCCGCACAGCTGTACGGCAGGAACTGATGTTAAGGCTTTATTGTTCCCTGCTTTAAATACTAGCAGTTCACTCTTATTCGTGTTATATCTCAGGCCATGAGTCACCGCATACTCCTCACAGATTCTCAACAACTTTACAAGAGCTCTGATCGCCGGGCACAGCAGCACCATATCATCAGCATAACTAATATTATTTACAGTGGTACCCCCTATCGAGCAACCGATACCCGTACTACTGAGCCTAGCGATCAACTCATCCATGTACAGGTTAAACAACCTAGGTGAACTTAAACCACCTTGCCTAACACCACACTTCAACCTGTACACATCTGAGTACGCGCCTGCCCATCTAACTTGATTGGTTTGGTTACCGTACCAGAACTGAAAAAGGTTAATCACCCCTTTCGGAGTACTCGTGTTAAAAAAACACTTCTCCTCAACGTTGTTCCTCAGTTTATCCCACAGGATATCGTACGAGACCATATCGAAAGCCTTGGACAGGTCCAAGAAACAGGCAATGACAGGTGTGTTACTTGCAGTATAGTGTTGCACGGTGTGCTTAAAGCAGAGAATAGCACTCTCGGTTGACAGACCTGGTTTAAACCCAAACTGAGCATCCTGAGATTTGATGTGCTGCGCAAGAAGATTATCAAGTACTCCATCCAGCACTTTTGCAGCCACCGTTGCTAGCGATATTGGCCTATAGTTGGACCCGTCCGAGGCATTTCCTGATTTATTTTTGACAATTGGTACTACGACAGTTTTCATAAGACTGCTGGGGAGGTAACAATGATTCATACAGAGATTGAAGAGCATTTTGAGAACCCGAGGTAGGTGATCACCCGCGTGCTGCAGGTGCTCGATACTGAGACCAAATATCAATGGCTGTATCATCTAAGCCTCTAGAAGATGATGATGACTTAATTTCGTACTAAACTAAGTTCGGCCCTACTCGTATGTCTTCGACAATTAGAACAAAACATGTGCGCCTTTTTCGTCTAAAAATCACTAAGCCTGGTAACCCTATTGTCGACTACATAGCATTCTATACCTAGAATACCTGTAGTCAGAATGCTGTAGGAATAGATCCTAAGGCGCGATTCTGTATTCCCTAGCAGTCTGCGCGGGGTCACTGCGTTCCATTGCATGCCCGGCGGCAAACCAGTTCCAGCATTTCAATATTACGCCGATATAAGCAATATAGGCAACCTGTTTATACTGCACTTATCGTCACCGATTGCTAATAGAAAAGGACTGAAAATGTCAGGCCCGATCGCGCGCCACTCAAAATACTCCTGGGTCAACGGATGGTTTTTTTCCTAAATGGTTTTATTTGCAAGATTGTTGTTTCCCAACGGAAATTCCGCATGCAAATATTTCAAAACTTTTATAAAAACGAACCACATTGAATGATTCATAAATAAATGCAAAGATAATGATACAGCATCATTAACATTAACATAGTAAATTTATTTATTTAGCCTATATATGCGTGTCCTACTCTGGGCTGGGGAAAAGCCTCCCCTCTTTCTCGTCAGTCGTCTCGGTGAAGTTGTTCATGTTTATCCCGCGATCTCCTATTTCGCCTGCTTTGTTAGCCATCCTGCGGTAACAACAAAGTGAATAATTTGGTCCAAGTTCCAACATTGTATTCGGCAGAGGTGTCCTGCTCAGTACCACTTGAGTAAAAAAAAAAACATTACCATTGTGAAAGTAATTTTTGAGGTTAAGTGAGGATCCTTAAAATACGATATTATTAATCTTTGTATGAAGCAACGCGCACTAAACGTGCATATCCGTTCTGCAAAAAACTTTTTAGCTAGAGTATATTTTTAGGATTCCGTAAATTCGCGCCTAAAGGGCGTCAACCAATGGTCCTGCTTTTTTCTATCATCTTATTACTAAGGCTACTGACTGCTGTCTTTGCATCCGTCGGTATGTATGTATAACCGTTATAGTGCTATATCTTTGGAACTATAAATGTAGGAAATGGTAACTGAATATAAGTAATAAATAACACTAAGGCTAGATTTAACCCATTTAGATTAAGGTTTATTCTTGGAATTAATGTCACGTTTATATGGCAATTTGTCACTTAATATCCGATTAAAGTATTATTCCAGTTAGGCTGAATCCAGTTTAGATAATATAACCTACATTCAATTTATAAAACTCCCGACCCAACTAAATATACCTAAGAACCATCTCGACAGGCATGATACCATTGACAAACACACAGATACCCATGATAAACGTGTAACTACCCCCTTTTTGTCGGGGGCTGAAAAATGAAAGTAAGTTGTAAGTGAAGTACATACATATAATACGTACTGTACCTACTTACTTCAGTAATTCAAATAAAAACTTTTATTCGTTTCCCGATGATCAAAAGCAAAGTAGGATTTGTGAAAATCAAATTGTGATTCGCCAAGAATTATAGGAATATTTTGTTGTCTGTTTGACTGTTCATCTGTCAACCCCCTTTTCTCAAAAACGCGTAAAAATATATGGCTGTAATTAATTTAATATGAAATACTCAAATCTTCTACTCTTTAAAGCCGTGAAAAAAAAACCCCAAGTTAACGCAATAAAAAGCATTTAGCAAGGTAATAAAACCTATAGGGTAGGTACTTCCTGTTGACCTAAAATTATAAATATATAAATTATTAATTATCATGTAGCACAAGTAAATAAAAACATTCCGAAACTTCCGAAATGTTTGTGATTACAAACTTTTGTCGATATCTCGGGACAATAGTTTTGCAACGGCTAAGTTTGTCGCTCAGCACAGTTTATCTTTTCGTTGGAGTAATATGCAGTGCTTTCATTGTTTGTACGGAACCCTCAGTGCGCGAGTCCGACTCACGTTTGACCGACTTCTTTATGAACAGTTACGATATACCGTAGAACGGAAAGCGCGTTTTCCGATCGACCCGTCTAATTACAATTGTGATTAACACCAAATGAGTGTTTGAACAACCGATGATACTGTTATGGAATGTTGTTATTTATTGCCTAAGTTGTCGGTATCAGAACCTGTTTTGCTCTTTGTTAAAACTTTAAAGCAACTCAACCGTCTCAGGAACGTTTATTACACCATACCATAAGTAAGTATGCGACTAATAAAGTCTTAATTGATAAGCGACGTCAATAAAGAAATGTCGACGTCGCGACTTCTTTAACACATTAATAAGCTGCACGTACGTACTTAAGGTGCTTAATTGTGTTATTTTGCAATAATACGGGCGTTATGCTAAAATATCTGATAATTGGGTATGTGACCATAAACTCTAAATAACGAGTGGATCTGTGAGCTATAAACCTAGCGAGTTTCGAAATCGATGAAATTTTGATTTTTTAATGTTTTCGAACCGCACATCTCCACCAATTTGATTTTTTTTAAATATATAAATAAAATAGTTTATTTCAATTTAGATAATATTTAGGTTTAGTTATTAGTTTTATTGTTTAATTTAATGTTTTTGTTATATTTTTAAAAGTTGTAGTTTAATAAATGTTCATTTGTTTATTTCAGACCAATGATTGATGTTAGTAACAGTTTTAACTTAATAACTATGTTAGTAAGTACAGAAACAATATGACATAAGAAAAAAAGGCAAGTCAGTCCGCGACTGGTTGCGGCCTCATCCTATTTGGCCCTACCGATGGCCACTTCCACCCAATATTTAGTTAAGGGGCAGTCCAGCCTCTCCGACAATGCCCTGAGGAGGCTATTGCCGCTGCCTCGCACTCGCCTGAGTAGTGATCCAACACGCTTGCGTCTAATTGCAAAAAAATCGTCAGTTCGAGCTTCGGCAAACATGTTGGACGAACTACAGTGCTTGGGCAGCCGCAACAGCATCCTCAAAATATTCTTATATTGGACTCTTAGTGCGTTATAGGCCCTCTGTGTAAAACTTACCCACAGACTGCAGGTGTAGAACGTCTGACAGGCTTTGAATAGCGTCAATTTGACTTGTTCATTACACCTTGCAAATCTGCGGGCAAGCATATTGCCACGCACCGCCATCGCCCTTCTCTCCCTTTCTAGGTCCATGTCATCCTTTAGATCCTCAGTAAGGATATGCCCAAGGTATTTAAACCTTTCAACTCGCTTCAGGGGCACTCCGCACAGCATGATCGTAGGTACTGTTGTAGGGTTGTATTTCCTGGCTTTGAAGCGGACGAACTCGCTCTTGCTCGTGTTGTACCTAAGGCCATGCTCCACAGCGTACCCCTCACAAATAGAAATGAGTTGTCGTAACGAGTCGCTCGACGGGCCCAGCAATACCATGTCGTCTGCATAGCTGATGTTGTTAAAACACGTTTTATCTATATGACATCCGACATGTGTATTGCCGAGCCCCTCAATCAACTCATTCACATAGAGGTTGAACAATACTGGAGATGTTAGTCCACCCTGCCGTACCCCACATTTCAAACTATACTCGTCAGACTCTTCACCTGCCCATCTCACGCAATTGACCTGGCTGCTGTACCAGTACTTTAACAAGTCAACGCATTCACTCGGTATACCCGTTTTCGCTAATTTGTCCCACAGTACATCGTACACAACCAGGTCAAATGCTTTCGACAGGTCCAGAAAACACGCATACTCGTATATCGGTGTGTTCCTGTCTTTATAGTATTTGATAGCCCTCTTAAAACACAGTATTGCAGTCTCTGTGGACAGTCCTGGTCTGAAACCGAATTGTGCGTCGTGCAGTTTACCTACTTACCAAGTTGCTCATTAAGAAAGCTATCAAGCACCTTAGCAAGAACTGTTGCCAGCGAGATGGGCCGATAATTTCCCAGGTCCGACAAATCCCCCGTTCTGTTTTTTACCAACGGCACTACCACTGTCCTAGTAAGCAACCGAGGGAGATAAGCGTGTCTTAAGCATAGCGTGTAAAACATCGCCAGGACCCGCGGCAAGTGTACTCCTGCATACTTAAGATGCTCAATGCTGAGCCCGTCATGACCCGGTGACTTACCCCTTTGCATGTTTTTAATCACGGTGTGAACTTGCTTAGCTGTGAAACTAAGGGTACTCCCACTCACAACGGCCTCAGCATATCGCACCTCTTTTGTAGGTTTATGCAGGATTGGGTCTACTGAAAACACACGTCTGAAGCTATTCGCGATGTCCTTCTTGTCGCTCACCCCCCCAACACTCACAGGGACGCTAGGCCTCACATTGAGCTTGTTTGTGCTTTTCCAGAAGGCCTTAAAGTCATTTGCCGCCCGTTTAGTGGCCAGAATATCTGCTTTTATTTGTTCCTGCCTGTCTTGGCACCATTTTAATTTTGACTTGAAGACCTTCCTGGTATCACACATATCCTCATACACTGGGCCCTGCCTAGGTTTATTTGCCGAGACCCAAACCAGATACTTTTCCCTAGCGAGTCTGTGTGCGCCAGCGACGTACTTGTTCCAACCTCTAGAACATTCCGCTTGCCGTGACCTATCCTGCTAGACTTTCTAGCCGCCTCCGTCAAAGTGTCAATTATGTCATCATACATTCTATCTAAAATTACTAAATCTCTATTCTATCTTAAATTTGTATCGACAAAAAAAACTTTATACTTATCGATCCTACAAACATAATTTCATGAGAATTTCGGGCATGTAGGTGAAAACAGCAGGAAATTCGAACATCCATCCGGATATGAAAGAAATTTTAGCGAAGCTGAAATAGAGACGCTTCGCTCGGTCGGTCAAAATGGACACATGGCTACATACGTTTTTTGTACTTAAATCAAACTTTTCTTATGTTTTTATTCCCCTTTATTTTTTCGCTAGAACGATATGCCACTCTTCCTATTCTTCTTTATCGACTTAAAAGAAACCAAGTAAGTTTTGTCGACAGAAATGTTTCATTAGGTACCTATATGTTTTTCTAACATCCTTCTGAATTTTTAGCCCACTTAAAAAAAGGAGGTTCACATTTTCGTCAGGAGGTTTATTTATAAAATTGATAAGTGGCAAAATGGCACAACCATCTAGAACGAATATTTTATAAAACTAAATAATATATTTTCGATCCCTAGCTGTGTCTACCTTAGACAGCGCTAGGTTTATATCTGCTGGTATAGAAATATTACCTAGAATTTACGAACTTAATCCTGCCCATCATTATCAAGATTAAAGTGATCGTTTATGATTCTCCGAACCATTTTTTGCTTAAACTATTTATTTAAACTACTTAAATTTTAATTGGCTATTAATTAAGAGACCTAAATGGTGTAAAAACTCGATGACATTAAGCATCTGTAAATAAATTTTACGCTTCATTACTTTTCTGTCGACAACTTCAGTAAATGCAATGACAAAAAAGGCAATATGTTCCAGATCGGTGTAAGTCTCTCATACGTGTTGCTTCATTAAGTTTTAATTTTTATTTTGTCTTGATACTTTACAGTGTGATATACTATACCGGGTGGCCAATCCAAATGGGTTAGTAGGGAGAAATCACAAACTATAAGAGATAGGGAAATCTGTTCTTAGGAAACATGGCGTTGATTTTAGATTTAATAAAAACTGTTTTTTTTTTTATAAATCTCATAAATAACCCGGTCAAACCCGCTGTAAAGAATATTACAATATGACATACGATCACTTACGGAATTTCGACCAGGTTCAATTCCCGGTTGTGCATGAAATAAAACATAAAAAAAATTAAATGCAGTTTCTATTAATAATAATAATAATAATAATAATAATATACTAATATACAATAATATGTCTCTGTGTGCGTCCCATGACACAGGCAGGGGGAGCATCCGCATGGTGTACCCCTTACATTTCATTAAATTGTCGAAAGGGCCTCTGCTCGTTGGCTTCGGCTCCGTGCACGCCTCCCAAAGGTCCGGGACACTATTGTCCCGTGAGCGGGTGCGACATACATGAATAATAATAATAAGCCTTTATTCTGAATAAGAAACAATGTGTAGTTAACAATTGGTTTTTTCTTTAAAGTATGTCTCTCTTCTCAGAGTGCCTGTTGGCATAGGCCTCCTCCAACTCCTTCCACTGTCCTCTATCAAGTGCTACCCTAGTCCACTGAGGTCCTAGAGTTGCCCTAATATCATCTTCCCAGCGTCTTGCTTGGCGACCTCTTTTCCGCCTGCCGTCTCTGGGGTACCATTGGGTCACTCGTTTGCTCCATTTCTCTACCCTGTCGCGTAGCATGTGGCCTGTCCACCTCCATTTCTGCTGGTGTATTCGCTTGACAATGTCCGCTACCTTAGTCCTCGATCTTATATCGGTGTTCCATATTCTGTCACTTAGTCTTACTCCAAGCATACTCCTTTCCATTGCTCTTTGACATTTTGCAAGCTTATCTCGGTGTTGAGCTGTTAGTGACCAGGTCTCACAGCCATATATCAAGCACGGGAGAATGCAGGTGTTAAATGTCTTCCTCTTTATGTGCATGCCTAATTCTTTACTTTTCATTATCTCTTTCAGCGACCAATATTTTCCCCATCCATAAGCTATTCTTTTATTAATTTCTTTGGTCATTTGGTCGCTGGGAGAGATAATTTGTCCCAGGTACACATACTCGTCGACATAGTCGAACTTGGCGCCGTCTATTATTATGTCCACTTTTGCTGCGTTGGTCATCATTTTTGTTTTGTTAGCATTCATTACCAGCCCCACCCTTTTGCTCTCCTCGCTTAAGTTCCGGACCATGAACTCCAACTTTTTTGGGTCTTCCTCCAGCAGCACCAGGTCATCTGCAAACCTCAAGTTGTTCAGGCGGATACCGTTTATATTTAGCCCATACTCGTCCCAATCTAGTTTCCTAAAGATTGTCTCGAGCACGGCTGAAAAAAGCTTCGGTGATAAGGGATCCCCCTGCCGTACCCCTCTTTCGATTGGGAATGGCTTCCCCTTACATTCCAATTTTATGAGACCTTTACTTTTTTGGTAGATACCCTGTATGATGCTGAGATAAGCCTCGCCAACTCCTTGTTCTGTCAAACTTGTCCATATGTGATTATGGTCTAGACTGTCGAATGCCTTAGAGTAGTCAATGAATGCCATGTACAGTGGTTTTTGGAATTCATTATACTTTTCTACTATTTGCTTCACAGTGTGGATGTGGTCGATTGTGCAGAAGTTTTTCCTGAAACCCGCTTGTTCTATGGGTTGGTTCTCATCTAGTAGGTTTGAAAGTCGAGCCAGTATTACTTTTGCGAAAATCTTGTAAATGTTCGACATTAGGCTTATTGGTCTGTAGTTACCTATGTCGTCCCTTGCCCCTTTTTTGTATAATAGGATGATGTGAGATTCTCCCCACTGGTCAGGAATTTGTCGTGTATTCATAATGTCATTGAAAATCCTTGTTAGTGGTGGACTTAATTTCCTCGATCGTGCCTCTCATCAGTTCGTTTGGTATCCTGTCGGGACCTGGTGCTTTATCTAGTTTTTGTGAGTTGATGGCTTTTGCTACTTCTGATACTAGAATATGGGGTGTGCTTTCTCCGTCATTTGTCGGTTGCTGTGTTTCATGTTCTTCACTATCTGTGTCTGTCTTTGTGTTGGAGTAAAGATCCTGGTAGTAGTTTGTGGCTATTCTCTGAATTTCTTCACGCTTTGAAGTATTTTTTTTGTTTGTCTTTAAATTTGGGATCCACTCTTTACCTTTTTCTCTTAGTTCTTTTAAAGCTTTCTTGCTGCCACCTGTTTTTTCTATATGCATTTCTAGTGTTTGGATTCTGTTTGTTCTTCTGTCTTTCCTCATACTTTCCCTAATTTCTTTGCTTACTGCTGTTATTTCTTTTCGGTTTTCATTAGTTTTTTCTTTGGAAATTAGCGTTTTTCTTCTTTCCACTAGTTTCTTCGCTCTGTCGCTAAGCTTGTTTTCTTCGCTAGTGTTCGTGATCTTTTTTGTCGTTCCGATGAGTGTTGATTCTATCATTTTGTATTTTTCCATGGTCTGTAATTCCGAATTAACAATTTCCATAAGCGGGATCTTTGCAGACTCCCCCACTTGTCTATAGTGTTCATCGTTCTGTATTTTATTTTTGGGTTGCATGTTTCTTCTGGGCATTTTTGGTGGATTAGGTTGTAGACAGCTACGTACCATACGATGGTCTGTATTAAAATTTAGGTTTTGTATAATTTGGTTATTGCTGAAGGATTTAGCTTTATTTGTTATAATGTAGTCAATCTCATTATTGTACTGGCCGTCTGGCGATCTCCATGTCCACTTAGTTTTCGGATTTTTCTTAAAGATAGAGTTGAGTACCATTAAATTGTTTTCAAGCAGGAACCCAATCAATTTGTAACCATTTGTACTTCTCTTTCCGTATCCAAATTGTCCCATTATAAATTCTTCTCCTCTTTCCCTGGCGCCCACTTGGGCGTTAAAGTCTCCCATTACAATCAAATTATTATCGGAGTATTTCCTCACCATTTCAGAAAGTTTGCTGTAGAAGTTATCAATGTCGATCTTGTCGGCCTGTTCAGTAGGAGCATATATTTGTATTATTGTCCAGTCTTTCTTGTAATTAGGGATTTTAATATGCATCGCTGCTATTCTATCGCTTATTCCTTCAAATTCCTTAATGAAGCTTTTATGCTTGATGTTTACTAGGAAACCTACTCCTCTGTGGCCAGCTGTGTCGCCTTTGTGATACATTATGTAGTTTTTACGTTCTTCTATTCCTTCTCCATCCCTTCGCATCTCGCTTATTCCTACTATGTCCCATTTTATACTCGATAGAGCCAATTCTAACTCTAGAAGACTTTCGGGCGAGCGAAGCGTTCTTGTGTTTAGTGTGCAGATGTAAAGAGGTTCGTGATTTTTCTTGTTTCTAAATTGCTGTTGGTTTTTGCCTTGAATTTGGTATTTGTGTTTATCGTTTGTTGGAGGGTGTTGGTCAGACGTCCCGCGGGGACCGGCCGAATTGGGACCTTTAGTTAGTTTAGCTGTTTCTCTGGGTAAATATAGTTTATTAGTGGGTTTGTGTTTCCTATTGCCGGTGTCTATTGGAAGTTTTTTGAAGTTGAGGGCAGTGACAGCGATGCAGATCTGCTCCGTTCCACGTAGTCTAGCATATTTGTTTTATTTATTTTCTTTGCAGCCGGAGTAGATTGATGATCTGGAGACTTGGTTGGAGAGCTAATGCATTCTCTTTTCCTTTTGTCTCGTTTATCTTCTTTCGGTTCTTTAATAACGATTTTGTCATTGACGAAATAGCAAATTTTCCCCTTTCTCGTTCTTCCTTTAGTTGAGGCAGAAGCTCTTTCCTCTTCTCTAACGTTTCTTTGCTGAGATCCTCTTTGATGTATATTTCGGATTTAAATTTCTTTTTGTTTTTGAGCACTTCATTTCTTCTCCAGGTTGTTGTAAAGGTTACAAGAATAGGACGCGTCTTATCATATTTCTTTTCGCCTAATCTATAAGCATTATTTATTTCGTTTTGGGTGATGTGAATATTCAGATCTTTTCCGAGCAGTTTTATAATAGCTGTGATTGGGGATTCGCTTTTTTGTTCCTCTTTTACCCCGAAAAAAATAATGTTGTTTTTCCTTTTCTGTTCTTCCATTGACTTTATTTTGTCGTGTAAAGTGTTGACTTCAGCCTTCAAGCTTTTATTTTCTTCTACAAGAGCAGTTAATTTTTCGTTGATATTTTTTGATACGTTTTTGGTGACTGCTTCGGTTATTTCCTTTGTTTGCGCTGCCATTTCCCCTTTCAGTTTCAGCCAAAAAATTTCCATTTCTTTTTCCATTCTTTAGGGTAATTTATTTAGGGCTGGCAACACCCGATGAGAGCTGACAACACTTCTTTAGGGCTGGCTACACCAATTTAGCGATGGCAACACCAACGGTGTCAGAATCTTGTCTATGGTCGCCGTTATGTTATGTTGGTATCTTAAGCTGTCACCGTGAATGAATAATGTTGTTATCTAACCTGTTCAACGGTGTGATTTAACAAAGAATTTGTTTTGTTTTTGCACGTAGGTCTTCCAGAACACGTTCACCACATATATTCGACACTATATTTCTCGTTAATAGTAGTTTTATGTTGTAAATGTTGATATTGAAAGTGAATCGGAATTATTTTCGAGCGAGTAACAACAGAAGATGTTTACTGATTGCCACCGGAACCGGAAACCCCAGTTTCTATTAGTTAAATCTAAAATCGACGCCATGGTTTTTAATAACAATTTTTCCTACCCCTTATAGTTTTCGTTTCTTCCTAAACTGTCTCATTTGGATTGATTGATACTAGGTACTAGGGGAGTTTATCTACTTACGTGATCACTGAGCTATATAAGTATCAATCGTATCTTGAGCAACTACTGCGAAGATTGAAATTGATTAGAACTTAATAGTTGCATGTATTTAACCTAAAAAATAAAAATGGTCTAACCTAATCCTAACCTATTCTAGGCATCTATTCCCAGGGCATCGATGCCAAATTACTATTTAAAGGTGCCCAAAATAATAGTAATAGTTACGTGCCATCATCTGTCCATCTTTATCGCTCCAATTCAACAAATTTTGAATTAGCGGAACACAACATTGCGTAGGTCGAAATTCCGTGTAACAACTCTTCTGATCCTACCTGATCAGCTACACTAGGGCAAAGCTACGTTTGCCGCGAGTAGCCACCATATTAAGGCTGTTGTTCGTCCGCCCGGTTTTCTACTCAATTGTTACAGGACTGTATTTTGAACTGCTGGATTACTTATAGCAACTGACATATTTAACAACAAATAGAGCGGTATACCTTCACTTGCCCGAATTTCATATGCCCGAATGTCGTCTGCCATAATATTCAATTGTCCGAATCTTTTTTCTTATAATTATGTTTCCCATAATCATTGTTTGCCATATTAATCCTATACCCGAATCTTTGTTTCCCATTATATTAATTCCAATAATCACATTTTCCATAAAGATTGTAATCCATAATTGTCACATGCTATAATTTCATATGCTATCCAAATGGAACATAGGTCGAAAACCGACATCTGTAGGTTAGGTTAGGTTTGTTTTGTGACCCGTATAGCGGAGCGTCAGAATGTTTGCTTCAAAATACAAATCCTAATCTAATTTACAGTTTCCTAATTTACAATCTAACCTGGTTTTAGAAGAACTGCCTCCAAATAGTACATGGATCTAAAACCGAAAACTATAGGTTAGGTTAGGTTTGTGTTGTGACCCGTATAGCGAAGCGAGCGAAGCGAGCGGAGCGCCAGAATGTTTGCTTCAAAATACAAATCCTAGCCTAATTTACAGTTTTAGAAGAACTACGATAAAAGGACGTACGACATTCGACCAGAACCGAAAACTTTAGGTTAGGTTTGTATTGTGACCATGTAGTACATAGTGTTTATGTACATACGTGGCCACAATATATAGTCAAAATGCTTGCTTGCATGTGTACATCGTAAATAGACGATTATTACATCAAAATGCTAGAAATGACTAGAAAAAAAAAACAATTTTAGACAATGTCAAATGCATAGCCAGGTTGGATTCGCACAGAAATAATATTTAGTATGGCGTTTAAATATTCTATCAAACAATATTATGGCACTTAATACTATGGAAAACAATACTTATGGCATACGTATCATTATGGCATATAATATTCGGGAATACAAGAGTATGTCAAATGACTTTTCTAGGAAACGAAACATTCGGGCAAATGAGATTCGGGTAAGTGAAATTCGAGCAAATCAATATTATTGCATATAAATTTCGGTCAAACAATAGACAACCAAATAGAGCACATACGTGCGCGTCACTCACGACATAACCTTCAAATTCTTTTCTTTTATACGGGTTTTTATTATGTTTTTGTTATCCTTAAATAAAATTTCAGTTATGCCCTAAGAAATGCGAGTCTAAACTGGGCCAGGTTTCCCGAAAAAAATGTTAACGAGCGTCTTGGAAGCAAACAAAGAAGAAGATTCAAACGCAAGCCTTAAGAAAAGCCTGCTCCATTATGGTATCTGTTGTAACAGGTAATAGTGGCACATGTCCCAACTCATCCCGAACATTCCACGGTGCGCACGATTCGGTAATAGTGAATAAATACGGCGATGAGTTATCGGCCATCTCGGGTCGTCGCCCGCGGTACCGTTCCACTTGCCTCTGAACGACCAAACTAAGAGCAGGGAAGGGGAAGGGAGGTGTGCTTTTGGATGTGGTAAGGCTGGTCATAGGTCTCTTCCTCTCTTTTATCGTTCACTCCCGACTCAAAATTGTGGTCATCATTATTTGTGGTAGTTTATACTTCGAGTGGATGATTTAGCTCCCAGTATTTAGGTACGTCCATTGTGTGCCATATGAATGAGCAAACCTTAGAGGTAAATGGATCCATAAGTATAAGAGGATCAGTCGACAGACTGATCTAATTGAACCAGTGGTTTTCGGAGATTGAGTTCGAGATATCGTGATGGTTTCCCGTCTGTGATCCCAGACCCCATGAACAGTTAACATCTCTATTCACTTTCAATATCTTCTATATACCTACTTATATTTTCCGCAAAGACGATAAACAACACCCTATTTATAAATAAGTATTCTTTTTTCTTGTACCAAGTACACAAATTGAATTGGGAACACACTTGGAAACATTCTCAGTGTAATATTTGTACTTATCTACTTGATTTTAGGCGCTGGATGCAGGTCGCTTCCAACCGGTATATATGGAAGTCCAAAGGGGAGGCCTATGTTCAGCAGTGGACGTCCTGTGGCTGAGATGATGATGATGATGATGACTTGATTTTAAGCATACCTTGCTATGAACCAACAAAAACGCATGTCATAAAATTAGTTATATATTTGGTAAACTGTAAAATCCAAAATACGTATTCATAACGAGAAATACCACACCCAAATCATCGCTTCGCGCATGCGCGACCATAGACGAATTCCGACGTGACCATTCCGCTAATCAAATTTTGTAACTGCGGTATTGTAACCATTACATTTCGATTTCGGTTTTCCCAACCTCATATCTCCTCATCACATTCATATCAAATAACAACCTTATTTTGAATCGTTCAACGTTACTTTTGCGGCAATAGATATTACTCAAAGAAGAGATATAAACAGTTAGTAGTCGATTTTCTCAGACGATCGAGTATATTCCCGTTAAGTAGTTACCTACAAACTATTGATGTGCTCTTTGATTGCTATTTTGCTAGGTAATAAATTGCAATGATTATGAACCCGGTGGTTAAATAAATGTTGGACTTGTAACGCCATCTAGATGTCTTCCGGTGACATTTATGGTTATTATAGCAATATAAAGTAAATAATTCTGAAGCAATCTTATTTTACATTATTATATACGGCAAGATATAGAATATCAGTTGAAAGAACCAGAAATAGGCGTTAACTAGAAAAAAATGTAAACATTACACCATGGTCTGTGGCTCCTTCAGCGGGCACCTCGGCGAGCGATCGCAATCAGTCACACGCATCTTCACGCCCCACATCTTTGTGTCGCGCTCTACACAAAGAACCAATAAAATACCGTTTTTAGGTGAAAAGAAAAGAACTGTAGACTAAAGACTGTAGTGCCTTTTTAAATATGTGTCATTACGCAGAGCCTGTCGTCTATCGTCTTATTCCGCATCCTCACCTCTGTCATTTATAGATGTCCAGCTATCCCTGTACCAAAATTTGTTGAAATCCGTTCAGCCGTTTTGGCGTGATGAGAGCACAAAGGAAATTATACCCAACTGATGGCCCATACAAAACAAAAGACGATTCTGTAAAACGCTATTAAGATTTTTCCTGAAATCATGACCCCTCTCCATAGAAAATTGATTTTTAATACAAATCTAGAACTTCATAATATATGTAGTTCGTAGTATAGATGTAGTTCACGGAAAATTTCAAGTCATGAGGCGAGAAGAAGATCATTTATGACAAAGACAGATCAGCTAAAAGGCGAAGGTAGCCGTTACTCTACTTAAATTCACGAGGCAATTGTAAAATGTGTCTTAAAAATATGCCATCTGCTTCGAGTGGCAACCTCCCTGTCAACCAATAAGAAGGATTTGCATTACATGAATTGAAATAATTTAACTAAACCGGGTAAAAGTTCCATGACAACAATGAAGCAACAAAGTATTATTTCAATTGAAATCTGCATAATAAGTTACGTGTATTGACGGGCTATCTGCGCCTGTGCCGGGAATGTCATGTTTCCCCGCCGGCTAGAAGCCGCGTCCACCGTCCACCTTTACAGTACTTATATTAGGTACAGGTAAATCAGATGATCCTAAGTTCCAAGTTCTAACTGAGGTAGGCATTTCTCTAATTTACCACTAATACCCTACTAACGCGCTGGAATAATCCTAGGGCATAATAAAATTGCTATTGACATATAGCCAATTGGGAGAAGTGTCAGCCATATAACGGATTTACATGGTCTGGATATCATTCCGATGTTTACATTTAGTGACATTGACAAGGAGTAACTTAAAGGTATGTAATTTGTTCTAACACTTACGTAACTAACGTAATCGTAACTTTATTGTGACTGAAACGTCTTTATGTACAAATCTCAAGGTAACTAATTGATCATTTTATAAACTTGGGTATGTCTGCATTTTTACCTCTCAGAGTAGCATATTTGTCCGATCTCACACCATGCAAAATAAACAAATGTACTTTTTTTTGTAACGTGACTAAAACAAACGGAATGTTGCAAGGATTACTCTACGTTTTCGAAATAACTAGGTAGGTACATTTATTTTTATCCAAGCAAAGGGTTTCAATTTAAAGTCTGACTTTTAACGTCTGCATAGGTCAACGTTATCAGCCGTACTAAGTGCAAGGTCAATGAACTGCTAACATTTTTCAAGCATATTGGAAAAGTATTGTTGCTGAAACGTATTTTGAGATAGAGTGGAATTAAGTTCTAAGTGAATACATGATGAGAAAGAAATGGAATCGGTGTTATATTTATGAGACGGATTGGTGACAAAAGATTACTTTCATACTGAGTTATTGTAGGTGGATTTCAATACCCTGGAGCTATTTTTAGCTACTTTGGGCAAGACTCTTATACATTATATACAGTTAAAATATATAATTGATATAAATGGGTGCAAAATCGGTGATAACCGTACTCGATTTACATATATCGTCCTCG
This sequence comes from Apotomis capreana, assembly GCA_947623375.1. Taxonomy (NCBI): domain Eukaryota; kingdom Metazoa; phylum Arthropoda; class Insecta; order Lepidoptera; family Tortricidae; genus Apotomis; species Apotomis capreana. The sequence continues at coordinate 16,628,961 of OX392505.1, read as the reverse complement.
TTATTTTTGTTTTGTCAGAGCGGTTGTGGTCATCATTAAGCAGATCTTATTGTCGTTTCTTATTTATTCATACTCTGTAGATTTAAATATGATATTTATTATAGACCTATATCTACAGCTTTACGATTACTTATATTGTCATCATGTTCAGTTAAGTCGAATTCAATTTGATTCATAGACCAACAATTTAAAAAGACTTCCAATCCAAATGTCTATACAAAGTGTCTACGAGTATTTTAGGAGCACCTTACTTTCCGCTACTATTTGCCTAAGTGCTTATCGTGCATATACCAGGCGAATACGTTATGGTTACCTACGTAGTTTCTATAATATTGTTACATTAAAAGTAGTTCTAGGTAAGCTGGAGCAAACGTGGCTCAGATTTTCTTCAAGGGCAGTATAAGGCATTGAATTGCCTATTTTAGATAAACGAAAATCGGGTTTTATATGGATGTCACACCAAAGCCTTGGTCTTCTTTTAGCGTTAACTTTGTTGATTCGATGGGAAACAGTTATCAGTATAAGGGCTTTAAAGGCATTATAATAATAATAAATATCGGACAACCTCACACAAATCAATCTAGTCCCACAGTAAGCTCTAGTAGGCTTGTATTATGCACACTAGACGACGATAAACATACTTATATAGATAAATACCTACATTCTTAAATACAAATAACATCCATGACCCAGGCACAAATATTCGAGTTTATCACACAAATATTTGCCCTTGCCGGGATTCGAACCCAGTACCGTTGGCTCGGTAGGCAGTTTGCTTAACCACTGCGCCAACCGCGTCGTCATGGCGTTGGAACCTGAATCCCGTTGCCACCCGTGGGCATGGGCCCTAAAAATCATAAATACAATTATGAACGGGGTCGTATTGACGCTACCGACACGAGTTATTCGCACGCGACGCTCGGGGCGCGCGGATAGCGCAATTGATTTCCGCGTTGCGCTCATCTGATTGAGCCAACCGTTACTTACGATCCATGGTCCTGGATTAACAGGGATTTGAATTCACCTTTTTGCATTATTTGGTATTTTAGTCCTAATATTGTTTCTTCAAGAACACCTCACACTCGTTAATTATTGAGATGTAGATTCGCGATGACCTTCAAGATGGGCTTTCTTTTTATACTAACTATACGGTCTTCGTGCGGTCTTCAGCATTACAGTTGCATTGGTCTATGGTGGTTTTTTTCGATTTATTTTTTTAATTTAGATGAAAATTGGGTTTGGAGATTGCTTTAGGCCCGGAGAAGGTAACCAATAGTTTGGTTTATTGCGGAAATCATCTCTTAAAGGGGTGAAAATGAGGGTGAAATTTACTATTGACGCCTGATTACCTAAGGGTTTAAGATGTACTCTAGTTGAATGTTTGCCACCCGATTTTAATAATATCTTATAGAGAGATATACGCAAACGATGTCACACTAGTAAATAAAAAATAACTATAAGTTTTTGCAAGTGTGACTTAGTAAATTCATCACCTTAGCCCTTCATTCACTAACCGCGTAATAAAGTTAAATAACATAATATAGTTAACACGATTAAACAACAATTAACAATATTACCCAGCTAATTCATATGATATAAACACTCTTTATAAATGCAGATTAGATTAACATCAGCGTGTACAATTAGCTCATTGTTAGTGTAACCACTACTACCATAAATTAAATGAATCGAGCTCGCGCGGAAATTAATATTTCAGTTAAAATTATCGCTATGCAGCTAAAACCAGTTTTGCGTGTTAGAAACTATGTTGTGATTGGAAGGGAATTTAGGAAAAGCGCCAGCAGGGCACTAATTCAAGTATACTTTGAAATATCACCAAATAAGCTATGTCTCAGGTACATCCCGAGTATTGCCCCGGTATGTCTTGTAGGGTAAAAAACTGCACTAGTTAACTTGAATATCTTCATCGCGATAATCACTAGTTCAAGTTTTGCAACTGTAGTGTAACTTACGTGTGTTTGCCTCGAGGCAAAGATACCGCATTAAAATAAATCCTAAAATAATTAGATCACCCATATGCAACCCCGTAGCGGCTACGCGCCGTAGCTACGTGGTTGCGTAACCGCGTAACGGACCGGTCGTTGACCCCGCGACCTGCGCGCGCGCTGTCGTCGCCCTACTCGAGCGACCTGCTGAGATTACGAGCGCAGAGGCGACAGGTAGGCATTATGGTATGTAACTTTGTAGGGTAGTGCCACTATTACCAAGCTCGCACTGAGTCACAATAGGAAAAAAATGGTGCTTGACATTTTTGAACAATATAAATCCCTTTAGTAATAGTCACAAAAACGGAAAAGGAAAGATGTAAAAAAAATAGGATGAACGCAGTGAAAAAATTACAACCTTATTGAGCTTATATTCTATTATATTATATTAGGTACATATTCATGGAAGACGATCGATCATGGAAAACAGTATGTTCTTCATAATTAAATTAAACTCATTGGTTCTGCCGTTGTTAACTTTTTTTGAGGATTATAATTTTGTTTTATCTCCGCGCATTTACAAGATCGATTACAATTTCATGGCATGGAGCAGTGATATGACCTTCCCACAGAAAACGTTATGTACTTATTATACACACGAGATATTGTTGTGATAATTAAAAATTCATGAGCGGGAAAATGGCTTTAATTAACCTATTAAGATTTTACCTAAAGATGTTCTAAACACTGTTACGTGGTTGACTTGTATGTTTTAAACTAAATGCATGTCATTGTTACACATATAATATAACAGCTTCAATACTGTACGAGGAACTGTAAATTCCAGACCCTGGGAATTTACAGTTCCCTGATGCTAAATAACGCTTGTGCTCTATGGCATCCAAATGAATTGTCGCTTGCGGTATTTCCGGACCGATACTACCTTCAAACCTTTAAGAAAAGAGCGTACTCCCACCTGAAATGCCGGCAACGCATTCGTGACTCCTCTGGTGTTGCAGGTGTCTATGGGCGACGGTAATCGCTTTCCATCAGGCGATACGTTTGCTCGTTTGCCCCCTATGACATAAAAAAAATGCACCCAAACGATGAAGTCTCTCTGAGAACTCAATACGGCGTGTCGCGTCTGTTCCTCTCGCTCTCCGCGATGCCCCTAGGACGTGTTTGCTCGTTAACTGACCAGCCCCGTTCTCCATGGGACGCCGCCGTGTGACGTTTATAGGCTTTACTACCATCATTGTGACTTCTTCCTGATAATTGGCTTTGGTGTCACTTCGATTGGTGATTAAGAGCACGCCTTTGAGAATACGCGTATATAGGCCTTTTTTACTGAGGTAGGATTAGTGTAAAGATGTAAAATATTTTGTTACTTTTTCTAGTAATAAATTGGCTATTCCTACGTTTTGTTTTTTGTTTTTCAAAATGCTTGATTTCTGAAATTCTTTTCCATATCTAAATGTTATCTTTGCATTAATTCAATATTAAAAATATTATTTAAACTACTTCTATAGTAGCATTTCAATAATAAATAACTAAATAAATAAATGTCAGACAACCTCACACAAATCAACCTAGTCCGAAATTAAGCTCAAGAAGGCTTGTGTTATGGGTACTAAGCGACGATATACATACTTATAATAGATAAATAAATACTTAAATACATAGAACATCCATGACCCAGGCACAAATCACACAAATATTTGCCCTTGCCGGGATTCGAACCCGGGACCGTCGGCTCAGTAGGCAGTTGCTTAACCACTGCGCCAACCACGTCGTCAAATCTATTGCTATACTAAATAATTATGTCTTCAGTGGGAGATTTATTCAGATTAAAATGCCGATAATAATGACGAAGCATTAGTCATCCATATGTTGATTATTCTTTGACCATCCGCCCATGTTTTGCACTCGTATTAATGAAATTTGGATCAATATTCATTCTTTTTTTTCACATTTTGTACGAGTAACTGATTTGGCAATAAGTGTGTACTAACAAGAAGTGCTTCCTATTGGAGGTGAGTTCGTACTGGATGAAATACGTTCTGAGCCGTCAAAGTATGCGTTGAACTAACAGACAGACAGACTCGAGAAAAACGGACAGACAGACAGAGTGGACAAAATCGAAAAAAACGGACAGACAAACAGAGTGGACAGATTCGAGAAAAACTGACAGACAGAATAATCGCGTTTATAATATTAGTAGATTTGGAGGCCATTATAGGGATTCATTTATGAATAAAGTACTCATGAGCACAAATTACAGAGGACATGCGTCGTGATTTTGAACAATACTGAGTTTACAGTGAATTCTTTGTCTATATGGCATCTTACTCGCGGTTTGTCAGACATAATTAACGGCGTGTGCAACCACGCCAAATCAATAAATTATGAAGGTAAATAAGGAACATCGCGGTATACGTGATATAATCTGCGTTAGTTAATATTCATTGTCTATATATGTATACATGTATGCACATTATGTGTTCCGATAGCAAAAAAGTTGTGAAAGTAGTGTTGTTCAATATGTAATGTGCTTCTCAATCAAGCGGCGCGGTGATGCAGAAGACAAGGTCAAAAAGGTCAAATCAAAATTTAAAAGCTCTTTTGTATTAACTGATTTGTAATTTTAAAGTTAACTACAAAGATTGATAATATAATATTTCAACGTTTTTAAATAGGTATAATATTTTCATTGATTCTGTTTTAATGTGAAATTACCACATTTTAATTTTTATAGATATTGACACAAATCGCCGATTTAAAGGTATTATGAAACAAAAATGTAATGTGATCCACTGCAATGTAAGCAGGACTCGAACCTGCGACCCTGCGTTTCCAGCGTAGTGCTCTCCCAACTGAGCTGTCACGTCATCATATAATATTTAAGAATGCCGTTCGCAAAAGTCATCATCGTCATGTTAGCCGAAACATTCCTCAACTCGGACAAAGACTTAATCAGCAAGCGTCATGCATGAGCCACCCTTATTTCCCATATTGTCAGTACCTTCACCTCATGTGGGCCTTCCACCACTGCATTGTCTGGTTCGCGGTTAGTAACTAGATGGATTTTTTAAATAAAAAAAAACCGGCCAAGTGCGAGTCGGACTCGCGCACCGAGGGTTCCGTACAAACACTTTCCATCCCTAAGTGGTTAAGTTAAGTTTGCACCTGGTATGTATAGCGCCCCATATAAATTAGGTGCAAAGTTAGGTATTAAAAAAAAAATTTATGGTTTTCGTAATTATTCCTTTATCTATGCTATGAGACGTTGCTTCGTACCAAATTTCAAGATTCTGAGTTCACGGGAAGCACCCTGTAGGTTTTGATTCCCTTGCAAGTGTCGAAAATTTGCAAATTAGGTGCAAAGTCAGGTATTAAAAAAAAAATTATGGTTTTCGTAATTATTCCTTTATCTATGCTATAAGACGTTGCTTCGTACCAAATTTCAAGATTCTGAGTTCACGGGAAGCACCCTGTAGGTTTTGATTCCCTTGCAAGTGTCGAAAATTTGCGGCATAAACGGCTGTATCTTTTGATTGCGTTGGCTTAGAAGTTTGATTTTTTCACAGCTTCAAGGGACAGTAGACCTGAGTAATTGATATAAATTTCAGCTTCATACGTCCACGCGTTCCTGAGAAAAAGGGTCTTGACAGACGGACAGACGGACAACAAAGTGATCCTATAAGGGTTCCGTTTTTTCCTTTTGAGGTACGGAACCCTAAAAATGCACTGCGTGTATGTTTGTTTATAACTCAATTCTAAAAAACAGATTTTAGTTACATATATATATTATAGTTGTCTGCTTTGCTTGAAATTGTAGATACGTGAATCTGACGGATGTTGGATCCACAAAATTGTTGTTTTAACCCTTTCACGGCCAGTATGTTGAGTTGAAACACGTAAATTAGAACCGTCGTGACACGGCATCACGTCTGTGGACTTCAAATTATATCTTCCCAAAGCTTCCCAAGCGACTTTTCTCATAGTTTTTAGGGTTCCGTGTCCAAAGGGTAAAAACGGGACCCTATTACTGAGACTTCGCTGTCCGTCCGTCCGTCCGTCCGTCCGTCTGTCACCAGGCTGTATCTCAAGAACGGTGATAGCTAGACAGTTTAAATTTTCACAGATGATGTATTTCTATTGCCGCTATAACAAAAAATACTTAAATTAAAATAAAATAAATATTTAAGGGTGGCTCCCATACAACAAACTTGTTATAGATTATGGTACGGAACCCTTCATGCGTGAGTCGGACTCGCACTTGCCCAATTTTTATATAAAGGCATTGCTTAGTACCTACCGTTTTTGGCTAGGACTTTTTTTTATTGAGCTTTGTCTGTGCCGCAGCATGCAATTTTCGAATGGTTCTGTGTCCTTATACGTGTTAAACAAGTAGTAAATGACGTAGAATCTACGACATGACGTCGCTTTTTCCCATCAAAATAGTGGCGAATATTATAAAATTATAAGCGCATAAATCACGAGGGCGAGTGTGGGAGCGTTCTCTATTATCCCCCATATTAAGACCCAGCGAGGACCAGCGACTCAAACTATTATGAGGATCAATATCGGATACAATAGGATTGTAAAAGGGGGCTCATATTTTGATATTCACAAAAAAACTAACTCTTCCACAGTATCCTATCCAACCGAAACCAAACCCTTCCGCGTGGTAGTAAGACAACGTTTTGCATGGAAAAGTATTTGTTTGTTCACATTGTCTGGGAGGAAAATCCATTCAATACAAACATGGGAAGTAAACTTTCCGTAGTTGGTAATAAAGGTTTTTCTTGCTTGTTTTTGGGAGAAGAAAGCTTTTATATCATCTAGTAGCGTGTATTGATTGAAGTGACTCCCGTTAGGTTTTTACATATCTGTCTTTCATCGAGGGTGGGTTTTTACCTATAGGTATAGGTACTATGTAGATAGATTTCTATATTTATTTACGACGCCGTTTTATGGGTGTTGAGAACTAAGCTATTCTGAAAGTGTAAAGTAAGTTTCTCAGAGATCTCTTTCATGAATTGTTACTGAATTGTAGTGTGTGTTTATATTGAGAATAAAGTAAGGTTTTTTGTCCCTCAGTAAAGATTCCAACCAACCATAGCTATACAAGGTCATTATTTGACCTTGTACCATCAACTTTTAACCCTCAACTGCGTGTCAATACTTGTTTCGCATAACAATTGTTCCCAATAGTTTCATTTTTCATTTCCGAACTCACGTTTTATCTAAAATCGATTTTTTACATTTTTTTATTGAGAAAATGAAGGCCAGGTTAGCTTTGTATCATAAAAGTGTTGGTTCTCTGGTTTGGTCTACTGTTTTAGAGAAAAGTGTAGCATAATAAACTAGTTGGAAAATTAAGCAGTTTGTAAAACATGAGAAATAATAAAAGTCCAAGCGTCAGTAAACCTATGATGGTTGTTTTTATCACGCGTTAAATAAGTGACAAAGCATCCGTCACTCACAATCGCATTTTGTCAAAACGTGACACATGATTGGTCACTTATTTATCGTGTGATAAAGGCAACCATCATAGGCCCTGATGTACATAAATGAGAGATTACTTTCCTAAATATAGTCCAAAAACTAGCAGTTCAACCTGCCAAATACTATGTGACTACTTGCATCTTTGCGAGATGATAACAGACTGAACCTGATTTTTCCTCGAGCTTTAAATTAGATTTCCGATTTTCCCTACAAGCAATCAGATAATGGTAAACTAATCGCTCTCAGCGGGTAAACAATCAGGCAGGTATTCGATAACCAACGCTGTTGTTTGTGGCTTGCAGTTTGGTAAAGGCTGAACAATATGGGCACGAAGTGCGGTGTAATTGTAGCTAAAGTGGGGTTGATCTTATAATTAATTTCATCGAGTTATGGAATGTAGTCAAAACATGCTGAAACCGTTGGTGTTATTAACATAGGTCGGACTAGCCATTGCAAAACAAGAGTTAAGAAAAAAAATAACGGAAACACTCACAAAGGGTAAAAACGGGACCCTATTACTGAGACTATGCTGTCCGTCCGTCCGTCTGTCACCAGGCTGTATCTCAATAACGGTGATAGCTAGACAGTTTAAATTTTCACAGATGATGTAGGTATTTCTATTGCCGCTATAACAACACATACTAAAAATAAAAAATAAATTTTTAACAAAAAAAAGAACCGACTTCAGTAAAACTAAATAACCATAAATAACCCATTCAAGTACAGATTACATTTGACTCACCCTTCGAAGTCGATCCCAAACCACTCAGTTCTTATATTTATAGTTATATTATAGTTAACACGAGGTTTGGCACCGACTTCGAAGGGTGAGTCAAATGTAATCTGTACTTGAATGGGTTATTTTTGGTTTTTTAGTTTTAATGAAGTCGGTTCTTTTTTTTGTTAAAAATTTTTTTTTTTTTGCTTTTTAGTGGTTCTAGTGGCCATCTGTGGTGTTGATCATCAGTTTCCTTACACCAAATCCTATTTACTGAATGTAAATTCTTGACTTTATCAATAAATTACCGAAAGCGCCGTACATGTCCCTATATAACATTTGAAGAGTTCCCTCGATTTCTCCAAGATTCCATCATCAGATCCTGACTTAGTGCCAACGGGACCAACTAATTGAAAGTGAAATTGAAAGTCGGTTCACGGTTCTCGGAGATATCGAGTAACAAAACGAGTAAAAAAATAGTTCGAATAGAGAACCTCCTCCTTTTTTTGAAGTCGTTTAATAAAATAAATATTTAAGGGGAGCTCCCATACAACAAACTTGTTATAGATTATGGTACGGAAATATATTCATACTAGCTTTTACCCGCGACTTCGTACGCGTAGAACTCGTTAATTGATATTGACAATTTAAAAAAAATAGACTTTCAACCCTTTCAGGTATTCAATACTCGAATGGAATCGAGTTAGTAGTTTAGTTCTGGGCTATTGGGTGAAATTCATGGACAAAATGCAAAACATCCTTTTTGATTCTTTTTGGAGTTGCAAGGCTAAGTCCCATTCGATTTAATGAGTTATCCGAGGCTAACTCCCATTCGATACCATAAGCTATGCTCAGAAATGGTTTGAGATGGTGACGGCCCATAATCAACTGACGAAGAAGGTATGGATAATTCACCAAAGAATTTTGTCACAATATTATGAAATTGGGACAATATAATTATTAGGTAGCTACTATTATTTTTTTAACTTGGTTTTTACAACTTAGTTTATTGAAGTAAAGTTCAATAAATTTATCGTAAAGGATTTATTCCGGTCAGTAAAAACATGTTTTTTTTTTTGATTTGGCAGATGAGCAAGCTACGTACTGTTCATGAGAAAAACATTTCGTGCCCAAATGTGTTCCTGCAACTTTTCACGTTTGCCCCTGTGATTTATAGTCATAGATCATAGAAAATGCTAAAAAGTTTTAATGGGAACTGTAGACGTTTAAAATTAAATGGTAAATTATTCGGTATAATTGGAATACGTGGTATAAGTACACTTTGTCCCTTGGCTTCTCCCGTTAAAATCGTGCCCTTCACAATTAGGTGATTCTCAATCTAGCGCCGTTGCCAAATTTGGGTGCGTTTAAGTTGCGCATTAACAAAACTGGTACTTTTTTTGTTGATTTTGAAAACAATATAATTTTTGGGGCCAATATGGTTCTTTCACATAGCCAGTTTTCGTCATGAATATAAGTGTGCCTTTAAACCGACCATGAAAAAATACTCGATCGGTGATAGAGCCAAAAAATGGCACTTTTTTCTATTTCCTCTTATAAGTATCGTACTAAGGCTATCCTTCTCCATCAAAGCGTGTCAAGCCCTTGATTTAAGCACGTCGATTATGTAGCATAATTGATTGACAATTCGGGTTTTGTCGTGTATCCGAGTCTAAGATCCGAAAAATACAAAAACTTTATGCACTAATACTGTACTCGGCGATAAATATTGCACATCGGTCTTTATCCCTTAATTTGACTAAAGATGACAAAGGTCGCTGGTTCAAGCCTCGTTATGGTAAATTAGAGCAAACGATTCTGGTTCGAAAAAAAGTATGGAAAAAGATGATCAAAGAATTTGTTCACCCTGCCATACACGCCAAATTAAGGGTTAGAAAGAGACAATTGAAAACTGGCGACCGTCCATCAATCATCGTTTAAAATTAAGAGGAACGAACGTAAATACTTTCACGTTTATAATACCTATTATTAGGATTATTTATATATGTTAAGTATCCTATCTTTGCATAGGTACTGAGTTATTTACTTATTTATACTCAGTTACCAAGCGGAGGTACATAATCAAAGCTCGTAGGCACTATTTTCAGATGATGTGCGTATCGGAACGTGATACCTACCTGAAGGGCTACTGCGATGTTTGAAATTTTACTTTCGTATAGTGCTATTCCACTCACTCAAATAATACCTTAACAGGAGATCGAGAGGGATGGCACTATTCGACAGTCGTATTTTGAACATCGGAGTAGCCCTTCTGCAATCACTGGTTTGACATGTCTTGCCAGATGGGTGTGTGACGTTTGTCAAATCAAATGTGATTGATTCAAATTTGTAAAATTTTATGTATTTGATTCTTGAAATTACGCGATTAATCGAATTTTGCGGATACATGTTCCCATATCAGAATTTATTGTTTTTTTACAAAGAATAGTTTGGTATACGTTTCGTGAAGGCCTTCATCGTAGGTAGATTATAGTTATTACGTCAAAACGATGACATGTAGGGAGTTTTTGCAACTACAATGATTTGCTCTCCATACAAAGTTTAATCCCGTTTTTCTTCCCTAAAACGGATAAAACTTGATATAAATGATAGCCTATGTCCTATTCTGATATATAAGGTACATAACTGGAAAGTTTCATCATAATTCGTTCAGTAGTTTTTGAGATTAAGTGGAACGTACATCCATCCATCCATCCATACTTTCACGTTTATAATATTATTAGGATTCCAACCGACCAAAATAAAATAGATTATTTTAAGCATATTTTTAAACCTAAGTTCATGAGGATTTCCTTTAATTTTGTTTTAACTCTTGTGTTGCTATGATTTGTCCGACCCAGGGCCCGTATTTTTCATAACTTATTAGATTAGTAAATTAGGTATCTGCCTCGCACTTTTATTATCTGTGGTTGAGCTGGTTAAAAGTTATCATTATGGTCCATATCAAGTCACGAGAACTATAGGAAAAACAATCTAAGTGTTAAAAAAGTTTTTATATATAAATTCCACCCTTTTGAGTGATTGTACTTTTGTAGTTACGATTTGTAAATTAACTAACTGCACCCCGCGGGTGTTACCCGCTCGTCCCACGGGAACACAAAAAAAAACGGGATAAAAAGTAGCCTATGTATTAATCCAGGGTGTCAGCTACCTCCATATCAAACTTTATTAAACTTGGTCTAGCCGTTTGAGTTTGATACATACAAGCACACTCACAAACTTTCGCCAGTATAATCAGTGATTTCCTGAATTTGCTCTTCTATGCTCGTGTAAAAAACGTCACAGTTATAAAGCAGAATGACGAAACAAAAAACGCATCATAAGAAGTAGTAAACATTAGTTGGCAAGGGGGCGCCATTTTTTATAGTCCTTTATTTATTAGAGTGAAGATTGAAAGGGGACGCGGCGTCCCGTACGACCCCACAATTGCAAGTGCAATAAAATGGACATGATGAAATACCCCAAGATTCATAAATCATTTTCAGTTAGGACTCCAAGATGAAGTTAGAGTCTAAGACATCTCCATGGTCTACGCAATAGTTTTTATCTTTGATTTTAATGAGAAAGTTAACAATTGGAACACCTTTGTCTTTTGAACTTCAATAAAAAGCAGATTCTCATTTCATTGGACTTTTTAAACGACTTAAAAAAATATATGTTTTTTTTCTGAATTCAGGCAATTCAGCCATACCTACATCATTAAATGCCAGGGAATTGAGATCTTTCTCTTTGAATATACATATATTTTTAAACTTTAATAATTATGTAGGTATGTCCTTGTACCGCAGTGATTAAAAGTTCAAATAGTGTTGACTGTTGAAATTATTATCATAATCATAATCATTTATTCACAGAATATATGGTGCGTACATAAGGTGATATTTATATGCTTTGGAATTGTCAATTCATACATTCTGCCCTTAGGCATGTGAATTTATATTACATTTTTCAAAATATGGGTAAATAGCGTGCATTAATATAAATACGAGAATGTCAAAGATTTTATGCTTATTTACTATACATTTTAAACAATGGTAATAATTATTCAAGTGCATGCATATTCATAATTTCATCAATAATTTTATGATCCATAAAAAAAAGGTACAATAATAATGGTAATGACAAATAATAATCTCATAGAAAATAATTCAGTCGTCATATTGTCAAATTTAAATTTAATTATCATATCAAAAATCATCGCTTAAGTGCTATTTTTAACCAACGTAACAGCGTTCGCTTATTTTACGAGTGCTGAGCACTTTTCCTATTAACCATTGGCATTTTTTAACTTACCGAAAAATAATATATATTCAGAACTGTTTATGAATACTAATGGCTATCGAAAATATACTAAAGCTGAACTATGAACAGAAATGCTCTCAAAATTGTAAACACCAGAAACCGCGCGTCAATTTATAAAATCAATACGTTATAGTGAAACATTTCACCTTTCCATAAAACCAGTGCACTTCTCCAAATTTATGTACCGGGGGTGTCTCCCCATAAAGTTCGGATGTGCAATAACGACGGGGCCGGTTTAAACCGCCGATATTACCCGCCCTGCTATGAAATATTGATGCTTTGTAAGTACGTCCTACGCGGCCAATAGTTTTAGGCTAGGCTTGTCACTATGTGGTTGGATTGGGTTATCAGACCGGTAACTGTTGTGGAATTCACTGGGAAATGAAGAGATTGGTTTCTACAAAATAAAAGCTTAACAGTGGCGAGGTATGGAATATATTATATAAATTAGACAAGCCATAACCTGGCTGTGGCTTACTTTTTTCCAAAAACAATAAGCATAATTTTCTTAAATGTTCAAGCTGGCGAGAATCGGTTTCTATGTACGCCACGCCACTGAAGCCTAACAGTAGCCTGTTTAGGTGTTTCGAGATTCTATCAGTTCATTATAATTAAGGAGCGAAATCCAATAGAATGTTTTTTAGATTCGCTCAATACGCATCAGTTACGTTCTCAAAAGTAAATAAATAAATCTCCATCCACCTATATTGCAATCTCACTCTGCGATGTCTCTAAAAGGGCCTACTCTTAATTTCCCTCCATACTCAAGTTTTTCGTTTTTGCTTCCTCAAAAAGCTATTAACAATATACATGCACGTTTCGGTAGACAACATGTTTCACGCGAGCGGCGGCAGGTTCCAAATGCCAATACGTACTGCCCGCATGAAACATGGATGCAATGCATGCAAAGATTAGAAACACAGAATGTACACGTACTTACTCCATGAACATCGATGTTCCCTTCGACGATTTTCAATAACATTGCAATGTAACCAGTTCTAATCAAACAGTTAAGGTGAGAAACACTACCCAATATTTTTTCGATATGTCAGGTTCAATATTTAAATAATATTGATCTTATAATATAGCGTTGGTAGGTCACGACTATAGAGTGCACCCTTTGAACACCAAGAGCTACTAAAGTGATCGTGTGCTGTCGCGCACACTACGCCAACGACCACTAAAGGGGTAATGGCGGACGCTGTCGAAGTAATTTTCCTGCCGACAGATAAGGTATATTTTCGCTCTTTCTTTTTTCAACTATTGGCGTATAAGCCACATTTTGAAATGGGAGGAAATGCGTTCTAAAGGTTAAAGATAAAGTCAAGGGCATCAAACCACAGACGGACATAAAACTCGCTGGATAAAACAGTAGTAAAATTCGCTGGGTCTCAATTTTTTTAAATATAGTTAGCCAGTGATGCCAGTCTGTACTGTAAAATCACAAAAATATTCATGTAAAAAAGCAAATCCTTCCCGTCTGCCTGCACAACTACTCTTTGGCATCTATAACTGGATTAGCGTCCGGCGCGCGTATCGGCGCAATATATCGTTTCGATTGAGCTTTTGGTGTATCATTCGCGGGCTGATTTCGTCCCCATACTTTGACTACCCTAGGGGGCGACAGACGGTCTTGTAGGGTTATTTGCGGCGCTTATGATTCGCTGTCGAGTCTGTAATTTTGTTTGATTTGAGAGTTTTGAAACCGTTGATGGCTTTTTGAGGTTAAATTTGAGCTTCGTACGGTGTTTCTGTGGGGTTGATGAAAGGTGCGTATTGGATTTGGTTGTTTTGATTCATTTGGAAAATTTAATTAACATTGGACACGGTGTTCATAACCTCTGTCAAGGTTGTCTATTGTTTGACCGAAATGTATATGCAATAATATTGATTTGCTCGAATTTCACTTACCCGAATTTCATTTGCCCGAATGTTTCGTTTCCTAGAAAAGTCATTTGACATACTCTTGTATTCCCGAATATTATATGCCATAATGATACGTATGCCATAAGTATTGTTTTCCATAGTATTAAGTGCCATAATATTGTTTGATAGAATATTTAAACGCCATACTAAATATTATTTCTGTGCGAATCCAACCTGGCTATGCATTTGACATTGTCTAAAATTGTTTTTTTTTTCTAGTCATTTCTAGCATTTTGATGTAATAATCGTCTATTTACGATGTACACATGCAAGCAAGCATTTTGACTATATATTGTGGCCACGTATGTACATAGACACTATGTACTACATGGTCACAATACAAACCTAACCTAAAGTTTTCGGTTCTGGTCGAATGTCGTACGTCCTTTTATCGTAGTTCTTCTAAAACTGTAAATTAGGCTAGGATTTGTATTTTGAAGCAAACATTCTGGCGCTCCGCTCGCTTCGCTCGCTTCGCTATACGGGTCACAACACAAACCTAACCTAACCTATAGTTTTCGGTTTTAGATCCATGTACTATTTGGTAGCAGTTCTTCTAAAACCAGGTTAGATTGTAAATTAGGAAACTGTAAATTAGATTAGGATTTGTATTTTGAAGCAAACATTCTGACGCTCCGCTATACGGGTCACAAAACAAACCTAACCTAACCTACAGATGTCGGTTTTCGACCTATGTTCCATTTGGATAGCATATGAAATTATAGCATGTGACAATTATGGATTACAATCTTTATGGAAAATGTGATTATTGGAATTAATATTATGGGAAACAAAGATTCGGGTATAGGATTAATATGGCAAACAATGATTATGGGAAACATAATTATAAGAAACAAGATTCGGACAATTGAATATTATGGCAGACGAAATTCGGGCATATGAAATTCGGGCAAGTGAAGGTATACCCTCTGTCAAATTATAAATAGTTTTCAGCTTTTTTTTCATTACTACTATTTATTTTATTACGAAATATTAGTTAATTCGCTGGTTGGTAGCCAGGGCTACTTGGATTTCACAATTTATTGTCGTAGTTCATAAGGGTATCGATATGCGTTACTTTATTTTGTGCAACATTGCCAACTATTGTGCAAATGCAAAGTCGCTAGTATCTACCCTGATAACAAGGACATGTAGGTACGTCATGATTTAATCACCATAGGTTTATCAAATACAGAGAAATGATTCTGATATACTTTATCAGCTGTTAGTGCTCAGATAGTAGGCAATATCGACCCAGTTAATGTGTAAATACGTGGTTCCGACGAATCATGGTCATTTAACTGGAGCTCCAAATAAATATGTAATTTCTATTGATTTATAGGGAATGACTCATGACATGCTTGAGTCCAATGTCATATTACTTACTTAATACTTCTATAGTAAAGTGATGGAAAAACATAGTGCCCTTAAGTCCAAATGACGTAATTATATGTATCTGAAGTCTATACGTAGATTAAAATAAGTATTTTTGTTATTTTATTAAAGTGTTTTATAATGAAAATGTGACCATTGCTGCAAACATACCTTTACTAGCCGAGTGCATAAAAATGGAATGTATAATACACAGGGATTTAGAAAATATTAAAAACATTTGAAGTACTTCTATTATCTTAGAAGGAAAACGGGAGAAACTTTGTATGTGGACGGAAGACAATTGCGTGTACCTACTTATGGTGATATTTTTTTATTATTATTTTTATTTATTAATTAAAGTGTAAAGCTAAAAACATATACAATTTCCTGCAAAACGGTTTGTACTGTTTGTCTGCAGATATGAGTCTCTATATAATATTTCTACAATAGTTATTGCTAAACACTTGAGTGACACTTTGAATAGACAACTTTATCGCTCAAGTGTCAGCAATAGGTGCTTTTTTAAGTACTAGACAAGTAGACAAGACATCAGATTTTTCAGGGCTCTGTACCCTCAATTGGCAAAAAACTAAACCCTTTACGATCACTTTGTTGTCCGTCTGACTATACGTAGGTAAGTATGTCAAAACCTTTTTCTCAGGAACGCGTATAGGTATCAAGCTGAAATTAATAACAAATACTCAGGTCTGCTACCCCTTGGAGTTTTAAAAAAACAAAAACAAGTTTTCATTAAGGGAGCTAAGTATCTCGAAAAAATACCTTATCACCTCAACTGTCATGTTATGTTGGATGGTCTAACATTTATGTGAATTTATGTTGTTTTAAGGGTATCTGTCTTGGAACAAAGAGCGCCAACACGTGAAATAGCCCGTCAATAAGTCTCACTTCGGACAACATGTCATTGGCTAAGTCACCAGTAGGTACTAGAGTACCTCCTGCGGAGCTGCTGTAGAAGTAGACTCCTGCAATACCTACTTGATTGTATCAATAATATCCGTCTTGAAACAAAAAGCGCCGAAACGCGAACAGTCCGTCAATAAGGCTCTCCTTGAACGGCATGTAATCGAAAAATGATAAGTAAACTAGAACTCTTTTACACCTACAAGCGGTTACTCATGCAAGTGGTCCAAAAATGAAGTGATTGTCTCAATGATATCGGTCTTGGAACAAAGAGCGGCGAAACGCGAACAGTCCGTCAATAAGTCTCGCCTCGGTCCAGGGCTGGTAATTGACGGGGGCGAGTGGGGACAGGGTTGCCGCTCGGAGGGAAACAATATTAATATTCATTGGGGTTTAGCTGTAGTGTTATATTGTGTATATTTATTGGGTTCAAAGAGTATTGCAGTTTCTAACGCGTTATTTAATAAATTAGAAAGTCAATAGGTACTACACAAGTCTCATCAAGTTCTATTTTCGCCAATCCTACACCAATGAATAGTTCTTTCTCCATAGCTCCTTCCTCGAAAATATCTCATTGTCATCTGAATTTGTGAGCGGAGTAAATAAGAGTCCCGGAAAGTCTCTACAGACTCTTATCTGAAAATGTTCTTGATGCACTTATTTTTTTCTGAAATGAATGACATCTATTCGCTCGCAGTAAACCAGCACGGGCAGTTACACAGCTCCTTCCCCTGAAACATTGTCATCTTAATTTGTGCACGGAATTAATAAGTTCCGTGAAATCTCTAAACGCTCTAAACACAAATTTTTCTTTAATAAATATCGTCTATCCGTTTGCGACAACCCTACGCCAACCAAGGGCAGTTACACAGCTCCTTCCCCTAAAACATTGTCATCTGAATTTGTGCACGGAGTAAATAAGAGTCCCGGGGAGTCTCTAATGGCGGCAGATTTATAGATTTTCCCGCTGCCCCGCCGTGCCGGGATTAAATTACGCGAGCGTATTGGCCGGGTGGAATATTAGCACTTCCATTTGTCTCCGCAATTCGGTTTCAACTGCTTTGAATGGTCACTTCAAGATTTTGGGTCTGGAAGTTGCGGGAGCGTTATGACTGTATGGGACCGAAGATTTTATTTATTTTATTTTATTTTATTTTATTTCATTTTATTTCATTTTATTTCATTTCATTTCATTTCATTTCATTTCATTTCATTTCATTTCATTTCATTTCATTTCATTTCATTTCATTTCATTTCATTTCATTTCATTTCATTTCATTTCATTTCATTTCATTTCATTTCATTTCATTTCATTTCATTTCATTTCATTTCATTTCATTTCATTTCATTTCATTTCATTTCATTTCATTTCATTTCATTTCATTTCATTTCATTTCATTTCATTTCATTTCATTTCATTTCATTTCATTTCATTTCATTTCATTTCATTTCATTTCATTTCATTTCATTTCATTTCATTTCATTTCATTTCATTTCATTTCATTTCATTTCATTTCATTTCATTTCATTTCATTTCATTTCATTTCATTTCATTTCATTTCATTTCATTTCATTTCATTTCATTTCATTTCATTTCATTTCATTTCATTTCATTTCATTTCATTTCATTTCATTTCATTTCATTTCATTTCATTTCATTTCATTTTATTTTATTTTATTTTATTTATAAAAACATTTTTATGACATTACAGTTATAAACCTATGCGTCACAAAGCTTAAATTAACAATAAAATTAAGGTTCACAATAATAGATAAACAAACAGCTTAATTTGGAACAGTAGAGCACCTAGTATCCATCGCCTCACAGAATCTCAGGCATTCACTACACACTGCCGCCCATCGCCACGCAAACAAGTCACACTCGGGTGTCGATGGCAGGAGCGCATTGAGAAGTGAGAGGGCACGGGGCAACGGCGAATTCCTGAGCGACACGGTCCTCGACGACGGCACAGCCAACAAGTCGCGCTGTCGAGGTCTCAGGGCTATCCTCGGGACATCAGGGACATACAGTCGCACCAGACGCTTCACAACCTCGGGACAGTCCGACTCACCACGCCGAGATCATCAGATGACAATTCCGCCTGACCTCTAAGGAGTTGTACCCGAGGGAGCCGAGAAGGTACTTTGTTGGGTACAGATACGGATAAAATCCGGATGTTTTTTTTATAAAGGAACCTTAAAAACGCTTTCTGAACCTTCTCAAGGAGTAAGGCATACGTCGATTCATAGGGGTTCCATATGATCGACGAAGTCTCTAGCTTACTCCTTACTAAGGCATTGAAAACCATTTTTATGGTTTACAATGCCTTAGGGAAACGTCAACGAAACTGCGGCAGCAGGAGCGGAGGCTCATGACAAAACTGGGGGTGCAGCTTCATCTTCGCTCGAATCGAGTGGCGACAGTCTGGTACGCGGTGGTGATCTTCCTACGGACGAAGAAACGAACACTGCATTCGTTGACCGTGACCCGGGTAAGGAAGGTACTATTCCAAAGGAGCGTTTCTCTTCACTGCGATGCACAGCTGGGCCTGAAGTTACGTCGCTTAAGGCAGTTGAATCCCTGAAGTACATTCACCTTTGGAACATGGTGTCAGGCGCTGACGAAATACGTGCGTATCTGGCGACAATGTGGCCTGAAAGAACTTGCATAGTCGTTGAGCTCAAACCGAAGGGGTCTTACAAGTCATACAAAATCGGCGTCCCGGGCGAGCTGTATGACAAATGTGTATCCGCGGAGATCTGGCCTGAGAATGCCCGAGTAAAGGCATGTTTTTTTCGAGGGCGGCGAAGCAACGGCACATATCCAGAAAAGCCCAAGTCCCAAGACAAAAGTAGGACCGATCTTACACATGGTATACCAAAATGTCAGGGGCTTGAACACGAGGCTGCACTACTTCAAGCAAAACCTGCTAGCTCTTGATTGTGACGTCGTCGCGGTAACGGAGACTTGGCTTACCGAGGCCGTTAACGATGCTGAGTTGGCGTGCGGTGGGTGGAGCGTGCTGCGCCGGGACCGTGCTACCGGCGCGCGCGGCGGTGGCGTGCTCTTCGCGGCGCGCCCTGGCATCGAGCTGCAACGCCGTGCCGATTTAGAGACGCCGAACGGCGAGGACTTATGGGTCACATTCACGGTGGGCCAAGTGGTATTCCATGCATGCGTCGTGTACATCCCTCCAAGGGCCTCGGAGGAAACTTATATGCGGTGGTTTCGGAAAGTGGAGTCGATGATTGACACTCTTAGAGATGTGGTGTTAGTAATCGGCGACTTGAATATAAACCCGATGTATGTGTCCCAGAGTATCCTTAGCTATTATTGTTATTTTTTAAATATTTGTGGTTTGAATGAGATGAACGAAATAATGAATGTACGTGGGAGTAAGCTAGATGTTGTGTTGATGTCGGAGCGCATCACTGGCGCCGTGGTTTCAGAGATAGCGAGAGAGGGACTGGTCCCTAGATCTGATATGTACCATCCCCCGTTGGAGATTTTGGTTCCGGTGGGAAACTGTGCGCGTCCTTCAGCTGCGGAGCGTCTAGATCCCAGCAATGTGGATATGCGTCGGGACTGGAACTTTACTAAAGGTAATTTTGAGCTTATGTACAAATTAGTCTCTGAAACAAGTTGGCAGGAAGTTCTCAGTGCTGGCGATGTCGACATCGCTGCGGACACATTCTACAATATTTTGTATGGGATTTTTGACCTCTGCGTGCTGCGTCTGTCTGCTGCGTGTGTTGTGCTTTGGGATGCGACCAACCGGCTCAAGTAGACGGTATCCTGTGTGGTTCACGGCTGACCTCATCTATGACATCCAACAAAAGAGTAATCTGCATCGCGAATGGAAGGCTACACGGGATACAGATGTCTACAAAAAGTTTGCAACATTGAGGTCTAAAGTAAAGGGACGTTTAGTGTCTGCTTATGATAGCTACATTGAGACAATCCAAAGCACAGTTAAAGCCAATCCCCGTGCTTTCTGGCAGCACGTTGGTAGTCTACGGACAAATGGTGGTTTTGTTTCTCGAGTGAAGCTTAAAGATAAAGAATTTGTAAAGACGTGGCGGGCGCTTTTGCTAGCTATTTCTCGGATGTTTTCCTACCTGACATTCCGCTTCTTGATCCGAGCTTGTTAAATAATTCCAATAGGAAACCTAGCGCCAACTTCATTGATATAAAATCAATTACATTGCAGGAAGTCGAAGCGGGGATAAAACGCCTCAAGGCTCCGTTGGACCCGATAACTTGCCAGCGTTTATAGTAAAGGGTTGTATGGATTTCCTAACGACCCCAATACTGTATATTTTTAACCTGGCCATCTCTTCTGGGTCATATCCTCGAAGTTGGAAGTTGCCTAGAGTCAAACCGATCCCGAAGGCAGGTGACACTTCCGCTGTAGAGAATTATAGGCCCATAGCCGTTCTTCCTACTCTTGGTAAGCTGTTTGAGGCTATACTTCACCGGATTTTGTCCTCACAGGTTCGGCCCTTCTTGTGCGATGCGCAGCATGGCTTTCGTCCTAGTCGCTCGGTCAACACGAATCTGTTGATATTAACGGACAATATTGCTGTTCATCTCGATAGAGGTATCCAGGTCGATGTGCTCTATTTTGATTTCACGAAGGCTTTCGATCGAGTGGATAACGATGTGTTGCTTAGCAAGCTTGACAAAATTGGTTTCTCTGCCAAACTGCTAACCTTTTTCGCCAGCTATCTGCGCGATCGACAGCAGTTCGTCCGACATGGTTGTTTTGTCTCGGCTCCTTACCACACCCGATCTGGTGCTAGCCAAGGCTCCATACTAGGGCCCTTGTTATTCGGGATCATGATTAACGATCTCCAATCGGTTCTTCGGGCGGCTCATTGTCTCTTGTATGCTGATGATCTCAAGTTGATATATGGAGTGGAGCAGGTGGCTGATTGCAAGACATTACAAGGGGACATCGACTTGGTGTTTCGGTGGAGTCTCGAGAACAAACTTATTTTTAACCCTGCCAAGTGCTGTGTGTGTTCATTTGGCCGCTCTCTCGATCCCATATATGCTCAATATATGTTGGGGACAGAGCCGATAAATCGTGTCTTCTCCGTCAAAGATCTGGGTGTAGTGTTTGACACGCGGCTCACTTTTCACGAGCATATTTCTTCTCTTGCCACTAGCTGCTTTCGGAGACTGGGTTTTGTGATCCGAAACCTTCGCCACTTTCATGATCCGGTGTGAGATGGTGTCACATATCTTGAACTATTGTAACTTAATTATTTAAATCCATTATCATCACTCAAAATATTTTGTTTAATAAAACACTACCTGTGTGTGTCTAAACAAAAAATGCAAGTAAACAGTCTAATCAAATTGTCAAGTAATTTGACTAAATTCTTACAAAGTTGTGTAGACTTATTATCTACCTGCAGGCTGCTGACTTAAAAATTAGTGTACCTAGTTGTCTAATTAATTGTAACCAACCAATTCATCCAAATGAACCAATTAAAATGAAACAATACCTTCTAAGTTTAAGAATAAATATAAGATGCTCCTAAATATTGATGAAAACAAAAAGAGCATTTTTAAAAAGGTTGTAACTAATTCTCTTTTGTTTTAATAACAGCTCCCCCCGCCTTAGGGTGGGTCGCCGCACTCGCCCGACGTCCTTTTACAGATTTTTAAAATCGGAGAAGGGTTAACTCGGAGCGTTGTCACCCTGGCTTAGGACGATTAGGACGTTTTTTTGTACATGCGTGACGTAACACATTGGATTTGATGCAGGACTAAGGCCACATTTTACCATGCAATATTCTAAGAAACACGAACGCGAAAAAAAATCTTCTCTTTTTTTTCTCTCATTTATTTAGCTATAATATATTTTTTAGTTATATATATAAATAAATATCGGACAACCTCACACAAATCAATCCAGTCCCACAGTAAAATAACTAGTACTAATAATGTACATAAAGACATACATTACGTAAAAGTCTAGTCTACTGCCATTGCAACTTCTATTAAACAACAAAGTAAAGAGAGTTGAGGTAGAAATGTTCTTGAGAGGCCACTGTTTACCAGCTGAAGCAGCGTGGATTCAAAATAGTGGGAAATCATTAGGTGAGCGGCCGTAGTGGCTGCCTCTTCGCAGAATAAATTTTCATCGAATATGTTCAATTTCGCCGAAGTGTCATTTTGTAGAAAACAGTTTTCTTTAAAACCGTAAACTATTTGGGATTATTATGAAACAAACCTAACAATGATTGAAGATTTTTTAAGACCTATGAAATATAAAGTGAAAATTCGATGAAATTAAACATTCGATGAAAAATAATTCGGCGAAAAGGCAGAACTCTATCGTAGTGGAGATCGTAGGGGGTTTACCCTTGAAATTTCGACAAACGTTTAATAGAATTTCAGTTCAAAGTCAACGGTACGCATTTTTTCATTTGATCGAATATTCATTACATCGAACAATTAAATTGTGTATTTTTATAACACCGATTTTTAATCTATAGAAATATTATTTATTATATACTTTATTTCGCAGTTCTTTATTTCATATTTTATTATTCCATATTTTATTATTTTGTTTTTAATTTTTATTGTAGAAAATAATTTTAGTATTTATCATTCTACAACTTCAATGAATTATGTGAGGAACTAAACGCAATGCGCTCGCGGACGGATGTGGGTAGATATTATGTTTTATGTGTGTACCCTTTTGTTTGCCTATGTATGCGAGCCGTTTCGTTTTTGGGGTCATCAAAAAAAAACCCTAACCTAACCAACCTATGTCTGCGAGCCGTTTCGTTTTTGGGGTCATCAAAAAAAAAATAACCCTAACCTAACCTAACCAACCTATGTCTGCGAGCCGTTTCGTTTTTAGGTCATCAAAAAAAATAACCCTAACCTAACCTAACCAACCTATGTCTGCGAGCCGTTTCGTTTTTGGGGTCATCAAAAAAAAATAACCCTAACCTAACCAACCTATGTCTGCGAGCCGTTTCGTTTTTGGGGTCATCAAAAAAAAACCCTAACCTAACCAACCTATGTCTGCGAGCCGTTTCGTTTTTGGGGTCATCAAAAAAAAAATAACCCTAACCTAACCTAACCAACCTATGTCTGCGAGCCGTTTCGTTTTTAGGTCATCAAAAAAAATAACCCTAACCTAACCTAACCAACCTATGTCTGCGAGCCGTTTCGTTTTTGGGGTCATCAAAAAAAAATAACCCTAACCTAACCTAGCCAACCTATGGCTGCGAGCCGTTTCGTTTTTGGGGTCATAAAAAAAAATAACCCTAACCTAACCTAACCAACCTATGTCTGCGAGCCGTTTCGTTTTTGGGGTCATCAAAAAAAAACCCTAACCTAACCAACCTATGTCTGCGAGCCGTTTCGTTTTTGGGGTCATCACAAAAAAAATAACCCTAACCTAACCTGAAATGAATGAGTTGTATAATAATACCTCGATGAAATAATATAAATTATTTGATGTTCTGTCTTTAAAATAATCTATTAAATGTAATTTTAAGCATTTAAAATTCCTTATAACATAGCTCTAATAATTGTTATAATATGTAATGAATAGTCGATGAAGCCATAATACTCCAAGAGATAATATTAACTTTTAATACTGAATATTCTGTGAATCGTTTTCGATGAAATGAAATTCGATGAAAAGTTTGTCGAGATTTCAAGGGGCACCCATCGTAGGGAGACAACCAGCACTAATCTGTATCTGATATGATGATACCTAGCGAAGTTCTTTAGCACTAAATTGAAGTCTTATTTTCAGACCCGTCATCAAATGTCGCCAATCAAAAAATGTGTAGATTATTCATGACCTCTACGCCTACTTATAGTTAACACGCAATTTATACATAAAATTCTGTTTAAACACAATTAAGTCAAAATTACAAAAGCGTTGACAGCTTAAAATATTTACGTTGAGTGCCAACAAATTAATTGTAACTTTACCTTAGACATGATGACATAATACAAAATTCATTAACTAAGTGGAATAACTTAGGCTCTATTATAAGGTATACACAGAAATAGAACGCCTCCATGTTAAATGGAATTAAACTAAAGGAAATAAACAATTAACTGGTATAAATAAATTACTAAATTATTGACGACGCGTTTGGCTCGGTTTGTAAGACACCTGCCTACTGAACCGGCGGTCCCGGTTCGAATCCCGGCCAGGGCAAATATTTGTGTGATGAAATCGAATATTTGTGCTTGGGTCATGGTTGTTCTATGTATTTAAGTATATATTTATCGATATAAGTAAGTATATCGTCGTTTAGTACTTACCCATAACAGAAGCCTTCTTGAGCTTAATTTGGGACTAGATCGATTTGTGTGAGGTTGTCCGATATTTATTTATTTATAAATGAAATGACATTGACAATGAAATGAAAGTACGTAAGATATTTGATAATTATTTATAAGGTCTCTTAATCGTTTTTTACAGGTTCTTTGCATTTGCCGACGATTGTTTCATTTCTTTAATTTCATCGAAGGGTAATTTCGTAGAATACATTTTTCTCTAAAAACGTGAACTTTTTGGGATCGTTATAAAATAAACCTATACGAAGATATTTTCAAGAATTATGAAAGATGTATGAGTTGAAATGAAACATTCGATGCTGAAATAATTCGGCGAAAAGGCAGAACACCATATTTTTTATCCAACTGCGAAGAAGCAAGAAAAACATATGTTTTTCACCGTCTTGACCGAAATTGTAGGAAATTTCTAGACTGATATAGAATCGAAATCTGAATGTCATGACTTCGTAACCTTAACCTTGACACGTATTCAGTGACTATACAAGTCTAGGCTAGTTATCCTCATGCATTTATAATGTTTTAGTTCTGACACAGTTTTACACTATTGATTTTATGTTTAAGTAGGTAGCTTCAAATTTAATACAAAGTTTCTAGACAAGGGGCGGAAAATTTAGCGGAATAATTTTTTCTTCGTGACCCTTCCAACCATCTGAAAGTTTGATTTTGTTTCGAGTGACAAGACATATATATACTTAAATATTATTTTCTAAAAGTATAATTTAATCGACTGACGCGACGATAATATCCAAAGAGCAGATTTCCAAAATCCATTTTTTTTCATGAATTGTAAAAAAAATCATTTTAGGAATTTTCCATTGCTTTGTCCTGTCAGATATTATTGCAGGTGATTGCAACTAAATCATTAATCAAACTCAAGCATCGGTTCCCAATCTTGTGTCGTTATTACAGAGAGGTAGACGCATTAATCATTCACAATTACGTTAAACGGCCCCAGGACCAGTCGGGCAGACTCTGGCCGCATTGTGAATACTCCACTGACAGTGGACAAATAACAAAACTGGGTTAATCTTTCACCTCCCGCAGAGTCGGGAGGATGAGGCTCACCCCTCCTGCCCTCTCTTTCTTTACCCACTGAAACTGAAAAGGACCGACGCGACCAGATCGCTCCAAAACGCTCTAAAACCAGAAAGCCGACAACCCGCTTCGCCTTTATCAACCCTCGCTAAGGTGACAATTGGATCGCACTCGAAATTTTTTACCTTAGGAATTCAAAAAAGGATTTCCCAAGCTATAACAATCTGCACTCTGTTTTACGTTCGATTAAGTCCCGTTTCCAACGGAATCGTAGAAATTCTAGATTTTAGTACCTATTATATTCATGTGTTTGTGCCATCACGTCTGTGTTGAGATGAAAATGCCATGAATATTTTGTCTTTGTTAGACCCATCAGATTGGAAAAGGAGGGAGTTTAGCTACATTAAGTCACAATGCAGGGTTTTGCTAGCATTTACTTTGTTTGCTTGGAGGTCTTAGCACTCGAATTTTCATATCAAACTAACTGAGTTTTTGTTCACCTTCAAGAGTCCAGACGATCATTAAGTGCGTATGCGACGTAGGCTCTCAAAGTTATTTGGATGTTACAATAAATTAAGTTCATTGTTACGATTTTGCCTTTATTAGTTTATTGAAAATAACAGTAAATTAATTAAAATTGTGTTCAACGTTAGGTTAGGTTAGGTCAATGCAATGGCTCAATTAAACGTTTGAATGAAGAATAATATTTATTTTGCTATTTAATTTAAGGATTAAATTACTGGAATATAGGTATGTGATTATTTTCTCATCTTTTTATCGAAGATCATGATATAAATACATGTAAATTATTAACTTAAGATAATTTATATTG
The DNA here is from genome assembly GCA_947623375.1 of Apotomis capreana. Taxonomy (NCBI): domain Eukaryota; kingdom Metazoa; phylum Arthropoda; class Insecta; order Lepidoptera; family Tortricidae; genus Apotomis; species Apotomis capreana. Next base: position 16,602,028 of record OX392505.1, on the reverse strand, counting down.
TTATTCTTATGAAATAAATAATTCTAAATGTATGTTAATCTATATATTATTTTATTTATCTCATTTATTTTCAAAACAGGTGTGGTATTCACAACATCACACTTTAAGCTGTCTTTAGTTTGTCTGAACCACGTCTGAACCAGTAGTACGTATTCCAAATCATAGGTCACAATATACTGGTCCCTCAAACAGACTGTCAAGCTTGACGTAGGACACGAAGACAGGTGCGAGACCTATGATTGCGAATTAACAACATTTCAAATTTTCAAATAGTGTTAAGTTTAAACTTTTTTTTTTATTATTATCTGTTATCACAGAATACAATACCATTATCGTTATTTGGTTATACGCACTAGTTTTGAGAATATTAAGAAAAAGGTGAAAACGGCGTCGGCTAAAAATCAGCACTCAATGACGTCATTTCGTGGAAAAATTAAAGTCGCAAACTACAAAAAGAACAGTGGTACAATTTCCATACTAAATCCGTCTTAGTTATAGTCCAAATGTAAGATTTTCTACGCTTTGACAAATAACTTGTCACCTACGCTCTTTTAGAATTAGGAACTTTTAAAATCGACTTTTGAATCATAAAATGGGATATTTTTGAAAATTTCAAAATGTTGTAATATTAGGTACTTACATTTTTTATACTTTGATTATATCGGAAAAAGGCCAGGTTAAAAAAATTAAATGTTGTCAATTGTTTAAATATATGTATTATACGCCTGTAAAGGTCATATTATACCGGCGATTCACACTGTGTTCGGCGCTGCACAGGTTTGCGGAAATTTCATTTATCTTCAAACCAAATTATGTCAAGTGAAAACTAGGGTGAAACTAGTGACTGAACCTTAATATGCTTGGAATGGGTCGTTTTTCACGCGTGCCAGTTTGATCCTCAAATTTCAGGCCTTGTACTTTCATAAATACAAAATATCAAAATTTAAACAGAGATTCATAATAATGACCATAAGAAACTTTTCCGCGAGCTTTTTTTATCCGTCTAGACTCGAAAATTGCCGAGAATCAAACAATAAAAGGCTAAAATTCCTCAAACGGTGCCGGTATTGAAATATTATAATCTTCAACCTATAATTTGATTAAATTCAAGGCGAAAAAGAAAAGAAGCCGAATCAAGTGGGTCATTAGAATTCGGGTTCGGTAATGATCGGGCGAGCTTCTCCAGTTTTGTTTGTTATGTTAGCTCGAGCGCAGTATAACTATTAAAAGCAGCACCTTAAGTTTACATAAGCATCGACATCGGCATTTTGATGGTCCCGCGCCGTGCTCATCGGAATGAAAGAGTTTCGGCGCATACGACTATGAAATGTTGCGCTACTGGGCGAAGTTAATCGCGTAACTTGTGCCCCTAAGCGCCGATTAGGTTGTTTGTATGAAGTTAAAATACTGCATGTAATATTTATCGACTCGAATATTCAGGTAAATTAAATAACTACGCGCAGCCGTCATCGGCAACCTGCTTTCGTTCACATTCCCTTGCCCTTGGTGAACTTGATTTAGTTTAACAAAAACAAAGGGATTTACTTTGATATGTATACTTAGTTTATGTGTGATCAATCGTGTGGAAGCAGGTATTTAAAATGAATCCAATATTGTTGAAAACAAGTTATCGCAGGTGATTTACTCATGAAACTGGAGCTAAATTATGTTTCTCATGAAACTGGAGCTAAATTATGTTTCTCATGAAATCTGTCTGAAATATCACCAATATTCGTCTTAGTTTTATAAATATATTTTAATCTTAGTTTAATTTTTAGTTTTAATTCCATAAATTTGTTATTTGTATATTTTATTTTTGACCCATAATAAATATTCGTCTACTTTAGCAATGTACTAAACTGACTTTTTAATGACAACTTATTATTAATATAACTTAAGGTTTCCTAAGGTTTCGCAAATTGTTTTACGGAACGAAATGCTAATTTTCCATTGAATTTACTGAAAAGTTATAAAATAAACCTAACCTGCCATCTGCCACAAAACACCAACGCGTTTAAAAATATATTTCTCAAATGTTTACAATGAAGCGAAAAGTTGAAAAATTTAACGGTTCAGGCAGGATTCGAACCTGCGTATCCAACCAACGTTGGTAGGACGCCCGTGTTGGCCTGGAAAGCCGTTAGAGAACCTGAACCGTTAAATTTTTCAACTTTTCGCTTCATTGTAAATATCTGGTTTACGTTAGCAGACGTTACTGCTTTAATAAAAATAATTAATAAATTTCTCGTTACAGCTACAGAAAGTCTCTTCGAAATGAGTATTAGGCTGCCTGTGCACTGGAGCCATGTGACAGACGTGTGAGCAGTCATGTGACCAATCACAGTCCTAGGATTTAAATGCACCTCTTTTTTGGGCACACAAGGACGCGGCCTGATAGGTTAATTCTGTCTACTCCGCTTCTGCGAAGCATTACGTTCGGTAAAACAATTTATAGCCAGATGAGAGTAACTTGTCACTTAACGCATTCATTTCCAAGGGGCGTGGCCTAGGAACAAACTTGTATGATGGTAAACGCATATATGGGTCGCTGGCTGGGTATCTTAATCAATGTGGCTCGAATAGCAAATGTAATGACTACATTCGCCAAAATCATTTGAAGTACATTCATTGAAGTGTAACCTTTCACAGCAATCGATGCTCAGACTTTTAGTAAAATGTTTAAAGCCGTGGCAAATTCTGAAATAAAGCTGGAAAATCAAAGTTTCCATTGTGTCGCGAGCGTTATTCGCAGTTTCTTGGAAGCGTTCTGACTCGCACTACCAGGGGGTCTGTTACGCGTTACAGCGCTCATGAAACCATCCACAAATTCTATACCACTAGGGCTAAATACGACGTCTCTGTCGGCGACTTCGGGGCCGTTTAGTAGACACCAAGAAGTTGCGCCTCAGGTCGTCTATTTAACGTGTTTTTAGGGTTCCGTAGTCAACTAGGAACCCTTATAGTTTCGCCATGTCCGTCTGTCCGTCTGTCCGTCTGTCCGGCCACGGCTTAGCTCCGTGATCATTAGTACTAGAAAGCTGAAATTTGGTATAAGTATGTGTATGTATAACGCCAACAGAACGGTAAAATAAAAATTCAAAATTTTTATGTTTTTCGGGTACCTCTCGAACACCTAAAGTGGGGGTGAATTTCTTTTTTCTTTTCAACACTGGTGTGTGGGGTGTCGTTGAATAGGTCGTGTAAAAATAATGGGGGTCTTCTAGCATTATTTTTTGATAAAGTCAGCAGTTTTGTAAATATTCGCTCCAAAAACAAAAAAAATAGTGTGTCCCCCGCTAACTTTTCAACCACGAGTCAAAAAAAAATTGGAAAATTTCATGTATATGAAGCCTTATAAGTACTTTCAATGAAAACTATAGGTATTGAACAAAATAGGTCAAGCCGTTTTTGAGTTATCGCGAAATTTCATATTTTTTCCTTAAAATGACGTAAGTTGACTTCCAGAAGGTAATTAGTGATTACAGTTTCTAGGGCGTTTACGACCTTTTTATAGAGCTTAAAATCTTTCTTAACTTAAACCTCGGGCTTAAAACAGCAGTTTTTTGTGAAGGATGAGCAACTACGGAACCCTACACTGAGCGTGGCCCGACATGCTCTTGGCCGGTTTTTTATTATTTCATACTACGACGGTGACAAACAAGCATACGGCCCGCCTGATATTAAGCAGTTACCGCCGCCTATGGACGCTTGCGACGCCAGACGCTTTTTTAGATTGGTTGTATTGTATTTAATATGTATGTTTAGTTTTAAGGTATGGGGGGCGAAATAGCGAGAAAAAAATTATCTGATTAAATAATATATTGAGTCCCTTCTTTTTAAGCAGCTTGAATTGCAAAAATCGATATTATTGCCGTTGATTGACCGGGATAAAGCCAAAATACCTATTACAAAATTGGAGATATCGAAATATTTCAGAAAATTAGGGCTACTATACACGTAAGTGATAAATAATCACTGATGAACGAATAAAATTTATGTGAATTACCTGCTCAAATGTTTGCCCTTGCCGGTGATTCAAACCCAGGACCGTCGAGGAAGTAGGCAGGTACCAGACGCCAACCGCGTCGTAACATGCAAATTACCAATAGCCCCTTGGATTCCAATTATCTTCACCTTCCGGTATTCAATGGATTACTAGTCAGTCAATTGCAAGTCAGTGTCTTCGTTAGTAACACTCGATTAATACCTTTCTACTCTTAGCTAATCCAATAACAGCTGTAGCGAATGCCCATTTCTTGCTATAACGCGTATCGGTGTGAACAAAATATCGTAACAGACGAGAAAATCATAATAAAATACGACCTTTTAATAAGTGAGATATCATGCGTGTCCAAACAAGCTTCTGCAGAAGCCGAAGGCGAGGTGCGTTTATGAAACTGCATATTTAAAAGCGAAAGCATACCTAAAACACAATTAAATGATTATCATGATTGCATTGAATAGGTAATGTGAGAACAGAATGTGATTTTGGAAATACTTTAAATTTCTACCACATTTCGTATAGATATCGTTTTGTATTGAAGCTATTAAATGCATTTAACATATTTTAAAGAAACCGTTTGAGATTTTGCAAAACGCCCCTCGTTTAAATTCGTGTTATAAAATGTTTTCAATGGGAATTCATCTGAAGAAATATTACAAAGAAATTTTAAATTTACGTCAAAAAGTTAAATGCTATCGAATGTTTGCTGTCATAAAAGATATATTCCTACACACATTATCGTAGATGGATCTTGTAAATCTGAAATCAGTCACTGCATTTAAATAAAATAAAATAAATAAAATCACATGTAATTTATTTATTACCTTAGTACCCCTATTTCCTTTTGAATTCGCTGAGCTGAAAATTGTGATATGTAAAACCTATGAACATCTAAGGAGTGAGTGTAACCCGTAATCTTTAGTCACTATCCAAGCTATTATTAATAAACCTGTGGTCTATCTGATAGATACAGATCCAAATAAAACACCAAAACGTTAATTTGACTTGACACACTTGAAAGTTGGTGAAACGGAAAGGGTGTTAAAAGTTATGCGATGATACGAGCTCTTATCTGCGATGCCTAACATTGTCGTAACCCCTAGACCCGAGGTTGGCATAGCGCCAGACAACTTTGGTTTAAATTGCTTAAACCTAGCTCATATGATTTTTGGAGAGAAAATTCTAAAAATTGATGTTTGAAGGAAGCAAACTAATTAAGTATAAAAGTTATTTTTTATATTTACTTATTTACTGGTTATACTAGCATGTAATTGGTGGAAAGCGGGCAATGCCAGCATGAAACGCAAACACCGTTTAAAATATTGTAACCCAAAGTTTAAAATTTAAAACTCACATTCAATTGGTGGATAATTTGAATGATGCATTATGCTCAATGGTGTAGGTATGGATGTTTTAGCCAAATAACACATATTAAATAAGCGATTGGCAGGCAAGTGGACCTCACCAAGAAGATCAGCTACAGACGTCGTTTTCCGCGCATGAGGACCAAGCCGAAGCCAATAAGGACTAGAAGTTGTCATCATGGATGTAGTTGTCTATTGGACTGAGTAAGTACAGATACCTATTAAGTACAATAAAAATGGATGCGCTGATGAAATGTTGAATCATCTTAATAACATAGTTGCCTCAAAATTTCGACCACGTGACCTTCCGCGCCTATATCAAGCCGGTCTATGCATCGTATCATTGCTACAATGTACGGCAAAAGCAATTCCAGCGCAGCCTGCTGGCAGCGGGCCAGTGGAAATAAGCAGCACGACACTCGGGCTGCCGAGCTACTATTAAATGACGTATCTTCATATGGATTTCATTGTAGGATATGACTTTTTATCGTAGCAGGGCAGCGGGGAGCCAATACGAGCTGCGCGCTCTTACTCACTTAATTTATGAATTTCAAAAAGAAAACACCAAATTGGTGCGGAGATTTTCTGAAGTTCGAAGTAGCCAGAGGATTTTTATTGTTTTACTTTTGCAACAACTATGTATCAGAATCTTCTGCGTTGTGAGGTCAAAATGTGTATCTAATATTTTGTGTTTAAGACACAACTTCAATCTACACAAGAAAGTAAAAGAATGTCTAGTAAGAAAAACGAGATGCGAAGTGTACATACACCGGCTTGAAATGTTTGTGGAATGGCATGTGGAAAATCTCTCCACAGCGACCGGTTCCAAGATCTTCCCGCCATCCTGAAAAGATCGTCAGTACAGTACAGTTTATTGAGTTGGTCTTGCTACGAGTACTTGCACTTGCTTCGTTTTGCAAACCTTTCTGCCCGAAGGCTGCCAGTCCACAGAAGCCGAGCGGAGTGCAGATGTGTAAATGGACCAATCACATTCCTCAGATTTAGATGCACTTCTTTTAGGCCTCACAAAGACGCAGCCTGATTGGTTTATTTTCTCCGCGCGGCTTCAGACATGCACCCTAACGGTCAATGATTCTAAGAGCAATGTGCTTTGATCGCTGCAAGTCTGGCAACTCCCTGAGCTACGTCAACGACGTTGGATGCGGAAACATTACGCTTGATCCCTTTACAACCGACTTGATACGATAATATGGCAAATCAATTATGTCTCTTCGAAACCATGGACGTTTAAAACGTCGAGGTAATTAAAACTGAACATATTGCACTAGAAAGAGGTGCTTAGTTTTGCTAAAGTTGCAGCTTTATTACTCTCTCTTACCACAGAGAGTGGGTAGTACCCTACCCACAAACATTTTTACTATTTCGAGTTATATAAATCTAGAAAAGCAAAAAAGTACGAAACTAATGAGTGTAGGAGGAACTGAGGCGGTACCTTCTGCCCACGCAGGACTTCAACCCTGTAACGAAATGTCGCAAAATCTCTTTTAAAGGTAACGCCACACGTTTCACTACTACAAATAGATATTACTTTTATTTCTTTACCCAAAAAGTAACCCAGTGAACAGTCAAAGTAACCCGATGAGTGTCCATAGTAACTCGGCAAGTAAATATCCAAAGAAACCCGACCTTACCAAAGAATAAATATATATACTAACTTACGATAGCTTCAATGTACAAGAAAATATGTAATTGTAGGTATATAAGTAGATAATGCTCCACCAACACATGTTTGTTTGGCTCATACAAAATGTACGTTAACCTGCATCTATTAAGATTTTTCCTCAAATACCTATCTCTATAGAAAACTGATGAACCGCACGAAGTTGCGGGTACGTGCTAGTATTCCATATAACTATCCAATCTGCTCACAAAATTTCACGAGAATCCTTTAAGGAATGTGACTTGATGACGAGAACACACTGACGTCTGGACGACGCGACGGCACATCTCGGGACAAACCAAAACATTTTTGCCTACGCTGAAACGGAGACGCTAAATCAAAATTCACGCTAAAATATTATTTAATGCACGTTATTTTCAGAAGTTGCTTAACAACTGTTGTTCAGTTTCAAGGGAAGAATCTTTGTTTTAATTTATTGCTCCTATTACAGGCCACACCCGGTATAGCCGGTTTACCTAATCATACGTAGTATTGCTGGTTCACCATCTTCATCAATGTACAGACGTCTGAGCCGTGCGGGCACCGCCTCCATTCATCCCTGCTACCTATCTTCAATTGTTGTTTAGAGACAAACTTATTTTATATAATGCGTTTACAAAATGTCACGATAATCGTTTGAGAAATACTACCTGTAAACGGAAACAGCTTTACTGGACCTCCGGACATATATTTTTTTTTTTTGCTAAAGCTGCTACGAAGACCCTTTGGTTTAAGGAAACTTTACTGTCTAAAAAAATTATAGAAAATTCACTTACAAGACCTTAATGAATAGTTAACATAATCTTAAATCATCTTAATTTTACGCAGTAAGCAAGCATTTATGACAATTGTTTCGTTTCGTTTCGTTTCGTTTCGTTTCGTTTCGGTGACTACACCCAGCCAGCAGTTCTGCTGCAAGGACGCGGAGGCGTTGAGCATGCAAGAGAGGGAAAGACAAAGAAGCTCAGCGAAATGACTCAGAAGCGCATACTGGCACAATACAGAAAGTCGTTCGGGGTAGTATAGAAACCTTAACATTCCCTGGCCGGAGCTTTCGGTTCTGAGACAGGGCACGTATCCGGGTCCTCTCGTGTTCCCCTCCGTCCTTTGCCGCTCCGGTAAGATCAACTGGCCCTCCTATCCGAGGCACCGGGGAGCCAGAAGTTTACAGGTTGGGAGTGTAGGTTATTTTGCAGTCAGGATGAGGACCGACGGGAGAGATCCGACAAGAATACTAGCATCGAGCCAGAAAGGAAATAGACAGATAGTTGTGTAAATATATACAGGGAAGGATAGTGGACTGCGTCTCGTCGTCCAAAATTTCCAGTTATCACGTAGGATAAGTTCTTGTGTTGTAGGTTGATGTCGCTGAGCCGTCGCTATTTGTATGTAATTATCCTCCAGTTTTGATTCCGTGTCTGTTTCTATCTATTGTAGATTTTTCATCCACACTACAAGTGGCCGTGTCGGGGCCATGTTCTGGGGATAATATTTCTTCGTTCTGGCTGATTACTCTAATGAATTAAATTTGCTTGTGCTTTCCTTCAACGGTATAATCCAGATTAAAGTTAATGTTCAGATAATGTTGCGTGTGTGTGGACGTCTTTGTAGGTGACTTCTTGAAGTTTCTTTAGTGATAATTGGTCGCGAGCCAAATCATGTTCTATGGCGGGGTCTTATTTGATGCCTGTATGAGTTCTCGTTGGATTCGCCCCATATTGGGTTCTTATTAGACACATTCTTCTTCATCATGTGACATCGTGGTTATGGCCGTTTCATGACGGTTCACTTCCTTTTGATATTTCTTTACCATAGCTGTTATTGTGAGGTAGCGTGATAGCATGCGTTTTTAGTTTATTTTAGGTTGTGCGCCAATTAATCGGTAACTGCGCATTAAATCGGTCGTGGTTTGGTCAGCACTGGATTGTTGAATCAATGATGCTTCAGTGTCAGGACTGTTGAAGTGGACGGAGCTCCGCGAAGTCGTAGAAGACACGAATATTTGGCATTGTGGTATTCGTAGCAATATGGGGTGTCCTATATTGTAGTGGTCGCTGATGTTCCATATGCACATAGATATTTACCGTAGAGCAACCCACGGCGGCAAATATAATCATATTTACTCCACCCTGAAAACCGTTTCTAAACTGGTTCCGAATGTGTTATCAATTTGTTCCGTGAACGGAGGAGCATTGTAACCGGGAGACATTAAGTCTGAAACACTGCCTTTAATCTCTAATTGGATTTGACTGTTATTTTTCTCCTCGGACAAGTGATTAGCGAGCAATCCTCGAACCTCCATCGATGGTCGAGGTTGGTATCAACTGCACGATTTTCAACTGGTTCGCTATCACCCTTGTAGGTACAGACAATTGCCTCCCTTGGGAATTGGTAAATTATTCCGTGATAAATGAAGACAGTCGAGTTTAATGTTATGGATGAGCCGGCGATATACTTATGTTTATGTTAGTTCCTTTTTTTGACAATGGCTAATTGTTGCTAGCTGGCGGTGTCTGCACGTGTTCGGGACAAAGTGACCTGGCCTTTAAAAAAAGGGACCTCTTTGTTCTAGGAAGTTATTGCTTGCAAGCTATTGCATTTCTTTATTACGTAGCCTCTAACGAAATTATTACTGTTGAACGGTTAATATATGTTTGTAAGTTACCCAAACTATGCTATTTAAGTCCTACGGCAAAAATTAAAGATGTGTACACTACTCTTGGTTGATATTCGATTTAAAGCAGGACTTTTAGTATAGTTTTGGTATTACATCATGTAATGAGCATAATTATAGTGTAATATACAAAAAAAAACGCTAAAACAAAAATATAAACGAATAATTATTTAGCTGGCCGTTCAGCTCTTCGTCCCTTACAGAGAGCTTTCTTACTTAAACAAAATTACCAGGCATTAATTACACCTTCGAACCGAAGTAGGTTATATCAGCAAGAATCACGTCGGAATCTTTCGATTATGGTTGTAAAATATGAAAGGATAAAACACTGTACAGTAATCATGACTATATACCATCCGTTTGTAAACTAACCAGTGACATTGTAAACTGACGGATAGGTTAGGTTACTTTATTATTTCACTAGATGAATTATAAACTGTCCACAATCACCTACTAAACCTAATATAATTTAATTACGGTTAGAAATATAGGTTTTATGGGAAAGTAGTACAAGTGCTGAAGTAAAGTCAAGTACTTAAGTAATGAAAATTACAGTGAATACAACCTAAAACTACATTAATACTAACGATTCCAATAAATACATGACAGTTATTGTATATATTTTACAACAACTCCCGATGTTGTTGCGGATACCGTTCATTTGCAAGTTAAAATAGCTAAAGATATAATTGTTCTGACGAATACCATGAGACGGCTGGGTAGTACTATATTACGCTGGTCCACAGGTAGAGGTTGATGAAGTGTGGCCTGACTTCCAAGAAAAGGTGCATAATTGACGTTAGTCAAAGAGTGTTACTATACGGGCCGTGCTTGGCCCTATGTCCATCTAAACTTGGTACTGGTTTTAGCTTAAACTCTTAAACCGTATCCTTTGGGCTCGCCTAGCTTTCCTTGTGGCGGGTCGGCATAGACAAGGAATATAATAATATTGCAATTGGCATTAGAAAATGGTACGGTCTCACCAAATTAATCTGCTGTGGTGTGGCCGGCACGGCGGAGGGGTACTGCAGACTCAGAATGGCACACACTTGATCAACACTCACAGATAGGCCGAGTAATATAGATGCACCAAACACTAGGCTATCTACTTAGTAACTAAATATTTGAAAGAAAGACAGAGGGAGAGATATAACGCGGTGAATTCGTTTACGCGCGGTAAAAATTTGTCTGCCTTGTTTTTGTCTCGTGACTCTATTGTTTTGGCTGGGTTTTAACGATGCCAATACAGATCGGTAGAGGCTAAGAAAACGCGTCCGCTCCGTATGGCGTCCCAAACGGTTCTCATCTTTGTTAAATCACACCGTTGAACAGGTTAGATAACAACATTATTCATTCACGGTGACAGCTTAAGATACCAACATAACATAACGGCATAGACAAGATTCTGACACCGTTGGTGTTGCCATCGCTAAATTGGTGTAGCCAGCCCTAAAGAAGTGTTGTCAGCTCTCATCGGGTGTTGCCAGCCCTAAATAAATTACCCTAAAGAATGGAAAAAGAAATGGTAAATTTTTGGCTGAAACTGAAAGGGGAAATGGCAGCGCAAACAAAGGAAATAACCGAAGCAGTCACCAAAAACGTATCAAAAAATATCAACGAAAAATTAACTGCTCTTGTAGAAGAAAATAAAAGCTTGAAGGCTGAAGTCAACACTTTACACGACAAAATAAAGTCAATGGAAGAACAGAAAAGGAAAAACAACATTATTTTTTTCGGGGTAAAAGAGGAACAAAAAAGCGAATCCCCAATCACAGCTATTATAAAACTGCTCGGAAAAGATCTGAATATTCACATCACCCAAAACGAAATAAATAATGCTTATAGATTAGGCGAAAAGAAAGATGATAAGACGCGTCCTATTCTTGTAACCTTTACAACAACCTGGAGAAGAAATGAAGTGCTCAAAAACAAAAAGAAATTTTTATGACAATTGTAACACAAAACAGACGTATCTAAAATGAACTAATAAGTAAGAGAGAATATTAAATTTAGGAATCGACCCTATTGAAATAAATAAACTTCTAGTACAGATTTCCTAATGAGGCACGTAGCATTTCCCGGCATCAATGAGCTGACGTCTGAGCCGCGTGGGTGCCGCCTCCATTCGTCCCGCGCTTGAAACCGATATCTTCAGCTGCTAGATATAATTATTATACCTGTTGCTGATTAAAGTTCTAGGAAAGCCTTCATTTCTATCTTCTCTTCTTCATTCATACCCTTATTTTAATAGGACCCTGAGCCTGTATTTCGGGGTCCACTTGTGAGGACTTAGCCATCAGGTATTTCCTTTTTGTTTTCATCAAAGACAGCGTAAAACCGCACTAGTATTTAGAAAAGTTTATTTCTGCTGTAAAGTTTTCGTCTATGATTCTACTAAAGTTGTGTTACATAAAACTTGTTTCAGAAGCCTGTAATGTAACAAAATTAAACGGCTTATGATAATGAAGCCTACTTTTATAATTTCCCTCTGCTGGACACAGGTTTCCGGGTTAAGAACTTCTTCTTTGGACAAAGATTCTCAATAATTTTAAAGTATTTCGTTGTTGGTCTCAAAGTTGATTGTAAATGTGAGTGGATTCGGGGGGGCAGCAGGAAAGACCCTCATTCTGTCCCAACCAGTATAGACTTGCCGTGCAACCTTTGCTTGCATGAAGTCCACAAATGCTTATATTGCATGGTTTACGCTGCTAATAATGCTGAGAGCTAAAGAGTTTTGGAGCATGGACGGAATCAATTTGAGGCCAAAGTATTGGCGGAGGGCCAGCGCGCCCGATGTCCGTAACCTGCGTTATTATACCGCAATAGTTACATCAATCATGTGGTAATTAAATTGCGTAATGCGCGTTACTTTTGCACCTACGTATATTATTCTATTTATTAATATTTTCAATTTATATACTTATTGGCTGAAAGACGTCCACTGCTAGACAAAGCCTTCCCACAAGGTTCCTCACAACAACCGGTCGTAACCCAGTTTACTACGATCCTGACCAGGTCGTCCGTTCACCAAAAAATCGTTGAAAGGATAAAAACACCATGCATACCTACCTATAAATTAGATGTTTATTATATTTAAATGGTTAAACTGATTATCTTAATTTATAGCTAAGGTCGTCTTTCGGACCGTTAATTCTGAAACAACAATGTCATAGACTCACAAATTCACAAATGAACATCGTATGGTACACCGTACATTCACCTACTAAATAAACCTAAACCTGAAAAGTGTTAGTAGTTAGGACTTTATAGGACAACACCAATATTTTTGTCATTAAAGCATGAGCCTTGGCACACTTGTTACTTAGGTGGATTAGTGTTGAAAACGCCCGGGAGACGAGCGCGGACGACCCGCTGGTGGGGAGGGGGAGGGGGGGAAGTTACGTTCCGCCGCGCGTTCTTTCGGTCATCCTATCATCGTATTTATAGAGACTATGGCAAGTTTGGTATCGTTTTCGGATAAATTGAGGACGGCCGATCATTTTTTGGGAAGGCAAAAATCAGAAAATCTTAGTAAAAAAATTTTTTTTCTTCAACGATTACGTGAAAGTGAGCAACGATTTGGACATGAAAAAAATATTATTATAAAGCCACATTTATGTAGATTTTAAAAACATATAATTTATTATAACTATTATGAATAGCAAATACTAAAAAAAAATTTTTTGATTAGCGGACTCCTCAAAATTTTACTTTATAAAAATAAGGACCCAAAAACAAATGTTATAAATGTTGGAATATGTAATGTAAGTGGCTTAATTGTATATTACGTAGTTTAAAGCTGTATGTACGTTTGTCAGCATGTGTATTGTATTTTAAATTGCGAATAATATAACCGTTTGATGACTTCAAATGACTGGTTCAAAATAAAACTAACAAGTCACAGATCTGATTAGATATTATTGTTAATCTGTATATAAATACTTAAATTGGTACATATATTTATGTGTAATATGCTCCATCACATGCACACAACTCGGTGCACTTTAATTTTTATTGGTTACACCTGCATCTAGCAGCGCATTTCTTTTTGCTGCACCTAATCATTTCCATGCAGGCTTTGGGCTCGACACCTACTGGCAAGCTAGTCCATGTAGGTTCCCATCTCTCATTTACTTTTGTACATCCCCAGTCAGATGAACTAGGAATATTTTGGATGGGTTATATTTCACCCCATACATGAACTGCTTGAAAAACTGCCCGTTGGAAATGCTGGTTTCGTTGGATTCGTTGGTGGAATATTTTTCAATTGGCTATCTTTTTTCGTAAATAACTGCTTTCGGCAATCGTTTACAGCCGAAACTGAGCTGGATCTTAAACATTTTTTTTTAAATGCACTACTACTCTTTTAGTGACTCATTGTTTTATGAATAAAGTAAATACATGACTACAATAAACTTTTCCACGATCGCCATTGCATTTTCAATTATGCTGCCGTATGCTGTCAGGAAACTTTGTGTGGTATTAGGGAATGCATTCTAGGCTTCGAATGCACTCTTTTTTCCCCTTTCGATTAAGGAAAGAAACTGTCATGATCTGTGAAGGCGTACACAAAACCCACCTCGGAAACCTGCACTCCTGCGACTGGTAACTACTTGATTAGGAACCGGACATACTCCGATCGGAAGCTCCGCTCTTAGATCACTTAAGGTCAAAAAAGCCCTCGGACTCGATCAAATAATAGTAGAAGTGTTTAAGTCATTGTGTGACAATGGGATAGACGCATTACACATGATATGCAATAACATTTGGCGTACTGGAGAGTGGCCCAAAGATAGGACGCATTCTGTCGTTCTGCCTCTTTATAAAAAGGGATCGATGGTCAGATGTGATAACTACCGCACACTCGCGCTACTCTCACATATGCTAGCAAAATACTGCTCCACATAGTCAACCGTCGCATCCGGCATTTCCTGTATTGGCAAATTCCACAGGAACAGGCAGGTTTTGTTAAAGGTAGAGGCACTCGTGAGCAAATCTTTAATGTTAGACAGCTGATTGTGATGGCTTACAAATTTGACTCGCCTATCATAATGTGCTTCATAGATTACAGCAAGGCCTTTGACTGTGTTGACTGGACAGTCCTGAAAGAACTTGGCGTGCCCGCCCGCTTGACAGCGCTTGTGCAGAGTATATATATACTATGGCAGGAAGTTGTTCGAGTTGAGGATACGCTACGTGCGCCTTTCATTTATCAAAAAGGGGGTGAGGCAGGGCTGCATTCTATCCCCTATTCTCTTTAATGCCTACGGAGAATGTATCATGCGGAAAACATGTGACCAATGGGAAGGAGGCGTCAGCAGGAGGAGTGAAGCTCACTAATCTGCGGTATGCCGACAACACCAACATTATAGCGGCAATCGCAGCTGAAATGATAAACTTCTTAGCAAAAATGGAGCGAACAGGCTTGGTCTCTTTATAAACAGGTCGAAGACCAAAATCATGGTGGTGGACCAAAATCAGAAACTGAAACTCATTGAGAGATGAAATGTTGACACGGTCCAGACTTTCAACTACCTGGGTTCCCTTATAGCTGACAACGGCTCTAGCCAAGTGGAGATTCGGCGACGTATCGGGATATCCAAAGATGCCATAACTCAGTTGCACAAGATATGGAGAGATCGGAGAATCACGCTGCGAACGAAGACAAGGCTTGTGCGCACACTGATATTCTCCATCTTCCTATATGGACGATGAAACGTGGATCCTCAGAGCAGCGGACCGTTAGCGTGTTGACGCTTTCGAGATGTGGTGCTGGAAGAAGATGCTTCGCATCCCCTGGACTGCGCACAAGACCAATGCTTCCATTCTTAAGAAACTAAAATCGACTTCCAGATTATCGACCATCGTCTCACAAAGAGTGCTGGATTTCTATGGACACATTTCCAACAGAGAAGACGATAATCTGGAACTGTTGGTCACCGAAAATACCAGGGTAAGATGCCTCGGGGCCTCAGCCCGATGCGTTGGTCCGACCAAATCCGCACTGCAGTTGTCTCCAACTTTCACGACGCGGTCAAGGCGGCCAAGGACCAGCAGAATTGAAGATGCAAGGGAGATTGTGGAAAAATTTGTTGTTGACATAAAGCTATGAATAATTTAGGGTAGTACCTAGTGCATTTTTAAAAAATTGTTTTAGATCCAGCTCAGTTTCGGCTGTAAACGATTGCCGAAAGCAGTTATTTACGAAAAAAGACCGCCAATTGAAAAATATTCCACCAACGAATGCTACATTGTACCAGCATTTCCAACGGGCAGTTTTTCAAGCAGTTCATGTATGGGGTCAAATATAACCAAATCCAAAATATTCCTAGTCCATCTGACTGGGGATGTACAAAAGTAAATGAGAGATGGGAACCTACATGGACTAGCTTGCCAGTAGGTGTCGAGCCCAAAGCCTGCATGGAAATGATTAGGTGCAGCAAAAAAAAATGCGCTGCTAGATGCAGGTGTAACCAATAAAAATTAAAGTGCACCGAGTTGTGTGCATGTGATGGAGCATGTTACACATAAATATATGTACCAATTTAAGTATTTATATACAGATTAACAATAATATCTAATCAGATCTGTGACTTGTTAGTTTTATTTTGACCAGTCATTTGAAGTCATCAAACGGTTATATTATTCGCAATTTAAAATACAATACACATGCTAACAAACGTACATACAGCTTTAAACTACGTAATATACAATTAAGCCACTTACATTACATATTCCAACATTTATAACATTTGTTTTTGGGTCCTTATTTTTATAAAGTAAAATTTTGAGGAGTCCGCTGTTCAAAAAATTTTTTTTTAGTATTTGCTATTCGTAATAGTTATAATAAATTATATGTTTTTAAAATTTACATAAATGTGGCTTTATAATAATATTTTTTTCATGTCCAAATCGTTGCTCACATTCACGTAATCGTTGAAGAAAAAAATTTTTTTTACTAAGTTTTTCTGATTTTTGCCTTTATTTCTATTTTTTTCTATAAAAACATGTTATTAATGTCCCAAAAAATGATCGGCCGTCCTCAATTTATCCGAAAACGATACCAAACTTGCCATAGTCTCTATAAATACGATGATAGGAGGACCGAAAGAACGCGCGGCGGAACGTAACTTCCCCCCCTCCCCCTCCCCACCAGCGGGTCGTCCGCGCTCGTCTCCCGGGCGTTTTCAACTCTAGTCCACCTAAGTAACAAGTGTGCCAAGGCTCATGCTTTAATGACAAAAATATTGGTTCCCATACATTGATATCCTATAAAGTCCTAACATAGAGCCTTATCACACTTGCGATTTGCGAGCGAGTTTTCTATACAAATAAGCGACGCGGCGAGCTCGCTGCGTGATCGCCTTCATACAAAAGTCGCTCGCAAATCGCAAGTGTGATAAGGCCGTTAAACTTCTAACACCCTCTCTTTTGTTTACTAACCTAATTGATCAACACCTAAACAAAGTACATTAACTATACAAAATATAATACAGAATCCAAAAAAAAAAAATTATCCGATTTTCTATTCAAAAAGTGACATATGATATGAGTGATAACATACCATTCATCTATTTATTAATTCCCACGACGCATTACATAAATTTGTTTCTACATAAACAAAAATGATGATTACCTACATAGTTATAAAACTAAAAGAAACCATTTGCATGATCGCACGACAGTGTAATTGGGGTTCGATACGTTAATTTTTTGGAAAGAATTTCACTTTCCCTTAAGGCATGTCTGGCATTCATTAGACTCGGGCGCAAGCGTGCTTGTGCGATATGCGTGCCGCAGACGAGCTTCTGTAGAAGCCACGGGGCTAGTCTGTCTCAAGTACAGGGTGGGCCATTTTTATCAGCACAACTAGTGATTCTACTTCGCTTGGCAACAGAGAGGCAACCAAAAAATAATGTCAGTTGACACTGACATGCCAGCGCGAGATGCTGAAAGATGCATTTGTTAGGTCAATATTGACAAGATTTACTAAGAATAAGTGACAAGGAAAAAATAAACATAGATCTTTAGTAAAACTTTGTAGTTACCTACTAGAACCTGGACGTATTGAAATATAAAACAATTTTTATTTTGATATCGACTCTGTAGGAGCAGTAAACAATAGTACTATGAAACGTCATATCTAAGATTAATAAAATTCATTGTTTCTCATGTAATCTAATGTAGTTAAGTGGGTGTTCGGAATAACAATCATTATTTTTTCAATACAAAATTCAACAAATCTTCTTGTTTTATCTACTTATTAATGAATTTAATTTTTATTGTCACAAAAATCGATAAAACGTTTCCTGAGAACATATATTTGTAAGTTTTATATTTTTCAGACTTTCCCATATTGACCCATCTAAATAGACCACACTGTAGTAAGATACAGGTCATGTTTTTTTCCAAAAGGGACTATGAACATAAGACTTTATAACAAACATTCGTCTTTTTAAAATAACTATTAAACTGCATTCAAATTTATCTCTTTTTCGTTTCGATGCAATTTGTAATTGCCTAATCGCATTCTGTTGTTTTGGTAATGTGGGAATCTCAATGGAATTTGAATTCTTGAGATTGCTATAATTTCTTTGGAGATTTCGACAAATCATTCGAATTGGTATGTGATTTAGATTTCGTTTTTTAATAAGGAGCGTGTGAAAATGTGGCAAGCTTAGAGTTGAAAATAAAATGTATCAAGCGTCACATCTTTGCTACTGGGTGAGCTTTCCTGTAGATAAGTAGACCGATAATAGATCAAAATTTACGTACGTAAGTATTATAAAACTAAAAGATAAAAAGCGTAAATAGAGACGGCTTTTGACTGGACAGACACACAAACAATTTTTATGTTAAAATATGGGAATCTGCATTAAATAGGGCATCATGAATATCATGATCAATCTGATGCAAGCTCCAAACACGTTAAATTTACTACCTATAGCAGCCTCACCCTCTATCACGCCATACTGTCTCCGATTCCGAAATTACTCTCCAGTGATGCTATAAAAAATTGAAGCAACAACGTTTACCGATAACGGCGCACATCTCCCGATAGGTACCTACTTGCGCACATTTATAACCCCATATTCACACTGAGAACATCGATTCAAATCGTTCCGGCACTTTATGACTTTATTTCGGTCGGGCGTTCTTTAACTGCGTCAGTTAGCTTTGGGACGGTATCGGATAAATATTAATAAAGCGGCCGGCCTCGTTTCTGGGAAGTTGAGAGGATCTTATTATAACCGCAATAGCACCTATAATTAGCATCCAAATTACTCGTGGCGTGTACATGCGCGTACGCAAACTTCTAGACTAACGCTAGCGAGCTGCGCATTACCGCAGAGATTTGTGAATTGATATTCCCTAACAATATTCCAGAACTTCGGAATATGTAACAGTTTTAGGACCTGAATTAGGTACGGTATAGTTTGGCAATAGCATGACCACGCATTAGGAAAACGTAACCGCGTGTTAGCAAACTTTCTTAAATCCACTGGGAATTGCGAAAAGATTGTTGATACCTTTTATGGATTTTGGTATTCTATGATATTTTTCGGTTCTGTTCATATCACATCGTAACAAGGACCGTACCATTGTAAGTAGTGCTTACCTAACGTATCATACGTGGCATGGATGTACCTACATATTTTCATTAAAAATTACAATCGCAGTAATCGTGTCACTCACTGACATCGGATCACCGCCCGCGTGATTGCGATTAGTTTATCATATAGTATCCCGATATAAGTATTTAATGCTTCCAATTCCCATATAAGTGGTCAAGACAAAAACAAAAGAGAGCTGCAGTCAACGACCGACAGCTCAAGGGTGATCCGAAATTCCCGAAGTATTCCCTTTCCGAAGCGACGAAAATAACGCAGTCGTTCCCCTTGCGAACAAATTAATTTTATTTTTATATTGATAAATGGACTTATTTGTTTCTTGTAGACCCTCTGTTTTAGTATATGCTGTCTGGAGTCTGGAGCTAGGCCAACATCCTCTATTACCTTATGTGGCTAGGTAGGTATAAGTAAATTCTAGGTAGGTATGTAAGTATGTCTGTTCCAATTTGATTTCCACTGTTTATAGAAAAGTATTTATGGAGTAAATAATACGTATTTAACCTGAAATAAAATGAACTGGCAATGCTCTTCTGAAAGACAAAATAACGAAATTTATCGCTAATGCAAAAAAATACGACTGAGTCAAACTTAATCTAAATTAAAAACTGAACGTTATAATTATCTTCATATACTAACTTACTTTGACTAAAAAAGCAACTTACTTACAAGTTGATTCGCTTGAAATTTTGACAACTGTCGAAAAAAAAATACAACAATTGCAATAAGTGCGTGTGTTACGTAAATAGCTTCGGAGGGTTAACAAAATATGAAGCAACGGGAAGCTATAAATAAGAGACGCCTATGAAATATTGAAGAATTTTTATACCCCCGACAATGATCTAGAGTCGGCTAGGTATTGCGGGAGGCGTTCTCGCAATAAATATGAAAGTGTAATGTCGCCGGAGTGTGCGGCTGCTTTGAATACTAAACCCGTAGTGAGCGCAAACCGGGAGGGGGAGGAGGGGCACAGGTACGAGTGGTGCAGTAGCGCAATACTCGTGTTGTGTCGTGACGCTAGATGTTGTGTTGTGACGCAGTTTCGTGTCGTAGCGCGTCAGACGGTCAGAAATAAGTATAGTGCTAGTTTTATACCCGACAATGGTAATACAGAGCGACTAGGTGAAGGTTTTCTCGCAATAAATATGAAAGTGCATGTCGCCGGAGTGTGCGGCTGCTTTGAATTCTAAACCCGTAGTGAGCGCTAACCGGGAGGGGCAGGAGGGGCACAGGTGCGAGTGGTGCAGTAGCGTACAGTACTTTTATCTCACGAGCGCGGGTGAGCCATGTTTGTGTGAGTAGTGTACATGCACATTGGCTCTGTGTGGGTGAGCCGGCACTGGCTCACCCGCGCTCTTGAGATAAAAGTACTGTAATACTCGTGTTGTGTCGTGACGCTAGATGTTGTGTTGTGACGCAGTTTCGTGTCGTAGCGCGTCAGACGGTCAGAAATAAGTATAGTGCTAGTTTTTTACCCGCGACAATGGTAATACAGAGCGACTAGGTGAAGGAGGTGTTCTCGCAATAAAAATAAAAGTGTATGTCACCCGAGTTCATGGCTGCTTTGAATTCTAAACCTGTAGTGAGCGCTAACCGGGAGGGGCAGGAGGGGCACAGGTGCGAATGGTGCAGTAGCGTAATACTCGTGTTGTGTCGTGACGCAAGGTTTCGTGTCGTAGTGCGTCAGGCAATCAGAGGAAAATAGTCCTAGTTTTATACCGCCGACAATGATAATAGAGAGCGACTAGGTGAAGGAGGTATTCTCGCAATACAT
This sequence comes from Apotomis capreana, assembly GCA_947623375.1. NCBI lineage: Eukaryota > Metazoa > Arthropoda > Insecta > Lepidoptera > Tortricidae > Apotomis > Apotomis capreana. The sequence continues at coordinate 16,580,903 of OX392505.1, read as the reverse complement.
ATGAAAGTGTATGTCACCCGAGTATGCGGCTGCTTTCAATACTAAACACGTAGTAAGCTAGTAAGTACAAACCCGGAGGGGAACGAGGATCACAGGTGCGAGTGGTGCGGTAGCATAATACTCGTGTTGTGACGCGAGTCGTGTCGTAACGTGTCAGAAGCTTAGTCAAAGTTACAGATACAAAATTATTATTGCGGGGTATTGAGATGATGAGATGTATCTTTCTCTTTAACTATAGTACCTAAATATTAAAACAATGACAAACAACACAACAGTATCCTATCACAGTTTGATCCGTATCTTTCTCTTTAACTATAGTACCTAAATATTAAAACAATGACAAACAACACAACAGTATCCTATCACAGTTTGATCCGACCGTACCTATCTATTAGGACGGATTTAAACTTTAATTTGAGGTGTTCTACTGAAGATAAATATAGAATTATTATTGAAGTGTATTTTGACGACACGATGTAATTCTAGTCACAGTAATGTTAGAATACGGACGACACGACAAAAAATATGTTTCTCGCTAAGACTGTTTCAGGAAATCGTGAAATACTATTAGGCGAGAAATTAACATACTCGTAATTCAGATCGTGTTTAGATACGGAAAGGAAATAATTCAGTCCAATATGTTGATAAAGTGGGCGCCAAATATGAATTTGTCGCTTAATAAATATGCCTGTATCTTTATTTTCACTAAGTACATTATAAGCAAGACGGGTGAAGTCACGCGATAAGCGAACTCGCCATGTCACGCTAGTCTGGTTAGCATCAAGTACTACTACTTACATCCCTTCTGCCTTCTCTTATTCTATGTCGCGGGCAGTAAGCGTGGGAAAAGCCTGCGTATATAGTGCGAACGGTACAACCAGTACCAGTCTCACTATATTGTACCATTTCGATTATTTTCAATAATTATCGAATTTAGATGCTCATAATAAAGACATTTTCTATACGCCAGGCGCAAAAATAGCGTCAGTTGTAATCAGCCAAAGTAAAAGTTTCGAAATGACCTTAACAAAGGTCACATTATTTCTAGATAATTTCAGCGGATTAATTCATTAATACAAACCGTATTCATACCCATAATGCCAGCGTCCGAATCGAGGTTACACACAAACGTCAACGTTCATGGCAACAACAAACATAGCCGGCCAGTTTAGCTTAAACTCCGAGTTAACATTTTCTTTACCCGTTAGCTCCATTAATATTGGTGGGAGTGGGCGGTGGGGGAGGTCTGGGTTGGCTGGGTGGTTTGAGGACGCGCGGCAGACGTCACTCGCACACATAGACGCTGCGCACACTTGGCCGCTCGCATTCCATCAGTACGCGTACATGCACACAGCTACCTTATTAAAACGAGACGGGAATCGACGACTTATCGGGCAATTAGTCGTGCCCTGCCGGCAGACAATGGACTGCGGTGACGTGTTTTGCGTACATTGACTTTCGGACTTTGTGACGGAGTTGTTGATCGATTTCGTTTGCTTGTGTTGTGCTAAGTCAATAGTAATATCAATGTGATATTCCTATCCCTTAAAAAAACGCCTCTCAAAATAATTCTTCGGTACAGTCAGCTCCAAAAGTAGCAACGATAATTTAAGAATTTGATGTATACCGGCAGCTACTTTTGATGCTGACCGTATCCAATGCGCAACGAAGGATTGTTTAAGTTGTACATACTGACCTATTTAGTGACTGACAAGATTAGTACTACTTATTTAACTAAACACTTAAATATAATTTTATTACCTAAATGCTTTAGACGAAGCCTAATCGAATCAAACGTATAAATTCAAATTAGTAACGGTATTTAATCGCAACACTCCAAATCAAATCAAAGAGCTAAAGAGCCTCTTTTCAGATAATTAAAAGATTTGCGCCAAAATTTCGGTAATACTAATAAGTAACTTCATTACACACATTTTCATAGAGAGCAGGGTGTAAACCCAACTCAATCAGCATAGCTATATCCGCGCTGAGCGCCGTCTTCAAGAGCTCGTCGCCACTTTAAATAACTCCTAGACCCAGCCTTTGTTTGATTGGTTAATAAAATTTACCATTTCTTTGTAGGACCAGTATAATTTGACCTGTGCTCTAGAACACGTGCCACTACTTCACGGATCTAGTTATTTCAGGTCCTAATCACAACTTGTGAACTCCACTCCACAATATGAAGCAGCAATGTACGCTGCGCTTCTGAAAACAGTCGCCGCTCTACCACGGTTAGCCGCGCTTTTCTCACTCGAGCGGTCGAGTGAGATAGCTCACCGATAGCACTCGCGAATTATTCACATGTCGTCAACTTATAATTACGAATTCAGTTAACAACGCGACGGCTATTATAAAACAGTGGTTTGTTAACACGTTTATAATAGTTTCATTATATCTTTCGGGTGGTTTTAATTTTGATATTAATTGACTGGATCAAAATAAAATGAAATACATTGACATTGTTCGCGTAGGTAGTCCAGGTGGATGTGGAAAGCTATAGGGTATATGTTTGCTTTATAAAGCCTTAAATTTTACTACTGTAAATATCTAAAATCATTATCGATCACCGAAGCGTAGCCATAGTTAGAGCCCAAAACAGTCAGTTGGGCACGCAAAACACATAAACTTTGCTCTTTTCTGTACTTCCAAAATTTTCTAGCATTGTTCTCATTGCAAGCTATTTACAATGACAAACTCATTTGTTGTAACTTCAGGTAGTTCATGAAAATTAACATAACATTAAGCTTACGTAAAGCAATCAAATGTCATATAATTATTATACTTGTATAATTGATTAATATTACGTTTTTTTGTAACAACCTACTTATTTCTGAAATTAACTGTATTTGACAGAAATAGTGAAATTCATAGGCATTTTGATTCCGCGATCATAGTTCCAAACACTCCTAGGTCAAGTTCAAAGCGACGAATCATGTGTCATCAAATTACTCACACACAGGAAGCGATCGCTGATCCGGAGGCCGGGAGCGCATTATGCATCTATTAACATGCATAATTCCGATACGGATTCACTGCTCAGCAAACGGATTAACGGGCCCTAATTAAATGCCGGTTGAGCATTGAGTATCTGCATGATGGCGCTCAGACTCAGTAGTTTCAATGAGAGATTATGGACTAAGCGTCGAATAACACGGAATATCTAATGTTATTACTAGTTCTCAAATCTTTATATTCTACGGATATGTCTACCTACATGTGCCGAACAGTTAGGTAACTACTTTATTAGATTATGATCGACAATCTTGCTCTTGTTAGTGTATACTCGACGTATTCTGTGTTTTTGGGACCATATTCTTTAACACTGGAAAATATTATTTATTAACCCATTAAAAATATATTTTTGACACGTAAGGTATAGGAGTCCGCATTAGTCAATTTTGCTCGTAACAATAACTTGCATAATTCCAACGCGGACTCTAATTAAATTCAGGTTGAGCATTGAGTATCAGCTTGTTGGTGCTCAATATGTTCAATGGGAGATTATAGACTCTAAATAAACGTCGAATAATACGAAATAATCTAGTCAACACTAACGTAACACGTAAAAGCATTAGTGATCCCGAGTGCCTAACTATCGGGTAAAACTCCGAAATGGATCTAGAATTAGAAAATAATGTATTAGAATTAAGTTAATTAAGTTGATTGCTGTGCCCTTGCAGGGTGCATATTATGATGTAAATTGTAATATGTGTGCAATAAAAAGTTTGAGTTTGAGTTTGAGTTTGAATTCTAGATCTACTGCTTAGAAAACCGATTGTCGAACCTGCATTATTTATCGGTAGAGTGTATCTACATGATACCATGTCTTAATTAGCGCTAGATAATACATATACCTCTACTCTTAAGTAAATGATATTTAATCTAACCGGGTCATTATCACATTTAATATTATAAAGGCAAAATATTTGTGAGTGTGTTTATGTGTGTGTTTGTTACTTCTTCACGCTCAAACGCCTGGAGCAATTTTGATAAATTTTGGTAAGAAAGTAGCTGACACTAGATTAACACATAGGCTACTTTTTATCCCGAAAAAATGTAGTGTTCCCGCGAGATGAGCGGGTAATACCGCGTGACGCAGCTAGTTTTAAATAAAATGCTAACAAATTACTCTCTGTAATATACATTGTACAATGTACATAGTACTTACACTTTATAGAACGCTATAAAACAGATTAATTAAAGCTCGCTGGAAATTATAATATAACTGACCGCAAACAATAAAATGTACATATATACGATCAGATTCGTGACCGGTATTGACGTTTTATTAGGGTAATGAAGAACGTACAAATTGTTGTGAACATCGTAAATTAATTGGCGCTTACTCGTGTATTATTTTAATATAGGTGTGTAAAACGTCATTCATTCTTGCATCTAACGTAAATCATGTTAATTTAATTGAGATTTAAACACTGTTGGATAACCTACCTGTTTACCTACATAATCGTTTATCATAAGATTAAAAGTCATTTTATTAAAAATTTAGGAAAATTTGTGTACATTATGTTTGTGACGGTGGTCTGCATAGTTTACGATTTGTTCTCATTATTTCTTTAATAATCGATGATTTTATTGTCTTTATTTTCCTACATGTTGAAAAAATACCTCAATGAGTTCTAGGCGAAAGCCTCTTTGGCGTTGAACTTTGTAGTGTTCACTTACCTTGGTAATTCCTTTAAGCGATGAAATTCGGGGCTCCCTTATATCATTCAATGCTCTGTTTATCTCTCTAGCACGTTGTTCGTTCGGTATATTCGCTTGCTTCGATATATTTACTGAAAAGATAAACAATATTAAACTCTAACTCACTGAAAATCGATTTGACGCAGGCTGCTACTTACATCATTTTTCTCTCCGCCTTTTTCTTATTATAATAACTCTTAATTCTATAAAATCACTATTTCTGTTTATTTAATTTGTTATGACTTTTCTGTTTGAAAAATGTCATAGCAACGTCTTGTCATATAAAATTGTCCATTTCACGTAATTTTACTTCCAAAGCGGTGAGGTTGGATATATTTGAGCTAGGTCGTATTAACTTTATCGTTTGGCTGGTGCCTTAGTACTTCTTAAAATTCAAAATTCATATTTTTATCTATTCTGGAACATTTTGTCAACGAGCCTAATATAAAAGCGCCGCCATCAGCTCAAAATTCAGTCTTCTCGTGCCTCTCAACTAAGGAGGAACTCGAAATTGGTCTGTGCAGGGCCAAAGCTTGGCCCTGCACTCAAGAGAGACCCTTTTCCCTTTTGGCTATCCCCAAACAAGACTACTGACTCGCTCGGACGCAGAAAGGCCTTGCCTGCTACAACTGCATTTTCGTCCATCTGCTGTCACTACGAATACGCCCACCTGCTGCCACTGCGTATCTGCTACCGCTGTGTATGCGACCGAGTATACGCCCTCCTGCTGCTGTTGCGTATACGCCCTCCTGCTGCTGTTGCGTATACGCCCTCCTGCTGCTGTTGCGTATACGCCCTCCTGCTGCTGTTGCGTATACGCCCTCCTACTGCTGTTGCGTGTACGCCTTCCAGTGCTGCCACTGCGTAAACGCCATCCTGCTGTCACTGCACATACGCCTTCCTGCGATCACCTCTGCAACCCACCTGCTACGGACTGATACCAGGCTACACGGTCATCGCCTCATCTGCAACCCACCTGCTACGGACTGATATCAGGATACACGGACATCGCCTCATCTGCAACCGTTCGGACCTAGGACTTCCAACCTCCCCTTTACTCCGTTATTCCACTGCCTTGGTGACTGAGTGAAAATAAAGAACCCTAACCCTGAATTTACTGTTTTTCTCTTTCTTCTTCTTTTCTCCTCTTATCTTTCTCTCTCACGTCTGTTATCCTGTCCTTCGACTCCTCGGAGGACCGGGTAACACGACAGTTTGGCGCCCAACTCTTTTTATTTTCACTCACTTTTCTAAATTCTAAAAAACGCTTGCACTAGCGCACAACTTTTTTCGGTTAACTTTGGCCACAATAGTCACCATGGCTCGACCGATCAAATATATCCATCTCAACAAAACGACCACCGATCTTGGGACATTCATCTACCACTAATACAGTCAGCCATGAATAACTCGGTAAACGTGGTTACTGGCTTTACCCCCTCATTTCTGGTCTTCGGTCGCGAAACCTTTGGTATATTTTTTCATTCTCGTCATCTAAATCTTAATTTAAAAGGAATTACTTAAGTAACTAAAATATTTATTACAGTAGCTTGTACATATGTATATTTGTGTATATAATAGTATCACATTTCACTTTCACTATGCCATCTCCATTTTTCTTTTTACTTGGTAGTACTGTGTGCGGTTTCAGACTAGTGGCCCGCTTTGCAGTACTCCAATAATGTTTACTTGTATTATATCTTGTTCTTCCTTCTTCTCTTTTCCTAAACCAGAGCGGTAGTCCAACTCTGAAAAAAAAAAAGCCTAATGGACAAACTTTCTTTAAACTTGTGCTTGTGTTTTGCTTGGTCTATCCCAAACACAAGTACCTCTACTCTTACTCTAAAAGTTGGCTCTAGAACCAACTTCCCTAGTGGGCTCTAATCTACTAGGCTTGTAAATAGTGTATATTTTTTCATCGAGCGGCTGACAACTCGGTAAATAAGCCCTAGGTCAAATTTTTCTCATAAAATGGAGCGGCTGACTACTCCTAAAAAAGAAGCCTTAGGTCATAGGGAGGACTTCCGTAGGAGTGTGCGTCATTGAACGTGAACCACATCCCCTTCCTTTGTAAGAGATGAATGACTGCGTGACTAGGACAGAGATGAATGGTGAGAGTCAGAATGGCGGGTGTACCATCACGGATTTGTAAAACAATTATACCAAAAAAATTTATTTAAAATGTACTATTTTGTACCTACTTTAAAAAAAAATTGTACCTCTCCGTACAAAAAGTTATTACAATGTTTAGGTACACCCGCCATTCTGACTGTCAGGATGGCGGGTGTATCGCAGTTTACCATGAAGCCCTTGATTATTGAGAAATGTTATTACACTAAAAAAATGTACCAAAATTGTACTCCAAGATACAGTTAAAATATTTGCAATCCGATCTGTAGTTTGCGAATAATAAACACATTAAGTTTTGTTCGTAGTAAGTGAAGGGCGGAGGGGAGAACTGGGTAAGTCACAATTGCAAATTTTTACAGAACAGAAAATTGAGGTTCCTAATCCTTTGATGGCTGTATGCCTTAAGTAATAATGTAGCAAAAAACCGGCCAATCGCGAGTCTGACTCGCGCACCGAGGGTTCTGTACAAACACTTATCTTAACGGGCCGGGTTGAGTTGGTTGGTTGAGTTTGTATGGCGCCGGATACAAATGAGGTGCAAATTTAAGGCAACCGGGTCCTCCAAATATGATTCTCGAAAAGGACTAAATATATTAATTTATGAAACATGTAATGTCTCATTTCTTTTTTAATGTGGGTACACCACAATTTTTATTTCAACCCTTTTCGGTCTCTTAGGTCCAGTTCCTAGGTACGTCTCGTGTGTTTGGTACGACTATTTCTGCGAAAGTCCATTTATGCAAAAGTCCATGTCCGCGGATGTCCATTCCTGTACGAGTCCATTTATTTGAACGTCCACTTTATCCCTTTTTCCCTTAATGGCAGATTCTTGAAATGGCAGATATTGTACAGTTACCTACAAAATACGCAGATTGGAAAATATGACAATTACTCGATCGAACGACAATACGTTTAATGTACTTAACTGTACAGTCGACTACAAAGAGATCGATACGGCAAAAGTTACAAAAATATGTATATGTCGCAGTCAAAAGTGTGAACTGGTCAAAAGGACTTTTAACCGACAAAAACAGGCAAAACTGCTTTTGACTGAGCGTGTTGGTCAAAAGTAGTTTTGCCTGAAAACCATTGGTTAATAGTACTTTTGACTGTTACTATCAGTCAAAAGTACTTTTGACCGCAGGCACATTCGTCCCTTTATCTCGATATTATTTTAATCCGACTCGGCCGGGTTAGGTTAGGTTAGTTTTTTTTTATATCCCTAACCAAAAGTGTGAACTGGTCAAAAGGACTTTTAACCGACAAAAACAGGCAAAATTACTTTTGACCAACACGCTCAGTCAAAAGCAGTTTTGCCTGTTTTTGTCGGTTAAAAGTCCTTTTGACTGCAACATATACACGACTTTATTGCCTTCACATTAAGGTTGTGTAAAGTAACTAGATAATTTATTTTTTTCTTAAACCTATCGACCATTGGGCAAAACAGACATTCACGGAATGGACGTTACAGAAGCTAGACATTCACGGAATGGACGTTACAGAAGCTAGACATTGACGGAATGGACGTTCGAAGCAATAGACTTAAGAGTTTACTGGGCATATCAGGAACTGGACCTAAGAGACATCCGGTGCCATACATACTAAGTGCAAACTCAACCCGGCCAGTTAAGATAAGTGTGTGTACGGAACCCTCGGTGCGCAAGTCAGACTCGCAATTGGCCAGTTTTTTGCTACATTATTACTTAAGGCATACAGCCATCAAAGAATTAGGAACCTCAATTTTCTGTACTGTAAAATTTGCAATTGTGACTTACCCAGTTCTTCCCTTCGCCCTTCATTTACTACGAACAAAACTTAATGTGTTTATAATTCGCAAACTACACATCGGATTGCAAATATTTTAACTGTATCTTGGAGTACAAATTTAGTACATTTTTTTAGAGTAATAACATTTCTCTATAATCAAGGGCTTCATGGTAAACTGCGATACACCCGCCATCCTGACAGTCAGAATGGCGGGTGTACCTAAACATTGTAATAACTTTTTGTACGGAGAGGTACAATTTTTTTTAAAGTAGGTACAAAATAGTACATTTTGAGTACATTTTTTTGGTATAATTGTCTTACAAATCCGTGATGGTACACCCGCCATTCTGACTCTCACAGATGAATGTTAGGTCCGGAAGTTCTTCAATCATTTTCGTATCTCACCAACCATTTCATTTCATTAAACCTATTATTATTATTTTTTATTTTAGATCTTTAACACTAAAAAAAAAAAAACAACTTTTCCTAATGATTCGGACAGGATTCGAACCTGCGTTTCCAACGGCTTTCCGGGCCAACACTGGCGTCCTCCCAATTGGACCACCGAATCAGATGTCAGAGTCATTGAATTTTTCAACCAGTTGCTTCGACATACCTTAGGGTGGCATCGTAGCGCCATCTACCGTAAAGATTTAGACTTTATCGTCGGCACCATCGTCTCAAATTTGTTGAGAATCGATAGTAACGATGTGCTACACCCAAATTACTTATTTTTTATTAAAGCAGTAACGTCTGCTAACGTAAACTAAATGTTTACAAATTAAGCGAAAATTGAAAAATTTAATGATTCGGACAGGATTCGAACCTGGTCCAATTGGGAGGACGCCAGTGTTGGCCCGGAAAGCCGTTGGAAACGCAGGTTCGAATCCTGTCCGAATCATTAAATTTTTCAATTTTCGCTTAATTTGTAAACATTTAGTTTACGTTAGCAGACGTTACTGCTTTAATAAAAAAAATAAAAAAAAAAAAAAACTTTTCCTAACTTAAGACTACGAAAAAGTTTTTTTTTTTCCTGGGTTTTTGGGGTAATGTAGTGTTCACTTATCTTGGTAATTCCTTTAAGCGATGAAATTCGGGGCTCCCTTATATCATTCAATGCTCTGTTTATCTCTCTAGCACGTTGTTCGTTCGGTATATTCGCTTGCTTCGATATATTTACTGAAAAGATAAACAATATTAAACTCTAACTCACTGAAAATCGATTTGACGCAGGCTGCTACTTACATCATTTTTCTCTCCGCCTTTTTCTTATTATAATAACTCTTAATTCTATAAAATCACTATTTCTGTTTATTTAATTTGTTATGACTTTTCTGTTTGAAAAATGTCATAGCAACGTCTTGTCATATAAAATTGTCCATTTCACGTAATTTTACTTCCAAAGCGGTGAGGTTGGATATATTTGAGCTAGGTCGTATTAACTTTATCGTTTGGCTGGTGCCTTAGTACTTCTTAAAATTCAAAATTCATATTTTTATCTATTCTGGAACATTTTGTCAACGAGCCTAATATAAAAGCGCCGCCATCAGCTCAAAATTCAGTCTTCTCGTGCCTCTCAACTAAGGAGGAACTCGAAATTGGTCTGTGCAGGGCCAAAGCTTGGCCCTGCACTCAAGAGAGACCCTTTTCCCTTTTGGCTATCCCCAAACAAGACTACTGACTCGCTCGGACGCAGAAAGGCCTTGCCTGCTACAACTGCATTTTCGTCCATCTGCTGTCACTAGGAATACGCCCACCTGCTGCCACTGCGTATCTGCTACCGCTGTGTATGCGACCGAGTATACGCCCTCCTGCTGCTGTTGCGTATACGCCCTCCTGCTGCTGTTGCGTATACGCCCTCCTGCTGCTGTTGCGTATACGCCCTCCTGCTGCTGTTGCGTATACGCCCTCCTACTGCTGTTGCGTATACGCCTTCCAGTGCTGCCACTGCGTAAACGCCATCCTGCTGTCACTGCACATACGCCTTCCTGCGACCACCTGTGTGACCACCTGCTACGGACTGATATCAGGCTACACGGACATCGCCTCATCTGCAACCGTTCGGACCTAGGACTTCCAACCTCCCCTTTACTCCGTTATTCCACTGCCTTGGTGACTGAGTGAAAATAAAGAACCCTAACCCTGAATTTACTGTTTTTCTCTTTCTTCTTCTTTTCTCCTCTTATCTTTCTCTCTCGCGTCTGTTATCCTGTCCTTCGACTCCTCGGAGGACCGGGTAACACGACAACTTTTAACTCGAACGAACCCTTTTAAACTATTAAGGGGACATTCAGAAATTGCATCATGGTTTTTTCATGACACTTCTGAATCCCCACCCTAATCTTGTCAATTTTCACACATAGTCATCAATATGATGTAAATCATGTTTTTATAACTAAATCTAACTCCCTCAATCTGTGTCATAACACACATATACACAGAGAATCCCAAGCCAATGCCGGTAATTCTTGATATTTTGCCTCCCCTTTTTGTAGTACTTACATAAATAAATTTACTTACCCAAAAAAGAATATGACTTGCCCATGTAATATTGTCACAATAAATTAAAAGCCCTCCACATTACTCTGAGAGACAAGTTCGGCAAAATGAGGTTAACCTACATTTGTAAAATTCTGGAAATTTGTATTCAGACACGTTCACTCAGAGAAAGTCTAATGTTTCTAAAGATTGTCCTTATTTATTACTCCTATACACGTGTTGCCAAGGTTGTTCTCAATACTTGAAGTTAATGTGAGCGTTTTAATCAAAGATTAGCGTAGTCGAGGGTCCTAAGTAGGTATACGAATTCCACAAAGAATATTAACTAATTTACCAAGCAAACTGATTGCTTTGTATAAAACCTAATTACTAATGATCAGCTCTAATGTATGTAAGTACAGCCAATTTAATGTAAGTACATTCTTATTTTACCCACTTTTGGTATAGATAAAAATCAAAAAATTCTCGGTCAAGTGTCGGTCTACGTACATGTATCGCTGCGACCCTAACGACGTCATCAGACCACCAGGTCGGAGGCTGTCTCAAGCTTCGCTTTCCTATACGTGGTCGCCATTCCAGGACTTTGCTGCCCCATCACCCTTCCATTTTCCGGGCTACATGGCCCGCCCATTGCCAGTTCAACCGTGTAATCCTGTGAGCTATATCGGTTACTTTGGTTCTTCTGCGAATATCCTAGTTTCTGATTTTATCACGCAGAGAAACTCCGGGCATAGCCCCATAAATTATTAAGACACATTATTCAAATTCACTAAACTATGGTGATAGGTACATTTTATTAAAATTCACATTAAAAGATTAAACACATCGCAATATGAAATCAAAATGAACATGAAAACAATAATAAAGAGGGCTACCGCCTCCATTGCTGTGTTGTTCCGAACCATTATTACCTAACATTCATATGTACGCACAGTGCCAAATAAGGCCACATTTTTCGCCACGGACAACCTGATACAGAATTGGTTAGAACTTATCATTAGAAACCTCGGAATATACTACAACAGGTAGCTATTGTGTTTATTTTCCAACTTATTCATGTTGGTAAAGTGACCTAATTTTCGGACAAAAGAAAATCAAAGTAATCCATCTCTTAAATTTTAAGAAATATTTTGAATTATAATGTTTAAAACGTAATATTGATCGTAGCTTTATGTTTTAAAACGATTTACAACCTTCTACAGGCATTAGAAGTCAAGATATTAATTATTTTAGTTTTTTTGTTTTTATTTTTTTTCTCCCAAACGTGCAAGTAGTGGCTGATAATTTTGATATGGGAAGTACCTCTGAGTGTCCTGAACATGTGATATTAAAATGGGCGCGGTAGCTCGTGGGGTCTCGAAGAAATATCAACTTCGGTTTTGATAAAAATATCATCGTATGGGGTTGATACTTTTCGGTTAATAATATTTGACTGAATAGTAATAATGTTATTAATTATTTGAATCTTACAAATTATTACCTTTGTGTATAAATCAGTATTTTAAATTGGACATTAAATATTAAGGGACAATCATAAAGAAATCGACCTAGTCCCAAACTAAGTAAAGCTTGTACCATGGGTACTAGACGACGATATGCATGTGTACGAGTAAATACATATATCTATTATAAATCTTATATTAATATGTGTCTGCAAATTCCTTTTCGTAAAATGATGGCCTGTATACATTTTGACATTATTTCGTATGATGGGTTCTTTTAATTTTGACAGTGTTTCTTATCTGACAGATTGCTGCAAAAATACGATTGAAATATAAAAAAGTATTGAAAATTACTGACTATTATCTTATCTTTGCGTGAGACTCGTTTATAAGTCCATTGCTCAGTAAAATATTTGAGTTCGTTCTATATCCACGATTGGCGATTCGGTAAGAATTTTATAATTACGTTTTATAATTGAGGGCTACTTTTCCTTACAACCATCGTCCCTTTTTTCCTAAATAATGCTGCCGTGTTTCGATAATAGGTTGTATCTTTATAAATACGAATATCATAGTAAGAGACGTCCTTTTACCGTAGCATGGCAGAATGCTACTAGAACAATTTTGAAAATCCATACGGCTGCCAGTGATTTCATTTTTTATTGTCGGTTTTTTTTCGCAGCATATCTCTCTTTTTCCACACGGAGAAAGTCACAGACGAGACCATAGGTATGTTTAAGTACCATATGTAAGTTGAAAACGAGGCCCCATGGAACTATCACAAAATGGCCATGAAGACAATTTGTCTCTACAAGAATATGAATATATCCAACCTGCTGACGGGATTCTGTCTATATTCCGGACACCAGTATATGTAAAATTAAAGAAGTTGTTTTCGTACCTACATTTTATGAAACCGGAATAATATTTTTTGTTTTTATTATATATTTTTTTTATTAAAATGTTGTGATTATTTGTAAAGTAAGTAGAAAAGAAAGTTCCTATGAATGTTTACATAAAAATTAATTAACCGAAAATTTGATCGAATTATTTTGGCAGCCCTGACAAAAAGTTTTATTGGCATGTATCTTGAAGACCCCACGAGCTACCGCGCCCATTTTAATATCACATGTTCAGGACACTCAGAGGTACTTCCCATATCAAAATTATCAGCCACTACTTGCACGTTTGGGAGAAAAAAAATAAAAACAAAAAAACTAAAATAGTTAATATCTTGACTTCTAATGCCTGTAGAAGGTTGTAAATCGTTTCTAAACATAAAGCTACGATCAATATTACGTTTTAAACATTATAATTCAAAATATTTCTTAAAATTTAAGAGATGGATTACTTTGATTTTCTTTTGTCCGAAAATTAGGTCACTTTACCAACATGAATAAGTTGGAAAATAAACACAATAGCTACCTGTTGTAGTATATTCCGAGGTTTCTAATGATAAGTTCTAACCAATTCTGTATCAGGTTGTCCGTGGCGAAAAATGTGGCCTTATTTGGCACTGTGGTACGTAGACTATGCTGAGTATACTCAGCCAAAAACATCAGAATGCGAACGTAAATCGCATTTAATTTGTAAACAAGTTTTGGTGTGAATTAAATTTCTCCGTTTTACATCAAGCAAAACAAACCGGGAAATATGTATTTTAATATTCCCCATGTATGGCGCGGCTCTGTTTTATTACTACGGAACTCACGGCTCGAGATAAAGAGCAGCGGTTTCGCACAGAATAGCGACTGGACCAGATAATTCACTTCTACTGATGTGCCGACGTAAAGTTTCCAAAATTTGCGAAACTATCCATTTAAATTTCTCAAAGTTATAGAAACTTTTCAAATAGAAATATTCTTTTAAATTCTTATGAAAGTTTCCGAAAATTCCGGAAATATTCTCAGCGTCCATCATAAGATTCAAATTGATTTATTGGAGACATAAATAGATAAGTGCCTAACTAACAGTGGTGTGGCGGCGTCCATAGAACCCGATTTCCACTGGCTTGCCCACTTTAAGAAGATTCAGCACTATTATCGACTGCTCGTTTTTCCATATATATCGAGAAAAAACTTAACAAATCTTTACGGAACTTGGGGAACTGAATAGATAAAATAAATAGATAAGTGCCTAACTAACAGTGGTGTGGCGTCCATAGAACCCAATTTCCACTGGCTCGCCCACTTTAAGAAGATTCAGCATTATCGATTGCTCGTTTTTCCATACAAATCGAGAAAAAACTTAACCAATCTTTACGAAACTTGGGGAACTGAATGGAAAGGAGCACACTTTGTGCCCTGCACAGTGCAGGCTGCACTAGATAACTAGTGACATCACCACACACCATCGTAGAGCACAGACCATCCGAAATAATTAAGATTGATTTATTAGCAAAATGAACACGTAATAGCTACTATGCATTTATATATGTGGTATTCTGCGATTTCATCTGATAATATTCGATATAGAAAGTGTTATATTACTACGAGAAGAACATCGCTTATTATCATCTGAGTAGATACCATTATTATCATATAAAATTAATACTTTATACCTCACTTATTACGGCTTCGTCAATATAGCTGTAGCTACCGTATAGATATCCTATCTCGTACCTATTAGGTGTGTAGCATAAATTATTGAAAGTTATTACAGATTTAATACAGAATTTTAACTACCCATCTAGGAACTTGAATATAGGGATTACTTTGTAACTATTGTTGGAACGGTGGTTACAAAGTTATTATCGTAATAGTTTAACTTTATTCGTACTTGTCACAAAATAGTTGTAATGGATTTTGGATACATTACATAATTAAATCGGAACATAAGTAAAGCTGGGTCGCAAATAGTCGCAATAGATTTTTTTTCCGTCTACAAGCAATTAGAATCAAAAGAAACTAGATAGCAGATTTTATTTTTTATTTTTAGAAAAAAAGAGGCATGTCACGCTAAAAAGAAAGCGTGAACAAAGTTCAAAAACTTATCAAGGTTACGCCAAAAATAAAACAAAAAAAATCGGGTCATGCACTGTAAAGACTCATTTAAAAGAGCATTTAATCTTGTGACTCATCAAAATATAATAATAATAATAATGGATCCTCTGTAACCCTAAATACGCCTTGAAGAAGCGAGTATGAAACATCCAAAGGTGGATCTAGAATCTTTGCTAGCCCCGGATGAGATGGTGCATCGCTCGTAAACCGCCGAAACAGTGCGCGGGTTACTGCGCAGTGTCTCGGTGGTTTACCGGCCGGAATTCCGGATCCGGTGGAGTCCCTAGGAGATCCCTAGTCACCGCGCAAATGACTTGGAGTCTAGGGAACCTAACCAATGGTACCAAATTAGACTTAGCGCCGTTTGAAGAAATAAGTACAATAAGTCTCGTGAATTGTGACCCGGAAAATAAAACAGAAATAGTGGATCCACTGCAAACCTAAATACATCTTGAAGTGGCGAAGTAGGATCTAGAATCTCCGCTAAACGCGGACGCGATAGCGCATCGCCCGTAAACCGCCGGGACACTGCGCAGTGCGCAGTCGCAGCGCAAATGAGTCCTGCGCAGAGATGGGCGCTCATGGGTAAATACCCGATAAATACCGGGTAAATACCCAATCTACCGGGTAGTAGTAGTAGTAGATTGAGTATTTACCCGATAGTTTTTGGGTATTTACCCATGAGCGCCCATCTCCTCTTACCTTAAATTTTCTTTGCCAATTTTAGTGAATTATTCGTGGTCACTTTCAATATACACTCGTAAGTAGACGAACTGTTGGTAATACTGCTTCTACCCCGAATCCCCCTTTTTGGTCAAAGGAATATCTATGGTTGAGTACCTACTCAACCATACCATCAGCGGATCAGATGCATCAGATCCGCAAAAAATAAGTGTTAAATAGCATTCTTATTGCCTTAAAATGTTGGTTTGCCTTTAATACTTTAAATTCCTACGCATTTCACGGATTAATTTTTGGAACGAGATAATATCAGCATTAATATTTAGAAACGTCATAATCTAGGAATATAATTTCATACAATGTGGCGTCAGCACTTGTTAATGACCCGCTCGTATGCATGTTAATATTCAAAACTGCTAGCCGCTGATCGTGAACGAAAGTATGCGATTGCTCATTTAGATCTGACTCAATGAAAGTTAACTTTTACTCCGCGTAGACTTTACTTAATTTGTCGAATAGAAACCGCTTTCTTCTTGTACCCATCTACTTTATCTGCGGATGACGTAGTTTGCGCCGTTGGTATAGCCATTATAGTGTGTGGTTGACATTTATAGCAGACTGGATCCTGTAGTTTAATAAGAAAACGAAATTCTAGATTTTTTATGCAAGTGTTCTGACAGCGAGTGAGATGGCGCTATTGTCAATATTTGACTAAATTCTGTTTAGGTACCTACTTTTGTGGAAATACCACATTTATTATTATTTAAAAAAATATTGTTACAGAGGTTAAACATAAATACAAAATTTTACGCGATCTGCTACATTGCAGGATCGAACTCACGACCTCTCTACATATCTGCAGCAGTAATAAAATATCTATATATATAGCATAACTTTTTGCAGTGCTAACGTACTACGTTCAGTCTCTGAAATGTATCCGTAAGTAGAATACCGCTATCCGCTATGTAGACATGTTGTGTAAATAGGTAACTTGTGGTATTCAAGGTTTGATGCTTTGCATCTATTACAGGGTCGCGATTTTTATTAAACGGTTTTATTTAGCTTGCCCTATTGAATCTAAAGCGGTTAGTGAGTATTTGTCTTTTTCACCCAAAAGTAGTGTGATCATTAGTAGTTTTGTATAAGTATTATTGACTATTGTCAACGTTGAATTTGAATTTTTAGTACCAAGAGTCATGAGATAGAAAGACATGAGATATGAGACAGACCGGCCAAACCTATTAGATCCACAGTAAGAATCCCTTAAACGAAAAAAAAGAATCGCTGACACATTCTACGGTATGGTCAATGCGTTAAACATTTCAAGAAGATGCTGAGAATGAGGTGAGAGCTTGCATTTCTCGTAGTTATACGTTCACCGTGTATATCTGCAAACCAATATCCAATGAGAACTATAAACAGTGTGGGTGGTGGGACCAAGACGCACTGAAAGCAAATATTTGTTTATAAATATTTATGTCAATTTTCAAATTATGCTAATGTCATGATTTGTAGGATTTAAACTGGAAATGTAGTGAATATTTTATGAACGCAGCTATATTTTGAAAATATTAACCGTCAAACCTGGTAACACAGGTGTTCTAATTAATATGATATCTGAACGCAGCGACAAGCTGCCTAAATATTATTTTAGAATAGCAACACTGATCACTTGTCTATGATTAATAATCTATCAACCAATAAAAATGTCCTGTTGATGGTAAGTGAACTTCCTGATTGGTTCGCTTCGGACCAATCACTGATCAACATTTTCCCGCGTTTTGACATGGCGGGTGGTGCCGAAGTTATCGTCAGGACAGGCATTCTGGTGGATGAACTGACAGAGAGAGGAAGCCGAGAAAACCTCCACACTTATGTCGTGCTAAAATATGTGTATGAGTTTATTAACCTAGAAAATCGAAGAATGACCTATAAGATCGATAAGAATGGCATGCAAATAACTAAAGAAGATTCACAACAGCACAAAAGAACACTGAAAAGAAAGCGTATCTATCTAGAAAAAGCAGAGCTACATAATTGAATATTGGGATTTAATTAAGGGTAAGTATTGAAAAGAGTTCGTTAGTTATATATTTGACAGCTAGCCAGCTAGCCAGCCAGTTTACATACCTATGTACAATGATTAACTATTATCAATTCATATCAGACGACAAAGGCGTCCTTCAAAGATCTCCGTAACAACCGACCGTGCTCCTGCCGTCCAACTGTTTCCGGAATCTTCGTCAGATTTTTGGTTCACATCGTCACAAAGCGTTCCCACGGTTCCCGAGAACCCCAACTAAATGATAACAAAATCAGTTACGCTGCATCGTTTCATAAAGTGACTTACTTCATACTAATACCTAACACAACATACCTAGGCACAGATTGCATGTTTTCTCATTCAAAAATTGAAAAATGAGAAAAAGATACTAAAAATTATTATTATAAGATAAGCACCATGAAATCTGATACAATAAGACGGATAAGATGCTCATCTTATGATTATATATATAGTTACATAGAATAACAGGATATGGTGGTCAGATGTGCTGTTCTCGACGACATACTTTCCCCATACAATCAGAAAACGTTCTCGAGAACGGCTCATTTATATCCCCACACTAGACAAGCCTGGATCGCAGGGACCAACACATTAAAGGTTTCATGTAGATTTAAAAAACACATAGGTACAATTAATTTTATTATTAAGCATTCCTATTTGGTAAATCGCACAACGTACTTACTTGCCAACACTCCTCTTTCTAAAACTATCTCCCTTATAGAGCGAATGTCACAACAGTAACTCAGTTGTTCCCAAATACTTGAGCATCAAAACACGAGATAAAACAGTATCCGGCCATTGTGAGTCAGATGTCGCGTAGGGCGGTCCAAACGAGATAATTTCACCTGACCTCTGCGGTTCAATGACTGCGGCCTGCATAGACATATGCATGTCTATCTCGGAGGTGGTGCAAGCTGCAAGCGACAAGCGGTTAGAAATGTACTAATTGAGAGTCAGATATCGCAAAGGGCGGTCCGAACGAGATAGTTCCACCTGACCTCTGCGGTTCAATTACTACGGCCTGCAAGGAAGTTCTCTTCCACATAAAAACAACGGATCCGTTGAAAATTTGCAATATTTAGTTGGAGCGCAGTTTCACACGCGCATAAGCATAAGTTCAGATATCGCCATGACATGATATCGTTATGCTGGCAACCTACACACTTTAAGAACTCAAAATTCCTTAAGTAACTACTGGTAAATTTTTTTCCCAACTTTTGACATTAAAACCCTTTTAATGTTCAATTGTAAATTATTCAAATTAGGTATTTAAACACTTATAATGGATCTGTCAAAAAAATTAAATTACCGTTGAGAACTTTTTCATCGTGGGTTTTTTTTTAGAAACTTAGTAAATTATTCTTATTCTTTTAATTTAATTATAGTCTACAAAGAAATGATCTTAGCAATAATGAACTAGAAAACCAATGTGAGATGCGTGTATATTTATTTAATAGAACGCTTTATGTCGTTAAATACGTTAATAATTCGTAATCCTTAAATGACTTGAGGAGCCGTTAAGTATGTAATAAAAATATGTTAGCAATAGTAATAATACATTCTTCGGTACAAAGTGGGATGTGCTCTCGCCGACACCAAGCCAAGTAGCCGTGCTTTTCTGTTGCAGTTCTTTTGGTTTGAAATTCTGCCTTGTTAGATTCCAGTGAAAGTATTCAGCTGGAACAAACTCAGAAGTGTTTTATAAGAGGCCCCGATTGGCCATTCATTTGTACTTTATTGGGAGGAAGACGAGAGGTCTTTCGCGCATCAAAGAATAAGGCGGCGCAATTTTAAAAGACTTTAAGACAACATTCTATCGCTGATGCCTTGGGCCGTCACTGACCAGCCACCTAGTGCACGTAGAGCCTACTGCGTATAAAGTGCTTCGATGTAAAAAGGAGACGTAGAAACAAGGAGGAAATTTATCGGTGCGTGGGCGTGATGCTCGCATTGTTTCGGGGTCCCAGCGCTGCCGTGTTGCGGTAAAAGGTCGTATCTTTATATGGATCTCATAGTAAGATACGGCTTATTGCCATAATACACGACACGGCAGAGCTTGTGCGTTGATATTCGCCGTGTCTATGGACAATGTTTATTTAATTTTACCACATTGCTGTGTGCGATACTGCTGCCAACTAGATTTTAGAGATAAGAACTAAAAAAATCTTAAGAACAAAAATGTTCTAGTGGGTCTTAAATGTTTGTTAAGCTTATTATAAATCTTTAGTTCTTATTTGGGTATTTTTTGAGTGAGTGACGTAATATTTTATTTCTTTCATTATGTCATTAATTCATAATCCATAGTAAATAAAAAACGTTGTGGCAACGTTGACAAAAAAATTTAAAGCTAAAAAATTTCTATTAGATCCAAAATCATCAAACTCCTGAATTAAGAAATAGTAGAATTAGATCTAGGAAGCTTAGCATTTAATATATATGCTTCAAGCCGTTCAATGACTCGGCGACGGTGCGGTGCCGACATCTCGCTATCCCGAGATCTGGTCCACATACCCATATATGTAGCTAGAGTGGTCTAACTGTGAGTAGATCATTTTAGTGTGACTCAAACGAATTGAATAGAATTAGATTTAGGAACCTTCGCATCGAATATATTTCCTCAAGGTGTTCAATGACTCGACGATGCAGAAATCTGTAAATAAAGCATTATTTAAAGTTTTTATTTTATAAAGTATATTTGTATAAAGTGGTAGTGGTGGGTAGTAAATAAATATATGTTCCGGTTCATTGGCCGAGTCTACTCACGCGCCCAAGTCTTCTGTTACGACTTGCTTAAACAATCCTGCACCACGTCGGCCAGAAACCTTATACTTGCGTTTTGATAAGTATAGCATCCGTCACATATAAAAAGCTTTGCAGTATAAGAGCGGTGAATGTTACTCTATAGATGTCCCAGTTAATCGACGTATACCGCCCGGGCCGCCGAGTCGACAAACGCTCCCGAGCCTCCTGTTACGACTTACTTAAACAAGCCTGCACTGCGTTTGCCAGCAAGCCTATATACTCAAGTTTTGATAAATATAGCATCCCCTTATTAATTCTCCCAACACTTATGTAAAAAGCTTTGTCATTTAAAGTATGGTTAATACTACTCTATAGATGTCCCGGTTAATCGGCCTACCGCCCAGGCCGGCGAGTCGACAAACGCGCCCAAAACCTTCTGTTACTAAAACTGGCCTGCACCACGTCGGTTAGCAAGCCTTAACGAAAGGCACTCATAAACGAAAAGCTTTGTCATTTAAAGTGTAGTAAATGTTACTCTATAGATGTCCCGGTTGATCGGCGTATACCGCCCGAGTGGACAAAGGTGCCCCAGCCTTATGTTACGACTAGCTTAAACAAACCTGCGCCACAACACTGTCCAGCAGGCGCATACTCGCGTTGTCGTGTTTGTCACGCAGTAATACTCGCACTTATGTGACAGAAACCTATTTTTTATCGTGTGATACCTATACTTCCGGGACTAATCGACCATCATCTAGTCATTTAATTGTCCAGGGGTTGGGGTTGTTAGGACTACGATTTTTGTTATGTTTGTTAGAATGGCTTTTGTTATGGAAAATATAGCAGTGTAAGGTAGTCGTAACGTAACCTTAAAATAAATATTTTCGTTATTTGTACAGTTACGTGAATCAATCGGGCTATCCAATTACGTAATAGCCGAAACTAATTAACAGAATTTCACGTAGTCCACTAACTCCATGCACAACGCTGAAGTGGATCAAAATAAAAAAGGATATGCCGACCAAAAATGCACATAAAAATAAACGGGAAAGGTTTTACGGAGTGAAATCTACGTGGAAATATCAACGCGGCTGCGCTTGATGACTACTAGTCAGAGATGCGCCGGCTCTACCGCTTATCGATAAAAATACGCAGAGTAAATTAAAATTGAATGGTTTATTTTAGACTAGTTGTCTATATTGCGACAGTTGTAATCTTTTTAGGGCGCCTTTTTTGTACAAGGAGTTTATATATAAATTCCGACGTTTTTGTTGTAAAAAATTTAGCTACTGTCACTTTCACAACTTTAAGAAAATGTAAGTTCTATTTTGTTATGTAATAAATAGAAGAATCTACGACTCCTCGTATATTGTAGTATATTACCGTTTTTTTACCTTTCCTTCTAAACTTAAGAACAGTGATTAGTGATTCTTGAGCAGGAATATCAGAAAATAGGGTAGTACACCCATTCTTGAAAAGTGTCTGGAAAAACAAAAAAAAATTATCAAATCGATTAGTGCCATAGCAATGTATTTAAATTTTACATTTTCAAAGTTCGCGCCCAGTTTTTGACTATAATGCTGGACACAGTGGACGCAATATTGCTATATTCATGACGTCAGTTGGCTGTGTAAGCAAATGCGCCGATACGCTGATCAGTTGACAGTTAAGACTGACATTATTTAGCTTGCACAGCAGCATATGACGTAATAACATGGCGGCTACTTCATGATGTTAAAAAGCAGATTTAAAAACTGAATTGAATATTACATAACAATTTATGTTGTTATTTTATTAACTAATATTTTCCGACTGTTTTTAATCATAGTTGCCTAATAATCTTTCTAAGCAAAATAGTGTTACATTTTTTCCCATATAATTATGTAGACTCAAATATCTTATTCTCGTGCAAATTTCGAACAAAAGTAGTTATTTAATGGGTGCTTCCTGTCCAGTGATGTCATTACTACCTGATACGTTACTTTATTTACTTCCCATGCAGAACAATGTCAATGTTGCCATTATAATCGACCTGACACATTAACACCGAACGTTAACTTATAACGACATAATTCTAAGTAATATTGACGGCAATGTGTCATGCTAATTACTATTGTGCGTATGTGTATCGTTAGAGTTGTCAGCCATAAGCCACGACGGGGTTAAGTTTACATCATACCGATCGATACGTGATCTGTAATTAAACGAAACGATATGACTCAAAACGAGACCTTTAAAACTGTATTATTATGGCTTAGATCACCTATGAAAACAGTGTTGAGGTAACAATGAGTCAAGTTGAGGAGTGGCTAAAAATTGTTTCACTGATAAAATTGATTTCATACCTGTAACTTTCAAAATAGGTAGGTAATACTGACGACTAGGGCATGAATATCGAAATTCCAGAATCTTAATATACCGGAATCTCGTCTTATTTTTTACGGTTTCGGGAATAGTCTGGATGGAATTGGATGTTCTACTGACAACGGATGTATAACGAATACGATGTTGACTTATGTATCTGTGCTAACTCGTATAATGTGGGATTCCTGAATTTCAGAACAATCATACGAGAGTCTTTGCGTCATTCCCGCGACGTTCTCGTTCAAAGGTCCATTATCAAGCAAATACAGCCAAACAAAATACATATATCTACTACTATTCGTCTCTATTTCAGTCGAAAAGTTTAGACTTGTTCTAAGACAGTCGCGTCGCGTTGACGTTGTCAAAAGGCGGATCTATTGATCGTTGGTCATGTCATATGTATGACCCTCGGTCACTAGCGAAAGACATTGAAAAAGAAAAGGACTGTAGTTACATCTCACTTATTCATCGTCAAAAAGATATTGCGATAAGTACTTTATTAGCGATCTTACAGTTGACAAATGTGTCTAAGCACACCAATCCCGCTACGGTTTCCCCTCACTAGCGCTGGTTGAGTTCTCCGTTGTTGCTTTTTTCCCATTTACGAGTTTCACGGCGACCGTTGCCTGAAACTTACACGTACCCAGAATATAAATGCTGTATCTCGCTATCCCTGTCATACCCACGCTTCTAACCGGCACGCGTCCCTTTCTGGCCACAAATAAAAATGTCTAGCCACCTCAAAGTTCAAATAGAAATTGCAATATCCATTTTCTACTATTATTCGAAAATGAGCTCTAGATATAAGACTCAGAAGTTAAATATTCCTTGGATTTTATGTTGTATTTAAGACAGTTTTGCTTCGGAAATAGGAAAATGTTGTCTTTTTCGAACCAGTTGTATTTAAAATGCTGCGTCCCTGTTGCCTGGACTGCGCCTACATATCTAAAATCATCTGGACGAAGTAAAGCGATTATTTCTGAGGGAACTTTATGAAAATGTACAAACTTATTAATTCCATCGTTTAGATGGGAAATCCCGTCCAAAATAATCTCGTAGATTACAATTTTAAATTCCATTTCGGGAAAGATCACGGTTGCGTATCAAGTAAAAAAATGATGAGATTATGAACTTTGACGGCAGCGGTAGGTATCATACTAATTATTTTTTCTCAAACATGCTCGGAAATGTTTAGTTTCTATTTGAAAATAGGATACGCAAAAAGACCTGAATTTTAATGTTGCGAATATTTTTATTTTATTTAAATTGCATATATGTATATACCTATCTGGTTTTTGCGTATTCTTCTTAACTGTCCAAATATGTCAAACGTTACATTTAATATTCATCAATTGAAATAGATACCCACTTTTTTTTTTTTAATCCTATTAAATTACTTGTTATTTTGCTATTTTTATTATTTCCTCACATCGTTTCAAAAAACCCAAAATACCTCGGCGAACGGGCTTAGCCTGACTCGGAACTTTAGCAAGCCCCGCGATGTTCGGCTTGCTGACGACCCACGACGACCACATCAGGCAAGTAGGGGAACTTTCCGGGCCTCGGCAAAATAATGTACTATTAATTTGCCTTGGTGCCCGGTGGTTGTAAAAATCTTCGGAAAGCCGTTGTGTGGTGAAGATTAAAAAAATACCTACCATTGTACATTTTTAAATTGTAATTCAATATTAGTTTTCTACGGAAAGGGTCATTTTTTCAGGAAAAATCTTACAGCACGGTACAGATTTGTAAGGGCGCGCGGCACTTACCGTACAGCGCCCTCAGTTGGAAAAACAATATTTGTCCGCTCATCACGCCGAAACGGCTTGACAGATTTTGACCAATTTTGGTTCAGGGATAGCTAGTCATTAAAAAAAAGTTATAAATAGGATACTTTATACCCAACTGCGGTGCAGAAATAAGTTTTATGCGGACGAAGTTGCGGGCACCTTCTAGTTACTTACTAGTTCTAGTTACTTACTTACTTCTAGCTATATTATACTTTATAAACTATAACAATAATCAATGTCTATACTATTATAGGACGGCCACCCGCAAGGTGGTCGGACGACCTGGTCAGGGTTGCAGGGACTCGCCGGATGCGGGTCGCTTCTATCCGGCCCATGTGGAAGTCAATTGAGGAGGCCTGTGTCCAGCAGTGGACGTCCTATGGCTGAAATGATGATGATGATGATGATACTATTATAAAATTCTAGTCTATACTATTATAAAATTCTTGTCTATACTATTATAAAATTCTAGATTTCTATTGAATATCAGATTTCTATGAAGAGGGGTCATGATTTCAGGAAAAATCTTAATAGCGTGATGCAGGATAGTCATTTGTTTTGTATGGGCGCGCGGCGCCATGCCAGCCTGGCGCCATCTGTTTTCATAATTTCCTTTGTCCACGCATCACGCCGAAACGGCTGGGCAAATGTTAACCAAATGTTGATGGTCTATGGTTAGCTGGACATCGAAAGTTAGTTATAGGATACTTTTACCCGAATACTGTATACAAGAAATTACGCGTACGAAGTTGCCCCTTCTAGTGTTCAATAAAGTAGTGACGCCACAAATCAGATGTTGTATATATATATGAATTAATTTTACGAATAATGATCCTTTGTCTGGCCATGGTCAAAAACAATATGAATATAATCTACATTTTTACAACAATAGCTGCAGCTCTGTACTTACATAAATTGCAAAACTATTAATATAAACTCTACTATAAAGCCTATGTAGTTACATTATAGCTTCCTGTAGGTACAGCTCGTATCCATTATCCGGCTATGTATCACTTCGGTGGCAAACATTATTTAACGTAATGAGGTTCGCTAATTAAGCATTTATTACAATGCCGTTCACCGGAATAGTGTGCATAATCCCTTACATAAACAACCACCACAGCTGTTCTATCCCTATACAATGCTGTACTGTGTCCGTAGACCCATAGCCAAATGGACAGTGCGTAGGTCTGCACCAATTCTAAAGCCAAGGAATTAAAAAATCAATAAGAACTAAGCGTCATGATATTTTTTTTTATTAAACAAGTATTAACTATCTTAAACTATCCTAAGAAATCCTAATTAAAAGCCAAGATCACGGCTCTGCGGCAGTGAATAGCCATCCAATCCTTTGGCCGAGGAATGAGCCGGCTCTGTGGTCAGAAGAACACTCCGACAGGTTTTTTTTTTAAATTGTCTGTTTAGCCTGTGGGCGTCCGGGCTCCACGGCCCGTAAGTTTCATTGACATGTAGAAAGTTTCCTTATTCAAAACTTTGGATTAAGGCAAGTCAAGATTTAGAAGTGACAAGTGTCTCTAAAATTCAGAGATGCGAGTCCTGAAAACATGCGCTCCGTATGTTAGCCTTCCACTTGCACATGTCATTAAAGGATGGAGTTCTGAGGTAAAAACATAATGATAAATCATACGCATTGACTTGAGATTCTCCTCTTTTTGAAATCAGTTAAAATGAAAATAGGTATGACGTGAAAGAAACGACAATATATTTATTCTAAACTGTAACGCCAATATTGCACCGCAATCTTAATTGAAGCTAAACTATGGGATAAGTTGGAAACTTTAAGCCTTATGAAAACCTGTGGATCCTACTTATAGCTAAGGCCACGCTCCATTATTTTGTCTTTCCGCCCGCGGCCATTTTAATCTACCGCTTCTGTACGGTAGTGGTGACTCTAGCGTTCTTATATGCAACAACTCAGAGTAATATTGAAAAGATTGGTTACTTTGTGACATAGGCCGTCGCCCCTTTTAGTATAAATGGAAAGTAACGTCATACCAAGACGGAGATGCCGTGATGACCTAGACGAATTCCGAAGGAATTGGTCGATTGTCACATTAAATAAGGATTACTAGTAGAAAAATAAGCGACTCCGGTTCATGCGAAAAGGAAATTAGGAGACGAATAGGGATAGCCAAATCTGCTATGTTTCAACTCCAAAAATATGGAAGGACCGCAACATTACGTCTAAGGTCAAGCTGGTCAGTACCCTCGTCTTTTCCACATTCAGTTACGGAGCTGAAACATGGTCGGTGAATAAACCGGACAGAAATCATGTCGACGCCTTCGAGATGTGGTGGACAGCATTTCGCACCAACGAGTCCATTCGTCGGGAACTCAACATAAAACCCCGTCTTTACACCATATGTTTACGTAGAGTAACGGAATTTTTCGGCCATATTTCTAGAAAGGAAGGACACAATTTAGAACAGCCCATGGTCACTGGCAAGGCAAGGTCGATGGGAAGCGCCCTTAGGGGCCGATCACCGCTGAGATGCTCTGACCAAATCCGCTCGTCGTTGGATATCAAGCTGCACAACGCACTCCATGAAGCCAATATCTAAGTGGAGAAACATTGTCAGACGTATGATGACCTAGCAACGGGGGAATCACTGAAGAAATCGATTTCCTCAGAAATGAGGAAATCGACGCGAGGAGGGGGTGGGACGAGTAGTAGAAATAAAGGCAATTCTTTACCCAACAGTGGCTACAGGCTGATGAAATAAATACTTGCTTATAGCAACTTAAGGCAACGCTCAATTACTGTATCTTTCTGCGGTGATTTTAATATTTTTAATCGACCGCTTCTGTACTGTAGTGGCGACTCTAGCGTGTCTTAGCTTAGACAACTCAGTAAGTACAGAGAAGAAAAAGATTGGTCACTTTGCCGCGTAGCCGATGTTTTTAGTAAAGTAAATTATAAGTAAAATTCTTATTTTAATAATAATTAGATATTTATAAACATTTGACCTCGTTCTCGTCTGGTATAAGTAAAATTAGCATCAAATCAGACAGTTTTGAATTAAAATAGTCACTGACACTGCAAACGACAGTCAATTCTCTGCCCCACTCTATGCTGTGAAACTTTCAGGACTCTTACATACGATAAACAGACTATACAGGTTTTCAGAGAAAATAGCCAGAAAATATAGGCATAAATCGCACTAGCTTCTACCCCCGACTTTTTTCACGTATAATCGTCATAAGGGATTAATAAAACGCTTTCAGCCTACTCAGCACAACTGCTTTCTCTTTCTCTCTCTCTTTAATAGAGTATGAGAGAAACAGGGATAAAAAACCTATGTCGCGAGATAAACAAAGTCGCAGCCAGTTAAATATGTTACCGCGGAGATGTCACTTTTTTATAGTATAGCTATAGGTCAGCGTAATGACCTAATTTGTTATTCAATTCAGCGCAACTGTACACTCTCTCTCTCTCTCTCTCTCTCTCTCTCTCTAGTAGAGTATGAGAGAAACAGGGATAAAACACTTTTGTCGCGCGATAAACAAAGTCGCTGCCAGGTTAGGTATGTTAGCGCAGAGAAGTCACTGTTTTATAGTATAGGTAGGTATAGGTCGGCGTAATGACCTAATTTGTTATTCATACCTGTAACCCGGCTGCCTACTAAAATGAATGGATTATACCGGTGCATTGCTGCGAAATTGGATATGAATTAACTAAATAATTACTGTTTTGATTAAAGTTAATTTTTAATATTAACGTATATATGCCTGAATGCATTTATTGTAATTTATTTTTGGGTTTCATGTCCGCAAGTTAAAAAGATAGCATGTATGTTCTGTTATTAAAAAAAAATACAGGTTATGTAGTTTAAAAGGTAACAACACAGTCGTTATATAATCAAATCAACTAAGCAACAATATAATTAAATTACTTACAGAAGATTTGACACCGCATAAGCACGCCTGTAAGTATTTAAACTCTCATGCGTTTTTTTTAATTCTCATTAGAGTTTCAATTATAACCGACTGGCCGGCCAGTACGCAAGTGATCAATAAAACAATTTGCGCGGCTCGCCCGCTCTTCCCTGGTGAAGTGGGGTAAGTACAAGACATCCGTTTTAGTGCCCCGCTGCGAGCCAACGCCCGCACCACATAAATACTAAACTGGGAAAATTAATGTTTATTCATTACTAGCTTCTGCCTATGGCTGCTCCCGTAGGATCTCGGGTAAATCCGGTATCATCCTTAGTTTACATCTAATGGCAACCTCTAAGTGTTCCTTCCTACTCTAAGTATTTCAGTGATTTCTAAGCGGTTGGCTGAATCTGGATAGTCTTCATGACTACACATTTTACCTTTTTTGATGAAACGTTGCATTCAACTAAGCTTGTCGTGTGACTTGCTGTCCTTTGGACGACCTTATCTGTCTGCGAAGCGGTGGTCCCAGGTTCAAATCCTGAGAGAGACTAGAATTGGTGGGTTCAGCACAGTCCCTGGGTCTTAGATGTTTTAAACTAAATTTTATGTTGATCAAGTGTGATGAACAACCATGACAACCAATTCATAATCAATATAATTATGTCACACAAATAGAAAACATAACCGCAACAAACTAGCCCACCATTCTCATTATTAACTAATTAATATCCCGAATGATGAACGAGGGGCCATTTTTATGTAAATCCTCTGTTTAATTCGCCATAAACACTCCAGGTTTCTCGTTACGGGGCGTACACTTGGTTTATGACTGCATCAATTATGCCTAAGCATATCCTAATTACTATAATGGCATGAGGGGGAGGGTCAAAGGAGGTTCACGTGCCCTGAAACACTGATGTACTGAACTATATGTACTGCAGTATTGTGGAGACAGGGCGAGTAAGCGATCGAGTCGACTAGCATACGTACTGGAGTACTGGTATCTCTTGCATAAAAACGCCATGGTTCTCTGCCTTTTCGCCGAATTACGTTTCGTCAAACGTTTCATTTCGCAAAAGTTTCATTTCGCCAAAAGCATTTTTCACTGAAACTGTAAACTATTTCGAATTGTTATAAAACAAACCTAACCTAACCTAATCTAAAGGATGATATTTACAACAATCTGAAATAGTTTACAGTTTCAGTGAAAAATGCTTTTGGCGAAATGAAACTTTTGCGAAATGAAACGTTTGCGAAACATTATTCGGCGAAAAGGAAGTACACCCTACGCCATATATATGACTCTTTCTCACGGAAAAAGTATTGCCCATCTCTTTATTCCGGTTACCTTTCGTAAGTTCCAATTTTTGTTTCCCATGTGTAACGCTTCGTCAAATTTTCATTTGTCCGAAAGCCATTTTTTTATATGTACGACTACTTTTATGCCGCAATGCTTTTTGTGCAGGCTGAAGCGCTGTGCAGCTGACCCAGCTCACAGCGTACGCCTAACAAATTCCGGAATTGCAAGCCCTATGCTGAATGTACTGCGGTGCTACTGCAATAAGCTTCTCTAACCGTGTACACCGTCCTTTACCTGAATCGAGTTGCATTACTGTGTGATCCGTTACTATACCGTATACTAGGAATCCGTGATTAAATCTGTTACGCTGGCAATAATGTACTATGTATTGAGACATATTAGTTTACCGTGCTATGGATAATGTTTGCGGGAGCTGTGAACTCAGATAATTAAATTTTACGAGTAGGTATTATAATCACTGTTTCGATTAAATAGCTATTATCCGTGTAAGATCTCGTGTTTAAGTAGATGATAACAATCTATCAAATAGAAATAACAGTGACTACAATCATTTAACACAATAAAATAAATACTACAAGAGACAATAACAATTGCAATGTGACAGTATCCGGTCAACCCTTGTCAGTGAGCAGTTGAGCTTGACACTAAACCAAGAGCATGTACACAAACTTCATCATCATAATCAGCCAAAAGATGTCTACCGCTGATCATATAAACCTCCGCCAAAGAACCGCCAGCATAACTGTGACACGCGCCTATTTGTCGCGCGACAATAACTACTATCAGTACCGTGCGGCAAGACGGATAACGCAAGACGGCAACATATAGTGCGACCAAAAAGAGTAGAAATTAAAAAGTGGCAATACTGTACTGCCCTCCCTTTCTAATCAATATAAGAAAACGGGGACAACACTACAGTATTGCCACTTTAAAATCTCTACTCTTTTTGGTCGGACTGTAAGCTAGCCCACACCCACAGAGTCCAACGACCCTTTATATTATCAGTCCATTTGCGTCTTTTGCAGACTACCTTATTTTATTAACAAGGTTTATAATTTAAATAAAACAATTTAAACGGATTATATCGCGTATATTAACTATTTGAGCCTACCTGACGTTTCAGTACCTTTACAGATACCGTTGTAAAGGTACTGAAACGTCAGGGAGGCTCAAATAATTAATATACGCGATATAATCCGTTTAAATTATTTTATTTAAATGTGTGACAGTCGCGGAAACCGAAGAAAATATTAAGGTTTATAATGTTTAATGGATAGAACACTCCCATGAGTTTCAGGTATATTAAAATCCATATGGAACGGTGCTCCTGATGATGAATCGCGAATCAAATTATTTGACTTAAATTACTTGAGTTCCTAAACTCGTTTCATATGGATTTTAATTTGTAATGTTGTAATTTTGTATTTATAACCTATTTCGCATGTCGCATCATTTCTTTATGTCTTAAGCAAGGGCTGCAGAACTATTCCATAATGAAGAAGTGTTAATGATGTCATAAGGATTTAACAGTGTAATTAAGTCAGCTATGACATGCGTTGATTGGGCTATTAGGCAAATTAGTTCTCTGATCACGTGTGTAAGCTACACACTCACACTCAGATGTAATTAACAGGGTATTGATGTGCGTATGCCTTTATGATTATTGAATCTCGGTGAATGTGATTTGGTTGTGTATTTTGAGATGGTAAGGGTTGTCAATACCGAAATATCTTTGTTTTTTGGGTACCTTCCGGCCTTTCTGGGAATACCCGGCACTTAAACTTTTTAAAATTACTTTTATATGACGTCAAACCCCACTTCCGCACCACTCTGTTCCTGGATAAACTTATTTTATTCAAGACTTATTATTTTAACGACACCCTGGGCCTTATTGGGATTTACTGAATAGATACCTAGGTATATATGATATATCAAATATGGGAAGAATATCTCGCTTCCTGGCCAAGGCAAGACGTAAAACTTCAGACAAACGATAGGCGGTAATTGGTTAAGCCCCAAATCGCATAGTTATGGCCACACCTGTGCCACCTGTGATCTGGGACGTTAACGAATTCACCGCCTCAGTTATGTAATTGTCCTAAAATCTCCATACAGTCCTGACAGCCTCGCCATAAGCACGCTCGGTGTAATTAGAGCAAGCGCCAGGAGTGAGAAGACGCTGCGCCGAGACTGTCCCGCGCTAATTTACATGCAAATGAGGATAGTGGGCTCCTGTATCTCCAATTTAGCAAAATGTAGGGTCCATATTACGTAAGTGTTGGTTTGTGCTAATCAAGCCCGAATCGATTTATGTTATTCATTTCTAATAGAAAAACTGTAACCAATCCATGATATCATTAAAAAATTGGGCAAGTGCGAGTCCGACTCGCGCATGAAGGGTTCCGTACCTATATATATGTATATATAGGTATAACAAGTTTGTTGTATGGGAGCCCCCCTTAAATATTTATTTTATTTCATTTTTAGTATTTGTTGTTATAGCGGCAATAGAAATACATCATCTGTGAAAATTTCAAGTGTCTAGCTATCACCGTTCTTGAGATACAGCCTGGTGACAGACGGACGGACGGACGGACGGACGGACGGATGGACGGACGGACGGACGGACAGCGAAGTCTCAGTAATAGGGTCCCGTTTTTACCCTTTGGGTACGGAACCCTAAAAACGACCATAGCAAAACTAAAATATGCGTAAACTTCGGTCCCCTCGCTATAAGCACACTCGGTGTAATTAGAGCAAGCGCCAGGAGTGAGAAGACGCTGCGCCGAGACTGCTATTTTGTAATATCTCCAATTTAGCAAAATGTCGGCTCTAAACGGCCATATTACGTACGTACATGTGGCGATTTTAGCTAATCAAGCCCGAATCGGTTTTTCGTATTAATTTCTAATAAAAAAACTGTACTTACTTAACAATTCTATGATCTCATCTAAAAACGCCTTTAGTTCGGGATTACTAAAATCTCCGCACACTTTCGTCAACTCGCCGTAAGCATGCTCGGTGTAATTAGAGCAAGCGCCAGAAGTGAGAAGATGTTACGCCGAGACCGTCCCGCGCTCATTTACATGCAAATGAGGGTTGTAGGACTCCTGCCAGCTCATACGACAAAATCGTGGTAAAATTACTCAATTTCAACGAGGTATAGTGATATCTCCAATTTACCATATTTCGGCTATATCATGGCCATACTATGTGGCGGTTTTGCTAATCAAGCCCAAATCGATTTGTTATTAATTTCTATTAAAAAACTGTAACAATTATAATTATGATATCTTAAAATAACACACTTACTTGGGAAATACTAAATTATCCGTACACTCCTGTCCCCTCGCCGTAAGCATGCTCGGTGTAATTAGAGCAGGCGCCAGGAGTGAGAAGACGCTGCGCCGAGACTGTTCCACGCTCATTTACATGCAAATGAGGGCTATGGGGCTGCTGCCAGCTCATACAGCAAAATCGTCATAAAATATCTATTCTAATACAAATAAGAAGTTGTGAAATTCGTTGAAAAACTGAATTTTGAATGGATCATCAACACTATGTGCCGCGCTCATTTACATGCAAATGAGAGTTAGGCTTCTGCTGCCAGCTCGTACGTTAAAATCGTTGTAAAATATACCTACATCTATTCGTCTATTATGAAAAACAAAGAGGTCGAATTGTGAAATTCTTGAAAAACGGAATGTTGTGTGGAATATCCAAGGATCGCTTCTAACTAGGCTAAAGTTATCTGAGCCATAAACTTACGAAGTATTGTGGTTTACCTAAGAGTTTAGCAATATCTTGCTTTCGTCACAACTGTTCATTTCTTTCGGTGGTTCTTTCTCCTCAGTAAGCCTTATAGTGAACCGCTGGTAGATATTTTAAATAAAATAATAAATGCCCTTTTGGCACATGTGTGGCTTCTGGTAACTGGCTTTACACATTACGCCCATCTGGCATGTATGAACACCTTTATTTTAAATTCATATTTTTATATATATATTTTTTCAAATAATTATTATACCTACGCGATATAATCCGTTTAAATTGTTTTATTTAAATGTGTGACAGTCGCGGAAACCGAAGAAAATATTCTATACACTTATGTCGACCTTCGCCATGAGTATACTCGGTGTAATTAGAGCAAGCACCATAAGAGGCGCCGAGACAGTTCCGCGCTGATTTACATGCAAATGAGAGTTGTGGGTCATATAGTTCAAATCTCATTTGTTAAGCGAATCCCATTAGCTTTGTACCCGATGAACAATACTCATTTTCTGTATTGTTAACGGTGGCCACAGCTGCCACTTCGAAATGTAAGGCGTTATAAGTGCAAATTACTTTTACACTAAATTAGTCTTTAAATCAAACGAAATAAGGTTTACTCTTAAACAAAGAGAACACAGATGTTGGTCACTTCGAAAGTGAAAGAGCAGTGAAGCTCGTTTCGATGCTTATAATGACAATGAAGTGACCAACATCTGTGTTCTCTTTGTTTAAGAGTAAACCTTATTTCGCTTAACTTAAAGACTAATTTAGTGTAAAAGAAATTTGCACTTATAACGCCTTACATTTTGAAGTGGCAGTTGTGGCCACAGCTAACAATACAGATAATGAGTATTGTTCATCGGGTACAAAGCTAAGTGGATTCGCTCAACCAAAAGAATTATTTCTATACGACAAATTGTTGTAAAATATGCGTCGTCTCATATAAAAAACAAACAGGACATGCTGTGAAATGGCTTTTTCTATTTAATTATTTCTTTCTCTATCTATTTTGAGAAATCATGAAGAAAATACTGATACTGATCCATTTGTATTTCTCGCTTCGTAGATTACTTACATTAAAATCTCCATACACTTAAATTCTGTCCCGTCAGTGTAAATAGAGCAAGTGCCAGAAGACGCTACTGCACACAGACTGTCCCGTGCTCATTTACGGTAAAGGAATCTGAAACTCGTACCTTTTTGACGCTCATTGTTGTTGAGACAAGAGCGAGAGCGACATACCTAAATCAAAATTTTCTTGACTGTAGAAGCAAATGAGAGTTAGGCTTATGCTGACAGCTCATACGACAATATCGCCGTAAAATAGAGCTATACTTACATTGTCAAAGAACAAGGTGGGCATGTTGTCAAATTCGTGTAAAGTGCCATTTTGTGTGAATTGCCAAGCCTAGTTAGGATTGATAACTTGGCTATTTTATCAAATAATTTGGACCCTAATTTGACGATGCATCTATCTAATTTTGTATCTACTTTATCACTGCCTTTTATTGGGCATCCATGTGTATTATCAAATGTTTTTGTTCTCTAAGAAATTGCTAGTAATGTTAAATAAAAAACTATACATTGCATGACGTAAGCATGTCCTTAACGTAATTAGCACAGAAGACGCTGCACCGACTGTTCCGCGCTCATTTACATGCAAATGAGTTGCTAGGCGCAGCCAGCTCTTATTGGAAATTTGCTGATATATTTACACCTATTTCTCTAATAATTAGGAAATAGGGTCACGAAATAATGAAATAATTCACTTTATTCTGCAAGTAGGCCACAAGAGCACTTTTACATGTCTGAGTCTGAGTCTACCGGCATTTCACAAGAAGAGACCGCCGTTGAGAAGAAACGCCTAAAGAAACGCAACAGTCAGTATTTTTTTCAGAAAGGATAAGTACTTAACTATTACAGTTATATAAACTTAATTTGTACCTATCTTAATAATTAAGGCGTAGGTGTACGTAGTTGTCGAAGAAAATATATTAGAAGTGTATTTTAAGATATAAGTAAGGAAAAAATTAAGAATTAAATGGAAGCAATAATGACGAAAACCAATAAGTATATTTATTTTCACGGAACCCGTTGAGAGGTACTTTTCTGACAAACCTGCAAAATGTATGAAACTGTATTAATCATTTAATTCAGACCAAAGATCCATAAGTAAATTGAGCATGTAGTAAGATCCAAATGTAATTGAAATTGTTTATTGATAATTGAATAAAGTATTCTAATTCTTACATCGCAAAATACTTAAACATATCAGATACTTTTGTTGTTAATAATTGCATATCTCTATTTAAAAGTTTGAGTTGGAATTAGAAACACTGGATACTTTGTATCGAACATCCCGCCGACTAGATTCAATTTCATCAATCAGCTTCAATACACCTATTTTGAATCTCCTCTTTTCGTGTTTTGTGAAATGGTCGATGTCAGGCAATATACTTTTGAAAAATTGCAAATCTGTACTTTCTTCTTCTTTCTTTTGTACCTTAGAAGTGGTGGATTCATATGCAATAGTGTTAACAGATTTCCGTTTTGAAGAGCGGCTATTGTTAGGCTTGTCATTATCTTCATTTAGTATATCTGTATCGGAATGGTATTCCTCTGTCGGTTCTATTTTTACCTCAGGGTATACAAGACTGTCAGTATTATAAGGCATACCCAAGGAATCGCTGGTGCTACTGTTTTGGTCGACACCATCTTCGTTTAATATATGCTGCGGAACCTCTGAATCGGATTCGTCGCTGCTTTGATCATCGTTTCTCACCAAATCCGTGGGCCTGAACAAAATAAGGCAATTTTATTGTTTATTTCAAATGGTACGCCCAATATCATATGATATGGAAAAATAGCAAAATGTATACTAAATAATAACGTTACCTTCGTCTATTTTTAGTATGAGGAAGCAGAAATTTTAAATGTTCATAAAGGTAGTATTGTTTGCTACCGTCGTTTGGGTATCTTTCCGTTTTTCTTTTGAACCTGGAGAAAGACGACCGTATTCCTTTCCATTTAGTCTTCAATTCGTCAACTGAAAAGATAATTTCGTTTGTAACACCAATAATAAACGAAACAGATTTCAACCTGGTTCCGTCGATTGTTTAGTATCCCATCAACAGATTTCAAACACAACTCATTTTGTTATTGAATAAAGAATTAATGAATTCAATTAGTCTGAATTCTGATAATAATGGACCATTCGAGGTTTCTAGATTTTACATTAAAAAAAAACTAAATTAGGCACATAATTACGAAGTTCCGAGGTCACGTCATAGCACGTGGCTAATTTTGAAGAACACCTAAGTAATTTGTCCGATTGCATGCGGCTTTCACCGACTCTGATTGACCGAGTGAGTAAAGCGAGCGAGCGAAAAGTCTCCGTTTCAGCTTGGCACAAAACTCTTTTGTATGTCCGGATGTTTAGATGTCCAGATGCTTCCCTGCTCTTTACGCCTATAGACTGCATTTCTTAACGGATTCTCGTGATTTTGTGAGCAGGTTCAATAAATACATAGACTCTAGAGTGTGTTTTTAGATTTATTGGAAACATGAAAAAGTCATATTTCAGCCATTTCAAAAGATGATCGCGAGGCTAGTTCACTAGTGTTATGGCTAGTTTATTTTAATTACCAGAAATCTCTTCATGCAACTCGGTTCTCACTTGTTCAGCCACCTTCTCCCACGTCAAGCTGCAAAGGTGGGGGGTGCGCGCGGGCATCTTTGGATCATAGAGCACGGGATACTTCTCGACAATCTTGATGAAACCTATTATAAACTTTTGGCTATCCATTCTTCTGAAACAAAAGTGTAGCTTAGAATATTTTGTAACTGATATATAAATAAGAAAGAGTTCTATCAATAGTTGGTAAGTAGATAAGGATAACCGATGACCGCCTAAGGTTTTCTAGTAAAACCACGACCGAGAAGACGCAAAGTCAGTATCAGTGGCGGCGCCAGGTGAAATGTGGCCGTCAGCAACATACATTTTGCGAGGTTCTGTTTTTTTTTCAGTTGCCAGTTATGGCCACTTTTTTGTATTTTCTTAGAACAAATACGCCAAGAAAACAGTTAGCGCTAAAGTGAAGCCAGTTTTGGTTAGCCTCGGACTAAGTTTCGTCCGTGTGCGCATTTGTCACAACGTCAATGTCACAAGAAAAACTTCTCTATGAGATGAGTAATAAGTCCCTCAACCCATAAAAACTAATGTATGTGTCTTTATGCGTTCATCTCGCCTAAACTTTCTGTAAACTTACATTTTTGGTACACTGATAGCTGAGCATCCACAGATGGTTTTAGGATGCGTTGTAACCGACTAAGAAGAAGCAAAAAAGGATTATGGCTTTCTTCGTGCGGACCTTCTCGTTGTGATATAAAATTAAGTTAAAAAGAATAGGTTAAGATTTACACGTGGCAACAAGTGTTTACAATAGAGATGTTGTTTGTAATTTAATTAGGCTTAGGTAGGTAGTTTAAGGAAAACAAACAGACCATTTAAGTCTATTTACTTGAACGTAAAAAGAAAATCTACAAAAACATCGTATGTTTTCCAGTAAGGTACTTACCTCAGCAATAGGTACAATCAGCATCAAAAGTAACTGACAATTTCACCACTGGCTTATGTCAAATTGAATACAAAAATTGTCACCACTATTGATGCTCACCGTACCACGAGTAAATGAATTATTTATAGTTTATAGGTAAAACAGTCCATCGTGTGAAAACTGGTAGTTATTACGTTTTTCATCATTTGTAATGTTTCACAAGTATCATACTGATGACATCGGAATCTACAACTTAACTCTTACATAATAATGTTCATATTCCTGCTCAAAGTCCACTTGCAGATAAAACCTTTTTGTACACAAATGTGGTTTTAAATTATCTTTAAAATAGCTCTTATCGTATTGATATGAAGTCTCATTACCGCATAAGCTGTGTTTAATATCAATACGAATTAATTATGGCATGCGTGCGTAGGTACGCTACGTCAATAGTTCTAGGCAAATTAAAAGGGAGTATCAACAAGATAAACTAGCAGTTCTAACTACCTTTTGGTTTTGGATAGCTGAATAGGTTTTAGACGCTAAACTTACTTGTGTAATTCCCGTGTAGTCGATCTGAGCGGCGATGTGGCCTCCTATCGACTTCTCGTGGTGCACTGACACGCCACAGCGA
This sequence comes from Apotomis capreana, assembly GCA_947623375.1. Classification (NCBI taxonomy): domain Eukaryota; kingdom Metazoa; phylum Arthropoda; class Insecta; order Lepidoptera; family Tortricidae; genus Apotomis; species Apotomis capreana. Next base: position 16,541,532 of record OX392505.1, on the reverse strand, counting down.
CGCGACAGTCACGCGACCCGTGCGAACGAGCGGGACAACACGCTCGCCACATGCGTTGTTGCCACATCGCCGACCACAAACCGCTGATCTTCGATATCGCCATCCCTTTTGCTCGCGTGTTAATCTGCAATTGTGTAAGGGACGCTTGCGGAGTTCGAATTTCGAATGGGAATAGCCGCTCAAGTTCAACGGTCGGAACGATCGAAAACCAACCTGAATTTTGGAACGTAAGGACGATTTTGAAAAAAATGGCGTTTTGTCGGCTGATTGTTCGCAACGACGGACCGGTTCGACTTTAAGTGCTTGTCTCAAAGTTCTGTTCAGAATAAACTGTAGTTTTGGCGGGAATCCGAGTCGTCGTTCAGTTCGCTCAATACAAGCTGTATTTCCAATATGGTTTCTAATGTATGAAGTTAATACAACTTTACTGCCTTTTGGTTCTAGTATAGAACTTGTCAACAGGTTTTTGTGGTAATTATACGCTCGTGAATAATTGCAATTAGTGTAAACTACTGTAAAAATGTAGATTTATCGGTTTTTAAAGTGTAATTTTCGTAAGTTGCCCGATTTAGAAATGAGTTGGGTTTATTGCTGTTTTAAAAGGCAAATAAATACCGACATTGTTAAAGAGGGAAAAATCTACCTAATAAGTAAACAATAGACACTGATTCCCGAATCGATTTCGATGTGTTTGTTGTTTTAGTGATGTCACTATGCGACATGACTAGGTAAATGACAAATAAAAGTAATCAAATCAAATATGAATAACTTATCTCAGAGGGGTCATGTTGACATAATCTAGTTGTTTATTGCGGTATAAGAACCCTATCCTCAGAAATAGTAGACAACGATATACGTACATTAGGTATATAAATAAATATATACTTAAATACATAGAACAACCATTACCCAAGCACAAATATTCGAGTTCATCACACAAATATTTGCCCCGGCTGGGATTCGAACCCAGGACCGCCGGCTCAGTAGGCAGGTGTCTACAAACCGAGCCAACCGCGTCGTCAAAAGTTTATGATTTTACCTACATAGGTCGAAAAAAAAACTATTTTTTTTTCTGTTTCTGAATTTACCTAGGTAGAGAAAAAAAACTAAGTAAATTAATCTAGTAAATATGGGCATAAAATTAAATATATTACATGCCGCAAATCGCGCTACTAGGTATAGATATCCTACGCGCCAGCACATAACTGGGCTGCTAGGCTTCGCTTCCCATAATTGTTTTAAAAATTGTATTAGCTACAACTACAAGCTGTAAGTAGGGGACCTCGACTTCATCCGCATAAAACTATTTTCACAACGTAGTCAAGTAAAAAAAGTATCCTATAAGTATGTCCAGCTATATGTGTACCATGGATGTCCATCTCAGCATCTATACCTACTATCTCTGTAGAAAAGTTGGTTAAATTATAACAATAACGCAGTAAAGATATCTACGCGCAGTAGGTATCTACTCTAAATAAGACCGCCTTTCTGCATTTGCGTCAGCTCACCTGCCGTAATCACCTGTCCGCAAATTCGTACGCACGTGCTGTATAATGATTGATCACTTTGATGATAACTCTATGTTAAGCACCTTTTTAATAGGTGGCCACTATTAAAGGTATCGACTCATCTTGATCACTGTATTAAGTGTCGTTCCATAAAGGTACCAATACGGTTTGCTATTAAAGTTGAACGTTTGAATCTTTATGCGAATAACCTGTCAATACGTTCTTTGTCGTAAACAACATAGTGGACTCTTTTGTTTAATTAGTGTCTCTGTGAGCTGTACCCTTACCACAGAATAGATAATAGTACAACCCTTACCTACCATGAGTTAACGTGAGCGTACAGCGCACTCGCTAGCGACGCGACAGCGTCAACTATTTGAGAGTTGAGATATGTGCGACCCGTAGACGAGACCAGTTGGAAACCTGGACAACTGGTTATCCGTACATCCGGAATTCGGAAATACGAATAATTGGTGGCCAGGCTGAAACGAAGACGTCTCGCTAGTTACGATCGCTCGGTTAGAAACGACAAATACGCTTGCCTGCTTATAATATTCGCATCATGAAAGCCTTCGTCTCTAAAGCAAGACTCGCGCGTCGTAAACACCGACTACCGCCTTTGTTCGTATAATATGCGATGCGTTCGTAGCTATAGTGCGGCAAATGCGCGTCGTTCGGTCGTGTCGCCTAACCCTAAGACAAATGACGTCGTATTTTACACAAAAAATCAATAAAACACTAATCAGTCCAGTATCGCCTAGACATTCCCGTCAGTAGGTTTATACTCTCACACAAAGCACTCACTGGTTGTGATGGCTAAACAACCCTGAATACAGTTAAGTCGCTTGAAAAAAACAATAAAATACCTTCTGTCTCTTTTATCTGATAGCTAACATCACCTTTCCGCTACGTCAAACCGCTTTACCACTTTGAAACAATTAACTATTTGTGCGCAACCACCTCAATGGATCTTGGCCTCCCAAACCAGTCCCAGCCTCGCGTATTCACAATCCTGAGCTGGCTCTCGCCAGTTATGGACGCCTGGCACTTTAAAACAATTACTGAATATTAATCGAAATAAGAACTTTAATGCTGATCACAGTATCAACAAAAACATATATATATCTAGTAGGTACTTTGTCACTGTATCGTCACATACGAACCGCGGTACAAAACTATAACAAGAATTAATATGACAAGGTGCTAACGCGTGCAGATGTTTATGGAGCCCCTGTGCTTCTTAATTTTTATAACGCCGCTAACTAGATGCTTCACACATAAAGAAAAAAAGGTTTAAAAATAGCACAACTGTGCTAGTTTAAAAATAGATCCACCGGTAAAAAGTGGCGAAGCGCGAGGCGTCCCCATAGAAAAGGTTCAAAGTATTTAAATTTTAAATGACGTCTACAACTATCAAACAAAATTTTTGAAAACATTGAATAGTGTTTAATACAATTCTATATTAACTACTAAAAGGCGCCCTACGTGAAGCCGGCTAAAAAGTATCGTATCAGCATGTTTTGGTGTCTTCATATTTTATCGTTAAAGAAAATCCCAGTCGTTTTAGTTTGTATGAAACCTTAGAGACCGACCGACTCTCACTTGACCGGCTTTTATATGATATGGGTAGCACACGAGCAGGTGGATTGTCTGATAGTGAAGCTAACCAAAAATCAAATCAAAGTTAGTCTGCTAATTTAGGTGGCCGATCGGAGAAGAATTGACAACATTTCATTTATGAGTACATTTTTGTAAATGAATAATTACTTAGGTTGTTCGGAAGAGATCGCTCTTTAGCGATAAGACCGCCTATTGTCTACCATTTATAAATTAAGGTTTCGATTGTAATATTTTTCTTGTTGGTTCGTGCAATAAAGAATTGTTGTTGTTATTGTAATCGTAGCGAAAATATAAAAACAGTGATTTACCTCATACGGAAAATTTATAAAATTGTAGTCTTAAAAATATGAAACGTTAGCCATAAGAACCTCTTCTCGCGGAACCCTATAAAGGCGTGTGCATCGGCACCGGGAACAAAAGGTGCGCGGACACGTGCCCGGCATGTGCTCCTGCGCAGCGCATGTGTGTTTCGGGGTTAATAGGCAATGCTAGCCCATGTGCCTTAGCGTGCCTAGGCATCTTTTGTTTATTACAATCTTTAGTCCAGTTTATAGTCCTTATGAGTGATGCGTCTATCTTGATAGTCAAAGGGCAAAAGAAAATAATTAGGCCTAATATCAATTGTCTGGAAGAAATCGCTCTTTAGCGATAAGACCGCCTACTGTCTGCCTCTATTGTAATTTTAAGTTTTTCTGTGTTTGTGTTTCGTTCTTGTCGAGGTGTGCATATAAGCTTGAACAAGGCCCCTTAGTGCTCCCATGGACATATCAATATAAAAAATGCAAAAGACATAATTTTGTATATAACCAGATTCAACACGACTTCGTCTGTTTACAATTCGTTAGTCGCCAGAAGGTATCACCAAAACGTCTGAAAAAAAACCGTCCTTCCCCGGTATGCAAACTATCTCCATGCCTAATTTCATCTAATTCGGTCCAGCGGTTTAAGCAAGAAGAGCTAACAGACAGACAGGCAGAGTTACTTTCACATTTATAATATTAGTAGAGAAAATACGTACGAACTGCCAAAGTAGGTATTTTTAAAACACGTATTTTTGGTATAAGAAATAAAAAATGCATTCGTTACCAAATTTTTCAAACTTATTTTAACCAACATTTTCTTCAGCCTATTATAGTCTGTCTTTGTCATGTACCTTAACTTTTTCCTTACTCCAAATACCCTTGGAGTAAGGAAAAAGTATTCTGCCATGCTACGGTAAAAGGACGTATCTTACTATGACATCCGTATAAAGATACGACGTTTTACCGTATCACGGCAGTATTTCTTTGTGAATTTTTGACCTTCTTAGGCTGCCTAAGAAATTAAAAAAGGATTCAGAGGTTAATTTTCTCTGATCCACTTCTGTGTACAGAAAGCCTTAGGGTGCATCTCCACTGAAGCAGAGCGGAACGGAGACGTACGGAATCGACCAATCACAAAAGTGAAGTGGAGCTGATACAGATTTCAACTTAGCTGATTGGTCTATTCTGCCATGCTACGGTAAAAGAACGTATCTTACTATGACATCCGTATAAAGATGCGACCTTTTACCATAACACGGCAGTATTCTGCACTCTGCTTCAATGAAGACGCACCCTTAAGCGCATGCAGTGGAAACGAAAAATGCGTACCTGTTCATACTCAATAATTCGATGCACGCTAACAACAGTCGGTCAAAACACCCCTCACACCAGTTAGAATCCCAGACATATGTTCAACACCTTTCATAACCGGTCGATTGAAGGACATCCGCTTTTTCGTAAAAAATCGGCCCCGATATTCTCACAGGAAAGGAACTGCGTCGTATCCGGTGCGCAAGCGCAAAAACAATCGTTTATTCAGAGCTCGTTCGGGAGTCGCGCGAAATTCAATCGCCTTATTATGAAACGACGTAAAGACAATCGAATTCTAAACGCACTTGGTCTGTTTTGTTAGGATACACAAAATCTGCTGTTATCAAGCTAAAAGGGAGTAAGTATGATGGAGTTTCGAATGCACATAAGTTATCTTGGTTTGGTAGGAAATTTAACTCAGGTAAAATTAAGAGATCAGGTAATCGGTTGGCTATTGTGATTCGATAGGTTCTCGTCCGTCAAATAAGTTCAGTGGGAATGATACTAAGTATATGCAACCACGATTTCTTTAGAAGTAAACTCAAATTCGATGCAATTGTATAGGCAAGTAGATACATGGAATTTAAGTCGTCTAAGTATACATGTACCATAACACAAACCTTCTTGAGCTTAATTTGGGACTAGATCGATTTGTGTGAGGTTGTCTTATATTTATTTATATTATGCATATAGGTGAAGACCAAAAAGTTTACTGCCTTAACTCATTTATTTAAAATTTGTATAACGACAAATTAACCATCGAATAAAATGTACCTTGGTACTGTTTTGAGGTTCATTATTAAGGCTAACTACGCCTAAATTACGTCCAACTTTTTGGTCCTTACCCATTAGGTATCGTCGTCTAGTACCCATAGTACAAGCTTTGCTTAGTTTAAAACTTGGTTGATGTGTGTAAGATTGTCCCTTAATATTTATTTACTTAATTTATTTTATTTTATTTAAAAATAGACAGATCTAGAAATTAAATATATATCCTCTAAAGACCCAGTGACACCAAAAAATATATTCATCTAAAACTTTTAGAACTTTTGACAGAACGGTATGATGACCTTTCAACTTGAAAACAAAATTGCCGCCACGCATGGACAACAACAATAAACTCATATGCCCGCAAACAACCGATATTTCTCAGGTACCTACGGCATTCGAAACTCCACGACATAAGGTTCATTGCTCAATTAAAAAAAATCGGTAGTTCATGTTTCAAGTGAAAGGCATTCGTGAGAATAGTAACGCTATATAACAATAACATATTTGCAGTCACCTGCGTCAGTGATCGATCTGCGGAAATGCAATGCAGATTTCTTTTTAATTGTATTGTGTGTTGAAGTTGAATGGACGTTACGTAACAATTAACGTTTTTGCGAAAAGAACAGTTAACAGTAAAAATAATCCTTAAAATATTGTTACACCCATATTGTTAAATTACATACTACAAAAAGTTTAGACACTATAGGAAAATAGCTACATTACTATGCGGCGACGGCGATAGGCATGGGGAAATCAGTGATGAAAGTTGCTTAAATATTTTTTGTTTGTTTTTCTTATCATATAATGAATAATAGCTAGCTTGAATGACGATGTAGCTTCCTGTGTCCGTTGACCTCTGATCACTTCTATACTCAGTTAGTCAGACTAAGTCACCTACCTACATACTCTGGAGCACAGCCAAGATTACGTAACATCAAAGGCAAAGCAATATTGTAAACTAGGACTATAAAAACGATTAAAAATGATTCGTTACCGTGTGATAAAGTTGAATAATTACCTATCCTCCTTTTCTAAATACAAACACAAAATTAACATAAAATTTAGTAGGTACACGGTCATGTGACCATAAATTACAAAATAATGGACTAGCCAATACACATTCGGAAAAACAGGAGTTGTCTTTCATTTGTTTGCATTTACGTATTTTTTGTTAGATAGGATTATAGAGAGGCACCGTTTATTTGGAAACTAGTCTAATCAGAACATTAGTACCTAGGATCCTAAACCGATCGCTGTGGAAAACGCAGGGGTGGCCTTTGACCAGCAGTGCACGTCTATAGGCTGATATGATTATGATGATGAATCCTTGATTATTCTATTATGTATACAGGAAACATACACCTGTGTAATGTAGTTTATGTCCCAAATAGTTATATAGTAACTTAAATTAGTATTTTATTTTCAATGAAATTGCAGTTTTTTACATGCGCAGTTTTATTCATATTGAGTAGTAAAAGGACAAAAGCGTAACAGACAAACTGGCTCCGTACGAGCCGGTATAAACCTGTCGGGCCATGCGGACTTGCCAGCAAATAGTTCCCGTCGCCTAATAAATGCAACTTACCCGGAAATTTGTTTACCGACCGAGGAGCTGCAGTGCGGGACACTATTTCAGCTTCTACGTTGTCTTCTTCAGTGCGATGTTGCTTAGATTATACTTGTTAGAAAATCACCGTCCAGCACCAGTCATTGACTTCTTTTTAAAGTCAACCAAAGTATTTTATATAATAAACTCCGCCAAAGTCATTGCCTTCTTTAAAAGACGGCCTAGCATCCTGGGCTTCAAATCATATCGATGTTTGATACTGGCATCTATCCATTAGTCGCCACTATATTATACTCGTATCTGTATGCATTATTTGATCATAACCGTTATGTCATTTTCTTTTTCATTTACATTAATAATTCGCGGGTCATCGCAAAATACATTCATGTACATAATAGGTATTTAAACTGATAATTTCAAAATTTCACTCAATAACAATAACATCTCTAAGGGCTCATCGCGGTTAGTCAAAAAGTGAAAACTAAGCATTTCCAGGGTCAATTATCATAAAGATCATATTATTAAAAGTGGTGTATAAAACAGTTACATATACCAAGCTGTTGTTTCCGTATTGTTGGTGTGACAACCCTAGGAATATGACACACCCTACAACGTGCGACAACCGGTAGCTTTGGACGTCAATACATGCATCCAACGTGATACTTGTAGGCTAATTCCTTTGTCGGCTTTTGTGAAGAACAAAGAAGTGCGACATCTGTGGTATATTATTTTGTAACGGTACCCCAATTACAGGGCTAACAAACAGCTACGTGTAAACCTTGTACTAACAATTCTATAGCTTTGAATTACTTTAACTGCCCAAATGTTTGCTAAATAAGCAAGGCTGTGTCAGCTGAGGTCAAACAGTGAAATGTTAAATATACTATCGCGTGACCGTTGTGGTAGACACAATGCAAAGTTGGCTTCCGGAACTTCTTGTTCAACACTCCAATTTTATTACTGTTTGGTACCTGAATAATTTCTTCTATAATCTACACAATTATTATGACTGAAAATCGAGCACAGTGGCGTGCCATTGGACTGATACAGGCTGACGATGATGATGATAATAACATTTATCAAAAGATATTTTTTTTTATTGAAAATCTGTTTCATATGGTCAGAGGTGATAAATAAGGGGAAAATCTCAGCGCGTGCAATTGGTCATCACGCAAACACAGCTGAACGGTGGTACAGTTATACAGTACCATTCGGTATCCAGAGATAGGATAGGATACTTTTTACACGATTACGCTAAAAAAAGGGTTAACACGCAGACTTAGTTGCATAAAAATATTTATTTAGATTGTACTTACGATAAGTACATATGAGCTAACGAGACACGACACCCAAAAAGCATCACAAGTCAAAATATGAGTCGTATCGTATTCTTTTATCAACTGTCATTTTATAAACCACTAACAGATATTAGATCGGAAGCGGAAATGGAGCCCCGCCGAGCGGGCATGTGGCCCCCGAACAAAGGATGAGCCTTCGGTATCAGAGACTACTTAAATCACAGATACTGTCGATTTATGCGATCTTAACATCTTAAGGTTTTGGAGGCTTTATGTGACGATTTCACGACTGATCTGAAGGTTTTGTAGGTAGATCACGGCCAGATTTTACCCGCTGTTTCGTCTGTTTACTGATTACTTTTGATAATCACATAACAGGATATCTATGCAATAAGTCACGTCGACTGGTTGCTGAGTTTTCGCGTGAAAGGATTCCAAACCAATAAACGCACTTTTGCATATTAAGTTATTTATCTCATTTTTTTGGCTTCAGGGGGGGTATTCGACCAATTTTAGAGATAAGATCTCTCCTTTTCATCGCCATCCGTCACTTTTGACGTGTGCCTACTTGACAAGTGGCGATATCCCTAGAACTTCGGACGCGCAAAATTTTCGTTTCCTTTGTATGTGACGGCATAAATAACAGGCGCATACTTTAAATTGACCGCGTAGTACGTGAAATTAGTCCGTTACGTTTCATTCAAAACAGAAATGTATATACATGAATAACATTTTTGACAATCATTATCGCCTTCGTATTTGCAAAAGTGAGATGAGATATGTCACTTTTAAGCTCATCGCATTTAAATGACAGTTCAATGGCGATATAACTGTTATATAATAGAGATTTGACGTTTGGCGATCACTCAAATGTCAATCTCGAATTAGGTCCCAGGGGCCCAATTCGAGAATGCCGTTGGAGATATCGCCAAACGTCAAATCTCTATTATATAACAGTTATATCGCCATTGAACTGGATAATGATTGTCAAAAATGTTATTCATGTATATAAATTTCTGTTTTGAACGAAACGTAACGGACCAATTTCACGTACTATGCGGTCAATTTAAAGTATGCGCCTGTTATTTATGCCGTCACATACAAAGGAAACGAAAATTTTGCGCGTCCGAATTGACGAAGTTGCGATGTTCTAGGGATATCGCCACTTGTCAAGTAGGCACACGTCAAAAGTGACGGATGGCGATGAAAAGGAGATCTCTCCATTATATCTCTAAAATTGGTCGAATACCCCCCCAGGTCCCTAAAGTCTAAAATATTATCCATCAACAAACTTTCCTAGTCCAGAAACAAATATCACGAAAACAAAGATTACGATGAAACTATGTGCTTTGCCTGTTGTTGCATGTTCCGGCCAGGCTACTTTTATAAAGTTTGACCAAACGAGCGTAGCGTATCGGTTCCTGCCCAAGAATGCCATACGTCCGCCCGAATTCTGAATGTTTGAGTGTCCCGACTTTCGGCTGTTTTCGCCTACATGTCGCATTTCTCAACCGATTCTCTTGAAATGTTATGAGCAGGGTTCAATAATTATATTGAATTTTTTTATCTGTTCAGTATTTCGAACATTTTCAAAATACGGAGATATTTGGTTACCTATCTGCTTTCTATTTACTGTGATACGGTACCTACAGTACTCTTGAAAGAGTAAAAAAAAGTGGTCACGAGAAAGCAAACCAAGCCGTTTTTTTTTTACAGTACTTACTTATGCTAAAACGGTAGCATAGGTATTGTAACTTAAAAACTATTACTGTACAATACCAGCCGAAAGGCTAATCAACTATGAGTCAATCAAAAATTTGCTTTATTGTTATTTACTCTAACAAACAGTGTGTACGTATGTCCGCGCGGGGTGAGATCGAAAATAAAAACCCCCTCAAGGGGTGGGTTCATCCCCAAACATATTACGGGAATGTCGGCAGGTCGGGTTGTCCCGATTTTTTGCGATAACCACATCCCGAATATTACAAAATGTTAGTTACATCGCGATAAGTTTTGATATCGATATGGTTTGTTTATGAGATTATATCGGGGGTAGATACTTGATCTTTTTCCGGAGTTGTATTTGCGTTGGTTAAGTTGCGCTGTATTCTGTTAACAAAGGACAAAATTTTAAACCTTTAGAGAAGCTGTCTTGCAATGGTAAGCAAAAGTGTTGCAAAAGGCAATCAACGAGTTTCTTCTCGCTTCGTATCGTATCGTGTCCTGTGTATCGTGTTATTTCCTAATCACTGAAGAATCGTATATGTCGGCTGAGTAATTTTTGAATTTAAAATTTGGATAACGTTATAATACCATTCAGTTACCTACTCAGTGCTTCATTTAACTTTGCAAGTAGACTATCTACATGTATTTACCTATAGTGTTGTGATGTGTTCAAGAATTTTGACTGTGATACGAGATTCTTACTAGCGCGACAAATATTGTCTCTCCCCTTCCTTTCATTACCGTAGAAAGAGACGGATGTTGAGTGAGAGTAGCCGCGATTAGCTGCATTAGCCCGACAGTAAATATACCTAAGTAAGTACACTTTATGATTCGGCATTGGGATTGAACGGTTGACAGTATTAACTTGGTATTTTGGCTGCGCCCGTTCAGGTAAATAAAACGAAGATAGCCGAAAAGCGGGCATATCAACACTCGGCGGTAGCGGCCTCTGAAATGGCTTTTCTATTCAATTTTCGATAGAGATTTTTTACCTACCCGCAGTTTTGCGTACGGCGGAACCAATAAATCTCCTCTTGAGGTAAGGGGCGAATTAATCACCTGACTGGTCTGCGGACCGATCCGACGACTCATCATACAGTCACTGAAAAATCGACCCCATACCGTACGCTGCTGCGTCCAAGTTCTTTCGGTGTTTACATTTTTATTTACCATTTGCAAGGTGAAAATAAGAAGAGGGAATAAATAGTAGGGCCTTCTTCGCCGATACACTCGTAGGAGATTAAAGTGTTCGGGGTTTACCGTGAAAAATACACGGCGTTTTTTAGTTCTTAGTTATCTATAAATTGGATTTGCGTTCCAGCGTTTAATAGACTTTTTCGCGGTTAAACAGTAATGATAAATTTTCTTGATTACATTTAAAATCAGGGTGGAATTTAAAAGCTGTGCTGTAACCCGCCTATTAAGGTTAGGGCGGGCGGTGGGTCGCCGGGAGGGCATCGGGCACGAATTAATAAACAAGCCGGCCAAGGCCACGGGTCATAAGGCCTTTGGGGTCCGACCCACCCCCCTAAAAGCCACTTTCTTGAAGCGAACAATCACAAATTATTATCATCGCTAATCCTCTCCTCACTCATACACCTTTTTTAAAATTAAACCAGTCAACCCAAAATACACTGGGGAATACTAAGCAGAGGCACTGAGGGAAAATTGTAAAATATAGTAAAAAAAATAGGATGATCATTACGGCGAGCAAATCCTCAATTCGCCATAAACCGTCGCGCTGAAAGTAGCTCCCGTGCGGCCGAGGAAAACGTTGTCATTCAAAATCAGACCACGTGTACAATATTTCATCATCAGGAAGGGTGGAACCCCCCTACACCCCGCCCCTCCCACGTCCCGCGCCCGACCCAAAAAGTCTATCTGCACTTGACACGGGAGGAAACGGGACAGATTAACCGTAGTGAAAGGAACAAAGCTAAATATGTTTCAAGCTGATACTTACCCCAGGACAGTATAACGGAAATTCGCAGAGGCTACGTGAACATTGTTGAATATTCATATGTCATTTTATGAGAGATTTGCTGCGTTTACTATGTTGGTTCCGATATAAGTGAATAATTTTAAAGCCACTTTGGTGTGATTTTCATTACCTTTTACAGGTTCAATTAAGGGGTTGGATATTAATTCGGAAAGAACATGGTGCTATTTAAATAAATCGACATAATATGAGACTTAATTGATACTTACGCATTATTAAATTTATTCGTATTCGTGAACTTTTGAGACCATCTTGCCTTTTTTATTGCCTTTTTTTTCTTTAGATCTGTTCTTTTTTCAGACGTTCCGTAAAACACGTTGTATAATTTTGCAAACATAAGTACATACAGATTGCCTCTGCATTCGTATTAAAAAGGTGCAGTTTTTAATCTGCAACACAACATGTACTACGTAACATGGAAGTTATACAATGCTGAAAAAGGATGGAGGAATGAAATGATGGAACCATTTTCAGTCTACGTCGAGATACCCACTCACACATCAGGGACAGGGTGTAATACGTATACGAATTTACGCACACAGATACAGGACCTCGGGCGTGAAAAGTTTGAACAGTAATTTATATGACGGTTTAAATAATTACTGTACGTTTTCGGTTCAATTTGTAGATGAGCCGCCGTATCAGCGCTGTGGTGACATTTGTACGTTCCGGGTTGCGTTTTTCGGGTAACTTTGCTTTGTTTAGTGGAGTCGCTTTTTGTAGGGTACAAATGGACCTTTATATTTAGATAAGTTAACGCTTGTATGTTTTATAATGAAGATACTGTTGTGTACGACGGGCGACACTATTGTATATTGTTTTGGTCTAGTGATTGTTATAATTGTTCTGTGATTTATTTTTACGCGCTTTTATTAGGTAACTAAGTGTGTTAATTAGTTTGTAATAAACAATGTAATCATATAGTTTTTTATTTTGAAACACAATTATGATTTTCGAAATTATTTTTTTATGTAAGTAAATTAACACCACATTTTTTAATGGCTAGGTATGTCCCCGTGTGCACGTATGAGGGCAATTTAATTTTTCTTTGCGTGTTGATCTTTAATTGTATCTATATAACAATGTAATCAAATTCTTGAACTCTATTTTAACCTATTTCTAATTGTCGTATCGAAATGAAACTTTACCTGTTAATACAATAATTTGGTATCTTGAACCTGACCTGATGATAAAGACGGAAGGTGGACGTAGGAACTCCTATGCAACTCAAGATAAACCCATCGTGTTTGGGCTCATTTCAGTAATCTTGGTTAGAAATTAAAGTTTGTGTAATAAAGTACAGTCGGCAACAAAAGTATGTCTTAAAAAAATCTGCTTGACATAAAATCAATTATACCGATACCCAAATTCACATATGTCGGCGAAACATTAATGAAAAATGAAACTACCCTCACAAAAAAAATTGCTAAGTTTGCAGGGTAGCAGAAAAAATATTACGTCATTATGGCGGTAAAAAAGAAACGTAAGTTTAAATTCACTATAGATTCAAGGCTCATGTATAATAATGATATTCTAACTAAGTGCGATGTCACGTATCTAACTCCCGCCCCAGAGACCAATATTATCTTTGAAGTCAGGCCCACCTAACCGAAACGCACCGCTCTAGGGATATCCGCTTTTTCTTATTGCCCAAGTTTATTTAGCCCGAAAATTACAGGTAACCATACTCGTAAAAAACAAGACTAAAGATCATTCGTCGAATGAAAAATTGCGCTTCCTGCTCATTTAACCCTAAGTAGGTTTCTGTATAGGACTTATATAAAGTACCAGGCCTGGTACTTTATATAAGTCCTATACAGAAACCTACTACATATTAGGGTTAAATGAGCAGGAAACGCAATTTTTCATTCGACGAATGATCTTTAGTCTTGTTTTTTACGAGTATTATTATTATGGAAAAAAATTAAACATTAATACGAAACTTCTTCTGCCTTAGACGCCGTAAATTAATGCCTATCTTTTTAATCATACGTCACTGAAGGGCTTTTAAAAGGTTCAACAAATGCGACAGTATTATTCACGCGGCGATCCCCAAATTCCCATCGCTCTATTAACCCTCACATATTTTCCGCTACATAAAAGATTCTTAACTTCAATTGCCGTGCTTGGGAAATAGATTGCTTGTCAATAAAAATGTAAATTCGTCGCTTCGGCTCTCAGCTAATTCATTTCCCAATGGAAAATCCGGCAGCGCGCCACCGGAGATCGATCGTCCGTTCATTTCGACCAAGTTTTTTTTTTATTTTTTACATTTCATATTGACCAGACGCTCAGTTAGTTTGCATACAGCCAGTCAGTTTGCGCGAATGTTTGCTAACGACAATGCGCGCAATTGTCCCCCGCCTACTCTAAACGCGTTATTTCAACGAGCGCTTTTTTGTATGTAGTTCAGATATTAACGTCTTTTTACATGATTTATAGAGGTTCCCATGAAAGAGATGAAGGGCTTCTAGCGGACTCGATATGAATTCTAATACGGGCCTACGATAATAACAATTCAGTATTCACGATATAAGTAACTTCGAAGACAAACGCCGCGAAAAGGTAAACAAGACGCGTGGAAAACATTCACTTCGATTCTGTAAAGGGTGCGTTATAACAGAAAAAAATCGAAATACGCAAATTTGATCCAAAACCTCGGTCTCGACGCTCACACTCTCGCGGTGATACGCCTGACACCCTAATCAAATAAGTACCTTTAACCGGGACCGTTTTTCAGTCAAGCTAAACTGAATCTTAACCTTCTGAAAGTACGTCGTATCTCCCTACGCTCGAGTCGCCTTGGTGGCTTCCGCGTAAAACGTATTTGTAGGAAGGACGACCCAGAAAATGGGTATAATATACTCACACTACCGTTCCTCTTCGCCTTATTCTCCCGTCCCCCAGGAGTCGGAGAAATTTATATAACAAGCTATCTCGGGCTCGGTTATTGTGAGGAAACAGTGGCTGAGGCATTATTTTTAATTAATCCCAAGTATGGCCGCTAACGGGCGCGATCCGAATCCCCGCAGTGGACAGCGAATTGAAAACGCTAAATGGCACGTGTAAAATGTTCGTATCGGATAAGCATTTTATTTGAATTGACAATTATACTATAAAATATGGCAATATCAGGCAAGCGCAAAGCAAGCTAACCTTCAAGCACATGTTGCGCAAGCATTTCTCCGATAAGCTATGTGACGAACTGTCAGCATAATGATTCACACAAGGTACATTTATTATATAAGTAAGTATATTGTAGGTATGTCATATTTATGTACGTTTATGTTATATATATATATAATTGCATACGAGGTATATTACTTATGTGTTATTTAATTGTTTCATGTAACAGATTACATAAAAGACCCTGCACCAAACAAATGTTTCTGTTTAGTCCTATGGTTGACTGGTAGAGAATGCCTTATGGCATTAAGTCCGCCATTTGTACTTTTACTTGTGTATTGTGTGCAATAAAGTTTAAATAAATAAATAAAATATGATCCTATTACAATCCCATGCCATGTAACTACAAATATAAGTTTTTATATTGTGTAAGGAATGACCTTAGTAACGAATTTGAAGTCTTTGTAGAAATTTAATGTGAGCACTCGTTTCAAGCTAAATATTAGCTTCTTAAAGTACCTAAAGTAAAAAATGCGTCGTTAAAGAAAAATCAAATAAAAAAATTAAAATAAGCCTCAAAAAGTAAATCAGCTTAAATGTGCACTTTAAAAGTTTACAAACAAGTCTATACCTTTAAACCACTTTTAAACAAAATTTCACATTCAATCACGTGAAATTAGTAGGGGCGGCCTCCCCTGGATGCTCATACCACGCGGGTGGGCTACTACGGAATTTTACGTCGACATTTTCTCGCACATTCGCGATTCTCGGGGATTACTAAGTATCTCGATTCGTGGAATCACAATGGTACGAGTTTCGAATGGCTTCTTAATTTTGAATATTATTATATCGTGATATTTTAAGAAACACAGGCAGGGCCGCGCTGAATTTGTCTGTCCCTGATTTCAGTCATATCAATCACGACTGCAACATATAACATGATGTGATGATATTTTTATTATTCAAGCAAGAAAACCATCTGCACCCTCTTTAGACACGCGGAGGCCTGTGGAATGCCACCTGCCCACCCAGACCGTCACCATATCATCACTCCACCTTTTATAGTGTATACACTACAGTGTGGTGAATGAGTTGACATAAAACAAAGTCAAGCCTGATAACAAATCGGTTCCTGTGAGCAGGACGTAAGTACCTATAATTTTAGTTGAGTGTACCTATATGTATAATAGTAGATTAAGAGGTCCACTGAAGCGGAGTGGAGCGGAGACGTGCGGAATAGACCAATCACCTGAGTTGAAATCTGTATTGAGATAGCTCAGCTCCACTCCACTTTTGTGATTGGCCGATTCCGCTCTGCTTGCTGCTGCCTTAAATGCTGATTGTATCTCCTAAGAAACTTAATGTAAGCATTTATAAAGTGCAGTGAAAGTCAAAAACAGTTCACGTACCCGCACCCCGTCCCAGACGACCGCGCGACCTGCAGACGTTCCGAACAAAGTGTCAAAATAACAATTAATAGAACATCTACTGACTTTTATTGCGTTTGGGATGATTAAACGTGTTCTTATTATTCTTTACTAAGTGCTCCAAAAACTTGAACTTGGCAGCTTGATAGTAGGATTCTTCCCAGTGAATTTATTGTATATGTTACCAAGTGCGAACTCCGACTATTTTGAGAATGAATAAGCAGACTGGCGTCATTTTCCTTATCAAGATCCGCAGCCAACGCAGCGTGGCACGGACCCCGACGAGGTAGACGGATGATCTCGTAAGGGTCGCGGAGAGTCGATGGATGCGGTGCACAGGATTGCACTTAGTGGCGAGCCAAAAGAGGCCTATGTTCAGCTCTGTAGCTCTTTCTTGTTGTACTTTTTTCCATTACTTTTAAGTAGTTTTTGATTACTTATAGCAAAACATATTATTTATCTTACAGCATTTTCTATCTGAATTATAATCACTGGGAAAGATTAGAATCATAGTAACACAACGCATGGTTGTATAAGTATTTGGCAATATTCATAATGGTCAATCAAAGCATGAAGGTTACCCTAATCCCCGATATAAAATCAATAGTTTAAAAGCCACTTGCTATCATTATTACACTGCATGTTTATTCGTAACGCGTATCGCTTATTGATTTTGCTATCAGTACAGACTACACTACACATTGAAACGTCGTAAGTGCCTTCACTCCACGTACGTCTATACGCTCTTTTATAATCGCTATCAGTACAGCACTGCAAACGAAAAACGACGTCAGTGTAGTACCTCTACTTTCAGCTATACGCTCTTTTGTGATATCTCATGAATATAATAAAATATCTATCTAAGGCAAACAAGTTCGGGCTGTACGCAGATTACCAGTTTTGTGCGTTATATTAAAAGCTTTCAAATAAATTAAATAACGTTACGGGCGTGCCGCTGTTACGTATAACCTTTTAGTATATGCTGATGTATTCCAAGGGTAACGATAAGTAATAAAAATATGTAATTTTGCTACTCGACTTTCATTAATGTTTTTTTTTTTATCTATTCCCATAGATGCTATACACATCGTTAGAGATCAACCTATGAGAATGAACGCGACCTCTATAAATTTACGTTTTTTAGATAAAGTAGAAGTTAGGAATTAGATACGACCTTCACCCATCTGTTTAATGCATTATTTATTTTACGCTAAGCAGATAGACTACAGGATTTCATTTCTGCTAGCAAAGAAGCTGCACACGGACTTTTATGATATTATTATGTATATAGATTTAGAATTTAAATAAAAATATCCAGGCCCTTTAAGAGGCCTTATTCCTTTGAAAAAATATTTTTTTCATATTATGACAAATATATTGATAATTTCAACCAACTTTTTTAAGTGACTAACACTTTTCCCCGAGTTCTAGGTAGTAACGTAGCTATTTCATGCTTTCGTTGCGTGCAGTCGAAAATAAGTTGAAAAAAATAATTTTCCGCGTGAATTTCGTTAATTTCGAGTAGTTTTTGAAACAAAAATTATCAATGAAAAATTGCAGCCGTTGGTTTCAAATATATACCAATAAATGCCAATAGCCTTGTTCTAGGTAGTAACATCAATAATATGTTAAGAAACATGTTTGATCATAGAGAAAAATGTCTAAAACAATTAGCATTTTAAAAGGAATAAGGCCTCTTAACGTTGTCGTAACATCTCACGTTACGTCATCGTGCTGTATTTCTTTTAAACTTACTTTTACTTGACGTAAGTTTCGACGTCAGTTCGACGTAACGTTACACCTTGTTGCTATGCTCAAAGTCACTGTTCGTCGAACTCGTCAATGTGTGTATATGTATATAGCCTCTCTTTTGATTTCCGGAAGACGGAGCTGTACGTTAGGGTGCGTTGGTTATTTGCGCGGCTCGCAACGCTGTTTTTTTTTTTTTTTTATTCAAAGTAGCCATGCATTTAACCTCGATTGCACCTGATGTTAAGTGACAATAAGGCCTAAGATGGAGCATGCTTGGCTAGAAGATGCCTATTCACTCTCGACTTGAAGAGATCCAAGTTATATTTTTCAGGAAACAGGTGCGCAGGAAGAGAGTTCCATTCCTTAGCTGTCCTCATAAGGAAAGTAGACGCAAAGCGTTTCGTACGAATCAGGGTGGTATATCGACAACATAAGGGTAGAATCCAAGTCCGCGCCGAGTACTGTATTGTCTGAACGGAGACGGTGGAATTAATTCATGCAGTCCTAGTGCACACTCACCAAAGTGTATCCGGTAGAAAACCGATAAACAGGCGACTTTCCTGCGGTGTTCGAGGTTTGAAGTGCCACTCTGTAGTACCACTAGTACCATGGGAGGCAATAATGGCAGCTTTGAAAGCTATAATATCTATTATTGGTAAATGTGAGAGATAGACTGATAGCGGGCATCGACAATTACCGACACGAGCCATAGATAAATGGCTACTCCAATTGGCCTTAACGCTTATTAAAAAAGGCTCTTAGCATTTAAAACACGAGTGTCAATTCGTCGTGATCGTATAGTGGCCCAGCCAGCGTAGGGGCCCAGCCAGCCTAGGGGCCCAGCCAGCCTACGGCCCAGCCAGCCTAGGCGCCCAGCCAGCCTAGGAGTCCAGCCAGCCTAGGGGCCCAGCCAGCCTAGGGGACCAGCCATCCTAGAGCCCAGCCAGCCAAGGGGCCCAGCCAGCCTAGGGGCCCTGCTAGCCTAGGGGCCCAGCCAGCCTAGGGGCCCAGCCAGCCTAGGACCCAGCCAGCCAAGGGGCCCAGCCAGCCTAGGGGCCCAGCCAGCCTAGGGGCCCAGCCAGCCTAGGGGCCCAGCCAGCCTAGGGGACCAGCCAGCCTAGGGGCCCAGCCAGCCTAGGGCCCAGCCAGCCTAGGGGCCCAGCCAGCCTAGGGGCCCAGCTAGCCTAGGGGCCCAGCCAGCCTAGGGGCCCAGCCAGCCTAGGGGCCCAGCCAGCCTAGGGGGCCAGCCAGCCTAGGGGCCCAGCGAGCCTAGGGGCCCAGCCAGCCTAGGGGCCCAGCTAGCCTAGGGGCCCAGCCAGCCTAGGGGCCCAGCTAGCCTAGGGGCCCAGCCAGCCTAGGGGCCCGGCCCAGCCAGCCTAGGGGCCCAGCCAGCCTAGGGGCCCAGCTAGCCTAGGTGCCCAGCCAGCCTAGGGGCCCAGCCAGCCTAGGGGCCCAGCCAGCCTAGGGGCCCAGCCAGCCTAGGGGCCCAGCCAGCCTAGGGGCCCAGCCAGCCTAGGGGCCCAGCCAGCCTAGGGGCCCAGCCAGCCTAGGGGCCCAGCCAGCCTAGGGGCCCAGCCAGCCTAGGGGCCCCAGTCCCAGAAGTAGGACTTGCACCATGCGCCATACTTACGTTTTCCTTATATTTATCACTTAAATACCTACTATTGAATTTGCTGAAAAGTTTTTTGAGATACCCTCTAAATCCGGGCCTGATCTTACGGCGTCGCATCGTAGCACGATATAAAGTAGTATATTGTAATTATTGTATTAAGCGGTTTACACGCACATGAAATTGTCAGGAACGGCCCGACATGTTTCACGTGAGTGTAAATCGCTTAATACAATAATTAAATATGTCTCACGAAAGTTTTAATAAAATTATAGTATATTGTAATTGTCTTTTAGCCCTTGTGTGCTTATCAACTTCATTCCGTGCAATGACGATGAAACGCGATGGAAAAACTGGCAGGCAGATTAACAGTCGTTAATAGAGCTTCCGTTTTAGGTAAATGAAAACGGCGCATTCGTGCACGTTCGGTATTTATCGACGAGTATTGAAGTCGATAATGTCGTTGGTCTCACCGGGAGCTATTCTGTTACCTTTACCACAGCCTTTACCATACCTAGTTTATTAGCTACCGCTACAAAACAAAACTTAAGTATTAATTTTTATGAAGATCTATATTCTATTAGGTTCTATACATTTTAATTTTAATTTGTTTAATTAAGCCGCTCATTATTCATCTTAGATTTTATCCCCAATACTTGCCATTTAAAACGAGTACCTATTTTTTGAGTTTTTTTTTACCATAGTTCTGTGGACTGGATTATAGTTGGGTAGTTGTACGGTTCTTATTTATTTATTAAAGAGTTTGGGTAGGTTTTCGACTTTGTATGTTTTTGACAAAGCAGTTATTTTTTTGAGAAACGCTTCTATTGACGACTATAATTTCTTACATAAACGTTAATTACTCGTCAAGATCAAGAGCCCAAACACGACTGAGGTATCCTGTGCTGTTTAGGAGTTGCCACGGCCGCCTTCCGTCTCCATGATCAAATCAGCTCCAAGATAAAAAAAATATTGTATTGTCACGTAAAGTAGAAATTAATGCCAAGCTTCATTTCAATATGACAATTATAAGTAAGGTTAAAATAGTACAGTCGGCTATAAAAGCGCTTCTAAATTATTGTCTTTGACAAATCCTCAGTAATTCAATTTATTATTGCTATGCTGCAAAAATAAGTAAGTAACTGAGACCCTGATCGATCTTCATAAAAATCGCCTTACAAATAAAACCTTTCATCACTTGTTAAAAAAGTAGATTTTTCTAATACTTCCATACATCTTGTCCCCGCGGCGACCAGTAGGTAATACTAAATTTCCTCAACTACATAACGAAGTGCGGTTCGCAATAATAGCAGTAGGATCGTATCACAGGAATACGTGAGTTGCAACCCTAAACTGGCAGGATGTTCAACCCTCACTACTTTATATATTATGTTCCCTTCTTCGTTGGGTATTTTACTGTTTTACGCTCTTAGGAAATTAGGAGAACTTCCTTTAAGATTACCGGGACTGTTTATTGGTATTGCATACCTGTAAAAATAGAAAATAGGTTCGACAGTTTACGATGTGATGATTTCTTGAGCGCATGTTAGAATTAAAAAGCGGTTAAGCGCATGGCTATTCTAAGTGTTAACAACACTGGCTTGACTACGCTCGAGTAAAATTACCATACGTTCGTAGCCAATTGTATCGGCACACACTCGTCGATTGGTAGTACTGCCGCGACGCATCACCAAAATTTTATCTTATTTTACTAAAGTTTTCAGGTGTCTTTTGCGAGGATCTTCTAAATCAAGACCAAAAAACTAGGTGTTCCTGTAGGGTACCATGTTGCTATGTTTAGCTTATGTAAAAATTCGCAGTAAAAGGTTAAACGTCAGCTACTACCCGTTTGACCCACTTACTGCCAACTCATATCGTAATGCTGCAATAATAATACCGATATTCAGATGCATAACGTAATTACCGATGCTTCGTGAACGCGTGAAAGTAATTCATTGAAACAATTTTTTTTTTAACATGTCAAAGTGACCAATGGAATGCGCCCATTGTACGAAAGTGAAACAGTTTCTAAGCTCAGTCCACCAGTTATATTGACATGAGTGTAAGTTATGATCATGATATGCTCTATTGAAAGTAACCGTTTGCATATAAATTCGAAAAAAGTTGTATATCTGTATTCGCTACAGTATCTAGTGCACCGTCTGTGTAGTCTAAGAGTACTACGCGCTATGCTTATTTGCGACTTATGTGGTTCTGCAATGTGGGGTAAAATTTAAATCACGGTCAGCGAAAACTCGCACTGTAATAAAATATACTTTGTAAATAGAAAATAGCTTCTTTAAGTGAGTTTTCTTCTTGTTAAATAAAACGGCGTAAGACACAAAGCAACTAATTACAGAATAGATAGTAACTGTTAACACGAATGTACTATTTATTTATACATATGTTTCTAATAGAACCCCGTCCAAATGTAACGTTACGTTACACGTATCCGCTAAGTGCATTAAGTGGCTAGTATTTATAGAACGTCTGCGTGATTCACCGGATTGACCTCGAATACATCAATAATACCGAAAAGACCTAACACCCTCGTTGATCTAATTCTTACACGCCTTTCTGACACGGAAGCTAACCCGTGCAAAGTCCTGACTAGACAGAGACAATTAGGAAGTAGCTTCGTAAAATTGTTTGTTCAATGCTAAATTAAGATGATAAATTAACAAAATGTATACATAGTACCGTAAATAGGGGTGACTTTAGGATGAAACGGGACTACTTTGAAAACTTAATTTTATTGTAAAAGGTTCATTATTCCTAGTCAATAGGGCCCATTCAAGGATTATATATTACTATTACTATTCTCCACCGTGCCTTCAGAATTTGTTCAGCTTTAATCGGCACGCGTTCGTGGCCAATCCTAGATTTACGTACGAGTCGGTCGGTTGCATCGCCAAACCAAAAGGAGTAGGAAGATTTTGCTAAAAAGCTCAGTAACTTACTCGACTGCTATTGCTTCTCCGAAGTTAGAAGTTAATTTCGTAAAGTGTCTCTTTCCTTGTCCAAATATTAGGTAGTAAAATACACTCAAACATTCCACAATGTTACATTAAATACATTTAAAGTTATTTCGTATAAATGAAAATACAAGTATAAACATACATACTTACTTCGTCAAATGCATTGTGGTGTCTGCTACGTAATCTACAAACCGCGTTAATCCTTTAGCAATCCAACCTATTAGTTTGCCAGTAACGGCTTGCAAGGGCCTTCAAATATTCATAGTCGATCGATAGCATACGCTGCAGCGGAGGTCGGCAATCAAAACAGTGTATTGTTGCATTATTGCTAAGCTCATGTCGAGGTCAATTTATGATGCAAGTTACCCAACATGATATTTAGTGGTGAAAGTGGGACCTAAGGCCTTATTGTTTTCTAGTGTGGTCAGGTTTCAAATACCGATTTTCAGGGTTGTTTGTATTTAAACCAAATTAAACATACAGTGTTCCCTCTTTTGAGCGTGATGCATAGTGGCGCGACCAACTGACATGTTTGTCTGACTGCGCCGGATTGCATGTAAGTTAAAGGTGAACTTTTGCACTATGGTGCATACTGAACATGTTTTCTGTTAGTCCTGCACCTCTAGTACAACTGTGACACGCGACTCTTTCTCGCACCTCTCTCTTTTTGTACAGTACTGTGAGAGAGTGACGGGTGATGCTGTGTCCATAAACCATAGTTGTGCTCTGGCTACTCTGTATATGCTTACAGCGGGTGGCGAGTTTCTCTTTGATTCAGTGCACAGCTACACAAATGGTTGCTTGTAGCACGTTATAGTACATTACGTAACAAGGGTGGTAAACGAGGAATTACAAACGAGTGTCTATTAGAAGCCCGAAGCCGAAGGCGAGGGCTTTAATGACAAGAGTTTGTAATTCCTTTACCACCAGAGTCACGTACGACGTTTTTCATAACACTTATAAGGAAATAAAACAAAAGTAATAAATAGCAGTCAATACCAAACATTTATAAAACAAAACTATGTAACTACAATATTTAATACACGTTAATATTTGTCCAGCTCATGGTGATAATACTTCTAT
Organism: Apotomis capreana; assembly: GCA_947623375.1. NCBI lineage: Eukaryota > Metazoa > Arthropoda > Insecta > Lepidoptera > Tortricidae > Apotomis > Apotomis capreana. Next base: position 16,517,456 of record OX392505.1, on the reverse strand, counting down.
TAAGTGCGGCGTTTGTACCTTCTTGAATTGAGGAATAAAATATATAGGTTTAGCAACAGGAATTTCTCTTAGCAGAGTAAATTAAGAAGACATGGCGGTAGATATTTCAGAAAACAAAATTTACTCCAATTATAAGGGCGAACTGAAAACAAATAACTAAATTAATCTTCACACATATTTATGTACCTACTTAACTTGTACATTGAGACGGACACATAATTTAATTTAGATCTTTAATACAAAGTTTTCTATTTTTGTTGTTACATCCTGTACCTACTGTTAGCATTGTTTCATACAAGACAATTAAATCAAAAGGATTAACTTGAAAATATAAGCTGAAATTTACTTATGTATACGTATGTAGCTAAGTATTCCCGACTTACCTTGTTAAATATTCATCCTCGATAAAATCCAGTTATTTAAGACTGTATTTTTTTAGATTGTTCCCGCCTTGATAATAATTTCGAGCGGAATCCTTTCCATAGCGATTCTTTTATTTGATTTCATGGTATTGATTACATAGTCAATTCATTTAATTTTTATAGAAATACAACGACGAAAAGATACACAACGCGATTAAATTCACCATAAATCAAAACAAATCACTATTACAGTAACATGTAGTACATATTATTTTTTTCTAATTTCTGCCGCCACCATGTTGGCATGCCAGACTGCCGACCAATCAGAGGCCGTTCCTATAGACTGTCCACAGATAATGTTAATATTGCGTTTGGATATTGTATAATGTTTGACAAAACAAATACGAACAATAATTATTAGAATAGAAATTTACAATGTACATTGTACAATAAAACAAATGACTACACTTATATTAATTAATATCAATGTATTTCAACGTGTTAATATACTTTTATGATAATTATAATCTACTCGGCTCTTTAAATAAGCATGAAACATTACATTAAAACATAGTAACTTTTTAATATAAACTTTTTGGTCTAACATCATACAACTAAACGTCAAGATTTTCAATAAAAAAAAAAAAACTTACCGCCCTAGGGCGTAATTTACGATTTACCGCACGCTTTTCTAGCGTGTAAACCCTTGATTTACGAGCAAGTGTGATGAAAAAATTCTAATTTAGCACATTCTGGTGTAGCGCTTGCGAGGTTCTCACTCGCTTTAAAGTTGTGTCAACCTAGAAGAATGACATAAATCTTCTATTAGTAAGTAGCTTCAGCGGTTAAATGATAAGTTTTCGTTGTAACGTCAAAAATGCATGCTATAATGTTACGAGTATTACGCTTCTGTTTAACAGAGTGATACTAGTCTTCGATTCGGGTGTGATAAACGATTCGCCATTTCTCGTCGATTGAATAGCTACGATAAAGTTCACAGCTTACTTGGAATGAAATTAAATAGTCAAGGAGTTTTTGTCTTCACTGGTCCTTACGTTCGCTGTGTTACTTCTACATTTTATTTAAAGTGGCTGTAAATTGCATGATGATTTTGTTAATAGCTGTTGTTAATAAATATTTAAAGTCAAGAAATATTAAATGGCATATAAAGCATATCGTATCGATTCCTGCGTATCGCCTGACACATGAGGAAACACGCCAAACTGCACTGAACACTCAACATTTAAGCAAATTGCCTTAAGTTATCGGAGTTATACCACCAGTAGAACATTAAGCGAGTCTAAGGTAAGCCTCCACTCAGTTGCAGCAGAGACCGTAGGCTGTGCTCCTCGCTTCCAGAATTAATAACTTTCTCGTCAACCCCCCACCCCCACTCCATGCGCTCGCTCCCGCTCGCTCATCCCACGGCGTCGGTTACCTTTGTTCGATTTCTCGATGAATGGCCCGAGAAAAATCAAGACACCTATTAAAATTGATGGAGGCGCCGGCTTCGATTTTTAGTTCATGCGTATGATAGATTCATCAAAAATATTTCTAACTCATCTTTAACGCGGTATGTTTGGGATATGATTACATAGACAAGAGCCGCGAAACGCAGTTGTGCTAGTCGGGCAGAGGTCTTTTTGTAGATGGCTAAACTATTCTAAGCTATAAAAATTCAATACTCAGACAAACAAAATGAATATGATACTCAGGTAAAGTAAGTGAAGCATGATATTTACATACGGTGTGGTTATAAATAACTTCGATGTTTATGTAGATGTTTGTGGAATTTGTCTTGCGGATTATTCGACTCATTTGAACACTGTTTGCTAATAAGTCACGAGTGAACGAACTCCAATCGCACAACCTTTTATTTACCCCAGCTTGTCTGTAGGTCGTCGCGGTTGAAATAATCATTAGTTAACGCGAAATAACAATTACAATGAATACATATACTATTATTTCATGCGACAGTACAATGTAACTTATAGATACACTACCTTTATTTCGTCAGTTGACCTTTATTATAACTAAAATATATCCTTAACGAGCGATGTTTTGAAACCGCCCCTTGATCTGAAGGATCGGATTTTTCCGGAGATTGGGGTCGAGTTTTCGTCGTAAGAGCCTTCTTCCCTCTCTTTCGACCGAGACTATACCCAACCAGAACAAAAAGGTCCTATGAATGCTTGCCTTGCTTATACGGTTGGTACTTTTTGTTTTCGGAGGGTCGTATTCGGTTTGCCTCTTTGACTTTGTTTGGGTGTGTAATGATTTGAGCGTGTAATTTGCTTAAAAAATGTCGTCGCTACGCCTTTCATTTGCTTGTTTATCATGCTTATATGGGATTCATTTGATGATGTTGTTTGTATTTGCGTGCGGGCAAAGGGTGTGGAATGTTTATGAACGCGGTCGGAAGCGTTAGTACAATTTGCGAAGATATTACGTAGGTTTGAATTAAGTTTGACATGAGTAATGAAATTATTACTTGTGTGGGAAGTGGAAATTATCTGAATTTCGAGTGGAATAGGGTATAATATCAATACAGAGTATGACTAACTAGAACTATAAAATAACAAGAATAGAATCAAAATTCAAAAATAGTTCGAAGCCAATGGACGACGATCTTACAAACCAGAATATTTACTGCTTGGAAAAAGTGTTTTTTTTTTATCTTTTGACAAAGATTTTTTTACCGAGAATAGTAAATCATAATTGTTTACTGGGTTTAACTGCATGCAGGTTAGTCATAGACGAGTATTAGTTTCACGAATAAATATGATGGGAAAATAATCAAATACGAAAATAAATTTCACGTTTAAGATACCATCGGTATCAGGGTGTTCCATCCCTCGGCCGCGGAAGGCAACCAAAAAAGGGGAAAGATGAAAAGGCCACAGGCAAAGAGAAAAAATATATCTAGCGAGGCTGGAAGGCGCTTCACATCAAGTCACAATGGCTAAAAATGGATACGCTATTTGTGGTTACGTAATCGGTATGGTTTTTTTTTTTTGTTAAGTATATGTTTGTTCTAAATATTTTATGTTAAAATATATCGAGAATTAATACGTGCATTTCACATTTTTTTATGTGCGCTTATAATTTAAATATTATTTTATATTGTACATGTAATTTTCAGGGTGTGTCATATAAGATTTTCATTTATCAAAATGTGTTCTAAAATAATCAGCATACATGTCTTATCTTATCTTATTATGGGGGTCCTTACGGATACACTTCGACCCAATGGGATCTTTTGTGTAGTTGCCCCTTGTTGCACCTACTCAAAGGATTGTTCCACCACCTCCATATATCGGATGATGGAACCAGTTGGTAGTGCCTGGAATTCCTTCGGTTCTGGGTAACCAATACCGAATTCCTTCATTCTAAGTCTGGCGAGGGCATGACATCCACACAGTATGTGCTTCATTGTCTCTGCGTCCTCGCCACACATTCTACAATATGTATTGTCAGACAGTTCCAACTTGGCCAATAGTCCTTTGACCCCAAAGTGACCAGTAAACACCCCCGTTATGATTCGGAGTTGTCTTTTGCTGTACTTCCATAATTTCTTGGTCCAGCCTGATTCTATACATTCCATGAATAGCTTTGAGTGCCTCAAGCCTGCCATTTTCCTCCACTCTTATTGGTGCTCTTTTTTGGCATAGGCCTTGATGGCTGTTGCTATGGTTCCCTGCGAGAGACCCACTCATGGTTCAGGTCCTATGAAACTTGTCGCAGACCCTTTTCTAGCAAGTTCATCTGCAATTTCATTACCGATGAAGCCTTCATGCCCTGGGATCACAGACCAATCCTGGGATCCATACCAGTTGCACCTTATTGTGCCTTCCAAGCTTGTTCAAAGCTAGGACGCCAGTATACACAAGTCTAGAATCCACTTTAGGCGCACTTAGCGCTTTAAGTGCCGCTTGACTGTCACTGAGTATGTAGAATTGTAGATGTGCTTCCCTCTGGTAAGTCTATCTATGTTCTCCTGGGCACAGGCGATTATAGCGTATGTCTCCGCTTGGAAGACAATCGCATAACCTCCCATACTTGTACTTGCATTGAAGTCGTTTGCATGAATGCCTGCTCCCGTACCTGATCCAATTTTTGATCCATCAGTGTACCAAATAATGTCCTCACCATCTGCTGTAGGTGGCTCGCGACCCTCGGCCCATTCCGCCCTCGTTGGAACTTGTACCTTGAAGTTCCTATTGAATACAAACTTAGGCTGCATTTTATCATATTTATATTCAGCATACATGTAAGTACTTGTAGGCATGTTCAGTTCAACTAGCAATCCAGTCTCGCCGCATAAAAGTTAAAGAGGTGTCGATAAGGTTACATTATAAATATTGTACTGTTATATATATGACGGAGACAGGAGTAGACAGGAAGAAAAAGGCGGAAAAAACCGAAACCGAGGGCTATTCAGCATCAGATGAAATTTCGTCGACTTGAAGACGCAGAAAATAGGCGATGAAATAATAACACTCCAAAATAACTCTAATAGGCTTTAATTACTCGTACTTGCAACATTGGCACGATAAAATCACATATAATGTTAGATACAATCGGATAAAGAATCGTAAACAATAGAAAACGTTGAGAGTTCTGTACCTACTAGCGTCCGTGCGATATGCATTCAAAAATTGACCAATTAATGTTTTGACAGCTGACACTGCTTGACGGCGACACTCATTAATTGTCCTAGTCCCAGGTCCCGAGGATATTCAAACCCTCCCAAGGTTACAAAGATTTGTGTTGACTATATACTTATCCTCGTAACGACCTTAGGTTCAGACTCAGCTTCTTTAACAATTGTGTAGTCATAGCGTACCACGGTTCTACCAGTAGTATTTACTTACTAGAATTTTGTTTTAAAATTTCGCACTGATCTATACTGACGTATCCGAACCGTCACATGAAAAAAAATCCTAGGTACATGGGTTTGAACCAAGTATAAAACATTAGTAGGTATCTACTACTAAGTAGGGCCGTATTTTGCTTTGGGCCTTAGGAGGCTGACTAATACGTCAATATATTATCAACTATTCAGAATCAATTCTTGTTAAGGAACGTCGTTAATACCTCCTCCGTTTGCTTTCAGAGCTCTACGTTGGCACTTAAGTGACACAGTGCGAGGCGGCGCGAGGGCGGCGGGCTTCCGTCGCGAAACATCAGGCTGGACCGACTCGCAGGCAAACCCCACATTACTACACTGTTAGTGTTATTGTATTAGTTATCAAAATAATACATTACATACATTTGTCTATATTTTTAACTGACTTCAAAAAGGAGGAGCTTCTCCGTTCATCGGGTTTTTCCCCGAAATCGAAGACGGCTGGGCCAGCCGGGCTGGCAACTGCTACTTATTTAGAATGTTTTATGTGTATATTTTGCCCAGGCTTTCGTTGGTTAAAACCACACAGAGATCAAAAAAATCATCTATTAACGTGCACCGCGTCCAAGATTAAACTCCGTACTTACGTATATAATACCCTCGATCCAGCCGTCGAGAAATTGAAGATGCTTCGAATTGACATAGGTTCATAAAACATTTTTAAAACACGACTTATCAATCTTAAGATTAACAATTATCTGATAACAATTGTCTCCAATTTGATTTACAAATTTTATATCAGGTATAGTTATAGTGCCGCTGACAAACCCTAAGATTAAACAAGACAAGACTATAAAATCACATAACTCGAAGGATATTATGACAAAGATAATTTTTGTTTGTGGTGGGCTCCCCTTGACTCGCTGACAAACGTTTCAACGATTGTTTAATTTCATAGAATTTTCATTTCGTTGACATTTTTCCTCCAGAGTCGCATATGTTTTTCATAATTTTTTAAAACATTATCCTATTATTGGTTTGCTGTATAGCATTCTCAAATATTTTGCGGTTAGAGAGAAAAATATTTTCGATGAAATGATACTAACGCTGAAAACTTTTGTCGACCAAACTAGGAAACGTTTATTGTAAACGAAGACAATTAATCTACATACTTTGCCCAAAGGTTGGCTAGTAGAGAATAAGTTTTTCTTTTGTGCAATAAAGATTTAATAAATAAATAAATGATTAAATCGTATCGGTATGTTCTTTCGCCTATACTCCCTATTTATTTAATAAAATAACAAGCAAGTCGAAACTTTAACTTTACAATATCAGCTACGTCTTGAACTATCCTATTATAAATAAGGATCCCTTTAAACAATGGGGAATAACTTCGTTCCTTTCCGTATAGCCGTTTGATCCGAACCCCCGTCTCCAGGGCCTCCAACGCAAAACGTCTTAACTAACTACGCTTCTCTTACATAAATACATCCTTTTGGACGGGGAAGCAAAACGGTTAACTTAGGATCCTACACACTAACGAAGTTTAGATTTCAAACTTCAGCCGTACCAGGCTGTATTGTTAATACATGTTTATTAGTGGAGCACGGAGGTTGTAGTAAGTGTTGTTTATCCATTCTATTGATTGTAATATGTGTAATCAAATAGGGTAGCAGTAATTTATAATGATAAATGTGATATGCGGAATAAACATAAAATATAACGTCGAATATCGTTAAGAATGTATCGGAGTCCTGCTGAGTCCTTATTCACAAGACAAGCGCCCGATGCAGACTGCACAGGCTTGTGCTCTATTGTCACAGCTAGGGATGCCGTCCATCCGGATTTCCCCGGATTCGTCCTAGTTTGGAGCCGTCGAGGGGGTTTTCATAAAAATAAAACGATTGTTTTTTTAATAATATTACTTTCGGAAACGTCCGGGGAAAAAAGGCTATTTACGACAAATGTCCGGGATTTTTAAAGTCTTGTCCAGGTTCCACGAATTTAGATATGGCAGCCATAAACACAGCTGTCTGATGAGTGATGGTGGCGAAGGCGAGATACTACGCTCATTTTATTCATAGTATGTTGGTAAATTCCACGTCTGTTATACATACAATACTTACTCCACAGTCACAAGGTAAGGACTCGTTCATAATTAACAACCATGTACTACGATACGACAGCTATCTGCAAAAACACTAGCTAGATTTAGTGTACTTTCCCTACAAAATCAATATTAGCCATCAACTAAGACAATTCACGTGTGGCTCAATCTATGAGATCTGAAACAAAGGAAAATCTACGCTGTAATGCGTAAACCCCCCATACCGTAAGGTCGTATCATACTATGAATTCAATACAAAGTTACTTCCTTTTTTCCTCAGTACAACAGCCCCCTGCGACACTCTACCCTCATAAATCTACCCAAGGTTCTCCCATCCAATATTAGGAGCGTTGTATCAGTGTTTTTCTTTCTGTTGTTTTGAGATGTTAGTGTTAGAGTGATTTATTCCGAGGTGTGTAATCTGTTCCGGAAAATTTGTTAGCCGAGTTAGTCGAGGGAGAGAGACAATTTGTGAAAGAATAATATTTTTCTTAAACCATTGAAACAAAGATCAGATCCTGTGTTACCTGATGGAAAAGACCGGGAATCGAACCCGGTACCTCTGGATTGCCGGTCCAGCGTGTTAACCTTTCCGCCACCTAACGCCCAAGTAACTTTTCGAATGTTTCCTTGTGCTCTGTGTGTCGATCTGTGCATTGTTTATTTGAAAGGCTTTACACCTTAGCGACCTCTATGTTAATACGTTAATATTCACAACTTACAGCACTACTTTACAGCATGAACCAGCAAGCGAGAGAGGGCGCCGTTATTTATGAAATGAAACATGTAGTGTCTCATTTATTCATTTTTAATTTGTTTCTGTTTTTTTAATATGTTTCTGTAAACACTGGTGGTTGATTTATTTAGGGGATCATAGATCCGATGATTATTACGGGAGTTTAAATGTATGTTTATGTACATTCAGCAACAAAAATAACTAAGCATAACACGCTCACAACACAGGCTCTAGATAACAGAGCCTTTATGCATTTAGTTTTGAGTACCTGCGTGCGTAGCAATTTCTGCTGCTGACTGTACTATAAGAAAAAAAGAATAGCTGATTATGAAGGGAAAAACGTACTAGCTCATGCTCGACATTTTTTTTTATTTATACTCGCAATGGCAGCATTTATTTAACCTTGTTGAAGTATGAGCAAATTATCTAGTACTATCTAAACAGGGGTAGGGGTAAATAAAACTGCCTATTTTATTACACATATTTTTACGTATGCCAGACAGTCATAAATGAAAACTTCAATTGACAGTACTGTAAAATTTTGCAAGCCAGTTCTGTGGGGCTCAGGAACCCTTTCAAATTGTTAAACTTATTAAGACTTTAACTTTTTAACTTACTTTTCTTTTTATAATCATTAAATTTTTCCTAAAGTAAGTTTACTTAGTATTTGTTTGACCTTTATTTAATTTAATACTGTAAATGTGTTTTTTTTGTTTATTTAAAATTATTCTTATCCACTATTAAACTTAAACATGATTGGGTTTCACGTACAATTTTTTTCGCAAGATTTCAAGTCAAGATGATCCTACAGATGTCGACCAAATATACTCGACGAATTGTCTACCTACTCAAAACATATTTTGAAATGTTGAGTAGGTACTATGTAAATGTGTACTATATGGATAGGTATGTATTTTATATTTTATTTCAAATTATTTTTGCTTTTGTGAAATACAGTCATATAATATTAACAATCCTGTAAGGACTTTGAACATACTTAATTTCAAATTATTTTATGTAGTGACATGTAATATATTAGCGTATTTCACATTGTGTTTGTAGGTAGTATCGATTGTTCAAATTTTAACAATCCCTCCGACAAGGACATAATCTTATATTTTAACCACATTTAACTGAACTATGACATCTAAATATCTATTTTTGCAATCAATTGTTATGTTTTATTATTATTATTATATCTCATTTTTATAATTTATGACGATCAAACGTTCATAGTAAATATAAATGCATATAAATTGTCTTAGCGTTATTTATACTGGCATTTTATATTATGAAATAAACAAATCTAATCTAATCTATGTAAGTTTAATCATAATTATGGACAAATCGCGTGTTCTGAGAACCGGAGTTTTACAAATTATAAACCGAATCTCAAATTATATTTGAACCCCCATTAGACAAAGAGTTGCATTGCGTATCATACCGACAGTGTAGCAAATTACTCCACTCTTAAACCAACCCCCTCCTCCACATTATTACCTGATACGTTTTCCCTTCAACAGAAAAACACATTTTAATTTTCCCCACAACCCTGTCTTGTAACAACTGAAAGTGTTCGCAGTTGAAACTTCAACTTCTTACCACTTAATAAGGTTGTGATTCGACTGAAGCTATGTCAAGTAAAGATTTTTCTTCAGCAGCATAAAGGAGTATTACGTTACCGATTAAATATGGACCAGCCTTCTCTTTCTTTCACATGCTTTTCAGATTATAAAGAAAGGATAAGAAATATATCCATTGCAGTTGGCAGTCTTGGTGTAATTTGCATTATATCTTTAGTACTTTTCAGACTTATACGTTTTAATAATTTCAGATTTGTTCAAAGTTTAGTGTAGATTGAGATAGGTACTTTTCTATGTAGAACGTAAGGAAGAGATCCCAGGGATTTATTTGAATTATCGGTTCCGTATGAAAGAGTTCAACGCGCGATGGCTCTACTACATTCGGATGTCATTGCTGTGTCTAGAATAATGTATTATTTATATGTTGTTAATCCCAAATTGTACTCAATTACTCATAATACAGCCCTGATCTTAATTGGTGAACGGTTTTGCAACTTCTTAGTGATTATGGAACACTAAGTTCATCGTCCTCCGATCCAAGTATGGATTGTGGATGCATACTTTTCACCGGCAAACTTTTTCATAGAAGGATTAAATGTTACACAGAGAATGTTAATTTCGGTGACAAGTGGTTTAAATAAAACTTATAAATAAATATTTCTGTAAATATAAATTATTCATGTATGATTAATTAATTAAAATAGATACGTTACCTTGAAAATTTCGCCACCGCAAATGCCTTCACTCGAATCTAATACACTAAAGTAGCAATTAAACAAAAACTATGGCAGCGAGTGCAGTGTCACGAGACAAAGGGCCGGCGCACGCATATGCACGTATAAACGATGTGCAGCGAGTCGCGGGGCTGCATTCCTTCGCCGGTTGCCGGCAGCCTAGTGTGGATACGGCTAGGCACCAGAGTATTCATGCAATAACGCTGGGGTTCCAAAACTGTGCACCAGATGCCGCCTCTTATTCGCCATGAGGCGCTGCGTTGCGAACTTAAAAAGTTATAGATCTTGTTCGTCCCGAGCTTACGGGAGAATTTCGTTAATATTTTAAGGAATTGTAGAACCCCCCTCCCTCTTCAGGAACAAGTCAGCTTCTCTTGGAGGTCAGTGACTTGTTTATTTTGGTCTCCTTAACCTGTGAGGACCTTGTATTTGTTGTCTGCCTTTTCGGCGACTTATTTTTCGTCAAATGTTTCAGCGACTTTTCATATTTCATTGCTATCCAGTTCTTGTCTTTACTCACGGTGTTCCTTGTTACAATTTCAGAACGTCGTACAAGTTTTTCTCATCAATCATCATCGTCAATAAGAGTGTGCAGGTGTCAGGCACTGTCAGAATTTGATTTGTTGAGAGTTCAGAACGGCAATCTTCTTCCCAGCTGTTAAGTTATATTTCATTCTTCTTCCAGTTTCTAACCACAGGAAAGCCCACACCATACTATTTAGTGGATCCAAGGTCATAGAACATACAATATTCACTTTCTTATGTTTCTTCACCCTGTCGTCTTCGATTCACCAATAATGTTCCGTCCTATTTTTATGAATTAGATCGCTGAAGAAATTTAAATGTACCCATTAAAATTGCTTTTTCCTGTAAAAAAAATAACTGAACTAGTAAATAGTAGCGGCGTGATCACCCTTCGCCGCGCTCCGCCGGCTACCTCCTCTAAGTTATAGACCCCGATCACTCTCTAATTCACTCACCGCTGTTATACAGATGCGACGGCATTGCAGTAAATTGCATTTTTTGCAAACATCGACTTTGAGAAATGCTTGGGCCTCGGGTTTGGGACAGGTTGGGACTTGATGTTTTCGGTAAAGGCCATAGTGTAAGTAATTTGTTTTCTTAATCACTCCGTTAATATATTACATTAGAAAGGAAGCAGGACCGAGGACACTTCCTTGAGGTACGCTAAAAAATATTTTATCCTCCTGACTTACATAATCACCGACTCCTTTTGTGTGCAATCACTAGTTTTCAACTATTTAAAAAAAGACTACATTAGTGATTGGGTTCCCCTTGATCCTTATTGTGCTCGAGTTCAAGGATTGTGTGAAAGACCGTGTCAAATGCTTTATTTAGGTACAAGAACACAATAATTATTTATTTAAAATTAGATTTGAATAGTAAATAGTAACAGCATGTCCTCCCTTCGCCGCGCTCCCGCTACCTCCTCTTAGTTATAGTCCGGTCACTCTCTAATTCACTCGCCGCTTCATTTAACGAAGCCTACACGGCCCGCTCGTTACTCCGACTATTATATTTATACTAGTAATAGTAAAACTATAACAACTTTAACAATTAAACTAGACGTGTTAGTCTTATTAAGATAAAATCGTCAAACGAGATAATAAAAATATGCATTATAAATAAAAATCTTAATACTTTGGTAAGTTCGATAAAAAAATGTGGGACATCGTAAATTAGGCTACGACCATATGACTTCAATGCTTCGATGCAAACGGAATTGAAAAGATACCATACCTAAACCCCGCCGATTAGTAGTATCAGTAGGTACTAAAATAAATACAGTCCCTGGCAGTCGATCGACAGTCAGCTGTATAACAAATGTTACCCCTTCTCTTAAAAATGTGTTTGTATTGAAGGGTGCTGATGGGATTTTTTCTCCAGCCACTACCCGCTAACCTGTGTAAATTGCTCCACCTAATAAGAGACCTACGTTTGCTGATTCGTGGTCTCCACTTTAGAATCCGCCTACAATCGTCGGTCGCTAATTAGTATAGTTGTTGAGGACTTCCCAAAAAATTCTCCCACGAATCATATATATATTTGTATTACGCTGTCACAATAGTCCCATAGTGTCAAACGTCGGCTAAATATCATAGAAATTTGAATCAGCAATTGCATTAAATCAATGTGGATCAATTTCAACTTATTTGTCTCAAACGCCCACAGTTGAACTCACGACCGCCAGACACAACTATAAGGTCACTTACAAAATTATTTATAACTCATGAGACTCATACCTAAGCCGAAACATGCAATTGATAAAACAATTCAATTTATACCGTGTTGCTAAGTCGTCAGTTCGAAAGCCATATCGCGACCCACTCCAAATAAAGGAACAAACAATGACAATCACATTTTTTCTAAAAATTGCACGCCTAAAATTCAATCATAAAGCATGCAGATAAGATTGAAATTTAGAGTACGCGCCAAAGTATGATGTGAGCGTGCGGAAGTTATCCTTCGAAATTGTGATTAAAGTCGCCTAATACACACAATAACAGGTCACGCGTCTAACGACACCCATCTATCCTGTCTAGAATCAAAAGGTTATAAACCAACTATGTCCCAATCAAGCTCACATAAACCTTAAAGTATTACAGGTGAGGTTTAAAATGGATTGATGGACGTTCAGAACGTTATGTTACGCTTGTGTGCGCTCGTGAAAGCTACACATTTCATTTAGTACAATACAACTCATATTGTACACAACGCGTTCATTGCTGTAGGGACAGTGGGGGCACATTGGAACAAGGGGTACAATGGAACAAGGCCGATATCTACTCGAATTTCGAAAAATTTCGCGCACTTACGGTTCGGCCAATAAGACCGCTTCATACGTCACATGTTGACGCAGTAAAATATGGCCGGCCGGCAACAGCAGAGATTTGCGGTGAAAAAAATAGTTTTGAGCAGTAAAAAGCTAGAATTTCGTACAGAAGAACTTTCTTTTTTACAACTAAAGGAGTGCTAGCATGTATGTGTTATTTTTTTTCATAAATCTTAATCAGTTTAGCTATAAAATGCGATTATGTATGAAGAGAAAAACGTAACTTGGATTTTTAAGCACTTGTTAGAAATTTGCAACACCCCATGGGGCACAATGGAAAGGGGTTGTATGGAACAGTGTTTTTTCTTGGTGAAATTTCCCCAGAAACAAATAAAATATTTTGTTGGTGAAATATTAACAGATATTGACGATAATAACGAATATGAGACTAATTATATGCGTCGGAGCGCGAAAATTGATAACAGCTTCTACTTTCCACTGGAACCAGATATGGAAATGGTGTCAATTCAGAATATAGTACTGGTGCTGCCAAGTCCATGCTTGGCAGGTACAACAAAGCGCCAGAGTATAATATGTATTATTTTCCTGAAAAGTTATTAAGCAAGTATAAGCTTGGGTAATTACATAATTTTCTTACATTTATCGAATTACTATTCTTGTTTCAATGTACCCCAGATGCCGTTTCATTGTACCCCAGACCTGGGGTACAACGGAACAAAAGAGGTGCAGTGCAAAAAATAATAATTTGTAGGCTTAAGGCAAATTTTTGATATCGATTTTGTTGTTAATCGATAGTTTAAGAACTGTTGTTGGTTGTTCGAAACGAAAATAATCCAAAAATAGGCCATTGATTTTTTTTTAAATGTAAATATTTTTTTCGTTCCATTGTACCCCAACTGTCCCTACTCATAAATGTTACATGTGTGTGTACGTCCACGCTCCCGCATTAGTGACTTTAAGACTACCTTTGTAAGACTGGTTTTTGTATCGTTATGAGAGGATGTATTAACGTAATGAGAACTCGATTGAGAATGTGTGCGGGCCACAAGTTCTGAGCGAAGTATTATCGAAGAATGCGAAGCGTGAATAACTACGTTTAGGGATTGTCAGTATGGTAATTTACTCTCGTTTTGATTACTGTTTGAATCGATACGCTAATCATAATCAGATTTGCGATTTTGTATTACTTTTCGTGTGAATTCGTGGTCCGATGAGTTCAGTGTGGGCTAAATGTGAGAAATTTCTGATAATTTATTAGTATTACATAATTGCATTGCAGTATTAGAAAATATATTAGGTATTTATTTTAAGTAATGTAGGTACGTGAAATAAAAATAAATGCAAAAGCAATTAATATTTTATTTCCACATCTGCGCTAAAAGAAAACCTTTATTTGCATACAGGAATATTTGAAACCTATTTAAACGTTAACCGTAAAAGCGAAAAGTCAACCGACAAACATATCAATTACTAAATTGAATTAAACGCTATAAACCGCCGGGCGCGGGCTCTCCGCCACAATAAACGATCTCAGCGCATCGTATTAGCTACTGACAGCCCGTACGTGTGTGTATCACGCTCGTTACGTTTACGTGACGCTCACACTAAACACAAAATTCAATATGTCACACAAATATGCTCAAACCCTACCTTATTGCGAACCGAAAAGGATACACCAAGCGCATCTCTAACGTAGCCGGTTTATAGACTCGCTTGCCACCACACCGGGTGGCGAGGGCTGGCAACGCCGCACCCGAATTATTTGTGACATTTTATTTCACCCGCTCGCGAAACGCGACTGCCAGCGACATCTATCCCCGAACTCGGAACTATACCCTCGGCTCTGCGAGCGAGACGACGATACTTGACAATATCACTTTCACGGTCTCGTACTTAAAGTTAAGCGGTTTGCTGTACTGTTTGTTTGTGTCTGTAAACAGCGCGCCGAGGTGTACCGCGCATGAATGAAACGGATGACCGATGGAGGGAGACAAGGCTATAGGAATAACGGGTGTATGAGCGGGACGGATGTGCGCGAAGTGTACATCGTTTATCAGATTACATGCGAAGTATCGCGGCGTGGCGATGTTTTGACACGCGATAATCACGAGATAATGCGGGCGATCGCCGGCGTTTAGGTTTATATTGGTTTTTATGGGCTGTCGCATGACGCGTGACGCATGGCACGGCACATGCCGCAGCCAGGTGACGCCTGGTGTCCAGACATGGCGCGAAGCATAACCAGCTGACTGTCTGTCATCATCAAATCTCTCACTATATATCAAGTAATTTTATGACACTTACGTAATGCTCTGATAAAATTATTTACAAATTATGGGTTACTTAATTAAATACATGGTGTATTCTAAAATAATTTTAAAATAATATAAATAATTAATTAATAAATGAATAATTGTATTTTAAAATAATAATAATAGTTTAAGTAGTTAAATTATTTCAATAGCTATATTTTCGTTTAAAATAAAAAAGTGTTTTTTTTTTAACTTCGGTTATGATTATTGTAATTAACTGACAATTGTCTCATATTATTTTATCACTGTCTGTAAAGATATTTTTTGTACTATAAAAGCATCTAACTATACATATTACGTGCATATAGAAATAATAAATCATGGTTATGATTTTATTAAATGAATGATAGTTTTTATTATCAATCATATTGTTAGCAACCCTTGTCTAAAGTTTTTTTTTAAACGTAAATGGTTTCATTTATATACTTGATAGCACAGACAGATTACAAAAATAAACATGATTAATTAACGACCTTACTCCGCAACGCTCTACACGACAAACTACTCATGCCATCTATCGGCGAGTAGCAACATAATTAGGTATCGTAAATGTTAATACAGAATAAGAATTCTAATAAGATAATATAATATTTTTAGCGTCAATGTTTATTTTTCAAACGTTATTTTGATATCGAAATTCAATCGCACCTATTTAATTTGTATCTGCATTTATTTTTCTAACAAATGTATTCGCCATGTTATTTGAGTATCGAATTCGCTTTTTTAATTTCAGTAATTTTATACGGGAGTGTTTTCTAATCGATGTCGAATCACATGCAGCGACGTCCATCTCATCTATTTTAGTAGTGCGCAAACAGATTTCAACAGTTTTCTTAACCTTTCGTCTCTCACGTAAAAATAATTCGAATGTGATTTTTAACGTCAATCCAGCATAGTTTATTTTACAATCTCGGTGCTCAGTGTAATACGACTTCTTCAAAGTAACGAATTGATTTGTTATGCCGTGACGCAATGTTTTCAAATAACGGGATTTCGGAAAGGTAAACATTTGTCAGCAACATTTAGAGACGTTAAAATTCGAGATTAATTGCGCTGGATTCCTTCTTTAAATCTAAGAATCACGTTTGATTTATTAAATAGTAAAAATTAGATTTATGTCAATGTTTTGAACTTATCATTGGCGCGCCTTTTGTTATAGCGCGAGACTTGTAGCGCCATCTAGTGTTCATTTAAGATATCAAATATAAATATCAGAGCTTTATTACTTTTTGAATTGAGACGGTTGTGTTTACCATTGATCAAAATATTATATTCTAGGATGTTATCTGTTAGCTTGAAGTCTACAACTGTTATTAAAGAATCGATGTAACATTAAAAAAATACATACAGTGAAACAGAACCTCCTCCTTTTTTGAAGCCAGTTAAAAACAAAAAAGAAACACATCTAATACGTGGAAAGGACGTGATGACTTGACCGTCATGGTGAGGTCGCGTGTCTGTCGCTTAGACTGGCTGTGAACGCGCGCCGACTTTTCCCGAAAAAAGGTAGATGTCAAAGAACCCTTGTCTGTATGTGAAGGTTATTCAGTTGGTTTCAAAAAAGACAATCATCAGCACATCTAATAGGGTTGGGTCGGGGGGAAGAGAAATGGCCGGGACGTGGGGACTTGTCCGCCAAGGCGGTCCAATCGGAGATACAAATCGGAATAAAGCTCTTCCGATAAAGGAAATTAAATGATACAATTTTGTACTCGAGTAGTATTTACTACCAGTGGCTCAGTGAGCCGTAGACATTGCGATCATTTTTAGAATTGGCTGATGGATGTCTTTTTTTACGTTCTCATCATCAGGGGACATTTTGGAAAATATCGGAAAATCAATCGACGTAAAAAATGTACATATTACGAAACGAACCGAAATTTTGATAAAGGGATAGCTGGGCGTCCGATGATAGTTATAGGATACTATTTACCCGACTGCGGTAAAAATAAAAGTATTACATGGACGCACCTTCTAGTTACAGAATAACCAAAGGCACCTGAGAACCATATTTTATTGGTTGTTTGTCTGCGATGCTATTTATTGCAAGTGCAAGGCGCATGGCGACACGAACAAAACCGAAAGGAGAAGCAGCAGCTGACCACCTAGGTTGGCACTGGTGCTTAGACTAGCACCCTTATCCTGAGGGGACAGGGGTCCTTACCGAGTCTATAAGGGCGCTGCCTCACCGGTAGCATTCGCCTGTAATGTAACAAAAAACTTTTTTTTGTCATCCATTTTTTATTAAATCATTGGCGAATGCACACTAAGCGTATATAGATCACTAAATCATTGCATGATTTTAATACGTAAAATATGTGTAGATTGATATTTGGTGCAGTATTCGGCTTTATTGCACAATTAAAGGTTACATTAACAGATTGGAATGGAGTTTTGCGTACCTACTGTGATTGCCTTTATAACTTGATTACATGGTTTTATATCAGAATTTTCATTAAAATGATTGAAATATAGTCATTTAGTAGACGATGACGTCACTGTGTGGACGCCATTTGATTTATATGGAGCATTTTCAGCGCCCCGTAGGAATGCGGAACTTTAATTGTAATTTCGGATTTTTAGACGCCTAATTGTAATTAGTCCCAAACAGACATTTGATTCCAATAAAAAATACATCCTCAAAAACAAATTGATATTTTGCCTATTGTAGATCCAGGTAAAGGAAAAAGAAAATGTTTGTATTAAGTTATACATCAAATCAAAACGTCCAGAAGATTTTATCACCCGATGGAATCGTCAGTCACTGGAATCCGATCGTCGCTTGTTTATTTTTATATGAATAAGCGTAAATCTTCTTCAGATTTACGCATAACGCCCAAACTGTGATTTATAGGTATATCTTATGATATTGGAATTAATCAATTAGAAAATGGAAGATTGGTCAATTATAATGTGTTGGTATGCTATTTGTAGTGGTTCTGTGAGCTGTATATACCTCACGAATTTGTTTCGAAATGACTAAAAAAAAAAACATTTTCACCCTCATAACCTCCGCCATTTTGATAAATTTCAAAATCTGACGTGACAGTGGCTGGCCGGTGGTCATATCAAAAATAGTATAAAATCATTTATTAACAAAAACAACTTTACTTGTCGCGCGACTCAGCGTCACCTGTCTTGCTCGCACGGCATTGAGAGGAAAGTGACAGATAGTATTTGTCGCGTGTCAGAGTTATACTAGACGTACAAGGTTGATAGACGTCATTTGTAGGACAATGGGTGGAGGAGCGGAGCAGAAAATCGAGCTCAGTGGCGTGCCATGGGAGAGTCCTATGTCCAGCAGTGGACTGATACAGGCTGATGATGATGACCCACTTAGCTCAAACAGGTTGCCGGACTTTAACTGGTAATAAGGCGATAATGGTGGTGGTTGGCGCAGAAAGGTAACACCACTGGATAAGAACACACACCTTGGTACTTTGCTCCGCATTCCGTCTTTGCCACTCGTAGCAAAACACACTGTCCATCGCTTCGCCACGCCTCACAATCAAACCAATAAATAATAATAAATTAGTTCTCATAGATCAAAAGACAGTCTGCTCTGTTTTGTTCTGTGATTTTATTCGAGTTACCTATTGGAATTAGTTGGATCTAGTATGATTTGTTTAATCCACGTCCAAGACCGTGCCAGCGCCTGTAGTTCCTTGAATAGCACATCGGTCGTTCAAAAGCTTAGGCAAACTTTTAGTTCGAGGGTTATAAGGGATGTATAAGAATTCGCTTGCGTTTTTTTGTTACTTGCTTCTGTTTGGCCTAAAGTGAGTGATACAGGAGTAAGACAATGGCATTGTGGGGTCATATTTAGAAGATAAAAGTTCTTTATGACCATTCGCGTCGGTTAGTATCGTCACACCAACCTACAGATAAACAAGTTGCGGAAATTTTCAAATCATTTTAGACAGACAACTAATAAAATATAGTTTAGGAGGCTTTTCCAATATCTAAACAGAACATTCTAATAGTATTTTCTTCTATGCTGGTATTCGTGGAGAGCGTTTTGCTCGCTCCACATTATACCACTTACTTATTCATTCACCCATAATAAACGCACATGTTTCCCAATAAAAATAACGCTATAAAACTCGGTTTTCCACGTGTCATAAACAATTCACAGTTAACGATACCCGCCCAAGTGACGTTCACTTACGCTGAAATCAGACGCACCTAGTGTTACCAGATGAATTTAAACGTCCGGAGAAAATTATTTTCACTGGAAAACCCTGATACTATCTCACAAACGTATTTCACAGTTTTGTATTAAATACAGCAAATCGGTTTTGTGCAATAAATGTCTGTCGACCTCCAAAGTTGATTTATTTAAATCAGTTTCTATATTTATAAAATCTACATTTTTATGACTAAAAAATTGTCGGGAAAATGTACTTAATTTTATTGGAAGTCTGATGACCCCTGATTTATCCATTCATAATTTAAGAGATAATTCTGTGGAGCAATCACCAGTCTTCCCTATTCTAAAAAAATCGAGAAGATCGTTCGATCGAAAAGAGAAGAAATCTGAGAAGCGTCTTAAAAAATCATGAAATCTTGGGGAAAAATCTGAGATATGGTAACCCTGAGTGTACACCAGGCATCTGGCGGGTTTTATATCGGTAATAAATCACCGCGGAATACAGAAAAATAACTAACGAACCGACTGTCTATTTGGGTCAGAACGTGTTACTCTGTATCGATTTTAGTTAATCTCGCTTATTAACACGACTAAAATGTCGATATGGAAATGAATCGAATTGCACGATGGCGTGAACGTTGTTAACCCTTAATTTGACTATTAGTACATCCTGGCGTACATTGCCAAATTAAGGTTTAAGTATACACAGCATATGCTTAAGTGATCAAAATCGTCTTCCTGAGCTATTTCAAAATCCCCGAACCTAATGAAATAGTTACTTCTAGTCTCCTCATGAATTAAAAGATTTTTTTTGTTATTAAGAACAATATTTAGAACTTTAAAAAATATGAGTGACTCTGTGAGCTGTGGACCTCGCGAATTTGGTTGGAAATGGCTGAAATTTGTCTTTTTTCGCCATCGTGAAACATTTTGAAAAAAAATATCGATATAAAAATTCTATAATTATACATATTAAACAAAATCTCATGAGAATCGGTAAAGGGAAAATGCGACTTGTGGGAGTGAACAGCCGGAAATCCGAACATTCAAACGTCCGACCATACGAAAGAATTTTTGGCCAAGCTGAAACGGAGAGGCTTCGCTCGCTCGGTCAAAAATATATGTAGGATTTTTAAAAATACGAGCACGTAACCGTCTAGAGATACATGCTGGTATCAAACGGGGTCCGAATTATGATATGTCTATGTCCCAGTGTTTTTGAAACTGTGGGTCGCGACCCACAGGGGAGTCGCGGCATATATATCCAGGGGGTCGCGAGGATCAGATTCTTTGCAAAACAGTAAACTACCTTCTGAACTTCTGATAAATACGAGTACAGGTAGGTTGCGTTCCAAAACGCATACGTATGACTGATTTAATGATAGACGGGTGCGTTCCAAAAGAGTTGTGTTCTAAATTTAATCGTCCAAACTGGGTTTTAGGGGGTCGCGAAGAAATTAAGATGGTCATTCATTGAAAGAATTGGGGCCGTGACACCAAAAGGTTGCAAAAACACTGGTCTATCCTATCCTAACTGGTTGATTCGGGAATTCTTTACCTTCCATCTCCAACCAGTCTCCTCCATTGTAGCAAGTGCTCTTATTCAAATGTCAAGCTTTGATTGATATCACCTACCCAATAATACATATCATTTCTTAGATAATGAATTAATGACACTGTATTTTATTTATTCCAGCATACCTACCTATCATTTGTAAATAATTATAGTGTTCCGAAACGTTTAAAAATTCTATAAATTTTAACCCTTTTTCTAATTCATAAACATAATGTCAATTTCTTTCATTCAAAATTTATTTAATTCATAAATTTAATAATCATATAATTTTCTTTGCATAATTTTTAAATAAAATATTCAATAAAAATGTATTAAAGTAAAATCAAATTCACGAATGTATTAATTTCTTACATGGTAACATTGTATACAAATTGTTCGTTCATCTAGTCTTACCTGTATAACAGACCTTTTAAAAAATCCACTGACTCACTTTTCGACTTGTAACGGACTTGCTTTCTTTGTTCTCTTTGACTTTGAAATACACCAGTTTAAGTTTTACACTCCACTTATTATTTCACCACCAAGATACCAAGATATATCCTGAAGAAATAAAGCCAGTTACGGATCCTTTTCATATAGGTATATAAAATAAGGAAGATGCGCGTAGTAAGTGTAATGAAGGGGTAAATGCGCCCGTGGAGTAGCATTTCATATTATAGGCGTTGTGTTTGTTAATAAATGGTCCTAGACGAAGTTTCAAGATAATTTAGATGTCATCGCGAAGTATTGTTAATTTCGTTCATTAATTTAAGAGCTCTTGTCGGTGCACAGTGGAGTAATACAAAATAGTAATGTCTAATAATCTTTACAAATGATAAACGCGAGAATTGTGATGATGTGACATATTGAGCCACAGGAATTGAAGAGTGTAACTCTAAGTTCATCATAATATCAGCCGATAGACGTCGACTGCTGGTCAAAGGCCTCCCCCAAAGTTCTCCACAACGTTCTTGGTTGTCGCCCTCATCCAATTTCGCGATCCTAAGCAAGCTCCTACCTAGCTCTAAGTTACTGACGATTTAAAACAACTGTAAAACACACTTCTGTGTTTGTAAAGTGTCAAACAGCCATTTGCCTGTAATGTTTTTTTTAATTTACAAAGTAACCGGCGATTGAGCTCAGTATCACCTGATAAGGTAAGTGACTACGGGATCGAGGATGTAATGTAACAAAAAAACAAATGTATAATATAATTAATCAATTATTTGTTACAGACGAATGCTCCCGGTGAGAGGGCACCCTAACCTTACATATGACCGCGCTCTACTAGGATGCTCGTTGCTCGTAGATACCTACAATATTTGCACAAAAAAACAGTCAGTATGAAAAGCACCATTCTCTGAAGTTGACTGCCCTATCTCATGTTTGCTTTCAGTATGCTTTGCCCAGCAAACAAGGCAATGGAAAAATCATAAAGGGTGAACGACTCGGAATGGGATTTATTCCATGACCGAGGATAAACCAGGTTACGATGGTGACCGGGTGGCCGCCCGCTAATGGTTATTGAGCATTAACTAGGTTTATATGTATTTGTGTTGAAGTAATTGTTATAGGCTTGTTTTAGCTGTAGAAGTAATAATAATTATGCGGGCGGGTGCTAATTAGATGGAGTTTTGTGATATCTTCAATTTAGCAATATCTTGGATGTATCATATGGGAAACTTGAAGTTGCCCGAGACGCTGCGTAATTTTTTTATCTGTCGTAGTCGAGTCAAAAGTATCCTAAAGCCATCTTTGGATGTCCACCTGTACCAAAATTGGTTAAAATCTGTCCTACTCTTTCGGCGTGATGTGATGACAAAGACTTTTTTATCAATAGGTGGCACTGTACGGCTGGTGCCGCGCGCCAATAGGAATCCGGCATTGCGCTGTTTAGATTTTTCCTCATTGTGTGTCTCCCTCTCCATAGGAAACTAATTTTCATATTTTTTTTTTAATTTTATATAATATTATAGATATCGTAAAATTAGATGTACTTGTTAAAGTACTCACTCTCAACTGGAATTTTCCCAATATAGCGATATCGTGCATCTTCTTCGCACGGCTACCCCGCGCAACACATCTTCATAACACAAACATCTTACCAGTACCATCACATTGACCACCTGTCATCTCACAGCACGTTTTAATCGTATTTAGGTTACAACGCACAAAGCTACCTATATGATATAGATTTTAGTTTAACTTTAACCTCACCTTAGCCACCTCGCACGTCTCTAGTAAAAATCAGCCTAATCATTGAGAGTTGTATCTAATTCGATCGGATTGCATACACTATGAGACTCAATCGAGCATCGGGACTGCTTACTTCACCACACTGATGCAGTTATTATATTTTTTACGAAAAAATTACAAATTTCACGCAACACCCTTATTAATGGTAATTAATACTTACATCTATATTTCTAACCTTTATTCTAAACAGCCAATGCTACGTAGCCTAACATTAATTTTGCCCTCCAACATATATTTCTATACATATGATAAATATTGAGGTGCTCCTTAATAACCTATCACAATCAAAATTTTGTTCAAATTAATTTACAGCCTAATGGTATGAAATCCTGACCCTTAACCCAGAAGGTATATTAATTACCAACAAACGGTATGCAGTACAGAAAGACTCGGTTCTAGTCAAACCGAAAAATTGTAAAACACACCTCAGGCATTGTAGTGTGAATAAATTATAAGTGCCGCACCAGTTTCCTTGTCCATCGTTACCTGATCCCCAGCTCCTCTCCCAGCCCCGAACGTGTGTGGCATGGAAAAGGAAAATCGTGAATCTACGAGGGTCCCGATTATACTGGTCGAGTCATGACCCACTTACGCCTGTAGCCGTACTCTCGATATTGTTGGACCAGATCTCTACTAGGTTAGTTTCCTAGTTCTGGGATTATTAACTTAGCTTAATACGAGTAAAACGCTGCAAGCCTGCTATTACAGCTCGATTGGCTTTTACAAGTGAAATTACATTGTAATGTTAGTGAGTATTGAGATTGTTTAGCATGGAGTGCTCTATCCGTTTCTCGGATGAAAAGAAAATGTTTTATAATTTTCTTTGTTTCCTTATAAAGAACGACTGTCTAAACTTCTAAATCACACGCTAATGAATCAACTATATCCTCAAAACTTAAACATTACACACGTCACTTTTGCATTCTTAAGGAAAATTAAATTCAAAACAATGTATTTTTGTATTACTTATTCGTACGAGCTACCAAGCTTCATGAGAGACTAATAATAACAGAGCGAACGCTCGGAAATCCACAATATTCATAATACCAAAAACATCCGAGAGATGGCAATACTACCGCCGCGCCAAATACGCATCATTAATAAACCATTCTCATTAAAGCCAGGAGAAAAAAGGTTTGTTTTCATTGTTCAGAATTTGTTCTCAGGGTTGTATGTCGTGACTCGTGACACACGGCCTTAGCTATAATTAAAGCTACTTGACCAACCCAGCGAAATAGGTACATTGACCCGCCTTTCTTGCTGAATAGATTATGTAGGTATAACGATGGAACAGCGGAATTACTCCCGAAGGCTTGGCCCCTTATGTAACGAAGTTGTCGGACGTGAACTTTCCTGGGAATTAAGATGAGGATGTTCTTGTTTGTATTTATGGTTGGGTAGTATTGCGATTTATTGATTAATGTAAAATTAATTAGGTGCTGAGATAATTCCTACGATTGCTTCGCAGTGGAAACGGGTCTAGAATGCGGCAATTAGAAAACTAAATGCTTTCACTCGAAATACAAAGGCCTCCCAATGCTTTCCCTTAGCGATATGCTATGCGCTCCTCATGCAACGGCGTCCTTCATGTTTTAAGGCAATATTTCTGTTTGATATCGTTTTAACAACCATTGTTACGGATTAGTTAAGTACTTACATACGAATTTTACAAATTGAAGCATTCAAAACCTTTAGAGTGAAGAAAAAAACACTTTTAATAGGTATTTAAGACATGGATCAATTATCAGTACAGTACTAAAATATACTTCAATCTTAACTAAATTATCCCACAGCTATATTAACACGAAGAAACCAGCCATAATAATTCATTTTTCGTCAAAACCAGAGCATTTCCATCGCCCGTGACAGCCGAAATTAGGTCCGGAATTACTCAGCAAATTACGGCGTTCTTAACTAATGTACAAGTATCCGGAAGTCGCCTAGACGGCGGAATTTGTAAGCACATGTTACTGTGAAATTTATTCGTGCGCGATAGCACTGGTTGTCAGCGGCCCTCGACAGGTGGCGTGTTTAAGACCACTAGCGCCATACGCCGGGCGGTAGCGGAAACTCGATAAAACGGTGTTAATCCTCAAGCGGAGAGCGTCAAGAAATATTATAGAAGTCTACGGGGACCGAGTGGTGAGACATCGGATAAACTTGAAGTTTTCCGCAGCTTATACCTCTTGCGGAATTGTTGCATTTTTCATTTTAATATGAAAGATACCGAAGGTGGATGGGACTATTCTAGTAGCATTGCTTCAGAAAAATTGTGTTGTTATGAAATTATTATAGGTACCTAATCGATTTAGAGGTTCTCAATTCGACAGGTTTAGTTAAAAATCCGTCATTTGTGAACCGATTTTGAATTTTTTTTTATTTGATTGTTGGACCTCCTTATGGTCTCCTCCTTATTCTTCTCAGAATTATTCTGGCCGTTTTCGCCTGAGGTCGCATTTGTTAACAGATTCTGAAGTTTTGCGAGTAGATTCGTTTTTTATGTCGATTCAGATTTTCCAAATTTTCAAAATGGCGGAGATATGAGGAAAACGTAAAAATTATACACTTCATCAATTTCGAAACAAATTCACGAGGTCTACACTACAGCTCACAGAGTCACTAATATGACGATGGGATCATAGTGTGTAGAATTATTTACTTTAAAACTCAAGCATTATGCTCCCAAAATGCGGGAGAAAAGAACTTCTTTCCGTCCGTTTTTTTGTTAATTGTTTTTATGGTTTGACCACACCGTTTCTCAAGAAACGGTGATAGTACGTTTACGCAGTCAAACGTATGAAAAATAATTAAAGTGTGACGTTTACATCACGTCTTTTTATACATTCGACTACGCTGCATGCTGTGCAGTTACAGCGTGTTAACGTCTTATGAGCAGCGGTATAGTCAATCTTTTAATCGTTAAAAATGTCTTCTGTGTTGGTAACATTTTGAAGCAACTTCTACCAGGAACGAAGATATTTATAGAGATATTTGATGCCTTATAATTAACAAGAAATCGAGCTTATTGTTTCAACTCACGTTAGGAGTTTTGGCTGCCGAAAATAGCTTAGCGATCCACGATGTACGAAGGCACGGGTAGCAAGTTAGAGCTATTTAGAGAGCACTTAACCTCTTTGTTTATGACAACACACGCCTAATTCTATCCACGGACGACTGTAAGTTGTAACTCATTCAAAGTTTTTGGAGGTTAGATTGGTTTTTGTTTTCTTTCCGTTTAC
Organism: Apotomis capreana; assembly: GCA_947623375.1. Lineage (NCBI taxonomy): Eukaryota > Metazoa > Arthropoda > Insecta > Lepidoptera > Tortricidae > Apotomis > Apotomis capreana. The sequence goes on along the minus strand of OX392505.1, from coordinate 16,490,758 downwards.
ACGCGGGTGACGACGAGATATTTATTGCTGAGAAAGGCAAGAGAAGTTTTATAACAAAAAAATATCGGATTCCATCGTTTCCAGCTTTGCAACTTTACAATAGTTGGGTAAAATGTACTTAGAATGAATGATTTAATGAATGAATGATTTATTGCGTGTATGGTAATTCAGGTTTACAATAAGCAGATGTTATTACATAAAACAGTTTCACCGAACCCTACCTTTGCAGGTGTGCACGCTTAAAATTATACAGTATAAAACCATAATAATATTAATAAGATTACAAAATGATTAGTTAACTATTACAAAATGACCTTCATATATTGGAATAACATGTCAAATATAAATAAAATACAATATCATATAGACTACTGAGCATGGACTATGGAGAACCATGCCCAGCTATCCTTGTACCAAAATTGGTTTAAATCCGTCTAGTTATATGGGCGTGATGATGATGATAGAACTAAGAAAATGTTTATCAACGGATGGTGTTGTACGGTTGGTACCGTTCGCCCATACACAATTTGTTAGAAAACGATATTCATATTTTGAAAATGTTATAGTAGGTATAGCTTATAATAGTATAGAAATATAGCCCTAACCACCGGTAGCCTGGGCCTGCCCCGCTGCTGGCGGCACCCTAGGTTACGTTTTTATAATATATTTTGTAATTTCTTTATTGTATTTTACTTTTAATATAAGTTTATAGTATAGAACTTTATCTAAGACTTAAAATAAATAAAGGTGATAATGATAATAATAACCCAGTCTCTAATAAATTCTAAACATCTGAACGTAGGTACGTAGCAACGCCGTCGCGTCGCCTTGCCTGGTACGGCTTCGTGACGTCACAACACTTACACTAAATAAACAGATAACAGCTATTATAAAGTTTCCGTGAACACTGCTACTTATAAATGGTATGGAAGTTTCAGTTTATTGCGGATGGTAATAAATCGTGAGGGATGTATGTTGATTAAAACGCTGATTACTTGTGAACTCACACTTTTTTTTTTATAATGGGTTGACGAGGCGCCGCGACTCGCGTTATAGTCTATATATCAGCATGCACCACAGGATGCCCCACTTCGCCTTCCACCTTTGTCAAGGCAAAATCAGGCAAATCAGCACGTGTTCGTACCCTAACGCGCACGCGTTTGTCGCGTCGCCACACGCATCTACCTAGGTGACAGCCCGTGTAGCACTACTGGCTTCCGCGACTCTTATCGCGCGACATAGCATCACCATTGTCACTCTCTCACAGTACTGCAAAAAAAGAGATGGGTAATATTCTTCGGGCGAGAAAAAGTCGCGCGTCACAGTTGTGATCGAGGCGCAGAATAGACAGCGTAAGTTAATTTCTCGGGTTTGGGTAGGTACTGGGTTCTTTATGTCGTTTTTATATTTTGCATATACTAAAAAAATAAGGAAACACAAAGAAACAGTCAATAAAAAACTTAAACTAAATACTACTAACAACTATGTACAAAAAAAGCTAAAATTAAAATAAACTAAAACAAAGTCAAGAAATTGCTTGCGGCACGGCATAAAAAATGTTACAAAATGTATGTACAAAAAAAAGCTAGAATTAAAATAAACTAAAACAAAGTCAAGAAATTGCTTGCAGCACGGCATAAAAAATGTTACAAAATATAAACATTATTATTTACATTTTGTAACAATTTATTAATTTATATATATAAATAAAGACAAATACCTCCATAAGTGTACTTCAGATAAGCACTTCGCACATATCTAGCAAACGAAAAAAAGGTAAAAATAAGTAAATAATATCCACTTGGTCACAATTAGTTTAAAACTATTTATAGAACTAAGACAAATGAAAATCGCAATACAAAAAATTAAGATTCACGTTTAATCCGTCCTAGTCAAGAAGGTCAGTATCATAACTCCCAACATAGATAAGTGAATGTATTTATAAACATGCAAATTGGCATTTTGTCGTCGCCCCCGCCGGGGTGCAACTGTTTTGCATCCATCCCTCGATCGGAACTCCATGGAGCCGGAATGAAAAGTAGTGGGTAATATCGTGATTTGCATATTTTAATTGTAATTCTGCGTCCCTTGTGCGAATGCTCGAATGTGACGTAAGCACCGCATTTGCATACATCGTCTCGGCGGCAAATTGCGCAGCCTAGTACTAAGTAAGTAATTGGACTTGAAGTGATTGACTTGTATTAGTTTGGGTAATATTTAGGATAACTCATTTCCAACTGACTTTTAAAAAAGGTGGAAACGAAGTCGTGAATGACATTTGATGATACGTATATTTTAATGTGTTTTAGTGCGTGCCAAATTGTCTAAAAAAAGTGGCAAGCGGGTTAGTGCACCATGGTGCATGGTGCACCGTAAGAGCCTTATCATACTTGCGAGTTGTCAGCGATTTTGCATGAAAACGATTACGCAGTGAGTTCGCCGCGACTGATATTGTATAGAAAACATGCTCGCAACTCACAAGCGTGCCCTTATAGGCCCTTACAATGATATGAAAAATTAATTGGTTTTTTGTTACATTACAGGGAAAAGCACCTTAGCCCTTTAGGTAAGCACCCTAAAGCGACCATTTATATTTCAATACACATTTACTCAACGTAATGAGCGTAATGTTAAAAAGGAACTATTCTTGGAGAGTACCTTACTTAAAAAATCGTTTCGTTGACGTAATTTACTTTTTGTTAAAAAGTGAGTGCGTCGGATAAATTCCTTGTTTTAAAAGGGTTATTATTTTTTGGAATTGCTTATATGATGTACTGGCAGATTTTACTTGGCATCTAAAATAATAATTTAGCATTCGTCGTCCCAGGAACAGTTACCAAGTTATTAATTTAGCTGCCTAGTTATTATTTCTGTAGGTTAGGTTAGGTTAGACGTATATTGCCTGTTTAAATACATGCTATTTTTAATGCATACAAGTGTATGTTTTATTACACTTTCCATCTAGACACGGAGGGCGTAATAGCCGTAACGAAGGGCCAATGATTCGTTTATTTACTGCGATTGACGCCGCGGGCGAAGGGTCACTAGTAACTACTGTTGTGTTTAACGCTTTCATTTAGTTTCACTGTCAATTTATACTTACTTACTGGGGAGCTTGACACTTGATTATACTAAACTCAGTTGAAAACGAAATGAGACAGTATTTGACTATTTGGGCAATCTAGATGAGGTTAGTACGGTTATATTCTTTGTCATCTTCTTCTTCTTTGGTTTCACTCTTGGCAGAGTGGTCGTGGTCATCATTTCAGATGTTATTGGCAAGCTTCGTAACACACCATTCTTCCCTGATAGCCACCTTCCTCGTGCATTCGTGTAGTGATAGTGACGAAGAGCTATTTATTGTAGCTTTTGTTTTTATACTCTTCAAAGTACGTCAATAAATTCCACAGTCCACAATAGAGTGAAGGAGTTTGAAGAGGAACGTCTCCAAGCACTGGATACTAAACTGCAAGAGCGCGAGGCGCGTCCGAAGCCATCTTACGCTTACACCCCAATGACCGTGGTGGGCTCCACTGCACGCACTGTGACTGTGACCAGTACCTCTACCATGAGTGTAAAATGACCGCTAGAGATGTGGCGTTCTCGAGAACGTTTTCCGATTTGTTTGGGGAAAGAACGGCCTCTACAAACCGGGAAACATTCTCAAGATCGCCGAGATCTTGTGGTATCAGTCTAAGAACCTTGCTAAAACCAATGAAGACCAAAACCTGAACCAAATTCTAATAAGCAACACAACACAGTAACATCTCCATCTACCGTCAAATAAAGCTATTACAGTGGTCGACAACACTCCCAGCACAACTAAACACCCGAAATTACACAGATTGCGAGCGCACTGTAGTCAGTAAATTAATATGTATGTAAATGTGCCGCCTCGGAGCTGAGCCACCGTTTACGCACCCCTGCCGTATAGGATATAGATTAATTTGAGTGTATTGCTTAGCCTTTCTAATTGAGAAGATGGGTATCAGAGTTTTAAGTGATGATGCTAGCCTATTTGGTAGAACTAGGCAAAAAGTTAGTAAAATAATTAGGACGTAATACTTCATCAAAAAAACAAAGCAGTGGTAATAAATTCCTTATAGTTATAGTGGCGAAAGTTTGTGAGTGTATTTGTATGTTTCTTACTTCTTCACACTAAAACTACTAGACCTAGATATTTTGATAAAATTCGATATGGAGGTATCAGACACCCTGGATTAACACATAGGCTACTTTTTATCCCAAATACGGGTAACACCGCTGCGCGCAACTAGTCTTCATATAAAAAGTAAAGAAAGTCGATGGCTAGTGCGTTACCTGCTTTAAATTGAACACGTAGTTATTAGGAAAATGCTAAAGCCACAAAGAAAAGGCAATTTAATAATGTCACTTTTTCCAACACTAAATAATTAGTAAAAATAGATTGGCCTTAAATCCCTTGCCCTACTCTAAGTTTCCCGCCGCGCACGTGCACCCGAACGCAGCATCACCCACCCTATCTTACTCCGTATCATCCTAGGGTGGCATGAACATCCAAGGGTGACATTTTATAAGCCAGGTTTAGACAATTTTCTCTCTCTGCAGTCGGTCCCTCGTGTCTAAGGATCGTGGTCAGCTTCAGGGTTGCATCTGGCGCGGATGATCTGCCTCCAGTTGCTGTCCAGCGCGTCTCTTACAACCTCGTAGAATTTAGAGGTCGATGAGTCTTCTACTTAATTGACAATTTAATTGTTGACAAATATTTAAAAATATATACCAAAATACAAAAAAAATACATAGAAGGCGTTCAATCGAATGTTTTTTCAGCTTACTCGTATTATCCTTGTACATCATTCGCCCACGCTCGCTCACCCCTAACCTTTAAGTGCAATTTGCACTAATTTTATAAGTGTAAATAACCCTACGCAAGGCAAATACGTAGTCCACTTCGACCTTGGGCAGGATTCGACGTTTCTAATGACAAATGCCTGAAATTATTGCTATTATACCGATAAATCGAGTAGGTATATCACGCATACTTAGGTAAGTATACCGACTTTTGGAACTCGGGCTTCAATGGCACTGAGAAAAAAAAGAGCATCGCTAATTTGTATATAATAGTGGTGATATATTGGATACATGGCTTTCATCATCATCATAGTTGTAGAGCTATGCTCTTGTCGGTGGAGCAATTTCCATGCATCTCGTTCTTGCAGCACCTTCTCCTTGATAGCCTGGTACGACACGACGTTCACCTTCCCTTAATTTGGTCCATGTAAGCTCTCCTTGGTTTTCCTCTCTAGACATGGCTTTAGAAATGTCAAATTAAATATAAATAAATATAGAAATAGATTAAGGGACAATCTTCCTTATATTATAACGCTCCGTTAGACTGAATTCTCTGAAGATTGAAAAATCAGCCACCATAGAGTTTACCAAAAGAGGTTCACATCATTTCATCCATCACAGGCTGCCTTATTCGTAACAAGTATCGATTTCCTATTTATATATAAATTGTCGCCAGCAGAATGATTCATAAATTGATCTGTTCGGAAGTCACGAGGGTCGGATAGGATGCAATATGTCGGGGGTGCGACCACGTGTCGAAGGGGTATAATCCGGCAAAAAATACGGCCCTGTCCGCCTACATCACTAGTACTTGTAGGTATACATATATTAGATATAGGTACTTAGATGGTTTATTTTAGGTCCCCCTATCGTGTGTTACGTTACGCTTTGTTTGGATAAATTTTTAGATGGACGTTATTAACGTTTTATTTGGATTGAGCATATGAAAATGTTTGAGAATATTTATTACATTAAATATAAACTTTGAGCTACTGAAATAAATGTTGCATTTTATTCGGTGATGTAAAAACTGAATCAAAACCTTAATATTTAAAAAGAACGTAAAATAAGTCAGCGCTATTTTTATTTTGACAACAAGTAAATAATTGAAACATGTTGAGCCGTTCCTGACAATTTCACGAGAGTGTAAACTATATTAGTTTAAAGTCGGGGATAAATAAATGAATGTATAAGTACATATGTTTTCTTTTCTAGAAAAAAAATATGCCATAGAACATTATACTTTATTTTTATGACTTTATCGATAGGTATATCAGCTAAAACATTGTCAGATTATGACAATCAAACCGCTAAAAAATCGCTATTAACATAATTACTTCCAAAGACTAATTACTAGTATTAATATCGTAATTTGCATTCAATAGCCTCGAGTACCTAATTGGAGTATATTGCAACTGCTATCTACTATTCTAAACGTAATTTAAACTCGTCTTTATTTTCTGAATAATTAAGACGCTCTTGTTACTGCAATAGTAGGTCTGATACGAGGTTGCGAAACTGAGTAAATATTGGGCATAGGTATACCTAATCCACAAACAATATTAGGGAAATCTGCTTTGGGCCAATATAATTGTAATATACCTGCTACTAGGTATAGTAGGTATTATGTCTTGATGCATTATCGATCGGCCTCCGACAACCGTATCAATATTAAACAAGGTGGTAGAATTGGCCAGGAAATCTTAGAGATTTGTTTTTTTTATTTATCGCGTATGTCAGGACTTTCGTTATCTTCATTCATCATCATTTTCATGATTATCGTGTAGCATACACAATACTAAACAGAAATAGAGACTAAAAAGTAAATACGTAGATTTGGCAAGGACATGTATCAATTATAGTGTAAGTAGTAGCTTATTTAGATCATACCGTATCGTATCTACTGACTGAATGAATTTTATCGGTACATAGTGATACATTCAATTCAATTAATGAGCTCATAAAAGCAAGTTTAGAAATAACTTGGAAAACCATTTTACCTCATATCTATAAAAAGCACGCGCCGCTCTAATGAAGCACAATAAAAAGCTAATATATCTCAACTTAGCCACACTATTATTAGAAGACTCGCACGAGCCAGCAAAGATAAAGCCCGGTTATCGATTACTTTTTCAATTCATTTGTTAGCTTCCGCCCATATATCGGCCGACTAATTTATTTACAACGCGGTGTAATCTGTACGAAATGTGTTGGCAAAAGAATTATAGGGCGGGTTATGCTGGAAGAGTCGTTCGGGATGTACTCGTATCAGGCTGCCTGTCACTGAGCGGAGAATATGAACCACGATTGGTTACTCAATACTCAATCATTTATTGCAATATCACAAAAGTAGGTACATCATTGTGAACCCTGTTGGGCACTGCAAAGTTAAGGCGAGGAGGACTTACTGAGTGTTTACAATTTATCTGCCAAGTAATCATTTAGCGTGTAATAGGATTTAGTTCTTGACCTCGTGAGGGTAGCGGGGAATTATTGGATGCGGTCTGCACAGGATCGCACTTTGTGGCAAGTCATGGGGAGGCCTATGTTCAGCAGTGGACGTCTGTGGCTGATAGATAGATATAGATAGATAGGATTTAGTTAGTAGTAGATGCTTTATTTTATGTATGTACTTTTTATCGTATTCTTCTTGTTTTATAGTCAGGTGCCTGAGGATAGCAGTTTCGGTTTGGCGGGCAGTAAAACGAGTCTATTCTTATTACGGGTAGGTCGTGATGCGGGAATGTCACTGTTTTTTCCATATAAATCTTTATGTTTTCGTACAAACTTACAGGTCTCAAAGATATAACAGTTCATGATTTATAAAATATACGGTTAGGGTTGGCTGCGTCTTTGCGAAGCCCAAAAGAAGTGCATTTAAATCTGAGGAATTTTAAACCATGAATACAATATTAAACAAGGAATTTTATTCGTCGATTTTTTACAGCTCCGCTCCGATAGACAAGCATTATTACCGACGTAATATACAGTGTCATAGAGTTCATGCTCATTCATAGTGTTTTTACAATTACCAGAAGTCAGAAGCAGGGAATATTGATAAGCGGATGAATCTTGGGCGAAACGCGCTCTGGATGGAAGATCTCACTCAATCTCGCTCTCGCCTCTTTACACAGCCAGAAGTGTTGCGTTGTGAGTCAAAACTAATTATTTGACAATTTGAGCCATTGATTGTATTAGGTAATCAAGCCTGAACGCTTTTTATGTCATAAGAGGCAAACGAGCAAACGGGTCGCCTGATGGAAAACGATTACCGTCGCCCCTACGCACTTCTGTATCCTTTGGTGTTGCAGGTATAGACACCTGCAACACCAAAGGATACACAAGTGCGTTGCCAGCATTTCAGTTGAGAGTACGCGACAATTAAGTTCACAATGCAGTCCTGCCTCAGGTTTTTTTTTAGAAAAACGCACAGTTGTGATCTGCCAACTATCTAAGTGATGAGGATGAAAGGATTGTCGCGTAGAACGATGGCGGAAAGATGCTTGAAAAAAGGCATGCTGGTTTTTCCTTTGGTTTGTATCAGTGCAGACACTACCAGGATAAGTCCAACAGATAATAAACGTGTCGGAACTTTAATCACTCTTCTTCTTATCCGCTTCTTACTACTGCTACAGGTACTCATCGCTCGACATCATTGACGGACGACTACTCTGTTTGAGACCAAAGTCAAAAGTAAAAGGTGATAAAATCACAAAAAAGCACCCCTGATTGGCTAACGGAAGACCACAGTCTAGATATTACTATATTACTACAATTGTTTGGATATCTAACCTGATATATATATAGGATGCGAAGCAGCGGTACATGCCTTGCGAACCTGCCTAATCAACGACCAGTGTGAGGTGTTGCTCAAAATTGATGTGAAAAACGCTTTTAATTCGGTTAATAGGGACGCCCTGCTTTCAGAAGTAAGAAACCACATCCCGGACATTTACAACTATCTTCTACATTGCTATGGAGATCCTTCAAAATTAATGTATAAAAACAATGAACTTTCTTCTGAAGTGGGCTGCCAGCAGGGCGACCCCCTCGGACCTGCCACCTTCAGCCTTGCCATAAACCCTACTATCCAAAATTTACGGTCAAAATTCAACGTATGGTACTTAGACGACGGAACCCTAGGAGGTGACGCAAATTCAGTATTGTCAGATCTTTTAGAAATCAAGGATAAGTTTAAACTTATAGGTTTGGAATTAAATTGCAATAAATGCGAACTCTTTTTGAGCCGCGACCTTCCGGATGTGGTTCAAAAATTTAATACCATCTGTCCAAATATAAAAATTTTAGACAAAACGACCATTAACCTCCTAGGGTCTCCAATATTCGACGAGGCCATTCCGGACGTCATCGCTCTTGCGATTTCTAAATTCCGATATAGCGCTGATCGCCTGCTCGAGATTAATTCGCATTATGCTTTAACAATCCTTAAATTCTGCCGTTTCGTTCCCAAATTTACATATCTGCTCCGTTGCTGTCCATTCTGGAAACAACAAAACAGTTTAGTTTCGGTCGATCATATCATAAAGTCTAGCCTTGAATCCATTCTAAATATTCAGCTTAAGGAGCAATCTTGGAACCAAGCATCCCTACCTATCAGATACGGTGGGTAAGGGATGCGCAAAATTTCTAGTGTCGCGTTGCCAGCCTTTCTTTCATCCGTTCATGGCTCTGCTGTTCTCGTAGGAAAAATTCTGAGGGCATTCCCTTCAAACTGCGAAACGGCGGGTCTGTCAGATGCTAGAAAGGCCTGGCAATTGGCTTGTCCGGGGCAAAATTTTCCCACAAACCTCAATAGTCAACGGAGCTGGGATGACGCCTATTCAAAATTACTCCTCAACAATTCCATAGATTCCAGTTCCGGTTCCGCACGCGCGCGGCTGTTGGCAGCTGCCCAGTGGGAAGCAAGACAATGGCTGCACGCGTACCCCTCCCCTACTACCGGCATCGGCACTTTCATCGAGCCGGACACCTTAAGGTTAGCCGTAAGTCTGAGGCTAGGTGTTATGGTGTGCACACCACACAAATACCCCTGTGGGACATTCGTCTAAGAGCTGGGACACCACGGGCTATCTTGTCATCACAGCGCTGGCCGCCTGTCCAGATCCAGACATGCTGCCCTCAACGATATTATCCGCCGGGCTCTTGCCACCGTCAACGTTCCCGCGATCCTGGAACCAAATGGTGTCTCGAGAGAAGATGGCAAGAGGCCTGACGGAATGACCCTGGTCCCGTGGAAGATGGGTCGCGTGCTGGTGTGGGACGCAACATGCGTCGATACCCTAACACCGTCACACCGCCGGAGACGGCTGAAAACCGCAAAATACACCAATACCAGGGTCTCGGCTCTCAATACCACTTCACCGCATTTGGTGTCGAGACCCTGGGCCCGTGGGGTCCAAGCGCTAGAATTATTTTTAAAGAGCTTGCGAAACGGCTCATCGACACCACTGGTGACTAAAGGGCTGGCAGCTTCCTCGCTCAGCGTCTTAGTATAGCAATACAGCGAGGTAATGCTGCCAGCGTCTTTGGTACAATGCCACGGGGGCCATTTTTAGACTTATTTTAGATTTAGTTTTAGATTTAGATAGACTTATTTTAATTGGTTATTGTTTATTTTGTTCTGTTATATTTCTTTTCCAAATAAAATCATATTTGTACACCTCTGGTAATGATAATATCTATTATTGACTGATATATGGGCATTTATAGGGAACGTGCAGGACATATAAATGGTAGCACTATAAATGACAATATGTTTATAATATTTAACACGAAAACGTAAAAGATTAGGATTGGCGGCACCAGTCGGCAGCACCTTCGTTGTGTACATTCCCTATATCGATGTCACATCTAGTGCAACTGACTCGAAAGTGTTATCCGAATGGTGGACAGACGGGGGCCAATCGAATTATGTTTCCATTATTATTTGGGGACGGCTGCATCTACATACGATGACGAGCGCAGTTAAATCCATCAGCGCGTAATGGAATAGCCAACATGTTGAGTAGGTACAGCTCACTACTAATATGGATATGGATAAAGGACATGTTTGTACTAGCAGCTACTCGTTTGATTTGGAGAGTGATAACTATGAGTCATTTATACTGGCTGTGGAGAAGGATGAAGTGGTCTGTAACTATGGGCTTTTTAAGGAAGCTCAGACTTACTCTGCGAGCTATGGAATGGAAAGACCTATGTCCGCGATCTCTCTATACGAGATAAATAAATAAATGATAATGTTAAGGAGAATTATACCCAAATCGACCTAGTCCCAAACTAAGTATAAATAAAGCTTGTACCTACCTACTATGGGTACTAGACGACGATATAAAATAATATAAAAATAGATATAATATATAGATTTATTGACTAATTTTGTGACAGGTGTCATATTGTTACAATCTTATTGGTTTATTGCGGTATAAGAATTCGGAATTAACATAGGCCGTAAAAAATGGTATAAGTATCCCAATCCATACTATCCATACTAATATTATAAATGCGAAAGTGTGTCTGTCTGTCTGTCTGTCTGTTACCTCTTCACGCTTAAACCGCTGAACCTACTTAGATGAAATTTGGTATGGAGGTAGTTTGAGACCCGGGAAAGGACATAGGATACTTTTCATCCCGAATAAATTTAGTGTTCCCATGGAATGAGCGGGTAACATCGCGGGGCACAGCTAGTTAACTATATAGTTGTGTGGTTGTAACACCTACCTATACCAAGAAAGGATGACTAGGCGTCGCGCGCGGCACTAATAGCAGGGTTTCTGTTCCGCTTTCTACTTTTGTTAGGGCCATTTAACGCGCGTTCGTATCCAGTCCGGCCCGGCCACGACTTTGGTCCCGGCGGCGAGCGGCAGCGGTGCGCGGCACGTGTGTCTCGCTCACTCGTATGGCCGCCGCGCTCGGATCTCTCTCTTAGCCGCTCGCTGCGCCGCTTGCCGCTATTACAGCAGAATAAAGATGCGAATCCTACCCCAGCTTGCCCAGCGTTTGGTTTGACACCACGTGACTGCAAATAACATGAATGAAATATTATAATAAGTGCAAAAAATTGTATATACCTAGATAATATTTCCAGGTAATTTTGATATTGATTCTAATATAAGTACCAAACAACAATTCACCTAGTACATCAGTTTCATTATTCTACAAACGACCTTTGTTTCTCCTTAAGTTAGAAACCCTACTCAGTCCACTACCTTACTTAACTAAACAAGACGCAGCTATACATCAGAGCGAGAAGCATAATCAATTTATTTGTCACGACATTACCGCTTCCCCTTCAAATGGACCTTGGTCACTGAAGAATTGATTTGTTTATGTATCACCTACTAATACTCGTACATATTACATGCTATGTATAGTCACCGACCAAAAAAAAATATGACAAAATCTATGTAAGTAAAAAATCTAGTATTTTACCGTACGTATATAATTATAAACATAGACTATACAATAACAATACAGGACATACTGAAATCAACGTACTTATCTAATGTTTCGGGAATTATATCAAAGCATTTCATGTACCTACTCGTACTTAATACCTTTTCTGGGGTTCTAATTTATTTAAAAATTACAATGCAATAAACTAAAAACTATAATACATACAAATAAAACTTAATTCAAAGGAGTTCCCTAGTACTGAGGCCGCCTCAGGCATCACATTACTTTTCTTAACAAGGAAACAAAAAAATCCGTTTAAATAAACAGCGGTTGTAGTGCTTCCCATCCAGAAGTTCCAAGTTTTATGTAAGAGTCGCCATGTTTCCATTATATCGCCGACTGTGATGATTATGAAAACGAACACAAAAACTCCCAACTCAATGTGTCTTGTTTGGCTTTAAACACGTGACTTAACCTGTAAATGTGATGTCGCAATAGTACACTGAATGACCGAGCGACATCACAGATTGTGACCTTAATAAGCCAAAGCTAAGTCAATTACGGGGCAAAGTGAGCGAGCTAGTTCTACTAATGAAGAATCGTCCCGCGCTCCCTCGATAAAAACATCGAAACCAACACCCCAAACTAATATCACTACCCTAAATAGGTTATATAATTACATATCACGCTTCATTGTCATGATAAAAATACTTTCTCACACTTATCATTTACCAAATCTACGCCACTGTCCATTTCAGATAATGGTGGGAACGGGAGGAAAATACTGAACACCTGGATGTGAGAGCGGTGCGGCGATAAAATAACATATATAGTGTCCACAAGCCAAGCGGATATTGATTATCTGCCACAGTTGAGAGCCAGCGAGTCCCCCGCCAGCATTTTACAGCGACATACAACCTATGTTGTTGGTATCTCCGCAAAATTTCCCACCCTATTTCCACTTAAAAAGACACATTTCCCGTCTCCCAAATCGCGCAACGTAGTCCGTTCTCGAAGCGCGCGCGATATTCAATATTTGATCTCTGTCTAACCGACTGAGCAGCATGTGATTGCAACAACCCGTCCCGTTCTAGCACATTCCATAACCATTTTCGATGCATTCCCTTGCCATGATTTTCCCGCGGCACTCGTATTGTACCACTTTACCTTTATGCATCTGAAATAAAAAATGCTGAAACTGTAGTCTGCTTTTGTTTCTGTTTTTTTTCAGTTGTGAGATATACTTTTAGGAGTTATTGTTTACGCTTAGATACTTAGCTTAATTTTACTATATTATGTATTAAATTAGAGTTACGAACAAAAATATTTTTATATGTCAAATTGGGTCACATTATTCTTAAAAAAATATATATTACATTTTATTGCCCTTGAACATATTGTATCGATAACAAAGTAGACAGATAATAAATAACTAAATCTTATTTAGGAGTATCAAAACAAAAAGTGGTAAGAATAACAAATAAATATATATCGAAGATCGTGAGCGCATCACATCATATCATAGTCAGCGCTTTATTACAATACAATTTTGAATAATAGATTTGTAGCGAGCTCATGAAACAAGTCCCAGAGGATTCACCCCCAACTTAAAGCATGCCATGTCTAGACACAGCTAGTGAACAAATTCTGTAGGTACTACAAACTTTTCGTGGGGCAAGAGACTCACTACATCTAAACTCCCCGCTGTGTGCGTCAGTGTAACCTGTGAAAAATTACTTTTTCTTATGTGTGTGTGACACACAGCGACAGAATGGGAGTTGGGGGTTATTGCGCCTGTGTGAGTGGGGTGGCAGGCGGGAAAAGGGGTCCGAGTCGTGAACTAAATAGCTTAGTGTTAACACATATTGACATCAAATTCACCGCGATGTTATCATTTATTCAGGTAGCGATTCATTTATTGTAGTTTGCGTTAATTTTTTGAACATAAATAATTTGGCGTGGTGGCTAATCCGCGACGTTTTTACGGCGTGAGCGTGTCAACCATTAATTATTTTTGTCGCTTTGTTTAACTTACGTCGACTTTGCTTTCGAGTTATTACGAATTTTAATTGCCCGCCGGAGGTTCCAGCATTTTTATGCCTCCATTATTTTTTATTTCGTGTTTACCACTTTAAAATGCAAAGTGCTTCATAATACCAGCGTAGTAAGTGCTTAAATTTATTACCCACTGTGTAGCTTATTTGTACAATTGATTATAAGATGAACGTTCATTTTGTGTTTGTGACCCTTTCTTCTTGTTTTCAGTTTGAGTCTTCAGTTCTTCTAATATTTCAAAACTGAACGAACTCCCCCTTAACATACTTAAGTATTAACACTTTCACGGACAGTACCCTTGTGATACGGCATCACGTCTATGGACGGTGTATTTATCTAAACAAAACTGCCGCTCCGTCTACAGCCGAACATTTCTCGTACTTTTTATATAAAGGCGTTCTTGGCTAGAACTTTTTTGTATGAGTTTCGTGCTGCAATATGCTTTTCAAAATGGTCCTGTGTCCATTTTGAAAAGTATTATGTGATCCACATAACGCTACCCATATTACTTAATTACTTATTTACAAAATGTAGCTTACCCTTACAGTGTCATATCCTACTTGGATTAATTAATCTGAATTGTTAATCTAATCTTGTCACTTGACTAACTAGGAGGATACAATAACGTGCTCAATTTGCAAGCGAATAGCGTATTTTTGAAATAATATTACAAGCGATAAGAGCCTATACGGCTACCAGTGGGAATATTAATATAAATAAGGTCTAAGTAAGGTCTAAGAAAATTCCGTAATCAGCGTAAAAAAAACTTAAAGAAATGTATCACATGGCTAAAACCCATTATGACACTAAGATATAATCACTTCGTCTCGTAATGGCTTATTTTGGCCCCTTGTCAAACAATCAACTATTTAATCCACCTTTACACCACCAACACACAAACGTAAACCACCTTTACAGACGTAATTGGTACAATTACTTAAATAAAGTTAACAGATAAAGTTTCCAGTGAATCGTATCAACAAATGAGACAGAACTGTATTTGTGTGGGTGGGATTGGCTCGTCGAGCACATTTTCAGTTCGGACCTCACTACGGCTATTTGTAACAAATAAAATTACACTGCGACGAATGAAAATTCGTCATTTTGTTACTTTTGTATAGAGTTAAAAATGGCTTTTCATCTTTAATTTTCTCTAATCAAAATACATTAACACTTATGACTAGTTTTTTTTCGTTTTCCCTCGACTATCTTTTATTCATCCATCAAACGTGAATTATCGGATGAAATCTGATGTCTATATCCGGCAAAGTTCTCTAAGCAATATCTGCGGTATCTGCCCTGCTGTTGCTGCGTTACAGCAAGACAAACCAACAACACTGTGCAATGATTTGTGATAATGTTAATTCAATTAAGCAGGTAATTCTTGAGGCCGTCACAAAAATCATTTTTTATTTATTCGTTTTATTTATATCAATCAATCTCATCACACTTCTTATTTATTTAAATCTGAATACACTATTTTAAATGTCGGATTCAAAAATAATATCGTAGCTAATTCATTTCCGCAAGTGTGGCCACGGCTTTACGTAGCAACCATTTAACCGAGAAAACGTCTTAAGCAGACCGATCATTGACGACGATATCATAATTTTTACCAATAAGTAATAAAAAAAGAATAAGGGTTAATAACATTTTTATTTTTTATCCATAGACAGACAGATAAACAAAAAGGTGGATGTTTGCGACGGGCTTCTTAATGAAGTTGTAATAAAATTATTGGCCACACACAGTCAGGCAACGCCCCAGCGGCGGCGAGTTAACCCGTCTAGGGAGGGCATTTTTGTTTTATCGATGTCGATAACATTTTTTTGCATAAAATCGACTACAGAACAGACAAAAAATGGAACCTGTAACATTTACATATATATAAATATTTTGATATATATGTAGAACCCAGTATGCAATAAAATGCAAACTTGCATTGTTTTAAATCAAAAACAAATACATCTGCAGAAACAAAATAGGTTCAAAGAAAACCGAATATTTATATTATTCAACGTTACGATACTAAGGTTAGTATAGGAAACCATTACGATCATTGGCGTAACTAAGATTATTTTCCAGACGGGGCCTGGAGGGGGCTGCCCGGGGCCTGGCCATGGCTTTTGAGATGAAGCCATGAAATTCTATGGGTAACCCAAAATCCTGGGGTGGGCACTAGACCATACTGGGGTGGGCACGGCCCACCCGGCCTGCCCCCTATATACGCCAATGATTACGGTATATTCTGCAAGAATATTTAAATAGAATAATTTTATTTTATTTTGATATCTACGACATGATGAATAACAATTCAGTAAATAAGACATGGAAAATATTTATTTAATTAAGTTGTAAAATGGCAATAACCTTAATAAAGTAACCTAATTTATTAGTTTATTTATGTCTTGGTATTGATTAAATTTAAAAGATGATTTCTTTTATAGAACAATGTCGTAAGCAATTTATCAAATCGAAAACAAAATAAGCGTAACCATAAACAGTTAAACGCGTTCATCCAATCGCGGAAGCGACAAAAATAAAAACACGCCATTACTTTTATATCGACATCGATAAAGTCCCGCGCTAGTATCTAGAGAGGCGAGCTACAATAAAATGTACCGAGCTAGCTACAAGCCTGAGCAGTTACTTCGCTACCCCCTAGCCCCCATCCCCTGCCATATGCGCATTTCCCCACACTCACACATGCACGATGGGAGTGTGGTCACGCGCGTCACTGGCGTATGCATCCGTCAATCTATCGATACTCTAACGCTGATCATGTCGATATGTGTGCACAGCACCTAATGATAGCTATCGCATCAACTGTTAATTGCGTTAAGAGAGATAATTCGAATTTTGAATAGAGAACATTTGTACAGAACTACTCTGTCGATGCTTTCTACGAGAGCTAACACTGTAGGTAGGTTGTTAATATTAGGTATAATCGAATACGTAACTGGTTCGCTGGCTCAGCCCCGCGTCACAAATCTGTAAACTAAGTAGTACGTTGAATTAAGTATAACTCTTATTGTAATCGTATTGACATGTAATTTTTTTTTATTTTATCAATAAAGTATTGAATTGAATTGAATTGAACGTTATTGAGTTAAACCTTGCTTTGCCGTGCCTTGGCACGTGTCGGTTCAATAAAGCCAATCCAACATGGTTCTTACTTTATTCGACCTTCATGAATGCATGCATTTTTCCGGGATAAAAAGCCTATACCACTCTCTATCCCATATTCTATCTCTATACAAAAATCACAGCGAAAGAGGCCCCGGACAAGGTTTACCGACGATCTTTTGACGATCGCAGAAAATCGGTAGCAAACAGGTGACATAAAATCGGTCATCGTAGATTTCCTTGGGTAAGACCTTTGTCTAAATATCATCAGCCGCGCACAATTTGTTTGATTCCCTAAAAAAAAACTAATACGAACTACCTGTGATCCCAGAGCTGGCGCGTTTCTCGGAAAAAGGCCTCAGTATTGCTGTGCAGCGGGGAAACGCCGCCAGCATCTTGGAATCATTTCCGCCAATGACCGACCTTGGCTAGAGTTAGGTTAGTGTAGGTTTTAGGTTTTTAAGTTGTTTTACCCAGGGATCGATACCGGCATTCATGAAAACGCTCTAATTTCGCGTTTTTTTTCGAATGTGAAAGGCTTGTGTTATGTAGAATTTCGTTATAGATATAGATCCTTGAAATTAGCCCACTAAAATATAAACATGTGTGATAATGAGTGAAAAACCGGAATTTAATAACGTTATTTTGTGCTATTTTGTATGGAGCAAAATAACGGTATCGATCCCTGGTTTTACCACTTAATTCAAATGTTTTTTTGTATAAATAAATTATTCATACCCTTATTTTGCAAATATCATAATGATTGAAACCTATACCAGGCAAGAGTCGGGTAACTATGTAGAGCGATGCCACCTATGAAATCATTGGTTGAAGATCGCTTTCAGTGGCATGACAGGAGTGGAGAAGCCTATACCCAGATTGCCCAACATTAATTAAATAAATAAATATCGGACAACCCCTCACAAATCTAGTCAATCTAGTCCCACAGTAAGCTCTAGTAGGCTTGTGTTATGGACACTATAGACGACGATAAACATACTTATATAGATAAATGCATACTTAAATACAAATAACACCCCGGTCATTCTCCAGACGTACATTTTTGCTTGTCTTCGCTGTTTAAAAATATAAAATTATTGATTTAATTATATCTTATATTTTTTGATCGTAGCAGGTATTCGTATTGAGCTGTACTTGAATTTTCAAGAGCATATTTCAAACCCTTCGGGTAGAAAAAAAAACTTTTAGTCCTATTCTCCTAATTGACACGTCGCGTCCCACTACCCAAATTACTTACATACCAATTTCTCCTGGTGATATACATGAAGAAAAAACTATGTAAGCAAGATTATTAAACAAAAGAATACATGTTTTAATCGTACAAAAAAAACCTAGTCAATACAAATAATATATCACAAAGATATCAATTATAGTAACTTTGTCTCGAAACGTATAATAATTGACGCGTCGCGGTCGGTTGTGATTACACAACTTCTCTGAAAGAAGGTACGGATCTCACTAACGCATTTCGGTGAAGCGGTCAGTCGTGCCCAGAGCCCCGTGTGGGATGGTTGTGTCAGCTGTGTACGGGTTGCGGACTATGACTGTAAGTATCTAATTCACGCGTTTTGGCTCACGAAATTTCTAATTCACACGTTCACGTTTTAAAAATCAACCAGTAACTCTATCGCGCAGATAATTTTAGTGAACATTAAAGGCCGCATTATTTAATAGATACTAGATTCTGTAGATTATTACATGTACCTATAAAAAGTGATTTTGTATTTTTCAAGAATCCCTAATTCACAAGTCTAATTCACGCATCAAAAATGAACGCGTTAATTAGAATTTAACCATCCATGTGGTTCTAATCATCAGTTTGGTTTTTTTTTCTAGAAGATTTGTATATATAATAGTAATAGTACCTATAATATATAGCCACATCTTCATGGGGTCATTTTAAAACCTCATCAGGTAGCAAGCTGTATTTCTCAGCGCTAGAAAATTCTAGCCGAAGCGGTTTTGCTATATATTAGCACCATCAGGCATGAACAATATTTCGTACTTGGATATAACCCTGTGTCTGATAGAATAATAACAATGAAGCTGATCACCAATTTATGTCTTCTCAACATCGTGCAAGTTTACAACACAGTCCACGGAAGAGGATATCAACTAGAGGAAACTCAAGACGGCATACCAAGCCGGCAAATCGCAATGGTATTGGGAGACTGGAATGCTAAAACAGGAAGCTCAGAAATATTCCATGAAATTCTAGACACCATTGGAAAATATGGTCTAGACTAGGAACGAACGAGGTCAGAGTCTTGCAGAGTTCTGTGTTTTGTGTCTGACCATTACTTTAACACTCTTTCACCATCACAAAAGATGACTCTACACTTGGAAGTCTCCTGGAACCTAGGTCGTTTTAGGAATCAGATAGAATACATACTGGTAGACAAGCGCTGGAAGTCATCTGTCAAAAATATGAAAACCTTCCCTTGAGCTGAATGCGGTTACTGGGTACCTCCTTCGCCATTCGTCTCAAAGCCGTTTACCGTAACGCGCGACCTAAACCCAGAACTTAGAATCCAATAGAGCGATCCCATTTCCAGAATCTGACGGAAGCGACGCTCATGAATTTAGATCCACCGCGGACAGGTGATGCTGAGTCCAGGTAATAAATTAATATTTTGAGGATATCGTATCTAAGAGAGGAAGGGACTGTGGAAGGTCCACATGGATCACTGAGGAAACGCGGAACCTAATTCAGCGCCGGAAAGAAATTAAAATTAATGCCCGTCAAGACTCCAAGGTGAAAAGGGAATACTCGAAACTTAAAGCAATTCAAAGGGAACGCCGCAGAGACAAGAACGAGCATATGCCAAGAAGTCGAGTCGCATCCACTTAAATTACAACCCCGGATCTGTTCAAGAAAGTTCGCCTGCTGAGACGAAAGTTCAAATCCAAGTTCTGGGTCATTGAAAATCACGATGAGCAACCGCTGCATGGGTTTGACAAAATTGCAGAACGCTTGCGTGGCTACAATTAGCAGCTGTACAAAAGACCCTGTACATCCACCGATACTCTGCTGCACTGGGGACTTCTGAACCTGAAGCCCAACATCTTCAAATCAGAGCAGCAATCGATCGCCTTAAAATTAAAACAGCTCCAGGACCAGACGACATTCTATCTTCTGGTTCTGGAGTACTTTGATCGCATTGCCAGGAAAGACAGTGATAACCTGGAAAAACGACAATCACTGGAAAAGATGAAGGCAAGCGACCAAGAGGCAGGAGCACGACACGCTGGACAGACCAGATTCTCACAACCCTTGGCACTACAGTACACGATGCTCTACACACGGCTACTGACAGCAACAGATGGCGCCGCATCATCCGGGAATGACCACGACCCTCAGCAATGAGGCAACCGACGCAAGGAGAAGGAAGAGATAATATAGTAAGCGTAGCGAGGGCGGGTACATGTATAAATTATTTATTATAACTTATTATAATAATTCAATTTACATACGTAATTGCATACCTAACCTACCTAGTAACTAACGGCCGGTGTGCTTGTTTCTTGAGTACTTAGGTACTTTCATATTATTTAAAACATAGCTTATATCATATAACTGTCACCGTATCAGTCATATATTATTATACAAAACGTTTTTATTTTAATTTAAAAAAATATAACTGAATTTGTATAATTAACGCGTCGCTTTTCTAATTAACGCGTCATACAAAAAGTCAAAAATTCTAATTAACACGACGTTTTTCTAATTCACGCGTCATATAAATTTTAATTTGCTTATAAGTAATGAACCTTTAATAATTATAAAGTGCCCTATCCACATTTAAGTTTCAATGATCGATATGTTACTATATTTCAGATAAAAATGATTGAAAAGTAAGTAGAAAAAAAGCGACGCGTTAATTAGAATTAGAACACAAATCTGGAGAATGACCGACCCATGACCCAGGCACAAATATGACAAATCTAATGAAAGGGGCTGATGATGATACATTCATATAAGGATAAGGATAATTTTATATTCAGTGCGAGAATGTTAAGTTATCGCATTTAACAACTTCACAATCACGCAAAAAATATGATACGAGTACAATAACCCATCTAATCAGAAGCCCTGAGTGACTTTAGGTAAGCAACTAAGCACCCTTTAGCTTTCTATCTGAATCTTTAAAAAGAAAGACAGGGACAGCGCACAATACGTGAGGTCTTGAACTCTTGATAGTAGATATTTGTCTCTGCTGCGGCTAAATTACTGTCGCAAAAACTTGTTGTGGTGCAAGTTCGTTCACAAATCTAAATAGCTACTCTTACAACAAATATACAGATAAAAAAAATAGAGAGACAATAAATACATAAAAATATATAAAATAAAAAAATATATATAATATAAATACCACAAAAAATTACGCGTTTTGTATTTATAATTTTTTGTATGCCGAAATCGGGTAGGTAGTATCATATAACCATCTTTGGGTGTCCAGCTATCCCTGTACCAAAATTGGTTAAAATCTGTCCAGCCGTTTCGGCGTGATAAGACGACAAAGGAAATAGCCAACAGATGGCGCCAGGATGGCATGGCGCCGCGTGCCCATACAAAACAAAAGACTATCCTGCATTACGCTATTAAGATTTTTCCTGAAATCATGACCCTATGTAGAGAGGAAACTGATAGTTATTGAATACTACATGTATTCAATTGATTACAAGAAAGTAAGTAGTTTTTAGTCGCAGTTAACTATTAAACTATTGACTGTCGGATTTTGCGATATTTCCTGTCCTTTTTTAAATATTTTTTTATTTCATTTACGTAACCAACTGTAGCCATATAATCCCCGTTTTATTGTATTTCTCGTTATTGATGAATGTACGTAACAGCGAAGCCCGTGATTGCGACAGTTACCCGCTTATTACCAGCAAACAAAGGGTCACGTTTTTCTTTATTTTCCGTCGTAACCATTTCTTGTCCAACGCTTTGCTTTTAACAATGATTGCAAAACGTTTTTTAGAAATTTCGGGTTACGGCGCGACTCAAGGGGGTGGAAAATCGGAAGGCGAATAAGGAAACGGGATATATTTTTTAATTTCTGCAAGATTTACTTTAACTGTTTTGGTATTTTTATAGGTATATTCATTATTTATGGTAAGAGGTTAATGCCTGCACCTTGATTAGACTTTGCTTAGACCTTAGCCGCGCGGTGTTTCTTTTTTTTTTGTTTTTAGTCTCAAAATGTATCCATAATAGTTAATTATATGCCAAACTGAATTTGTCCCCTTCGCGTTCGTGTAAGTTTTAGCGGGTGAAGAGAACTCGGAGACTAGAGTTAGTATAAAATGTTATATAAACTATTGTTTCCGTAATCACACTAATAATATTTTTATTATAAAGGCGAAAGTATGTGAGTGTGTTTGTATGTTTGTTACTTCTTCACGCTTAAACGGCTGCAACAATTTTGATAAAATTCGGTATGGAGGTAGCTAACACATTGGATTGCCACATAGGCAACTCTTTAATCCTGAACGGGGGTAACACCGCGTATAGTCATACATAATTCGAACAAAATGTCAAAGTAGTAAAATAACTATTATTTTTATAAAATTTAGTGTTTTTTTGTTGTGATGAATGGGTAATTCTCTAGGATACAACTATGTGTATAAGGTAACGTGCTGCGCCTCGTTGTGTACAGGATAAAAAAGTAGCCTATGTGTTACTTCATTCTGCTTGTCAGGTACCTCCATACCGAATTGTATCAAAATTGGACCAGCTGTTTGATATAGCGTGAAGAAGTAACTAACATACAAAAACACTCACAAACTTTTGCCTGTAATATTAATCTATTTTTCTTGTTGGTGAGCAATAAAGTATTGTTGTATTGTATGGTATTATAATTCTTGAAAACTTCGAAATTATACTAGTGTCATAAAGTTAAGCTTTTACTGCCAATAATGTTAATAATAGAGGATTACTTGTAAAGTAAGTAGCGAGTACGATTGGTAGGTCGCGTTTTTCTGTCGGGCGTACTTGAGTACAACCACACCGCCCCCCAGACGGCTCCAAGAGCTACGAATTTGATTAGAAATGGTTCTAGCATTTATTTCCAACTCGGTATGGTAGCCTCAGCGAACAGAGGCTCAAGTTTTAGTTTACAAGCTCCAAAACTTCTCGATCGAGATTACGTTTCCGTGATGAACAATGTTGCCAAAAACGAGTTCAAGAAGTTCCTTGCGTTAAAAGCAAACTTTCTCTAGAACATCGAAAAGATCACATTACACGGGGTCTAAATATTTTTTTCTAGTCCACTTTTTTTTTTCTATCAGTTATACAGTTTCCGACTGGGTCAAAAAAAGCTCGTAGCATATTCATTTACGCTGTTCGCTATGCACACATCGTAAACCATGTCACTTGGATTTTTGACCCCTCTTATACCACTGTTGCATAAAATAAACACATTCACTGCCAACGATTTCGTAGCGCTATGCACGTAGCCGATAACATGGGGAAATGCGTATGTAGCGAAAATTTACTACGAGCACAGCGCCCACGGAGCGGGTTCCCGGTGTTGAATGTGTTAAAATACTATAAAGAAACGTTATACGGGCTATGTTAATAATCGTATCAACCAACTGAAAGACATCCGCTTGACTATGGAATTTCCCTTATCGATCTTAAAAAGGATGATTGTGCGCTGCTTGACCAAATCTTAACCAGATTGCCGATCCACCTTGTTAGGTAGACGCCCGGAAGTCTCCACTGAAGAACTCTCTCGCTCGCTCTGTTTTGGCCCTACAGTTGACTGGTAGAGCTATTTGGCATTTGTACATTTGTACTGACTTTTCTTTTGTGCAATAAAGTTGAAATAAACAAACTCGCCCACCTATTGAAGTAGGAAAAGGAGAGAATGAAAGAAGCATGCCAATCACTGGTTTTAGTAGCAGAAGACTAATTGGCCTGTTAGGCGAGGAACAAGAAATGTGAGCACAGTGATTCGCTTGTTCTGATAATATGCCGCATCCACTCGTCGCTCGACATTCGCACCGCCTCGTAGCGCAAGTCTGCAAGTGGTCATCCCAAGGTGACTTTAGATTACACGTAGGTGTTAACACCCTTGCAGATAATCAAGTCTGCCGATCTGATAAGGTTATATACAGTCATTCTGAACTTAACTTGTTTGCGCGGTGCAACAGTTTTAGACTTGTATAGGTATACCTAAAATTCATAGAAATAAAGTTTTTTGCCCTGATATTACTTTTTTAAGAATTTGAAGATGTGAACTTCAAGGTGAATTTGGACATGGGCACTTAGCAAGACAAAACGATAGCAGATGGTCTAAGGCGGTCACAGACTAGTAGACAAAGCTAGGCCTTAGATCGGGATATGCAACTAGCACACTGGCATAGTGAGTTAATATTTGGAGTGTAGTTTGAAGCTAGCAACACCGCTACTACTAGTACCACTACTATTAGTACCACTACCACTAGCACTACCATTCCCACTAGCAGGACCGGACAAATAGCATAGCAAGAAAGTGAACAGGCATTTTCTCAACAATAATGTGGGTTGAAATTAAGATGATGAATTAAAAAAAAATCAAGATGAAAAAGTTTTGAAAGAATACCTCTACAAGAAATAATAATTCCTACTCGTCAAACTAACAATCAAACAATAAAACAAATGCATACATTTTAATGTTTTTTGTTTCCATCTTTTGTCTATTCCAGTCAGTATCTGTGTCCTCCGCCCCCCGGTAGCAACAAAGTTGAACATCCCTTATTTACAAGTTTTATGCCACTCACTTTACAACCCTTTACGTGCACTTCTATTCAATATAGATCGTGTTACAATGGACTAGAAGACATTTTATGTCGACTCACTTTTAGAAAAAGTATATTTTTATGTATTTGGGTAGATCATGTTTTAGTGCTTGAAATTGTAACGTTTTTATAAACACGACATTTAATTGCTTGCTTGGAAATGGTTAATTAATGAACTCGGACGCTAATCAAAGAAATTCTATAATCATATCCTGCGATCCTGACTTGCTTCTGCCTTTACTGCTTTTTCGTATGACAAAAATTGTCTGTCTCCTTCGTTACAACACCGTGCGAGCAAGAAGGGTGATGCCGGGTCACGCCGTGTCGCGCGATAAGATAGAAAATATAATAAGGATACCAGTGAAATATAGCGGCGCCACTGCAGATAAATGTCAGCCTCAGACGTCGAATTTAGACCCAGTTAAGTCCTGCAAATATTCCGCAAATTGTATATCTTCCCTTGTACCCGAGTTATGAAAGTGGGTCATATTGAAGCGGCATAGGCCGCGGACCTGGGATTCGATTAGCTCAGTCGCCACAGATATGAAAGATTTATGCCTCGCTGCCGGGACGCTGCCAATATCGGCGCGCATATAGGTAGTATAGTGCCTTCCAACATGTATTATAAAAATACCACAATATAACTATTAAAAGAACGATTTTAAGCGCAATACATAATAGTGTCTAATATACTCCTACATATTAACTCCTTTAAAAGGTCTTAAGTCTTTTATATGCATGGAACGCCCTGTCCTGATATACAGCTGAATTACATTTTCAGATTTTAAATAAGTAGGAAATTATGTAAGATTTGACGAAAATAAAGTAGTGAATAATATTGAAGCGGTATTGGCTGGTCGGACCTGGATTCGATTAGCTCAGTCGCCACAGATATGAATGGTTTATGCCTCGCTGCCGGCACGCTGCTAATAGCAACGCACGTATAATACGAGTTCCAACATGTATTATAAAAATACCACAATATAACTATTAAAATAACGATTTTAAGCGCAATACATAATAGTTTCTAATAATATACTCCTATTAACTCCTATTAGGACCCGGGTATGTCCTAAAACTACGTCCAAGACTACCGTAGGATGGGCAGCAGCATCCTTGTTTTCGTACGGTGGACATTACTGCGATCGCCAACCCGCATGCCAAGCGTGGCGATTATGGCAAAACCCCCCAATATGAAAAAACAAAATAGAGCCACGGCCCCGAGTTCCGGCGACCCCCGGTGCCCCGGCGACGGAAGCAGTCAGGGTACTGGCGGGGTCAGGGGTGCGAAGAATCTCCGGCGTAGAAATTGGATGAGGGCGGTGCAAGATCGATCGTTGTGGAGAACTTTGGGGGAGGCCTTTGTCCAGCAGTGGACGTCTATAGGCTGATATGATGATTAGCTCCTTTAAAAGCTCTCAAGTCTTTTAAATGCATGGAACACCCTGTCCTGATATGCAGCTGAATTACATTTTCAGATTTTAAATAAGTAGGAAATTATGTAAGATTTGACGAAAATAAAGTTGTGAATAATATTGAAGCGGTAGTGGCTGGTCAGACCTGGATTCGATTAGCTCAGTCGCCACAGATATGAAAGGTTTATGCCTCGCTGCCGGCACGCTGCCAATAGCGACGCACAAATGTTCTATTTGGTTTGGCCACTGTAGGTGTGCCTTGTATGTGTTTATAATCTGTAAAATACTCACTATGTTTCTAACCATGACGTAGACTAAAATTGGTAGATTATGGAATTTGCATGATCATTTGTACCTAATAAATGATCTGATTTCTGATCTTAGTAAAATAAATATGTTAGGAACCTTTAAACTTGTGAATCTTTTTAGAGTTTTATCTTTTTTCACTTATCCTTATTTAGAGTTGTATATTTTAAACTTATTCTTGTTATACTGACCGATCAACCGAGAATATAGTTGCGGCTACACACAATCGGAAAAACCCCGAAATTCTCAAGAACACCCAAAATAACCCAACGGCTTCTACCATTAAAACGGCGATAGGTCATCCTTTTATCACAGCCCCGACCAGTTTAAGCGTTTCGCGTCACTTGACAAACCAAAGATGAAAGGACCTCAAGTGTTCTCGGCTTCGGAGGGGAAACATCCTGATCCGGAAAAATTCCTCCGTTGAGGGAGCCCCGCTTAATTATCAAAAAGCCTTCAATATTGCGAAGGCATAAGTCTTATCATTATAATTTATTCACGGGATGGCAACGTCTCTGCAGCGCACAGGGGTGCGGTGGAAACGACGGATTGTTTTATTTTTTGATTTTCAAAGTTAGTATTTTTTGTCCTCTTGAATCCAGAGTAACCACCGCGTAGCTTTTTAGCTGAGGTTATCCTCAATCTATAACGAGTAACATGGTACCTAAGTAGAATATATTTGTTTAAGTACGTATTACTTCTTTCGAATCAGTGTTTCGCGTTGTTGGTGGCTGTTGTCATTGTGAGCCAAAGTAACAAGCGGGCATTTTTGGTTTATTTAGTTATTTATTAATTTTACAACAAAGATTACATATAATCTAAAACCCTGCGAAACTGTTATGACAGTTTGTCTACAGGAACACTTTTTAATAACTAACTAAAAGTTAACCAATTTTTTAAAGACTACGGCAGTGTATCTAAGGAAAGCTTTTTTCAATTTTCTTTTAAAGATCCGTTTATTTTGTTCGAGAAGGATGTCCTCGGGTAAGTTGTTAAAAATGTATGGCAGGCGTTTTTTTAGTGTCCTGTCTCCGTAATAGTTTTTAATTCCAGGCACATCAAACTTTCCCGCGGACACCGACCTCGTGCCATGTTCGGTTTGTTGCTTTCGTTTCTTTAGTGAGTATCATCACATCACTATCCAACTCTAATATGACATACATTTGTGAAACATGTAATGTCTTATTACTTTTAATGTGGATACACCACATTTTTTTTTATTGAACCATTGATACAAAGATCCGGTAATCCAGAGGTACCGGGTTCGTTTCCCTGTCTCTTCCGCCAGGTTACGCATTTCAATACTTCTTTGTGATTTGATCTTTGTATCAATAGTAGCTTAGGTAGTTTACAATATCATCGCTTTTACTACTTCTTCCGTAAGTTAACACACAGACTCCCCGGGGTAGACCTACGGGGGAGACTTTCGTCCACAGGTAATTTCCAGGCTTGGGAAGCTTATACATGATATAGTTACATACGTATTTAATTTAGAAATGCAGTCTGCAACAGTTTTACAAGGTCTAAAAACAAGCCATTACGATACTAAGTCATTTGTCAGAACGCGCAAAATGAGCAAAAGCAAAAAATTAAATACAATCTGAGTAGATATACTAAAGTAATGGTTTTCAACCTCGCTCATATACTTTCCTTTCTTTCTTAAAAAAAATTTACAACCGAGCTCCGAGCTATTATGATCACATTACTTACTAATGCTTATCGTGCCGTTATACGACTACTTATATTTATGTTGCACACAAATCGCGGTAGCACTAGTGGCAGTGTTGAGTTGAGGACACTAGAGCTTGGTTACCGCTCTGCTACAAAAAAAAACTGAATAGCTAACAGTCATCGGCGTCATTCATATAAGATGAAGATGTCCACTGGTCAAGAAAGGACTCCCGCAAGAATATCAAAAACGACTGGTCCTGACCATATCAGCAAAATGTCATGAAAATTGTAGAAACTTTAACTAATCTAAGCTCACCCTCAACGATACCTATATACGGTGTAAAGCGTCACCTACACCCAAGTTAAACTGTCATCAATAAATCAGTACACGCCGGGAGGTTCTAATAAAGACCCCGCTACACAGCTTTGTCTACATAGCCTCATCGGCCGGAACTTTCCTTTCCGCAGTCAAACTTAGATCAAGCCGAGGATCTTGGAGAGACGTAGGGTTGCTGCGGGTGTGTCAAGCGGGCATTTTGGTGTGACCATGGCAAATGGATGAACATATTCAATTCGCTTAGAACTATTTATATAGGTTGGAATAACCATAAAAACCCTTATTGGTAGAAAAAAGTTAATTTTTTTTGTGAGGTTTCAAACATAATCTCGCGCCTCGGTACGCACCTGGTACGTAAGAACGGTGGTACGGTGCGGCTTCTAGGCCGACAATCCCTATTTTCCCGGCCGCTGCAGTACTCACAATAAATTACCTACTTAATTTACTATAAACCTCAGTAAACTGCTATTAAAAATAATACTTCCCATTATTTTAGATAATTCGGTCTTTACTTAATCTTTCTACGAAGTTACACCACAATATCTATGTAAATATACATTTATACCTACCGACATTAAATCAAAACGCAAAAAACGACTTTTCATTATTACGTTGAAATCCAGTACAGCACCGAAACAAATGGTCACAGCTAATTGTAAATAAAGAAAACAAGCGAGATAAACCTAAAACAAAACATAAAGAAAAAACAGAACCCAATCTCATTTCAGCTTAGGTAAATTGCTCGAAATTATCCCGTCTCATAAACAATGCACAAGAAAACAGTCTTAATTAGAGCTCTATATAGTTACGTACTCAATCTCACTGGCGCAAGTTAAGGAAAGGTTAAGGCGCCCCCACCCCTGGAGGGGTACCCCCCACATTCCGAATTTTCCCAAAGTATCGCTTAATGCAAGTTTATTATCTCCCATTATACTTGCTAAGCGTTAATTAATTCTTTTCTAGGCTGATTTTGACGTTGTCTTAAACCCATACTTCGGACTTCGGCCAAGTTCGGTCTACTTCGCGAGTAGTGTGGAGCCGCAATCAGGTGAAGTCAGACGACCTTGATATATCTGGTGACACGTGGGTTCCCTTTATCTTATACTAGCTATGCACCGCGATGTTACCCGCTCATCCCACGGGAACACTACATTTATTCGGGATGAAAAGTATCCTATGTCCTTCCTCGGGACTGAAACTATCTATATACCAAATTTCATCTAAATCGGTTCAGCGGTTTAAGCGTGAAGAGGTAACAGACAGACAGACAGACAGACACACTTTCGCATTTATAATATTAGTATGGATGGATAATATCAATTGTCCGAAATACACTTCGCATAGCGGCTATCACAGAAAAATTTTGTAACCGAATGATACTTTAGCATAATCATATGATTATGCTAAAATATATTATCATAACTGCTATACTAGCATAACTGCCATTTCGCATAATAGTAACTTAGCAGAATTTTTAATAGCAAACCACTGGTACCGATTTTAATTTCGCAGCATTTTATACAGCAGAATTTTAGTTTCCCAATTAGCTAAGAACTCATTGGCTGTTCATAGAGTTCGCACGTTGATTCAACATCCCACACGGGGTAACAAGGTTTATTCTGCAGTAGACCTACCACTACCACCACAACATAGTGTCCACGACAACAGCCAAGCAAAAAAAAGACACGCGACACCTTATCCCACCCTTTCTTTTTAGTATAGGTTAGTTTGAGAGCGACAAGCGAAGCGAACACGCAACCAGTTACGATAGCGTTACAACGTTGCACTTTCCGCCCGTTCCATTTGTACTGTCTCCCGCCCCGCTACCCGCTCCGCTCATCACCGAGCCTCAAACTCCCGACCCCTATTAATAACGGACGTCGATTCTAATTATTAAACGACATCTATCGCGTTCCGAAATCTACGCAATTTGTATACAACGTCGAGTGGTTGAGAGGCTGTGATCGCCCGTTTGCGCCTGTTCAACGGGGGTTAAAAATAAAGGAGCCATCAGAACCGCTGTTTCTAATTTTGGCGGTGTAATTGACCGTCGAAAATTCTAATTTTATCTCGAACTGCCTACCTACTTATTTTTATTCGCACACTAGCGGGCATAACGGTAGATTATCCTTGAAGATAAAGCACCCATCACGCACGCACGATATATACAAAACAAAACAACACATACTCGTAGATACAGATCTTTGGCTAATACAAGCTCTTTCATTGTTAAACCAATAAAGTACCTATGGAGACTAATGAAACCAAGCGACGTACCATTTTTGCTATTGAATAGTTACAATTACAATGGCATGTCATAAGCACCAGGGTGTTATAATACGCAGTGCCCATGACGAGGAATGTCAGTTGAGTTGAGCCTTTGTTTTTATTTTCCAAGTGAAATGCTACATAAAAATTGCATGCTATTTACAAAACCCAAGTATAGATACAAGGTATCGGATAGGAAAGTTCTAATTTTAGACAGCTTTGTGAATTATTAGCTTCGTTCTATTTCCACCGTTCCATATGCTATTTTTATCCTTACGTTGATGGTAGTTTTGCTTATTTTGCCAAGCGCGAATACAAAGCGGTAGTTGATTTTTGCCTGCATAGTAGGTCACCAACATGTTTTACGAGAATGTTCAGGAATGAAATTATTTAAGGTTGTTGATTCACGCCTGAAGTTATGTATGCGCCAACATTATTCATTTGTTTCTTTGGAAATATGACTTGCTCCCGTCGATTTATGTAAGCAATGCTACACCGATTTTGTTCTTTAGTTCAGGGCAGTTTGATTACACATGAAACGGGATTATCTACTCCCGTCATTCAAGTCCAATAACGAATCTCTCAACATGTTTCGAATCGGTTAGAGATTCATCCACAGGGGCTCCGATCAACCGCAGCGATGACATTCGACTTGATCGACGTGTTTTTTACATTACTCATATGGGTAATGTAAGTTGGAGAACTACTACCGCTTCGCTCTATTCTTCTACGTTTTCGCTGTGATCAGTATAGTATCTCGAGGCTGTCAACTCCGAGTTTCGTCATATAGTCGAAAACTAAGCGTGTGATGTATACATTATTTCATCTTGTTCTTTTATTTGGCATCAAGGTATTATTTTTTGTCAATCGTTTTACTACTGAAGGTCGCGTCCAATCAGGACAGTTTTACGAACGGCCTTAAACTATCTTTTGAAATTCGTTACTGTGCTTGCGCTTACACGGGTTGAGCGGGGTGAAGATGTATAAAATGAACCAATCACATGTCTCAGATTTAAAGGCTCTTATTTCGAGCTTCACAACGACACACTCTGATTGGTTCATGATTTCGCTCCGCTTCAGTTGACAGGCAGCTTTAAATAATAATTTCCATGAACAAGAAAAATAGTGCCTGTATAATTGAGTGCCTAAAGACACGTACAAAAGTGGCTAAAACGCTTTCCCAGCAATCTATTTTATATCAAACTCCAATACCGTATTTAAGTATTAAACAAAACAAAAACTAATAAACGTTGACCTCAAATTTCCAGATGCCCCATAAATAGGTGTCCCTACAAAGTTTTGTGCGCAACCGTATTTTTTAGAAAACGCCTTACCTACTCGGGGTCCTTCTCAAGATGGGGTGGGGTGAGGGTGGGCCAAAGGGTACGCGAGTTTTGCATTAATAATGTTGATATCGGACTGCTCCCGATTAATTTGATTAGTTGGCTGTTGGAGATAGGCGTGTGAAGTTACATTTAACTATGATGTATTAAAATTTCGTTTTGTTGTTGAAATTTCGAAAGTTTTGACTTTTATCTGACGTCGTAAATATCAGTACGAAATTTTCATTTTCTAGTTCCAGGTCAATGATTGAGTCGAGATTTCTCTGTATATACATAATACTAATTTAAATGCGCAAGCGAAAATCATTTTTGTGATCATGGTGAAAATAAAAAGTTCCAGTGACGACCGACCAAAGACTGCGGTTATCCTACTGCTACGACACCGGCACCGCTACGGCGTAGAGCCTGCGTCAACTATCGTACACTAATCGTTGACAGCCTTATTCGGCTAACGTTGATATATCACGGACATATCGCCACTTATTTAGCAAATATCTAAGAATAAAACACAGCAACAGTAAATATTAAAACTATCGTGAGACATCTTTAATAATGATAAAAAACGGATGAGACTCACGTAAAAATTAAATTTTTACGTGAGACTAATTTTTAAAATTAGCACCACGGATGTCGTTGATGAAGAGCTGTATACAAGTTCGAAACATATCGGGCCGTTCCTGAAAATTTTTACTTGTGTTTCAACCTTTTTTTTATATATATAATTTTCACACCGACAGTTTATGAAACTCTTAATTAATAACTTCGAGTAGACTTTATAAACACCGCCCTTTAGGCACGACATTTAAAAGTTTTACAACTCCGGTTGCAATACGCCCACATATGGAAAATCACAAGTGGATCCCACGCACACACGCATAGCGGGTATTAATGAAGGGGGAATAACTTCATTGTGAATTTCCATTAGGAATTATTATTCATATGACATTCATGATTCACACTTGATTGTTCGGGGATGTACATTTATTTTACCCGACTACGGCAAACCAAAAGGACAGTTATGATTTATTTTTGGAACTGCAACGCAAGCAGTAAGCAATAGTATGAGATGGCGCTTTTCTAAGTGGATATTGCCTTTATAAACAAATATGAATAAGTATTATGAAAATAAATGGAAGAAAATTGTTTACTTATGTATTTTGCAAACGAACAACTTACATACGAGTAATTAATAGAATAATAGAAAAATTATGTGAAACAATTAGATATTTTCGATTGCAACTCGATTTTTCCATTAGAATAATCACGATGATAAAAAAGTGAACTTTTCTCACGAAAAATCAAATAAAACATTAAGATAAACAAACCGTGACAAAAGTTTACTTCTGTTGCGTGTTCGACGAAATCCATTCTTACTACACCAAAGACGGCCGTCAGGACTAAAACTACGAACACCTTTAATGGTAGGAAGTTGAGTTTATTTTAGAATGGCAAATAAATTTCAGGCGGAAAAATCTGTCTTTGTAAACGCGTTACAAAACCAAATGAAGTTTACCGTCGGGTCGGGCCTCTTTCACTCTTGTTACTTCGTCCTAAGTTTGAGGGTTAAAAGTGATTTGTTTGGGTATGTGTAGAGTAATGTCGGTAGTGAGTCGGGAGTGGGTCGCCCACACTCCTACACTCTACATGTTATTTACGTGTGAACACCGAGCCGCGGAGGGTTCAATTTATCTGACCTACTGGGCCTCTTAAGGGATAAGCCACTAATATAACACTAGGAATTGGTTAGACGACTTTTTAGAGACTTTTTTGCTTCTTGGAATATTAACCACATGGTGTCAAAGACCATTTCAATCCAAATTGTTAGACTCACTCTTTTACCTTTGTTCGTGATTTTTGTGCTATTATTTAACCTTACATTACTTTTTTTATTTTACGTAAGACGTCTTATTTTTAACGAATACGATTACAACTCCATCGGTTTATTAATATTAAAAAAGTACAAACGTACTAAAATAATGTATGTAAAGTACATAAACATGATACGAAACAGTAATAAAACATTCCGTCGTTGTTCACAGCAATAAAAATAATACAGTAATCTCGACTGCAATGCAACACAAATGTAAGCACAAGTCGAGTCGTCATCGAAAGTGAAGGGATGCGCACCTCGGTCGCAACGAGCGACCAAGTGGCGGCAGATCCACGATTACAGCCATTCGAGGGGACACACCCCGAATGATGGACTGGAAATATTCCATAATATCACCGGCGTCGCTACAATGCTTTACCAGAATATTTTTCTTGGGCAGAAAGCCGATATTCCCCCAAGAGTTACGACATTTCAATTTGCCAAGGCGGGCGGAAAATGGAATTACGATTGAAGCGAGAACGCCCGAATGTCGACGAGAGCGTCCCGCTCGGAGCCGAGCGTTCCCGAGCGGTTCCGACGCTGCCCGAACAGTACGGCGCGCCTGCCGCACCAAGCCTGTGTATTGATTAGATGCGGAACGCCCGATGCCATACAAATTAGGCCGCACAGAAAAACAGATTTTAAGTATCAACAATAAAAAAAAAACTGTTATTTACTTGAGATTAATTTTGATAGTTTGTTTAGTGAAAAACTTGGACTCGAACACGTCACCACTAGAACAGTGGGCTGAAACTGAAACCAAACTTCAATGAGCCTGTCGGAATCGCTGAAAAAATGGGTGGTAAATTTTAAACTCAAGATATTTTACAACTCAATATTGTGATATTTGAAGGTAGGCAAGGTAGCTACATAAATAAATCTTAGGTAACTTAAAACCGCGGGCAAATATTTTTTTCAAGAAAGCAAATTTCTAGACTTTACCAACCTCTCCAGAAAATAATTACAATTAAAAAAAGATTGATCTAACCGATATCGGTGGTTAAATAACCCAGAGGAATAAATATACATTACATTATTAACGAATGTTGGCCCCGTTTCTCGCTCTCTTTGTTCGCATCGCAATTTTGCGTGTGAATTAATTGAAAATAAGTTTTCTCCGTCGGGGTTCCAAGGTTCAAAATGATTTGTTAGCTAAAACATTTTGTTCCCAGTGATCTACGTTAGGTTGTTTAGCGAAGAATAGACTTTTTGATTACGGTAACAAAACTGAGGGTCGGTTGAGCTGTTTCGCCGGCACGTTTCATGATTTGTGAGTTTATAGCGAACGGTGAAGTGGCGGTGGTTAATGGTGGCAGCGCGTGGCGTTGGGCGCCATATTGAAAAAGTTTAGGCGCTAAAAAAGGGCGGGAAAACGTTGAAACGTTGAAAGATAGACAGATCATTTTGAATCCCTGTACGATCTTGTTACCTGCGTTATAATTTTTATCTTTTTAAACAGGTATAATATGAGTGTTAAGTAATAGTCGTACATTTTAATGCAGAGATAATAAGAGACAGGCAACATTTGGAAACTAGCACAGTAGATCTAAGAGTAGAACAATTTGCGGAGAAGTTTTCTATATGACAGAACGCAGGTATCAAGAAAGGATTTTAGACAGTTAATTTCTTTTAATAAGAGGAGAGCAAGAAATGAAAGCCACAAAGGGAAAATTAAATAAATAAATAACAGGAGAAAATTTGTACAATAACCGATGGGTAATCCCATTGGACACAAGGCAATAATGAAAAGGTTTTTCTTTTCAAAACTTTAGACGCCATCTTTTGAAATAATAATAAGTGATATCGGCAAACTTGTGTCGTGGCATCTTTTCGGTAATTCACCTCAGAATCCCTCGTTCAGGTGATTTAGATGGGATCCCGCTTTCGCTCCCTTGGGTCACCCGTAGAGGAAAAGCCGTTGTTTCTTCGAGAAGTTCCGCCCTTCGAATTTCCACCGCGACATAACAGGCAGCGGTTATCAAGCAAACAACAACCTTGAGGCTTGAGCAGTAAGTTTAAGATTGGAAGGTGTGGATAGACGTTTAATCCTTTTTTATTTTGGTTGTTTATTGGCACCTTTTCAGGTACTTAGGGTCGGATCGCCGCTTAGGGTACGCGAAAACTCAAACTCCGGTGTGTTCGTCAACGGAACCCCTACCACGGGTTTTGGATTGGAATTCAATCGATTGTTCTAAAATTAATATAGACACAGTGCACAGTTATAAAAATATTTTTAAATGTGTCAATGCTATTTGATAATTTGGTGTTGTATCATGGCAAAAACCATATGAGCTACTTTCGTACTTTCAGAAATGTACCTATGTTTATTATTATTATGTAGACACGGGCGGGTATGACTTTATATTTTGACTTCAGTCAATATTGTGCTGCGGTAGCTACAAAGTACTTAATACAATGTCAAGGCAATGTCAAGTGCAACCTTCAGATGCTAATATAAACTTTTTGATTACAGGAAAATGCTCGCGGTGAGGCGGCTCCCTTACAATAGTTCCTCGCTTCGCCGCCCGGGCCCATTCCAGTAGCGGGGCTGTCAAAGCTTTGTCCCATAAGTGCGAAGCGTGCTGCTGTCGAAAACGAATGCTCATGATTAAGGTTTATATATTAAACCAAAATATGTCGAGTGTCGAGCAACACTCAATTTAGATAAAGCGTGTTGTAGATTAAGATTACGCGACCGTTTCTCACGCGACACGTATCACCTATCTCTTTCCAGTCCCTATAGTGTGAGTAAATAAGGTGTTCTATATTCATGAAATACAAGATAACTCAGCACGAAAATAAAACATGTCAAAAAGCCCATAAACAATTCAAAAAATACTGTTATGTATGTATCCAACGTTTAGTTAACATTCAAAACGCATCCGAACAAAACATTAATAAGCAATGACGCAAAAACCCACGGAGGACATTCGTGCGATATTACGGGGTAGCAGAGCTTGTTATAAAAATGTAGGACCAGGGAAAGATCATCCATGCGTGGGGGGCCACCCCCACGATTTATGGGATGTGTCGCCGCGGACGGCAACCTCGCTTTTTGTCATTAACTGATTTTTATTCCATTTCCTTTTCTCTAGCCTTTAGTGGGTACTCGTGGACGCGAATTTGTTTGGTTGTTTTAAGCCTCTATCTATTATTAGGCAGGTAGTATCCGAGTTATCGGAATTCGTAATCGAGAAAAAGTATCCTGTCTTCATCTAGGCATCAAGTTTCAAACATTCATACACACAATACAATACAATACAATACAACAATTCTTTATTGCACACCAACAAGAAAAATGTTACAATTGAAACCTTAATTTATAAATGGTAGACAATAGGCGGTCTTATCGCTAAAGAGCGATCTCTTCCAGACAACCTTTGGGTAGAAGAATGAGCAAAAATAAACAATGAAAGAGTAGGTGGTGAGATAAAAAATTATGTAATAATACAAACATTATGTAATATGAGAAAGATTCAAACAATAGTTATTTGTTATGCAAGGCTGCAAAGTTGTTATTTGGCGCGAGTGTTGAAATTGAAAGCTGAGCGAGCGAAGGAATCTAAGATTGAACCATGAGCGAAGCGAATGGTTCAAAGATAGATTCCTGAGCGTAGCGAAGCTTTCAAGACACGAGAAGCTAAATAATTTTGCAGCCATGCGGAACACACAACTTTTCACCTCACGCGACGAAAATGCAAGATTCAAGAAAAACAATTAAAACATAAAAATAAACATATTTAATTTTGCCTTTTATTTTAGCACATCAAAATTAAAACATTAACACACTCAAATCCAAACCAAATAAATACGAGAGAAGCACACATATTAAAAATATGGCCGTAATTTGTATTATCGTAGTGTACCTATATTTTATCGTTGAGTTTTTCTTAAGCACTGTTATATTATATCTGTATTTGAAACTACTTGACACAGTATTCGTTGTGAATGTGGGAGAATGGCATTCTAGGAAGGATTAGTTGGCCACTCGGAAGTATTTTCCATAACACTTGCTTGCGAACAAGATTATTTCGGCTTTATCTTCTTTAAAAACACCAATAGTTTCGGTAAATTACTTATCGTCTCCAAATATTTATAACAAATCATTTTTCGTTTTAATGCAGGCTTTCAGAATTGAATAAATACTCCAAATTGGGCTTAACTTTCTTGTTTTCTATATTTCTATAAAGTAAGACAACAGTGGTTCACTATTATCTTGTAGAAACTTTTTTGACATATATTTGTTTTGCATAACGATACTTGGCAGAAGTAACGTTTGGCAGAAACATCTTACGCAGAGTATGCTTTGGCATAAATCATTTCGCAGATTTTTCGTCGTACCTAACCTAATCCAAGTCGGACCTGCCCTAAGGTGCAATCAGTACCTAATTTATGCATTTCAAATTGTTGTGATTACACATTTTGTCCATGGAGTGGTATGGTAGCCGGCCGATGCCGCGCGGCTCGCTCGCTCGTTAGGGTCTCAGTTCAACCTAACACTCCTCCTCGCTTCGCTCGTCGTCGTACCTAACCTAATCCAAGTCGGACCTGCCCTAAGGTGGGATCAGGACCTAATTTATGCATTACAATTGTTGTGATTAAAAATTTAGTGGCAGTTGCCCCGCGGCGGCAAGATACCTAACACTGCTCCTAGAACTGCTCGTCGTCGTACCTAACGGTACTTACATTCTACTACGTAAAGTTTACATAACGCACTTTTCTGCTAGTAGAAAATAATTATGCTATTGTAATCGTATGCTATAGGATTATTATGGTACATAAAATTATGCTAAACTAAAGTCGGCCAAAGAGATATTCTACAAAACAATGTGCTGCAAAATGTGTCGTATGCGAGGTAGTAGTAATGCCAACTATACCTTTATGCCATCTTACCATTCGACCGAAAGTGTTTCTACGAAACGTGTTATGCGAAGTGTATTTCTGACCAATATTATTCTGCCAGATGAGGGTAACCCGACAACAGTATGTATTCTCCACAGAACAAATTTACGTTGTTTACGTGAATTGTGAAAATTTCCAACTTTTTAATTATTATTTTTTTCTTGGGTGCGTTCAGAAATTACACTCTTACGTTCCAACTTTTATAACAAATAAAAATTAAAATTTGTGTTGTATTTAATATATTTACTAGTCAAAATATGTAAATGAAACTGAAATACTTACTATTAATATATATAAACATATTCAACATAAAATAAAGTGTAGAAAAAATAAAAACTTAAAAATCTGTAACCACAAACCAGGTTTCTGGACGTGATATTGTAGGTGTATTTTTTTTAAAAGAAGTATTCAAACGTACATTATATGATTTTAGCCGGCCTGACCAGATCGCCCTTTATTAGCGTGCGTTGATTGGTTATTCGAAGATTTATCGACTGATGAAATCAGTCACGCGTTGAAGGAGTCTTATATAAAAAAGTTACTTGCACCACAGAGAATCAAAATTGTCGTGTTCGAAATTCAAATGACTTTTGCACGCCAGCGGATAAAATAGACTTTTGCACGCAGATTTCGCCCTATATATGGAGGTTTTCCGAGCGAGTGAGGTGAAAATAATGTTATTTTCTCAAATACATATTTTTATATTATATTTTCAAAAATATGAAACTAGAAACATTGTAACACATTTGTTTATTCATATACCAAAGTAACCTATAATACAGAACTTTTTTCTTCTATTAATTAGTCAATAATATATTCGTGGCTAAGTTTTCCACGCGCTTTGACTGATTAGTAAACTATTTTTGTTTATATTTTCACATACCACGAATTTCGAGATAGACAAACATGTGTGCCCGGAGAGTGATCCATATTCTATTTCTAAATATGCAGACAAAAACGCCATTGCCATAAAAGGAAAAACCCATTGCTAATAAATAAAAGGTCAAACGAATGAAGCCACTTTTCCATCTATAATGTGGATAAGAATTCTTAGAAAAAGGAACACGAAAACAAATCTAAGGACATTATTTTGTAGTTTATTTGAAGAGAGAAAATATATATTTTTTTATTATAAAATAACAAATTATTTCCCGATTCAATGAATAGCAAAGTAAATTAAATTAGAGGTTTTGTTACTCGATTAATTTAAGCAGAACTAATAATAAATTAAACGCTATATTGTTGAAATAACGAGAACGAAATTTCACTTGTAAAAATATTTTATAAAAATTATTTACGCCAAGCAAATAGAAAATAACTAAGAATTTCTTCTTTTAACACCCCTACTGGGGTAATTAAAGTAATTAGTTACAAACTGGCCATTTCAGGTAAAAAATACTTTTTTTGTTGTAATAATACTAATAATGCGACTCTTTAATATCATCTCTTTAATCTTTTTTATTTATATGTATAAATATCCAACTATTCAAATGTACTTTCTACATAATAGAACACTAAATATGGTTCTCTCTTTTGAAAGTTGTTTGTATAAAATGCTTACTTTCGCGCGCTGATTTGCCCTTACTAGTCCAATACGGGAAGGGTATATTTTTTTTTAGTTTGATTTGTTACTAACACGATATGGATCTCGTATCTGTAATAAATGAATTTTATTTTTATTTATTTTATTTATTGCCCCTCAAACTAAAATAATTCGCATTGTATGTTTTATTTTAAGTCGACAAGGTTATATTGAGTACTATTGGGTACGAACATTTTCTAACGGATCTTGAGCGTGCGTTAGGTATAAAAAAAGTTTTTGTAAGCAACCTCTGTAAATCTTAGAAAAGATTATTTAAATGCATTTCTTCTGCACTAGGGCATCGCATTTTACTGTTTTAACAATCCGCATTATTTTCTAACAGTTTTTCAGGAGATTATGTGAGCGGAAACTGACTGTAAAAAATCACGCACTTTGTATACTTATTATTGAAATTCAAAACCGTTCGCGTATCGGGCTATACAGCCCAGCCACGACTCCACGCGACCAGCGGCGAGCGGAATAGGGAATGCAAACCCGGTTATTTTGCCAAACATATAACTGGTTATAACCGGTTTTACTATTACAAAATAACCGGGTTTGCATTCCCTAGAGCGCAACCATAGGTGGGAGTGGGAGGCCCGAGAGCGGTGTCACGCTCACTCCTATAGCCATGCCGTTACAACATATGAAAGCGGGCCTTGGTCTCGCAGCACGTACCTACGAGTTTTCCTTGATAAAAGTAAAATAATACCTACCTTACATTGAAATAAAAGGGCCATGCTAATGGAAATCGATTCACCTAAGGCAATTAAGTAGTCCCGGAAATCCCCGGGTCTGCCATACAAAGTTTCCCGTTAAGTATCAATTTAAAAAGTTCAAAATATGAAAACAACACATCCTAAGCTAATAAACTATGATTATTTATTGGCCATTGTTTCATTGAGGGAAAATGATAAATCATTTAATACGACAGCGACACCACACGAAACGACGATCTAATCCGGAAGTTAATAGGGGTAAACTTTGAGGAAAGAAGAGGAAGAGGAAAGCCGATTAATTATTTGGACCACATTAAGAAGGTAGGTAGACGTCGCGTCGTATTGGCAAGTCAAGGAACTGGTGTTGAGTAGAACGGACTGAAAAGAACTGCACTGACAAGAGTGAAACTCTTAAAAAAAAACAGTGAAAATAGTGAAATGGCACCATTGCCATTTCACTATTTTCACTGTATTTCCCCATGTAAAGTCACATAGTTCGTAGGTAGATCCGACGGCCACTGGGGCCGACGTTGATTTGAATGGTGATGACTGCGCACTGGAAGATGACCCTGTTGAAGGTCGCGGGAATACAGGCGGCGCAGGAAATGTGGCATTCGTTGGCGAAGACCTATGTTCAGCAGAGGACATTTTTTGCTAATGATGATGATGACCAAAAGCCGCGGGGTCCAATTCTGCTAGAGATGCAGGGCTCTCTCTAACATGCCATGAGTCAAAGCCTTTTAGTCTTTTACATACAAAAAATGACATGCTCACGTACTTCACCGCCCTAACCTGAAATCTGGAACCGCCCCTGCTGCCGGCCATTAGCAGCGACGGAGGAAGAGTTCCTGAGCTCACCTGAAGAAATATGAACTCTGATAAGGACTGGAAGTACACAAAAAAAATCTTTGCAAGGTGATAATATTTCCAGTCGGCTCAGTTCCCAAGTTCGTATGAATAAAATTTTCCAAGAGTTGTACCTCTTTCCTTTTCAGGAAACGAGGTATATTTGTCGAATTTGGTACGCTTTGGACTTCGCTTTTCTCTTACCATCCATCTCTATTCTTAGCTTCTAAAACTTTACCCTCGCTACTTTATGTACTCACTAAAATAGCGGTTTCTAATCTAACCTCTCAATTAACAATTGAGGAGAAACATTTAAACCATCTAGGAACACAACATTGGCGGTTAACGGCCGCGGCGAGTGGTGGCCGTAGGTGGGAGCGAGAGGTCGCACTCCGACGTTTTGCTCCTACATATAGGGTCCAGGAACTATAACTGTAAATATATAATAAGATAAAAGAAGATTCGGATTCGGATTGGCGGCATCAGTTGTCAACACCGTCGTTGTAAATATTCCCTATGTTCATAGGAGGGTGTTGCCAAGCACGCAGATGTGTTGGTACGTAGACTACTAGCGCGATTTGAGCGCGTAGTGTCATCGCACTATAGGGAACCTGCTGAAAGTACAGGTGGCAGCACTATACAAGACAATGTTGACAATGTCAAGATTTGAAAACGTGAAGAATTCGGATTGGCGGTAACAGTTCGCAGCACCGTCGTTATGCACCATTCCTACTAAAGAAAGAGACAGATAATTTTGTCGCACAAACATGAAGCGCGTGGTGACGCTATCTCAGTTGTTTGCCAAGCCACAAGTATTGTCCGTCTCTTTCTACTACATTGCTGGGAGACAGATAGAGTAAGTAAATATATTGTACAACAAAGGATATAATATTTAGATTACTATAAAAACACAAAACAATTATTAAAACACTATCTTATTTTTGATTACGACATAGGCCACAACCCAAGTATAAAGCAAATGAGATATGTACGACATCATTTGTGTCAGGTATACACCCCAGACCAAGAGTATGGAAACATAGTTTATTCCTTGAATATTTAAAGTTTCCAATAAAATTCCTTGTGTAAATGTTAGTAACCGTTAGGCCACCCCCAAACGATAAAAAAATAGATCATCCACTATTAAAACATCTGCATATTGTAAATATATATGTATACCTACCTAACTCCGGGACAAAGAGCATGTCGTCGTTTTTTTATTGCCTTTCTACAAAATGTTGCACTGACAATTTTCATAAGCAGAATTTGCGTTATTGACTTTTAAAGTGTTTATAATCATTTTTATAATTTAGTAATTTATTCCGTAAGGAAATCATAGGTTTGTATAGTAATATAAGCTTGTTTCCATACTTTTGGCCTGGGGTGTATATAAATGTTTTTTTTACAATGTGTTCACTTTTTATTACTACTAAAAAAAAGCATAAAATGTTCTAGTCGCTAATGGACTTTAAATTTATTTCTAAGTCGCGTTGTTATTAACTCCACATTTTCTGCTTATAAAAATCTCACAAAGGACTGACGCAGCATTAATGTATTAAAAAAACACTATTTCATAATTAAAAATGTCACAGATTATTACAGAACTCGTCTAAACAAGCCGATTTAACTGACACTAAAATTGTAGCATCTACACCCGTAATCGCTGTCGCTTCTCGTTTGCCCCGCACTTAAATATTCAGAAGCACGAAGTAGCAATTTCACAAAACTTTATACGGTAGTAACAACGCCATCTATAGCCGAGTAAATTCACTAAGCTCAGAGTAATCTGCGGATACTAAGGTTGAACGAAACTAGTAGCGCCATCTGTCGTCGAGTAGAAGAATCGCCTGCGACTACTTCCTATTCCTACAAAATAAATTATGAGAGCGACGCTGGTGAGCTCTCTGGTGACTGACATCCGATTTTAGCCGT
Source organism: Apotomis capreana (assembly GCA_947623375.1). NCBI lineage: Eukaryota > Metazoa > Arthropoda > Insecta > Lepidoptera > Tortricidae > Apotomis > Apotomis capreana. The sequence continues at coordinate 16,446,334 of OX392505.1, read as the reverse complement.
GAACGTGCGAACATACCTACAGTCCGACATAGTTATATTGAATTATATAAAACTAGGTCGATGCAGAGTCAGCCACCGGCTAAGCTTGCACCATATATTGGAGCGGAGGTTTTTTTTTTTTCGAAATTTTCTCTTCGTCACGACCTAGCGAAATTTAATTTTTGCATTTTAAAACAAAAATTTCTAAAATCGGTTGAGAACTCGCTGAGATCTGCGCATTGTCACAAAGTCCATTCGAGTCGATCCATGGGAGCTTCGCTCCAATAAACAATAACTTAAAAGATGCTTCAGAAATATTTTTAATTTGCAAGTAAATTATATATAGCATTGATAATCATTTAATACCAAAAATATATATGAAGCACATCGCGATGATATTTGTAACGCCATCTAGCGCAAAGTTCAACAGAACATTTTAGGAATGTTTCATCAGACAAACAGACATTTTGGCGCTGAAGATTGCCACACCAATTTTCAACCTACGTTTTCCTCCCAACCAGTCCAGACACCTCGTGGTAACAACTTTATGACTTATTCAAGAAAGAAATAACATTAATAGGTGTATACGAAATAAGGAGATACGATTTAAGAGTAAGAATCATAACATAATGCCCGCTACCATGTCCTGTTAGTAGGGTAGGGTATAAATAACACGTAAGTAGGTAAATTTATATTAATAGTAAATATTATTTTCTCATGCAATGAAATATCGTCGTAACGTGCGTTAGAACAGGCTTCGAAGTGTCAAGTTTCGGGCGGAACATTTCGAGAGAACTGTAAAGGAATTTCATACAAAATTGAAGGCCTAAGCCGGGAAGTAATTTGTTTTTAATTTTAATGTAAACATGGCGTCTGTGTGTATGAACAGCTGATTTTTTTTTTCTAGTAGCTACCCATTCAGCCATCGGACCAACAATATCCGTGTTAATGCCTAGTACACACGAACTGAAAATACCGTCTATACGTAAGTCACCAGAGACCATAGACAATATTTAAAATCCTCTGCCTTTATTTACTTATTATAGAAACTAAGATTCCTATTATCAGGTTGTGTATAATGGCCCTAATATTCGCACACTAGACACTACACACGTGGACTTATTAAAGAAAAAAAATATAGAGGTATTGGAGGGAAAATTAAAAATCCTTTTTTTAAACATGGCGTCTGTGTTCATGAACGGGCTGAACAGCTGAATTATGTTTTTTTGAGTGGTGTATTTTTTTATTTCATTGCATATGTTTGAGAAAAGCACTATACATGCCTTAGCCGTGAAAAGGGCTTGCCGGCTTCGTATCACTAGACGGCCTCCCTTACGGTCGGCCGTCTATACCTATTCAGCCGGCAAGCCCTTATTTCCAGGCGTCTGCAGTAATGTACTATTAACAGTGTAATATAACAACTGGAAAAATGTTATTTACTTCCATTAGAACACAATGTTTCTGTTTATTATTCGTCTACAGCAGATTACCTGATACATTATTGTCGTTGGATTGTACTTGTAGCGACATCTGTGGAGCTCTAGTGTTATTAGGCATGATTTATTTTAGTGGCATCTATGGGCAATTTAGCAGACTACTACGAGTATCGAATCACCTTAGCGCTTACAACGTTTACGTGTTATCGAATATTCAAACAGATGGCAGTAATTTTAAGATTTTTATAAATATTGACAGAATTGTAAATTAAGAAAAATGTAATGAGATATTTTATAGGAGGAAAATGTGGTATTTCCACCTTAAAAGCAGAATCGATAAGAATATGCTAGAAAATCTACTTTAATATTGTTCCAAAATATTACATTTATTATTATTGGAGCTCCCATGGATCGACTCGAATGGACTTTGTGACAATGCGCAGATCTCAGCGAGTTCTCAACCGATTTTATATTTTTTTGTTTTAAAATGCAAAAATTAAATTTCGCTCTGTCGTGACGAAGAGAAAATTTCGAAAAAAAAAAGAAAAACCGCTCCAATCTATGGTGCAAGCTTAGCCGGTGGCTGACTCTGCATCGACCTAGTTAAGTAAGTACTTGACAAGTTGTAAGTATTAAAATGAAATATTGGACTTCTGGTTGGTATTATAAGATCAACATTCACGACGACGGGACTGTTACCACCTTGATCTTGAATCTTGATAACCTCCACACTGTGTGCGAATTTTGTCATGAATTCATGATTTTAATCTTTATCTTGATAGAAGAATGGCACTACGACGTCTCCATCTGATCTAGGCTAGAATTAGCACACCGGTAGTAAAACACACTAAAATACTACATTTGAAATTATATAGAACCGGCATCGACTAACTCCTCTAGTGATATCTAATAAAATAATAGAGGAAGTATTATAAAATTATTTCGATACAAATTAATCACCGAAACTTACAATATTATTGTTAGAACAACTCGAACATCGATTTGCAAATACGGACCCCCCGTTCAAGTATTGAAAAAGTAGATAAGTATAAAAATTAAGTAGGTACTTATATTGTTAAAATTCCTATTTCACCGCAAAATAAATGCCTATGTACCTTTTTCAATTATAAAATGACTTTTATATAAAAGTACCTCAAACCCAGTCCAAATCAACAGCAAAACCTAGTAACGGCACAAACTTTCTCCGTTAACCCTAATATAACCAAGTCTGAAAGAATCAGTTTAACTTTTGAAGAAGTAGTTCCACTATTGTATGCAATGGGTGGATGAAGTGAACAGTCAGTGCAGTGGCCGATGACCACACATCCGGTTCACGCTTGGCGAATTCTTGAGGCTGTTAACTTGCATGTCCGAAGTCAAGTCGCCGTGCCTGTGGGCTGCGGACGCGTTGCGCTTATTTTAAAACATCTCTGTTATTTTGTTTTGTGCCAGTGTTTTTATAGGATCCTGTAAAAAAAAAGTAAGTGTGATTTTTATTTTATGGTCGTCGTGATTTTTAAGAACACTATTTATAAATTCCGTATATACATATATTTAATATCCGTAGGTACAATGATACCATGTAGGTTTTTTTATTTTATTTCAAGATTTTCAGTGGAAACTGTCACAAAACATCATATAATTTTAAGACCATAAACATTAATTTTTGACACAGTAATGTGAAAACATGCTCAGAATTACGTGATAGAAGTGTACTTAGTGTAAATTAAGTTATGTTATGCTTAGCGGTTTTATAATTTTAACTTGGTTGCGTATTATAAGTATTTGCGTGTTTTGTAATAATAGAAAGTTAGGTTTGCCGAAAGTCCGCGCTCGCGTTCCGACGTTACGGCTATTTCGCTTTCTTTTGTATGGTAATAGTTTCGCGCCAAACCTTCTTCGGCATTGACAGATAACTTGGCCACTGAATACCTAGATTATGACAGACAAATTATAAAATATCTATATTCATTTATTTATTTTACGTGTAGGTAACCTGTTCTGTTTAATTAAACACCCACTGTATTGATAGACATATAATGGCATAAAACCAGTTAATATTTCAACTTTGACATTTCGCGAGTCATTTTACAGCTAAAATTAAAAATGCATTTACAAACTATATAAAGAAAAAAATGATAGTGAAAAAACATCCTGATATTAAAAACGGGTCTTTTATTGCGTTACAACTGATTAATATTAATATGTTATACATCGCGTATCGCGCGTTCCCATTTATATAAGATAACATAAATACTTTCATCATCAGACGTAGGTTGGAAGAGGAAGAGGACTCCCTACTTCTTGCCCAACTTAGGGCTGACAGGGCCAGACACAGACCCTTGTTCACACGTCCTCGTGTCACTCACGACATACAAAGACAGACAGACAGAGACGCTCGCTTTGGCAGGAGCCGGTTTAATCCCTTGTTAAGACTTCCATGGAAGGCTGCAGCCTCGCAGCGGGCTACTCCCACTTCTCAACAAACTTAATAGTTATTCCCTGAGAGCTAATCAAAAGTCCAGCTCATCTTGCTGATGGATGGCATTCCTCATCACCTCTAGTCTCTACCTCTCAGTGGTCGAGACAAACTCAGACGTGCAGTTACGGGCCGCATACACGCAGGCCCACCTGCAAAGGATCATCTAAAAAAAAAATAACTTTCATCATCATCATCATCATATCAGCCAATAGACGTCCAGTGCTGGACAAAGGTCTCTCCAAATTTGTCCACAACGATCGCTCTTGCGCCGGCCTCATCCAATTAACCAGATCGTCAGTCCACCTTTTTGCGAGCCTTTCCACGCTGCGTCTTCCGGTCTGAGGTCGCCACTCAAGAACCTTTCTGCCCCAACGGCCAAATAAAATACCTAAATACTTTAGTACCTATCAATTAACGGAGACCTAAATTTGGCCTACTCGTATTTCTTAAAAATACAACTTACCTACTAAGTACACCTACGGACGAATATTTCGAGTCATTTATGTAATATCTCGAAAAGTCATGCTGCTAGCTTGTTTAAATATTTAAATAGGTATTTAATAGGTAATGGTTTAAACAAAGTGCAAAAAACTAATTTTCTCAAACATGCAATGAAATATTGTCTTTGCGTTCCTTATAATAGGCTCGGAAGTATCGGTTTTTGGGCGCAACAACTCGAGAGGACTGTAAAGGGATTTCATACTGCTTTTCAGGCCTAGGCCTGCAAAGTAACTTTTTTTTTGTTTCAACAACAAGGTCATTCACACAGCTGGCTGGTTTGACAAAAAGCAGGTTTTGTTTTTAAAGGTTGGTTGTTAGACACTTGTGGAAAAATAAATTCAAGATGGCGACTTTTTTTTTCAAAATTTCAAATTGGTGCTAGGCGGCTAAAACTCGGTATCGGGGGGCTCTCGGGGCTCAAAAATATGACTCTGAAATCTTGTCCGAAAATTCGGTCAAATTCGGAAAATGTCGAAAAAAAAACGATTTGTATGGAGAAAATTTCAAATTGGTCCTAGGAGGCTGAAATTCGGTATCCGGGGGTTTTTGGGGCTCCTCAGTCAGAATCTGAAATCGGATTTTTAAAATTCGGTCAAATTCGGATTCGGGGGCTCTCGGGGCTCAAAATATGAATCTGAAATCTTGTCCGAAAATTCGGTCAAATTCGGAAAATGTCGAAAAAAAAACGATTTGTATGGAGAAAATTTCAAATTGGTCCTAGGAGGCTGAAATTCGGTATCCGGGGGTTTTTGGGGCTCCTGAGTCAGAATCTAAAATCGGATTTTTTAAATTCGGTCAAATTCGGTATCGGGGGGCTCTCGGGGCTCAAAAATATGAATCTGAAATCTTGTCCGAAAATTCGGTCAAATTCGGAAAATGTCGAAAAAAAACGATTTGTATGGAGAAAATTTCAAATTGGTCCTAGGAGGCTGAAATTCGGTATCCGGGGGTTTTTGGGGCTCCTGAGTCAGAATCTGAAATCGGATTTTTAAAATTCGGTCAAATTCGGTATCGGGGGGCTCTCGGGGCTCAAAAATATGAATCTGAAATCTTTTCCGAAAATTCGGTCAAATTCGGAAAATATCGAAAAAAAAAACGATTTGTATGGAGAAAATTTCAAATTGGTCCTAGGAGGCTGAAATTCGGTATCCGGGGGTTTTTGGGGCTCCTGAGTCAGAATCTGAAATCGGATTTTTAAAATTCGGTCAAATTCGGAAAATATCGGACAAACAATATTAAGTGTTATTCTTTGAAGTATATTTTTTTATTTCATTGTATGTTTGAGAAAAGCACTATACATGCCTCGTCGTGAAAACGGATTCCCGGCCTCGTATCACTATCCGGCCTCGCTCGCACGCTCGCTCGGCCGTATATACCTACTTGGCCGGAAATCCTCATTTTCCCGGCCTCTGATGTAATGTACTAATTATTAACTTTTTTAAAACATAATTTAAATAATATCCAGAGTCCATTATTTTAAAAACAAAACAGATACCTATAAAAATATATAAAATAAACATATATAATAATAATATATATAATTATAATAGGTAAATACTTCAAAAAAATATATATTATAATCCACTTTAGCGAAATTTCACGTCATCAAAAAATACTTTCAGAGAGGAACTGTACAGCAGTGTGCAGCTATTTGCCTGATTTTGTATGGGAAATTGAGGAAAGTTTCCGATAATTTTCGGAAACGTGTGCCTACATTATTAGAAGACTTCCCTCGATTTCGCCAGGATTCTATTATCAGATCCGGATCTGATGACAATGGGACCAACAACACAATAATGCCCTTTCAAACAAAAAAAAAAAAAAATCCATATCGTTTCAGCCGTTTTCAAGTAGGTAGGTAATGTTAAAAAATGAAAAATATTCAAAAATCATTTATTTAATTAAAAAAACACATGGTTACATAAATATGTACATAATATATAAGGGACGGAGCATGTTATTGCCTGTGTCGGGAGGCACCGCTCTTCTTTAAGATAAAAGTTTCTGTCAAAAATGACATTTTAGTGGCAAGCTTTTATAGCCGACTGTACTTTTCTTTGGATATCCATCAAATGCTCACTGAGACGATTCTAAAGAGCCCAAGCTCGGTAGGATTGCTTTTTCTATTATAGAGTTCCTATGGCCACCTTCCGGCTCCATCATCAGATCAGCGCCATGGTAACATATTATTGTATTGTCATCAAAGTTAATTAAGTATGCAAAATTTCAGCTCAATCGGTTGACGATATCTGCTTCAAAATTGAGTTGCAAGATTTCACCCGAACAAACATACTTAGATACATACATACATACATACAATGCAAGTTAAATAAAAGCTTTTAAAAATGATTTTTTTATGTCATGTTTGTCAAACGTCATCCACAGACACCTGCACGGCTAGCATAACTTTGACACGCGACTCTTTCCCGCGCGAGATATACTACTGTCTCTATCTGTACAGTACTATGAGATAGTGACGAATGATGCTATCTCGCGCGACATGAGTCGCGTTCGCGTGTCAAAGTTATGCTAGAGATGCTGCAACACCAGAGGAGTCACAAGTGCGTTGCCGGCCTTTCAGGTGGGAGTGCGCTCTTTTCTTGAAGGTTTGAAGGTGGTATCGGTCCGGAAATACCGGATACGTACGGAGTTATGTTCGCAGGTGCACTACAATTCAGAATAAGGGCAAGTAAAGTTATATAGAAATAGGATAGATACCTATTAAAGTTATCTGGGGACGTTGGGTTAGTGACCCGTATTATTTGCCCGTAAGCGTGTTTGAGAAGCCTACGGGAAACAACCTTTTACTAATTTTATTAGTTTGCGTGAGCGGGCCAGATACACCTTCCATATCGAAATATCGAAAAGTACAGATGTTATACAGGGTGGAACAGATCGAGGGACTTTTAAGCAAACAGGCTATTGTCCAGGCTGAGTACTTTAATTTACACCAATTGATAAACTATACAAATATTTCTAACCGTTTTTGAGATACAGTTTGAATGAATGAATGAATGAATGATATTTATTTACCAGAATATACCTACGTTACATATAAGGTCTTACAGTAGTAGCTTGGTTCCATAATACATATATTCTACCGTTATTAGGCATGTGAAACTTGATTACTTAGGTAACTAAAAATTGTATTTGTTTGTTAAATGTTAGTGTAAAAATCTGCACGTATCAACCCTAACAACTTTTGAACATCGCTTAAGTTAAAGACAGGGTTTATCATCATTTGCTAAACAACTTTTTACGAATAATCACTTAACAAACAACGATTCACAAACTATTAATTCAACAAACCTGTCATTCCTTAAAATGCTCATTTTACAAATATTTACTTGACAAATGTACATTTAGTATTACGATTTATAAACACATTGAAAGACAAAGTTTCATTTAAAAAATGTTCACTTCACGAATAAATCGTTTTAAAAATCAGTTATTTTACAAAATTTCAATTGATAAACTATTGTTTCATAAAAATATTAAAAATAACTCTCTATGTAACGAAACACAGGACTTAGAGGGGCCGTTTCTGGGACTTTTTGCTGGTTTTGGGCTTAAATTAGATTGAATCTTGTAGATTACGCTAAAATAAGCATGTTTTGTTCCTTAAACTTTTTCTCTCAGAGCGATATTTACCGAGATATTGGGGTTCAAAAAAATTGTTTTTTCAATGTTTGCAATTTTTAGGCTAAATTAGATTGAGTGGTGTTCCATTTTTTGAGCAAGCATTTTGACGCTCCGCTATACATGTTCATGAAACAAACCTAACCTAAACTACAGTTTTCGGTTTTTGAGCCATGTTACCTAAAAACCTCAATATCTCGGTAAATATTAATCTGAGCCAGAAAAATTAAATAACAAAACATACTTAACATTATTTATAAAATACATTAATAAAAATTAGGTGTTATATTGACATAAATTTATTTGTCTCGAATTTTCATGTCTCGGAGCCCTTTAAAATGAGTAACGTTTGAACCTCAATATCTCGGTAAATATTAATCTGACAAAGAATTAAATTTTAAATAACATAACGCGTTCACACCATGATGATTTATTAAACGAAATGTTTACCAAACAATGCATTTTATGAACGTTGTCTTATCATTCGTTATTTTGTTAATTGACTAGAATAATAAATGAATAATTTGCTAAATAATGTTTTGTGATATGATGTTTTGTCCAATAAATAATTTGTACCATGATCTATTTGTAAAACTATATTTTATGCAACGTCTAATTTGGGAATCGTTAATTTGTCTAACGTTTTTTGTAAAATGAATATTTATGAAACGTTGTTTAGCTAGTGATCGGCTACCTAAAGACAGGTGTCAATTTAAAATGTAAATAAAACTTCAAATAAGTAGGGTCGTAAGGTCGTCACTGATATTAAAATATTTTATTTGATGTTTTTTTTTTACTTTTAAATCCAGCTTTACAATTATAATAGGTCGATTGTATTGTAGATCACTTAGATTACATTATCCTGTCACCCCAGTCCTTAGAAATGCTCCTCCCTGTATACACTATTTACGTCACCCTAGGCCGTACCTAAGTGTGATTTTCTGCTCACTACGTGGGGAGAAAACCTCACGCCTGGCCAAGGCAAGATGTATCTATAACTTTATACATACCACGGGCATAATTCGTAAAGCCTCAGAATAAAGATCGCATATTTATGTAACAAACAACTGCGATCTGGGATATTCGAACACGAATTTGGCAACTGACTTATAGTTCCGTGTTCCGTGTATGCGCTTGTTGATATGGTAGGTGCGCTGCACCTCTAGCACAAACTGTGATACGCGACTCTTTCAATTACCTATCTCTTTCTTCGCAGTAGAGTGAGAGAGTGACGAACGATGCTATATCGCGCGACATGAGTCGCGAAGCGTAGATGGACTCGACTGAACTTACGCAATGTTGATTGATGTAAGCTAAACCACTAGTTGAACACGTTGAAATAAACCCCCATCAAATCTCCTTTCAAACATAAAAGTAATTCAAGACGAAGAGACAGCCGTCCATGTCATTCTCGAATGTCCTGATGTAGCCAAATACCAGGTACAACACCTCGGATCTCCGAGGTCACTCCCAATGTCAAGGACTCTCGGCAACATCAAGGGACTGCTAGGCTTTCTGGTAGAGTTGGGTTGGCAAGAGTAGTGCCAGCAACCCTTCACGCAAAATAGGCGCATTGTAAGACGTCGAGTTGCGAAAACCAGCCCGCGATAACCTATACCTATACCTAAGTTATTCAAAATTGGATCTTCCATTTATCAGCTCAGCTACACACAATTACCTTAAACTTATAAGACCCTTACAATAGAATTACCTTAAAATAGACGAGCTACTCTTCCAATTGAAAACATCGATTGATGTCTACGGTACACCAACTATGATTAGTTGCATCTATACCCTTATTACCTATTCATGACTTTAACAGGTCACAAGAACCAAGAGCATTGACCTTTTTGACAATGAGATTGCAAATGAAACATTAAGTACTTAAATTGGTGCGATGCGGTCGCTCAGCGACGAACCCCATTCAATAATTTTAAAAAAGTACTTAAATTGTCTAACTTATGGATTTATTTAGATAAACAACTCTACCATTTGTGTATAATAATTGATCCAATTATAAATAAATAAATATCAGAGAACCTCAAACAAATCGATCTAGTCCCAAATTTAGCTCAAGAAGGCTTGTGTTATGGGTACTAAGCGACGCCGACGGTATACATACTTAAATAGATAAATATATACTTAAATACATAGAACAACCATGACCCAAGCACAAATATTCGACTTCATCACACAAATATTTGCACTGGCCGGGACCCGGGACCGCCGGCTCAGTAGGCAAGTGCTTACAAACTGTAACCACTTGCCTACTGAAATTATATTAAAATTGTTAGTGAATTGATCGTTGTGTTACATCTCAGTGCGATACCTAACGGTCCTGTGGTTGAACCGGTGCCTATAATAATATAAGTACTGCAATGCAGTTAACAGGTTTAGTAGTGGTGGAACACCGAAGAGAATGGGACTTATAATAGTTCCAGACGGTGGTTCCGAGGTTATTGATTCTATCTGTTTACATACTATGAATGAGTAGTGCAATTAATTGTTTATTCTTTTTAGTGCGTTACGGGGAGAGATTCTATTTGAAAAAGAGTTAGCAATTTTTAATCAATTACTTGTACATTTTATTAATGATAAAGGTGCCGCGTTTTGAGAGTTTTCACTAGGTATGTTACACTATTCGCTCACAGCTTATATGCGACATCTATGCATAAGTTGTCAGTGCAGTTCCACTTTAACCTGGCCGTCTTCCGAGATAAGTCGACTATTTCAGTCTTGGAGAGCAGCGTCTCAGATACGATGCCTTTAATTGTATACATATAGTGGCTCAGTCAATGATGATAGACAAATGACAGTCAAAGATAGTTCAGTCAATGAGAACTAGAAGTCTGCAAATGTCCATTAAGTAGGTCGCCTTTCATTTGAAAGAAGGTTTTGACCTGATTTTCTTAAGTAAATGTCAGATATAAGTACTGTACATGTATTTGACGACGCGGTTGGCGCAGTGGTTAAGCAACTGCCTACTGAGCCGACGGTCCCGGGTTCAAATCCCGGCAAGGGCAAATATTTGTGTGATGAACACGAATATTTGTGCCTGGGTCATGGATGTTCTATGTATTTAAGTATTTATTTATCTATATAAGTATTTATATCGTCGCCTAGTACCCATAACACAAGCCTTCTTGAGCTTAATTTGGGACTAGGTTGATTTGTGTGAGGTTGTCTGATATTTATATTTATATTTATTTATTATTTATTTATATCAACAACTTCGCCTTCACATACGAGTAGATAGTATTTGTATCGTTACACTATGCTTATGGCCTATCTCTAATTAATCTACCTTTGTGGAACTACTAAATTGACCATCATATCATATTATGAAATTTATTTTCGATAGCAATTTTGAAATAATTCCGTGTTAATCTGTTCGCTCTCTGCCCTTCGTTTAAGCATCGTCAAGGTTGTCAGATCCGTTACGAAACTTGCGTGCAAAAGTATAAGTAAGTAGGTAAGTGCATATGTGTTAGTGTAATTGCTAAACGACACACCCGAACTGATCATTAGACGATACCTTTATGTACTTGGTAAGTTTCCATAGCTAGTAGAGAAAAGGGTTGTACTAATGGAACGGTAAATTACGATTCACTAAATATTAGTGTCTCAAATGTATATTAAAATTTCTTGACCTTAGTTTTTACAAAGCTTTCTCAAGAAAAAATAAACCTAACGAACATAAGTTACTGTGTATTGGGTATTGCACAAGAAGATACTTAAAATACAATTTTAGAGGGAAGCGTGAGTCGGGAAATGAAAGTTATGAAAAATGGGTCAATTTGGGAATAAATGATAAGTATCAGAGAAAAAGACTCTATTCTATAAGACCTGCTTGCATCCAAACCAAGCAGAGTCTCGTCTTGCCTGCTGATATTTGCGAAATTTTGACGGTAAGCCTGTGCCAATACGAGGGCTATAGGAAATGTTGCAAGCGCTTGGAAGATCCAACCGGCGTCTGAGCTCCTTTCTTTTATGTTTATCTGTAGTTTTTAGTATTGTAAATATTATATTGTATGTGTTTATTTTAAAATAAACTTTATATCGGCTCAGTACTTTCTCTAATATGAAAGTGCTAAGTAAGTAAAGTAGCACGAGTAAATGATATAAATAATTAACTTGCTTTAAATTCACGAAGTTTATTTTGTTAGTTAAAAACATATACGTAGTAGCTAATGATGTCATACCGAATGCGAGAGCTCTATTCTGACACTTCTCTCTGTTTTGTACTTAACTGATAAAATACCGCACTGACGCACATCGACCAGAAAACCATTAGACATATGATATAGAGGTACTTAGTTGCATGTATTCCAGATCACAGGTCAAAATATACTGTTCTGTCAAGCAGACTGTCAATTTGACTTAAGAAACCGAAACCAACGGTGAAGTTAAGAACATTTTGTTATGAATTCAGGGGTCAGGTCAACGCTACGTTCAGCGCGGGTACCGCATTTTGCACAGTTTGAGAGTAAGTACAATACTTGCACAACTAGCCACCGTAGCTTACCGAAACCTGACGAGTAGTAAACTTTTAATGACTCGAGTAATCCTCTGTTGTGTTGTGTGTAATATAGCGTAAGCATCCTCATTTTCGCATGCTATACGTTTGCTTGTAACTTGGTTCAACATTCGGGTCAGCCACTCATTTAAACCGGTATATATGGAAGTCCAAAGGGGAGGCCTATGTTCAGCAGTGGACGTCCTGTGGCTGAGATGATGATGATGATGACTCATTTAAAAGTATGTGTGTTAAAAAGCGATTGATGCTTTATCATTTATATGATTATGAGTTCACTAACCATTATAGAGCCGCAATGATATGAATGCAAAAATGTTTGAATAAATATTTTTGCGTAAAAATCGCTGTGCAATTTATGCAATTGATAATCGGTTAAGTCAAGAAGCCAGTGACGCAAGCGAGGCGACTCGCCTGACCAACTGGCATGGTTTTGAGCAACTGTGGCTACTATTACTACACTGTTGACCGTATTGGTAGTGCTCGATGCTTAATCGAATAGGTGTGAAGTATTATAATTCATTTTTAATTGTTGTCTAATGGACCGCCCGGAATTTGCAATACTCGTAATTGGTAATTGTTGAACAAATTGGTCTTTAATAACTTCCTGAACCATGGTTGTCGAAAGCATATGGTTTACGATTGTTAGACCACAAAGTACTTAAGAAAAAAAAAATTTAACAAAAAGAAGAACCGACTTCAGTAAAACTAAAAAGCCAAAAAAAAACCCGTTCAAGTACAGATTACATTTGACTCACCCTTCGAAGTCGATCCCAAACCACTCAGTTCTTATATTTATATATTATAGTTTACGCGAGGTTTGGCACCGACTTCGGAGGGTGAGTCAAATGTAATCTGTACTTGAACGGGTTTTTTTTTTTTGGTTTTTAGTTTTACTGAAGTCGGTTCCTTTTTTTGTTAAAATATTTTTTTTTTGCTTTTTAGTGATTCATATAAAAGTTCTAGTGACCATCTGTGGTGTTCATCATCAGTTTCCTTAAACCAAATCCTATTTACTGAATGTAAATTCTTGACTTTATCAATAAATAAATTACCGAAAGCGCCGTACATGTCCGTGTAACCTTTGAAGAGTTCCCTCGATTTCTCCAAGATTCCATCATCAGATCCCGAATTATTGCCAACGGGACCAACTCGGAGTTATACTCTTTCCATTAAAAAAATAATTGAAAATCGGTTCACGGATCTCGGAGATATCGAACTCATTGCATATCAAAATGTAAAATAAATTTTAAGTAAATATCTAAATTCCAATAATTTACCGCTTGTCTGTCACCTGTAAACTATTGTGACCACTGGGATTTTGACGTTAGAACCTTGAGGAAGTTAGAAAAGGATTTTTTTATGAAAACCCCCACGGATGCGCAAATGTTGATGCATTCATACGATTATCAATCGACCAAAATAACATCGAGTAAAAATAATTTCATATACGAAGGCCCGAATCCACTTGAGAGTACACAATGTTTATCTGTTGTTGACTAATTGTTTTATGTTCTAGAGCTTTTCAAATTGGCACGTGCCGGTATTATATTTTGTTCCATTGTTACCGCCTAGTGACGGTCTCAAGTGGAATCCGGCCTTGGTATATGAAATGAACTATACCTATAATATAAGTAATGATGACCTTTATTTACCTTTTCAAGCGGTCAAGTCCTTTTTTAAACTACGAAATCAACACTTCGTCTTCTTGTTGTGTCCACATATATTTTGGGCCTCAGTCGTGTCCTTTTAATAATATAAATATTTAAACAAAACGATGAATCTGATGATCTTCCAAAGTCCAGGGTCACATCTTTTTACTTGTAGGTAGGTATTGAAATAAACAACCTTCGTAAGATAGGTATTTCAAGTGTAAATACTTACACACGATAGATTGTAGTAATGAATTATGTTTTAAGTATTTGTTTAAATACTTCATATTCACATTAGGTGTCAAAAAAATCACCTTTAATTTGTTATCTTCGTCGAAGATAAGTTTCTTAGCAATAACACCATCATACATTTATTTAAATTTTCTTTCAGGTGGCTTTAATTGTATGACAAATGTATAATTAGTTTTTTAATTAAGTTTAAACTTCATAAAACATTATACGTTATCTATCTCTATCCAGAATGATTAATACTTTTTAGTTTTTCACACGCTCGTGAAATCCCAATATTTAATACAAAAATTCGAAAAAATATAATAAAACACGGATATAGAAACTGATAGATCCTAAAACGTAAAAATAGCCCATTTTTTACTCCTTCTCAAAGAGCAGATTATTTTGACTTCGCACCTATATCATATTATCATTAAAAAGTGATTCAAATGTAATCTGTACATGAACGGGTTATTTTTGACTTTTCTGTTTATTTAAAGTCGGTTCTTTTCGTATAAAAAATAGTACTTTAACATTACATAGGTATTATAATAAAAATAAACCAACTAAAAATTATTTTTGGATATCAACAACGAATATTATTACATTGTCTGTCCATATCTAGAGCCATATTATTAATCAGTGTCCGTAATATTTCGGTAATCTTTCTTTCTTATCAAATGAATATTAGTTTCGCTTATCAGTTTTATAGTTAAAAATGCAATAGGATCTAATCATCTTTATCATCACGTCTCAGATGATTAGAGGCAACTACCAGATGAATTTGTGCAGTCGTAGTTAGATAGTTAGCCGTGACATTAGCAGGTGGACCAACTTAAATTACAGAAGTACTATTATTATAACTGTGATTTATATTATGTTTGTGCTACTAAGCATGGAGTCTGCTAACGATAACCAGGTATTGACGTGTTTATAATGCAATTAGGACGATAACTCGACGAACTTTGCGATATCGTACCGTACCCAAAGCGAGCTTACGGGGTCTATTGCTAAGCCTGAAGCCTCCGTTGTTTGTCTGTCTGTCCGTCTGACACAGGGCTATATCTTTCCAACATTTTTAGTCTCTATCTATTAAGAGACTAAAAATGTTCCGATAGTGTTTATTGCCTATCGCCGTTATAACAACAAATACCTTGAAAAAAGTAAAGAATTAAGGAAAGGCCTTGTTTTCTTGGGTTTGCTTCGTGTGTTGCTCTAACGGCTGAATGACATTTGTTTTTCATAGGTAATACGGAACACTTCGCGTGCGAGTTTGACTCGCACTTGGCCGGTTATTTGCTATTCAAGTTGACTTAGTGACATTCGCAACAGTTGATATTTGACATGGTAAATGTTTCTAATATCTATATTTATGGATACGGTACGTATTTTTCGTTTTTAGGGTCCTCAATCGGAAGAAACGGCATCCTATGATCACTTTGTTGTCCGTCCGTCCGTCTCTCTGTCTGTCAACACCCTTTATCTCGAGAACGCGTGGAGGTATCGAGTTAAAAATTAAACCATATACTTAAGTCTACGGTCGGTCCCTTGAAGCTGTGAAAAAAATCAAACTTCTACGTTAACGTGAAAAAAAGATACGGCCGTTTATGTCGCAAAAAACGCCCATTTCGACACTCTCAAGGGAATCAAAATGATAGGGTACTTCCCGATGACCTAGAACTATGAAATTTGGCAAGTAATATTGTCACATGCTACAAATACTTATAAAATCTGAAAACTATACATTTGTAACAAAATCATAAAAAATATAGTCCTTTTCAAACATCATATTTGGAGAAGTCGGTTGCGTTAACTTTGCGCCTCGTTTCTATGCGGCGCCATACATTTCAGGTGCAAACTTAACCCTGGGTGTACGAGTCAGACTCGCACTTGGCCGGTTTTTGAAATAACCTGAACTGGACGGACAAGTGCTGGCTAGCCCTCTCTACTACAGTGAGTCAGATTTTGTGACGGAGAACCAACCACAAACATGCCACAATTGCCACAGGGTTTTGGATAGGCGTACCTATATATTTATAGCATTCGTACTACGACTGATTAGAATGATATCTAACTCGAGATCAGTGTTGTACGTAAACGAACATGTGCAGAATGCACAATTGTACTTTGTGCATCACACATGGCACGAGCTAACTTATCAGTAGGCAAGTCTAGCATAATCTGCTAATTAATCCAAGGCAATCAAATAAACTCAATGGTTAATTTTGATGGACCGAAAGGGAACGGAAAACCACAAAGGACGAAACATGTTAACACGGATATATTCTAGTAGTTCAAGTTCAATTATCGTTCTGGTACTTAAAGTACCATATCTGGCTTTCCAGTATTTGCAATACCCTCAGGGGTACTTATTCCATCATAGCTCCAAGCAACTTGCACCTTGGCATGTGGCCAAGTGCTTCCATGATAGAAGTAGCCTCAGGGGTAACCCGGTTACCCTGGAAAGCCAGATATGGTACTTTAAAAACCAGAACGGTACTTGTTGTGTTGTGCAGCTTTTGAGAAAATGCCGAGTTCTGGTCTAAATGATCGACTCTTTTCCGCTTGTCGGTTGTCAGAAATATGAGGAAGCATTAGCCTTGTTATAATGTTAGTGTGTAATAATCGTGCCCTGATTATTTGTTAATTCCTTTATGAAATATGGTATTCGACACCATTCATTTGAAATTTAAAAACTAAATATATGTGGTCGCGATCCTCAGTAATTAGGAAAAGAGGAATAAGAAGACACTATTCATTACAAAGCTTTTCCTCATAATCATCAAGTTTTTTTTAAAACGATGTTTATAAATAGTGACCTCGGCACCTAGCTTCAAGTCTAGTATATAATTAATGTCAGAATTGGGTTATGTAGAACACATATATTTATACCTATTAAAAATGTATACCTAACTTGAATTAAATCCAGACACAATCAACCACGATAGCCCTACTTACTTACTTACTAATGAAGCAATAATTTACAAATACCGATAAGAGCAGTCGTACAGCCGACCTTTTAGGATAAAGTCGTTGCGACAACACTCCTGATAACTCTCTCCATACAAAATGAACTCAATTGTAGTAATTTGTACATCATTCATGAATGCCAGTATTAACGTGTGTACTAGGGTATTTTTGTTAGTGTTGAGTGCAAGTGTGTACCAGGGATTCGTGTTGGGGGAAGTGTTCTTGAACAGTTACCATTTGGTGTATCCTCCGTATTTGGAAAAGCCTATCGCTAAAGGGCAGTATTATGTGTCGAGTGTCGTTGGCGGGGGAGTCACGATAGTAGCTACGAAGGTAAGTTTTAAAAAGCAGTAATAGTAAAATGGCAAGGCAATCGATCGCAACAAACCATTACATGAAGGCAACGCACTTTTGCGGATCCTTGGTATGACCTTTGGCCAGGAGTAGGTACTTACCTAAACTTCTTTCGGCTAATAAAAAAAAAATCGTTTATTTCAGACCTGAACGATCCATAGTACCTAAGTTAGTAACACAACAAGACTTAATAAATATTATGTTAGTAGGTACATGATTAACTGAAATAAATAAATAAAACAAGAAAATACCTATACATAAATACCTATAACTATTACAGAGAGAAGCAGCTAGTCACAGGAGCAACCAGCACTTTTCCTCTATATTTGATGACTGAAATGAAACTAAAGTTTATCATTAATAAAAAAACTGATTATTATGATTATGATCGTCAATTTAGGCGTTTGAACTACTCTGTCCACTCTAGTTTTGATTATGATCAAATAGGTACACCAAACCTTTGCAGAGTATTGTATATAAGTTAGCGGAACAGAACAGCAACCTTTACAGGCTAGATCTGAACGCAGATACTCAATTTTCCCCATAGTATTGGACCGTGATTTTAATAACATCATATAATATTCGTATTAGTTAGCATGGGCGCTGATGTCTATTGCACACGATTTATGGTGTAATGTTCGGGAGACACCGTTTTTGGTGGCTAACTAAACCGATACGAGATCGACATGTTCTACCGCAGACCTGACAAGAGAAATTATTCCTATTAGTTATTATTAATAGATCATTTATTTTAAACGTCCAAGTCCAACGATTAAAAGTAATTCCGGAACCATTTGAAATCGATCTTATTATCTAATTAGTTTAGATCGACATAAGTACCTAATTGGCGCAGAATGGAAGAAATAATTAGTGGACTAATTATTCAAGGTAATTCAGTCGTAATTTACCACCTACCAGGGTCTACCAACTATATTGCGTGATGAGTCTTATTATACGGCGCGCTACAAAAGGCCACGCTTTCCAAATGTTTATAACAATATCAGTAACATTCAATTACGTGAAGTAAAATAAAACACGAAACGATGTACCTAATGGGAACTTAGTTTACCGTGATTGTGTTATCATTATTATCAGGTCGGCATAGTAAAGAAAGCGAAAACAAATCATTGTCTCGTTTCAAAGTACAGATTTTATCCCCGTCTAAAGTAAAAAATAGGTAGGTATATAACAACATTTTTTTACAGATACGTACCTACTTATAGTTTGTGAATATTGAGTTTCTGTTTGGCAAATTAGACAAATCCCGAAGCGTTGCATTTTCCATTCAATGGTCGACGTGTTTATTTCCATTGATTTCTAGGACAAGTTCTTTAATGGAATGGAAGTGTGTAGTAAAGGCGAACCTAAAATTACCACAAACTCTCTATGAAAAAAAATGCGATAAAAAGAATTATAATGTTTTCTATATATAAAAGAAACGACCAAGAAGAAAAAGACTTCGCACGACACGCCTACATTCCTCTCTAACTAATGCCTACTTTATGTTTAGGTGTATTAGTCCATCTGCTGAAGCTTTAATCTGGTCTGTTCAGATTACCACTGTAAGATCATTTATTATATGATACTGGTATTTTATTGGTTCAAATGGTCCTTCCAGACAATCATGCTGAACGGCTTCATGCGCCGTCTGCTGCGGTTCCTGGTGTCCCTGATTGCTATCGGGGTCCGACCGCTCACGTACCTGCTCACCGTCCGCCGCACCAGGAAATGTCCGCCGCCCACCAACCCCATTCTCTTCAAGTCCGCCACCACGCTAACCATGATGATCAGAAACAAACAGGTTAGTAAGAGATTGTAAATGGCTCCATGCTGCAATTTTCTATAGACGGATATAGGAAACTACGCTCGTAGGTGCGTATCCTACTGGCTGTGCTGTGCAATGAAACAAGCTGATTAGAGAGTTTTTTTATTGCCTTGCATTTAAATAATAAAGTTTACAACGTACACAACTTTACTTACTTCCCTTAATTTCTTCCGCTGGCGCTACAAACCTTTGTGGGTTTTGGGTTGTAGGGGCACAATCTTCCTCCGGTTGTCACAATGCCTGGCGACCTTCTTCCAGCTGGTAATAAATAGTCTCAAACTAAACAAAGCTTATACACGACGACGGTTTATAACTACATAATATATAAATACTTATATAGATAACATCCATGACCCAGGAACAAATATTCGAGTTCATCACACAAATATTTGCTCTGGCCGGGATTCGAACCCAGGACCGCCGGCTCAGTAGGCAGCTGCACTACAAATCGAGCCAACCGCGTCGTCAAACACACAACACCATAAATCAATATAAAAAAATGTTCAAAAGTTTTATCTTCACTCAATAAAAAATGGTGTTAAGTTTAAGTGTACATAAACCTGATTCATAAAAAAATAAACAAACTAAAGGCGAAGGCAAATTATTTTGGTTTTCCTTGTGATTTTTACTAAAACTCGTTCTGATAACATTTATAATATAAAATTTTTCGCTGTTATTTTTAGTTGTTGTTAATTGAACGTTATATAAAATAAAACGACTAACAACGACTTAACCATATGTAGGTTTCAAAGCATTCCCGAGGCGTGAACATACTCCAATGAATAAGTAGAATAGTTATTTCGCTGTCTTTGGAAATTTTCCAGCACATTGCTACTCCCACTCAAACTTGACAAAATTTCAGATCACATCAGAAGAAGTAGTGGCGGCGTACATAGAGAGATGCAAAGAAGCCAATCCTTACCTCAATGCTGTGGTGGAGCCGCGATATGAACAGGCGCTGCGGGAAGCTAGAAGCATTGATAAAATGATAGCCTCCACCGACCGAACACCAGAAGAGCTGGGAAAGGAATATCCGCTACTTGGTGTGCCTATGACTGTTAAGGAAAGCATTGCTGTTGAAGGTAGGTTTAGCTGTTTATCTTCGAGAGTTAAAGTGACCGTACCCGACGAATATAGGATTTAAGAAGCTAAGAGAATTGACAAGATGAGCCACCGACCCGACTTCCTCTGGAACCTGTCAGTTAATTTTCAATTTGATAAAGGTAAGCGGCGTGCATTCTCATAACATGTTACCTAAATCTAGTGATCATCACGAACCTGTCTTTTCACCATACAAATTTCACCGATGATGAATTCCTGAAACCCGTTAGCTGAAACCCGTTTCAAAATTTTCGTTGTACCTGCAGGTATGTCCGGCATTCGTTACTCTCTCTCTCTCTCTCTTATATACACGTCGTAAAGTGATAGATGCTATATCGTGACGTACAAGAAATAAGTCTAGACAGTAATTTTGAACAAACGTTGACCTTAAGAAACTAGTTATATTTTATTAATTTATTATTCAAAATGTGGCAAAAACTCGATAGCATTCATCAAAACCCGTTTGGATCGAAGTTAATTATAGTTATTATATTTTTAGCTTTATATTTTTAGGCATGAGCAACGACAGTGGGACTGTCCGTCCAAGCCGAGTACCAGCTACGAAGGATGCGGCAATTGTGAGTCTTGCGCGCGCCGCGGGAGCCATACCTATAGCTGTCACAAACACCCCACAGTTGTGTATGAACTGGGAGACATACAACAACGTCACGGGGCTCACGATGAACCCGTACGATCAGAAGAGGACCACTGGTGGCTCTTCGGGGGGCGAGGTGAGTTTAATTACCAATGCTATACCTACCCCTAGCTGCCACAAACACAAACACCCCTCAGTTGGGTATGAACTAAGAGATACACAACAACATCACGGGGTTCACGAAGACATAAACACAATAGCGCTTCGACATATGTATTAACTTGATAATATTTGGTTACAGGCAGCTTTGATATCATCCGCAGCTTCCATTATGGGCGTAGGCTCAGACGTCGCCGGCTCGCTGCGGCTTCCACCCATGTTCACGGGCATCTTCGGACACAAGCCCACCCCCAAACTACTTTCCATTGAAGGTAAATATGTCTTTCTTCTGTAAACGTGCCAAATACCAGAATTAAGACGTGAACAAATTTGTCATTTTTACCGGATTCGTAAAACTAAGCATCTGTTACGTGCATGTTTGGCCTGTCTCAGGTTTTCTATTTATGTTGCATGTGTTCTTAACTCTCGGGCAGTGACGAGAAATCATGCGACAAAAAAGCTTGGGCCACTTTCACAAAATGACAGTGACATCGTGATCGTGGCCCTATTGTTTGTATAATAGTGCCATCTAGTGTGCCTTTATTACAGAGGTTTTAAAGTTAATTTAAGCGCCCTCTATTTACGAGTAGTCAAACTTATATCTGTAGTATAATTAAGAACAGACATCCTATTCAACGATAGGTGGTGTGAAAATCAACGAGAAAATTTCATGATCATTTTAATACATTGTTTATTATTGCAGGTCATATTCCGGATTGCTTAGCCTCAGAGTTCGAAGAATATTTCGCTTTAGGACCTTTAAGCCGATACGCGGAAGATCTTACATTACTCTTGAAGGTTTTGAGGCAGCCTGGAGCTCCTGAAGTGCCTTTAGATAAACCCGTAAGTCATATCAAATTTTCCGAATTCAGTTTGGTACTCTCAAATCCAAGAATTATATTTAAGTTGTTAATTTCAGGTGGATGTATCGAAGCTGAAATTTTATTACATGGAAGGCGATAATAGCAACGTCACGGACAAAATCGGTCCCGATGTAAAGAAAGCGTTGGAAAAAGCCAAAACACACATTAAAAATGCCTACAATATTGAAGTTAAAGAGGTATTGTTATTCACAGAAACTTAAGTATCTAGCCACCATTAACTATACATTTTTAGAATAGTAAAGTTGCTGCAAAGACATGTACGCTCAACATAGACCCTTAATAGTGCAATATTGTCAAACCACGAACTCCTCCAAGCAAATGAACTGTCAAACCATACAAAGTCAGTCAGTTTGTAGCGTGTAGCGTGGCTAGATTCTAATTAAATTAACAAATATAGTATAATTATTTACTTTTTACGTTGTAGTACATTTTTAAAAGAGGACCGTTTCCACTATCCATCGATAGATGGCGTTACTATTACTTAATAGGCGTTTTTCTGTACGCTCAACTCCTGCTTATCTTTCTGTTTTAGCTCAAAATTAAGAACATCGAACACATGTGGGAAATCAGTATTCGGGTTCTAATGAATATTCGTCACGTCCGAAATATTTTTACTGACCCAGAAAAGCGAGACCAATGGGTGTCAGTATGGCCCGAAGTTTTGAAGAAAATGGTCGGTCTTTCAGATCACAATTTTACGTGTGTAGCTTATGGGCCGCTGCAAAAATTCTTTGACTCGTTACCAAAGAGCTACTACACAAAATTGTTACGGATATTTGAAGAGATTAAGAATGACTTTGAGGTGAGTGACTTACTTAAGAAAAACATACACATACGGTGAAATATATAATCCCCTCCTTTTTTTTTAAGTCGTTTAAAAAGTTGGTATGTACTGGCGTTGTATTTAGAGCTAATCTAGCTAATCTAGATCCAGTTACAAATTTTATTATAACCTAAATCAGTTGCATAAGTCATGCAATTAAAACACGAACTAGCCAATACACAATCTCTTGTTAGGTCGCAATGAACGTACAACGTTGCGACGTCAAACAAGTAACGTTGCGTCATCGTGACGTGGAAATTTACCTCACTCGACGCAACGTAAAAATTCACAGCACGACTACTGTGAGGTTTAAAACTAATTTTTAGGGTTCCGTACCCAAAGGGTAAAACGGGACCCTATTACTGAGACTTCGCTGTCCGTCCGTCCGTCTGTCACCAGGCTGTATCTCAAGAACGGTGATAGCTAGACAGTGGAAATTTTCACAGATGATGTATTTCTATTGCCGCTATAACAACAAATACTAAAAATAAAAAAATATATATATTTAAGGGGGGCTCCCATACAACAAACTTGTTATAGGTTATGGTACGGAACCCTTCATGCGCGAGTCGGACTCGCACTTGCCCAATTTTTTATTTTATCGCACTTAAGAAGTATTGAACATGGGTGTTTTTCTTTTTTACAGAAAGTGCTATCAGACGATGCCGTATTAATATATCCAGCGTACCCATACCCGGCGCATTTACACTACAGGGTATACTACAAGTTCCTAAACTGTGGGTACTTGACCATCTTCAACGCCCTGGGTCTACCAGTAACCGCCTGCCCCATGGGGCTCACAGACAAGGGTCTCCCAGTGGGTCTACAGCTTGTGGCCAACAAATGCAATGACCATTTGACTATAGCAGTAGCCAAGGAATTTGAAAAGGCGTTTGGAGGATGGGTACCGGCCCATAAAGATCTTGTAACTGTATAATATGCAATTAAACAGTGTACCCAGGTGTCACAGGCACAATCATATCTGAAGACTTCTATAGGTCTTCACGTACCAATAGCTGCGTAGAACACCTAAGGAAGAAAGGTGTGTTGGTGAAGTTGAGAGTTAAGAGTGTTCAGACTACACAGCGTCTACACCTACAGCCAAACTTACTACTTACCGGTCGACTGGTGTGGTAGCACCCTAATACCGTTACTTCAACCACGCTATTAGATATAATAAGTTTCCTGATACTGTTCTCTTGATCGTAATATTGAATGATGCGTAAAATAATTTGAGATGTAAGAATATTCTTTCTTAGACATCTGTCTCTCCTACTAACCTACCTATAGGTACCTAATCATGGTTGTTGCTTAGACTTAGATTAAGAATCAGAGTACTAGTGTATGATTTTTGTTACTATATTTAATACTTTTGAATACTGTAGGTATGTAAGTACTATTTTTATAACTGAACTGTACCATAGTTGTACATTTTTAAATGGACTGATAGTAGCAGTGTTAAATTTGTGTGTGTTTTATAATAATTATAGTATTAATGATCTTGAAATATTTCGTACGTGTACGTACCTAGTTAGTAAGTTATAGGTGTCTTGGTATAGGTTTCTTTCTGTGATAATGACATTGCAATAAAATTACATGTTGTTTTGTATGTGAGCGCACGCAAGCAGCTATATTTTTCATAGAATAATTATACAAAATCTGTTTTTGAATACATTTTATAACATATTCCTTGGTTTTATTAACTATTTTGTTTTTGTTGTTGTCATAGCACGCATAAAAAACAATGGAATTATAATTAGGGTTGGCGTGGCATACAAATAAAGGAACGTCGGCCGGGGTGCACAACTGAAGTGCTACTCCGATGTTCGTAATTCGACCGTCGTATAGTGCCGTCTCTCTCGATCTCCTGTCAAAGTCTATTTGAGTGAGCGGGATGGCACTATACGATGGTCAAATTTCAAACATCAGAGTAGGCTTGCAGATTGCCCATTAGACGCCAAACGTCAAACTCACCGTCCCGATTACCCGGGACAAGGTAGTGATATGGCCGCCGGGAGACCACTCTCCAAACCGGGAAATGTGGCACGTAGGTACTATACAAGCCCGTAACTTCGCCTGGGCTGGGATACCTAACATCGCCTATTTTTATAAAAGTTTAAATTCCCGCCTAGTTTTTAAATTAGCTACAGTTGATGCGAGAATATCGCCATGCATAAAAAAGCACTTTCTATTTATAGTTTTAGTTTGTAGTAGTCTAAAACCTAGACGAGAATATCAACTTTTATAAAAATAGGCGATGTTAGGTTTTCTTCTCTTCTTCTTCCTCGCTTCCTCATGACTGAGGGTCGTGACCATTTGAGGCCGTTATCTGTTGCACCAAAGCTCTCCACTCCACACGGTTTTCCGCCTTCCGAATTGACGCCTGTAGATTTTCCTGACAGGCTTATTCTTTCACGGCATCGGTCCATGTTAGTATCCCAGGCGAAGTTACGGGCTTGTACGGTACCAAGACGTCTGGCAACCCTACCGTAAGGGTGCGTCTCCATTAAAGCGGAGAGCACGTCTCCGCTCCGCCTCGCTTCAATGAAGAGGCACCCTAAAAGGATGGGAGAAACTAACAAACAGTAAAATGCGCGTATTTACTACTATTAAACACAAAACAGCACAAACTATTTAATTAAACATTTATTCAATTAGGAAAATAGAGTTTAGCACGGTTCATGTTTCAACATTCGAAAATTACTCGAAGCGAACTGTCAAACGCGGTAGAGATGTGCCACTAGCGCGCGACAACTAGTGTTGTTCCACGAAGATCGGTTTCTTCATCTAACACTACTAAGCATCTAATTATAGTCGTCGGGCATAGTTACAACTGTTCTTTGTCAAGGTTAATCCTTATGTCTAGGTCGTCACGCGACATTGTGCGGCTGGTTACAGCGTGGGGCTTCCTCTTTTTCTAGTATTGAATGTTTCAAAGCTCTAAGCCATGGTTTTGACTTCAGGGTTATATCCTGATAAACTTAGTTAATGATGGAGAAAATTAGAACATTCCTATTACTTATTCACTAATTTTAATTCCAGTGTACCTATTCTCTGATTTTTTTTGCTGAAACTGACCATCGTTTAACTACCTACATTATTGCCTGACGGTAGCATTAAGTTTCAGTAGGAGAATTCTGAAAGACGGAATGCCAATTTTCTTCTGGTGGCATATATCTGTCTCATATTTTATTCAGCAAAAACTGTTTTTAACTTGTGGACTACCCTATTTCATTCCTCTTAATTTTTCAATAGTAAAGTTCACTTGTAACATAAACTACGTCGGTGAGATTGCCAATGCCGCTATGTGCATCAATTGTTTAAATAAAATTAATGTCTTAGTAATTGCACATAAGGTATTATTTCTATTGATTAAAATTGTACACATATCAGTTACGGCAATCGCAACGACGCATATAATATATTTTAATAGAAACTAAAAAAGTATGTTGGTTTAAGGGTGTACTTAGGAAATTTTACCTACTATTTATGTATACATAACTACTCGTACCTAAGCATACCATTTACCTACCCCAATGTCTACTCAAACAGAGATTTAATAGGTAATGCGAAAAATTAAGCATTGTTAATAGGGTTCCGGAAAAAATATTTATCTAGCAGAACGTCGAAAACGTACCTAACGCAACAGTAGTAGGTAAGTGTTTTGTTAGAAATACTACAAACTTCCCCTAGGTACATATTAACGTGAAAAAAACCACGTCGACTGTCGTGAACTCGTGAAACATGTTTACTAACCAGCTCTGAAATAGAAGCAATGAATGCAAAATATCGCATAAAGATGTGTGCATACTGCATATTCGTTGTAAACTGTAAAGATTTTGCGTCACCGTAGGCCGAAAGTGGGGTTTACTGCCCGCTACGCGGGGAGAAAATCTTAGGTACTTCCTGGCCAAGGAAAGAGGTAAAGCCGGACCAGAAATATACATGTATCAGGATTGTCAAGAGGGCGCTATTTATAAGATTTATCTATATAGCAACAAGTTTGCAACTGTTAGTGTATAATCCGATAACATAGGATAACATAATATTGGCAACAGATTTTTTTTTCTATGACATTCTTACTTTTATTATTTTCTTTCTACTTAGTGACGTTCGATTTTTCGACAGATAATAAAATTAGTTCCTACAGTTCATGGGCTTTCCCGACTAGTCGTCATATATATATCATTTGACGACACGGCTGGCGCAGTGGTTAAGCAACTGCCTACTGAGCCGACGGTCCCGGGTTCGAATCCCGGCAAGGGCAAATATTTGTGTGATGACGAATATTTTTGCCTGGGTCATGGATGTTCTATATATTTAATCTATATAAGTATGTATATCGTCGCCAAGTACCCATAACACAAGCCTTCTTGAGCTTAATTTGGGACTAGGTTGATTTGTGTGAGGTTGTCTGATATTTATTTATTATTATTATATCTCTATACATTTACTGTTTGGTAATATAATAAGAAATACCTATAATACAGACAGAATATCAATAACTATAAGAAATTTCCCGATTCAAAGATTTCCATAGCCTACTCCAGTTAATTTAAAAAACCGGCCAAGTGCGAGTCGGACTCGCGCACCGAGGGTTCCGTACACACACTTTCCATCCCTAAGTGGTTAAGTTAAGTTTGCACCTGGTATGTATAGCGCCCCATATAAATTAGGTGCAAAGTTAGGTATTAAAATATAAAAAAAAACTACTTACTAGATCTCGTTCAAAACAATTTTCGTTGGTAGTTTTTATAGTAATGTACATCATATGTTTTTTTTAGATTTTTCATTTTCTTATTTTAGAAGTTAGAGGGGGGGGACCAACTTTTTTCCACTTTGGAAGCATCTGTCACGCAAACTATTCGGTTTAGAAAAAAAGTATTTTAGAAACCTCGATATCATTTTTAAAGACCTATCCATAAATACCCCACACGTATGTGTTTGATGAAAAAAAAATTTTTGAGTTTCAGTTCTAAGAATGGGGAGCCCCCAATATTTATTATTATTTTTTTATTTTTGCATCAAAACCTTAATGCGGTTCACAGAATACATCTACCTACCAAGTTTCAACAGTATAGCTCTTATAGTTTCGGAAAAAAATGGCTGTGACACACGGACGGACAGACGGACAGACGGACAGACGGACAGACGGACAGACGGACAGACATGACGAATCTATAAGGGTTCCGTTTTTTGCCATTTGGCTACGGAACCCTAAAAAATAAATTTAGAATCACACATCTTTATTACAACAACAACCAATCTATCGCAACTGCACTATAATGACATTATTTTAAATACCTGTCAGTTCTGTGTTAACCTCGTAATATCATTTAATGAAATGCACTCTTTTCCTGACTGTTTTTCGTGTAGTAAGCACGTGTATACTTTATTTTATAATATTACGTTCAGGACTGTGAATGGTTTTAGGCATTTTCTTTGGATATTTTTTAATATACGTCTTTTAAAGAAACCACCACGAATGACATTGACATAGTTGACTAAAGGTGCGTCCACACTTGTATCATTTCGCCGATCCGATCCCCGTTGCGTATCTCCACCGCGTATCGTCCGTGCTGTTTGGACGCTCACTGCGGGCACTCCGTATCATTTGCGCCGTCGCGCGAAGAAACGCGTCCACACTTGCCGTATCGTATCATCGTCGCGTATCGCCGCACCGATCATTTCGGCGTGCAGTAGTTTGGACGCTATCCGTATCGTAGCACCGTATCACCGCCCCGATCATTTTGGCATTTCGTTTTCGCCGAACATTTCATTTCGTTTGTGATCGTTGTTCTGTGCGGAGTTGCATCCCATTTAAAAATGTCGCCCGCTGAGATCGCTCACTGAACCTTGGGACAGAAATATTCTTGAGTGGGGGCCGTGTACCGGAAGTCGCAGCGAGGAAGGCCTTCATTTTTGTCATCTGCTCATGGAGATTTAGCACATGACTGTGCTCGTTTTATAATACATAATGCGGCAGAAAGGTTCTCGAGTGGAAACCGCGTGCTGAAAGACGCCGCGTGGGAGGCCTTCGATTAAGGCACCCGCTCACGGAGACATGGCCTTCGTATGACTGTGTTTGTTTTATGGCATGCGGCAGAAAGGTTCTCGAGTGGAAACCGCGTGCCGGAAGACGCCGCATGGAAAGGCCTAACAAAGTAGACAGACCATCAGTGCTATGATATTTTTTAATTATCGTAAAGATTAAGGATTAAAAACCAATGACCGCAGCGTGGATCGATGACTCAAATAGCGCCTTTGATGATCGGGCCAAAACCCACTGGAGATGGATCACGGCCGATCCTCACCCCGTATCCTCACCGCGTATCATGAACGGAAGTGTGGACGTCACGCCGTCGCGATCATGCAATGCTTTCGTGATCGCGAGTGTGCGGGGTACTGAAGATACGCGTATCAACATGGATTTCGCGCGAGCGTTGCATGATCGCGACGGCGCGACGTCCACACTTACCGTTCATGATACGCGGTGAAGATACGCGACGGGGATCGGATCGGCGAAATGATACAAGTGTGGACGGAGCCTTATACACTATGTAGTTGACAAACAATCATAAAATCATTGCTAGTATAAGAAAATAAGGTGTGACACTCCAGCTAGTGAGACTTGCTACGTCACTTGCCGCTTTATGGTAACAAAATAATTGTAAGGAAAAAATGTACACCGCCATTCGTACAAAAAATCGTTGTCTGTAAAGTCGGTTTTACGGGCGAAGGAAGATTTTACGTGACAACGTCTTTTTCTCGGTAGAATATTTATTTGTATCATATCCATCATATATCCATTCACAATTTCCCTAACAACATTTTAAGTGATACTTTCTGAACGCACCCATCACATGTGTCATTAATGTCATTATAGTGTCATTATTTTACATGTTTTAAATCTAAATATGCGATAATCAGACTATTATGCATGTATGTTGTCGATTCCAAACCCTTATTTAGTCTAGATCTACATGTAATTATTCTAAAAATACCGAACCGACGGAACAAACATCATATGTTTGACAGGTAAGTACGAACAGTTTGTATTTGTTTGGGAATATAAAATTATCGTTTTTATTATTTTCCACTCATTTATTCAATATTTTCTCACCGTTTAAACCTTCCCTTGACTTCCACGAATATTTCAATACTAAAATTAGCCAAATCGGTTCAGCCGTTTAGACTGGTAGTTCAAATAAAAAATTTAAAGTCTAACGACATTTTGTGAGCCATTTTGGCAACATGACTTTTTCGAAGTAAAAAAGCCTGCTGAATTCGATTCTGGATGTTGCCAAGCCGAATTTTGCCCCCTCCCCCCATTTCCCCCCTTTTTACCTCAAAATATGTCCCTAATCAAGGTTTTTACGGTTTTATACAAAAAGTATTACAGCTAGAAAAAAAATGTCAAAGACGAGAATGATCTCTATAAAATTTCCTATATTATGGTGTACAAACTTTTTTAGTAGGCCTTGTGGTTTGTGAGCAATATCTTCCCGAACTTCATAGACTGGTAGAAAATTCTAAATATCGGCTTCCTTTACCGTCCTAACGGCATTTTGGAATCCATTTTGGCAACATGACTTTTCCGATGTAAAAAAGCCTGCTGAATTCGGTTCTGAATGTTGCCAAGCCGAATTTTGCCCCCCTCCCCCCATTTCCCCCCCTTTTGACCTCAAAATATGTCCCTAATCACGATTTTTACGGTTTTATACAAAAAGTATTATAGCTAGAAAAAAAGTGTCAAAGACAAGAATGATCTCTATAAAATTTCCTATAACATGGTGTATAAAGTTTTTTAGTAAGCTTTATGGTTTGTGAGCAATATATTTCCGAACTTCATTATTAAAAAAAAAATTATAAACATGGTCGAGGCTGTGAAGTGCACTTATTTTGGGATAATTGGTATCGCACAAGATCCAGCCGCTCTGCAGCGCTTGACGCTGACATCCAGTTGGCGTGCTGCTTATTATCTGTCAAGACTCACGAGGCTTTCAGTCATAAGCAGTCGTCAGATTTACACGCAGAACCGTATCCAAGTCGGGCTAAAAGCGACGTAGAAAATAAAAATGCTTTACTTCTGATCATGAATTCATTCAAAATGCTCAGTTCTACGCTAGATTCTTCAGAAATGTGCCTTAGAAATGCAGTTACCCAGGATCTTGCAACAGAAAAAAAAAGTGTCAATTCTCACTGCTAAGCAGCTTGGCTCACTCTAAGTAACGAAGTTTGTTTCCGAAAGGCTCACCAACAGTAGATCTACAATACGACGCAAAGTTAAAAATTAACAAAGGCCCGACCTTCAAGACCTGTACAAGGCAGGTCGTTCAAAATCTACCATATTTGCGTCTGATATGGGGGGCAAACGCTCAGGCGCTAGAGTGGTGCCAAACAAAGCATAGCCTGCATCGTCACATACTTGACTTGTACAGCAGGGACAGGAACTTCTCAGCCTTTCGCTCATGGGGTGTATGCCGATCTCATTGAGTAGTTCACAGTGCTTTTCATATATTACAGTCCATGCTCCACGTTTGCAAATACCTGAAAACGGAATGACTTCATGGTCAGAAGCAAAGCATTTTTATTTGGATACAGTTCTGCGTGTAAATCTGACGACTGCTTATGACTGAAAGCCTCGTGAGTCTTGACAGATAATAAGCAGCACGCCAACTGGATGTCAGCGTCAAGCGCTGCACAGCGGCTGGATCCTGTGCGACACCAATTATCCCAAAATAAGTGTACTTCACTGCCTCGACCATGTTTATCAATTTTTTTTTAAATAATGAAGTTCGGGAAAATATTGCTCAGAAACCATAAGGCCTACTAAAAAAAATTATACACCATGTTATAGGAAATTTTATAGAGAACATTCTTGTCTTTGACACTTTTTTCTAGCTGTAATACTTTTTGTATAAAACCGTAAAATTCGTGATTAGAGACATATTTTGAGGTCAAAAAGGGAGGAAATGGGGGGAGGGGGGCAAAATTAGGCATGGCAACATTCAGAACCGAATTCAGCAGGCTTTTTTACATCAGTAAAGTCATTTTGCCAAAATGGATTCCAAAATGCCGTTAGGACGGTAAAGGAAGCCGATATTTTAAATTTTCTACCAGTCTATGAAGTTCGGGAAGATATTGCTCACAAACCATAAGGCCTACTAAAAAAGTTTATACACCATGTTATAGGAAATTTTATAGAGATCATTCTCGTCTTTGACATTTTTTTTCTAGCTGTAATACTTTTTGTATAAACCGTAAAAACCGTGATTAGGGACATATTTTGAGGTAAAAAGGGGGGAAATGGGGGGAGGGGGCAAAATTCGGCATGGCAACATTCAGAACCGAATTCAGCAGGCTTTTTTACATCGGAAAAGTCATTTTGCCAAAATGGATTCCAAAATGCCGTTAGGACGGTAAAGGAAGTCGATATTTTGAATTTTCTACCAGTCTATGAAGTTCGGGAAGATATTGCTCACAAACCATAAGGCCTACTAAAAAAGTTTATACACCATGTTATAGGAAATTTTATAGAGATCATTCTTGTCTTTGACATTTTTTTTCTAGCTGTAATACTTTTTGTATAAAACCGTAAAAACCGTGATTAGGGACATATTTTGAGGTAAAAAGGGGGGAAATGGGGGGAGGGGGGCAAAATTCGGCTTGGCAACATCCGGAATCGAATTCAGCAGGCTTTTTTACATCGGAAAAGTCATGTTGCCAAAATGGCTCACAAAATGCCGTTAGGACGGTAAAGGAAACCGATATTTGGATTTTTCTACCAGTCTAGTTCTCGAGTTTTAGCGGGACAACCGGCCCTCGTAACAGACGTGAGCGGGCGTTACACTTTTTCATGAGTGACTCCGAGCCGCAACCTAATTTAAGACGTTGTCACGTCAAAAACTATACCTAATTATGCATTACGATTGTCATGTTCTTCGAATAAGTTTTATTTTGCCGTATCAATTGATTTATAGCCTAGCAAGCGTCGGTCCGGCCCAGGGATAGTGGCGCTACAAACAGCTTTCATATGGCAATAATATGCATACGTCATATTTGCATTTTTAAATGTTAGTCAAGTATTTTTCATCATCAAAATTTAAAACATTGCGAAATAAATACTGAATCCTATTGACAAAAAGTGTGTGTGTCAGCTCCGACGCACGACTGGAGTTTACTCTTCAGGCCAGGCGCGCACCACGATTTTTTTTTAGTCGCGCGATAATTTTGTCGCAGACGCAGCGTACTTCTGGGTTTATGAAAATCGTGGTGCGCGCACTCTCATATAAACCCATATCTTGCATTTATGCGACAAAATTATCGCGCGACTAAAATCGTGGTGGGGGCCTGGCCTTAAGAACGATTATATAATATATACTCAATACTCAATACGTTTATTGCACATAATGATTAGTAAATAGTTTAAGTATCACATTATGTACCCTGTTGGGTGCTGCAAACAAGAACGAGAAGGTAGGCATAATATTAATATACGAGTATAATATACAGCAAAATTACAATATTTTACAAGGAAAATTTACTTCCGATTCATTTTTAACAAATTGGAGAGATCATGAGTAGTAACTAA
The DNA here is from genome assembly GCA_947623375.1 of Apotomis capreana. Taxonomy (NCBI): domain Eukaryota; kingdom Metazoa; phylum Arthropoda; class Insecta; order Lepidoptera; family Tortricidae; genus Apotomis; species Apotomis capreana. Next base: position 16,412,575 of record OX392505.1, on the reverse strand, counting down.
ATAAGGAAGTGTGATGTAAAGCGCCCTCGAGCGGCTAGTTTAGTTACTACAGTCTGCAGTGCTACGGAAAAAAAACCGTATCTTACTATGAAATCCATACAAAGATACGACTTTTCTACCGTAGTATCGCAATACTTTTTTTTTTTAATCTATTAATTAAGGAGCTTTGATCATTTTGTTGAACATGCCAGCTCCAGCAGGCCTAATACACAACATCATTCATCTAAAAGACATAGATAAATAAAAACATAAACCGTATAAACTTAAAAATAACATGTACACGAAAACAACTAAATTTGTATACACTATTTACATAAAAAAAACTGTATACAAATTTAGCCGATTCCGATAAGGGTTCCGCCAATATTGAATGGAACATTACATTCAAGAAAGATCTGGTATTAGACCTAGCCATTTACATTAGACAAAAACAAACGTACAAAATCACATTCCTTAAAAAAATCCTTAAATAAATCCAAAATCTCCTTAACAACAACTGCAAACAGCGTTTTGAACTTCTCCTCCCAACTTTCGGTAGAAAACAAAATATCCTTCGTCTTCTCAACCAGCCTTTCAAAAGTAATACGTCTCTTCTTCTTGTCCTTATTTTGTCTTTGATCTTCCATATCAGCCCGCTCAATAGTAGGCTGATTGACCAATAGACACTCGGACCTCTTCACATCTGTTACTCTTTTTGACTTCCGCGGCTTACGAACCTCTTGTTGTGGCTCGCTCTCTAATCTGTACTGACTTACTGATCGCTGGCCCTCAGCCTGACAGACAGAATCTTCAGACTCTTTAGATTGTAACGGCTTCGACAAAACAGCATCTCTATATGACTTTCCAAAACTTAAGTCATTCTCAAAAACAGATGGCGCATCCTGACTACAAACATCCGTATCCTTTTTTTCCTTATTTTGCATATACAACCAAAAAGCCCGTTTATATAATATATACATCCCTCAGCAGACATAATCCTGCGAATTTCTTACTCCTTCACAAAAACCGGGCACGACTTATCTAAAGCCATATGGCTGCCTTTACAATTAATGCATCTAAAAATAGTCGTTTCGCAATTGGCATGCTCCCCGCCGCATTTCGGACAAGTATCTTTAGTAGTAGGACAAAACCTGCTCAGATGACCGAACTTCCAACATATTGAACATTGGGTAACCGGGAAAGTGTACTGATTTACCTTAAATCGGCAACCGTAGGCATAAACATATGGCAGTAAAGAAGTTCCCTTAAAACACAGACGAATAGCTTCAGCCTTTACCCAACGCCCATCATGATCCATACGGTTCAGTCTACATATTGACAAAATGTCTTCAGACCCTTCAATATTCTTTAAAAATTCGTCTTCCTCAACCTCCAACTCAACCTGCCTTATAATTCCATAAGTGCAGCATGCCATATTAGACCAATAAGAACGTCTCGTCTCATTGTTAAACTCCTGAGAAGCCAGAAGCTTCTCCGCATCATCCTTAGAGTTAAACTGTATGCGAACTTTACGTGGACCCATAAACTTGACGGATAAAATTCCTTTTATACCCTTAAATTGCAGCAACTTTGCCAAACCGATCTGTTTCGGTAAATCTTCTTTTGACACTATATAAACTTCAAATAGCTTGTCAGGCACACCGTCCGGCTCCAGCTGCGTTTTGGCGGTTGCTAAAACCAGCAAGCGTTTAGGTTTCCTGCCTATTGTGATAAAACTATCACTACAACCACAGCTTTGGTTGCTCAGACCACAAGCACGCTTCACCGCTATATGCCGCACATCCGACATGGACTCGGCGTCCGATACAATATCCGATTGACTCGGCCCTGCCTTATTATCAAACTCCACTTCAGATAGCCACGACGGAGCTGCCCGCTGCCCACATTCTAAAAGTGACGTATCACTCACGACACCTCGACTTGACTCACTTATCGCAAAAACAGCGAAAAGGACTCTAAAACTGAATTAACTTATAAATAAAATAAAATTTGATAAAATTTTCAACCGTCGCCTTCGACAACCAAACGTCAATCCTCGCAATACTTATATTTTTGGAACGTATCTGCCGTGCTAATTTAAAAAGTCGTATCTCAGTATACGATCGGGGTAAAAATACGACTTCTTAATTAAGCAGGTTATGCGTTAAGCGTTATAGACTAAGCTCCCGATATAAAATGACCTTCACAGAGATGTTTATTTGATGAAATGTATTTTATATTTAGTTTAAAATGTCAATAAATATATTGCATATGGGTTGCGTAACAAATTTTAGTCCAGGGTATGTTTAGTTTAAAATTAATTTTTTTTTTACATTTCACCGATTTGATTATTAGGTAAATTCATAATTAAATAATCTTTAATTTTATTTAATTTCAATTCAACAATCAGACCTTTGCAAAATGCTAGTAGGTATAGATTTACCTGTTTATACCTGGCTACCCAATAGTTGTGACGGGAAAAGAATAGGCAACCTAACGTTTGCATATTATATGGGCTTCATACTTTCGATTGGTATAGAATTTATCTAATATTAATCAAACCGGTGAAATGTTTAAAACAATTTTTTTTTTTATTAATTAATCATACCCTGGACTAAAATTTGTTAGGCAACCCATATGCAATATAATTATTGACATATTAAATTAAATATAAAAAAACATTTAATCAAATAAACATCTCGGTGAAGGTTATTTTATATCGGGATCTTAGTCTATAACGCTTAACGCATAACCTGCTAAATTACGAAGTCGTATTTTTACCCCGATCGTATACTGAGATATGACTTTTTAAATTAGCACGGCAGATACGTTCGATTTTACACCCCATATTTTTCATACCCCGGGCTTATATATGAAAATCGATTCTTAAGGAGTAAACTCCAAAAACTTATCTTTTATCACTGAGGCTAGTTTTGGCTTTATACAAAAAATACTTGCAATTTGCGGAATATTTAGTCCTGTTTCCTTTTTGTTTACATCAGTGACATTCACAGAATTTCAACGTCAGTTACCAAAAATTTAGTCTTTGCCAGTACTCAGACCATGGTATAATAATATACTCCGCCTGGTATTCCATTCCGAGACTCGCGAACCACGTGACTGACACAAGCCTACGTCATCATGCTGTTCACAGATTCTCAAACTTTAAAATGTGGGAGAATTTTAACCAACGGGGAAAAATATTTTAACGCATTAATTTTAAGTTATTCATGTAGAAACATAGGTAGTTCAATAAAACAAATGTAATGTATTAAATCAAAATTTTATTTATATATACAAGAGAAACGTTTGAAAAACGAATTCACATTTAATCAATAAACGGTGTTCGACACTTTAAGCAACTTTCGTTTTAATTTCTTCTGGAGTTGATTACTAACGATTTTTTTATTTAATTCTTTTAGTCTTATGTATGTCCTCGTTCTGACTAAGCAAAGTATTACAGCGTAATCTATTTGAGGGTATTGTTTTTTAACGTGCTTGTGTACAATATCAGCTAGGCTTTTAAAGATAAATTTATCTTTGCATAGTGTCTGCCCATGATATTTCTCAAACTCATTTTCCATTGTTTGAGCTACTTTTATGAGCTCTTCACATGGATAAATCAATTTTCCCCTCGATATAAAGTTAATCCACTCACAGGAACCACTTCCAGGTTCTAAGTTCCGAGTTTGGTTCCCAAGATGTGGGTACTTTCCCATAAATCTTGAAGCGACATAGCCGGCAATGTATTTTAGTCCCTGCTGACTGATTTCATCCTGCGTTTCTAAATCTTTTAATAATTGCTCTTCCTCGTCGGTTGCGATGTATGTACGTAAATCGCAATCAAACACGTTTTGTTTAGGTTCCAAAACGTTACTGTCTAGTAAGGATATCAGAGAGCAGTCTTCAGCATCATTTTCATTGTCAACAGATTTTATGTAGCTGCTGAGTATTCCAGTAACTACGCGCTCTTCATCTACAATATTTTCCTCCAGTGGGTTACAGGACGATGAAGTTCCGGGATTGTCCAATGGTGAAATTAGACAAGCGATACTCGGGTCTTCAAGTGTACTGCTCGAGTATTTAAATACATCCGCGGAGTGCTTTCCCAAGATATAGCATTTTAGACGATGTTTAAAAGAAAGTGCTGTGGGATGGTCATTCGTGGCACCCATGCCTCTTATGTATGAGAAGAAATTCTCCAAAATGTCTTGATTTAACCGATGGGTTAATATATACTCCAGTTGAAATCGTTCCTTTAAATCTTGAAATAAATTTAAAAGAGATTTGTTGGATAATAAAATACCTCTTTGAAAAGGAATTTTATTAGTCATTTTTTTACCTGTCTTAATATTTGTTGTTATGTGATTCATTTTATCTAACACCAAATTCTGTGCTTCCAAGTTCAAACCATAGGCAGTTTTGTTACCTTCGTATTTCATTCTGGTATTAAATACGTCGAACCAATCATTAAATCCTTTTAAAATGTATGATAGGTCTAACCAGTTCTCACCCGGCAAGAAATCTTTAATACCACACCATTCTACTGCGCGAGCAGTCGTATTTGAAAACAGTTGGGCAGCTGGACGAACTTTTTGTCTTTGCGAACCTACAAGATTCAGATGTTGCGGCGTTATTTTATGAGCTAGTTTGAGGTCGTGCTCTGACAAAGATAATACCTTTCCTATTATTTTTTTTGATACAATTTTTCCCGCATATTCAAAACCATGGTCTATAAAATGGTTTCTCGCCAGCTTTAGTAAGTGAGGGACATCAAAAAATACGTGTACTTTTAAGTTGCTGTCACTTGGATGTTGGAAATAGGTCAGTTGACCTTCTTCAACTCCAACATTTAGTGACCTAAGCAGTCCCTGATTCCCTGTCCCCATATCGCACGTTACTGTAACGACGGTTAAACCAGCGTCGTGCAACTTTATAATCACGTCAAACAATATCGCTTTGGTCATCTTCTGGTCATATTGGAAATATACTGGCTGTTTCCATTTACCGCAAAGGCCACGGGCCATAATATATTGGCAAGTGTTATGGGGGCCTACTGTTTGCTGATATTTTCTGTCTATCTCTATTCTATTTGAGAGATAAATCTCATCAAAGCTTAAGGTTACAAGTTTTTCTAGCGAATCAAAACTTTTTGCTTTAAATTTCATTAGAGTGATGACATTTTTTAATACACCTGCCTCAATGTCAAATTTTGAAGTCCAATTGCACAAAGTTGAAAAATCCGGTAAAGGAATCCCTACAGTAGCTCTCAAATGTCGATATCCCTTTGGAGTGATACTTCTTAGAGATATAGCCGCAGCAATATCTTCAGCTGACCATCTGACACGATGTTTATCAGGTTTTGTGAGACATCGAATTTGCCCTGAGGTAAAAATTTGCTTGAGATTATTTTTGAAAACCTCACTTTCATCGACTTTCATTTTAAGTAGATTATATTCAGCCTCTGACACCGTAATCTTCTTATCACTAGAAGAGAAAAAATAAATTAATAATAATTATGATTTATGATGAATTTGACGATGCGGTTAGCTCGGTTTGTAGACACCTGCCTACTGAGCCGGCGGTTCTGGGTTCGAATCCCGGCCAGGGTGAATGTTTGTGTGATGAACTCGAATATTTGTTCCTGGGTCATGGATGCTATCTACATATATATTTATATATTATGTATACCGTCGTCGAGTACCCATACTACAAGCTTTGCTTAGTTTGGGACTAGGTCGATTTGTGTAAGATTGTCCCTTAATATTTATTTATTAAAAAGAAACTGGCAACAGGCTATATTAAAACTCACAAACACATAAGGGTGAAGGCCAAAAAGTTTGTTGCCTTTAGCTCATTTAATTAATATTTGTATAGGTTTTTCCATTGTAGGTACGGTGACGGGTTGGCCATCGAATGGTGTGCCTTTACTGTTTTTGATTTTCATTGTTGTGTCGTAATTTTTTGTCGCACAACTGAAATTTTCCGATCGCTTTTTTCTAAGGCAAACTAAAGGGTTCCGTTTTGCGACAAGAATTAGTGGCGCAGTGGTGGGCCTCGGGGCGGTACCTTGAGGTGCATTATTCGATGGTTGATTTGTCGCCGTACGGTGGAGGGATTGATGCAGGTTTTAATGGAATGAGTCGGGGCGGCAGGCTTTTGGGTCTTCACTCATAAGTGCTTATTTTTCTATTAATGAATTTTAATTGAATAAGTTCAATAATACCTTTCCTCAACAACGTTTGAAGAGCCCTCAACATTGTTGGCTGGTGTCGTGTCGCTTTCAGATGTACATTTTATATGTTCTGCAGCTTTTAAATTAATATTGCATGAAGGAGCTGAAATATCATGATTTTTGACTGTTTCACAGTTGTCTGTCTGTCCCCCCGTGCATACGCTAGACTTTGCTGTCAAGTCAGTTGAGTTTGATTTTCCTACACTATAAATCTGTAATGTAGGTATCGCGTCTGGTTTTAATGTCCTTACTTTTCTTGGCGATTCATTCATTAGAATGTGCTGCAATGGCTTGATATAATCAGAACTCGTGAAATGTTTTGAACAAACTCTGCCTGTAAAAAAGAATATCGCACGATTATTTTTTAGAAACCTTACCATATTTATCATTCGGGGAAGATTGTAAGGTCAAATAACTTTTATATTGATTTGGACACAATCATTTCTGTTTTATTTTTTATTTGTTTACGTTTGATAAACTTATTAATTTTCAATTCACTCATTAAATACCATCACATTATTAAAATCAAAACTGTCGTGGGAAATCTCTAATAAGTAACTACGAATTATGAAAATAAATTAACCGCATATAAAATTATTATTAAAATTGTTTGTCCGTTATTCGAAATTTGTCGACATTTAAAATACATTGACAGAGTAGCTGAGCCGAGAAATGTTCAGTGCGAGAACTAAACGCAGAGAACAATTAAAAAGTTTAGACTAGTTCTTATTTTTTAAATTCAGTCTTTGATTCATGTCTACTTACCTAGCGCATTAATGAAGACCATAGTTGTTCCAGTTGTTAAGAACAAAACAGGTGATTTGTCGGACAAGGCTAATTATAGGCCGATCTCGCTTGCCACAATCACCGCCAAGATACTCGACAGTATGCTCAATGCCACACTTGATGAGTACCTACCTTAGTCTCCACGACGCCCAGTTCGGTTTTAGGACTGGGTTGTCAACAGAAAGTGCTATTCTGTGCTTGAAGCATACTGTCGCGTATTATACTGACAGAAAAACACCGGTCTATGCCTGTTTTCTGGACCTGTCAAAGGCATTTGACAGAGTTAATTACGAGATTCTTTGGCAGAAATTAAGGGAAGCAGGTATACCTGGTGAGTGTATAGGCATTTTTAAGTACTGGTACCATAACCAAAGAAATCAGGTAAAGTGGGCCGGGGCCTTGTCCGATGAATATCGGATGCAATGTGGAGTGAGGCAGGGGGGTCTAACGTCTCCGAGGCTATTCAACTGGTATATTAATGACCTGATAGCCGGACTTAGTAGCATGTATGCGGGATGCCATATTGAAAATACATGTGTCAACAATATAAGCTATGCAGATGACATGGTGCTGCTGAGTCCGTCTATTGGGGCACTTAGGCAGTTGGTGGCCAGATGTCAAGAATATGCCACTAGTCATGGGCTCATGTACAACTCCAGCAAGAGTGAAGTGATGGTTTTTAAGGCGGGAAGAATTAAGCCTTACTTTATTCCGCCAGTAACTTGGTGGAGAAGTGTTAAAGGTAGTGGAGACTTTTAAATACTTGGGCCACATAGTCTCTAGTGACTTATGTGATGACCGTGATTTGGAGAGGGAGCGGAGGGCGTTATCAGTGAGGAGTAATATGTTGGCCCGCAGGTTCGCGAGATGTTCTGTAGAAGTAAAAGTGACGCTATTCAAAGCATATTGCCAATCATTTTACTCAAGCGGCCTGTGGTTTCGATATACAAAACGAGCTTATAACGCCCTTCGCATCCAATACAATAACGCCTTCAGAATGCTGTTGAGGCTACCTAGGTGGTGCAGTGCGTCAGGAATGTTCGCGGACGCCCACACGGACGGGTTCCACGCGATCATGAGGAAAAAAAAAAGTGTGTGTGTCAGCTCCGACGCACGACTGGAGTTTACTCTTCAGGCCAGGCGCGCACCACGATTTTTTTTAGTCGCGCGATAATTTTGTCGCAGAAATAAGCTTACTTATGGGTTTATGAAAATCGTGGTGCGCGCACTCTCATATAAATAAACCCATAGACGCTGACGGAACAATTCTACGGGTATGGCTACGCCGGGATTAAGAGCCGTCCAGGCCGTCAAAGCATCGGAGGCGTAAGGAATGATAGCCTTGTCACCATCAAAAGATAAAATTTGAGTGACAAGGTCCACCACCCCACACGCCGAAGCCAGGAAGGCCGGGAGGCTCACATCTCGCGCGCGACGCACGCCCAAATCACCAGTTCGAATCGGCAGAGAAACCTGGTCCCATTGACCTTGGTTAAGGGAGACGTTCAGCACCTTTTCCAAACTCTCCTTCAACACGAAGTCAAAGGAGTCTGTCTGGACAGGGTGCAGCCAGGCTGGCACGGTGCACAAGAAATATGTCAGCTTAGGCACGGCAAAGCAAACTCGCAACATAACGAGGGCTACGTGAGCCGAAAGTTCATTCAACCTCTGCGCAGCCATCAGCAGAAGCAGCTTTCTCTCCTCGAAGGCTTCAGGAATGGCTTCTGGGAATATTGGGGACCCCAAGAGGTTGAAAGATCTCGCCGACAACACTTTCAGTCCGGGGAGCAGAGCACTGAATAAGGGGAAAGAATCGTGTGAGTTGGTACTGCAGGGGAAAAATTCGCATTTGCTGAAATTAATATCTAAACCCAGAGCTTTTAAACGAGGCAGGAGCATGAGCAAGTCTTGTTCCACTTCTTCAGGTTTACCACCTAGGGTACCGTCATCTAGGTACCAGATATTCAATGGGGATTTAACCTCTGAAATTACCTTTTGTATGGCCAGACAGAAAACTAAAGGGCCTAGCGGATCCCCCTGCTGTGCACCAACTTGGGAAAGAACAAGAGGACCATTGTAGAAAAGATTAGAAGTGGAAGAATATACTTGGAAAATGAAGGGGTAGAGTGATGGCACTTTATCCTTCACTTCGGACAGTAAAACATCACGCTCCACTGAGTTAAACGCGTTTTTTAAATCAATTTTAATTAATAATAATAATAATGAAATAATGAACTTTATTCTGCAAGTAGGCCACAAGGGCACTTTTACATGTCTGAGTCTACCGGCATTTCACAAGAGGAGACCACTGTTGAGAAGAAACGCCGAAAGAAACTCAACAGTCAGTCATTTTTTCAGAAAGCATAAGTACTTAACTATTACAATGATATGAACTTAACTATACGTATTAAAACGGATTCTAAGTTTTTGCTATCTACCGAAAAAGCCCGCGTAGCGTCAATTGCAGCCTCGCAGCCCAATCTTGTGCCAAACCCTAATTGGCAAGGTTGCAGATAAGCTGCCATTTCTTCTCTCACTGCACGGCATCCTAGCTTTACCGTTAAGCGGCGGAAAGCGCTGCCTATGGCAATGGGTCTTATACCACCGTCTTTTTTTGACAGCGCACATAAGGAAGCACCATAAATATAGGAGCAAACTTCAGGGTTTAATTGACCACTGAGCAAAAAATTACAAAGCTTGGCCAGATGTTCCAGGAGCCGAAAATCGGCGTCTCCCGCAGATGCAGACGTAAGCTCCTTAAGATGAACAGGGCGGATACCATCCAAACCGGCGGCCGAACTATTGTTGAAAGAGCTGAGTGCCTGCACCACTTCCTCCGGCTTAACAGTTAAGGCAGAAATAGATATGTCAGGTTCCGGTGGAAGTACCAGCGGCCGGGACGGGGCTGGATGCTTCGACTGCAGCGTAGCTAAAGTCTCAGGGCTCGACGGCGCCACGCCCTCATCCGACATAAGCACTCGCTCTGCACCTGAGATCCCCTTCATGTACTTTACGCTCAATTGTCTTCAGTATGGAGTGTGATCTCAAAGGCGTGGTCTCTGCACCGATGTTCCCACTGATATCAAAAGAAGCAGAGTTAATATTTCTCTTAACTTTCGTGGTTAAATTGCCCGTGGCCGACGCTTCAGGCGATTTGAGTGCAGAATAGGCAAAAGACAGTAAACTAAACCATTCGAGAGTGCCATTGGAGTCGATACACTTATCAATGAGGTCGCTCAATTTGGCCGCTGCCAAGTTTCGCGCCCCTTTGGGGATATGCCATAACACACGTACTGACTGCTTTAACGTAGCTAGATCACCAAAATCTAGATGAATGGGGTTGTTACCATGAGCTTGCTGTGAAACCGACAGTCTAGGGTTGGAGGGGATGACTTGGGGAAAATGTTTATGCATGTGCCCTATATGCACTTTAAGTCCATGAGGGGTAAAAGTTCGAGTTGAGTTGGGACAATGGGGACAGCGCAAGGATGAAGAAGGATCACTCATATTTATAACTAACACTTACAAATAAAAGTAAAAATACAAGCAATTATAGTAAAAAAAGATACAATTTAAAAGCCAACATCAAAAACATAACAATTTCGATTTAAACTTCATAGCTTCTTGTCGGTCGGCAAGACTCCCGTCTAGAAAATGAATGGCTCGGTTGTGTTGGATCCTTGATTTATGTATGTATTTATCCTGGAAAGTTTCACGAAATCAAAACCATTCTGCGGCTGAATGCAGGAAAATGAGAGCAGTGGTGATGGAAAAGTATTCACGCCTTCTCTATTTCTAAGCTTAAAGCTGAGTCACAATTAAAGCGGTCTCTCTCTCTACAGCAAGACGTCTTCTTCGATCTTAGCACCATACAAGCACGGCTTAAACACCAAGAAAACACGGTCTTTGCATTGCACGTTATAAAAGTTGTAATCTTGGATATCACAAAAATTCGTTAGGTTTGTTTGGGAGCTGAAACGAACACGTATCTTTTAGCCGATTGTGTGACGGGCGCTATTGTTTCAAAAGCAGCACATTTTACCCGTTAAGCGTAGATTTGATTAAATTTTATTTTATTTATAAAATTTTGTTGACACTCGACATGAAGTTGACATTGACAATTTTATAGTTTGTTTATGTGAACATAATGGTAGTTTAAAAAGTCGTATCTCAGTATACGATCGGGGTAAAAATACGACTTCTTAATTTAGCAGGTTATGCGTTAAGGGTACTCCCCTACTTGACCTAATAACGCAAGTGCTAATATTATTACACCTACCAACGCTAGCTCTAATTTTCATTAGCCCTAATGTCATATCACCTAATTTTTATACCCTAATTAGTTGTTAGACCTAATAATCGAATACTCTAATAATGATTTGTACTAATAATCAACAATACTAATATGAAATAACCTAATAATTACCAAACCTAATGATTATTAGACCTAATCATTACTGACACTAAATGTCAAGAGTACTAAAGATTATTAAACCTATTTTTACGTTAAAACAGAAAATACGGATTTGGACAAATATACAATTGGCTGAACCCCGAAAACTGTAGGTTAGGTTAGGTTTCTATTGTGACAATGTATAGCGGAGCGAGCGAAGCGAGCGGAGCGTCAAAAGATTCCCATGTACTTACATCCTGAGTCTATGGCAATTCCGTCTCCACGTGGTCTTGTCTATCCTACCCTTATAGTGTTATTCCAAAAGCGAAGGCGCGGAGGGAGAGCAGCCGTCGCCCGCTGTAACAAATGGTAGGCGCCCGCCCGTGCGAGCCGAAGCTGCGGAGGTGAGCAAGAGTACTAAAGATTATTTAACCAATTCTTTACGTGACATCAAAAATAGAAAACCAGATTAGGACTAATATCGAATTGGCTGAACCCCGAATACTGTAGGTTAGGTTAGGTTTGTATTGTGACCACGTATAGCGGAGCGAGCGAAGCGTCAAAAGATTCCCATGTACATCCAGAGTCTATGGTAATATGGTAATTTTTGAAATTATCCATTAAAGGCATATTTAGGTTTATAGATAATTAGGTATAATAAAATGTAGGTTTAAACATAATTAGGTATTATGATATTAGTAGTCTAAAAAAATCGCCTAAGTGCAAATTAGGGCTAGTGAAAATTCGCTATGATGAAATTAGGCATTATGAAAATTCGGGATCCTGAAATTAGGGCTATTCATTAATTAGGATGAATGAAAATTCGGGTTTGTGACTTTAGGGTTACCAAAATTAGGGCTAATGAAATTAGGACGAAAGTTTTTCGGGCTAACGGAGGGGAACCTGCGTTAAGCGTTATAGACTAAGATCCCGATATAAAACGACCTTCACCGAGATGTTTATTTGATGAATGTATTTTATATTTAGTTTAATATGTCAATAAATATATTGCATATGGGTTGCCTAACAATTTTTAGTCCAGGGTATGTTTAGTAAAAAATAAAAATATATATTTTCTTAACATTTCACCGATTTGATTATTAGATAAATTCATAATTAAATAATCTTTAATTTTATTCAGTTTCAATTCAATAATCAGACCGTTGCAAAATGCTAGTAGGTATAGATTTACCTGTTTATACCTGGCTACCCGATAGTTGTGACGGGAAAAGAATAGGTAACCTAACGTTTGCATATTCTATGGGCTTCATACTTTCGATTGGTATAGAATTTATCTAATATTAATCAAACCGGTGAAATGTTTAAAACATTTTTTTTTATTATTAATTAAACATACCCTGGACTAAAATTTGTTAGGCAACCCATATGCAATATATTTATTGACATATTAAATTGATTATAAAATACATTTCATAAAATAAACATCTCGGTGAAGGTCATTTTATATCGGGATCTTAGCCTATAACGCGTAACGCATAACCTGCTAAATTAAGAAGTCGTATTTTTACTCCGATCGTATACTGAGATACGACTTTTTAAATTAGCACGGCAGATACGTTCGATTTTATACCCCATATTTTTCATACCCCGGGCTTATATATGAAAATCGATTCTTAAGGAGTAAACTCCAAAAATTGCGTCGTTGATGGACCGTGTCAGAAAGAGTCAAAACAGCATTCTGAAGGTGATAGCAGATAGATACAATTGTCCCATTCTGTGTAGTGACACAGAATGGGACAATTGTATCCATCTGCTGGTAGGGTGGCACAGATCCGGACATTAGTAAGGTATATTAAATAGCCGTGATCTGTGTCATACCAGTTGTGCATTAGAATTATATTATGTATGTAGCTAAATTAGTAAATTAAATTAGTATTAAGTTTTACTAACATATAATTTATAAGTTTTTATGTTACTAACCTGATATGGAGCTTTATCCGAAATAAAATATTTTGAATTTGAATTTGAATTTGATACTTGGCTATTGGGCTGTATGGTGAATTATCAGTCTTTGAAAAAAAATAAAAGTAAAATTATCTTTATTGCAGTAACCAGGGGCATTTCACTCAGTACCAAGGAGCTTTTATCTAAGACAACAGGAGTGCGAACTCAGAATAAGTGTGCACACAAAATTACATCTTAATGTAAAAACATAAAGTATATTTTACCGGTGAAGGGGTCACGGTCAGACAGAGATAGGTCGCACATAGGTAGTGTGTCCCTTTCTAATATTGCCAGTCACAAAACATAGCAATGATTAGTAGTTTTCAAATAAAATGGTAGTTATTAGTAGTTTACATTTTTTCTTTAAATTAACACTATTCACTTCAAATAATTAAATATTTTATTCGCTAAACTTTTTTACGCGTCACCAAAGAAACTAACGGAAAAATTTATGAACGTTATACAATCCGTTAGTATATAAAAATAAGTTAAGTTAGTGCCATGGCAGGATAAAACCTTTATATTTAAATCCTTAATAATATATATGAAAACTGTCAGCATTTTTTACAGTGCGTGCTTAGTGGTATCTTTTCTGGTTATTTAAAAAATTACATACTTATAATTACATCATGGTAACTGGAATGAAAGGTTGCAAAAGGAAATCTTTTGGTGGCTGTAGTAATTTTTTCAGGTAGTATATGGTATCGTATATTAATATGAAAGCATATCAAACTTTGACAAAGTACTAATAGAGTGACAATGAATTTACAAAATTACCGGATAATTCCGATCTATGTTTTACTTCGAGAAATATTATTCGTACTAAAAACAATCTGAGCATTGCACTATTGCAGTAATGTCGTTTTTAATATACTACGATAATCCTTCGCTATCTAAGGGTGGATAATAGGCGTCAATATTTCAAAATGGTCGTAGCGAGCTGAAATTTGGTATGTAGGGGGTTTTGGGGCCCCCTGATTCCAAAAAACTTTTTTTTTCGAGCATAAAAAAAATGGATGGGGATTTTTTTTAAGAGGCCCGTATCTCGTAAACTGGTGGCCCAGGTGGGAGGTACTCGACCAAATGTCATAGGGGGACTCCACCCGAGTACAGTCATGAAAAAAAAAAACGAAATGGCGACTTTTTCTTTCTAAATTTTAAGTTGGTGCTAGGGGGCTGAAACTCGGTATCGAGGGGCATTTTGGGCTCACAAATATGAATTTGAAATCGGTGTCCGAAAATTCGGTCAAATTCGGAAAATATCGGATAAACAATATTTGTATGGAGAAAATTTCAAATTGGTCCGAGGGGGCTAAAATTTGGTATCAGGCGGTTTTTGGGGGCCCCAAGTCGGAATCTGAAATTGAATTTAAAAAGTTCGGTCAAATTCAGAAAATATCGGACAACAAACTTTAGTATTTTAGTTCGACCGAGGGCCGCAGGCCCAAGGGCGAACGTCCCCCCACGAGGCCCCAAGCCGAGCTCCGTGTAGCACCAAAGGTGCGGAGCGTCCCAGAAACAGCGTAGCGCGCAAGCCCAAGGGCCTGCTGGGCGAGCCCACCTAGAACATTGCTACCCGCCTAAGTAATCGTAGTAGTAGTAGCAATAGTAGCACCGAAGTTAGGAGATAACTCAAACGAGATGCATGCCTTTAAGACCTCCCAGATCACCACTATAACATATGAATCACTAAAAACAAAAAAAATATACTTATATAATATAAAAATATCATAAATTAGTGTTTTGGCATCGTCTTCAAAACGTGATTCAAACGTTATCTGTACTTTAAGGTATTCCCTTGATTTGTCTAATTTTAGTTTGTCTAACAACTTTTACCATAATGAACATTTTATCTAAAGTCAATATTTATAATATCATTTTTCATAATTATTATTTTGCCTAAATGATCATTTTCATAACTCTTGTTTTGTCGAATATTATTTTATCTAAAACTCACTTTGTCGATTCTTATTTTGAAAATTGTAGGTTAGGTTAAAGACCGAATACTGTAGGTGAGGTTTGTTTTATGACCATGGATAGCGGAGCGAGCGGAGCGAGCGAAGCGTCAGAATGTTTGCAAAATAAATTAGGCAAAAAAATTGTTAGGCAAAATATGTTTATTTATACGAATTCAAAATTAGGTCAGATAAAATTAGACGAAATAAGATTATGTGATATGAGTATTATACGAAAAGATTTTCACTCAAATAATAATTAGGCAAAACGAGTAATTATGCTAAATAATATTAGTCTAACTGAAATAAGACAAACCGAAATTGGGCAAAAAGTTGTTAGGCAAAATTTTTAGCTTAGTTTTTTTGAAGTCGGTTTTTTTTGTTATTTTTTTTTGCTTTTTATTTTGCCATATACTTAGGAACCGTTAGTACAGTAATAAAAAGTAGTGCGTAGTCTTGCATTGGTAAAACAGAGTTATACAGGTAGTTTATAAAATAACGGTATACTTACAGTTTTACCTCCCTAATTTATTTATGGTACCCTACAAAATAACCACTTTTTTTATATCCTCATAAATGTGTCCTCATAAATGTCCACGTACATCAGAATATGTTTTTTGTTTGTTTTGTTTTTAAGTATGACTTAACGAAGTTTGTCATTTATCAAATCAAATTAACATTACGGGATTGCTGCGTTCTGTTAAAATAACGGGAGCCAAAAGTGTGTTACTGCTGGCATAGTAGCTAACATTCACTATATATTTTATTTATGAGTTTCCATAGGTATATAAAATAAATTCTAGCTACAGTGCCAGCCAATATACATTTTTAGACTTGTAATATAATGGAGTAAGGATGAGTCCCTCTTTATTGCTAAATATTTGGTTATCCCAGCAGAGTGTGACAAACTGCCCCCTTGGTGGCTTTCTCACTTGGATCGTTCGAACGAAGCAATGAGCAGTCCAGGTATACGCTAGTATATGCCAGGTCCATGCTCAGTACTTTACAGATTTCATACATTAAAACTTGCGTGCGTTTAGTACGAGACTCGCTCGATAGATGGAGCTAAATTCAATATTTGAATTAGTGTTATTAAAATGGAATCTGTTTTTATGTTATTATTTTATCCATAAATAAACATATAATAAAAACATAATTACAAGTTATTGTGAACTATTATGAAGCATTATTTTAATTTATCATTACAGGCAACATTACGGCTTAAGATTAGATCCCCGTTCCATTCCACTCATTTATTTTTTAGATTTAACCTATTATATTTTAAGCAGTTATATGATGATTGTCACAAAAATTTAATATCGACAAAAAAAATGGAAAATAATAAATGCGTATTTTTTAAAATGTAAAAAAACAATAGAAGAAAGAAAACTAAAAGACTACTTAGTTAATACAATTCGGTGTAGAGGAACGCGTAGCGTAGTGCTGTTTGACAGTTTACTTTATGGATTATGGACAAGTTTGTTTTCTGGTGGATATTCAAATGGGTATAAGATATTTACTTCGGCTGTGCTTTATGGATATTAGCGAATCTGCTCTACGTTGTTGACTTATTAATGAAATAAAAATAATTAATTATAAATGTGTCTTTTTTATACCTTCCTACAAACATAACTAGTTTTAAAGCCCACTTATCATGTTAAGTGTGAGGTACAGATGAATCATATAATATTTATTGAAAGTACCTACAGTACAGTGCATAGCGATTGCTATGTATACATATGTACATGACTCAGATAACTCGAGACTCGCTCAATAGATGGCGCTAGTACACAAATATTAATATATTATTTAAGTTACTCTATGGCAGTAACCGGCCAAATTAAGTGCACCCCCATTTGTTTGAGACGTCATAAACGGAAGGTGTGTTTTTTACTTAATCGTCTTATTTAAATAATAATTATAATGCAGTAACCGGCCAAATTAAGGCCCTTTAAACGTTAAGGAACGATTTCGCAGTCCAGTTTTACTACATTAACGGGAACATTTCCAAGCAAGTTGGAGGAAAAAAATATTATTAATAGTCATTATTGTCCATAAGTATGTATACATACCATTTTTACATGTGGTTTTCAGTCCACAATAGCGCAGCCATTCATTGGCTACGGATTCTTTTTTCGGAAACGAATAAAATCGAATTATACTGCCCTTTTCACTCCTACTCTTACAGTTCCGAATAGAACAGCCAACCATTTTCGTAACATAACAATAATTACCAAGCTTTCGACGTGAAAAGTTTGGAAAACGCTTCGATTACTGAAACTAAACGAGAAGGAAATATGAATTAACACGCTTTCGACAAGGATGACGGTCAGGGTCAAAATGACAGATAGTCAAATGAAACAGCACTATCTTATGTGGCCAGTAGTGTAAACAAAATTACCCGAACGTCTGAAATTTATTTTGTGTATCGGAAGATATTGCTAACGAATAATTATAAATGACGTGTTGTTGTAAAATTTAAGATAAAATACATATAAATAAAAATTATTAAATTATAAATAAATATTTAAACTAATTAACCATAGTTATAATGTACCCATATAACATGTTATGTTGAAATAAAGTGGCAATGTTATTGTGACGTAGGCTTGTGTCACTCTGGGAATGGAAGACCATGTTTTATTAGACCATGCCAATGATCTATAGACTTGACGTCAGCGTACAACCGTAAGGGACAGACATAGAATACGTCATATATTCGGGGTGGCCATGTTGATTCAAATTTCCCCATAATTTTATATTACTGTTGAGAACGCCAGCAACCACGCCGACAGCGAACCCAATGTAACGTCGTGACGTCGCTTATGTATTAGGTTAAGTTAGAATAAGACTGATTAATATATTTTAAATGATCTCATAGTTATAAGTTAGACACATAAAAGCTGTCATAAGAACCTCTAGTACATAAGTAAGGTACATAAAAGATACCGACATGATCCTTATATACTTAATGACCCTTATATAAAGCACATAAAAGATGCTATAAGAACCCCAAGGTAAATCATCCAATCCTACCGGTAAATCAGTCACACCCACGGTCCATAAGGTACTGGTTAAATAAGGCGTAACAAAACCCTTATTAAACCACAGGTAAATGGGCCGGGGACGTAGCACCCCGTCGTGAAACACCCGGGGCGGTAAAAGAGCTTATGTAACTCGACCACGTGAACCGTATCAGAGCTTAACGTAAAACGTAAAAGTTTTACAATCCGGTTACATAAGGCCACCTACCGCCTCAAATACATAAGGTACAATCGAACCCTTGGTATATAAGAGTAGACCCGAACCCCCTGTAACGAAAGTACATAATATGAACCCCTCCCGTAAGCAAATGTAAGTAGGAATCGACAGGAACAATCCTGCAAGATTCCTATTCACAAAAGTTGCCCACTATACACGACGTATAGTTGAACCCTGTTACCTGAACCCTAAGGTTCAGATAGAACCTAAGAGCCCTTACTGAGCCCCGTCGAACGGGATATGTGTAATGTTAATCGGACTATAATTAGCCGAGATATGTTAATTAATAAGCAATTTTGATAAGCCAAAAAACGGCCGTTATTGTCCAGAGCCTGAAACTGAAGAACCAATCAGAGCGAGGAGCAGGTTTTGGAACATTTAGAATTAAAAATGAACACTCTTGACCGAAAGGGGCGTTCCCGAGGGGAAATGAACGCTCCCTCGACTCTGATTGGTTCCCAATAAGATTATTCCGCTTACGGGAGTTATGTCTGGCGAACTGAGCCTCGAATTTTATATAATAAGTGAACAAGAAATAAATGTATGCACTACCGAAGAACCAGTTTTATTACTCTCTACTCTACAAGATCCTGCCTACAGTTTTCAAGAGCTCCAGCCTGCACGTCGGTCCAAGTTATTCGTCGAGGTCCTGTCCGTCAGTTGAGCTCCGAATACTTGGACGCGTCCATCGCTACGCCGTACCACATTCACGTCGCGTTTACGTCGGTCTACGTTGCGCCTACGACGAATCTACGGCGGATCTACGTTGTGGTCTACGTCGCGCCCCGTGCATCACGCGTCCGTACCCCGCGTCCGAACCTCGTCGCGTTTACGTATACACTACGTCGCTTACGTGTGTACTACGTCGCGGCCCGATCTACGTCGCGTCTACGTGTCCTTACGTTGGGACTACGTCGCGGCCCGTTTTCAGCGAAAACAGAACCGAACCGAACCTGAACCTTCAAGCTGATCCAGAACTGAACAGAACCGATCAGAACCGAACCGAACCCGAACCGAACAAGCTGTTACAGGAAGATCCACGAACGATCAAGGTATACAGTCCACTGCGAGCTGAGCCGAAGAAGCCGCCCTGTTGAGACCTGTACTCAACAGCGTTGGTCATTCGAGAGCCGGATTTTCGAGCCAGAACATCCGAACCACCATGGTGCAGACAAGGAAGCAGACGAGTGAAGCAACTTCGCACGACGACCCGCCGACCGAACCGACCCGAACCTCCGGCGAGACGTCTGCAGAGCTGCTGGGAGCACGTCCGCGAACGAGCGAGACACGCGCCCCGGGCATGCAGCCCGAGAAGAGGACATCGCCAGAGTCACCGCCACAGATGGACGACACGCTCCAATGGCGGGCAAAGCTGGACGAACACCTGCGCAGAACCAGTCTGAACCAAAAAGAACCCGAAGAACCCACAGCCGTCGGATACTCGACACCGACCGGCGAACATTTAGCGTCCCGTCTGACGCACGCGCCGCGTACCGCCGATACACGCGAGCCCCGCGCGGCTATGTCGTCACTCGCGTACGCGGCCTTTGACCCCACGATCCGC
Organism: Apotomis capreana; assembly: GCA_947623375.1. Taxonomy (NCBI): domain Eukaryota; kingdom Metazoa; phylum Arthropoda; class Insecta; order Lepidoptera; family Tortricidae; genus Apotomis; species Apotomis capreana. The sequence goes on along the minus strand of OX392505.1, from coordinate 16,392,437 downwards.
GCACCGATCCCGCGACCCGCGACACCGGTACCGCGCGAACCTCGCACGTTCGATAGAGACCGAGCTCTCGAACAAGTGCGATTCCAAATCGACGAACGCCGCGCGCCGTCGATTACATCGAGAACCAGCAGCACTACGGAGGCGCGGAAAAAAGAAGCGGAACTACAGGCAGCAGAACGGCTTGCCGAAATCAAGCGGCAACAACTGCGACTGGAGGAAGAGCTTGTCAAGAAGAGGCTGGACACCGAACTGCATCGCATCGAAGCGGAGGGCTCACAGGCCGGCGGATCGCAGTCCGGACGTCCGGCGGCAGAGACAGCGGAGGAATCGAAGCGGAGGATCAATGCGTGGCTTACACACCACGAGGTAAGTGACGCTGCTTACCGCGATGACCCGACGCCAGGGAGGCGTCGCACCGTCACGCCCGAGCGAGCCGAACGCGAGACCCGCACCTCCCGAGAACGATCCTCCAGCCGATCTCAGGCGATAGATCGGTTAGCCGACCATCTACAGACGATGGCCCGCCCTCCGCCGAGACAAGTGTACGAGTTGCCTGCGTACTCCGGACACCCCGCTGAGTGGTTGACCTTTTACCACAGTTTTGCGGAGTCAACAAAAAGGTACAAGTTCACGGAGTACGAGAACGTCGCCCGTCTACGAGCTGCGCTGAAAGGCGAGGCGCGAGAGTGCGTGCAGCACATGCTCGCGTCGACGTCGAACCCCGACCTAATAATTAGAGTCCTGAAAAAGAATTTCGGCAGAACCGACCTGCTAGTCGACCGAGCTCTAGAGGAGCTTAAACGCCTGCCGTCACTCGGACCGAGCGCCACCGACCTGAACACCTTCGCAATAAAGGTAATGAACATTGTATCGACATTGGTCGATCTAGACCGTCGAAACTACGGCGGCAACCCGTTACTGATACGGGAGATAACCGACAGGTTAAGCCCGCATCTACGGTCGAGGTGGTGCTCCTTCGCAAAAGACAACGTGAAAAGCGGTGAGTGCGAAATAATATTATTGGCCGAGTTCTTAATGGACGAGAGTGACGCGGAGTTATTATACTCGCACGCGAGAGCGCCGTCACGCAGACCCGCGCATAACGCGCCCACGCAACCGCAACCTCCCCGACGAACGACATACCCGAACCGGGGAACGAGCGGCGCGATACAGCGAGCACAACCGACACGAGCCCAGACATTCGCCACGGAACGAGTGGAAGCGTGCTATTGCTGCGGCAATAGTCACCAAACGAACGAGTGCCGCAAACTGTTAAGTATGCCCATACGAGCGAGATGGGAATGGGCACGGGTAAATCACGTTTGTTTTAAGTGTATGAACCAAAAACATCGTCGTGATACGTGCACTGCAAAAGGCTGCAGTGTACCTGGCTGTCCACACTCACATCATGCAATACTACACGAACCGAACCGAACTGCGTCAAATGTGAGTACAAACAGCGCCGACAATAACGCCCGCCCGCCGCAGTCGCGCGCGCCCGCCCCCGCGAGCGCGCCCTACACTGCGCCGCCCAGCGAACCGAACACAGCGCCGGCACGCCGCCGCGCAGAGCCCATACAAGAGCGAGAGACGATCGCTATGACGTCACACAATGAATCAAACAAGGTGATGTTGAAAATCATGCCCGTAATACTGCGCGGTCCCAAGAAGGAGGTACTGTGTTACGGGATGGTCGACGAGGGATCGACAATCTCTATCGTCGATCAGGAGCTAGCGAGCGAAGTGGGTCTAGAGGGACCTCAAGCGCCGCTACTAATACAAGGCGTAGGAGCGCTATGCCTGAACCAGCCGAGCCAACGAGTCGAAGCAACTGTACGAGGCGCCGACGGAGGCCCGTCGTACAGTATGCAGCTCAGAACCGTGCCGCGCTTAGGCATTAGGGAGCAGACAATGCCGCGCGACAGTATAGTGCGCCTGCCACACTTGGCCGATCTAGCCGAAGCGTGCTATACTAATGTGATACCTAAAATTTTAATAGGAGCAGATCATTGGCATCTAACACTGCCGTTAGAGGCCCGAACGGGGAAGACGAGTGAGCCGCTAGCCGTACGCAGCCGTCTAGGATGGTGCATTTACGGCTCAGCACCGAGAACGGTAAGGGCCGGTGAAGTAGTCATGCACATGACGGAGCCGGACAAGGAGCTGAACGCGATGATGAGGCGATATTTCGACATCGACGCGTTAGGGGTGAAACTGATAGATAAAGCGAGCCCCCTAGACGAACGAGCAACAAAGCTGTTTAACGAAACGGTAAGACGCATCGAAGGACCCCGGTACGAAGTAGGACAGCTGTGGAGGACCGACGAACCGAACCTGCCTCCCAGCTACAACATGGCGTACAAAAGGTTACGCAACTTGGAGCAGCGTATGGACCGGGATCCCGACTTCGCGCACGAATATACAGCACAGGTAAATAACCTAATCGAAAAAGGTTATGCAGAGCCGCACTTAGGTGACCTAACGAGCCCTAAGGCATGGTTTTTGCCGCACTTTGCGGTAAGAAACCCGAACAAGCCCGATCGCGTCCGTCTAGTATTCGACGCGCACGCGACATCGATGGGAACCAGCTTGAACGACGAGCTGCTAGAAGGACCCGACTTACTACAGTCATTGACGGGAATACTGCTGCGTTTTCGTGAGGGTACGTACGCCGCTACGGCGGATATACAGGAGATGTTCCTGCGAATAAAGCTGAGACCCGAGGACCAAGTATCGCAGTTATTCCTGTGGCGGGGATCGGACCGCCAACAGCCGCCGAAGGTATATAAAACAACGAGCGTGTTGTTTGGAACGAAATCTTCGCCATTTCTAGCACATAGTGTCCGCAACCGGAACGCGGAGGACAACGCGGACACCTATCCAGCAGCCGTGTACGATATTACACATAATACATACATGGATGACCTCGTGACCTCTTACGACGATGAAGACGCGGCGGCCGAGACCGCGGTGCAAATCATCGCGTCGCACGCCCACGCCGGCTTCAACTTGCGCGGCTGGACGTCGAACTCTAAAAAGATATTAGAGCGGATACCTATAGCGCAGAGATCCGACGAACCAAAGAACCTGGGATCTAAAGAGCAGAAAGTATTAGGTATGTTTTGGAACGCCGAAACCGACGAGTTAGGTTTCAACACGGCAATGGTACGAGTCCCGGCCGACGTGCGGAACCTGAACCGAGGGCCAACAAAAAGGGAGGCCTTGAGCGCGGTAATGTCCGTCTTCGACCCATTGGGGCAAATAGCGCAATACACTGTTACCACAAAAATACAAATGCAGCGAATTTGTATTTTAAAATTAGGTTGGGACGAGCCATTGCCGGACGACGAGAAGGAGCTATTTTTACAGTGGCTCAGTAACATAGAATATGTTACGGCGCTGCGGCTACCACGGCGGTGCTTGTACACGGGGGGAGGTAAGAGACACCAATTACATATATTTGTAGATGCCTCCGAGCAAGCATACGCAGCCGCAGCCTACTGGAGAACCGAGGGAGGACCTCACGAGCCGGTACGTGTGCAGTTGATCACGGCGAGGGCAAAGGTCACGCCCATTCGCCCGATATCGATACCGAGAGCCGAACTACAAGCTGCGCTTATAGGTGCGCGACTGGCGCAAACACTGCGCGAAGCGCATCGAGTAGCTGCCGAACAGATTGTGCTGTGGACAGACAGTCGAACGGTACTGCAATGGGTGCGAGACAATGCACGCCGGTACAGTACATTTGTATCACACCGACTCGGCGAGATCGCCGAGTTAACAGAGATCGAGCAATGGAGGTGGGTCCCGACCCGCCTCAACCCGTCCGACGACGCGACACGCGCGGACCCGCAGCGTATCGTAAGAAACACCGACCGCTGGTACACAGGTCCGGATTTCTTACGACTGCCGGAGGCGCAATGGCCGCAAGAGCAGCGAGATACGACGGAGATACCGCACGAAATAATCGAGGTATGTAATGTGGCACAGGTCGTCGACCCGCCACTACCGAAAATAGAGCGATTTTCGAACTTCGACCGACTGATTGGAGCTACAGCGCGAACTCTGCAGTTCATCGAACGACTAAAAAGAAAGGTGAGAGTCCCATTAGAGGTACGACACCTCAATTCAGCGGAGCACCTGTGGATGCAATGGGCGCAGAGGAGGGACTTCGCTGACGAACTACGGGCTCTCTCACGAGGGGAGCCGCTAGCCCGCAGTAGCAGGCTATACGAACTCGATCCGCAACTGCACGACGACGGATTAATGCGCATGCGGACGCGCATAAACGCAGCGCCGCCATCCGTCAACAAGCAGCCCGTCATACTAGACGGCCGCAACCCGTACGTGAGACTACTGATACTGCGCGCTCATAAGCGAGCGCACCATGCATTTAACGAAACTGTTGTTAATGATCTCAGGCAGCAATTTTGGATCTTGCACTTGCGACCATCGGTGCGGAGCGTGGCCCGGACATGCATGTATTGCGTGTTGCGGCGCGCGCGCCCGCGCGACCCGCCGCTGGGCGACTTGCCCGCGGCCCGCCTACAGCCGTTCACCCGCGCATTCCACTATTGCGCGGTGGACCTATTCGGCCCGCTAGCCGTCACTATCGGCAGGCGGACCGAGAAGCGATGGGTGGCACTGTTTACGTGCCTCACTACCCGCGCCGTGCACCTCGAGGTGGTGCATACGCTGTCAACCGACAGCGCCGTGATGGCGCTGCGCCGGCTGGGAGCCAGGCGCGGATGGCCCGCTGTCATGTACTCGGACAACGGGACGAACCTGAGAGGCTGCGACTCCGAGCTGCGAGCCGCCTACGTCGAATGGCTGCCCGCCCTGCAGGAGCACGGGCAGCTACACCGCATGGACTGGAGGTTCATCGCGCCGGGAGCGCCGCGCCAAGGCGGCGCCTGGGAGCGGATGGTGCGGACCGTCAAAACCGCGCTGTCCGCCACACTGAACACAAGATCGCCCAAGGAGGAGATATTCAAGACGCTGCTCGCCGAGGTCGAGCACTGCGTGAACTCTCGACCTCTCACCCACGTGAGCGTCGAACCCGATGACCCCGAGGCGCTCACACCGAACCACTTCATACTGGGAGGACCGTCGGGGGTCCCTACCACTGGCCCCTGCGAAGAAAATGAAAGAAAAGCTTGGCGCGCCAGCCAAGCACTCGCCGACTCTTTCTGGCGAAGATGGCTACGCGAGTACATCCCATTGCTCGCACCCCGGGGCTCCTCAAACCCCCGGGAGACCGCCATAGCGGTCGGCGACTATGTCTTGATCGCCGACCCGAACCTGCCAAGAAACACATGGCCAAGAGGCATCGTCGAAGCAGTCTACCCGGGACCCGATGGCATCACACGCAACGTGGACGTCCGAACGAGAGGAGGCGTGTTCCGGAGGCCGACGACGAAGCTGGCTGTTCTACCCGTCTACAGGAGGTCGCCGCCATGCAGCGACCGAGGGGAGGATGTTGAGAACGCCAGCAACCACGCCGACAGCGAACCCAATGTAACGTCGTGACGTCGCTTATGTATTAGGTTAAGTTAGAATAAGACTGATTAATATATTTTAAATGATCTCATAGTTATAAGTTAGACACATAAAAGCTGTCATAAGAACCTCTAGTACATAAGTAAGGTACATAAAAGATACCGACATGATCCTTATATACTTAATGACCCTTATATAAAGCACATAAAAGATGCTATAAGAACCCCAAGGTAAATCATCCAATCCTACCGGTAAATCAGTCACACCCACGGTCCATAAGGTACTGGTTAAATAAGGCGTAACAAAACCCTTATTAAACCACAGGTAAATGGGCCGGGGACGTAGCACCCCGTCGTGAAACACCCGGGGCGGTAAAAGAGCTTATGTAACTCGACCACGTGAACCGTATCAGAGCTTAACGTAAAACGTAAAAGTTTTACAATCCGGTTACATAAGGCCACCTACCGCCTCAAATACATAAGGTACAATCGAACCCTTGGTATATAAGAGTAGACCCGAACCCCCTGTAACGAAAGTACATAATATGAACCCCTCCCGTAAGCAAATGTAAGTAGGAATCGACAGGAACAATCCTGCAAGATTCCTATTCACAAAAGTTGCCCACTATACACGACGTATAGTTGAACCCTGTTACCTGAACCCTAAGGTTCAGATAGAACCTAAGAGCCCTTACTGAGCCCCGTCGAACGGGATATGTGTAATGTTAATCGGACTATAATTAGCCGAGATATGTTAATTAATAAGCAATTTTGATAAGCCAAAAAACGGCCGTTATTGTCCAGAGCCTGAAACTGAAGAACCAATCAGAGCGAGGAGCAGGTTTTGGAACATTTAGAATTAAAAATGAACACTCTTGACCGAAAGGGGCGTTCCCGAGGGGAAATGAACGCTCCCTCGACTCTGATTGGTTCCCAATAAGATTATTCCGCTTACGGGAGTTATGTCTGGCGAACTGAGCCTCGAATTTTATATAATAAGTGAACAAGAAATAAATGTATGCACTACCGAAGAACCAGTTTTATTACTCTCTACTCTACAAGATCCTGCCTACAGTTTTCAAGAGCTCCAGCCTGCACGTCGGTCCAAGTTATTCGTCGAGGTCCTGTCCGTCAGTTGAGCTCCGAATACTTGGACGCGTCCATCGCTACGCCGTACCACATTCACGTCGCGTTTACGTCGGTCTACGTTGCGCCTACGACGAATCTACGGCGGATCTACGTTGTGGTCTACGTCGCGCCCCGTGCATCACGCGTCCGTACCCCGCGTCCGAACCTCGTCGCGTTTACGTATACACTACGTCGCTTACGTGTGTACTACGTCGCGGCCCGATCTACGTCGCGTCTACGTGTCCTTACGTTGGGACTACGTCGCGGCCCGTTTTCAGCGAAAACAGAACCGAACCGAACCTGAACCTTCAAGCTGATCCAGAACTGAACAGAACCGATCAGAACCGAACCGAACCCGAACCGAACAAGCTGTTACAGGAAGATCCACGAACGATCAAGGTATACAGTCCACTGCGAGCTGAGCCGAAGAAGCCGCCCTGTTGAGACCTGTACTCAACAATTACTGACATGCCATTTTTGCATCATGGTGGCTCCAATGCTCCATATAATACATAGCTTTTGGAACATCTTATCACTAAAAATGAGGATGGGGTTTAAGGTTAGATGAGAAATCAGAAATGAAACACATTCAGATAATGTTACCGATATTTATTGACGTATTAATAATACCTCAATGACTCTTAGAGAGTAATGCCTTTTATTATACGATGCATGATTAATTGATTATATCTAGCTAAATCTCAGAAAAGGTCTTCGAGTCCTGACCGATTCCATCGGCCGACCATTTGGCCTTTAAATTAACTGTGAAATTAACCAACCAATCAACACTGGCGCCCGCTACTTGCTCAATCTTACTCAGCGTCCATAAGATCAGAAATTATGGCCAAGATTTCAAGAAATATGTAGCATAACTGTGACACACGACTCTGTCGCACGACAAATACTACCTGTCACTTGCCTTTCAATACCGTGCGAACAAGACATGACATGAGACGCTAAGTCGCGTGACAAACGAAGTCACGGCATGATATGGTAGGCCTAGGCCTGCTGCTGATCAAATCGGTCAAAACTTCCGAGCGAATGGTAGTCAGTCATAGTAATACAAAACCCCTTGCCCTGGCTCAAGGTGCGGTTCACCTAAGACGTTTTTATAATCCTACGCAAGTCGCGTTGCGCGTTACACACAATTTATATTCTATGGTAAATTACCACAGACAATTTATATTTTTACGATTTAGGTGTAGGTGGGACTTTGACCGTGAATCTATAGGTTATCAGTTTATTAGATTAATAAAAATATATAAATCCAAATTTCAAATTAATGTCATCGATGGCTTTTTTTGCTAAGAAAATATCAGGAGTAATAATGCTTAATATAATTTCTCAAAATTTCAGCAACATGTGTACTAAGGAGCAAGCAACATTAAGAATGTAACTGTCAATTATTTTGATGAGAATCATATGAGAATGAGAATTATATCTGATTTTCTAAATCGGGTGGGAAAAAAAAATCAGCCATCGGATACTCTTTTGGCGATTATAATTTTTTCTCAGCTTGATTGAATTTCGGCTTACATTTTTTTTTATTTTAATAATATTCGTACAACGCACGCGCAGAACATCGCCAAAAATCGCCCAGCGCCATATTGAGAGAGGCGGACGTTGTATGACTTGAGTGATTAATCGTGGTTAGTGCAATAATTTGAAGTGGAACATTTGATCGTGCCCTATGGATAAACATTCGGGTACGTAACACGTAAGAAGGTGCATCTATGAAGACCCTATCGGCGTCTAATATGCAGTGGCAAATCACATCGTAACCTAGACATAGGCCGTTCTAGTTATCAGTAGATTACCTAGGTATCATCAATCCGCTATTTGCTCAGTTTTAATCTTATTAATACACACGTGTGGGGGAATAGCCATGGGTTTCTTGAATCTAGTTACAATAACAAGATTATACGATCGCTTCGCAAGGCTCCACGCTCGTATATAAACGGATTTCAAAGTGTTTATGTCGGCAGTTGACAGCAGCGTATATGTATATGACCGATCATAAGTCACCACACCCAGTGACCGGATTGTCGGTTTTAGTATTTAATCGTTTCGCGTTCGGATGGTTGTCCGCGCGTCGCGGCGTCGGTACGTGATATTGTGAGAATTCGTAACGTTTGATAAATCGCGCGGTGTCAATGTGAAATATGTATTTTCTAGGAGTGGTGTGCCTTGGTTGAAAGGCCTGCCGAAAGGACAGGGCTCCGCGCGCGAGGAAGGACTGCGGCCCTCCGCCCTGAGGAAACATGGACTGCTGCATGTCAGAAGAAGCCAAAGAACAGAAAAGAATCAACCAAGAAATAGAGCGGGTACTCCGGAAGGACAAACGTGATGCCAGAAGAGAACTCAAACTTCTGCTGCTCGGTGAGTTACTTTGAGCTTTTTACTAAACTAGATCATAAACTTGACAGTGAATGTATGTTAAAAATACTGGAAAATACTGATAGTTGCAAACTGATAAGAATAAACTCCTACTAAGGGTGTCAGTCTTTAGTAGCTTGTCAATTAAAGAAATCAATTTTCCAATAAACATTTAACATGTTGGTTAATTGTTATTATCAGCTTGCTTTGATTTTGCATGTGGCATTAGGCCAAATTCTGAAATGCATACATATTTTTCATTTTATTTGAGTTCTGTCTTAAGTGAGCACCTGTTGAGTGAACAAGTCTAATGTTATTCAGGTCTAAACCAATTGTTTCTCTAATTATTTCCACAATTTAGAAACCAAAAAAATTACAAGCTTTCGGTTTACATTAATTTTTTAAAAGATTAGATTAAGGTGAGTCGGGGCTATTGTAGCTATGGGGTTATTGTATCTTCTTACCATTATAATGGTCTGTGACCATTATAATGGTCTGTGTATATATAGGATACACAGACCAATGGTATATATACACAATCCTATATATACACAGACCATTTTAAGGGTCACAGACCATTATAATGGTAAGAAGATACAATAACCCCATAGCTACAATAGCCCCGACTCACCTTACAATCTTAATCTGTAATGCTATTTTGTCCACTACAATCTTAAATGTCATTTTTGATTATCTAAACTGCCAGTTTGATATCAGTTAGCTTATTGACATTCTGGATACAAATGGGTCAATCAACTATTTTCTGCCACTCGTTGCCATGGTGATGCCGCTGGGTCACTTTTTAAAACTATGATTTTCCGTGGTTATATTTAACAAAAGTTTTGTAATTTAAGCAGTTATAAGCCCATTCTTATGTAGACTATCTCCTGGCAATGCCAGTAATAATGTCAATTATCAATACTTTTCTTAGAAATGTAATCACTATTATCCCCTGGGTCACGGATAGAATAACAGGAAGAAAAAGTTGATCCACCCAAATGTACTTTACCTTGTTTTTTGTCTATACCAGGTGGGTCCTGTAACAGGAGGAAAAAATTAAAATGTAGATTTTACTCATCAAACTAAAGAACATCTGTTCAGAAACTTTTTTAAAAATTGTGTTTTCATATGTTTATTATTTCAAACAAGGTAAATAGCATTTTCAATGTACACCGTCCAACATTGACATCGCCTTAGCATTGACAAAGCTGTTACTTTACTAAATATCTAATGTTATACATGGCAGAATATTGAAATATGATAAAAACTAGCTAAACATAATCTAAAAAATTGTGTTAGATGAAGTGAATGTCTAATTTTATAAGCTACCTGGGTAGGATCTGATTTCTCACAGTGTAATTTGACACATTTCATTTATAGACATATTATACTAAGGGAGGTTCCACTACCACACATAACTTAATTAGTAGTTTCTTCACTTACTTCTAATTGATAATAAGTAGTAGGTATATCATTGACGTGATGTGAAACAAAATTCTTATGGCTAGCCGGGACCGATTTAGCTTAATTACTTAAAATAATCATACACAGCATTTTCCAAACAAGGCAAGCCGGTGAGAATTAGGTTCTATGGATGCCAGGACACTGATAATAATGCTTACACAGTATTAGTCGCACCAACAAATAATAATAAATATTGGACAAACTCACACAAATCAATCTAGTCCCACAGTAAGCTCTAGTAGGCTTGTGTTATGGACACTAGATGACGATAAACATACTTACATAGATAAATACATACTTAAATACAAATAACATCCATGACCCAGGCACAAATATTTGAGTTCATCACACAAATATTTGCCCTAGCCGGGATTCTAACCAGTCCTGGGTTCTGCTCAGTAGGCAGTTGCTTAGCCACAGCGCCAACCATAAAGTAAATACGCATTTCATTATACACTCAACGGTCTAGCACTAGCATCTATCGTCTTACGAATCTATCACATTCGCAACACACACATGTATATTACACCTTAAACTTACATGTATATTATGGTTGTTTGTACCTTGCGCCAAAATGACTTCATTTGATCTACAGATCGGACAAACTATACCTACATACTGTTTTTTAAAAGCTTTTATTACATTTACAAGTATTATCTAATTTGTTTTCTTAACAAGTTTATACAGTCAATAATAGGATGCCTAAAATGTTGTGTTGGCATGCTTTATAATATGATGACTCCAGCCTCCTCAAATGACTGATAGAGGAGTCAACCTTCTGGTCAGCTAATGCCATGTAGAGCCTGTAGCTATAGTAATATTCAAAACTTTGTTGTTCTGCGACAACTGGGACACATCTTAAACTAATTAGTGAATGATGATAATATAAAACCTAGGTAATGTAGGTTTTTGTATGTTTAGTTTTTAGTTTATCCAATTATTCACCTAAGGTAAATGTCCCAATGTTTGGCACCGTAATTCCAATACCTGAGACACTGTTTGCTATCTCTATTATTATGAATGGTTGAAGGCGCCAACTTAGTATTGAGACAGTGTCATATTTATCCAAAATGTCGATATCAATTTGAAATTTCTTTTGCTAAGTAAGTCAAAATTTTTAAAAATAACGCTTTGTCCCAAATTTACTAACCAAGGAAACCTTAATTGTACAATGATTTTCTTTTCTCAGCGTAAAAAGAGATGCAAAATCTTAACTTATATAAAACACAACTGACACATTCTGGGAGTACAATTTTGATGCAAATAATTAATTACTTTTCCAACATAATATTAAAAATATTGTATTGTCTTGTTACCAGTACAAATAGATATAACAATAAAACAAATGGTATTTTGGAATACACCTCACCACAACTAAGGGTGAACAACTTAAGTGCATTGTTAATTTATTTTAAAGACATGTAGAATCATTTGTTTAATAATAATAACCTATATGTAAAGCTTTTGCAAGCTACATGTTACACTCAAGTGCATGCCTACATAGATAAAATCCGTTTCAATCAAAAAGCAGTCTGGGTTAAATTTTCCATACCCATGACCCAAATACAGGTGTAAAGATAAACAATTTAGACTGTTTGGGTTTGGTGTGTTCAGTTTTTAATTATGAATCAATAAAGTACAATATAGATGTTAGGGAATGCAAAAAGATGTAGATTATGTTAAGCTAAGCAAAATTGGTACCAAAATTTTACTATCTTACAGATGGGTACCATATTCATATTGAAATTATTGAACCAAAAACATGCAAAAATTTGTTTGTGTTATATAGCCACACGTTCCACCAGGTGGACTACATGGTTGTTTGTCATTTGTTATTTAAAAGCTAGTTGACATTTACTTTTGATTTGACATTGCAAAAAAGTAGAAATAATTTGCCTTTCCTGTATACGCGTCTAATTAGTAAATTACGCCCTGAACTTCACATACTGTGTATGCCCACGGCAAAGACGCGACCATTTATCTGAGTACAGTCTTCATCAAATAGTTACATATCAGTAAGGATGTGTTACGATATATTTGGTAACTTTGACTGCTGCTAACTATATGATGCCGACTGTACAATTCTGCAGTTCGTTGTACGTGACCCACATGTTAGGTATATAGGTATACAAAATTACAAGTCAGTGCTATTTTCAATTTAGGAATTCTCCTGCAAGATAATCTCGATTGCCGCTCCAGATCACTGTCAGCTTTATATTTGTACTAAGTATTTTTTCTATATTTAAATCAAGTTTCAGCTTGATTGAACATCTGGGAGTTTGAACAAATTTAGACCAACACAAATAAACAGAGCCAATTAAATAAAACCTTGTAGAAAATTTAAAATGTAACATTTACTATTGGGTACGGACCATTATCTCTTAAATTGCGTTTGTTGGTTAGTCTTTCTTTCACATAGTAACAGGCTAATAAATTGGCGTTTTTTTTACATCCTAAAATAACGCAAGTATAAACTAAACCGGTCACGCGGCCGAATCCTAGTTTACAATACATATTTTTTATTTAAAATTCGCTACCCTAAAGTTATATTGAATTTTACGATCTGTGTTTGTTTGTATTCATTTCCTGATAAGGGGTGCAATAAACAATATTCTATTCTATATTATATAGTCTAAGATTTTGAAAACTAAGGTGCATCGTCTTTATTCAGAGTTCTGACTGCACAGGCTTCATAAATTTATAGTGTTGTCGACCCCGAAAAATGCGTACCATTAACCTTATTTTAAGGTAGAAGTGGTGTAAGAAACAGGTGTTAATGACTTTGAGTTAGAATGCATACAGTAGCAGCAAAAATCTATCGTATCGTACATGATAGATTGTTTCGCTACTGCAGGAAATCGATAAATTATGAAGGTACCTAAGCCGTATGAGGTTTGCAGCGATGTGTAGGTATTTTTCTCCTATCTGTTTTCTTAGTATAAGTAATTCTTAGGATAAGTTTTTTAAGGCAATAAATAATATTCTGATTCTGATTCTGATTCTTAGGGTTCAGTACCCAAAGGGTAAAAAACGGGACCCTATTACTAAGACTCTGCTGTCCGTCCGTCTGTCACCATGTCTGGCTGGCTGGCTGTCTGGCTGTATGTCATGAACCGTGATAGTTAGAAAATTGAAACTTTCGCAGATGATGTATTTCTGTTGCCGCTATAACAACAAATACCTAATAAAAAACAGAATAAAATAATATTTAAGGGGGCTCCCATACAACAAACGGATCGGTTGCGTTAACTTTGCACCTCATTTTGTATCCGGCGCCATACATACCAGGTGCAAACTTAACTTAGCCCGGCCAGTTAAGATGGGATAAGTATTTGTACGGGACCCTCGGTTTGCGAGTCGTCAGACTTGCACTTGGTCGGTTTTTTTTTTACTTTATGAGATGACCTTATTTTCCTGAAGCACGTCAACTAATGGCTACTGTACACCGTGCACCGGTGTGCTGCGAAACACTGCCCTACAGAATAGTCTACCTGCGGAACAACACGATATGACTCACGCGCAAGCGGGGATTCCCCTAAGGAAAATACTAAATAACTCTCTAATAATTACACACTAATTTGAACGTATATACGCTATATTGTCCAAATAAAGGTTGAACACGCTAAAATTGTGACATATAAAAATAGTTCGTACTACATAAAAATGGGGATATATAACGTTTTTAAACAACTATTCTTAAGAAACTGGCCTGTAATATGATAAAAACTTTTTTGCTTCTATTTATTCGTTGGCAAAATATTGAGGAAACAACATTAAATTCGAACGCGAAATTATTTCGCACGAGCATGTATAAATATAAATCCCGTGCTAAGCTACAGGGATATCACGAAAAGACTGAAATGTCCACAATCTACGGTTTGTCGCGTATTAAAAATGTTCTGTGAACGCAAAATAGATAAAAAGCCAGGAAGTGGTGGGTTGCAAGGAGTCAAGCATAATAAAAAGGATGAGTGTCTTAAATATTGTTGCCGAGAAAGTGAACATGCCTCAGTCATACGTTCAAAAACTGAAACGTAGGGCAGGACCAAGAAGTTTTAAAGCTTTGCTCCTCTAGCACATCTGGGATACGTGACTCTTTCTCGCGCGAGATATTTATCTATACATGTGCAGTACTGTGAGAGAGTGAGAGGTGACGTGCGCGACAAGAGTCGCGAAGCATAGTTGTGCTAGACGCGCAGGCCGCACCAGATCGAGACTCGCTGCAGTAGGTATTTATCCGCAAAGAAACGGTCGCGAAAACTATAATATGAAAATTTCCTTACGAAATTTGAAGGTGGATGGATGACGAGACATATGAAAGCGGACTTCAAATTCCTGGACAAGAGTTTTACCAGTAAAAGCCGCACAAATGCTCCTGTAGATTGTAAAATCATCTTTGGCAGGCACTATGCTGTGAAAAAAGAAGTCGCTCGTTTATCAACCGGGACAATAAACGGCGATATTTATCGAAAAGAGTGTTTGCCGAAGCGTTTAATGCCTTTCATAAGAAAGCACGACTCACCAGTTCACCACCGCTGTTTTGGCTAGATTTAGCCTATTGCCATTAGTACGCAAAATCAGTAATGAAATGGTACGAAGCAAACGGGATCGTAGTGGTACCCAAACCGCTAAATGCGGCCCGTTGAAGTGCTTGCTTATCATGAAAGGAAGGCGGTGTGAAATCGGTTTTTGAGCTACAACAAACATGGACCACGTCTAGCATAAATGTGACATGCGACTCTTTGTCGGCGTATTGTGCAAATACTATTTAAACATGCTAAATGTTATTTTAAAGTTCATAAAATTTGTCATTAAATGTGGTAATGTAAGTAATTTAGTTATTTATTGCCCCAGTTTTGGCGTGTTGAACCTTTAATAGTTACAAAAACGGGAAATAATTGCTAGCCTCGGCAAATTCTTTTAGTTCTCTCCGACTCCGACTAATACCAGTCAAGAGTAATTATTTAAATCAATTATATAATAAAATAAAATGCTGGAAATTTTGAACTTGTGATTAGCATAAAACACTCATGTTGTGTAATTGTTATTAATATTATTCAACCTTGATGGTTTAAAAACGTATACTGCAGTATAGTATTTTAAAAACCTGATGGAAATAAACTACGAAAGTTAGTGTTAACTTTTTTTATTTTCAATGAGTAAAAACCGGTAGCCTCTCTTTTTATATCTTTGAGAAAACTGACGATCCTGATATCCGTTATCGGTGAAAAGCTAGGTTATATGGTATTTCTAGCCACTGAACGGAGATCACTATCTAGAGCGCCATATGAATATGATAAACAGTACAGGCTGGTATAAGTAATATAAACTAAATAGAGTCCTCGCCCTGTGCCATAGGTCATGAGTACCGTAAGGGCACGTCCTTAGAGCGATACGGTGCTCATGACTTATCCTTTAATCGTCCCAAAGCAAGTGCTCTCCTTGACCGAGCATGTGCCTACAGAAGCACTGTCCATGGTCAAGCAAATTATTTTACTCGCCTTTCATTGTCATCGGAGACCAATCCATTAGACCTATTCCTAAATTGGCCTACACCGTAGATTAACCTTAATGTAGTAGGTACGTTTGCCATGTCCTCCTCAGTACATTTCTGGTCTGGTCTAACTGCCCTTATGAGATGGAAAGTCCGCCTACACCGTACCTGTGACGTAGTAACCATAGTACAAGATTGCATCTTCCAGGTAAAAATGTTCCATCAAGTTCAAAATAATTTATTTCGACTTACGCTTACGACGTATTAGAAATTTCAGAAAAAATGGGTTTTTATGACATACCATTTATAGCAGCTTCAGCCTGACAAACGTATCTTACCTACTTATTCTTGGCTTTGAGAAAGTTGTTATTTTGGTACCTAGGTACAAAAACAACGTTCTCTAACCGATAGCCTTTCTTTCTGTGTCTTTATAATATTAATGTATTTAATACATGAAAGAAAGGTAATACCTACAACAAATATTTGAAGAAGAAGAAGAAGATACATTTATTTTGCAAACCAATTACATTTAAATTTTACATCTAAATAATTGAATTACATTTTTATATTAAATTTAACTTTAAATCTATACTTCTATAGAAATTCTATGAGCTAAACGGTGTTCTGGTTGCCAAAATGGAGTCCACTCAGCATATGTCATAGCACTCTTGAGCACCACGACGCTGATCTTTCATGGATCCAGATCAGGAAATGTGTTGAACAGCGTGCCGTGTAGTGTATGTGTTGGTTTGTGTAAAAAGATAGATATGCAAATAATGGGTTGTGATGTTTTAGAGTCACTATTAGTCGACATTTAACTACTAGTATACTTGGTGTGCATAATCAAGTCAAAGATTAATTTGAACACTAACCTACACTTGAGACTTCATTACTCTTAAGGTTGTGTCTATCATATATTATGATTAAATTACATTCAACGTAGCACCGTACTTAAGCTAGAAAACATAATGACAAATTTTTAATAAGAGATAATCAGTTGCAGTTTTAAACATGCTGAAAAATATGTTTGACTTCTCTATTTTTGTTTTGTGACTCCTGCCCCCTCAAATAGCAGAGGCTCGAGAGTAGTTACTTTGACGTGTCATTTTTGTGTATTTATAATGAGCGGGGCGGTACGTCTATTATCCTTCAACAAGGAATTCTTATTTAATACACCAATTTCACCCGTTGTATATATATATTTTATTATTTTTTATTATTTTATCTCTAGGTACGGTCAGGATCTAAAGTAGCTGACAATTTTACTACTGGTTTATGTCAAATTGCGCACTAAAATTGTCGCAGCTACGTTTGATGGTGACTGTACAGTCGCCATCATATATATTGCAGCATATAAGGCGTTCATATCTGAACATGTACTGTAACGCCCAGTCAATAAGAATCGTGTTCAGATATTTATGAAAGCCTTATATGCTGCGATATATTCGATGGCGACTGTACAATCATTTTATTCAACATAAAACTTTTACAGGAACTGCTCTCCAACCCCATACCTTTCATAAAGTCAAGTGATGCCTGACTTAAATGATAGATCTGCATTTTTGACAACGTAGAGGCAGCGCCTCCCGTATTGTATGAGGCAGACGGCGGCTTCCTAATCGTTACTACCTGCCCGTCCAGAATAACTATGCTTCGCGACTCTTGTCGCGCGGTACACGGTCCGGTCACCCGTCAGTCTCTCACAGTACTGCACAGAAAAAGATAGATAAATATCGCGCGCGAGAAAGTCTCGTATTACAGTTGTGCTAGAGGTTCTACTCGTTGCATAAAAAGCCGTTATTTTGATTGGTATTCTCTGTTCACCAGGTACTGGCGAGTCCGGCAAGTCAACATTCATCAAGCAGATGAGAATCATCCACGGCTCCGGCTACAGCGACGATGACAAGCGCGGTTTCATTAAGCTCGTCTACCAAAACATCTTCATGGCGATGCAGAGTATGATACGCGCCATGGATCTACTCAAAATACAATATGGGAATCCGTCCAGTTCAGTAAGTGTCTATCTGTATAGTCTATAACCGACAAAAGAGCACTTTGTACCTACGTTATTCAGATTATCCCTCAATGTCTGTAGGTATGTACATTTGGCATACTTTCCAATTAATAAACAGTTGTAGGTATTACTAAGTTCGAGTATTTTTCTCTTTCTTTTTAGTGTCAAATGATGCATTTATTAGTGTGACTCTTGGTTGCTAGTATAAGATAAAGGCTGTCAACCCTTATATCGCTTGTTAGCATTTATCTGATCAGATTTTAGGGTTTTCCTCTGGTGAATCATGACGAATTCTTTCGTATGAATGGTGGAATTTTACCTTTTATGTCACGCCTCGTCTCGTGGTCTGCCTCAACGGGCTTGGGGTCTTCACACCATTGGTAATTTTCTTGGTCAATGGCCGTAGTGGGACAGTGGCCTGTTTCCTATCGTCTAATAACCACCTCTTTCAATCTCTTCCATCATGTGTCGAGTTTCAGTGACTTCCCTAATCATTAATCAACTATTTTCTCCTTTCCTTATAAATCTGCGCGATGCGAAAAAGTATAGTTCTGTTGACTTCGTCAAATTGAGGTCTCCTGTATGAAGCAGCATACATTTTATAGAGGCTATTTCAAATTGTCGGACCGCACTTGTATCGAGATGTTCGATGTTCGCTGATAAGATTAGTCTGATATTTCGGCAGAGCTCGCTCGAGTGTTGGCGGCCGTATTAAAACGCGAAAGAATGTCGGCGAAAATAGGTGTGATTTCTTTTCGTGCATGCCGTTTTAATTAAGACGCGTTTATATTCTTCGATGCAAAAATGCACCCGTTTGCGACTGCGTTTAGAAATTATTCTCGTTTTAATTTTTAAATTGTGCTATTTTGCAATCACTAAACCAGAAGATTTCGTAGCAAAATTCGTTAAATTATATGCTTATTTTTATGGTCTTTATTATTGGTAAGTACATACAATGGATTAAGTTTAGCGTATAATTATGCCTTTGATGTACCCTGACTAAAATCGTTTTATAAAACGTACTAGAAGCAACTTCGTCTAAAAAAACTCTTTACCGTATTAGAGTAAAAAGTATCCTGTAACCGTCTTTGGATGTTCAGGTACCTATCCCAATACTATAATTCGTTAAAATCCGTCATGCCGTTGCAGCTTGATGACTGGACAAACAATTTTTTGTCAACAGATGGCACTGTACAGCGCTGCAGGCCTGTAGGAATCCTGCATATCGCTTATTCATAAAACAATGACCCCTCCATAGAAAAAACAGATTTTAATTTCAATACAATATTAGAATTTAATAATAGTAGTATATATACTTAGAGATATGAGATGTATGTATTTAATGTAATTACATTAAAAACAAATTAGAAAGTGAATTATGCACCTGGGACAGGTCATCACAAGTGTAGGTTCAATAAATTCCAAAAATACGAACACTTGGAACAAACAAACGAACGGAAAACGCAGGAAAAATGTGCGCCTAGACATTTCATTTCCGTTATGTGTCACATTTCACGAGGTAACAATGTCTGAAAACATTGTTATAAATAGGTATATTTGATACATTTATAAACGTAAATGTGGAACTTGTTAGTTAACGCTATTTTAAGCGATGATGGGTCAAGTCTCATCTTACTAGGGCTGTCTCATTGTAACACTGAAAGTTTTCCTGTTTCGGTTTCATTATAGCAAACATTGTATAAGTACTTAAAAGGCGCCAAAATTGGAAGAGCGACAACAAAACCCAATAAAAAGTAACGGCAAGATATACCTATTACCTAGCCCTAAACATCATTTGGGTAAATGAACTTATTTCTGTTACTCGTTGCCATGGTAATGTCCCCTGGGTCACTTTTTAAAACTGCGATTTTCCGTGGTTATATTTACCAAAAACTTCCTAATTGTAGCAGTTATAAGCCCATTCTTATGTAGACTATCTACTGATAATGCCAGAAATACAAATTATCAACACTTTTCCACGAAGTTTAATCACTATTGTCCCCTGGGCCACGGGACAGAATTACAACAAGAAAAAGTTGATGCACCCATTTATATGTTTATTTTATATTTCATAAATCGGTGTAACCTAGCAATAACAATATTTTGTCAACATATCAAAGTTGTGAAACTAGCACCTGATTTCAGAAAATCATGTTCACTCGTTAATATCAATAATGTATGTACTATTATATACACCTGTCACGTTATGTTGCAACTTTTAACTAGTTGAATAGGAAGGCATTGTTGCGACGTTTTATACCCACCTGTTTCCTTGAGACCGGATTTTTTATCCTGTATGTTAAATAAAATAACCCTTCGACAAAACCCACTTTACTCCAACTTCCAAGATAAATTCTTTCAGTTGTGGTTTTAGTTTAGAGTGATCATGATCATGTAGTTTAGGGTCTCAATGTAATAAAAAATGTTCTTCTATACTATTATACAATTCTTAAATGGTATTGAAAGCCAGTTTTCTATGGAGACGGATTACTTATTTCAGGAAACTATTTGTAGGTAAAACATTTGTTGTCCTCTCATCTCGCCGAAACGGCTGGACGGATTTTAACCAATTGCTGGACTTCTAAAGATGGTTATAGGATACTTTTAATCCCACTACGGCAAAAAAAAGTTTTTACGCGGGTGACGTCGCAGGCACCTTCTAGTCACACTAATATTATAAAGGCGAAACTTTGTGAGTGTGTTTATGTGTATGTTTGACCAATTTTGATAAAATTCGGTATCGAGGTATCAGCTGACACCCTGGATTAACATAATAGGCTACTTTTTATGTCGAAATAATGTAGTGTCCCCATGGGATGAGCGGGTTGCATTCAGTCTCTGATCAATCTAAATTTCCTATTCGTCAGAAGACTAAATATATAATCAGTTTCCGGAAGATAACTCATCATCATACATACAATATGGATCGTGTGACGAATACGTGCTATATTTAATACATTACAAATGTTTTTCAGGAAAAGGCGGAGTTGATATCAGCAATCGACTTTGAGAGTGTAACCACTTTCGAGAGTCCGTACGTTGAGGCGATCAAGGGTCTCTGGTCGGACGGCGGGATTCAAGAGTGCTATGACCGCAGGCGGGAGTATCAGCTCACTGACTCTGCCAAGTAGTAAGTATTATTCTAATATAAATGTCTATACGTGAAACTATATCCCTAAGGCCCTTTTCACATGCACCACGGCCACGGCACGGCGACCGTGTCGTGACCGGTGCTTGTGAATAGGACCTAAGAAGCTTGGGATACTGGCGATTTGCGGGCGAGTTGAATGCGAGGCGAGCGCCAAGCGATTTCGCTACGAGCGCGCAGCGTTTTCGTCGCGAGCCGGCCGCGAGTTCCCCGCGAGAACGGCATATAGTACAGTCGTCATAAAATATATCGTAGCAATAAGGCGTTCATAAATTTCTGAACACGACTCTTATTGACTGGGCGTTACAGTACATGTTCAGATATTTATGAACGCCTTATATGCTGCGATATATCTGATGGCAACATGTACACTCGGAGAAGTCGCACGGTGCTCTTGAGGAAATCGCTGCACAGTCGTAGCGGATACGTTACGCGCTCGTCTCGCTTTCAACACGCTTGCAAACCGCCTGGGTGCTAAGACTAAGTTTCCGCTTCCGTCACGATTTTACAACACACTTAGTGATTAATGACAAGAGACCAGAAAAAAATCAAGAGCCCTACATAGAAGGTATCCAGTACGTAGAATCGCAATTGGTGACCTCAGAATCTGACGTAGGAATCATGACGAAAGTGGAAACAGGCGGATTTCTACTTATAATGACTATCGACGAAGTACTTCGTCATTTGCCTATGCAGCATGGACTTTAGACCATAAACAATAATAGATTATGTTAAACTATTAGCTTTTATTTAAAAAGATCTGATTGATGGAATCTCAATAAAGACTAGATTTCAGTCTAGGTCGACTATAATAACATTACGTCATTTGTATTGTAAGACTGTAACTATAGCTTCCATGTGTGTGAGTAATCGCCGATACATGATTATCCTTATAGTAATTTTATCTATTGTCATAAAGTGAAATGATATTATTAAAATCAATAACCTGAGTGGACGGCAACCATTCACTTAGCTACGTATTTGTTTCTCTGGGGTATTACTTACAACATTAAATGTAGATGTTGCCGTATAAGCTTAGTGATATTGTTTCGCCATTGAGGACCCTTCGAAACAATCTGTAAAATTAAATCCTTAAGTGTTCGCACAGCAGTAACACACACTACGGGAATAAAAGTGTTTACAGTTTAGTTTACACAACAACGCTCATAAACTTGATTCGATCGGATCAGTCACTTGCTTTTATAGTTCGGAGATTGAGGAAAGAATTTTCTGTAGCTACTTGCAGGAGATTGATCGCGTGGCGGCACCAAATTACTTACCAACTGAACAAGACATCCTCCGCGTGAGAGTGCCTACGACGGGCATTATAGAATACCCCTTTGATTTGGAGGAGATACGATTTAGGTAACCTTTCAACATTGCCGGGCATGCTTTGCTTATGTGTCTGGAAACTTCGGTCTTGCTTCGTCTATTTTGGTGTTTAGTTTTATGAATCACTGTTCGGTGAAGTCTGCATGTGTTATAGAGGTGGATCAACTTTTTCTTGTTATTCTGTTCCGCGACCCAGGGGACTTAGTGATTAAACTTGTCAGAAAATTGTTGATAATTTATATTACTGATGTTGCCAGGAGATAGTTTACATAACTGTCGTAATTACAAAGTTCTTGGTAAATATAACCGCTGAAAATCGTATCTGTAAAGAGTAACCCAGGGAATGAGCAACAGAAAAAGTTGATTGACCCATAGGTGCTTTGTTTAGTTGTGCATGATGTATTTCAGTTATTTAAGCGATCTGGCCAGAATCGAGGCCGCCGATTATCTGCCAACCGAGCAGGACATCCTTCGAGCTCGACAACCCACTACTGGTATACTTGAGTATCCGTTTGATCTTGATGGCATCATATTTAGGTATGTTTCGTCGTACGAGTGATGGAGTGACCCTGCAGAACGCTAGTACCGCCCAGCCCTTTTTACAGTAGTACGAGACTAATCGCTAAGTATGCTCCTGAAATCCCTAAGTTATAATACTTACTCCTGTAAGTGCTATTTGTAGAACCTGTTACCGTGGAAGTCAAGGTGAGGATAACTATAATAATTGGGATGTTTTGTCTTCGCATGTCTTTGATAATTACGTTTTTGTAATTTTATACTAATTAAACTTTAACTTTACGAACTAAATCTGATATGCATGATTTTTTTTTGGGATAACATCACTAGCTATAAATACTCGTAATATCAGATTTGGTAAAGACAGACTTTTGTGGCTACTTTTTCTACGAACAAAAAAAAAACACTCACGATATTTCAACATTAATCGAGTCTACCTACAACGCATTTGCAAAATAAAAATTGTGTATGATCCTTCCTACAATTTTTTGATTTGACGGGATGAAAAATGAATGCGGTTTGTTCTACTGTAAAATGCTTACTAAAATATGTTATTATTTTTGAAATATTGCGAGTTAAAGTATGCTTATTGAATGTTGCATACGTCTAACACTACCAGTGTTTGTGCTTACCAACTGTATTTAACAGCTTGTTAGATATAAGGATGGTGTTGGTGTTATTAGTTAAATTGGTCTTTGTTGTATTTTGTGTGGTTTTTGAGCTTGACCTAGGATATTATAGGTATGTTATTAGGCTATATGTAAGTCTGTTGTATTTTGTCTCATATCAATTCCATTTAAGTTACTACTTATACCTTTGCTACTATAAACCGTGTACGTCCACGCAAGATAAGTAAGGCACAGGGGCCAATTATTAAAGTAACCATACCAACCAGTCATTAACAATTTAGCATTTTAAGGCACAAGCTAAACAGAAGAGAGATTTGAATTTTTATACAAACTAACTTACTTTCTAACTTTTTCAGTAACATGAAAGCAAACAGTGATGTTTTTTCTGCTAAATCAGGATTAGGAATTAGCAAAATAAATTATTTTCCAGACGAACTAGAGCATACACGTTAGTCCTCCTTACAATTAAGGACTATTTTTCAGATGTTTAAAACTTATTTATATTTTTTCCAACAGAATGGTAGACGTCGGGGGCCAAAGATCCGAGAGAAGGAAGTGGATTCACTGTTTTGAAAATGTCACCTCCATCATATTCTTAGTAGCTCTTAGTGAATATGATCAAATTTTATTCGAATCTGAAAATGAGGTAAGTTAAAATTTTATAATAATTTTAAACTATTTTAGCAGTCTTCTGTTCCCGTGGCTTTTATTTTTAATTACTTGGAGCTTAAAAGGATATTTTTGCAAGGTTCTGCTTCGTTGGTAATATGAAATAGTCGTTAGCTATACAATTGATTAAAATAATCGAGATATTTGATTACACAATCTAACCTAAAAATATCTAACATAACAGCTTAGATAAGTCGAAAGATACCTCAAAGACCAGAATCACAAATACTTTTCTTGAAATTTGGTATGGATTGTGGCTTTGATATTGCCATAAAATCAAAGCGTGCAAAGTCCGTAAACTAACCGAGCGTTAGTGCGGCTAAACAATTTTCGAATGTTACTCTTATTAAAATGTAATTATTTGCAAAATATGTTGAGTGATGATTTTAGAAATGTTTCTCGCTGACTACGATTTTAATTCCTTTGCTCTTTTTCACAAGCAATCCATACTAATATTATAAATGCGAAAGTATGTCTGTTACCTCTTCACGCTTAAACCGCTGAATCGATTTTGATGAAATTTGGCATAGAGATAGTTTTGGATACGAGGAAGGACATAGGATAGTTTTCATCCTGGAAATTATACCTAAAAAGATTGAAAAGTGAGTGAACATTTCTGTTGGGGTGCGGTGACCCTGTAGGAAATGTAATTATTAGACCAAAAGCACAATTGCTCTTACATTTGCTTAGGCGCTTTTAATTATCCCTTTTATCGAGTTCCACGCGTACGTAGTCGCGGGCAAAAGCTAGTAATTAATAATATGCATTCTCGTTTCCAGAACCGAATGGAAGAGTCGAAGGCGTTGTTCAAGACTATCATCACGTACCCCTGGTTCCAGCATTCGTCGGTCATCCTGTTTCTAAACAAAAAGGACTTGCTCGAGGAGAAGATCATGTATTCGCATCTCGTCGACTACTTCCCTGAATACGACGGTATGTTATTCGAATCTGCATGACAATGGCTGTTTTAAAAAAAATATGTGCGGAATATAGGGTTTCAATTCCCTGGATTGTCTGTACCCGGCTCACATGATCTGGTATTGCCCATACAAAACATCCCGTAATTGATAAAAACATTGGTCATGTTATGTTAAGTAAACGTAACTTTTAATCTCCGCACTGGTCACTGCGAAATACTAAATTTTCAATGTTTTATGTTTTGATTATAAGGCGAGATGTTGTAGAACCATTAGAATAACCCAGTGAATTAATACTATTGTTGGCAATCATCTAAAATAACTAAGACTGATATCCTCTCTGACGTGTTGATATATCAGATATAAGTGCTCTATCTCTGTTCTTCTCCAACTGAAAATAACAGGGAAAATTATTTGGACGCTATTAAAACATACACAAATACAGGTCCAAAACAAACGGCCCCGCCGGCTCTGGACTACATACTGCAGAAGTATCTGAAAGAGAACCCCGACCCCGACAGGTCGTGTTATTCGCATTTCACGACGGCTACAGGTTGAATTTCACTCCTGTGATACATGCGATGAAGCATATCAAAAGGACTTATTTTACTTGTAACCGAGTCTTGTGGTTGAGAATTTACAGTTGAGATTTGATGTTGAGTTGCGCAAGAATAAATCCTTTTGAAAAAACTCAGTTGCTAGACTGTACGCTAGTTTGTAACTAGAGGCTAGTGTTCTATGCTAAATCCAAAACGGCATATGATCTTTTAATTGACAAACGTTCATATTCTCTTTTGGAATTGTGTGGTTTTAGTGTTTCACATGTTTGAGTAAGCTAGATTGTGATTATGGTCTTCATTGAATTTACTACATCTATCGCCTCATTTTCATAACACGTGTTAACATTAGGTACAATACCATTTATAATGATACTTTCAGATATGTGCATTGTTTAATTATACACACGAACAGTTCATATATTCAGTTAGTCATTATAGTCACGAGACACAATTATTTTACACGTTTACTTGCAATTATTGTCGTTTATTTCGTCATTAAGTACAACATCCACCCCTGGTCCGTATCGCATTGTGTAAGTTAACCCTAATAATTAATATTTATTTTTTGCATCATACTTTTTCTGTCCACTATGCGTTGATGTAATAGCAATCATTATCTTTAAAAGTATATTCTATTTGTTATGTTAACTCTCACAACATAACAAGGCTATGACCAGATAGAAATCGTAGATCTGGTACCATTTTATTTGTAGGTACTATCATGATAGCGCAATTATGAATTTGAGTTAATATCAACATTATTCACTAAATATGTTATCTTATCCATGTATATATATAATTAATAGTTTTAAAGTTCAAATTGCCTATATGTGGCATTGTACAATACGATGCTCGCAGTGAAAATCCTACCAAATTTTAAGATGTCTGATTATGCCAACACATTATCTGAAAGTTCCATCATACTAAACTGTATTTACACGTGTTATAATTTATTATTTATTTATTTATTTAAACTTTATTGCACAAAATACACAAGTAAAAGTACAAATGGCGGACTTAATGCCTTACTTAATTTCACTTGTCAAAGAAGGCCATAATCCCTAGTACCGTAGAAGTATCAGTATCGCTAGAGCTATGAGTGTGCGCAGGTCCGCAACGCGACGCGATCACGGCGCGCGAGTTCATCCTGCGGATGTTCGTCGACCTCAACCCTGACGCGGAGAAAATCATCTACTCACATTTTACTTGTGCGACAGGTAAGATCTGAAACCAATTACAGTCGAGTTCATTTACATCTACACACTTACGAGAACAAAAATATCTGAACACGACTTTATGCTCCTGACAACAGGGTCGTGTTCAGATATTTTTGTTCTCGTAAGCGTGTAGATGTAAATGAACTCGACTGTACAAGGGCCAATCAACTTTTTTTGCGGTCTGAATTTTTGTATCAAGATAATAAATTTAATCCGGTGTTTACTGTCGCGCAACCGGTTTAAAATGAGAAACAACTGTTGATATATGATTATACATGAGTATTTCTCTAATAAGTGGAAATTGTGAACTGTCCCCTGCCAAGTTTGTCTTCAAATAATAGCATCGAAATTACATTGATAGTCTATCTATGTATTTTCTTCTGTGATCTTCTGCAATCATTAATTTTATAAAACAACGTAAAACAGCGGGGCATATTAATGCCTGATGGACGACCAAGCATGTTTAAACTTAGTTCGCTTGGTAACCAAAAATGTAAGCAGCAGAAAGAGTTGATTTACCCAGATGATATACTAAATTCAACATGCCTACAACAACCTTTTTTTAACACTTTCCTGGCGTGACGGTATCTACGGAGATGGCCGTCCTGTCAAAACACGAGGTTAACAGTTCTTAGTGCAATTACGGCTAAAGCCCCAATGGCTTTATATTCAACTAGCGACCCGCCCCGGCTTCGCACGGGTGCAATGCTGATAAATTATGCATGTAATATACATATAAACCTTCCTCTTGAATCACTCTATCTATTTAAAAAAACCGCATCAAAATCCGTTGCGTAGTTTTAAAGATTTAAGCATACAAAGGGACATAGGGATAGAGAAAGCGACTTTGTTTTATACTATGTAGTGATAATAATATACATGATAGAAAATGAGGTATAGGCTAAGGGCGATTGGTTAATTTTTTTTGTTTTATTGTCGTTTTTTTAGTCTGGCCACAAAATTTTATCGTTTGTCATATAACTATCTAAAACGGTGGTAAAACTTGCTGGGTCCCAATTTTTTTTGCTATATTTTTAACCATCAGAGGATGTGTCAACTTCAATCTTCTGTAGGTACTGTATTTGGGTCATTTTCAGATTTAGGTTCGCGTCTTTTCGGTGGACACGTACAAAGTTAAGGACTAGGCCTAGTTTTCCGATCAAAATTATATTAGCATAAACGACGTTTCCCTTTCTATGGGCTTGCGTGTTAAAAACATAACTTCTATGCACATACGCTGTTAACTATTGGCCACCTAAGAGACAACTTTTGTTTTTTGAACTGACAATGACCCATTTGCTAATGTGACTTCCAATTCTTCTCCTTAGCCCTTCAAATGGAGATTACAGTACTCGAAAAGACATGCTGATAATGACTTTTAGCATCATGAGTACACGCGCAAGTATTCAGGTGTCTTGCAACTTTGAGATCAACAGTATTTTGTCTTAACTTTGCAGTTAAAAAGTTTCGGTCAAATAACAAATGAATACAAATACAAATACAAATCGTTTATTTGTTCAACATAGGTGCATATGTACATAATACAGGTGTGACAATTTAATTTCAGTTCCACTATGCTGAGCCGTTAGGCATACAAATATTATTAAGTAATTAATAGAGTACAGGGAAGTTGTGCTCCATTAATTATTGTCTAACAAAAAATCACTTATTTTATAGTACGCCTTTTCTGGCAAGAAATTAAATAACTTATTTTTGTATTCTACTATATTTTCTACATTTACAATGTCTGTTGGGATTTTATTATAAAGTTTAGGGACCATTCCGAGTATACTTTTCTGAAAAAGAGCGGTTTTCGAGGACATTCCATTTATTTGATGAAACAACTAAGATCATTATTATAATCGGTTTAAACTCACGTAAAATTTGCTAGGAAAGGCCCGACATGTTTTAATAAGATATTGTAAGATCGAGAAAACTTTTAAAATAATTTCCTAGTTTAGCACAATCCAACCGGCCGTGTAGCTCTTAGTAGTAAGTACGATGCGTACACATAAGATCGCACAAAGTTAAGTTTTTCACTACGATTAGAATTCGTCATTTATATTTGTCATAAATCACCAGAAAAAAACCAGAGAAGAATATGGTCACACCCGAATGTCTAGACATTGCAACTGGTTACGGCCCGGCTACGACTGGTCTGACGCGGCCATAGGTGGGAGCAGAAAGTCCGAGCGCGGTGTCTCGCTTACTCCTATTGCTGCCGCCTTGGATCGAAGTGGTAGCCGAGCCGTTAATGCGACTAGTCGCGTGACTGGGGTCAGCAACAATAATCTGCAACAGCTCTAGCACAACTGTGACACGCGACTCTGTTCCGCGCAAGTTATACTACCTATTTTTTCTCTACAGTACTGTACGAGAGTGACGGGTGATACTATGTCGCGCGACAAGAGTCGCGAAGCATAGGTGTGCTAGACGGGCCGGCGTCACCGCTGTAAAATAATTCCGCAGTAAATTTAAATGTCTATTCTTTGCATTGCGAGGTTAGATGGAGTGATTCTACTCATAATGCTTACGCCAGTAACTCGCATTATAACGATACTTACACGTTATGTTGTCGTGCTGAATAGCCTAACAAATTGCGGTTTGGCCCTTGGACAATGGCGCTATCACATGGCAATTTAAAAACATTGTTTACCGGAATGCTGCTCAATTCAATTTATATTACATTTTACAATCCTTCGTTGTTCTACTGAAATGAAGATTTAATCATATTGAAAAAAAAAAAACTTCTGCATCACTATGAATTGTTTTGGCTTCATTATGCGAACATCACTTGAAATTCGCTGAATATTTTTAGTCCTGTCTCTTGACTCTGTGACATACGATTACTTTCAACGCCAGTTACCGTAAAGTGGTCTCTGTCAGTATAATAAATTAATACTAATAAAAAACCGCAATATGGCGTGGGCCGAAAAATAACTTGTCGGTGTATAACCTACGACGCCATAAATCGAGAATCACTATCGAGAACTTTAAATAAGATCTGCAAATTAAGTCAAATCTAAAATAAATAAGTTTCGCTAAAAATAGAAATTGAAATTAAATACTACAGTGATAATGGCATTGAAATCAGCGTTAACGTGCACGTGACGTGAATTGTAAGGTTTCCATAAAGTTGATTATAGCGGATTAGAAGCTCGGAATTACGAAGCCGTATTAAATATTACATCGGGATTACAATTATATTAGATTTCTATGTGTTATATCAACCACAAAAAAATGTGTAACTATTTATTTTTACTGGGTGAGCATTTTATTTAAGGGTAAATAAGTATATCCAACTTCTCCTAACCTAAGGAAGCCTATCTAAACAGATAATGGGTAGCAACGATAGCGTTCCGATAGCTCAACGGTAGAAGGGCTGCTTATAACAGTGAATTTACGCCATGTTGGTTGAGGGTTCGATCACGCGAATATCGTTTTGGAGGGTGTCGTGGTAGTGTTCGCGATCCCATGCCCCCCTAGCGCCAGCGCGGGATGCGACGAAGTGGGTCTTTCCCCCCGCTCTTCCTAAAAGGGGCCGGAAGAAGGAGCCCCATATGGCTTCCCCAACCCCGGCGGGTATGCGTAGACACATTCCCACTCCATCAAAAACTAAAATGGTACCCATGATGCCGGCCACGTTTCCTCGCTGAATAGCAATGCTGATTCTTTAGCCGAGGACTGAACCGGGTCTGGGATCTGATGAGCGTTCTCCTACTTTCTTTTTTACCATTTAGTACTCAGTTTTTTTAAGTTAACATTAATGAGGGCAGTTTCCTGGCCTTAGTGTACCTATGTTGTCATTGCTGGCGACAAACGACACTAAGACGTGGTCCCTTTATTGGAACTGACAAGAAACCTTAGTTTCCTAATAGTACAAAGAAGCGAGGTACTATTTGTGTTTTCTTGCTTACGCTTAACTTCCAGCGTTTGGATTGATATATAATGTAGCACGACTATGGTAGGTGACAGCAAAAACAAACCATGAAAGATAAACAAAAAATACTACTCTAACCGCATCTTACTTTTGCCAACTGTAGTTGCGGAGTTGCCATTAAAACTTGAATTCTATGAGTACCTATAGTGAGGAAAGTAGTATCACAAGGTGCAAATTTTGGTATCGGATAAATTCACTTGGCACAGATGTAATAAACGTAAAACTAAGCTAATTTAGCTCGGTAGCCAGCCATCACCCCCTGGCGGGTAGGAAGGGGGGGCAGTCAAAGTTACACGCCGCCGCGCTTCAGAAAAAAAAATCATATCTGCTTCTATTTAACAAATACCACAAGTGTGGTATCATTTTCTGATAAATCGGGCATGAGAAATTCATTTTTGAGACATTTAATGTATAGTTTAATAGAAAAAACCGGCCAAGAGCATGTCGGGCCACGCTCAGTGTAGGGTTCCGTAATTGCTCATCCTTCGCAATAAATTGCTGTTTTAATCCCAAGGTTTAAGTTAAGAAAGATTTTAAGCTCTATAAAAAGGTCGTAAACGCCCTAGAAACTGTAATCACTTATTACCTTCTGGAAGTCAATTTACATCCTTCTAAAGAAAAAATATGAAATTTGGCGATTACTCAAAAACGGCTCGACCGATTTTGTTCAATATAGTTTTCATTGAAAGTACTGATAAGGTTTCATTTACATGAATTTTTCCGATTTTTTTTGACCTGTGGTTGAAAAGTTAGAGGGGGGGGGGACACTATTTTTTTTGTTTTCGGAGCGAATATTTACAAAACTGCTGACTTTATCAAAAAATAATGTTAGGAGACCCCTATTATTTTTACAAGACCTATTCAACGACACCCCACACACCAGTGTTGAAAAGAAAAAAAAAATTCACCCCCACTTTAGGTGTTCGAGAGGTACCCGAAAAAAATAAAATTTTAGAATTTTTATTTTACCGTTCTGTCGGCGTTATACATACACATACTTATACCAAATTTCAGCTTTCTAGTACTAATGATCACGGAGCTAAGCCGCGGACGGACGGACGGACGGACGGACAGACGGACAGACGGACATGGCGAAACTATAAGGGTTCCTAGTTGACTACGGAACCCTAAAAACGGAAAATAATGACGAACATATCAAAATTGCTTTGCAATTTTTTTACACCACTAAATAGACTCTTTGAAAATCCTGAATTTTAAGTAAAAAAAATAAATATATATGTGATATTTTTGCTTTTCCTTGAAATTCAGGATTTGCAAAGTTAATAGTTGAATAAAAAAAATAGCAAACCGATTTTGATATGCCTCGTCAATATTTTAATTTTGTTCTATTAAACTAAAACATTAAATGTCTCTTCAAAATGAATTCCTCATGCCCGATTTATCAGAAAATGACACCACACTCGAGTGGGTAAAAATGGCGGCGTGTAACTTTGACTGCATCATCTCATCATCAAATCATCATCATACCCGCCAGGATGGATGGATGGCTACCGGGCTAAATTAGCTTAGTTTTACGTATAGTACATCTGTGCCAAGTGAATTCATCCGATAGCAAAATTTGCACTTTTTATACATTGGGTGACACTACTTCCCGCACTACTACTAATGAACTAACTGAAGCACTTTTATGACGATACGTATTTATGGGATGCTTTCTTGCTCTAACTACTTATTAAGTACGTAACTGAAATAATGACAATATTAGTTTAAACAATGGAGGAGCAGCGTGCATGAGGTTGGTATTTGTACATATATCATTAGTTTATTGCGGTTTTTTTCTTTGTTTTGATATTTACGCTATATCGCTACTCGTTTTTATAGTTAATTTATATTTTGCTAGCATAGTCTTTGTGTAGTTAGCCTTAGCACAGAGTTTCTAGTAGTATATTAGGGTAATTATATGTAACTATAATTTTCCTATGATTTTTTAATAAGT
The DNA here is from genome assembly GCA_947623375.1 of Apotomis capreana. Lineage (NCBI taxonomy): Eukaryota > Metazoa > Arthropoda > Insecta > Lepidoptera > Tortricidae > Apotomis > Apotomis capreana. The sequence continues at coordinate 16,359,578 of OX392505.1, read as the reverse complement.
ATTAGAAATTACTTATTGTCTGATTAATCATTTGTTTTATTGCACAGAAATTGAATAATGGATTCCGATTACATTTTATTATTATTATAAACTGTTGCAATATTTGAGAACTAGTTCTTTTTAGTAACTATTTAATAATATTTTTACATTGTTTCATTTGTCATTAACCCTTTAACCGCCGTAGTCTGATATATAAGACATAACATTTCCAGCTCATTTCGCCACAGTCTGATAAATAAGACAAATATCTATGTATATATATATCGGCGGCGACACGAGCAAGTTTGATGAAAAATTGACGGCGGTTAAAGGGTTAAAGTGTCATAACGGAACTTTTTCTATTTGCATTTGTACGTTTGCTTTTGCATGTAACCTTTTATTTATTTATTGTTTTTGCATGCTGCCTTGGATGTTTTTAAAGACACGGAAAATATCAAATTGGTGTTCTGTGCCGTAAAAGATACCATTATGCAATCTGCTCTCAAGGAATTCAACTTGGCTTAATGTCGCTCACTGTGTTCTATATAATGCCTTAATTAAATATATTTTTGATATGAGAATGATTGCTTATTTTTTATTTACTCCCTTACATTACATAAAATATGTTTTTACTAATGCATGATTTGTTTAATTTCACCTATTTATGTCGTGTTTTGTAATATTTTGAGTAATTTATTTTTCTCAAACATGCAATTAAATGTCGTCATAACGTCCGTAAAAATAGGTTTCTAAGTATCACTTATCGGGAGGAACAACTCGAGAGAACTGTACAACTGTAGGAATTTCATACAAAATTGAAGGCCTAGGCCGGGAAGTATTTTTTTAAACATGGCGTCTGTGTTCATGAACAGGCTAAACAGCTGAATTGTATTTTTTTAGTGGTCTATTTTTTTATTTCATTGCATATGTTTGAGAAAGCACTATACATGCCTTAGCCGTGAAAAGGGCTTGCCGGCTTCGTATCTCTATCCGGCCTCCCCACGGTCGGCCGTCTATAACTACTCACCGGCAAGTCCTTCTTTCCCGGCGTCTGCAGTTATGTACTAAATCAACCGCTACTTTATATTTCTTGTCAACGTTAGTTACATAATTATAAGGTGCTTCCAAATTAAATAACAATACTCTTATATGCCACGGCCGCAGGCTTGCCAAGCCTGTTAGAGTTATACGGAACTACATGGTCCTCACTCGAACATACTGCGTCCTGTAGGCTTACCGAGGCTTAAAGTAGTAAATACTCTTATCAGGCAATATACACCGCACCGTTTGACGCCGGTATTTTTACGTGACATTAGGTATGCTTAAGTTTAAATAATTTTAATTCTTAGAGAAAAGTACGGATATAATATATAAAAATATACGATCGTATGTAACGAAATAAGTTGAGGTTTTAAAACTTTTGCCACCATATACTGAAACTTGGCATACCGTTGGCGAGGCGTCAAACAAAAACTTAAGGCTAGCCGGCGAAGATTTCGCTTACATTTTCTTCATTAATAAAAGATATTTCGTAATCGTCCTAAAGTGGACAAACAAGCCTGTGCTCAGCCATACCTAATTTCTTGGCTTTAGGAATAATCTAGTCTTCGGTTTATAGGTACTGACTTTTGCACGGAATATCACAAAGTATCGTGAAAACCTTGGCTTTCTTCTTATATTCTTAATCTATTTCCTAATCATCATAAAAAACTGCGTATTAGGTCAAATATGGGATTCGTTTAGGATATGATTGGATGGATTTTCTTCTATCAGGTCGTTTATTTCTCCTTACGTACGTAGACATGAGTGGCGACTGGTGACAAGTCGTTAAACGGGGCACTCTGAACTACGAGCACATGAGTAGCCATTACCACTCTGTAACGAGTGTACCGAGACCTGTACATTTTTCAAGATGCTCCTAAAATCTTCAACGCAGTACCATCTATCGCAAACTTCTCTTGTCAGAGCTGCCTTAGGACATGTCGATCTCGTATCGGTTGAGTTAACCACTAAAAACGGTGTATCCCGAACATTTCACCATAAATCGTCTGCAATAGACATAAGCGCCTATACTAAAATCTGAAGCGAACACAATGACATAAATTCTTTCCAAGGCCCGGCGGCACTAAGAATATTAGCGGTATTATAGTAATAAGCTTACACCGTTAGCTGGTAAGGCGCTTAATCTAATGCCCTTACATGGCCACTTAAGCAAAGGAAAATATCCATTCTTAACACTGAATTTGCTTACTTACAGACGACATTATATCTACTGCAAGCTGGCGACTGTGTACCCGTGAATTTGCTACTAGAAATACAATAATGACTGATAGAGAATGCATTAAGTCTGCCTTTTGTACGATAAGTTCTTTCTTTTGTGCAATAAATATTGAATAAATAGATTAAAATAATACCTGGAACTCTTTATGTACATAATCATGACGTATTATTTGGCATAAAATCATTAGCTGTAATTCTAAATAATTAACTTTACTAATGTTTTGAAAGTAGAACAGCAAAAAAGTAGTTTTTTTAATAATTCTGAATTGCTGTTTAATTGTTTATGAGAAAAAATAAAATTACTCTCCTTTTATGACAAACAATACATTATGGCAATGATTTTTTCTCAAACATGCAATGGAATGTCGTCATACCATGCGTTATATCTTCTTCTATAGGCTTCGATGTATCACGTGTCGGGCGGAATAACTCGAGAGAACTGCAATTGAAGGCCTAAGCCGGGAAGTTTAAACAAAGGTGTTTGTGTTCAAGAACAGGCTAAACAGCTGAATTATATACATCTTTTGAGTGGTGTATTTTTTTATAATTTAATAGCATATGTTTGAGAACATCACTATACATGCCTAGCCGTGAAACGGGCTTGCCGGCTTCGTATCACTATCCTACTCAATCAAGTCTATACCTACTCACCCCGCAAGCCCTTCTTTCCCTGCCTCGGCAGTAATGTACTATTAACGTAAGGTTCAAATGTCCCGTACGGATCCGTGTCTAAGCATACGAGGGGTTAATAGGTACGGTTTTGACATTTTGTGTCCTGAATCCTATCATGTGATTCCAAATGTATATTGTATTATTACATTACAGAACACAAAATGTCATTATCCGAAATCCGAGAACAAAACGTCCAGAAACCCATACAAAAAAATATATATGATGCTATTAAAAATCAAGATGGCTCTCCTAATCAAAATCTTTTTAGGGCTCACAGGGCTCATATTGACACAGGAGAATATCCGATCATTAATCGCCGTATTCTTTAAGCGAGCATCGGCCACGTTTTTGATTAATTGAAGGGATGTTTACAAAAACAACATAACTGACTAGACTGGTTGAAACGTACTGTCAATTGAAATGTTTCGTTATAAGTGTCAACCAGTCTAGGCAGTTATGTTGTTGTTGTAAACAACCCTTTAATTTACCGATTACAAAATATCAAGTTAGCTATTGTGTAACTTTCATATGAGACGCCATCACCTGAAGTATGTTATTTCCATTAACAAACCAGTGAATACTTTTTTACAATGTGTGTCATCTACATGATAGTAAAATGAACATCTGATCTGCTGTGGTAAATAAAATACTGCAGTCTCGTTTATCGCCGAATGTTATAGCAACGCATCTTATCTGTGATGGAAGCTATCATGACACTTATTAGGCTGCCTGTCCACAAAAGCAGAGCGGAGCGGAGATATGTAAAGTGGACCAATCACATTCCTCAAATTTAAATGCATTTCTTCTTTAAATGAGCTTCACGAAGACGCAGCCTGATTGGTTTTTTTCTCCGCTCCGATGTAGTGGACAGACGGCATTAGTTTAGGACAGACGGATGCTTTATTATCTATCAATCACACGATATACGCGAACCTCATAGGTCAGCTGGGAAAAACATATATTAACACGTTCACTGTCCCAGTTTGACATGTTAACCTTATGTGTCTGTAAGAGAGGCTTGGCGTGACCTCACATATGGGACATGAACAGCGAACGTGTCAAATTAGCAATAGAAAATAAACGATTCCACGGAAAATTAACAACCCTTTAATTTTAAATAGAAATGTTGATGAAAGTTACCTGAAATAAGTAACATTTAATACTGAGATTTATAAGTGCCCTTGTGGCCTACTTAATGAATAAATTATTTCATTTCATTTCAACGACAAAGCTCTTTTCATAAAAAAAGGTGTTATTATTTTCCGGGCAGCTAACTTACTAATTTAGCTGCCAAGTTATTGTTTTTTTTGGTTAGGTTAGACTATTTTTTTTAGATGCCCGGTTAAATACATGCCGATAAAAATATAACTAGCGTTGTTTCTCGTGGGCTCATATGACACGCAATGTTTTTGACTCCTGTTTGTAACATGTTATGTTTATTGCAGACACCGAAAACATCCGGTTCGTGTTCGCCGCAGTCAAGGACACAATCCTACAATCCAACCTGAAGGAGTACAACCTCGTCTAAGAAAATCAACGTGCTCCCTGACACAAATCTGTGATTGTGTATAACACGTAATTAAAAACATCATCAATTCACACGGCAGAATGTGTAAATTCACGAACTGAGATCGGATGGACGAACTTATTCACCTTAAAATGTTTAATGAGAAAGTAAGGATAGATTTAAGTCATTTAACCAAGGAACTAGTATCAGAAGCGCGGTGCGGACCGTGGCTCCCTCGTCGTCCGAGCTCCGACGGTCGATCACGCACGTCGCGTCAGGTTTTTTGACATGATTTTTTATGATGAAGTTATTCACAATTTATGTATGTGTCTGTATCGGTGAATATTAAATTGTGCATTTTAAAAGTTGTGGCGAGTCTTGGGCTAACCATGAGCTGCTTTTAGTCATTGTTTTAGGATTTTTGTAAAGTTTGTTGCCATAATATCTTTCTACATTAGAATACATTTATTATGTCCAGACGGATGGATTTGAACAAACTAGTCCAATGAACTTACGCGTGTTTTATATCCGCACGGGTCGAGCTCGACACAGGACTTCCTATTAATGTATCGATCGGGTCGCTTCCGTGTTAATTACATATTTATTTTAGTTACGAATGATTTCTCGAAGAGTTACAGTCGATCCAGAGCTTGCAAGAGTGTTCGGTGCGGCTGGAGGTGCGCACATGTCTTCGTAAGGCTCGGCGTTCCTAATTTGGGACATATATGAACTTTTATTGAGTAACATAGGGTTCTAAATTCAAATTGCACAAATATGTCTGGGTTCTTGCGAGGATATGCAATCGACTACACTTCTGTCTTCCTTCGATGACACGGCTAGTGAGAGTATTGTGGTTCCGCACCGCTTCGACTATGCTGGAGCAGGCGGGTCATTCGAGCGTTTGTTCCGGATCACTTTCGTGGACACGGTTTTGTCGAAACGTCTATGTAGATTTTAATGGAATTTCCAATTATTTCTTTGATGTCCCGGAACCAAGTATCTCGAAAAGCCACAAAAATCTACCGCAGGCTTCGACAAAAAAATTACCTCGAAACTCAGGCGGTTGAAACACCCGAAAATTCCATGCGCTTCTACCCGCACCGACCAACTCGACGGATTCAATTCAGTCTAATACATAATAATATAAAATGATTACCGTTTGTTCTGTTAGCTTGAAAGGTTTATAAATTTATTGTATTTACATAAATATTACGTTACTTTTGTACATTTGAATTTTGTTACTTGAATATATGTTATTATTTAAGCTGTTTATATTTAAATATGGTGTTTTCGACACGATTTGACTTGACGCAAGTTGTCTTACGTTAACTGTAGGCTTTTTTGTGTACGCATTGGTCTGGTGTATTTGGTTTCTTCCTAAAATTATTATCCGTGTACGAGAGTTCCATTCAGCTAGCCGTATGTCGAATATAGGGAGTTACTACGTTAGTTGTTTAAGGACATTTTTGATGCATTTGATATAAACTTTTTTTACTAGAAACCCAAGGGATACAATAAAGCGATAATGTGAATTGTAAAAACCGATACCAATGTTTTTTGCACGAACGCTTTTACCACATGAATGTAATATATTGTACATTTGGGTCTAAATGTGCTGAGTGAATTGAGCTGACAGGTCAGTGCCAAGTTTTGCTATTGGCATATTGTGAAGCACAAAGTAAATATACATGTACACATATATTATTGTTTACCATGTTCAGAGATTTATGTTATTGATTTAGTGTGTTGCTTCGTGTTATTATTTAGTGACTTACTTGTTTATAGTAAGAAACATAGTTTCTATTATGGAGATATATGATTTTATTGTATTAACTTATTTGTTGTTACGTCTTTATTTCTATCGTGCCGTTTAAGGTCTGTTTCATAACGCACACTGCGACGTCAGACTTTGTCAATAGCAAAGCTTTAATTAAGATACAGCTGTCTGATATGCTCAAGATAATGTGAAATTGAAACTTAGCGCACAATATTGGAAACTTTCTATTGATGTTAACCACTGAAGTGCAATCTCTGTGTATGCCCTGTACATAGGAACTGTTTTCGTTTGTGCATTTGTACTGCCATACTGAACTAGTTTGAGAACCTGCGCGCCGTTTACAAGTTGCGGCGGCGCGGCGTTGGCGCGGCGTCACACCGCGTCGCGTGGTACGTGACGTCACTCCGTGTCGCGTCCGTGTCGCGCGGCACGTGACGTCACGCGACAGACGCCGCGAGTGTGTTCCACTATAGACTGATGTTTTATATAATTGACGTCCACAATGACGCCCGACGTGGGTTTATGTCTTAAATTGCAGTGTAGTGTTTAAAAGGAAACAAAGCACGATGAAACTTATTGTATTGGTGATTAGTTATATTATTAAGTGGGCGCACGCCGGGCCGCGCCGCCGGCGCCACGCCGATTCGTATATTCCGTGCGAATGACTGAATTCGTGACCGGTATGGTTCTTACCTGTTTGATTTTCGGTTGGGCGATGACTACACAAATATTGCTAAAACTATATTATAGTCTAACGTTGCTTTACCTTTTGCGTGAGATTGTGAGAGTTTTAGCTTAAGTTTACGACTGAAGACGGATGCCTGTATGAAATATTGTAAATTATAATTTCTCATAAAATATAATTTTTTTCAGCTACGCAAGTTGTTTGACTTTACCTATGCCGACTGTACATTCGGCGAGATATCTCGAGCCAGTGATGATTCTGTACAGCGAACAACTCCTAATAACCTCTTATGCCGGCTGTACATTCTCGCCAAGACAAGGTAAGACACCCATGTTGTCCTTCCTTTACTTAAAGGGATCGAAGAGGACGACACGCTTGAATGCACGCCCGTTCTCGGCGAGAGTGTGTACATAAAGCATTAAGAGTGTCCTCATAATCCCGTGCGACACTCGCCGTTAGGAACCCTTAACCTGAACTTAGGGTTTCACACAAGAAATTTTTCGAGTGGTCTCGCGAGTATATATACAGTCGGGTATAATTTGAACTGCTTCTTTAATAATATTGTTACCATTTACACCCTCTTGAAATTAATGAACTAACCAGACAACGTTAAACGCATTCACTGCCACTCCCCTTTGCTGGACATTCGCTAGGTGCCGTACTTTGCTGTGCCCCAAACGCACATGTGCGTTCAACCAACTATTGATGAAGGCACAGGGCGAAAGTCACTAAATATTATGAACGCGTCTGCGCGAGCTTCAAGGCACTGGGTGAAAGTAACGAAAACGCATTCGTGCGTTGGTGGCAGTAAATGCGTTAAAGTATCTAGATCCGCCTGAATTATTTTTCTACCTACCTAGATAATTTATGTAGCCTTTTTCTATTGTACGTCATCAATTGTTTTATTTCTAAACCAAAGATTTTCTAGAACTGATTACCGGGGGTGCCGTTTTTTGAGCGGTGCATCGCGCTCCTGGCGACGTAGTGGGTGATGCACCAGGTATAGTAATCATATTATGAACCCTGGCCTCCCCAAGGATCTCATCAACTGTCACATGCTGCCTTCATCCAACGGTTTCCTATGACCTGACCAGATTGTCGGGCCACTTCGGCGACGTGCGTAATGTAATAAAATAATGTATTAAGTAATCAAATTAATCTCATTGCAGGTCAAAGCTTCCGAAAATATTATTAATTACAGGCGTGGTGAATTTAAAATTGACCCTCGCTTTTAAAATGTGCGCAAGTACTAAAAAAATTAAGCTGTTTCGTCAAACGGACCCATTTTAAAGAACATTATTAGCGAAGGTAATTATCAATAACAGTTTCCTTACGACAATTTACAGCTGACAGCAAACAATTTCAAAACTAAACGTGCATCAATTAGTCGATAATAAATGGTTTTACGTTAAATATAACTATTTTCAACAAAAAATTATTCACTCGCATTTCTCGATAGTATTTTTAATGAGAAAATGGGCAAATACAAAAAGAAATGGTATTGCTGTCATTATTGTAAAAAAAACCTAAGGTTTTAGTAAGGTTAATGTAAAACTGAATACTTAAATAACATTACCTACACGTACATATTATTAGCATATACAATTAATCTAGTCGTAAATCAGACTGATAGTGATATAATGGACGAATTGAATGTACCTATATTCTTATTGATGGTAAAACTTGATATTACGTCCATCAACGGTTTTAAAAAGAATTACTTGTGAAACTAATGTGTCGTAATGGACATGCTGTGCTTTCGTGCATAACGTTTGATGTCACAGTCAGATTACCACAGCCGGCATGTCGATCGATGCTGGGTTCTATAGCGACTTAATTTTACCTGATGATGTGACGGCAGCTAACAAATTAGCTGCCAGTGCGGCCAAAATAGCCCTAAACAATTTCGAATGGAGATATGTAACCATGGTTCTTCATAATTCAACAATGATTCTTGGTCTAAGCGCCTTCATGCAAATCTATCGGAAAAGTATAATCGTTGGCCAAGGTACTTTTCTCCACGGCAACGAATCATCTGGCGGCAGGATCAGGCAGTTTGTGATCTTTGGATCAGACTTAAATAACATAAAGCATATGCTGGACTGGATGCGATTAAGGCAGTTTGACAACACCGGCAAATTTATCTTCATTTGCAGAGATTGTGACGAACGAGAAGCGATGAATATATTTTGGAACCATAAGATAATCAATTTGGTTTTTATTAAGGACAGTGACTCTACAAGCAAAACAGTTGGGTTTACTTATACCATTTACGACAACGAAAATTGTGTTATAAGTCCACCTGTGCCGCTTCAAGAATCCTGCATTCGTAATTCTTGCGTGAAAATGTTTCCTATGAAGCTGACAAATTTACATTTATGTCAAATTACTGTGTCCACGTTTATTCAAGTACCGTACATGTCTCTGAAGACAGGAGTTCCGAAGGGGGCTGATGGTGATCTTTTGGTTCTCATCGGAGAAGCTTTGAACGCTACCCTGAAGGTGATGACGCCGCATCGGGGCGACGGATGGGGCATGCCAGACAAGAACGGCGATTGGATGGGATCATTTGGGGACATTTACAACGACCTCGCCAACTTCTCGATGACATCTGCGGCTATAACCATAACGAGATTCACGGAGTTCCAAATTTCTACAGACTATAATGTCATCAACATGGTGTGGGTCACTCATCCCGCAATACAACTCCCGGCATGGCAGAAGTTACTCCGTCCGTTTGGAATGAAAGCTAGGATATCTTTAGCTTTTACATATTTACTAGTCTTACTAGTTGCTGTGTTCGTGAGAAGCAATTTATGGGTAAAATTAACCCGAAGAATCACCTTGGAAAGGCCCCTTACGGATGTCATTTTTAAATCCTGGACCGTATGCATGGGCATGCCCACGACGTCATTGCCATCAAAACCGGCATTCCTGACAATTTTCCTGCTGTGGATATTTTATTGTTTTATGATAAGAACTTTCTATCAAGCAGCTCTTATTCGCGCTATGAAAGACGATTCTAATTATCCAGAATTTGAAAAACTAGAGGACATTTTAAATTCTGGTTACCCTTTGGGTGGAGTAGCGACTCTTAAGGAGTACTTCATTGACACTCCAGGTGTGTATAACAACTGGAAAGCCATTAACAGCACGGAAATATTTCAGACAATGGTTAATTTATCAAATGGTATGAGGTATGTCCTAGCGATGAATAAGGATACCACCAAGAATTTCCTTATGAAACATTATGGAGAATTACACATCGTACCACAGAAAATAGTGGTGAGTCCAACGGTTTTGTTTTTTAAGAAATTTTCTCCGTTGGCAGAACCTCTAAATCGTATTCTAGGTCAATTGACTGAAAGTGGTTTTACACAGAAATTGTATAAAAATCATGCTACTGTCACCGTGACGAAGAAGACCGAAAGTAGAGTACCAATGAACGTCGAACAATACATGGGTTGTTACATAGTGCTTGTCGCAGGTTGGGCTGTATCAATAATGACATTTCTTTTAGAGAAGTACTGTTACAAATGTGGTTTAAGATATCTAAATATATGTCGTTAAGTTGTTATTTCATTCAATAAATAGGAAAACAGCGTTGAATATATTTATTTAAAATTAAAAAAATCATTGTATCATGTTAAATTAGATATAATTTTTTTTTTAAGGTAAATTCCATTTTTAGATGTGACTCCAAAATACAGTTCTTGGCTCATAGGTACGAGCATTTTTAAAGTTTACGTATCGTAAGCCGCAAAGAAACCTGACCCCTAACCCAACATAGTAATTACTAGTACGTTCATTGCCCCAAACATCCATTCCATTCCCCTCATAAGTACACCTATTTCCCAGCAAGTTCATTCCTCATTCGCCTATCTCCCAGCAAGTCCTTTCCTCATGCGTCCATTTCGCAAGTGAAGTCCAAGAAAAGCACAGTAAAGTGTAATGCCACGGTATTAGGTAGCGAATCTCATTGGTAACTAAACTTAGTGACGTCATACGTGTATTTATTTTTTTCAATAAAATAAAATGTTCTCGATTCAGACGAACACTTGAATGATAAACATAATTATAATTAGTTCACCTTAAGAGGCCTTAATGGAATAAAAGCTCACACCTAGAGGACCTCGACTACGCAGACGACATAGTGTTGGTTTCGTCTTAACTGCCCGATCTTCAAATGAAGCTTGACTCGTTACGAGAGGAAGCTCAAGATAAGGGACTACGAATTAACGCTAGGAAGACCGTCGAAATGCGAGTTCAGTCGTGCGAAAACCGACCCATTAAGACTCAATGGGACACCTCTGAAATCTGTCGCAAAGTTCACATATATCTCGGCAGCACCGTGACCAACAGCGGTGGTTCTGATGATGACGTCGATGCGAGAATTAAGAAAGCTAAAGGCGCCTTTGCCCAGCTAACACAGGTCTGGGATTCGAACGTGCTCACCAGGCGGATCAAGATTTCCCTCTTCAATTCCATAGTGAAGTCTGTTTTGCTCTTCGGCTGCGAGACTTGGTAAGAGACAAAAGGTCTGGCGAGCAAGTTACAAGCGTTCGTCAACAAATGCCTAAGATCCATCCTGCGCATATTCTGGCCGAACACTATCAGCAACGAGGATCTATGGAATCGATGCCACCAAATCCCGATCAAGCGAGAAATTGCTCAACGGAAGTGGAAGTGGATAGGGCACACCCTCCGAAGACCAGAGGACAACACCGGCAAGGTTCCGTTCACGTGGAGGCCGCGCGGGAGCAGACGACAGGGCCGACCGGTGCACACGTGGCAGCGCACCGTCGACGCCGAGCTGCGGGCGGCCGGGCTGAGTTGGAGTGACGCGGAGCGCGAGGCACAGGACATGAGCGGATGGCGACGTCTCACGAAGGCCCTCTGTACCACTGGGGTACCATAGGACGCCAACAAGAGGCCTTAATTCCTTTTAAAATGCTAATCGTTTTAGACATTTTTCTCTATGATCAAACATATTTCTTAACAATATTTATTGATGTTACTACCTAGAACAGGGGCTGCTACAGTTTGAATTTTTCATTGATAATTTTTGTTTCAAAAACTACTCGAAATTGACAAAATCCACGCGGAAATTTAGTTTTTTCAACATATTTTCGACTACACGCAATGAAAGCATGAAATAGGTATGTTACTACCTAAAACTCGGGGAAAATGATTATTCACTTCAAAAAGTTGGTTGTAATTATCAATAAAATTATACCTACGTATATATATAATATATATATATTTCTGATAATATGAAAAAAATAAAATTTAAAAGGAATAAGGCCTCTTAATAATTGTCCGAGCGAGCAAAGCGTCTCCTTTTCAGGTTAGCCAAAATTTATTTTATGTCCGAATGTTCGGGTTTCCGGCTGTTCTCGCCTAGAGGTCACATTTCTCAACCGGTTCTCATGAAAGTTTGTGAATAGGTTCGATAAATATATAGTTTTTTTTGTCGTTTTCTGGAATTTTCCTACATGGCGTAGATATGGGGGTTGGAAACGTAAAAAATAACAAAATGCGGCAATTTCGAAAAAAATTGGCGATGTCTATAGCTCACAGAAGCCACTAGTTATATAATTTGTGTAGATACTAGGTGTCTGTTTGCGGCAAAATTTTACCCATAAACTCGCTTAGTACAAATTAGAAAAAAAATACTTACCCGACAAACGTATACGACATGTAATATATTAATAAGGAGTCGAAGCTATTCATCTTTTATCAAGTGGAATAAAAAAAGGAGGAAATAACTACGCCCACGGCCGCGAAGTATTTTTATGCTTTGCCCTAAGGTTGACTGGTAGAGAATGCCCCATGAAATTAAGTCCGCCTTTTGTACGTTATGTTTTTCTTTTGTGCAATAAAGTTTAAATAAATAAATAAATAAGTATTAAATGAAGACTTTGTAATAACTTAATCTCGGTTGAGTAGTTCCGAACACGGAGATGGATGGGTAGGGACGTAGATGGGTAACACAGCCAGCTATAGCCACGAGAGTACAATAGTTCCTTGTAATGACAGCGAGTTTTTAATATTTACTGCTGTTTTTTCATAGGTGTCGATAGCAAATTTAACAGTATAAACTCCAAGATTGACTAAAAGTTTATTCAAGGTAATAAGTATGTCGTTGGTCGCTACCGAATGTTCTTCTATGACGACCAAATACTCTTCGTCACGACCAAATGGTATGTTTATGGTCGCAGTGGATGATTGTCAGTCGCGAACAAATCGACGCCTGGCTTTTATTCTTTCGTTGGCAGTTGGTATAGAGTATAGATACTTGATGAGATAAAGGTTAGGCTACCAAATAGTATGAAATTTAATAAATTATCATCTAATTTGAAAAAAGATAGAATTCTCAATAAGTGCCGTACGCTAAAGTACGAGGATCGTTCAATAAAAAGTGTGAATGAGGTGCAAACTCTTTCAATATTAGGAAATTAAATACTGGCCGGTAAAGTTAATCTATCTAGCTGATTGCTATGAAAAAAAACCCAACTGGTTTTTGTTTAAAAAAAAATAAGGCCATTTTTTGCAATGATATTGAGTACGTTAGCGAAAATGGAGAAAATTGAACTTCGCGCCGTTATCAAATACTTGTGTTTGAAAAAAAATTCTACGGACCAAGTCAATTTAGATTTGCGGGACACTTTAGGGTCTAATGCTCCTCCGTATTCGACAGTCGCACGTTGGTGCGCTGAATTTAGACGTGGAAGAACATCGACCATGGACGACCCCCGCTCCGGACGCCTTACTACAGCAGTAACTGAAGAAATTGTGAAAAAAGTCGAAAACTTAGTTTTGGCGGATCGTCGTGTCACGGTTCGTTTTATTGCTGAAAATGTAAAGATTTCAACGGGGAGCGTGCATAATATTTTACATGAACGCTTGGGTATGAAAAAGGTATCTGCGCGTTGGGTACCAAGAATGCTTACTGACACGCAAAAACAAACTAGAGTCGAGATTTGTCAAGAAGCTTTGGACCTGATACAGCAAGACCGGGAACTTTTTCTGGCGCGATTTATAACAATGGACGAGACATGGCTCCACCATTACGACCCTGAAACGAAACTGCAGTCTATGACATGGAAAAGGCCATCATCTCCAACTCCGAAGAAATTAAAGGTGGGCCCATCTGCCGGTAAGGTCATGGGCTCTGTTTTTTGGGGTGATAAAGGGGTAGTACCTAATGATTGAGTATCTCGAGCATGGAGCCACTATTACGGGCACTTTATATGCTAAACAAATAGCAACATTGCGCAATGAGATCCGCGAAAAACGGCGAGGTAAACTCTCGAAAGTTGTGCTCTTCCACCAGGACAATGCCCGGCACACAAGTCCGCCGTTGCAATGGCTGCAATTCGTAATGCTGGGTTCGATATCCTTCAGCATCCTCCGTATTCACCGGATCTCGCCCCCGGTGATTTCTACCTATTTCCGAGATTAAAAGAATACCTGAGAGGCCAGAAATTTGAAGACGACGACGCGGTAGTCGCTGCAGTACAAGATTTTTTAAGTAGGGGAAACTGGGTAACAGTGACTAATGGGTCACGGTGACTAAAATGGCGCTGTCCGTGTATTTACGCACACAAACACTCGCACTCTTGTCAAACGTTCGCCTCGAGTCTTCCCCCCAACCCGCGCCAGTCGCCGCCACGCTCACAAGCAGGGAGGTCACGCGCCGGCAGCGCACCGACAAAGTGAGTAACAAATTAAATTTTTACGTGTATTTAAAAAGTGTGTGGTATCAAATTCTTTGAGAGTTTTGTTTGTTTGTGGATTATTTAGTGTTGTGCAGACTTTCGGTTAGCCTAAAATGCTATTATTTTGCCCATAGCAAAAGGCTACAATTTATTCCATATTTTTGATTTCGGTATGGGTGGTTGGGTCACAATGGATAATTTCAACTTGGGTTACAGTGAATAAGTATCCACTGTGCCCCATACATTAGTTATTTACGTTTCGCTAACTACTTTGTATTTTTTTCGTTTTATAGGTTACAAAATGCCTCGGAATAGGACGAGGAAGACTAAAATCGGACTGCATACACAAAATGAGATGCAGGAGGCAATTAATCTGGTGCATCAAGAAGGAAAATCTATTAATGTCGTATCTAAACTTAAAAATATCCCATACGCCACATTATACCGATATTGTAAAAAGACTGAAAGAGCTGCTGGCCGACCCGTAAGATTAACACCAAACTACGCCGTTAATAGAATATTTTCCGATGATCAAGAAAAATCTTTAGTAGATTATGTTATCAAATGTAGTCAGATGTTTTATGGTCTCACAACGAATGACCTTCGTAGTTTGGCTTATGAAATGACCATTGCCAATGACTTGAAAATTCCCGAGAAATGGTATCAGTATCAAATGGCGGGCATGGAGTGGCTGTTCAACTTCAGAAAACGACATCCAGTACTCAGCCTGAGGACCCCAGAAGGATGCAGCCTAAGCCGAGCTACGTCGTTCAATCGTCACAACGTGGGTATTTTCTTTAACAACCTGGAAGAAGCTATGCGACGACATGAACGTTTTGCGAATGGGACCCGGATCTTTAACCTAGACGAGACCAACACTATGACAGTTCAAAAGTCCGGAAAAATACTTGCAGTCCGAGGACAAAAGCAGGTAAGCAAGGTCACGAGCGCGGAAAAAGGTACGTTGGTTACGACTTGTTACATTGTGAGTGCAACAGGACAAGTATTACCTCCTGTTATGGTTTTTCCAAGAGTGCATTTCAAAAATCATATGATTGCCGGTGGTCCTCCTGCCACTTTGGGGTTAGCTACGCAAACAGGATGGATGAATTCTGAACTGTTTGTCCAAACTATGCAACATTTTATCGACCAGACTCAAAGTAGCAAAGATAATCCATCTTTGTTGATCATGGATAACTTTGAGGCTCACATATGCCTTAACGCACTTAATCTGGCAAAAGATAATGGGGTTACTATCCTGACAGTCCCGCCCCATTCCACAAACAAGCTCCAACCACTTGACGTAGGGGTGTTTGGCCCTTTTAAAAGAGCTTACAATGCCTCCGTTGATAGCTGGATGATGAGAAATCCCGGAAAGACTTTTTCGATCTACGAAGTAGCGAGTTCTATTAAAGATGCCCATATGAAGGTAATGACACAGCGAATATATGTTTTTGTTCCTTTCAATTTTGTGATATTTCCTACCTTAATATAAAGAAGACTGATTAGTGAGAATAACTGTTAGCGTACATGGTGCGTTCTTATGTTTCCAGTCCTTGATATCCAAGGTAATATTAATATCGATGATTAGGTATAGCTTCGGACACTCCGTTCCATTAATACTACCTACAAGTAACTATGAGACTGAATTAAGTGCCTTAATAAATACTTAATATACGAGTTACCATGTTTCAAATGTTATGAAACATTACGTAATTCTTGATCTCCTAGTTAATATAAATATTGTTGATTAGAAGTAGTTTAAGACACTCTGTTGTACTGTTAATTACTGACAGTGATCTTATGTAACAAAATTATTAATAAATAATATTTGTCAATTGAGGTTTTTCAAATAAATCCTGTAAATAATCACTGTGACCCATGAGGTTCACTGTACCCCAAAGTATTATCCATAGTAACCCATGCATGGGTTACAATGGATAATTTCCCATTTATAAAAAAAAGTATCTTTGGCTAAAATCTATGGCTGTTGGAATGTCTGCCGACTGATTTTTGTTTACTCTAATAGTTTTACATAACTATGGATTCAAATGCAAGGGCTAAATGTAATTAACTTCATAAATATTGGGCTTCAAACAAAAGTGTATCCACTGTTACCCACTCTCCCCTACTAAAGACGAGACCTTTTTTAAAAATGGAATTTTAAGTTTAGAAAAAAGATATACTAAGTGTATCATGCTAAAAGGTGACTAATATGTCGAAAAATAAAATGACATTTAATAAAAGTTGTTTATAACATACTCATTCTCACTTTTTATTGAACGCCCCTCGTAGTTCGGTGAAGACAGACTAAAGTACTAGGGGTGACCTTACAAACGGTCCGGTAGTTTTGAATTTTTGATATGTTGTCTAGGATCTAGGATGGTTAGTGAGTGTTTAAAATGCAAAATGCACAATTCCCCCTCCGCGCCCGCCGCCATATTGAAAAAACCGGCAACTTCTGCAGATTTTTGCTTATACCTTCGTTTAGGACATTTTAGCTAGAAAGGAGCTTAGACAATGTTGTAGACATTTGAATTTACTATAATTTACATCTTAAATTTTGTTTTAAGGACAGATAGCTACGGAGATATGCACATTGAAAAAAACTGGCCATGTACGAGTCTGACTCGCGCACGGAGGGTTTTCAAATGTCTTATTCAAATCAGTCTAACGTTATAAATCCGTATGAAAGTGTAGGTAGGTGATGAAGCAACGTCAGTCACCTACAAGATCTTCAACGTAAAAATACGTTACAACGTCACATACGGACGAAGACGTCATAAACAATAAGGAAGCTTTGAAGCTATAAAATTCCATTTGTGTCATATGGGCTAAAATGTTCACTTTGGTATCTACGAGTTAGGGCGATTGTGCACTGCAATGAATTTTACTGTCTGTCAGCCCGATTTTTTTTACGGTCCGATATGGCACGCCATTAAATGTATACAGTAGTTTGTGCACTATACGTAATTTTACCATCCGACATTTTTCTTTTCTCCATTCCGGGTCGTTTTTTTCCACCACCACCACCGTCACCACTACCACCATCACTACCATCACCATTACCACCATCACTACCATCACCACCACCACCACTACCACCTACACCACAATCATCATCACCACCACCATCACCACCACCACCATCATCACCACGACCTTCATCACCATCACCACCATCACTACCATCATCATCACCACCACCGCCACCATCATCACCACCAGCACTATCACCAGCATCATCATCACCACCATCACCATCACTATCGTTGTCGTGTGGTTGTGATAATTTTCTATCTTATTATGTCATATTTATGTGCAACTAAAACACCAAAACACTAACTAGTTGTTGCAATGCGTCTGAGACAGCCCTGTGCGTGTTACACGCAAATATTGACACTGACATTCAAGTTCAGTTTTTAGTAGGCAGTGTCCGCCTGTGCCTATACTCACTAAACAACTCACGCGCTCACTCATTGTATAAACTTACTTTAACGTTACTGCAAGCATTTCATTTCGTGGTACACAGCCTGAATTTTGTATATTTGCCTCTTGATCCATGTGCTTAAGCGGTATAACGAAAAAACATAAGTAGCTTTAGACATCCGACAGTAGTTAAAAAATGCATTTTCGTCTTGCCTCAATTTATTGTGGTTTATGTAAAATGACCCTGTCAGGTAGTCAGGTATCCCCTTATACACTTATAAGGGGATGAACCCAAAATTATTTTTGTCTTCTACGTCCTTCGCACTTACAGTAATAAAGCAAGCAACTGCCGTCGTTCAAGTGCACAAGCTAAAACCGTTTTTTTTTATACCATATCGACCATGAAAACTCGGACTGGCGGACAGTAAAATTCATTGTAGTGCACAGTAGTGCACAATCACCCTTACCGTTTTTTTATGCCATATCGGACCGTAAAAAATCGGACTGACGGACAGTAAAATTAATTGTAGTGCACAATCGCCCTTAATGTTTGTACCAGAATAAAAAAACACAAAACCTAATTTCACTTTGATTCAAAGTGCATTCAGAAAGTCGTCCGAAAGATAACGCTGACCCAACATGTAAACTAGCAATCATCAAGCATATTTTTTAACAGCGTGACAAATTGATGCAATCACTAATTTCATGCACATTACGTGATCGCGATTGTAGCTTTAACTAAAACTGAATGTAACTCCGCAAAATGGTTTTGAACAATACACAACTATTCATCAACGACGATTTCCCATTCATTAGAAATATGAGCAAAATTGCAGCGAAAATTGCGTTTTACAACTTTGAATGGCGATACGTTACATTAATTATGTTTAATAATATTAAAATGATCGGCTTAGCAACGTTTTTGAGTAATTACAAACATTCAGTGTTAGTGAAAGTGGGACAATTCATACCCCACACCAGAGCCGCAATACTACAATTTGTGTTATTTGGGCAGGAAGCTTCAGAAATATCTGGAATGCTACGATGGCTAGCTCAGAATCAATATGATACCTCAGGAAAGTATATCATCCATTGCTACGCAAAAGATGCAAATAAATGCAGTGAAAAAGAAATTTTTGAAACGTTGGCTAGTGTTTACATAACGAACGTTTTATTAATAAAAGGATCCCTTGAAATGAAGGAGCCCATAGTATATTCATACTTTCTGGTTTTACCAGAGAAATGCATGAATAGCGAACCTGTGAAGATGAACATAAGTTTAAATTGCCCAAACGATACTTGTCTCAAGTCTGCATTCCCAGATAAGTTTTCAAATATGTATCGGTGTCCTTTCGTTGTTTCAACCGTGGAACAGCACCCGTTTATGTATATGTATAACGATAGTCTGCCAGAAGGTAAAGATGGAGATCTTTTGACTTTGGTCGTGCAGATTTTGAATGCAACACTAGTTTTAAAAACACCTAAGGAAGGATCCGACTGGGGAGAGTACGTGAATAATAACTGGACGGGATCCCTAGGCGACGTGTTTAATGATCGCGCCCACGCCTCAATGTGCTCGGCGCCGCTGACCCCGGCTAAATATGGAAATTTCCAAATTTCTTTCACATATAGCTCCATGGATATAGTGTGGGCCGCGGGCTTACCCGATCTCAAGCCGCCATGGGAAAAGCTTTTATATCCTTTACCAATGTCCGCAAGGATCATAATATTCTTCATGTTTATTGGGATCATTTTCATGAATACGTTTACAAAGACGCGTACTTGGAGAAAAGTTATAAGAGCCCTTAAAATAGGCCCGCCGAAGTCCAACTTGCTCTTTTATTCTTGGGTTATTTTTGTGGGTTTGCCAGTAATTAAAATGCCTTCCAAGCCGCCTTTGTTAATAGCAGTCGGTATGTGGATATGGTTTACTTTTATCATCAGAACCGTTTATCAGGTAGCGCTGATAAATATTATGAAACAGCGTATTTACGCTCAGCCTTTTGACACATTTCAAGAAGTTCTTGCAAGCAGGAGACCATTCGGAGGACATTCTATTTTTAGAGAATACTATTTGGAAGACAAATTTGTTTATGACAGTTATATCAGCATGAATCTAGCGGAAGCGAGGCAAACTGCGGACTTGATGGCAAATGGATCTTTAAACTTCGTGATAGCTATGAATAAGGAGACAGTATTGTTCAGATTAATCAAATACAAAGGTAAAAGACACTTGCAAATAATTCCGCAAAAAATTGTTAACAGTCCAACGGTTATATTCTTCAGGAGATTTTCGTTTTTCACTGCTCCTGTGAGTCGCATCTTAAGCGTTTCATTGGAAGGAGGATTTAGTCAAAGATTGTATTCACGTTTCTTTAGCAGGGGAATGTCATTAATTCGTCACTCGAACAAGCAACGCACTGAACCGCTGCGTTTGGAACAATTTATGGGCAGTTTCTTTATCTTAGGTAGCGGCTGGTTTATTTCAGCCATTTTCTTTAGTGTTGAAGTGATATGTGGTAGATTGATTAACGCTTCTATGCACCCATTTCTACCGTGATAGTTAAATACAGATTCATTATCAGTGAATTTGATATTTATTAGTAGTTTCATATTAGAAGCCTAGATGGAGTTAACCTAACCTAACCTATGTATTATTATGACGAACTTGTAATGTACATGAACATAAAGCACAAATTAGTAAAATCCAATAAGAGTTGTATTGTTAACTGGATTGGTGTTTCATTTTGCTTAGTGTCATCCCATTTCCAAACTTGGACAGACTACTGTCAGAAAGTTATATTAGTTAATTGGTCGGTGTAAGTCTAATGGAATAAAAAGAACCCAGTTTAGTGTATAATTTGGGTAGTAGGTAAGACTCGGTAAAATTCAAACTGACGGACGGCAACAAAGTTTTGTTAATTACTCAGTCAGTGAATATAAAATGACCCACGTGTAATTACTGCAGAGACGTATTTCCCGGAGTGTACCTAACTGTTGCTTTAGCGAAAATAGATGTTTTATAAATTTTATAGTTTAGGTAGTTAACTGTTGCTTTTGCGAAAATAAAATAGATATATAAAACTTTCCTTTTATAACGCTTTTCATTAACACGCTCATACAACATTTAAGCACTATAGTAAGTTCGTAAAATTCAAACTGACGGACGGCAACAAAGTTTTGTTACTGTTAATTACTCAGTCAGTGAATATAAAATGACCCACGTGTACCTATTTACTCCAGAGATGTAAGTCTCCGAGTGTAACTGTTGCTTTTGCGAAAATAGATGTTTTATAAATTTTAGTGTAGGCATGGGCGTCGCCAAGGGTGGGCAGGGGGGGGGCAGCTACCACTGCCCACTGTAATTTTGAGACGCCTAAATTACGGCGCCTCGAAAAGGCACCGTATTCGTACTTTCCGCGCCATTTTTTCGCCGCATGCCAGCGCTGGCGCGGAATAGAACACGAGCCTATTTTTCGGCGCCAGTCACTTGACTTGTCAAATGAAACTCAAATGAATTCAGTAAGTAATAATTCCAATCCATTCCAACTCCTCCACAAAATGGATGTAATTAGGAGACTAGAAGTCCAGTCAGGGGCTAGAGGGAGATCGTTGATGAGATCGCCAGTGTATCGGCTGCCGTCAGTAAAGGTCATGAAAAGTGACTCTACGAAACGAGTCACTTGGTAAAAAACGGAACTTGTATCGCGGTGCCGTTTCTATGATTAAATATTCGTGACCCAAAAGTTATCGGGACAAAGTTATTAACGTCTGCCTTATCGTAACCTCAGGGAAATCAATTCAGAATCCAATAACCGGCAGAGAGCTAAAATTTGCTTCAGGTGTTTATGAATAATATGGCACCAATATGCGGACTAGGGCAGAGGCCGTGGAATAAGTTGACAGACAACCGGTTGTTTCCATCACGAGTAATCCGGGCGCCTGTACGGTATTTCGCAAAATATTGAAAATAATAATAATTTTAACGGATTGCATCGGTCTCGATGAGACTGCCAGTCAGTCTGTCCCTTCGAATACATCACGTTCGAAACGGCGAGGTGATTAACAAAAATCACTTTTTTTAACGCGATTAAGTCCCGTTTTGTTAGGGTTCCGTAGTCAACTAGGAACCCTTATAGTTTCGCCATGTCCGTCTTTCCGTCCGTCCGCGGCTTAGCTTCGTGGTCATTAGTACTAGAAAGCTGAAATTTGGTATGATTATGTGTATGTATCACGCCGACAAAACGAAAAATAAAAACTAAAAAAAATTTTTTTTTCGGGTACCTCTCGTACACCTAAAGTGAGGGTGAATTTTTTTTTCGTTTCAAACCTAGTGTGTGGCGTGTCGTTAAATAGGTCTGTTAAAAATAATAGGGGCCTCTAAACATTATACTTTTTGATAAAGTCAGTAGTTTTGTAAGTAAATATTCGCTCCGAAAATAAAAATAAAATAGTGCGTGGAGTCCCTCCGCGCGGAAGAAGTGAAACTTCGTAATGTGGAAATGAAAATGGGAATGGGTAGAAATTGATTTTGAGTGAACTCATATTGTTTTTTTAAGACAAACTTCTTCACTCTGGCTCTGTCTCTTTCTATTCCCCCTCCCCAGGAGCGTTGAACGTTTAACGCAACAGTGCTTTCCTACCCCCTCCACGGTAGCGTTAAACGTTTAACGCAACCTTGTTGGAAGTCGCATTAGAAGTTTCACTTCAATAGTGTCCCCCCCCTAACTTTTCAACCACGGTTCAAAAAATATGGAAAAATTCATGAAAATGAGGCCTTATAAGTACTTTCAATGAAAACTATATTGAACAAAATTGGTCCTTCCGTTTTTGAGTTATCGCAAAATTTCATAATTTTCTTTAAAAGGACGTAAGTTGACTTCCAGTAATTACACTTACTTTGGCGTTTACTACCTTTTTACAGAACTTGAAATCTTTCTCGTAACTTAAACCGCGGGCTTAAAAGCCCGTCTCATGTGAAGGATGAGCAACTACGGAACCCTACACTGAGCGTGGCCTGACATGCTCTTGTTATACCTACCTAATAATGTTTGAAAATCGTGTCAGTTTTGATCAATATAAATATATTAAGTACATAGGTAGCGTATATAGGTACGAGAGACCTAAAAGCATTAAAATTTTAACACTGGTATAAAAACTCTATCTTATATTTCATATAGGGTTAAACTCGTAATTAGAACAAACAGTTGAATGTAACGTAGTAATTCATACACATTAATAACGAGTACATCTATACGTTGAGCGTACAAATTAGTCTAGTCGCTCATTCATTTCAGCTGTTTACAAGGAATTTGGAGGTAAGTCACGTCTCATTAGTAAATAGTTGGGAATGTTTGCCAGTTTGGAAATCTAACGCTTTCAGTTCTACTAGTTCTCGAGAACTTTCTGGACATCCCACCGCACGAGTTTGCGTCGGATTCGGATTACATGTTAAGCTATTTATGGCACTGCATGTGTTATGGAATGTATGTACGTATTAGCATTTGATATTTTTGGTGCGGTCTTTTTGGTGAAGGACAACATCGCGAGGAACCCTGCGAGGAAATTGGTGTATTCAGCCGCCAGTGGGCCAGTGTGGAGACCACAGCCCGTTCTCTTTCTCACCCATGAGAAAAGGCCTATGCCCAGCAGTGGAATATGATACCGTAAGGTGCACGCAACTTCTGCGCGTGTCAAAAAATCATAACCTTATTTTTGTTTCCCGGTAGTTGGTTAACCAGTATGTAAGTATCCCACAACCATGTAGTTACGCCCCGTATTACTTACCTATCAGTAGCGTGGCGTCAAAGGAATCCTTGGGCAAACTAAAGCCAAATTAGTTTACTTCTTTTCAAAGTGCAATAGAAAAGGGTGCTCTAATATTCTTCAAATAGTCAAGCCGGTGGGAATTGTACCGACGCCTCGCCACTGCTACCCGTCTACCAAAAGTAGTTCAAATCTGTCAAGCGTTTTGGCGCTATGAAGCCGCAAAGACACAAAAGTTTCAAATTTAGGTAAAAATAACTATTTATTGCCGTCCAAAATTCCAAATTGCTACATAGCAAGTGCAAACTTTACTTAATCCGGCCAGTTAAGATGGGACGTGTTTGTACGGAAAGCTCGGAGCGTGAGTCCGAATCACACTTGGCCGGTTTTTTTTTAATTTTATAATAGCTCATGATGGTATAGTATATGTCTGGTGTCTTTATATAGGTAGGTAATACTTATTAAGGTTAAAATGATGTCGTTATTCAATTAGGAGTTAAGCGGATGGAATTTATAGGGACTACCGCCGTTCATGTTTTAATTATGAGAAAGTAGGTGCTTAGGTGGCACTTACTTGCATATATTTTGCAATTTCAATGGAGTGTTCCGTTTTATGAACTTAACGTGAACAGCGTCTTAAACGGCGGTTATAAAACACCGTCTCAGGAATGAATAAGGAAATAATTTATAGGTAGGTAAGTATAAATTATAAATTCGATGTTTTTTCATTCTTTACTTTAAAATGCTCATAAATTGTAGCATCACGCGCAATATTGTGTATTTGGGTTATACGTAAAATAGGTCACAGTTATCATAGATCAAATGATCAATACAAATACTCTTTATTGCACACCTCCAACATCAAGGAATATACAACACAACATGAGATACATTCAAATAACAGGCGGTCTTATCGCTAAATAGCGATCTCTTCAAGACAACCTTTAGGTAGCGGAGTAGTTGAAAATTAATGTTTGAAATTAGTAGGTGGTGCATAATAATAATAGGACTAAATGCACGACTACCATAAAAGACAAAAGTAATAAACATACATAAATAAAAATATACAGATATACTTACATAAATACTTAGACATAATAAATAAATATATTGTAAAGTACCTAATAAATAAAACAAAAACAGTATGAGCCACAAAGTTAAAGGAGCGATTATTATTGCAGTGTACTAAGGGAGATACAAATAGTGTTTTTGACGAGGGTTTTAAATGTTGAAGTTGAGATTGGGCACGCCTTATATCCGAGGAAGCGAATTCCACAGTAAAGTAGCCCGGAATCATCCATACTATCCATAGGTACTTATATTATAAATGCGAAAGTGTGTCTGTCTTTTGCCACTTCACGCTTCAACCGCTGAACCGACTTAGATGAAATTTGGTATGGAGATAGTTTGAGACCCGGGAAAGGACATAGGATACTTTTCATCCCGAAAAAAATTAGTGTTCCCGTGGGATGAGCGGGTAACACCGCGGGGCACAGCTAGTTATTAATATTTTAAACTAGTTTTTCCCCGCAGCTTCGCTCGCGCAGAAAGATGAAATGTAGAAACCCTTATATTTTCTCACCTTCGGTTCAGTCCACAAACATCTGCGATCTGGGACATTCACGAATTCACCTCCCTAGGTATGTAATGTTAATCCATACTTCCATACTAATATTATAAATGCGAAAGTGTGTCTGTCTGTCTGTTATACCTCTTCACGCTTAAACCGCTGAATCGATTTTGATGAAATTTGGCATGGAGATAGTATAAGATCCGAGGAAGGACATAGGATAGTTTTCATCCTGGAAATTATCCCTAAAAAGATTGAAAAGTGAGTAAGTAATTCATGATGACATTGATGACCAAACATCGGATTGACGGGGGCAAATCTGAACTGACGTTTAATAGTGCGAGGACAAATTAAATTAATTTTATTACTTGATATCGATAAAAATGACGTACAACCGTTGTGTAATTTTAAGAATGCGAATTAAGAAGAAAACGACATACACATAAATGAAGGGTCCAGGGAAAGAACATGTCTAGTGACAAGAGTACTATTTTGAGTAATCGCGATTTTAAAGTTTGGAACAATGTAATTAATCAACAAATATATTTATGCACTTGTTTTTAAATCAATTGTATGATAAAATTACTTATCTTTAGATAAATAAATATAATATTAGTTAAAAGTGACGGATTGTTATTATTAATACCAAAAAACCGAACCAAACCCCTATTGAACACGGAAGAAACATGCGTTATCACTTTAACTACAGGAAATATGTAAACATGCAAAGTGAAAAAGCATAAAAGTATATTTTATTGGAATCTGGTAACTTTGAATATTAATTACCTAGGTATATTTTGATTACATATTTCGTGGTTCTAAATACCATAGAGTCGCTATTGTATTTATTAATAATATTTATTTAAATGTAAGTTAATCTAGGTATGTCATCTATAGGAAGGTAATAGCGATTTTAGTATTATCACAATGTCCAATAATTAATAAAACGACCCTATGGAGTGATTTAAGACTTTTTTCTTGCGAGGCATTTTTAACCGACTTAAAAAAACAAAAAGGTAGGTGTAATTAATCGGAATGCTAAATAATATTGTTGTACTGAATTAATTATTCAATGTAAATTCAATACTTGTCACAAGTGATTCGACACTGTCAATGTCAGATATCGGTTGTTTATACTTGTGGTAAGTATAAATGAAAGAGGTTTGCACACAATTAAATGTATTCAAACTTAGCCATTCATTTTGATAATGCAAACCATGGATGGACGGGGGCAAATTGTACTGACGATCAATTAGTGCGAGGACAAATTAAACTAATTTTATTAGTTGATATGACGTACAACTGTTGTGTAGTTCTAGTATTTTATATAATGAATCCACATTTTTTTTTTTTTTTGGAATGATCTTATTTGATATTTTATGTAGTTTTCGTAATATGCGATCAACATTTTTTTTCTACATTTTCAGACTTTAAAGTTGTCTAAAGTGATTCTAGTCCAGTCTCAATGTCAGATGTCAGTTGTTTATAGTTATAGTTGCGATAATTATAAATAAATGAGTTTTGCACATAATTAAAAGGTATCCAACTTAGCCATTAGTTATGATAATGGTGATTCAAAATTGCATTTTATCGATGTCGATAAATTTAATCTACGTTTAATCAATTACTAGCACCGGTACATTTTTGCCCCCGTCAATCCGGTGTTTGTTGATGACCCTGCAGAAAATGTAATTATTAGACCAAAAGCACAATTGCTCTTACATTTGCTTAGGCGCTTTTAATAATCCCTTTTATTAATTAAGGTGATTAGGTGGATTGGATATCTATCGTGTTGTACGAGGTTGCTTCCATACTTCCAAGTTCCACGCGAACGTAGTCGCGGGCAAAAGCTAGTGTACTATAATTTTATCTTTTTCTACATTGCTCTGCTCGCATGTCGCAACTTAAGACACCCAGAAAAGAACGATCAAACTTTTTTTACCTATAAGACTATTCGACCATAAAGGCAGACTTTGTGAGCTATTCTCATTATTTCTCGTTATGCGCTTAAATATTGCGTTTGTTGCGGTTAAGCAACAATACGGATATTGCAAAGCTGCGTCGTATTTATGTTTATTGTACGTTGCATAAGATATGGAACACCCACTGCTGTACGTAACATTATTTTTTATGGGACTGTCGAGACGTAGCCAAGATGTGTTGGCAGCTATCGGTTGTTTTTTCTTGCTTCTAGAGATCCCGAATTTATAAGATTTCCCTTTAAGAATGGTGTCATACTGCGGGTGAATCGATTGCTTAAAATTATTTGAATCAAAATATATACTTAATAATAACTGAGACTCTTGTGTTAGTTTTCACACCAAAACCGTTTCTAGTGCGTATATATATTATACGTATATATTATAGTATGGAGGTATACCTATACCTTAGTGTTTTACTTACCTAAAAGACTTTTCTAAAGCAGCGCTTCCATGTGGCTATTCGTAAAATATTACAAATTTCAGTAATTTCGAAACAAACTTGCGAGATATACCGCTCACAGAGCCACTAGTATTTAATTCCTGCCACACTGAAAAAAAAAAATTAAGTATGCTATAATTTTACTCAACTTATTTTGGTTACTAGGTTTGTCAGTCCTCCGATTTATGGAAATAGCAGCTAACATTTGGGCTACTGTTCACAAATCATTTATCACGTGATAAATAAGTGACAAAGCATCTCACTCGCACTCGCATTTTGTCGAAACGTGACAAGTTCTTTATCACTTATTTATCGCGTAACAAAAGCAACCATCATAGGCCCGCAGATAGGTTTAGACATTAACAGTACCCCATACCACAATGCACGATTGGACCGACGACTCGTGGACGACTCATACACGCGGTGCCGGGTCATTTCCCACTCGCGCGGCGCGGCGCCTCGTTAGCGTATGAGCGATGCACTAGCGGCCTGGCAAGCGCCAAATGCATTATTTTCTGAGGCAGATTTATGTATTATGTGACCGATTAATTGAAGAATATATATGAAAAAATATAGACTAATTCGCTATTTTCTTCTTCATCATCATTTTGACGGTTTATCCTTGTTTTATAGACAAACAATTCATAAAATTCATTTCATATAGACATCGTTTCATGGAAAGCATTTTCTCTGAAACAATAAAATATTTAAGAATGTTATAAACAAGGCCTACCCTGATCTATAGGATGACATTATCAAGAATTATAAAAAAAGTATGACTAAATGGGAAATAATTGTCTATGAAATAAAGCATTCGATGTAACGTTTACCTATCTATAAAAGAAGGGGATCCCCATTTTGATCATATACGTTCATAGAGTTCCATAAAGATTTTAACGACGAATGCGGACAAGCCTTGCTGCATCCATCAGTTTTCGGCAATCCTAACCAAAATTATAAAGTAAATCCGTTTTGAGAAGCTGAGCCATGTTGTGAGATCGTTTAGTGGTGCAAACCTGAAAACCTTTACCACCCTTCTAGTCTAAGATACGACAATTACTTATGCAATTTATTTTTTAAAAATAAGGTTTAAAATTACTAATTCAAATTAACAAAAAATTACAATAAGCAGCCTTGATAGGAATTTGTAAGGCACACATTCGTGATATATTTTTTTAACATACTAAAATATACTTTTCATCCATTTAACAGAAGGGCGAAGGTCATTTATAATTCGTTATTTAAAACGAAATAAATTAATAAGTATGAGTATTAATTATATTTTACGTCACCTTAGGCCTTGAGTGGGATTTTCTGTCCACTACGCGGGGAGAAAATCTCACTTCCTGGCCAAGGCCAGACGTAAAGCTTTAGACAATCCACAGGCGGTAGTTCGTAAATCCCCAGATCGCATATTTATGGCCCTCGCCCTATAGGTATGTAATGTACTATGATTAATGTTAATATCAGTTGCTTACGTCCTACCGTGCTATGAGAAGTTCAATGCCTAGTAGGAAATAATATGTGAAAATATAAGTACAGCTACACATTCACATTCAAAGTATCGAATTTGAAACAGAAAGTTAAAAAAGTGCTCGATATTAAGGCCAGGAGTCATAGACTGATTTAAGTCCTGACAAGCTACCTCGATCGCGTACAGTTATACCATGAGTTTACAGTGACCGTACTCAGTACCGACTGCGTAAACCATTTGTATGGAGAATTGTAGTTCTACAAAGTAACCGCTAGAGCCATGGCGCTGTACAAATCGTATATACATACAAATCGTTTATGTTCTCGCTAGCGAGTACGGTCACGTTAACTCATGGTAAGGGTACAGAATACACCTAAACCCCCGAATAAAATAATCCGATCACGGGCGAAAGCGAGAGACACTTCCCGAAAACAATTGCCAGCTCTCTAAAAGCTTTTTTCGCTACAAAACCGAATTCGGTCTCGAAAACTTCACGCGTTTCGAAAGACACAGCTAAAGTGATAGCAGTTTATTAAAAAAAATGCGAAAGGAGCTACGCTTGCGCGCTGCCCTCCTGTGTTCGGGATCGGGAGAGGATTTTAGTCGTGTCTGCGATTTTGAACGGGGCGCCAGGCCTCTGTACCAGCTTGCCTCCGTCCGTACGCGAGAACTTTTAAAAGTGTGTGCAACTCTACTATTATTTTTCTTTGGTCCCAGTTTTTTTTTGAGCTGAAGTTTTATTATTAATAAAGGGGATTAAAAGTTGCAAAAATGGACGGAAAAGTTATCATTTTGGCTGCGTTGTTAACTTGCGGCGTCTACGCAAAAGGTGAAGTATACTTTCAAGTTGTTGGTAAAACTACGACCTACTTATATACCTATGTTAACTATTTATTAGGCGAGACACTTGTCTCAGGATGTTATTGCTTAAATACAATGTTCCGATACACTGAATAAATTACGAGGCTATTGAGTATTGACTGAGCGAGCGAAGCGTCTCCGTTTCAACTTCGCCAACATTTCTCATGTCTGGATGTTTGGATGTTCGGGTTTCCGGCTGTTCTCGCCTACAGGCCTCATTTACCTTACCAACCGATTCTCATGATATTTTGCGAGTAGGTTCGATAAGTATGACAAAACGCTGTATCTCGTAGGTGTAGGGAACCCATATATTGATACAGTTTTTAACGACGTGATTGGTACAGTGGTTGTGCAGCTACCTACTGACACTGAGCCGGACGCAAATATTGCCT
This sequence comes from Apotomis capreana, assembly GCA_947623375.1. Lineage (NCBI taxonomy): Eukaryota > Metazoa > Arthropoda > Insecta > Lepidoptera > Tortricidae > Apotomis > Apotomis capreana. Next base: position 16,329,044 of record OX392505.1, on the reverse strand, counting down.
GAATCATGGATGTGCTATGAATTTAAGTATATATTTATTTATATAAGTTGTATATCGTCGTCTAGTTCCTATAATGCAAGCCTTGTGTAGCTTAATTCGGGACAAGATCAGTGTTTTGGAAGAAGATTAGTGTTTTGTCATGGTACGCCCAGGCCTTTCGTTTGGGAGCTCCTGACATAGGGCAACCCACTTCTATAGTAAAAAAAAAACAAGATGTCCGAATAGTCATAAAGAGCTTATCTTATCAACATGACCACACAAAGCCATTGTCGTATTTACCTACTCGTGCAGAGAAGCTCACTTTACTTTAGGACAAATAGGAGCAAAGTTCTCCTAAAGTGAGCTTATCTACAGGAGGAAGATAAAAGGCATTTTTGGATCATGTTTACAAGAGCTCTTTATGATATGACCATTCGGAGCTCGGACGTCATTGATTTTTTTACCATATGTATACACGGCGTGTGTAGGTACGTACATTAGACTTATGTATACCTACATTTTAAAAGTCGTACAGTTGATGCTTTCACTGTACAATGTGTTTGTAATAACACTGTTTGTTTTACTTCCACAAGGCCATAATATGCTGCTAATATGTGCTGCGTAGGGTACATCAAAAGTAACTGACAAATTTTAGTACGTAATTTAACATATACCAATAAAATTGACAGCTTTTGATGCTGACTGTTCTTGAGTACAAAAACCATAAAATATTTTATAATATTTTATAAATTATATATATTATGGGTGAATATTAGGTACTTATTATTAGTCAAATATCGTTAATCTACGGACATTTCATTAATTTATAGTATGGCACCTACTATATTATTATATAGGTATACATAATGTCGTACGCTTTATTATAAATCTGAAAGGTGCGCAATAACGAGTTTCATGGCGCAATTAAGCCAAAAAATACCAGTGACCGCCATTTTCCGTTAAATTGCAACTTTAATTGGACGACGTTTATTAAATTATATTTTTGAAATTGCACGCATTTATTATTTCGTTAACGCGTTAAAATTTAATATACGGTAAAAACAGATAAGTAATATAAAATTGGGATGGAACAAAATTAAATATTAAACTGTTTTCGAGGGTTGTGTTATTCTTATTTATTAATTGTATTTTCGCGTCTTGCTATCGTAATTTATCAGTTCATCACAGGACAATATAAAAAAAAACTCACAGGACAATGTTTCTAAATAGATAGACAGTCTTAGCAAATTATTGAACGTGACATATTCATTTGAATGCGATATTAAAGTATTTCAAGTGGAATTTAATAAATAAAAGAAGGCTAACAATTTATTTTGTGTGCAATTAAATTAACTGTAATTACAAATTTATTTCACCGATATTTAATAATTATAAGGAACGTGGTGAAAATTTTAGTAAAAAAACACCTTTTAAGTTGAGCACTTCTAAAATCGTAGAAAATCCATTAGAAGTAAGTATAGTTCTTATATTTGATATAACGTATGTTGCCAGATGATATACCTATACATTTTTATATTTTGTAGGTATCTCACTCAGAAACATATATATTGACAAAAAGATCAAATAGAATCCACTAGCCGCATTCCGCAGCTCTCTTCTATTTCTTGATCGGAGCTGCACGCTCGATTTTGCTAGAATAAAGCATACTTACAACTTTTAAACGTACCCTAATTCTCTCGTTACCTAATCGCATGATGATTGATGGTTATCCACTGAAGAAGAAGAAGATTTTCAAGAAGAGGAAAAACATTAGTAGGTACATACATGTAAGAGAAGCAAGTCCAAGGTTAACTGGAAGATATCCTTAATAGGGATACGTGCGCCTTTGTACATGTAATGTTAGTTATGGGTATATTTTGCGCAAGGTGAATTTATCTCGTTTCCGAAAGCGATACTAGATCTCCCCTTTTCTCTAATCTATATATATATAAAAGAAGAAGTCCTGACTGACTCATCAACGCACAGCCGAAACTACTAATGTAAGACAGTTGATTTTTGCACAATAGGTTACTTTTATAACGTGGGCTAGAGATAAGAAGCGATTTTGAAAAATTCAATCCCTAAGGGTGTTAAAAAGGGGTGCAAAGTTTGTATGGGATACAAGTTTTTTTTAAAGCTAGGAACTTGAAACTTTGTTAGAAGATATTAAAATAAAATACAAGAAAACTAATTTCAGCGTTTTTGAAAATTCATCCCCTAAGGTGGTAAAAAAGGGGTTGAAAGTTTGTATGGAGATCAAGTATTTTTTTGAGCGCAGGACTTGAATCTTTGTGTAAAAGCATACTATTAGAATACAAGAAAAGTCATTTCAGCGTTTTCAAAAATTCGACCCCTAAAAGGGTAAAAAGGGGTTTAAAGTTTGTATGGAGATCAAGTATTTTTGTTGAGCGCGGGACTTGAATCTTTGTGTAAAGGCATACTATTAGAATACAAGAAAAGTTATTTCAGCGTTTTCAAAAATTCGTCCGCTAAAAGGGTTAAAAAGAGGTTGAAAGTGTGAATCCATTACAAATTCCTTGAAACTTCTTATTAAGGCATATACAATAATAACAAAATAACATTAATTTAACGTCATCAAAGATTCAACCTCTAAGGGGGTTAAAAGGGGGATGAAAGTTCGTCTTGGGGTTCAAATTTAATTTTAAGCTAGGAACTTTAAACTTCTTAAAAAGTTATGCAAATAAAATGGAACAAAAGTGATTTCAGCGTTTTTAAAAATTCATCCTCTTAGGTGGTAAAAAGGGGGTTGAAAGTTTGTATGGAGATCAAACCTTTTCTTGAGCGTGGACTTTAAACTTTGTATAAAGGCATATAATTAAAATACAAGGAAAGTATTTTCAGCGTTTTCAATAATTCATCCCCTAAAATGGTTAAAAAGGGTTGAAAGTTTGATTCCATTACAAATTCTTTGACTAAGGCATATATAATAATAACAAAATAACATTAATTTAACGTCATTATAAATTCAACCTCTAAGAGGGTTAAAAGGGGGATGAAAGATTGTCTCGGGGTTCAATTTTAATTTTAAGCTAGGAACTTGAAACTTTGTAAATAGGTATGAAAATAAAATAAAAGAAAACTGATTTAAGTGTTTTTGAAAATTCATCCCTGAAACTGGTAAATAAGGGGTTGAAACTTTGAATGGAGATCAAACCTTTTTCTGAGCGCGGGACTTTAAACTTTGTATTAGTGCATATAATTAGAATACAAGAAAAGAAATTTCAGCGTTTTTGAAAATTCAGCCCTGAACGTGGTGAAAAGGGTTTGAAAGTTTGTATGAAGATTAAAAATTTTTTTGAGTGTGGGACTTGAAACTTTAAATAGAGGCGTATTATTAGAATACAAAAAAAGTGATTCAGCGTTTTTGAAAATATATGTAGCCCTGAAGATGGTGAAAAATTGGGCAAGTGCGAGTCCGACTCGCGCATGAAGGGTTCCGTACCTATATATATATCTATAACAAGTTTGTTGTATGGGAGCCCCCCTTAAATATGTATTTTATTTTATTTTTAGTATTTATTGTTATAGCGGCAAAAGAAATACATCATCTGTGAAAATTTCAACTGTCTAGCTATCACCGTTCTTGAGATACAGCCTGGTGACAGACGGACGGACGGACGGACGGACAGCGAAGTCTCAGTAATAGGGTCCCGTTTTTACCCTTTGGGTACGGAACCCTAAAAAGGGGTTGAATGTTTGGAATGGAATGGAGATCAAACCTTTTTTTGAGCGCCGGACTTGAAACTTTGTATAAAGGCATATAATTAGAAATCAAAAAAAGTAATTTCAGCGTTTTTGAAAATTCAACCCCTGAGGCGGTAAAAAGGAGGTTGATAGTTTGTATTGAGATCAAACATTTTTTTGAGCGCAGGACTTGAAACTTTGTATAAGGGCATATTATCAGAATACAAGAAAAGTGAATTCGTTTTTGAAAATTCAGCCCAGAAGGTGGTGAAAAAGGGGTTGAAAATTTGTTTGAAGATCAAATATTTATTTTGAGTGCGGGACTTGAAACCTGAGTTCATAATGATTCCGCGTAATTAGAGCAATTTAGCCGAAAAAAAAACTAAAGAGGCCAAGAGCGAGTCGAACTCGCGTACGAAGTTCGGTACCATTACGTATAAAATGGCAAAAAAAAACACGTTTATTGTATGGGAGCAGCACTTTAATATTTATTATTATTTATTTTTTGTTGAATTACAGTAACCAACATCAAAATCATCAACTTGCAAAAAAAGAAAAGTAATTTCAACATTGTTTAGATCTGAAAATAGTATAATAAAGATGTAAACTGTTCAAGATAAGATTCCACGCGGACGAAGTCGCGGGCAACAGCTAGTTAGATATATACGAGTACCTAATCGACACGTCACGATCACGATACTTACATTAATAATTAAGTTTCCATACGGACTGAAAGACTCCTTAAGTCTACAGAGAATACGATATTACTTTCAAATGCATTTGAACGTGAGCGTAATTCGGTGAGCTATTCATTTGAATGCGATATTAAATTACTTCAAGTGGAATTTAATAAGGGCGCAGTTAAACGTACTGCGATTACAGTTTTATTTCACTGATATTTAATAAGAATAATGACAAAAACTGACATACAGTGAAACATCTAGCCTTCTCCTTTTTTTCACGTCGGTAAAAAATTTAAAATATGTTGAAAATAAATTGAAAAAAAGAAATAAGTTTTTAACCCGAGGACTTCTTCTAAAATCCTTAAAAAATGCGACTAGAGAGTCAAGTTACAACAAAGTTGTACATACTTCTATTAGATATTGGCTAATTGAAGTATGTACAACTGTTATTTTATGGAACTTGTGTATGTAGGTATCTAGATGCTATACCATACCTACATATTTTATTAAACAACTAGATTAGTAGTAGTTTTTAACATAGTCGGGTAAAAAGTACCATTATGGGATGTCCAGATTGTCCAGCTATCCCTATACCAAAATCGGTTATAATCAGTCCAGCCGTTTCGGCGTGATGAACGAACAGAAATTATATATTAAACCATTGATACAAAGACGACGCGGTTGGCTCGATTTGTAGACACCTGCCTACTGAGCCGGCGGTCCTGGGTTCGAATCCCGGCCGGGGCAAATATTTGTGTGATGAACTCGAATATTTGTTCCTGGGTCATGGATGCTATCTATATATGTATTTATATATTATGTATATCGTCGTCTAGTACCCATAGTACAAGCTTTGCTTAGTTTGGGATTAGGTCGATTTGTGTATGATAGTCCCTTAATATTTATTTATTTATTTAAAGAAAGAAATGATCAACCGATGGCGCTGAAAAGCAGCCGCCGCGTGCCCAATCCTGCATCGTTCCTGAAATAATAACCGCTATCACTTTACAAAAAGCACGATTTTTTCAACTCACCGTACAACGTGATATCAATCCTCTATCTTGTCGCCGTGTGCGATTGGCAACGAGACATTGGCAGTAATGGTCGCTTCATTGTGATCGGTTGTCATTTTTTAAAAGAATAGAAATAATAAACCCTCCATAGAAAACTAACTTCCAATACAATTTTAGAATTGAATTAAACTTCACATCACTTTTACATAAGTACCTCATTAACCCCCGACGAAAAAAGAGGGGTGTTATAAGTTTAACATGTGTATCTGTGTGTCTGTGTATCTGTGTATCTGTCTGTGGCATCGTAGCGCCCAAGTGGATGGACCAATTTAAGTGCGGTTTTTTTTAATCGAAAGACTTTTCCGTCGAGATGGTTCTTAGCTATGTTTGGTGGAGATAGGACCAGTAGTTTCCAAGATATTCAGCTTTAATTGGAACAAGTGACGAGATCTCAGCTAATAATGAAGTCAATAATTCGAAATGTTGGCTAAATGTTAAGTTTTATTAGCATTTTCTATATGACTCACTAATTGAGGGTCTCATGATGACCAGCTAGTTGTTAATGGATTTCAGCCAATATTGAAGCCAAGAATTCCAAATTTTGGATAAATGATAAGTTTTATTAGTATTTTCTATATCACTCAATAAATGAAGGTCTCATGATGACCAGCTAGTTGTTAATGGATTTCAGCTAATATTGAAGCCAAGGATTCCAAATTTTGGTTAAATGTTAAGTGTTATTAGCATTATTTTTTATATGACTTACTAAATGAAGGTCTCATGATGACCAGGTAGTTGTTAATGAATCTCAGCCCATATTGAAACTAAGGATTCCAAATTTTGGTTAAATTTTAAGTATTATTAGCATTTTCTGTATCATTCAATTAATGAAGGTCTCATGATGACCAGCTAGTTGTTAATGGATTTCAGCCAATATTGAAGCCAAGGATTCCAAAGTTTTGGTTAAATGTTAAGTATTATTAGCATTTTCTATATCACTCAGTAAATGAAGGTCTCATGATGACCAGCTAGTTGTGAAAGGATCTAAGCCAAGAATTTCTAATGTTGGTTAAATGTTAAGTTTTATTAGCGTACGAGTAATCAACAGATTAATAAATTTTTGACAGTACAATAATTTGGTACCTTGGAGCTGAAGATGGCCGTAGGAACTCCTAAACAGCACAAGATAAACCCATGGTGTTTGGGCTCGTCTGATTGTTCTTGATGAGCAAGTAACATTTTTGTAAGAAAGTACAGTCAATAATAACCGAGTCTCAAAAAAACTTTTTGACAAAAAAAAACTCATTATAATTTCTGTCACAGTACTGGGTCACTATTTTTAAGTTTCGGAATTCTGCTAAAGCTGAATTGTTATTAGGACTATTGAACAGGATCCTTTGATTGAGGTCTCAAATAGCAACACCCTGCAAAATTTTAATACGACTAAATGACACGTAAGCTTTAGCAAAAGTAGGTACTTTTGCCTAAGTGAATAACAGCTTTTTAGGGTTTTGTAGTTTGTGTCAGTCTGCCCACAGCTTAGCTCAGAGACATAGTGGTTGAATACATTTTTAAAAAAAATTTTTTGTGTACCTTCCCTGCACGTAACAAAAGTGGGGATGTTTATCCCATGGTGTGGGGTATCGATGATTAGGTCTCTCAAAACTAAGTCAAGTTACCTAGCACCAACTGCAATTTTTATGGAGCTAAGTAAGCCACCCGTACCTACTATTTGGATCATGTAGAATAGAAACTGGTTCTGTTTTAGGCCATAAGTAGCAGGTTCTTGCGACTCATGCAGTGCATTTAAAGTATATATATTTTGATTGTCTTGGCTAATAACCACCATTTTGCCATTATAATCATTTAACTAGTCTGTCTTTAACGATTTTTCCCCAGAATGTTGCTTAAGGCTATTGAAATCAAAATATATCCTAACTTCAATCTTAGAGAAGACGGCATTCATTACCACTGGCTTGGGATCCTGTTGTACCTACACATAGTCAAGGATCAAGCTCGGAGAAAGACTGGAAACCCTGGACCTTAAGCGGTGTAAAACAAAAATAGTGTCAACAGACGAAAATTCCGGGACGAAACTTCTGTTTGTTTAAAAAATATGAAATAAAAATTTAAAAAACCCCCGACATGACTACCAATAAAAAGAAAGAAATAAACTCTACGAAATGTGCCTATACAATGAACAGTAGAAAAAGAATCCAAGCTTCGTTGCGTCGGGGGACCGCTAAGTAAATGAAATGCAATGTACTGAAAATCGTAAAGTGGGAAGCCCAAATGCATACATGCAATTTTGCGTTGAAAAATATATTTCGTTTCATTTAGGTATCTACTTAGCGGTCCCCCGAACGCAACGAAGCTTGGATTCTTTTTCTACTGTTCAATGTATAGGCACATTTCGTAGAGTTTATTTCTTTCTTTTTATTGGTAGTCATGTCGGGGGTTTTTAAAATTTTTAATTTTTTTTTTTTTACGGACTTCGTTGATTTCGATAAGCGTCGACTCAAACGAAACTATGTATTGGACAGACTTCCATGAAGCGAAGCGGCGAAAATTAACCAATAACACTGCGTCTTTATAAAGTCCAGAAGAAGTGCATTTAAATCTGAGGAATGTGATTGGTGCAGAGCTCCGTTCCAGTGGACAAACAGCCTAAGAACTACATTTTCGTCTTAACACTTTGCACGCCGTAAGTTATAATCGGTACCGCGCTCCAAGAGCTGATCACGGGCACCACTCGTGATGCTCTTTTTCCCAAGAACGCCGCGCATTTTTTAAGGTGCCACCTATGGTTCGCCGGCGATTTTCGGTGATATTGTAAGATTTATAAAATAATAATTAGCGTAGATACAGGAATAATTATTTTTTTTATTTAAGAGGTGTTTTAGTATTTTATAATGATAAAAATAAAACAATGTGTTTATAATATTTTAAAACTGTCGCTGAAAAGAACTCGTTTTATGAAAAAATAAAAACTCTAACATGGATTTGTTAGGTAGCCCGCGCAGCGCACTGACGAGGCAGCGCGGGCGACGCATCGTCATGCCGTTCCCCCAACCCTCACGTTAATAAATTGTATGTGTGTGGGTAGCTTAAACGTTCTTCTACACGTTGCTATTAAGCGGATCACGAACTGTGTTCGATATTTTAATACAAACAGTATGAAATCTGATCACGAGTACTATTCGTTATCCGCGACTCTAAGAAAAAAAGTGTCACGAGTGGTACTCGTAATCGGCGAGCTAGACATGGCAGTTATTAAAATGGCCGGCGAGTTAGAGAAAAATGCGTACCGAGTGGTTCTCGTGATCGGCGTGCAAAGTGTTAAAACTGCATTGCATGATAGATCGTTGGTTGAAAGTCAGGCCTGACATAACAGACCACTCTTGAATTCTTGATCTATTATTGGAACAATTCATACCTTCCCCTGCTATGCACGAACAGTCGGGTGAGTCGGGTTAACCCTCAAGGGATGTTTCATTAAGCTTAGTTCGCGCCATTTGTAGGCTCCAAACACGAATCCATTTTTATCGTTCACTAGATTGATTGCTGATTGTTGACGTAGTACAGTCAATTGCAGATGTTTACACGAAATAATAGTTGGTAATTTACATGAGTTATTTCTTGTCACCAAAATGGAAGATAATAATTAAGTAGGTTCTATTTACGATTTTGATTTATGTTACTGATATCCATAATATGTACTCCAAACAAAACTTCAATATACGAGTACTTACTTTATTTTGTCAATTGTCACGACAGACTACGAGCGCTTCACATCGGCTTGACTATTTAAGAGCATTTAGCATTTCTAAATGAAAAGTGCTGAATGCTCTAAAATATTATCAGCATCCATTACGCCAAATAGTGTAATTAATTCTTAGTTTTGTTTCAATATTTAAAACAATTTATACCTCCCGCTATGCGCGATCAGTCGGGTTAACCCTCAAGGGATGTCCCATTAAGGCGACTCCGTACGTGGAATGGTGATTTTTAAAGTCCTAAGGCTCGTAATCTAGCCAACGGAAAAATCTGAAAAAAATATATGTTATTTTTGACTATTTCTTCTAAAAAATTATAGTTGGATTTTTTTTTAATAATATTTAATAAAATGGAAATTCGGTCTAATAAAGCATCAAAAAAACTGAATTTCCGCGAGCGCGGCCGTGCCCGGGCTGCGAGCTCAGTGTAAATCTAACCGTCGAAGGGGAAGGCTGTGTCATTTGCTCTCGCGATCCATCTAGTTACGGAAAATTGTTATAGTACCGGATCCCGCGGAGGTTCGATCTGTCTTCGTGCGTTTGAAGTGTATTTTAAGAGAGTGTAGTTCGTTTTTTCACACGACTACGCTATGCGAAACAAAAAGCACTCATTTTCATATAGAATTAAATTCAACAGTTTTTTTTCGTATTTAGGTATCTATTAATTTTAAGTACTTATAAAAAAAATTGTCATTGCTTAGCATTCCGGGACATATTTGGATACTTAGATATTCTCAGTCATGAGCCCACACCAGACAGGATTCTCAGAAAATAACACTTCTGGTGTGGGTTTTAGGGCCCTTCTCTGTGTAATATTAGAGTACCTTAGGTATTTCGGTTAGTAAAAAAAAATCTGATAATACAGACATTTAAGTATGATAACGTCTAAAGGTCTTTATTAATTCAACCCTAAGAGATATGAATATCGTTATGCAGAACAAGTATTGTTCGTTTGAATACCATTGTCATATTCGGTAAAACGCTAATTTACGAATACGAATATTTACTGTAAGCATTCACATTCGTTGCGTCACTAGTACAGTACATGACATATGATATAAAAATACATTATCAAAAATTACAATAATTTTCTAGTCCAAGAAGGCAAGTGACAATTTTGGCATGAGGGCTTATTTATGTAAATATAGTCAGAATACATATTTGCATCAATAAATTTCCCACTTCATATTTAAATCTAAATGGGCGTTAGTAATTATTGACATATCCGCCGGGCCTAGCTAGACATACCTAGCCTGGCCATAGTTCTGTGCCAATTGTTTACCGTTTATAAAATAAAAACCTGATTTTTATTACATATCGTTTAAAAGCCATATATTAATGATCGGATTACAGTTGAATTAATGAAAAAATATATAACTTTATTTAGACTCATCGTAATGCCAAGACTTGATTTTTGACTAATGCTCAGAATTTTTCTCTCTAAGTTTGCCAGAGGGCAATGAAACGATCTTGGATCAAATAAATCGATCGCGGAAGGAACGCCAAAACCCAAATTGCTTACGTAACTCAGACAACCGCCAAACTAAAGTAGGGCTGACACGTTTGCCGCATGTCAACCGATCTGCAGATCAAGAAATCTACACCCACCCAATAAAATTCGGAACTTCTAAGTTAACGTAAAAAAAGATACGGCTCTTTATGCCGCAAAAAAACGTATCTACGCTGGAAAGGAAAATTATCCAAGAGACACGGAGCTAACTTTACAGGAGATCTAAAAAACTACGAACTTTTTCAAAAAAATAAAAAGATTAAATATTCTGTGGACCTACTTTTTAAATGAAGCATTTTATAATTATAAACAACATCATGTTCTCTACATGTCGCTTTTGTTATTTTGTCTATTAATGGAATTGTTATGTTGTCTATGCTTCAACAGATTTTGAATGTCACTCGTGTCATTGATTTGTTTTGTCAAAGAATATATTTTACACTAACTACGTTACAATCTTTTATTAAAAATGAATACATAATATTGGCGACGATGGCGGAAGAATTAGACAGATTAATTCGCCTACGCGCATCAATTCGCGGCCAACTCACGAAAATACAAACACAATTACTACAACTACAAGTTACATCGGACTTCGAAATAAGTCAAAGGCTTATAAGCCTGGAAAACTACGAGCGAAAATTTGATAATGTTCAAAGCGAAATAGAAGCACAAGCTGAAAACTTGGAGTCCGAGATCGAACAACGTCATACTACGGAAGAAATTTTCTTACAACTGAAATTAAAATTACACAACTTACGTCCGACACCAAGTGCTCCTTCTACGTACATGTCAGCTCCACAAAACGCTCGGAGCTATGAAGGTACCAGGGAAAATACACCTGTGACTGTCCACCAACCCAGGATTAACTTCCAACCATTTCAAGAACGCGAAAATTTCGGAAACTTCGTAAAGAGACTGGAAACATACTTGAAGTTAAGTAACTGCGAAGATTCTCGTACTCGTACACTAATGCTTCTCAGCTCGTTACCCCCTGACTTACACCAAAAAGCTTACGATTTATGTGCACCTGACGACCCATGTGAATTAGATTTCGAGCAGATTACCACAAAATTAAAAGAATATATGGATCCGAAACCAAGCTTATGGGCGAGCCAACACAGATTTATCACGCGGGTTCAAGCTATAGATGAATCAGTTATGGCTTACACATCAGAATTGAAAAGATTATGTCAAAATTGTGACTTTACGTGTAGTCACTGTAAAAAGTCAATCTGTGATAATTTCCTGACATTACAATTTATAAGGGGTTTACGGGACAACGATATACGAACAAAACTTCTACAAGAATCCAAGGTGACAAGTTTTGTAGACGTAGTAAAAACCGCCACTATTATAGAACTTGCGAAGTCTGACAGCAGCTATATGTCACCCGCACACTGCTCCGATCAAGACCTACATGCGGTTCAAGCACGTTCCAGCAACTACATACGTAGAACCGGGAATAAAACCCTAACAATTCAAGATTTGAAAGGAAAATGTTTTCGCTGCGGGAGTCAGGAGCACCAAGCCAACAAATGTCGAAGCATAAAAGATACCTGCAACAAGTGTAAAAGAATAGGCCACCTTGCTCGAGTTTGTTTACAACCGATGCAGAGAAGCAACCAAATTGAACCGGAACACTTAGTGGACGACGCCGACAACACATCCGATACCGTCGATGACAACACACCCTGGGATATGAACTTAATACGATCCAATAGCACAGACAAGTTCATGATAAATGTACACATCAACAACAGGCACATTCAAATGGAAGTGGACACCGGAGCGGCCTTGTCATCGATCTCGTACAAGGAATTCAAGAAATTAAACACAGGGTGCAAGATTTATAAAACAAACGTCACAATGAGAACATACACGGGTGAAATTTTCGCACCTCTCGGAGTGACATACGTCACATGTAAATACGGAAATCAATCTTTTAATGGAAAACTATACATTATTAAACAAGATGTAGATGCCATCTTCGGCCGAGCATGGATTCGATCAATACATTTGGATTTGGCAAACATTAATCAAATTACGTCAAAAGTACACCCGGAAATCAATACACTTCTTACAGAATTCTCCGACGTATTCGATGGTACCTTAGGGTGCATACCCAGCTACAGAGGGCATTTAATCCTACATGATAATACAACGCCGATTTTTGTTAAACCGAGACGAATTCCATACGCTCTTAAGGAAAAGGTCGACGATGAAATAGAACGACTGTGTAAGCAAGGAGTCATTACCAAGGTAGACAACGCGGAGTGGGGAACACCAGTGGTACCCATTGTCAAGCCCAATGGCAGCATTCGCCTGTGTGCAGACTATAAAGTCACTTTAAATAAGGTCATTAGGGACGAACAGTACCCTATCCCTATAATAGAAGACATCTTAGTGGAGATGAATGGAGGAAAATTGTTCTGCACATTAGACCTCAGTCAGGCCTACTTACACATGATGATGGACGAAGAAAGCGCTATGATGCAAACACTCAGCACACACAAAGGAACGTTCAAGGTCAACAGACTTATGTTCGGCGTTAAAGTGGCACCGAATGTTGAATTTGACCTCCTTAAATATACAAAAATTAATCTGTATTCACTATTTATATTTTTACACTGGCAATTCTCTCGCTACCCATCATTCATGTCAAATGGACGTATTGCTTCCTTGTGGTATTAAAACGATTAAATGAAATCGGTTTATTATAAATATCAACTCATTAGTTTAATTTCACAGTCCTCAACTTCCTACAGGTTATGGGCCCAGTCACGTTGTGAAATAATTTGTGAATACAGTAAAATCGAATCAGTGAAAAAGTGCCGTTATGAAATCAATTTTTGAATTCCGTTACTATGGACATCTTCAAGCAAAAACGGAACATTAGGCCATTTGACGGTGAAATATACAGCATATGGAAATTTCGAATATGATTCTTACTGAGTAAGTTAGATGTGTTTAATGCTGTTAACGGCGAAATTCCAGAAAATCGAACTGAGGACTGGGAATACAGTAATCGAGTTGCAAAAAATATATTCTGACGTTTGACGACGCGTTTGGCTCGGTTGGTAGACACCTGCCTACTGAGTCGGCGGTCCCGGGTTCGAATCCCGGCCGGGGCAAATATTTGTGCAAAATATTTGTACTTGGGTCATGGATGTTATCTATGTATGTATTTATATATTATGTATATCGTCGTCTAGTACCCATAGTACAAGCTTTGCTTAGTTTGGGACTAGGTCGATTTGTGTATGATTGTCCCTTAATATTTATTTATTTATTATTTATTTATATATATTGATAAAAATATATGAAGTATTTGTCTGATTCATATATTGGGTTTGTAAATGACTATGTTACTGCTGAGGAAGTGTTTTGAACGAGCGTAAAAGCATAGCTATGCAATTAGTTTTATAAAAAAAAATAGGATTATAGCTTAGTTGACATATCTCTAGTCAAACAATTCACCATTCACCATATTTGATGATTTAATCACGGAATTGTCGGCGGCCGGGACAAGACTGGACGAGACATAAGTTTGCGCATTTTTTGCTAACATTACGAGGTATAAATGCCATAAAAGCATTATCTAAAGACAGTTTAATTTTGGTATTTGTCAAGACGCGATTATTGGGTCATGAAGTTAAATTGAAGAATGAGGGTTGTGATTCTAGCACAAAGTCGAAAATAGTTTAGAATCAAATCACAAACGGACATTCTACGATGGATAAATAAACCAAAACTACCCACATAAAATAATAAGAAGTTGAAAAGCAAATCAAAGACAAATTCCATAAAATGCCGTCATTGCTGCTGCAAAGGACACACTAAAAGGGAATGCTACTATTTCAAGAGGACGAATAGTCAGAAAGATAACCCAGAGAGGATGAGAACAATTCAATCTGTTTACCTGAAAGAAGCATCACCGTCTGACGATTTTTCAGACTATGCATTTATGACCGGCGAGTACCAGCAAGAAAATGACAAAATAAACTCGTTTTATTGAATTGCAGAGCATTGGATCATATAATAAACAGGGAAGATCTTTTCTGTAAATATGAAAACATTATTATACTTTAAAATCTCTGTTGCTAAAAATTTAAATTACATTTCAGCTACCAAACGAGTTCACATCAATGTCATCACTTCATCAGCAACACCGGCGTGTTGGAGAACGTGCTGTTCTGCCGCGAGGTGCCATACAAATTGCTGTCGGTTTCTAAGATGCAACAGGCGTGCTTGACGGTCATATTTGATCAGGAAGGAGCTCACGTTATAAGTGAAGGTACAAATATCATGCCAGGTAAATTGTCGCGCAATTTTATTGTTTTAAAAATTGTACTACCCGCAAAAATACGTCAGTCTGTTTCTCAAGTATGTTAAAGCAAAAACATAGATTATGAACTATGGTGTGAACATATAGGCCATATGAGCAAAAGTAAATTCATGCAATAAAAGAGAAATAGCATGATTGCGTTTATACAACAAATTGAGAATGTTGTTTTGAATTATAGCTTATGTGAGGCCTGCATAAAATGGGAAACAGACTCGCCTACTCTTTAATACATCTAAGTATAAAAATGATGTTAAGCGACTGCTACTTATAATGCACTCTGACGTATGTGACCCCATCACACCTACAACAACTGAAAACAGAAACTATTTTGTATTGTTTGTTGATCAGTTTTCACATTATTGTGTTGTGTGTCCACTGACATATAAATCAGATGTATTTTCAATTTTCAAGGTTTTGTCGTAAAAAGTGAAGCTAAATTGAATTTTAAATTAGTAAACTTTATACTGTGTTAACGGTGGATAATATTCATCTACCGACAGGAAGATTACTGCATACAGAAAGGTATCCAGTATCATTTATCAGTACCTAGGTCTCCACAGTTATATAATATATGGTGTATCAAAACGCATGGTGTGAACAATAACTGAAAAGGCTCGTACTATGTTGACTACTAAGTACTAAATTGAATAAATGTCTCTGAGGCGAAGCAGTCCAAACTGCTGTATATTTCAATATAACACCAACAAGAGCTTTAAAACACTTTAAACACCATTTGAAATGCGGCACGACCGAAAAACCTATGTATAAAAACTCTTAAGGTACCTATTTGGTTCAACTGTGTACATATACATACATGATAAAACCTGTAGAACAAAAATCGACAAAAAGTCACGGAAAGGTATAATGGTAGGCTACGAGCCAAACGGTTACAAATAAAGTATGGAACACATGCAAGTAAAATTCGCAAATAAGATTAAAAGAGTAACGTCCGTGTCACCTGACTCTGAAAAATAATCTGATGTATTATCTGTATGTATTGTAAATAGTGATGATTGTAACAAATCTGTTGTAGATAGTAACCTTAGTTGTGTCTAGACTTTTTAATAATTAAGTTTTTTATAGTTATGTCATATTTTAAATTTTCTGTTACACTTTCGAATATACATTTTAACCGTCAACATCTTTTTCTAATTTCTATTTACCAAAATCCTAAAATAAATATACTCTTCCAGGCTCTATACCCCGCGTATCACAACACGTTATCAGCACGAAGCCGTAGAAGAGTAGTAGGTTTGTGTAAAAATTGTGAAAAAGTTGTGGTTTTCATTGTGACTGAAAATAGTAAAAGTAATCGAAATGTCACATGAAACTGGAGACTCCTCGAGTGTCAATAAGTCGAATTCCCCTACGAGTTCATCTTCAATTCCATCTTTTGGTATAAGAAATAAGGATGGATATCCTACCTGGAAATTCAAGATGAGGAATTATCTTTTACATGAAGACCTGTGGGCAACAATATGTGGTTATCCGGAAGATGACACGACCCCCGCTTCGAAAAAGGTACGAAACGACGCAAAAGCGCTAGCAAAAATTTGCTTAACAGTTGACGGTGCAGCTATCACTCATGTCAGATGTGCGAAAACTGCTGCCGAAGCATGGAAAAATTTGCAAAAAGCTTTCGAGGACAAGGAAATGGGTAGAAGACTAGCTTTAGAACGAAAATTGTACAGATTAAGCTTGTCGGACTTTGAAAATATCGAACTGTACATTAATGCAGTAATGTCAACCGCACAGGATCTTGCGGATATTGACAAGGTTATAGAGGACACATCGCTTGCAGCCATACTTTTAGGAGGACTCACCCCAAAATATGATCCTCTCATAATGGCACTAGAAAATTGTAATGTCGACGTGACCACTGACTTGGTGAAGACAAAACTGCTGAACGAAATGTCTAAGGACGCAGCTGTACCTGGAGATTCCGTTTTACTTACTAAGAAGATGCCTAAGTCAAAGAAGAAGGAAGTTATATGTTACGAATGTAAAGTGCCTGGCCATAAGAGACCAGACTGTCCGTTAAGGAAGAATAAAGAGAAGGTTAATGTAGTAAAAGTAAACGACGCCACATTTACCGCTCTTAACACTTCTGGAAGCTCAAACAAGGACCAATGGTACGTAGATTCGGGTTGTACAAAACATATGACATCACGACGTGATTGGTTCCAAGATATTATGGCTCTTGATAATGGTAGCGTTACTGTCGCTAACGGTGAAAAAATTAAATGCTGCGGAATTGGAGACATTTCTCTAAACACACCCAAAAATGTTATCAACAAGATAAGTGATGTTGCTTTTGTACCAGATTTAAAAGCTAACTTGATTTCTGTAAAGAAAGCTGTTGATAAGGGTTTTATTTGTGTTTTTGATACTACTGGTTGTAACTTTTATAAATCTAATACTTTTCGTTTTACAGGTGATTCCGTTTTACATGCCTCGCCCTGTGGTGGATTGTACATTTTAGACGGTACTGTTTATGTTCCCGAGAATGTGGCGAATAATAATTTGACACAAGATGTGCACTCTGGCTGTCAGGACAATAGTTATAAGCTCTGGCACAAGAGGTTAGGACATTTGTGTCGTATAGGCATGAATCAGCTGAAGAATCACGAGGTAGGCGTAAAATTTAGTAAAGTAGACAAAAGTAGTTGCATCGCTTGCGTGGAAGGAAAACAAGCACGAAAACCTTTCAAGAAAGTAGCGCATAATAGAGCTACTTCCCCTCTTGAGCTGATCCACATGGATTTGCTAGGACCGGTCTCTACAACCTCCTTTCAAGGTAATAGGTATATGTTAACAATTGTAGACGATTTTACGAGAAAGGTGTTTGCTTATTTTGTCCCTTCCAAAACTGAAGTTAAAAATAAATTCTGTCTGTTTCAAACATTTGTTGAAAATCAATCAGACAAGAATATTAAAGCGGTTAGGACTGACGGCGGAAAAGAGTTCGTGAATAAAGAGTTTGTTGATTATCTTGCTTCAAAAGGTATCGAACATCAAACGACGACGCCGTACAGCCCTCAACAAGTTGGAGTCGCAGAACGTACTCACCGTTCCATTACTGAGAAGGCGAGGACGTTGTTGGCTGAAAGCTCACTGCCAAAAGCTTTCTGGGAAGATGCTTTCCAAACTGCCGTATACCTAAAGAACAGGTCACCTCATCGAGCTTTAGGTGGACAAATTCCATATGACAGATGGTGTGGTCGTAGAAGTGATCTTGAACATCTGAGAGTGTTCGGATGCAGAGCACTTGTCCACGTGCCTTCGTGTCACCGGAAGAAATTGGATGTCAAGGCAAAGGAAGCGATTTTTGTAGGTTATTCTGAGAATCCAAATACATACATGTTTAGGGATCCAGCTAATCCTCGAAAAGTTATTACTTCCAGAGATGCAACCTTTTTTGAAAATAGTTTTACAACGTTGAAGCAGAGGCAGAGTGAGCCTGTGGCACAGTCCGACTCCGTACTGATCTTTGAAGAAAATGAGCTCCATACTGAGCACGAAGATCCTCAATTCTTCGACTGTATTGGGAATACCGAACCTGAGGCTGGACCATCTTCACGGGTAAATCCAGAGAGCGCTGTAGAATCAGCAGATATGGAAGATCGCGAGTGCGAGTCTCTCCATGAGTTACCTCATAGTGTCGATGTGGAGCCAACAGATGTGGAAGAGGAACAATATATTCCTGAACAGAGGTATCCCTCAAGAAGTAGGAAACCACCTGATTTCCTTTCATATAATGTGTCGATTGATGATTCCGATCCCATGACTTATTATGAAGCTACTCATGCCGATGATGCCGAAAAGTGGCACCATGCAATGGCTGACGAGTATAAGTCGTTAATGAAACTCCATACATGGAACCTGGTGGATAGACCGAACAAGAAGGTTATACCATGTAAATGGGTTTATAAGAAGAAACGGGACGCTCATGGAAACGTCATCAAATATAAGGCTAGACTGGTTGTCAAAGGTTTCAATCAAGTCCAAGGTGTGGACTATACAGAGACGTTCGCTCCAGTTCTTCGTCATTCTTCCCTCCGCACGTTGTTTGCCTTAGCTGCAGAAAAAGGCTTAAAAATGAGGCACTTAGACGTGGACACGGCGTTCCTGAATGGGGACTTGGATGAAGAGGTTTTTATGGAGCAACCTGTTGGTTACAGAGAAAAGGGCAAGGAAAACAAGGTTTGTTTGCTGAAGAAATCTCTTTATGGCCTTAAACAGGCGCCCCGTGCTTGGTATAAAAAGTTGAACGAAACGCTTTTAGAAATTGGTTTTACAGGAACTCCTTCCGAGCCTTGCGTTTATACGAAACTTTTTAGAGATGAACTTATTATTTTGGGTATTTTTGTCGATGACATAATTGTCTTTTATAAATCAGATTTGATTTTTGACAATGTCAAGAAAGATTTGTCTACATATTTTTCTCTGAAAGATCTCGGACTATTAAAATGCTATTTAGGTTTAGAAGTGGAAAGCAATTCCGAGTATATAAAAATAAATCAGAAGAATTATATTCTATCTTTGCTTGAAAAGTTTAATATGAAGGATTGCAAGACTGTGGACACTCCTTTAGTAAAAAAGACTATGGAACGACGAACTGATGGTCAAGTTGGTGAGTCTTATCCTTATCAGAACTTAATAGGATGCCTCATGTATTTGACGGTAAACTCACGACCCGATATTGCATACGCAACAAGTTATTTAAGTCAGTTTAATACGTGTTTTACAAAGGAACACTGGAATGCTGCAAAGCGAGTCCTGCAGTACCTGAAAGGTACTTTAAACTATTCTTTGGTTTATAGGAGAACAGGAGAACCTTTACAAGGTTACTGTGATGCAGATTGGGCGAACTGTGTAATTGACAGAAGGTCATACACTGGTTACACTTTTAAGTTAAGTGGCGGTCCAGTTTCCTGGGAGTCAAAGAAGCAACCGACAGTTGCGTTGTCGTCCGCGGAAGCCGAATACATGGCACTAGCGTCTGCTACAAAGGAAGCTTGTTACTTACGTCGCTTTATTTATGAAATAACGGGTAAGTTTTCTTCAATTAACTTAGCTTCTGATAGCCAGAGTGCCATGAATCTCGTTCGAAATCCTGTACACCACAACAGGACGAAACATATAGATACGAGGTTTCATTTTATTAGGGAAAAAGTATCTAGTAATATTGTTAATTTAGAATATGTGCAAAGCAGTGATATGCCTGCAGATGTCTTAACAAAGCCACTTGGGCCAATTGTACATAAGCGATGTATAGTTAAGTTAGGACTAGGGACTTAATTTGGTTTTAGTCTTTTTGGCACAACTTCGATTAAGGGCGGCTGTTGTAGATAGTAACCTTAGTTGTGTCTAGACTTTTTAATAATTAAGTTTTTTATAGTTATGTCATATTTTAAATTTTCTGTTACACTTTCGAATATACATTTTAACCGTCAACATCTTTTTCTAATTTCTATTTACCAAAATCCTAAAATAAATATACTCTTCCAGGCTCTATACCCCGCGTATCACAACAAAATCCAACCTAGAGGCACCTAGGAGAAGTGATAGGCTAAAGAGGTCTTAACCTTGTGTATAAGAAATATTATGATGCATTACAGTCGATAACTACGTAAGTCTAGCATACCTAAGTTGTGTGACGAAATTAAAACACTAGCAGAGAGGGCTTAGTGGGAGAAAGCAGTAAGGGATGGATAAACTCTCTTAAAACAATAATACCTACATGGACTCTGATTCTTAGATCTAAAAATAAAAATATCGTATGATTTTAAATACGTATGATTTTTATGATAAAAAAAAAATTAGGGGTTTAGAAATGCTTTAATATATACGTATACGTTTATTATTATTAGAAGTTTCAGCCAAGAATATTGTATAAATTATAACTTAACTTTCACACCACCTTTGCGTCGATAGCAAGTTTTCGTTTTATTACTAGTTTTGACAGTCAACATAATTTATTAATACATCATATGGATGTTAAAACCGCAAAAGAAATATGTATATACAAGTTCCTGATGGTGTTTTAAATTATGTATGCAAATTAAACAAAGCTTAATACGGGCTAAAACAGATTGCAATATGTTACCTTGATGTCTTTGAACGGTCACTAAAAGAAAAATGTTTCCAAAAGTCGTCGATTGGTCAATGTATATTTATTTATATTAGACAAAGGATATATAAGCAAAAATATATACATAGTAGATACTATACATTGATGATTTGGTTATTGCAAGCGCTGACATTAAAACAATGAATGATTTTAAAACATATTTAAAAAGTAAATTTGAGATGACAGACCTGAAAGGCATGTTATCTTGGTATTTGAATTAGTCTAAATATTCAAACAGTATTAAATAAGTTTAATTATGAGAGAACGTAACCCTGCGGCTACCCCCACTGAAGCTAGATAAAACTATGAGGCATTAAATTCGATAACAAGTTATGTTATGATGCGCCATGTCGTAACCTCATAGGATGTTTAATGTGTGTTATTTTGTGTACAAGACCTAAGTGCATCTATTAATATTTTAAGTCGTTATACCAACTACAACACTCATGAATTGTAGAAACGTTTAAAGAGAGTAATTCTAAAAGGTACTATGTATTTCAAATTAACCGACAAAGGGGGTAACTATGAAAATCTCCTAAGTAGTTATGTCGATTCTGATTGGGGCGGCCATGATATTTAGTAGTGACAGGAAAAGTACCACTGGTTATCTGTTCAAGCTATTTTACCGATGCACAATCATTTGGTATACAAAGAAGCAAACTTTAGTTGCCGCGCCGCCTAACTGAGGCTCAGGTTTTGTATGAAGCCGTTAAATAAGCATTGTGGTTTAAATCTCTAGCACATATATCATCAATCTAAAAATAACTGACCCTATTGTTGTATCTGCGGATAAAAACGGATGCATAAGCATAGCCAATAATTCAAATTGTCATAAAAGGTCAAAGCAAGTTTAGAAAAGCGTAGTAAAGTTAAACTATGTCCCCACAGGCGAACAGCTAGCTGATGTTTTGACCAAGCCGTTGAGAAGCAAGATGGGTCTGAAATAAGTTACGTGCTTATGTATGATTGCACTAAATGTGTTGATGATTGTAACTAGGTATTTGTATATATCTGAGTTAAATGATCTGATTAGGTTTTTCTGGGTTTTCCCTAATCCTTGCAACGAATGTTGGATCATTATTGTATATCTCCCAGCAAACACTTGGAAGTAATATATTGTCCTTAAAATATTATTATTTTGATGTATAGAGTTGGTGATTAATTTTTGAGGGGGCGTGTTGAATTTGACCTCCTTAAATATACAAAAATTAATCTGTATTCACTATTTATATTTTTACACTATGGCAAAAATTTATGGATCAGTTATTACAAGGTATAACCGGAGTGAAATGTTTTTTCGACGACATCATCGTTCAAGGAACTTCAGAAACTCAATTGTTAACAAGATTAAGACAAGTACTGCAAAAATTAAAAGAAAACAACTTAAAACTAAATAAAGACAAATGCCACTTCATGCAAAAGAACATCGAATACCTGGGACATGTTATTGACAAAAATGGTCTTCACAAAAACAGAACCAAAGTTAAGGCCATCATTGACACAAAACCACCCAGCAACGTAAATGAACTGAGAACATTTTTAGGTATGGCAAATTATTATAACAAGTTTATACCTAACTTAGCTTCAATAGCCAATCCCTTAAATAATCTACTAAAGAAAGGCAGGCAATACGTTTGGACATCACAATGCAATGAAAGTTTTAGAAAAATAAAAGAAGAAATCATCAGTGACAGAGTACTTACACACTTCAATCCGGAAAAACCTTTAGTATTGGCTACTGACGCCTCACCCCTGGGACTCGGGGCAGTCTTATCACATCGCCTACCAGATGGTAGCCTTTGCATCACGCTCCTTGACGAGCAGCGAAAAAAAATAGAGTCAGATAGATAAAGAAGCTACTTCGCTATTTTGGGGCTTGAAAAAGTTTTTTCATTATTGCTACGGAAGGAAATTTATACTGGTAACGGACCACAAACCCCTGACCACGATCTTTCACCCACACAAAACCTTGCCAGCTATGAGTACGATGAGGCTTTTTCATTATGCACACTTCCTCTCCGGCTTTGATTACACGATTGAGTACCGGACGTCAAATGACAATAGTAATGCCGATTACTTGTCGAGATTTCCCGTAGAAATTATAGCACCAAATATTATTGACGTACATTCTGCATTTCAATTAAACCAGATGAACACGATTGCAATCAATCGTACAAAAATCGCCGAGGAAACGGTAAAAGACACCGAATACAATAACTTATTACAAGATTTAAGTACGGGCAAAACGGTGCGTCGGCACGGTTACAATGATAACGAACTTACCATTCAGGATGGTTGTATACTAAAAGGATCGCGAGTTATGATTCCTACAACTCTAAGAAGTCGGGTATTAGAGGAATTGCATTCCGGACACCTCGGTATGGTGAGGATGAAGTTGCTAGCACGAGGCTATGTTTATTGGAAAAATATGGACAAGGAAATTGAAGAATTGGTAAAAAGCTGCCGTGAGTGTCGATTACATCAGAATGACCCCGCACACGTTGCATTACACCACTGGGAACCGCCAACAGGACCCTGGCAGAGACTACACATTGATTTCGCTGGACCATATAAGGGTCATTCTCTGTTCATAATCGTAGACGCCTACTCAAAATGGGTCGAAATCATCCCATCCACAACGACGACAAGCACATGGTGTATTAGGAAACTACAGGAACTTTTTGTGACATTCGGTTTTCCCATTATTCTAGTGTCTGACAATGGACGGCAATTCGTTTCCACAGAATTTGAATCTTTCCTCAAAGGGAGGGGAGTGGTGCACAAGACGTCAGCACCGTACCATCCAGCGACGAACGGACAGGCGGAGAGATATGTTCAGACTATCAAGAGAGCCCTACACAGCATGGCCGATAAGCCAGGCAAACTACAGGATAAAGTCCTGGAAATTAAAGAACGCTTGCTGAGGACACCGAGCACCAGCACGTCAAAAAGCCCGACTCATGTTTGGCCGACAGATAAGGAATGCTTTACACGTACAATTCAAAGTGATCCCTGATGTGAGGGGAAATACGCAGGCGGCAAATGAAAGGCCCCTAACTCGGCATTTCACCGTAGGTCAGAGAGTTCAAGCACGGAGTTACACCAATAAACAGACAAAATGGGAGTTTGGTTCGGTTGCCAAGGTATTGGGCAGAGTACATTATGAAATCAAGATGGATTCTGGAGAGGTCTGGAAGAGACACGTAGATCAGATGTTAGGCACCATAATACCACAAATGAATTGAAGACTCTTCGGCACTGTAACCATTTAGGGCGGAGGTGTTATGTTGTCTATGCTTCAACAGATTTTGAATGTCACTCGTGTCATTGATTTGTTTTGTCAAAGAATATATTTTACACTAACTACGTACAATCTTTTATTAAAAATGAATACATAATAGGAATAATTTAAAATTTAGCATCGCTTACGCAAAATGGCTGTCAAAATAGAATTAGGTAAAATTATCTAAACGACACGTTTCCCGAGATATTAGTCAGGTAAAATAGTATAATCTACATTTTACACAACAATCAACACAGTAAACAATATCTATGTGCATACGATGCTCATTTTATATAAACAATATCATGTTTTTTACATGTTGCTTTTGTTATTTTGTCTATTAATGGAATATTTTAGGATTTAGCGTCGCTTACGCAAAATGGCCGTCAAAATAGAATTAGGTAAAATTATCTAAACGACACGTTTGCCGAGAAATTAGTCAGGTAAAATAGTATAATCTATTACACAACAATCAACACAATTAACAATATATGTGTGCATGCTCATTTTATAGTCAGGTAAATTTATAAATGTGCATAAATCAGCATGAAATAAATCAAGAAAAATTATCTAATCGCCTTTGTAGGAAATATTTCAGACCTGAAAAGCTATTTATCGTACAATAAAACCTCATGATTAATGTTTTAATTAGAGGAAAATATTTATTTTCGAACATTAAAATTAATGAAGTGACATTTAAAGTTCTCTAAGACCAAAACTTATGGTCCAACTACGCAAATACAAAAAAAACTGCTTTAGAAATGTTAGATTTATTCATCAGATATCACGTGAAATTTCAATTTTATCAATTTTTATGTGTGATCTGCTGAAAGATTTCCAGTAGTTCTAGACCAATGTATGGTAGCAAACGATAGCTATGACTAATGAAAACAGCACAAGAGTTCTCAAGACTGCAGTCACTCGGTACTCATTAAGGAATTTTAAATCACGAACTACGTGAAATTTCAAGTTTTACAATTGCAATGAGATAATATCCTATCCTAACAAGAATAACAAAACTACCTACAACTCTGTGTGGTATAAGTATAAGTGACGTCTCGTAAGACACTGTTTGAGTGAGATGGCGTTTGGGTCCATCAAGCGAGTCCAAAGTAATGCCCTATAGCCCGATACGCGAACAGTTCTGAACTTCAATAAAATACAAGTGCGTGATTTTTTGTAGTCAGTTAGAGTAGATTGAGTACTAATGGGTATCAACATTTTCTAACAGATTTTGAGTGTGCGTTAGGTATAAAAAAAGTTTTTGTAAGTGACCTCTGTAAATCTTACAAAAAAAAATTCAAGTTAATTTCTTCTGCACTAGGGCATCGCATTTTACAGTTTTAACATTCCGTATTGTTTTCTAACAGATTTGTCGAGAGATTATGTCAGCGCAATACGAAACGAATGAAAAAATTATAAATCCCTGAAAAGATTATACAAGTGACTTTTGGGAACGAAAATGTGTTTAAAACTATGAAATGTAATGACAGTTTTAATTTATAACAGATTCATCAATAGCTTTATTTTATATAAATAATTGAATTTTTAAATCGTTCTCTAGGCCACAAAATTTTACGCAAAATTGTCAAGTCGGCGTAGTGAACTCATTTTCATAAAAGTAATCTATTAACATAGAATTCTAACCAATTCACCCACGGGAACAAATTATATTACTTCATTAGTTGTTCGCGACATTTAAATTTGAGCGCGAACGCTTTGCATCAAGTTATGACTGCGCCGAGAGTTAGCGACTAACCCATAGAGCGCGAGGAATGCGTATTTAGATCGGCGCGCGGCCGCCATTGTAAAAATGTATGGAGAATTAAAAGCACCTTTTGATAAATCTGGACCTTTAAATACCAAACAATAATTGAAATATTTGATGCAGACAAATTGTAATCTAAAAATTCATCTTTTTTTTGAACTATGAAATAATTGTTAAAGTATAAAAAAACACTTAACGCCAGATTACGATTTTACAATTTTTCTCCAACTTTACTTAGTTGCCTAGGGTGAAATATTAATAATCTTATAATTTTTCCACAGAGAACTTGTTAACACATTCTTCGAAGTGCTAAATATGTAGTTTATAAATGGATTCAACAACTAGTGTTGACGTTGTCTACTTAACGCCTTAACGGCAACTGCCTATTTTTTCACATTTCGCTCGGTGCAGTCTTACTGACACCAAGTCCGGACGGCCTTTTCAGATTTTATATAAAATACAATGCTAAAATTTGACTTTTGTTACTATCTTATCTTGGTTAAATAAGATATCTTATATTGTATTGTTCATTAGGTGTATTATTGTCCTTCTTTTCTTTAGCAACTTTTAGAAGAGTTGACAGTGCGTCTTTTTATTGATCTTACTAAATCAATGATTCATTAACAAAATTAATCGGTTCTTGGAAATATAAAACTAAATTTGACTTTAAGGTTTTTACAAATATAATCCCATCATGTTAATAAATAGGTTAAAAAAGTTAGTTCTATTCGCATTGCACCGATACAATCTCGAATTATATTCGGGAAAGTAATTCAGAACGTCATATCATTCAAAATTTCAAACGAAAGCTTATTGCCTTAGGTTAAGGCGAGTAGATACTGTAATAACTTCAACTGGAAGGAGCTAAAGGAACAAGGGTCAGTCACCTTACCGGATTCCATACCAGAATTCAGTAATTGATATAGTAATTAGATTATGTTTTGGCCTTAATTAATAATAAATTGTGATCATGTCTAGTGGGTTAAAGGATCCAGTTGTGTGTTATAATAACCAGATTCTCTGCGGTAAGGATACAAATCAGACGACATTAGCAGTTTATTTAGGAGAAGTCAATATTATTTAATAATTATTAGCAGAAGCAATAATGAAGGTTAATGAATCTAAATATACATCTTGGACGAGAAGTAGTGTTAGTTATTTAATTAATAAACAAATAACAAATAAAGGTTGAAATATTTATTTATATGATGCAATGTCTCTGTTCTAACATTTTTCCAAATGACCCAGTAGGAATGTGGATAGTGTGTGGCTGTTTAGTGTTCGATATAATACATAAATATATAACTAAAGGGGTTTTTTGTTTAGGAAAGGACAGCCCCACCCCGCTGTCCAAAGTCAGATTCGTCCAACAAATAAATCCGTCCTTGAAAGGATTAAGGGAAGACACATATTTGGAATGCTACAACAAAACAGCTAATTCCATTATAAGTTATTGATAGAGATTCCTCACCACCCAGTCATGTCAATATAATGGCTAATAAACCAAATAAATATATTCTGCCATAATGGTCATATGTTAATGCAATATAAAAACATTGCTAGTGTCTCTTTCAGTTATTAAATGTATAGATAGATAATCTGTCCCAGGAGACATGCAACTGATACATAGACACTAAAAGGAGTACAAGACCAAAGCAGTAAATTACACAACCAGGCAGCTGAGTTGGATAAGTAAAACAGGAGATGGACTCAGCCATATCCTCATGTTAATATCTCGCCACCAAGTTATGTCAATATAAGGCTAATAAACCAAATAAATATATTCTGCCATAATGGTCGCTTGTAAATGCAGTATGAAAATACTGATAGTGTCTGTTTCAGCTATTATTAGGTATATAGACAGATCATCCATCTCATAAGAGAATTACAACTGAGAAATGACACATAAGTAATACCAGACCATAGCAATGGATTAACACAACATGGTTGAGTGATGATAATAATTTGATATAACAATGAACCCAGCCGTTTCTTTATGATAAAAAATATGAAAATTGTGCCAGGACAGTCAGAGGGAAAGGAAGGATATTTTATCTTATAAAACCTTTTACCTTGTAAAACCTTTACCCATACCAAACTCTTCCCATCAGCACTTCTAATAATTCACATTCAACTTGGATCGTATATGGGTTTTATTGTCGCCCCGAATTAAGACTTATAGTCGATTGACAAAGGGTCTCTGCAAAGTCGATAGTCACCAACCATCTCCCTCGTCAGAGAAAACTCCAAGTCTTTAGTAGATGGTTTTAGCCACAGCAGTGCACAGCCCGAGCCTACCAGAGATGAAAGCTTATGGCCAATCTCCGGAATTGCTCTATAGAGGACTCCTTCGACCAGCAATACGCTTCGAACCTGTTACTATGTATGACGCAAAGGTCTTTGCAAACCAGTTGCCATAACAGCTGAGCCTCTAATGTCAATCTGGAACAGACAACCAACCGACTACCAAGGTAGTATATTTCACCAAGTCGAATCACTCTGTTCATTGACATTGCTTCGAAGGAGAGAGTGTACCACATACCTTATACCTTCAAGACAGGCCTGCCTCTGTAGCTATTTTTAAACAGAGACAAATCTGTGTACCAATACCAATACCAATATCAATATATATATGTGTCAGACGTGTTCAGTCAGTAGGTAAGATGTGTAGTAGGTGAAATTATTAACCAGGCTTTTGACAAACATAGTTTATTTTAACAATTTTTATAACACAAATTATCAACATGTCATGCTATAGTAGGGCAAAATTGAAACAGAGTGATTTACATAACTTTACCCTGAAATCTTAGTCTGAGTCAGTATCAGGAATACTTATTGTAAGAGCACTGATTACTCATATGCTTAGATTCTCAATGGCAATAATATAAATACCAAAATGAAAAAGGAAACATAGTAATCTGGGCGGAATGGACACTTTCCTAAAATTCTAACCATTAAAAGTCAATAAAGCTTACCCCTCTTGCAATAAGGATTATTGCAAGCAAACAATCCAAACAAGGCCACTTCACTACCATCACACAGAACCACACATCACTGTATCCTATCATAAACACTCACCAAATACGCACTGATAATGCCACTAATTACTTTTATTTGTACGAATAGAAATTATTTATATTACCTAGGGGTCGCGCCTTACAATTACGGAACATTTTAAAAAACTCCCATGTCAGCTGTTTTCCCCGAACAGCTGACTTCACCAAACTATTTGAGCCAACGTGTCACCCATCGACTCACCAGTAATCGCTCGAGCAGAGCTTCGCCGTCGCGCACGCTTGATCCAGACTCAACTCCCCGGCCTTCCGTACATCTCCTTATATATCCTTCGTTTTCACCGAGCTACAACCTTCAGAACTTTCTCGATAAAAATCAAGCAAAATCTTCCAATAAGCGCCACTGCGTCGGATAGCGGAACTATTTTGGTGTACATGTGTGTTATGTTCCAATGAATTCCAGGTTCCTCATTGGTTGATATTATATACAACTCCCACAAATAAAATATATCTATAGACTTATAGGTAGATATACTTTAGTTCTGCTACTCGCCGTTGATCGCTACTGTAGCCAATGATATTGGCGGTAAATTAACCCAAATTTAAATTTATCTTTATTACTATAGATTAATTATTAATCCCAAAATAGTTGCCTTTAAAATTCGTACATTTTAAAAGTTCCCAATCCTTGTAAGATAATAAGAACGTGTCTTAAACGCAATTTTTCCCAAAACGTCACTGACATCTTCCATCACCTGACAAGACCACATTAACATAATAACTGTAGTTTTAAAACATAAATAGTGTTCTTCAACCTACTACCCAACGCAAATATCTATTCAAGTTATGTATTCAAGCATACGCAAATCAAATGTATATATAATAACCTCTCCTGGTCAAGTGCAACTCCTCTTGCTAAGTGATTGTGAACAGGAAATAATTTATACAACAGTGTACTCATAATTATAGACGAAGAAGGCATTTCACTTAGCCTAAACCTTCCCAGTTTCACATCACACAAATAGTGGAAAACATGCAAGACATTACCTATCAAAATCATGCATGAGAGAGAAGCAGTGTCCCGGCCATTTCATCTCCCAAGGACATTGAAATGTAAGTACATTACTTCTTGTTCCTTATAAATCCATTTCACATACCATCATCGTTCAATTTCTCATAAATTGACACCAGTTCTTATAATATATAACCGTTCCTGATAATAAAATATTAATCAAGAGATACTTCCCAACATAGCATTGTGACCTTCCATGGTATATACTTATTTATTTAGTATAACACCATTGATATACAACCATGCATTCATGAATTCTTAACAAATCAATAATTAATTATAATTTTCCTAGTTGTAGCGACTTCTTCGGTAACTTCTATTGATCTCCCAAATATCATTCCTTTTCTGGTACAAATATATATAAGTATATAAATATATTAGTGAACAACCTACAGTGAGACTGTAATATAGTTGCAACAACAAAAGATATAATCCAACTCGCTAGCATCCGAAGTCATCGATGACAACTTAATTAATTTTAATTCTTTTCCCGTTTCAGTCCATGCAACCATCACTCCCAGGACCCCGGCATGCAATCCTACAACAACTGAGCTTTCCAGCACAATTACCTACTAGCGTCGAGACCAATACAGCATGCGGCCTTTTAATTATATTAAAATATTTAATAAACACAATCCTGTTTTATGCTTGTTTATCACAACGCCCTCTAGCCCGAAAGATCCAAACTTAATCCACGCTCCAGCAACCCCATCAATACCCAATTCATCAATGAACTACGAGATGGCGCTGTAAGGCAAGGCAGCGCAGACGCCGACTCCTTACAATAGACTCCCAATAAATCACTAGATGGCGCCTTACGTCATAAAACCATTGGCCCACTAGAGCAGTTCCGTTACAATACGTGGAATGGTGAATAATACATTTTAAAGTCCTAAGGTTTGTATTCTAGCCAATGTAAAATTCTGGTAAAAATATATGTTACTAGCATTTGCTCGCGGCTTCGCTCCCGTTAAAACCTATCCTACGGGAACAATGTTTTTTTTTGGATAAAAAGTAGCCTATTTGTTAAGTTAGGGTATAAAATATCTGTTTTAAACTGCACGCATATCCGTCCAGCCGTTTTATCGTGAAGAAGAAACAAACATACACACATACTGTCGCTTTCATGATATTAATGGGAAATTTTACTCGCAGTATGGATAATGCTATCACAAAATAGAAATATAAAATAAAAGAAGTAAGAAAGAAAAAGATTAAAGATAAACGATGTTATAATAAGTCACCGATAAACTTCGAGTGCTTTACATGAGCTTACTTTTACAAGGCTCACGAAATGTATGTCTTGATTGGGTATAACAGTATTACCTGATTAAAAAAAATAATTGGGGGAGATAAATAGTACATAATTACAGAGGCCGGGAAAAGTCAGTTCCTATTTGAGTATGATTTTGAAGGAAGTCCGAGTCCTTAAATTAATTGGAAGTAATCACCAATCTTTATTTTGAATGGTTAAATCAGCAACTTCTAAACGCACGATTTTTTTTAGAAGCCATACCTTATTTATCATTCGGAGATCGCAAGTCCAAAATAACTTTTTCTATTGGTTTGGACGGAATCATTTCAGATATATGAGTGTATATCATTATTTTCAAATATTTGTCAGGACAAAATATTCAAGATTTTCTAATTGTACAAGTCAATAGAAACCTATGTTATGGCCTTTTTTTATGTGGAATTGTAAAATTACAATTTTGACGTATTAATGTAAGCAAAAAACCATTACTATGATGTTTTAATTAATTTACAATAAAAGTTTTAATATTCTTGAGTGTAATCTTAGTAGGTCTGAATGAAAAAAAACTCATTGGGTTGCTTCATACGTTCTTGTAGTGCGAGTGACGAATGGAGATGAACCGTATAACTCGTTAAAATGAATTAAAAAAAATGACAAGTAAAATAAACAGTTTCAACAAAAAAATATATATTGCTGATTACTAAATATCCTTATCCATTTATAATATATAATTTAAATTAAATGTCTGTATATTGAACGTACAGGGCTCGACGGAAATGTCAGTTCGTGGATTCGTATTAATTGAAGGACTCGGACTTCCTTCAAAATCATACTCAAACACGAACTGAATTTTCCCGGCCTCTGCAGTAATGTACTATTTATCTCCTCCAGTTTTTTTATCCGTTACCAAATCAAGACATACATTTAGTGAGACTTGTAAAAGTAAACAGCACTCGATGCTTTATTAGTGACTATTACAATCGTTTTTCTTTTTGTTTGTTTCTTACTTCTTTTCTTTTCTTTTTAGGGTTCCGTAGTCAACTAGATTCGCCATGTCCGTCTGTCCGTCGGTCTGTCCGTCCGCGGCTTAGCTCCGTGATCATTAGTACTAGAAAGCTGAAATTTGGCATGAGTATGTGTATGTATCACGCCGACAAAACGGTATAATAAAAACTAAGAAAAAAATTTTTTTTCGGCTACCTCTCGAACACCTAAAGTGGGGGTGAATTATTTTTTTAGTTTCAACACTAGTGTGTGGGGTGTCGCTAAGTAGGTCTTTTAAAAATGATAGGGGTCTCAAAACATTATTTTTTGATAAGGTTAGCAGTTTTGTAAATATTAGTTCCGAAAATAAAAAAAAATAGCGTCCCCCCCTCTAACTTTTCAACCACGGGTCAAAAAATTATGGAAAATTCATGAAAATAAGGCCTTATAATAAAATAAAATAAATAAAAACATTTATTTCAGAGCTTGGCTCCGTATAATGTGTTAGTAACATAGAACTTACCCCTAGTGTTAGACAGAGCAATATAAAAACAAAAATACAAAAACTAAAAATAAATTAAAACAAACCAAAGACACAAGACAGAGTGGGAGCGTGGCTCACAATTCAGTCGACCCATGCACATGGAGTTGCATCCAATGTGCTTGTATGGCACAGTCCAGCCTGCCAGCCACAACCTTTAGGATGCTGTTAGCACTTCCACGCAAACGTCGCATAATTGAGGCTACTCGCTTGCGTAAAATAGCATGAAAGCCATCAACGCGCGCCTCGGCGAACATTCCCGATGCGCTGCAGTAACGCGGCAGCCCCAACAGCAACCTAAACGCGTAATACTTTCATATGTACTTTCCATGAAAACTATATTGAACAAAATCAGTCGAGCCGTTTCTATTGTGAAGGATGAGCAACTACGAAACCCTACACTGAGCGTGACCCGAAATGCTCTTCGCCGGTTTTTAATTATTTTTTTTGACTTAAATGACGTTAGGAAACCCGTTTCATATAGAGACTCACGGGAGTTTTCAATGTAAAATACTATTTATAGATATAAAAGATACAACTATATTGTGATAACAGCGAGTAAAATTTTCCATTAATATTATAAAAGCGACAGTATGTGTCTATGTTTGTTTCTTTTTCACGTTAAAACAGCTGGACGGATATGTATGCAATTTGAAACAGAGATAGTTTATACCCTAACTTAAGAAATAGGCTACTTATTATCTTGGAAAAAATACAACATCGTTCCCGTAGGATATTATAATATTTGTTACTTAACCTGGTATAGGTTAAGTAACAAATATTTTTATCAAAATTTTACATTGGCTAGATTACAAGCCTTAGGACTTAAAATGTATTATTAACCATTTCACGTATCTACTCGCCTTAACCTAAGGTAATACAGCTCTTGTTTGAAATTTTGAATGACATGACGTTCGGAATTACTTACCCGAATTATAATTCGGGAATGTATTGGTGCAATATGAATAGAACTAACTTTTCAAACCTATTTATTTAGATGATGGAATAATATTTGTAAACAACCTTAAAGTCAAATGTATATTTCCAAGAACCGATTCATTTTGTTAATTAAGGTTATCTTTCTGAAAGATGAATGTTTACATTACAATCTGTCCGCATCAAATATTTCAATTATTGTTTGGTATTAAAGGTCCAGATTTATCAACAAGTACTTTTAATTCTCCATACACTTTTACAATAGCGGGCGCGCGCCGATCTAAATACGCATTCCTCGCTCTCTATGGGTTAGTCGTTAACGCTCGGTGCAGCCTTAACTTGATACAAAGCGTTCGCGCTTAAATTTAAATGTCGCGTACATCTAATGAAGTAATATAATTTGTTCCCGTGGGTGAATTGGTTAGAATTCTATGTTTATAGATTACTTTCATGAAAATGAGTTCACTACGCCGACTTGACAATTTTGCGTAAAATTTTTTGGCCTAGAGAACGATTTAAAAATTCAATTGTTTATATAAAATAAAGCTATTGATGAATCTGTTATAAATTAAAACTGTCATTACTTTCCATAGTTTTAAACACATTTTATTTGCCAAAAGTCACTTGTATAATCTTTTCAGGGAGTGAGATTTTTTTCACTCGGTTTGTATTGTTCTGACATAATCTCTTGACAAGTCTGTTAGAAAATAATAACGAATGTTAAAACAATAAACTGCTATGCCCTAGAGTGTAGAAGAAATTAACTTGGATAATCTTTTCTAAGAGTTATAAAGGTTGCTTACAAAAACTTTTTTTATACCTAACGCACACTCACGATCCGTTAGAAAATGTTCATACCCGTTAGAACTCCATATTGCTTTGCTGATAAAAGAAAAAAAACGTACAATGCGAATTATTTTAGTTTAAGGTGTAATTATACCCTTCCCGTATCGGGCTATTAGCGCCACAGATACAGATTTACACCGCAGATGGGCCTAACGGCCTTTATAAATATATTGAATTACTACTAAATGTGTGATATTTTATAAAACAGAACCGGTAAAGTTGTCTAACTACCAATTTAACGAAAATATTTGTTCTTTAGTACATTCTATGCGACAAATACGACTCAATTGTTATTCAAGCAATTCAAGATAAGCGACAGTAGTCGATCAAAGTCATATCAGATAAAAAAGGATAAGCGACAATGGTTTCATAGTATCAAAGCAGGTAAATTTGGATAATCGCCAATAGTTAAGATACGACAATCAGGTAATTTAATCTAACTATGCAATTTTTTTTATAGAATCTTATATCGATTCTGTTTAATAATGTGGAAATACCACATTTTTACTTTCTGGCTAATGCGTATGTTGAGAACCGATAGTTTATCCACTGGCCACACAACCAGTTAGTTCATTTTTATTCCGTGGCGCTGCGAGCGCGCAGGCGGTCGGGCAGACGCGTGCCGGCGCCATTGCTGCATGTTGCTGTTAACGTAACGGGTCTTGAACATTATAACCTCCGTGGTTTCGGGCGATTTTTGGAAGTCTTACACTTTAACGGAAAGTGTTGAGATACGGCACGGTTCCTTGTACGGTGGGCTGCTTCGGGCGCCCCAAGGATAGTTATTTAGAGTGATATAAGGACTGCTACTGTGTGAACTGTTATTCGGTGTGGTGTTCGGTGTGTTTGCGGACGAGATCGGAGCGGCGGCGGCGCAGACCTGGGCGTCGTTTATTGCCGCAAGTAACACATACTACACTTTACACAAAACAGAAACACATACTTGCGGCCGGGAAGAGATTCGGCTGAAATCCAGGTTAGCAACATAGATTAAGTTAGGTTAAGTACATAGGGCGCGTATCGCGTTCCATTGTTTCGCGCTAGGCAAGATTGCTTTGATAGTTTCCCATCACATGGGCCCGTGGGAGGTTCAATTTGTGTCTGGCGGAAACAAATTTTGGTAGCAAAAGCGTGGTTCATATCCACAGAAAAGATATTCGATTCATTTACGTAGAAATAAAGTAATTTAGTTGCATCGAAATCATAATTGAAATTTGACGGTGGATTGCGCTTGTTTCGCATTCCAATCTATTAACGTTAAGTTGTATTTGCGTAATTAAGAGTAACTAAATTATAAGAATATTAGTTATTACTTTCAATTGAAATGTTAGTTGAGTGAATAAAGTAAATATAGTTGCGTTTCGATACGGAGAAACGTATTAATAAGTAATTAATAATTGGGGTTCCGCTGAACTGTTATTCACTCAAAATACATTTAATTTAAATACATTTAGTGTTGTTTTCCTTTGCGTAATATTGGTGTTGGGTGAATAACTTTGAAGTTGTCGCGTTTGTTACGAAAAAGAAAAACGGATTGTTATTGTCGAAAATCGGGGTTCCACGGACAAAATTATTCACCCAAATTAATTAATTTGTTTTCGGGTTATATTATTATTGATCCGTGTTATTGAGGTTGGTACCATGGCTCCCTCAGTAGTTAAAACGGTCGCGTCAAGGGTCGAATCGGAATTAAGATGGTTTTCATTAGTCGTTACGTTAATTGGTCGTACGGATCGCGAGGACGCATTGTTGTCGCGCGCGCGACAGGTAGATGAAAGATATGACGCGGTATTGAAATTGCATGCCGAATACTTGGCCCGTATTGACGAAGAGGAGACTGGGGAAAGTCGGACCCAGGCTGTTGAAGTGGTGCAACGCAATGTAGACCAGTGCGGTGATATGGTGATGAGTATCATCCAAGCGGCAGCGGATATCGAGCGCGCCCGAAAAGGGGATGTTGGGGTAAGGCGTGCACCCAGTGGTGTGGCACTAATGGCGCCGTTGCCACCAGTGAATGTCCCGGAATTTTGTGGTGAATATGCCGACTGGCCGAGGTTTCGCGACATTTTTAACAGCGTGGTGCACTCGCGCACGGATTTGACCCCCGCGTATAAAATGGCGCAGTTGATGGGGAGATTACGCGGTGAGCCTCATGATATTTTGACTCATTTGGAGATTACGGATTCCAGTTACGAGACGGCATGGGGCCTATTAATTGACCGATATGATAATCGGCGATTAATTATTGATGGGCTCATCGAAAAAATATTTAGTATATCGAAGGTCACTAATGCACATGAAATAAGGTCGAAAATCCTTAATCCCGTCACGGTGGCGGTGAATACGCTGGAGCGACTCAAGTTGTCATTAGGGGAT
This sequence comes from Apotomis capreana, assembly GCA_947623375.1. Taxonomy (NCBI): domain Eukaryota; kingdom Metazoa; phylum Arthropoda; class Insecta; order Lepidoptera; family Tortricidae; genus Apotomis; species Apotomis capreana. The sequence continues at coordinate 16,291,822 of OX392505.1, read as the reverse complement.
AACAAGTACATTATAGTGAACCGGGTTTTGCGCAAGTTACCTAGTGAGGTGGTGGCGCGGTTTGAGCAGTCACATGGGGGTGATTCATCGAGTCACCTCCCAACATTTGACGAATTGAGGGCGTTCCTGGAGGGTGAGTGCAGGCGGGCGGATTGCCAAGGGGCAACCACGCCGCAACCCCCCACGTCACCCCGGCGTACGGTTGGGCCCAAACCGGTGGAGCCCCGTCGGGGAGGACAGCGGTACAACGCCCTCCAATCGGAGGTGTGCCCCTTCTGCCGGAAGGGGGGACACGCGATCACCGCGTGCGCGGATTTTGGAGCACAGCGGGTGCAGAGGCGCAGGGGGGTGGTCAAGCAGCGAAACTTGTGCTTCCGCTGCCTAGGCGCACACTATGTGCGTGAATGCAGTAAGACCACCAACTGCCGAGTATGCGGAGGAGCCCATCATGAACTTCTCTGCCTGGCTGAGAGTGGGGAGCGGTACGGGGCCTCATCGGGAGGTCATCCCCCCTCTCCTAAGCCAGCCTTGGGTGGACGGTCGCCCCCCCACCGGGGAGGGGGGTCACCCAGAGACCAGCGGTCGCCCCCCTCCCGGGGTGGGGGGTCACCGGGGGCTCCGGAGTACCGCCGGATGCCGCAGTCTCCTCCGCGGGGGGGGGATCGGCGCCGAGATTCGGGCGGGTGCCCGGAGATGACCCATGGGGAATCGGGTTACGCGACTTACTCGGCCGCGCTGGGGGGCAGGGTGCCGCCCCCGAGTAGTCTCTTCTCTCCACCCCTCGCAGAGCGCCCACGCTTGATGGCGCGTCCGCCGCAGATGGGACGGATGCCGATGGGCTATTACCAGCCGGCACGCATGGCACCGATGGGTCGAGGGGTGTACTACCCGGGGTGGGACCCATACCTGGGCCAGGGGCCCTCTCCCCCTCCAGCAGAAGGGGAGGGAGGTGCCCCCTGCTAGCAATTAGCAGTCTGTTCATCCGTCGTGCCCACCCCGCCAGTGACGGTATTATTACCGACGGCCGTGATTACCGTCAGGGGCACGGATGGACAGCCAGTGCCAGTGAGGGCACTACTGGATTCGGGGGCACAAGGTTGTATCGTGTCCAGCCGCCTAGTGGCCAGGCTGGGCCTCAGGTTGGAGCCATCACGGGATGGCGCAATAGGTATAGGTGGCAATCAGGTGCCTCACATCAGGGGTCAGACGGACCTCCTGTTTGAGATGGGTGACTCGGCATCGATCACGCGGGTGAAGGCCACGGCTATTGTTTTGGATGAAGTGGTCGGGGTTCTTCCTTCGGTACGGTTACCGCCGGCGGTAACGAAGCTGACCAAGGGATTGGAGTTGGCCGACCCTCACTTCGCGATTCCCGGACGGGTGGACGTCTTACTTGGAACTGACGTCCTCGGGAAGCTGCTGCGGAGCGGTAAGCGGGAGCTGCAACCAAACGGGTTGGTGGCCGTGTGTACCGCAGGTGGGTACGCATTATTGGGCCCAGTACGGGGACCACAGGACGCAACGGATTATAGCAACATATACTATGGCAGCGTGTTATCGGAGGTCCTGCAAAGGTTCTGGGCAACAGAAGAGCCACCCACAGCTCCCAGGACAAGCCCACTGGACGAGGAGTGCGAGACATTTTATCAGTGCAACACGGTGCGCCTCCCTTCGGGCAGATTTATGACACGGCTGCCATTTCTATCGACGCGACCTCCGCTGGGGAGCTCCAGGGGCCTGGCTGAGAAACGGATGATGGCCATGGAAAGGCGCATGAAACGGGACTCCAACTTTCGGCGAAAGTATGTTGAGTTCATGCGTGAATATTTGGCTTTGGGTCACATGTCGGTATCCAGGGTAGACTGGCGTCGTGAGGAGCACTACGTATTGCCTCATCATGCAGTCCTGAAGACACCTGACTCCAAGATCAGGGTCGTGTTCGACGGGAGCGCGGCGACATCTAACGGGGTGTCTCTGAATCAATGCCTGCACGCTGGTCCTAAGTTGACCAGAGACATTGCAGACATTCTAACGGACTTCAGGAGACACCAAGTTGTCTTCGTTACGGATGTGAGGATGATGTTTCGCCAAACGGAGATCCATGCGGATGACCGTCGGTTCCAGCTGATATTGTGGCGAGAGAGCCCAGAAGAACCGATGATCACGTACGAGCTGAACACGAACACGTACGGATTAAAGCCCAGCCCGTATGTAGCGATGCGGACGCTACGAGAGCTGGCTGACCAGGAACGGCTGCGCTTCCCTCGCGCAGCTGCAGTCATCGACCGGGATGTCTACGTGGATGACATTTGTACGGGCACGGACAGCATTGAGCAGGCGCTCATCCTAAGGGATGAATTGGTGGCGCTCATGGCCTCCGGTGGCTATGAACTCAGGAAGTGGCTGTCAAACTGCCCAGAGGTGCTGGCAGGACTACCAGCTGAGCACCAACAAGACCCGCATTTGTTTGAGGACTCGGATAATCCTCATGCGTTGGCAATTTTGGGGGTCCAGTACCGACCGACTCAGGATGTCTTCACATACAATTGTGAGGCCGAATTGCTGTCGAAGACCTGGACCAAGCGATCAGTCCTTTCGACTATCGCACGAACGTTTGATCCAAACGGTTGGATCTCTCCGGTCACGTTCATGGCAAAGTTCTTCATGCAGAAGCTTTGATTGGCCCAACTAGGCTGGGATGAGCAGCTCACGGACGAGCTGCTGCACGAGTGGACGGCATTCGTGACCACATTGCCGCATATTAAAGAAATTGAGATCCCGCGCAAACTGCTCCCTCAGGCGGGAGCCAGGGTGACCCTGCATGGGTTCTGCGATGCGTCTGAGAAAGGGTACGCGGCCGCGGTCTACCTGAGAACAGGTGAGACTGCTGGCGAGGGTGTTGTACGCTTGGTCATGGCCAAGAGCAAGGTTGCGCCTGTTCGGACCCGGTGGACGATTCCGAAGATGGAATTGGCGGGTGCCGCGCTCCTGACCCGTCTCCTAAACCATGTGGCGCAGAACCTGCGTGGCACGATGGATCTGAATGACACGGTTTACGCATGGACGGACAGCCAGATCGTGTTGTGCTGGCTGCAGACTTCGGTCCATACGCTTGAGGTATTTGTGGCCAACCGAGTGTCACAGATAAATAACTCAGAGACTCCTCTGGTCTGGAGACATGTTCCAGGTGAAGTTAACCCGGCAGACTGCTCGAGTCGCGGCTGCCCGGCGCCTGCTCTGGTTGAGCATTCTCTCTGGTGGGGGCCTCAATGGCTGGAGCGGCCACATACGGAGTGGCCTTTCAATGACTGCGGACGCCAGCCACTACCCCCTGACCAGGGTCTGAGAGTCAATGTGACTACAGTGGAGTCTGTGGCAGTGGACCACACTCTTTTGGAACGGTATAGCTCACTAGGGAAGCTACTTCGAGTCACGGGATGGATAATGCGGTTTTTCCATAATTGTCGAAGCCCTGCTGCACAGCGCAACCTGTCACCTGTAATGGGACCTGAGGAGCAGCAAAAGGCTCTCTCACGTTGGGTGAAGGTCGTACAGGGAAAGGAGTTCCAGGATGAACTTAGGATCTTGCGGACTGGCGTGGGCAGAATGAAGAAGAGCCTTGTCCGCCTCAACCCGTTTATTGATGAGCACGGAATGCTCCGGGTGGGAGGCCGACTACGGAATGCCGAATTGCCCTATTCAGCGCGGCATCCTTTAATTCTTCCCAAGAAGGGAGCTCTGGTGGAGCTGTTGGTTTGGGACCGTCACATCAGGAATTCACATGCAGGCTGCAACACTCTGCTGGGCATTTTGCAGCGGGAGTTCTGGATTTTGTCGGCACGGAGAGTGATACGGAGCGTTGTGTTTCGTTGCTTGCCTTGTTACCGGCTCAAGGCAGCCACAATGCAGCCACAAATGGGCGATCTCCCGCCCGACCGAGTTACGGAAGCTCGGCCGTTTGCTGGTGTGGGGACAGACTTCGCGGGGCCTTTCATGGTCAAGACATCACGCCTTCGCAATGCGAAGTCGGTTAAGGCATATTTGTGCGTCTTCGTGTGTCTGGCGACCAAGGCCGTTCATTTGGAAATGGTAGCTGATCTCTCTACGGAGGCCTTCTTGGCAGCGCTGGACCGATTCGTTTCTCGACGGGGGATACCGGCCTTGATACGATCGGATTGTGGTACCAACTTCAAGGGCGCCGATCGTTGTTTAAAGGAAATTGTATTATATTTAAGTCAAAATGAGCGAGAGATCGGCACGGCCATCGCCAGTCGGGGCATTTCGTGGTATTTCAGTCCACCTGGATGCCCCCACTGGGGTGGAATATTTGAGGCAGTGGTTAAGTCTGCCAAGACTCATTTGTATCGGGTCATCGGCTCAACGATCCTCTCTTTCGAGGAATTGTCAACGGTGTTTTGCAAAATTGAGGCAGTTTTAAATTCGCGCCCCTTGTGTCCGTTGAGCGCTGACCCGAATGACCTGGAGGCCATTACCCCAGGTCATTTTTTGATTGGCCAACCACTTAACGCCTTGCCGGAGTATCCGTATACAGATGTTAAGCTGTATAGGTTGTCACGGTATCAGATGCTGCAGCAAATGACTCTAAATTTTTGGAAGCGATGGTCGCTTGAGTATTTGCACATTCTTCAGCAACGCGTTAAGTGGACGGACAGGACGACCCCACCGTGCGTTGGAGACCTCGTACTGGTTAAGGATGCTAACCTATCACCGTTGTGTTGGCGACGGGGGCGCATCGTTAACTTGATAGCGGGCAAGGATGGGTCTCCACGGATCGCAGATGTACAGGTGAGGGACTCGATCCTTAGACGGGCGGTTTCAACGTTATCCCGACTACCGGGAGTTTGAGCGGACCGACGACGGGTCGGTCCGGGGCGGGTGATTGTTGAGAACCGATAGTTTATCCACTGGCCACACAACCAGTTAGTTCATTTTTATTCCGTGGCGCTGCGAGCGCGCAGGCGGTCGGGCAGACGCGTGCCGGCGCCATTGCTGCATGTTGCTGTTAACGTAACGGGTCTTGAACATTATAACCTCCGTGGTTTCGGGCGATTTTTGGAAGTCTTACACTTTAACGGAAAGTGTTGAGATACGGCACGGTTCCTTGTACGGTGGGCTGCTTCGGGCGCCCCAAGGATAGTTATTTAGAGTGATATAAGGACTGCTACTGTGTGAACTGTTATTCGGTGTGGTGTTCGGTGTGTTTGCGGACGAGATCGGAGCGGCGGCGGCGCAGACCTGGGCGTCGTTTATTGCCGCAAGTAACACATACTACACTTTACACAAAACAGAAACACATACTTGCGGCCGGGAAGAGATTCGGCTGAAATCCAGGTTAGCAACATAGATTAAGTTAGGTTAAGTACATAGGGCGCGTATCGCGTTCCATTGTTTCGCGCTAGGCAAGATTGCTTTGATAGTTTCCCATCACATGGGCCCGTGGGAGGTTCAATTTGTGTCTGGCGGAAACAGCGTATAAGCATTTTAAACACACATGACACAGAGGGCGCTCGAGTAGCGAAGAATTATGGAATCAAAGATTCAGTGTGATTGACGTAACGATATGATAGCTCAGTTGGTAGAGCACTACGCCGGAAACTTAGGGTCGCAGGTTCGAGTCCTGCTTACATTACAGTGGATCACATTCAATTTTTCTTTCATAATTTACCTTTATAAATAAATAAATATTAAGGGACAATTATACACAAATCGACCTAGTCCCAAACTAAGCAAAGCTTGTACTATGGGTACTAGACGACGATATACATAATATATAAATACATATATAGATAACATCCATGACCTAAGCACAAATATTTTGCACAAATATTTGCCCCGGCCGGGATTCGAACCCGGGACCGCCGACTCAGTAGGCAGGTGTCTACAAACCGAGCCAAATGCGTCGTCTTTATGTTAATTTTATCATAAAGACATAGGTAAAATGCCTCAAACGACATTAAAATATATTTTACGATCAGGTAAAAGCAGTTAACCAACAAGTGCAAGGTTAGTTGTAATAAAGAAAAAATATCCAAGTTGTTTGATCTGTTTTGACAAATAAGTAAAAAAGCTCTAAGGTTCATTATTATGCAAAAAAACTTTTTATGTAATCTCCATTTTGCTAAAAAAAAACTCAAAAATCAAGTCGTTTAGTAGAAAAAAAGTAGAGATTCTCTAAATCACCGACGAGATAAGCGACACAAAAGTCGTCAGACAGATGTAAGTATACGAGACCCAACCCATTCGATGCAGAAAAATCTGCCGATCCCAACAGTGTGTATGGTAACTCAATATCCCCAAAAATGTCGCTTAGATAAGTTCTCCTTTCCAGCATCGGCATATTTTGACACTCAAGTAGATTAACATTTATAGGGTATCCATTGAACTTGAACATTGAAATTAGCCAAAAAATTCGTCTAGTAAAATATCGTCAATATCAACAAGTATAGGGGAAAATCTGAGAACATTACTAATGTAGTCATAAAAAACTATCACTGTTTATAAGTAGGTAAAGGACGTAAATCCGTTTTATAACGGTAAAGTTGAGTTTGTCGCTCTATTATTTATAGTTTATCTTTTCATTAGAGCAGCATGACCCGGGGGATAAAGCTGTGCCTCCACTACTATGATAAAATATCGGTTCATCCGCTGGGTCACGATTTATTTATTAAAAAACGATATTTTTTATTTCTGCATGATTTTACACGTATAATCAAGAATCTTGTCGGCATTTTAACTATTTTTGGTAGGTACCTACACATACAAAAGAAACTAAAAAGTATTTTTCGATGCGAGACTTCCAAATGGCCAATTTAACTTTTTTTTTTGGAAAATAGCTTTAACGCATTTTATTTTTAATATGCTATTGTAGTGGGTAAATAGATATTTAGTAATCCGCAATAATTATATCATTGTTTAAATGATTTATTTTACTTCGAGATTTTTCAATGCCTTTAAATATTATACCTATAAGGTTTGTTGATCTTCAACTCTCGCTCGGACTATGCGAGTGTATGAAGCTGCTTGGACGCCACTCAACGAGATTATGAACGAAGTAATGTTCCGGGGGCGCACGGTCGGCGGGGGGAATAACGTTAGGCTCCGCCCAGATCCTCAAGGACGTTGGGATTAGGAGTCGCCTTAAGCTGCTTAGTTCGCACTATTTGTAGGCCCATACTACGACCCGTTTTTACCGTTCACAAGATTGATTGTTGATTGTCACATAGTACAGTCAACATAGATATATTTAAATGAACGAACTTATAGTTTAGTATTAACACTGACTTGACTAGACTGACATTGACAAGTCCACTGACACTAATACTTCACTTTTCAATTCCCATTTCCTCATGATTCGTTTGTGCTGTGTAGCCTAGCGTTTTCTAGATACCATAGATATTACGAGCCCATATAAAACTTGAACCTTAAACCAGTACATCGTTAGTCAGCTGTAACGAAAGATAGAGTAGTCTACCGTTTGTTTCAATGTTTGAACAATCTATGCCGCCCGCTTTACACATTTTACACAATCAGTCAGGTCAACCCTCGAGGGATGTCCCATTAAGCTTAGTTCGCGCCATTTGTAGGCTCCAAAATTGGAACCTGTTTTTATCGTTCACAAAATTGATTGTGGATTGTAAAGAGGTACAGTCAGAAACACACGTACTAGATTCTTGGGGTATAAATCTATTTGGGCCTTTAGGTATAAGTAGGTACCTACAGTGATGACGCGGTTGGCGCAGTGCAGAGTCAAAGCAGCTGCATGACTGCGGGCGTTCCTGGGTTAGAATCTCGGAAAGGGCAAATTTAATATCTGTGTGATGAACTCGAATATTTGGTCCTGGCTCATGGACGTTTTCTATTTTTGCTATGTACATATTTAAATTAATATTTATCTATATAAGTACAAGTACTTACTGTGGGACTAGATCGATTTGTGTAAGGTTGTCTGATATTTATTTGCTAGCTGTGCCCGCGGCTTCGCACGCGTGGAAATCGGTCTGTGTCAGTTTTGCTTTATCACAGTTTCTTGGTACCCCGCAGACAGGACTTTCCGTGCTGTCCAAATCTATTAGGATCTTGAAAGATGCGAGCCGTTTTGCCACCAGGCAGCAACCGAAGCGAGCGATTATTCAATTAAATCTGTTGATACCCGTACCCCCTCTTCTAAACTGAGAATTAATTTGGCAAAGTCCGTCCTCAGCGGCTTACTCTAGTCACAAAATATTAATTTCAGCGCCATCTGTTAGTTTATCAGGGTACTCGATAGTCGTAGCACATGTTTGCCACCAGACAAATGTTCTAAAAACTGTTGGTACGTGTTCTGTTATCGATTCTAAATATCCCCCGCCAACATTTTTTTGGAATATCTTTAATGTACAGACTTTCGACCCTTGTCAGCTTTATTATAATATATAAAAGATAGATACCTGCCTTTTACTGGCTGACTTAATGCATACTCGTAATACTGTACCTAAGCGTAGGTATAACCTCAAGTATCACGCTTAAGTCAAAACCTACATTGGTTTTCTTATTTAACGTACTTATTTCACATGATTTTCTGTACATTCTCTACTTTCTCTTATTAAATCATTCAAACGCTTAAACAACGTTTTTCATGGCTATTCAAGCCAATACGAGAATGACACACGCGATCACAGGCTGAGATACCACCACCTCTTATTAAATTAATCATTTTGTAACCTCAGTTGCTTTTTTTGCGCACAACATAAATTGTTAGCTACCTTTATTAAATTCCATTTGAAGAACGTTAATATCGCAATCAAATCAAAAGCTCACCGATCTACGATCACGTTCAAATGTAAAAGTAATATTGTATTCTCTGTAGGATCAAGGAGTCATTCGGTTCGTATGACAACTTTAGTCATGAGTATATCTAATTAGAGAAAAGAGGAGCTCTTGAATCGCGATCGGAATCCGAATGAATTCAGCTGGCGCGGAATACAAAGTTTAATTTGAATCGCTTTGCTAGCAATTTTGTACTATTGTATTTCGATTTCTGGTTCTTAGTTTCTACAAAGTAATTCGTTTTTACCTTGTAATCTCTTATCTTCGTGATTTTTTTAATTGGTAATGTTGTTTAGCAATAGCCAGATTTAAACCAGTAAATTGTGGCATGCTGGGGCAACACGGTTAAATTCACCTTAGTTAATTAATGCGAAAATCAAGACACTAAAACATTATTATTTTCGTTATCAACCAGCAGGGCCGTATTTATCCCTAGACCCACAAGGCCCGGGCCTAGGGGCCCAGCCAGTCTAGGGGCCCAGCCAGTCTAGGGGCCCAGCCAGTCTAGGGGCCCACCCAGTCTAGGGGCCCAGCCAGTCTAGGGGCCCAGCCAGTCTAGGGGCCCAGGCAGTCTAGGGGCCCAGCCAGTCTAGCGGCCCAGCCAGTCTAGCGGCCCAGCCAGTCTAGGGGCCCAGCCAGTCTAGGGGCCCAGCCAGTCTAGGGGCCCAGTCCCAGACGCAGGACTTGCACCATAATAATGTTCTCCTTATAGGGGAGGGGGCTCCAAGTGCCAAGTGCTAAGTCCGGCCCTGTCAACCATTAACGTTACATTGTTGAAATTAACAGCCACTTTATGTTTGAGGTGCTATTAGTTATAAAATAATGATAAAACGTACTTTAATTTATTTTACAATTTTGTGAACAATAAAAAAAATCTGTTACTTTGAATAAAGTATTTATATAAATCACAAAAGTAGACTATATCGGTGAAATTTCGATTCGATTTCGAGACAAACGTCGAATTTAACTCCGGTACCCAAATGTTGGATCAATTTAGCTTCAGCTGTGTTTTTAGTAGTTTATTAAATCAAGTTAAATTAACTTCATGAAAATCTACTTTTGTGAACGCGGCTTATTGTCTAAGGAAATTACTATTAGAATAGATTTCTATTATCTGTCATAATACTAGTATGCAATTGGCTCAAACATCTAGTTAAATTGCTCGTGTAAAAACTCATATGTTGATATTCTGAAACTAGTCCATTTCTCAACTTAAATAACCAATACTAAAATACCATTCCCAGCGCGATGATAACATGACTCTATGAAAGAACAATAGAACAAAAGCTGTAGAATTTTCAAACGTAACATTTTGTTTTATTTTCGACATTGAGCTCAAATTCCGGTCGGTACAAACAAAAGATTTTTTCTTTCCACTATGTCTCATGAATTTTATGTGAGCAAAATAAAAAGGAAGGCTTTGTTAACATGTAATTCGAAAGCTTTGTCCTTAGCACTTTGGCGACGCAAGAAAAGTGGTTTTATGTTGGTGAAGCATCTTATTGATTGATTGATTACTAAGGTTGCCTTTAGGGCTTGGTAAAAACACTTAAGTGCTAGTCTAGACTCGTTTGGAGTTGATTTCCTATCGTCCTGTTTGATGGAATGACCATAATCGTTTGTTCAGGCGAAATAATTGACTTGGTCGACTTTTAGCTGTAGGTACAATCAGCCAAGAAAGTGGTCTACTACTTTTGGATGATATAGAATCGAAAAGTGGTAGCCCAATTTTTTGGCTGATACAGCCGTCCAATATTTTAATCACTCACGCCATAACTGACGTGCATTTAAATCCTGTACTTTTAGCATGAGTTTGCAGTGATTGTACTCGCTAGCGATTGAGTAAATGATTTGTATGTATTTGTAGTAAACTGACATATAATATAACCACTAACTACATTGTATTTGTACCCTTTTGTAAAATTGACATATAATGTATTTGTGCATTATGAATAAATGAGTATGAGTATGAGTATGAGTATGAGTATGAGTATGAGTATGGAGAATTGTAGTAACCGCTAGTAGCACTGTACTATTCTCCATAAAAATTGTTTACTCCGTCGTCAGCGAGTACAGTCATGTTAACTCAATGGTAAGAGTACTGGTTTATATGTACCTCAGTTACGACGTGAGTCATGTGGCTTATACCGGGTGTCCTAAGACTATGGAACAAGGGAAAGTGCCTTAAATATCGTAGATAGGATATTTTGCTGAAAGAAGACTATGTTATTTTAAAAAGTTAGTAATTCTGCATTTAAAGATTTTCTAAGCATTACTTGCTTAATTATTCGTCGACGGCAATAAATATTTTTCTAGACATTTGACTTAAACATTTTACGTTGTTCCTTTCTATTAAATAAGATACTAGGTATGTTACTTAGGAAGAATTATTATTTTTGTCCATTCTTTCGATTGGCATCATAAAAATAGGGGTGATTTTTTTTCACGTTTAAGTCTGTTCGATTCCCAGACGAAGCAAGTAATTAATTAATAAGTAATTATTTCTTTTCGTATGAATAAACTCTAAATTTTCAGGATATAACGGTTCAAAGCTAAAAGAAATATGTATACAAGTACCCGTGGATATTGTAATTTTACTTGCTATCTTTCTTGTTGAGGTGTGCAATAAACAGTTCATACGTATTCTACTTTATTCTTTGTTAATATGTATGTCCGTTATTCATATGATCGATGAAACAGCCGCCAGTGAGCGTGGCAAATCAGGACATATTTTTCTTTATAGCAATAAAAAGAGAAAGAATTTAAAATATGTAGGTATATACATCTCGTACAGTAAATATCTACCTAATCCGACTAATTGCTTCGTTAAAGATTGTTCCATAAAATCTTAATGAATATTTCATATTTTCTTGAAGAAATAATGGGGCTGTCAAGCACAGACTTCATTAACGAGGATTTCCGTTTAAAATGAAACAAAAGCTGAAGTTATAGGTACAAATATAAAAAAATATATATTCTAAATTCTAAAACTAGGTATACTCGTACAGTTTATAAAGCATTTATTGAGGTTCACTAACGTTTAAATATATTTTAAGTATATACTTATGATTTTTTTAATGTTTCATTTCACAAACATTACTATAATTTATTCGGTTTTCACGACTGTCACACATTTAGATAAAACAATTTAAACGGATTATATCGCGTATATTAATTATAAGAGCCTCTATTTCTCTTCAGCAAACCTTATAGTGAACCGCTTGTAGATATTTTTAAATAAAGTAATTAATGCCCTTCAGGCGCATGAGTAATCTTTACATATTATGTACACCTTTTTTTAAATTCATATTTATAAAATGGGTAGTTTGCACATTTTTTTTCGGAGAAAAAGTCTGTTTTTCTCAGTCAACCTTTGATATTAGATCCCACGCCTATGCTTTCACAAAAACCAAATTCAATACCGACCATCGTGTGTTCGTGTGATGTCTACACGTAGATATTGGTGACATGCCTGTCCTCTTGCTAAACTAGCAAGAAGTGAAAGCCACAGAAAAAAAAAGCTTTGACAACCGTAACTGGAAAGTTGCTGAAACGACAGGGATCAAAATGATTATTATACCTACGCGATATAATAATCCGTTTAAATTGGTTCCTTAAAATAATGTAGTTTGCTGAATTTTGGCTATTAAAATCACATTTTTGGTATCTAATAGTTTGTTATGAAGTCAAAGTAAAGTTAAGTGTCTGTGAAGTAAAGTAACCAATTGTTTCCTATGGCTACGTTTGCCTTGATCTGCGAGCCTATGATGGCTGCTTTTATCACGCGATAAATAAGTGACATAGCATTCGTCACGTTTTGACAAGATGCGTGTGTGAGTGACAGATGCTTTGTCACTTATTTATCATGTGATAAACACAACCATCGTAGGGATGAGGTATGTGATAAGACAATCATGCATCCATATTATTTAGGTTTATAGTCAGACTGAATAAAATATTTGTCACTATCTCACTTGCTTTAATCATTATCTGACTTTCGAACTTCGTTTTGTTCTTAATCCGGATCATCATATAATAACCTCACTTCCTAAATGATAAACATATTTCCCTCGAAGGAAAAACCGCTATAAAATTTGCCTCACACACCCAGTGTTTTGATAACTGCAAGTTAAAATTTTATAATATTTGTGATATTTTTCATCGTAATTTCCCCCGGGGCGCCTAACATCAGCGGCGATGGCTCGGTCGTGGCGCTTTATGTAGCTCCCTTTTAATTCTTTCAAGCTGCTTTTATAAGAATTGGGACTTTTAGACTGCCTGACTTTTGGTGCGATTATTGTTCAAAAATATCCAAAATTCAAAAATTATTTATTTTCAACAGAGTTTACAAAATTGTCGATCTATCAGACCTACGTCCACTGCTGAACATTGTTACGATTATTATTAATTCAATGATTAAATATTATATAAATTACTTACCGACTACGACCTCAGTAGTGGCATGACGATATCAGATTGCCTATTTAAGATCATTTGTGTAAATACATACTACTAAAGAAAGTATTGCAGAAGGGAGGTCACGACCCTCAGCTCTGAGGAATACGACGCACGGAGGGATACTACCAATTCGTCAATTCCAATAATAATCAGTTAGTGCGTGCTGTATCGATAAAATTCAAACCAATTCCAACATAGTCGATGTAAATGTTTGTTCGAATTGTCCCCAACCGATCCGTAGTCACACCAGTTTGCCACACTGGTGTGACTATGGTTCATTTTATTTATCCGTAGTCACACTACTATAGCCCAACGCACCCTAGACGATTAAGAACAAAAGATAATCAAAGTTAAAATATTTTATTTAATTTTATCGTACACTTTCCAAAAACTGACCAATAGTAATATCATTGTGAATTAACTCCGTCTGTTTTTTTAATATAAAATTATCTTTTTTCTATTTGCAACATTAGTCTTTTATTTACCAGTTTGGCAAACTGGTGTGACTACGGATCGGTTGGGTGTCAAGTCATCAAATATAATAAAGAACCTATAATTTGAATTTTTCTTCGCTTTACAAGATTACACTTAATAGAACATGACTATTCAAATTGCTTGAAATATCTGGAATAGGAACGAATCCGCGATTAAGGAAAAATTCAATTTGTATTTATCTTATATTTTCACACTCCTTTCACAGAAAAGCCGCTTAGAGTATCCATTAATACGTAACGGTTGAAAATCGATCAAACCAGCCAAATTGAACTCAGATAATTTATTCCCGGAATAGGCTGCAGATGGGTGCTTTTACACTTTAGATTGATTGCCCGATTATCCCGATATTCTTGGGGCGATGTAAGAAAAATGCGTACTTACATAAGTGTTGCAGACGGAAAATATAGCATGTCCAGGTTCCAAAATAAGTCTTAGTTTAGTTTAGTTTATTTATCACACCATTACAAATTTCTTATAAATACAAGTACATGTCAGTTTATATAACTCTTTGGAATGTGATCGTTAAACAAAAATGATATTCGTAAATCAATACAATAAACATTAAATAAATGAATGTCTGAATAATAAATGAAATAAATGAATGTCTGAATAAGACGACGCGTTTGGCTCGGTTGGTAGACACCTGCCTACTGAGTCGGCGGTCCTGGGTTCGAATCCCGGCCGGGGCAAATATTTGTGCAAAGTATTTGTTCTTGGGTCATGGATGTTATCTATATATGTATTTATATATTATGTATATCGTCGTCTAGTACCCATAGTACAAGCTTTGCTTAGTTTGGGACTAGGTCGATTTGTGTATGATTGTCCCTTAATATTTATTTATTATTAATAGATATTTATTTAAATAATATGTAAGTACACAATATCGATATAATTCTAATACCAAAAAAATATTCTATGTCATGTTTACAAGTAAAATTAATCTAGTAATGTTAAATTAATATTAATGAGCTAACACAATACAAAATTCATTGGATGTCAGTATTATAATTAAAAATACAATGTTAATAAAATTAAGGTAAATATAAAATATAGTAACAATCTGATTATTGATAAATTGTACACTCAAATTATTTTTTGACATATTCATTAACTCAGTAAAGGCACTTTTCCATCAACAACTTCTTTAGCTGGCATTTGAACGCTACATCACACCGTTCATTTTAAATTGGTCTGGCAAGAGCTCATAATAAGTTGGTCCTATAACCCGCGGGTTCTATGCATGTAGCACGGTGCGTCGCGGTACTGTCCGTAGGCGTCCCGTACTACGAAGGCATTTGAACGTCACTTCCACTCGCTTAAACTCTGACAAGTGCATTCCTGTAAACATTAATACCTCAAAAAGGTAATGCGAATAGTGGGTCATTATTCGGAGTTCGGTAAATAATTCCCTACACGATTGACGCTGGTTTACACCCGCCATTGTTCTTAATGCCCGTTTTTGTATTCGCATAACCCTGTCGGCTTAGATATTGGTCTCACCTGGAAGAAGGTATGACACTTGGCAAGCGTGCAGTTTTCATAGTCACTGTAGGAATTGGCCTTGCATATCACAAAATCTTAACTATGGGTCCAATTCCAATAGGCTGTACAGTTTCTGGAGGACAATGAAATTTATTTTTATTCCGATAGTCCTTGCTTTAAGAATCTACAAACTGCAGCTATTGAATTTTTCCTAACCACGGTTTATCCAATTTTTTTTAAATGTTCGCCATGACAGTTTCCTTTCTTTTTTCATTCAAAACCGAATTTAATAAAAACTGGTCGTTGGTCGACTCGACACTATAAAAATTTCAACAAACACTTGTTTGACCTTAGTTTGACACTCACATGTGTCAATAATTCAACGGTTTGACATTGATAAGTACCGACTATTGACAATTTATTTTTATTGAGTTTCGAAGGCAAGGCATTTAAACGAATGTATCTGCCGTAATATGGCAGACATAAGGTCATTCGATGCAAGCGCGAAAGACGTGCCATCTCCGTTTGGCTGCCTTTGCTGTCTGACATCTTTCTCTTGGAAACGAAACATAAATGAAAGGCACAGCTAATATGACTTCATTCATAAACGTATTACTTTGGTGCATTTCGAATATACCGTGTTGATGGATTTTTAAAATTTCCGTTCATTTTTCAGTCATATTTAAAAAGCGCTCAGTTGGGGCGCTGAAAAATGCATAATATAAAGTGTGAAATGCACTCGCTGTTATAAAAAATGTATGGTTGTTACAGAGCCGAAGTTCGTGGACGCGGGCTCTAACGTGACCGTGGTGGTGGGGAGAGACACAACGCTTAGCTGCCGGGTGGACGACTTGAACGATTATAAGGTAAAGTTTTGTATGAAGTTTCTTCACTTACAACACGGCAGTAAAGTTAGGCTGTGTCGTGAACGGCAGCGTGTAGCGGGACGGTTCATTGCACGATAAGTGTTTTATTTGTGGATGCACGCTTCTGCGGCGTTGAAAAAGACCTTAAAACTATAGGCGTTAGCGGTCGGAGAGAAAAAGCACAGAATAGACAGGAATGTAGGAATTTACTCGAACAGCAGCGCAGGGCTAGCATATCTTGCCACGACTTCGCTTATCGCGCGACTTAGCATTATCTGTCTTGCTCGCACGGTATTGAAAGGAAAGTGATAGATAGTACTTGTCACGCGAGAAAGAGTCGCGTGTCACAGTTATGCTAGACGTACTTGCCAAGGCCCACGGTGCCGCCCACTCAGGGCTGTAGAGGGCTGCGATGGTGATGGTGATGATAATGTTCCTACGTCACCGTAGTAATGGGAAAAGACACGACACTTTTTATATTTTTAGCTGCCAGGTGAATAACTTGAACGATTATAAAGTAAATGTATGAAGTACCTTCGCTTACATCATTGTATTGTGAGGCTGTGGTCTGAACAGCAGCGTGCAGCGGGGCGGTTCATTGTAGGATAGGTACGTGTTTTATTTGTGGACGCATGCACCTACGTGGTGATTGGAAGAGACACGAAACTTAGCTGCCAGGTGGATAACTTGAATTATTTTATACGCATAGGGAGCATAGGTCGAGACTATTAAACATGCTGGGAGGTATATTTTCATGAGGTACTCATGATTAATTTACTTACACTTTACATTCGTGGTGCTTTCTTTAAAAGAAAAATATTTAAAATTATCGAAACAAAATGCCGAAAACCATTTACAGTCGTGAACGTAAGATTATAAATAAACTGTACACGTTTTTACTATACACGAAAAACAGTCAGGAAAAGAGTGCATTCCATTAAATGATATTACGAGATTATATAGTGGAACTGAAAGGTATTTAAACTAATGTCATTATAGTGGGTTGCAGAATTTTTGCCATATAAATCTTATAAATAGCGCCCTCTTGACAATGCGCATATATTTCTGGTCAGGCTTTAAAATACTGTTTCACCGGTATTAACGATAGCTAGCTAGGGCCCAGGCCACACTGGAAGCGTAAAGGCCCCCATACATGACCAGGTTTACCTTCATTTCCATCTGATTGGACTTAAATCCGTACCATGTATTAATGAAACGGCCTTAAGGTCACCACTCTTTATGGCGGCCGGATGCACTGAAGCGATTCAATCACATCGGCCTGATCAGTTTTGCCTTCCCATGTATGGGGGCCTTTAGGGTTTTAAGAAGGAATACCCCCACCTCCCACGTCTATACCTCGTCGTTCCAATGCTAAACTAACGTAACTGCAAATAACTATTTTTATAGGGGAGCGATTTTAAGTTGGTAAAAAAATTTTAATATTTTTTTCTCGGTTGTTTTTGTAGTTATAATAGAACTGTCTTCGCACAATGTTTTTAAAATGCATGTCTTATATTTTCAATGTATCATATATGTATTAATTACTTGGGTTTAGAAATTAAGGCACATTTGCAATTTTGCAGCTCCATAGAAAGGAACAAAAAGATTATTCACCATAGTAAATTTACGAAAGTGCCACTTTCGCAAGTTCGAAATGTATTTTTTATTGTTAAGCCAAAGTTAAGTTACGAAAATGCCACTTTCGTAGTTTTCATGTGAATGTACATGCTTTTCCTTTAATTTTCTATCAAAATAGGGTTGCGAATCTGTACTTATTTTTGTTCCTAATAACATAATACTATTGTACATTGTATAAAATGTATTGCATTCGACCTAGAAATAAATAAATATAAAATATAAATATAAATATTAAGGGACAATCATACACAAATAATAATAATGTAATAATGTATAAAATAATAATGTTCGAATTTAAAAATGTGAAGGTTTCGAGCAAAAGGTACCATTTTATCACTTACCATAAGGGCGCGTTGACAGGTTGGTTTAAACACGCAAACAAATTTCGCGCTCATGGTAAGCGACACAGTGGAATATTTTAAATCAAATGTCACAAATGTCTTTGCTCCAGCAATTATAGTATAGAAATCACTGAAAATAGGGCACTAATTAGTCTTGACACTTGTGTTCATTCCTAATCTTTAAAGTAGGTACAAACTATTAGATTATAGCAAATTTTATATAAATAAAAAACAACTTGCTAAATTGTGTTTTGATCAGTGTTGTATTTACAAAAATATTTACAAAAGATTTATAAAAGATGAGAGAGAGAGAGAGACAGAGAAGACTTATTGCGTTGTATTAAAGTGAGTAATATACATACTGTAAATCAAAACAATACCTTCAGCGTTTATTGACATTGTAACTCTAAGGGCTATAAGGGGATTCAAACGAGATAAAAGGTTTGTAAGTAAATTTGAAATAAAAATATGGAAGTACTAAGATTGATGGTTACTCTTTGGTACTTAGTTTTTATGTGTTTGACAGTTCTGTTCCTTTGCTTGGAAGAGTTACATATTGTGGTCCGACTCTACACTTTCTAATCGGGGATTGTTCCGAAATTAAGAATTAGTGATTATTTTATTATTATCGTAACTTTAGAAATTTATATTTATAGATTTAAAATTGTATTCCCTTATATTTGACTTAAAGTGTAATAATTTTTTAGAATTAATTTGATAATTACAATTTTACCATAAATGCAGTATTAAAATTAATTAATTTTGACTATTTCATTCATGTGAATGTGATGTTATCAACATATTGCTTTTAAAGCATTATTAAAATAATTATTTTTAAGATACAATTAGTATTAGGTTTGATTTGCTATGAGAATTTCCATTGACTATAAATATCATGACCTAATTTGTAACGTGTTTTGGCAAATAAATATTTTTATTTTTATTCCCAAGTGTCATCGGTGACAGATAAGAATAAATGCATCTCTTTTATTGTTCGAAATATCGAGTTCAAATTGTTTAGCAAACTTTCAAGACCAACTTTACTCCATTAGGGGTATTTTTTAAATGAGAATGTACACGCAAAATACCCGCTACTTAAAGAAGGCCACGTTTGAATGCTGAAACCGTTTTCTTAGTTTTTGACGAAGAACCTATACTCGAAATGTTATTACTCTTACACCCCTAATTTAACCCCTGTAATGAATGTGTGAATTTTGTCACACATTTAGGTTTTTCATCGGTCTTGCTGCAACGTCTTTATAACTTAGGGTTTTATATGGGTTCCCTCTGATACGTTTATCCCTTTTTTTCATACTTAAAGCGCATGTTTTTTTTTCAATAAATTGGCAATATTTTATTTGCTAAACTGCCTGATTCGCATATTTACTTCAAGTTTCACCCTCTACAAAAGCATTAGTCACGATGACAAACTAACGAAAATGCTAAATTCGTAAATGTCTGCAGGCTACCGATGTTGGTATATGTTATAATCGCCACTATAGGTATAGTAAATTACCGAATCTGGCATATTCGCAAGTTTACAAAGGCTACTTATGTGAGCAGATCGTATTAGCCACCATAGTAAACTAACCAAGCCGGCAGATTCGCACATTTGATATAGGATTGTTATATGACCATAATAGCCACCGTACAAATCTAACGAATCTGGCAGATTCGCAAATTTGCTATTGGTTATCTGACCGGTAAGTGATAATTATCACCATAAAAAGTTAACGAAAATGTCAGATTCGTTAGTTGACCTACATTTTGTAAGTTTACCATGGGGGCAAAAAAATTAAAGTTCAGATTCACAATATTGTAACTCTGGAACCTTAAAAGATAGAGCTCTATAAATTTGTGACATTATGCGGGGCTATTTTTACATCAAAAAGTCAATTTTGACAAAATGGCAGTTATGTTAGTTTAGCATTGGAACTGTTCGGGTCTTTTGATGTAAGTTAAGAGGGCGCCGAGCGTTTGCGACTGAACCATAGAGCGCGGGGAATGCGTATTTAAATCGGCGCGCGGCCGCCATAGTAAAAATGTATGGAGAATTAAAAGCACTTTTTGATAAATCTGGACCTTTAAATACCAAACAATAATTGAAATATTTGATGCGGACAAATTGTAATGTAAACATTCATCTTTTTTTTGAACTGAAAATCAGAATAGATTTCCATTGTTAAAGTATAAAAAAACACTTAGCGCCTGCTTACGATTTTACAATTTTCGTCCAACTTTACTTAGTTCTCTAGCGTAAAATATTAATAATCTTATAATTTTTCCACGGCGAAGTTGTTAACACATTCTTCGAAATGCTAAATATATAATTTAGAAATGGATTAAACAATTAGTGTTGACGTTATCTACTTAACGGCAACTGCCTATTTTTTCACATTTCGCTCGGTGCAGTCTTAAAGTCCGAAACTGTGTAAATTAGAATTTATTTCTATTAAAAACTGCGAGTACATGTTAACGCGTGGGAGGCGTTGACGGAAGAGATCGAGTGTTGCTACATTAAAATATATATTAAAATTAGTAGAAATTAAATGTATTAATGTTGCCAAAACAGGAACGACGACCTAATCTATCTTTGTACGTGGTCAGCACAGCACTGCTGCAAACTATCATGCGCCTTGAAACTAAGACATTTTTAATATGATACATTCTACCTTAAACTTAGCTTTAATAACGGCATCATTGCAGGAATTTAATATAAAAGTGCCTACCTTGCTTCTCATGTGTTCATGGGTTAAAGTATTTCTTGCGCTTCAATAATTTAGATTAATCGCAGTTAGCGCAGTGGTAGTGCACCTGCCTACTGAACCGACGGTCCTGGGTTTGGATCTCGAATTTGTTTCCGGTCCTGGGTCATGGATACTCTATGTATTTAAGTATATATTCATCTATATACATAAGTAATGTATTTCGTGGTCTAGTACCCATAACACGAGCCTAATATACTAGAGTTTAATTTGAGACTAGGTCGAATTGTGTACGGGTCAGCAAGTTCGAAGTGAAACCAACGGCTCGATTATATTTGTATTATTTATATATTTTTATGATTATTTATTATTTTTAACCAACTTTAAAAAGGAAGAGATTCAGTGTTTGTCTGTATTGAATCCCCGAACGACCGAACCGACTAAAAAAGAAAAAATATATTAATGAGAGTATACAACTACGGTTTTCCCATTGTCATTAAGTCAGGATTGGTTCAACGCATACATGTGTGTTTTTTGTTTATCTACTAACCTCAGAGGTCAACCGCCGAATCCAACTCGGCTCGGCAGCGTTCGGGAAACTACGCAATGTCTTTTCGTCCGACATACCTCAGTGCCTCAAGACGAAAGTCTTCAACCAATGTGTGTTATAGTAATGGCCACACCATCATTCCAGTTTTCGAGAGTAATTCTCATGATAAGCTTATATTATGATTAGGTATGACAAAATTAGGTCGGTGGTCGGTATAGTATACAAACTCCAAAAGCGAATACTTTGACCGACTACGTAATTCTTATGAAGAATTTAACTATAGATGTTTAAATAAACTGAAGTTTTTCGTACACAAACATTTCCACAAGTTCTTTGTGTTTTATCTTCTCTTACACTTTTATTTTTACACGAACTTTAGTTACATAGAACAGAACTGCATTTCCAACTTTCATCATTCAGTGATATTAAACTCGCGAAAGTTATTCTTCAAGTTTCTTAAACCTAAGTTTTTTGATATTCAACAAAAGTACGTTTACCCAAGTTTTAAAGTGGAAGGGTCTAGTAATCGTGTTGCTCTTCGTTCATTGTGGAATTTGGTACATAAGGTACATGCGCCAAAAATAGCCCTGTTCCTAAGATATAGCCTCTTCAAAATTTTATAGTTATAACTTATAACTTACTTTTGTTGAATATCAAAAAACTTAGGTTTAAGAAACTTAAATATATAATAACTATCGCGCCCATGTTCGATTAGTACCATAGACATAAGTCTTATAGTAGTAACCAAACATGGGCGCGAAATTTGAATTCTTTCGAACGCTTATAACTATAAAATTTTGAAGTAGGCTATCTTAAGAACGGCCATCTTTGGCGCAAGTACCTTATAGGTACTTATATTTTGTAAAGTTCAGTTCTTTCATAATTAGGTACTCAAAGTTTAACAAACCAAAGATGACTCTGTTCTCAAAGGGAACCAAAAGAGCAGACACATGATTCAGTTCGTATACTAACTTGGTCGCAGACCCTTTTCTAGCTAGTGCATTTTCAATTAAGTAGGTATACTCCATTTCAAATACCATGGCCCGATGCACTTGAGACGGTCATTAGGCATTAACAATAGGATTAGTGATAACAAAAGATACCTGGCCGGACCCAGTACCCACGCGTGCCATTTTGAAGTGCTCCTGATTAGATAACAAAAGACAAACATTATGAGCCCTATTGTTAAGTTTCAAGTGCATCGGGCCTTCGTATTTGAAATGGAGTATACCACATTTTACTCTACAAAACTAAAGAAAGTCAGTATTATTTGAAATCGGTATTTGATAGTCGCCATAATAAAACACCAATTTAATTGAAAATTGTACCGGTATCCCTATAACAACCGGTCCTGTGCCGTTGCTGCTTGCTTCATTAGCAATCGCGTCCCGTGCCTCAGGATCGGTTCGTCCTCGCACCCCTGTCACTAGTCCTTGAATCACTTGCGGCGTTGATTGCTGCGATAGTACGAGTGGGTCTATCTCTATATCGACTCCTTACAATAATTTTTCGTCGAATATTTGATTTCAAATGTTTTCTTTGCCACCGTAAACTATTTGAGATTGTCATAAGTATAAAACAAACCAAACCTAGTCTAATCAATAGGATGGTATTTGCAAGAATTATGAAAAATGACTACAGAACAGAGGAATATATTCTGCGAATGATTTTCCGGCGAAATTAAACATTCGACGAAATAAGTTTCTAAGAGTCAAAGGGCTCCCAGTACGAGTGTCTTGCTCTGGGTGCCTTCCGATTCCGGTGTTAGTGGAATTCTCCCTTAATATTCCCATCTGTTTCTAACCCGTGCCAAAAATGGTTATATTATGAGTAAAAAATATATGTCTTCTTGTGTCTTTGTCAATAGTAACAAAAATGGTAATACATGTTTGACTGTTTAAAATCATCTTAAGTTTAACTTGCGTTTAATATATGGATTTTCAACTCACATCTTCTATGTTCAGTTTTCCTTTTCCTCAATTCCGGAAGAGGATGTTTTACTGTACCCCTTTATACTTCGGCGGTGGTATTTTTAAGCAGAAATTCAGCTTGACTTCTTGGCGTAGAGATGTAACCGCTCTCTACATCTTTTATCGCTTACATAACGGGGAGTGCTCCGAGGAATTGTTCGGATCAATCCCTGCCGCATCTCCGCTATCGTTCTACGCTACAATTCTTTCATCCTCACCACTTAGATAGTTGTCAGTCCACAACTGTGCATTTTTCTAGAAATTTCCTGCCTCGCACGACTGCATTGTCGATTGAATTGTCTCTTGACAACACCTGAAAGGCCGGCAACGCACTTGTGACTCCTCTGGTATTGCAGGTGTCTATGGGTGACGGCATCGCTATCCATCAGGCGATCGGTTTGCTCGTTTGCTAAACATAAAAAGACTTCAGACATTGACGATGAAGCTGGAAAGTGATGCTAATCCGATTATAGAAACCCTTGAGAATCACATACTTACCGTCATGGTTTTTATCCCGCTGCGCGACAACAAAGACTGGGTTATTTATCATGTCAAAGCCAAGTTTGAAAATGACCAGTAGCTTTTGTAGATAGATACTAAAATAGAGTACCGTCCATAAAATAGCTTAAATTATTTTAACACAAAGACTCGAAGCATTAATTTTATTTTCTATCCAACAATACATGTTAGACAAACAGCGAAATTCCTAGCTTACTTATTAATGTTCTCTGTCTGGGATTTGTCGCGTCACGAGACTGTTTGCGATGTGTCAGAGCTTCACCAGAAGGGACATATAATTAAATATTTATTTGTTCTATTCACTGAATCATAAACAAACCCTTGATGTTTCAAGCCACAGTTTTCTGTATTAAAACCCGAAGCGAATTAAAACTCTGTTTTCGAAAGCGTTTCGTTTGGGCCCGGTGGCCTAAATGGTGTAACTTCGCTCCATAATTGCTCTTCCGAAGGACACAAATGTGGTGCCGACACTTTCCCTTAATATTTACGAGTGTGAGCGTTCTGTTTGAAGGGAGACCAGAGTTTGGTTCATTCACAGTGGAACACTAGACAGTAGGTCTAGTAGAATTGCTTACTTTATTACTACTACGACCTTAGCTTTAGCAACCGTAAGTACCTATATGTGAAATTATAATTAAATTTAATTTTTAGGGCGATTTCAGCCGTACTTATTAAAAAGTGGAGCTTATTAAAAAGGGGGCCACTACCTACTTATTTGTATCAAACCACTGCTCGTAGGTAGCTTACATCTATACTATTCAATAATTCAAAAAAAATATTAAGAATTAGTTTCCTATGAAGAGGTCATTATTTCAGGAAAAATTTTAATAGCGCAATGCAGGGTTTGTATTGGTCGCACACTGGCAGCCGTACGGAGCCACACGATCAAAAAAATATCTATGTCCGCTCTTCACGCCGAAACAGCTAGACGGATTTTAGCCAATTTTCATATATCGATAGCAGGACATCCAAGTGTGGTTATAGAATACTTTTTGCCCAATTTAGAAAATTAAAAAAGTTGTACGCGGACGTAGTTGATTCATAAGACTTCCTAGTTAGTAAACACATGAGACTAAAATGTCCGGCAAACCCACTATTACATTGTCTTCACTGGCCACGTCGAAAGCGCACGTTAGCCGCCTTGAATGGAAACACATTACTGTAGGAAATGAGTTATGGCAACTATAAGTCTCACTAATGGGCACAAACGCAAGCCACTGTCTCTAATGCGCAAATGTAATTGAGCAGGTGTATGCGTAAATGACGTCATCTTACTCCCTTAATGACTTGCGTAAGTGATACCAATGTTTGTTTACGTAATGCATGCTTTACAACTCGTTACAGATGTAATTTTACCAAAGAGATAAACAAAAAAACAAAAAAATATTATGGGACAATCATACACAAATCGACCTAGTCCCAAACTAAGTAAAGCTTGTACTATGGGTACTAGACGACGATATACATACTATATAAATACATAGGTATATAGATAACATCCATGACCCAAGAACAAATATTCGAGTTCATCACACAAATATTTGTCCCGGCCGGGATTCGAACCAGATATTAGGTTTCCTAAAAGCACAAAGTTAAATTTAGAGAACTTGAGTGTTCATATACCAGTCAGCCAATACAGTTCGCATTTATTTATATTTATAGATACGTATAGGTATGCAGATATTAATAACGCGTTACTATAACTCCTTATATAATTTAACACCCTTTAAAATAACATCCTTATGAAGAAGAAATAGCGGAGACTAGCGAATATATGTAGATAATATATGAACTAGCGAAGGAAATAAAAATTTATGTAATGAGAGTGTACTGAAGGTACCTACTCTCTCATTACATATAGGGTGTGTGAAGAACCTAAAAGATGTTATCAGCGTAGGTATTCCTGAGTTTATTATAAATATGTTTCAGACTACTTATATTATAGAATTTTTGTTTGTAAAAAACAATGGAAAACTCATAATATCTAAAATATCTCAAAACGCAAGCCGAATCCAGCCAAATATTCACGACGCTTTGATAAATATAGGTACAACTGAAAAAACCGGCCAAGTGCGAGTCGGACTCGCGCACCGAGGGTTCCGTACAAACACTTTCCATCCCTAAGTGGTTAAGTTAAGTTTGCACCTGGTATGTATAGCGCCCCATATAAATTAGGTGCAAAGTTAGGTATTTAAAAAAAAATGGTTGCCTGTAAAGTCGGTTTTACGGGCGAAGGAAGATTTTACGTGACAACGTCTTATTCTCGGTAGAATTTATTGATATGAATCCCTCTTGCCTCTTCCCTCTTCCCTCTTCCCTCTTCCCTCTTCCCTCTTCCCTCTTCCCTCTTCCCTCTTCCCTCTTCCCTCTTCCCTCTTCCCTCTTCCCTCTTCCCTCTTCCCTCTTCCCTCTTCCCTCTTCCCTCTTCCCTCTTCCCTCTTCCCTCTTCCCTCTTCCCTCTTCCCTCTTCCCTCTTCCCTCTTCCCTCTTCCCTCTTCCCTCTTCCCTCTTCCCTCTTCCCTCTTCCCTCTTCCCTCTTCCCTCTTCCCTCTTCCCTCTTCCCTCTTCCCTCTTCCCTCTTCCCTCTTCCCTCTTCCCTCTTCCCTCTTCCCTCTTCCCTCTTCCCTCTTCCCTCTTCCCTCTTCCCTCTTCCCTCTTCCCTCTTCCCTCTTCCCTCTTCCCTCTTCCCTCTTCCCTCTTCCCTCTTCCCTCTTCCCTCTTCCCTCTTCCCTCTTCCCTCTTCCCTCTTCCCTCTTCCCTCTTCCCTCTTCCCTCTTCCCTCTTCCCTCTTCCCTCTTCCCTCTTCCCTCTTCCCTCTTCCCTCTTCCCTCTTCCCTCTTCCCTCTTCCCTCTTCCCTCTTCCCTCTTCCCTCTTCCCTCTTCCCTCTTCCCTCTTCCCTCTTCCCTCTTCCCTCTTCCCTCTTCCCTCTTCCCTCTTCCCTCTTCCCTCTTCCCTCTTCCCTCTTCCCTCTTCCCTCTTCCCTCTTCCCTCTTCCCTCTTCCCTCTTCCCTCTTCCCTCTTCCCTCTTCCCTCTTCCCTCTTCCCTCTTCCCTCTTCCCTCTTCCCTCTTCCCTCTTCCCTCTTCCCTCTTCCCTCTTCCCTCTTCCCTCTTCCCTCTTCCCTCTTCCCTCTTCCCTCTTCCCTCTTCCCTCTTCCCTCTTCCCTCTTCCCTCTTCCCTCTTCCCTCTTCCCTCTTCCCTCTTCCCTCTTCCCTCTTCCCTCTTCCCTCTTCCCTCTTCCCTCTTCCCTCTTCCCTCTTCCCTCTTCCCTCTTCCCTCTTCCCTCTTCCCTCTTCCCTCTTCCCTCTTCCCTCTTCCCTCTTCCCTCTTCCCTCTTCCCTCTTCCCTCTTCCCTCTTCCCTCTTCCCTCTTCCCTCTTCCCTCTTCCCTCTTCCCTCTTCCCTCTTCCCTCTTCCCTCTTCCCTCTTCCCTCTTCCCTCTTCCCTCTTCCCTCTTCCCTCTTCCCTCTTCCCTCTTCCCTCTTCCCTCTTCCCTCTTCCCTCTTCCCTCTTCCCTCTTCCCTCTTCCCTCTTCCCTCTTCCCTCTTCCCTCTTCCCTCTTCCCTCTTCCCTCTTCCCTCTTCCCTCTTCCCTCTTCCCTCTTCCCTCTTCCCTCTTCCCTCTTCCCTCTTCCCTCTTCCCTCTTCCCTCTTCCCTCTTCCCTCTTCCCTCTTCCCTCTTCCCTCTTCCCTCTTCCCTCTTCCCTCTTCCCTCTTCCCTCTTCCCTCTTCCCTCTTCCCTCTTCCCTCTTCCCTCTTCCCTCTTCCCTCTTCCCTCTTCCCTCTTCCCTCTTCCCTCTTCCCTCTTCCCTCTTCCCTCTTCCCTCTTCCCTCTTCCCTCTTCCCTCTTCCCTCTTCCCTCTTCCCTCTTCCCTCTTCCCTCTTCCCTCTTCCCTCTTCCCTCTTCCCTCTTCCCTCTTCCCTCTTCCCTCTTCCCTCTTCCCTCTTCCCTCTTCCCTCTTCCCTCTTCCCTCTTCCCTCTTCCCTCTTCCCTCTTCCCTCTTCCCTCTTCCCTCTTCCCTCTTCCCTCTTCCCTCTTCCCACATTTTAAAGTTTGAGAATCTGTGAACAGCATGATGACGTAGGCTTGTGTCAGTCACGTGGTTCCCCTTCCCTTCCACGGCGCTACAAAGTATTGCTACAATGACGTCATGTCCACGGCGCTACAAAGTATTGCTACAATGACGTCATCTTTTTTCGTATGCGCGGCCGGCGTTCATCAATTTATTAGACGTTGTCACGTCAAAACTACTTACTAGATCTCGTTCAAAACAATTTTCGTTGGTAGTTTTTATAGTAATGTACATCATGTTTTTTTTTGATTTTTCATTTTCTTATTTTAGAAGTTAGAGGGGGGGGGGCACCAACTTTTTTCCACTTTGGAAGCGTCTGTCACGCAAACTATTCGGTTTAGAAAAAAATATTTTAGAAACCTCGATATCATTTTTGAAGACCTATCCATAGATACCCCACACATATTGTGTTATTATTTTTTTATTTTTGGATCAAAATCTTAATGCCAAGTTTCAACAGTATAGCTCAGTTTCGGAAAAAAAATGGCTGTGACATACGGACGGACAGACGGACAGACAGACGGACAGACGGACAGACAGACATGACGAATCTATAAGGGTTCCGTTTTTTACCATTTGGCTACGGAACCCTAAAAACGAATAGTAGGGCCACGTAAGTTATGATGTCAATTTTAAACTCCTTTCATAGCCGTGACCTTAAATAATGAAAAAATATACTTATAATTCGGAATTTGAAATTACGTATTTTCAACTCCCTATAGTGATGTGTAACTGTTATTTTGTATACGTATTAATATGAAATTCCCAAATTTGTAGTGTGCGAAATTCAATTGGCCTTTATTTTCTTTTGAACAGTATATGCGACTACACACGTGCCTCATTACAGTAATTACAGGATAGGCAAACACACGGTGTTACTACAGTAATAAAAGCTACCTAAAACATAAGAGTATCATAATCATAAGATGTATACGTAATGATAATGTAATGCTATAAGCAGATTAATTATGTCTCGCCACGTTCAAAAAGCCTCCAGTCGAGATAGTTTTTTTATCTTCCCCGCATACTAAAGTCACGTTCGTTAATTAGGGTCCGCGTGTAGCGCATTTTTTGCCTCAATGGTCTTATTCGAAATAGATTTAATTTTTCCCTCTAGTCGGATAAGTAATTAGTAATTATGCCTCTTTTAGACTGCAATGAGTTCCGAGTGAAATATGTACTTCGTTACATATTGCGTCAGTAGCCTAAATTAAAGTCTATTGTTGAAGATTCGTTCTAATTTCAAATTAGAACGATATAAAGGAATTTCATACAACATTATTGGCCGTAGCCAACAAAGAGATTGTCTTTTGTTTTATTGATAATCTATGGCATACTGCCAATAAAAAAAACTTAGTTTGTGCATGTATATTTACATTTTATTTCTTATATTTAACTAGATTATTCAATTAGGTTAAATCAGATATTCAATAAAATAAACAAGGAATCACGTTTATTGTTAAAAAATATAACAATATCTAATTAATAAGGTGTTGTCATTTTTTTAATAAATAGAATCATCTTAACATTTGGTGGCAAAAACATTGACCCGAACAGCTTAAAAAAATAAATTTGTTTTTTTTTATTAAATTTGAAATAAATTTGTTTTATATGAATTTTGAACATTTGTATTATTTCCTTGGATTTATTTGAGAAAAGCACTATACAAGCCTCGGCGCGAACAGGGATTGTCGGCCTCGTATCTCTAGATGGCCTCGTTATCACTCGGCCATCTATTACTACTCGGCCAATAATCCCCTATTTCGCGGCCTCTGCAGTAATGTACTAATACGTACATAAAAATGTATGAATATTAAAAATAATAATTTATTTCAGACCAAAGATCCATATTTTGTTAGATTGTGTTAGATAGTTATTTTGCATTAAGACTCCTTGTTATTATTGTTTAAAACATATGTTTAGGCAGATGTCAAGTTTAGTTTGAGATCCTGTCAATCTTAGAATTACCAGTTACGTTTTATATAATAAATTACGTTTATTACACAGAATTCTTGCATTTCTATTAATATTTCTGCTGAGACTTTAACAGGTTATGGGCCCAGCATATTAATAGCGATGTAAAGAGCAAAACTCGGTATAAAAGTGAAAAAGTGAGTTGAAAATTTTGATTGTAAAGTTTAATAGTATGGACGGTTTGAAAATGAACGTCGAACGTTTTAACGGCAATTATTTCCGTCAGTGGAAATTCCAAATAAAATGTGCGCTGAAGGCAAAGGGTATTGATTTATCTATACCAAAACCCAAGTTGACACCAGAAAATGAGTCTGTGACGGCAACATGGCTCCGGAACGTTGGGACGGCTATGTTCATCATCACGTCGGCGATGGACTACCGACAAATTGCTCTCATCGAGAATTGCGACAGTGCTGCTAAAATCATGGAAAAGCTGGACTCTATATATGAGCAAAAATCGGAATTCAATAAGATGTTAGTCCATGAGCGATTTTACCAGTATAAAATGAACTCGTCCGACAGTATGGCGCAGCATATTTCAAAAGTCGAGAGTTTGGCGCAGCAGTTTAAAGAAAGCGGAGAAAACATCAGTGACACAGCTATTATGACTAAAATCATAAGTACTCTACCATCTAAGTATCGCTCATTCCGTCAAGCTTGGTTATCACTTGATTCAAAGCTGCAAACCATCCCGAACCTCACTGCTCGACTTATGGACGAAGAAGCCAGTCTGACGACAGAAGAAGAGAATGAGGTGGCACTCTTGGCTTCTCAAGAGAAGCGACAGCCTGGGACGAGTGCTGGTAACAGCACCACGGACAATAATCAGCACCGCTTCGTTTGCTATAACTGCAACAAACGCGGACACTTTGCAAGAGACTGCCGTGCGAAGAAACGCTCCCAGGACAAGCCAATTTACAACAACACGTTGGCATTTCACGCAGAAGAAAGTGCGAATTTTGTTGATGAGGCGTATAGTGACGTGTGGCTTTTAGACAGTGGCACATCCGTACATATGACTTTTAGAAAAGATTTTTTCTTGGATTTGGAACTGTTTACTGAAAATACCAATAGGATAGTGAAATTAGGTAATCAACAAGAATTAAAAGTGCGTGGAATAGGAAATGTACTGATTAAAAAATGCCTGAATGGACAGTGGGAAGAAAATATGATAAGAGAAGTGCTGTACGTGCCGGAATTGTGCAGGAACTTGTTCTCTGAAGGTGTCATTATGCGTTTAAACTATGTCATAGTAAAAAGAAATACTAGCGCGTTAATTTACAAAGACAATGATGTGGTGTTAAGTGCAAGGCAAAACGCGAACAATCTGTATGTGATGAACTTTAATACTGTCGTGAGTGCAAGTTGTCACAATATGCAACTATCTCAAAATACATTTCGACTGTGGCACGAGAGACTTGGGCACTTGAACGTTAAAGAGGTTAAACGTTTAATAAAGAATGGGCTTATTCAATGTGAAGACAGTGGCGATGAAAAGTTTTTGTGTGAGGGATGCATGCATATCAAGCAAAGTCGGCTGCCTTTCCATGCTTCTCGTCGGGCAGAGCAGTGTCCAGGAGGGCTAGTCTATAGTGACGTATGTGGACCTATGAGTGAGCCGTCGATACAAGGATATGAAAATCAGAATTACAGAATGTATGACCCGAAAACAAATAAGATTGAGATATCACGAGATGTAGTGTTTGACGAGACTAGTCTGAATACTGTCAACCAGGTTTTTGTTGATATCGGAGATACATGGCACGACTGTGAACAAACCCCAGTGGCCAATGATACTAACCCGAATGTTGTAAGTCAAAACCTCGTTGTGGTTGAAGGTATACAGGAGAGAATTGACCAAGTCTCTGTATCAACGATGACGGACACTCAAGCGTCCACCTCAGCCCAGGCAGAAGAAAGTAGTGATGATAGCTTGAGGAGCTGTGATGACGGTGAAACTTACCAACCCGGTGTGACGTTTGAACCCACAGAACTGATATCAGATCGTATTTTAAGAAGTAGACGGAATGAAAATTATGAGATTAACTTAACTGAATACATTGAGTCTGCGAAATGGAAAGTAACCGTACAAGATGAGCCTAACGCTTATGAAGAGAACCAGACCTGGATTATAACAGACAATAATACTAAAAAGAAACCTGTAACCTGGAAATGGGTATTTAAAATTAAAAAAAGAAAAAAAAGATTTGATTTGTTAGCCGATGAGATCTAAGCGTATCGGTATTAAAGTGGGTACAAGTTTATACGCGAGAAGGTAGAGCAAGGTATCGTTAGGGTCAAGTATATACCGAATGTAAAGCAATCAGCCGATTTCTAGTCAAATTCCTTGCCTCATCTTATTAGGCCAATTATATTTTAATCTTGTTTTGAAAAACGTCTGTTTAGCTTCGGAGTAAAGAGCTATAATGTTGAGCAGGTAACTGCGGTGTTTTGTTTAGGTTAGGCTGTTTAATGCTTTGGGTTAATGCAAAATTAGGGGGAGTGTTAGATAGTTATTTTGCATTAAGACTCCTTGTTATTATTGTTTAAAACATATGTTTAGGCAGATGTCAAGTTTAGTTTGAGATCCTGTCAATCTTAGAATT
Organism: Apotomis capreana; assembly: GCA_947623375.1. Lineage (NCBI taxonomy): Eukaryota > Metazoa > Arthropoda > Insecta > Lepidoptera > Tortricidae > Apotomis > Apotomis capreana. The sequence continues at coordinate 16,259,318 of OX392505.1, read as the reverse complement.
ACCAGTTACGTTTTATATACTAAATTACGTTTATTACACAGAATTCTTGCATTTCTATTAATATTTCTGCTGAGACTTTAACAGATTGTGTGATTAAACCATTGATACACAAAAGCAAAGCTTAAAGAAAAATTAAAATTAGTATATTACTGCCGAGGCCGGGAAACGTCAGTACGTGGATGAGTATGATTTTGAAGGACGAGGCGTAGCCGAGTCCTTTAATAATACGAATCTGCGAACTGACATTCCCGCCGAGGCTTGTATAGTGCTTTTCTCCAAATATGCTTGGAAATAATCACCAATCTACATTTTTATTTAATATATCAGTACCATGAAGTTCATTTGGTACTTATTTTTTTTAAGGAATAGGAAAAAAATTTCGTGTCCGAATCATATGTTTGATTTAAAACAAAATATATGAATAAGAATTAAATATATATGAAAACACAATAACAAAAAATATGCACATAGGTAATTATAAATTTTAGTTAAATTAACAACTTCTAAACACACTGTTTTTTTTTAGAAACCATACCATATTTATCATTCGGAGAAGATCATAAGTTCAAATTAACTTTTATATTGATTTGGACACAATCATTTCTATTTTATTTTTTATTTGTTTACGTTTGGTACACTTATTAATTTCCAACTCACTCATTAAATATCATCATATTATTAAAATTAAAACTTTCGTGAGAAATCTCTAATAAATAACTAAGAATCATGAAAATAAATTAACCGCATATAAGATTATTATTTAAATTGTTTGTCCGTTATTCGAAATTTGTCGACATTTCAAATACATTGACAGTAGCAGAGCAAAAAAATGTTCAGTGCAAGAACTAAACGCAGAGAACAATTAAAAAGTTTATAATAGTTTTTATTTTTTAAATTTAGTGGACAATTGGCTGTATGGTGAATTATCAAAGTCTTTGAAAAAATTAAAAGTAAAAATGCAGTAACCGGCCAAATTAAGATTACCCTCATTTGTATGAGATGTTATAAACGGAAGGTGTGTTTTTTACTTAATCGTCTTATTTAAATAATATTGATTTCCCGGCTAAGGCCAATAATATTTTTTTTTTTTATTTTCATTAACGCCTTCTGAATATAACGAACGATTTCGCGGTCCAGTTTTACTACATTAATGGGAACATTTCCAAGCAAGTTGGAGAAAAAGTTATTAACCTGGTCTCTTCCACCAGGTAAAAAACCAGGTAACTCATAAAAAAAATTCTTTAGGCTTTGATCTTGTTTGAAAATTAGTTTGTAGTAGTGTAGTGTACATTAAAAAAATTTGACTTTACCTACGTGTTTAATTTTATTTATGAACATTTTACTTTTTTATGTATCTAGGTTATCACTATCCATACTAATCCATACTAATATTATAAATGCGAAAGTGTGTCTGTCTGTCTGTCTGTCTGTCTGTTACCTCTTCACGCTTAAACCGCTGAACCGATTTAGATGAAATTTGGTATATAGATAGTTTTAGTCCCGGGGAAGGACATAGGATACTTTTCATACCGAATAAATTTAATGTTCCCGTGGGATGAGCGGGTAACACCGCGGGGCACAGCTAGTATTATAAATGCGAAAGTGTGTCTGTCTGTCTGTTATCTCTTCACGCTTAAACCGCTGAATCGATTTTGATGAAATTTGGCATGGAGATAGTTTAAGATCCGAGGAAGGACATAGGATAGTTTTCATCCTGGAAATTATCCCTAAAAAGATTGAAAAGTGAGTAAGTAATTCATGATGACTTTGATGACCCTGTAGGAAATGTAATAATTAGACCAAAAGCACAATTGCTCTTACATTTGCTTAGGCGCTTTTAATAATGATTAGGTGGATATCTATCGTGTTGTACGAGGTTGCTTCCATACTTCCAAGTTCCACGCGGACGTAGCCGCGGGCAAAAGCTAGTAACCTTATAAAGGCGAAAGTTTGTGAGTGCGTTTGTATGTTTATTACTTCTTCACACTCAAAGGCTGGACCAATTTTCATGAAATTTGGTATGGAGGTAGCTGATATGCAGGGTCAACAATCACAAAGGCTTCTTTTTATCTGAAAAACCGTGGGCAATACCACGAAACGCAGGTAATTAACCACTAAGGGTGAAACTGAAAACCTAAAAGTAGGTAAGTATTGAAATTAGCCATACCTCGTTCATAATTTATGAAAACCTGATTTTTTTAATTTTTCTGTTTCCAAATATGTGCACAGTCTTCTAGAATATTCTTCTCTCAAGCAATTGACAGATTCAGGCGTAATTTTAAGAAATTTCAAACAAAATTTCCAGATTAGTAGTAGGTATTTCGCGGAATAGTAAATGGAAATATCCAGTAAATTTATTGCTGTTTTTGTTTGAAAACTTTTTAGCGTACACGCTTCTGTTTAATAAAAACGATACCGTTCACAAAACAAATCTAGCTTCCTCACAAAGAAAACAATTCTCTAAGCACAGTCAATTTGGCAAGAAACTGATAACACGACGTCGCATTGACCTTCACCGAATTCAACAAAATTATGAATAAGTAGGGCCTAAAGCGTGAACCTGCTCGTCGAAATGGAAGCAATTTGCGCGGAACAAGTCATAGCCCTTTGTTGGCTGAATAATTGATCACAATCGCGCCATCCTGACCTAATTGTGATACGTGAACTTCAAAGCTAATCTCTCTGCCATTGATATCACGTATCGATAATGGCCTCAAAATTGTCTGTAATCTATATATCGACGGCAAAAAGCGTAAACGCTGTAAACGCCAATGAATTCCCTTGGCGTTTAATAAATGCAAGTGTCCTGACTGACTACCTGACTGACTCATCAACGCAGAGCTGAAACTACAAATGCTAGAGAGTTGAAATTTGCACCCTAGGTTGCATTTATAGAGTGTACAAGAGATAAGAACAATTTTGAAAAATTCAACCCCTAGGGGGTTAAAAAGGGGATGAAAGGTTGTATGGGTCACAGGATTTTTTTTAAGCTAGGAGTTAGACTGTAAAAAGGTATTTTATTAATAAACAAGAAAACTAATTTCAGCGTTTTTGAAAATTAATTCCCTAAGGTGGTGAAAAAGGGGTTGAAAGTTTGTATGGAGATCATATATTTTTATGAGTGTGGGACTTCAATCTTTGTGTAAAAGCATATTATTAGATAAAAGAAGTAATTTCATTGTTTTCCAAAATTTAACCCCTAAAAGGGTTAGAAAGAGGTTGAAAGTTTGAATCCACAGCGTATTTTAGGTACCAATAAAACCTAAAGTATAAAAGCTAGGTCAATTAAATTAAGTACAATTATGTTCATATGTTCCCTAATTGCATCTTAACCTGTAAATTTGGGCGCTCTGGTGTTAACTGGGATGAAGCTATGAGGGTTTGAAAATGAGAGAAAATGTAGGTAGTGCCCTGCTTCTTTTTTGTTCGTCTTGGCGGGGCCACTACCGTGCCCTCAGATGTTGTAAAATATCGTAGAAATTTATAAGTTGATGATGACACTTGCTTTAAAATTTGAAGGTAAAGAACATCATAAGTGAACAAATTTATTTACTATACGTATCGTTATATAAAAGTAAAAAAGATTTTGACATTATAAAACGTTTCTACTATACTTAGCATTGCTTAGGCATTTACTAATTTTAGTAAAGCTTTTCATTCATAGATAGCGCTAGCGGTTCTAATATATTTATATACCTACTAATTCATTATTTTTATTAAACTTTAAAACTAATTTTATGCTAATATTAATGAATGTATACAACAATTTGAATTAAATTCAATCATTGTTTATATTTATACATATACGGTTATATGAGTATTGTTATCAAACTCGTCGAATTAAGTAAACCTAATTCGTTCCGTAGATGGCACTAGCTGTACCTGATTTCATAATGATTCCTCGTTATTAGAGCAATTTCACCGAAATAAAAACTAAAATGCGGCCAGGGGCGAGTCTGATACGCGTACGAAGGGTTCGGTACCATTGCGTAAAAAATGGCAAAAAATATCACGTTTGTGGTATGGGAGCCGCGCTATAATATTTATTATTATTTATTTTTTGTTGAATTACAGCAACCATCATCAAAATCCCCTTGACTTAAATCTCATACAACTTGCAAAAAAAGAAAAGTAATTTCAAAATAACAAAGATGTAAAATGTTCAAGATAAGATTCCACGCGGACGAAGTCGCGGGCAACACAGCTAGTTAAGCATAAACGAAAACGCTGTTACCGAACTCCCATCAACCATTTAGATCGTACTGCATCATTCAAATTTACAAGGCCCCTTAAAACTCAAGTACCTAGCTTGCTAAGTTAATTGAGGTCACGTTTAATATTACGGTAAGAAGGAAAAATATCCGTAGTGACTTGATGGTTCATTAACTTCACAAAATTTTCGAGAATAATCTACTGAATGGAAGTTATAGAACAGCGAGTAATTGATAAGAGTAGAGCACAAATTAAAAGTTTTGAAAGGGAGTTTCGCTTAAAAAGTGGGAGCCCTTTCAATGCTTTTCCAACCTCTGAAATACCCGAATTTCATGTCTATTCAGATTTAATTTCAAATGTTTAATTCCAGTTTTATTATTAAAATGGTTGGGTAGAAGCTAACCGAAATGGCGACGGGATGAAATAAGGCGAACCTAGGACCGATTTACTATAGCGGTTATAGTTAAACAAAGAGCTTTAAAATGTAAGATGTTATAATACTCTTAAACACTGAGCGCTCTTTCAGTTTTCTGACAACAACTCGGATGAATAGAGCGTTGGATGGGGAAGAAAACATATTAAAAGTTAAATCCGTGTTGTAATAAGAGTAACAACTAGAAGTCTGTCTAGAACATTGTTAAATTTAGTGCACTATCCGGTGTTCCAATATGTGTTTAAGAGTGATATAACATTTTCGAAATCAAAGATTATCGATTTAAAATATATTACAGGTTAAACCTTCCTACATCCATCAAAACCAAAAATTACCGAACTTACCAAATGATCTCACGAATTTATATTTATATTTCTGAAGATCTTCTAATAAAATACTTATATTCAGTTACCCCATGCGATGTGCGATTTTGTGAGCCCAAAAGGAAATGGTAAGTATATATCACAAGCAATTCTGTGGAAATATTACGTTTTGAAATCAGTAAAACTGAACGTGTATAGTCAAGTTATATATTTGAAATATAAAAATAAAAATTTAAATTATATATTTTTGGGTATATTATTTGATAGAAAGTTATTCCTATTAACAAAGAGCATTCCTGTATTATTATTTTCACATATAATAAGTAAAATTTGAATTCGATGTACTACTTGATTTTGACTATCTTATCTATAAATCTTTAACTTAGAATTATGAAATACAAAAATAAATTTATTAAAAAAACATTCGAATTAAGTGGTAAAACAATTTAAAAACCTACACTAACCTAACTCTAGCCAAGGTCTGTCATTGGCGGAAATGATCCCAAGATGCTGGAGGCGTTTCCCCGCTGCACAGCAATACTGAGCCTAATCTTTAACTGAATATGGAGAATGTTCATGGAGTTATGCTTAGCCAGGTTGACTAACAGCGACACATGATTGCTGCTGGCATTTCGTTAAATATGTATGCGTTGTCTGCCGGCTACCTATTATGCATGCTGCCAGTTTCAGGAATTATCAAAGAGTAATTCGATACATCGAAAAACCTAGGCTCCTTGGGTACTGTAAATTGGTGTGCTGGGACGGAAAGCTTTCATAATATTATAGGTAAGCACGAGTAGCACCAGTCGGGCTCCCTACTCAAAAGTGGACTTTCGTTAAATTAAATGAATATTTTTTGCTATATAATGCTGGAAGTATGTTAGTGGTCTCCTTAATGTATGTTATTTAACAAGTAATGGACACGAGCCAACGTTTAAAGAAAGTTTGGCTCGCCTAAAACTTGGCGACGACTACATTTCTACTCATTAATAAATTTAATACACGATTTAATCTCTTGATCACGTTGTACCTACACTGCTTTTAGGGTCTGAAATGGAAACTGAAAACAGACGGGTGAATACTTATTTCTTGTAATTGTCAGACGAAAGTGGATTGAATGTTTTTTTTTTTATATTTACTTGTACCACTTGAACCCACTCTCGGTAGCAATCTCAGTACAATTAAATTTCTGTTTTACATAAAATAAGTAAATATCGGATAACCTCACACAGATCAATCTAGTTCCACAGTAAGCTCTAGTAGGCTTGTGTTATGGACACTAGACGACGGTAAACATAGATAAACACATACTTAAATACAAATAACATCCATAACCCAGGCACAAATATTCGAGATCATCACGATTATTTATTATTTATAATATTTATTTAGTTACCCTTGCCGGGATTCGAACCCAGGACCGCCGGCTCAGTTGCATCAACTTCTAGTATGTATCTAGGTGTTTTCAGAAATTATATGTGGAAACTCTCATCTCTGTTAGGCCCTATTGGTTGACTGGTAGAGAACGGCATTACATCCGCCATTTTTGCTAACTGCTGTTTTGTACAATACAGTTTAAATGAATATAAATAAATGCGTTAACATTGCCACCAGTAACCGCTGAAATTATAACGTACCCAAAGGTAAAAAAAAGGATAGTAATGTGAGGTGTTGCTTGATTTATGACAGCAAAACTGGCCACTAGGTTTTGTATTAAAAAATATATTTAAATATTTAGAATTATGGCCGTCTCTGTCACTCATCAAGAGTGCCGGGCATTCATGCTTTAGCTCTGTATCGTGGCTGAACGCTTTAATAAATTATAATCAAAGTCTTATCTTGTGTTTTACCCCAACTACCAGAGCTACACCTCCCACAGTTGGTGGAGGTGCGGGGTCTTCGAACGGCTGAACTGATTTTCTTGATTCATAGCTAAGAACATTCTCGATGTCTAGCCGAAATAATGTTAACAGTCAAGTAATTATTATTTGTTGAGGCTATGAAAGCGTTGTGTTTGCCCACTAAGCGACGTGTTATTTTGCTGTTGCCGTTACATATCACGCCCATTTTCTGTTGACCTAATTTTTGCTCGAACACAGAAATTTCTAAAATTTGCTATAAGAATAAATGATTAAATAAGTACTTACGTCACTCATTTAATACCATAATTGATTGAGAGTTCGGGTGCCATCGTATTCCGATTGAGATCCGAGTTTTCCCGAAGGAAAATCATTTTGCAATACACCTGTACTGTCTGTTCTCGAATTATTTCACAAATATAGCCCATATTATACCCGAACCGAATAATAATACCCAACACAAAACGAATTGAAAATATTTTTCTATTAAACAATATTGTAGTTGCCTCAATATTTCATTCACGAGGGATGAAAACAGATATTCTTTATGTCGAAACTCTATACCGTTCAGGAATATTAAGATACCTAATACATAAATACAAAAGTAATGTGCTCATCAGTACAGTCAGTGGAAATATTGCGAACTCATGGAAAAACATAAATAAATACATAAACATTAGGGGGACAGTATTATACAAATCGATCTAGTCGCAAACAAAGCAATGCTTGTTTCTTTTAATTACAAACTGACCGGCGATTGACCTCAGTATCACCTGATGGAAAGTGACTACGGGGTCAAGGATGTAGCTCGCCGGTTCAGTGAACATACCTAATATAAATATTGATAGATAACATTGCTTGCTTTGCTTGTATGGGTAAACATAATTATAAATATTGATAGATAACATTAAAGTTAAAGTTGGCTAAAACAGGAAATATGATTTAAACCTTTATACTTAAAAAGGTATACAATACCTATGGGAATAGAATTACGGAGAGCATCTGAAGCGAGTCACACTGAAAGCATTCCGGGGACCGTCCATCCGGCCAAAGTAACAGTTAGGAATTGGATTTAGTTGCGTTTTGATGTAAAAGGATTCCGATCCCTGCTCTGCTTCCGTTTCCGTTTTTGTTAAAAGTTAAAACTAGCCATCAAATGCGCAAATATTTCGTCTGTCGAAAAAACTGTCGAACGTTTTATTTTTTAAACCTAGTAGGCGTTTTATTTTGTAAGCCTAGTAGGTATGTTGATACGAGATTTTTTCACATTATATGCCGTTATTTTAATATGGCTGACTGCTGCTTGGAATTTTTTAAAAGGACAATATTGATTTTAGTTGCTCTCAAAGTGACAAAAAAAAACTGCTTCGGCTGTTATGTTATGATATGAACATTTTCCGTAGATAGAGACTATAATCTATGGAAAATAGAAAGTTAACTATATAAATTTGTAACTGATTAGTATCTGTTTAAAATTAACTCAAAATTACTTCTATACTAACATATTAATTCAAAGGTTTTGGCCGATCTCAGATAGCCGTGAGTTACAATCGAAGATTTGTTTTGCACGTGACAAATAGAGTTTTAATCATTAGATCTGTTTGGATCTTATATAGAATTTAGTTGGGCGACACCTTAGGTAGGTACGGACATGCCACAACTTAGCCAATCATAACATATGGTTATGGTTGACTGGTAGAGAATGCCATTTGGCATTAAGTCCGCCATTTTTACTGACTTTTTTTGTGCAATAAAATTAAATAAATAAATAAATAAATATCGGACAACCTCACACAAATCGATCTAGTCCCAAATTAAGCTCAAAGAAGGCTTGTTTTATGGGTACTAGACGACGATATACTTACTTATATAGATAAATATATACTTAAATACATAGAAAAACCATGACCCAAGCACAAATATTCGAGTTCATCACATCACATCACACAAATATTTGCCCTGGCCGGGATTCGAACCCGGGACCGCCGGCTCCGTAGGCAGGTGCACCACAAACTGCGCCAACCGCCACCTATTGTCTACAAAGCGAGCCAAACGCGTCGTCAAAATTTAAATAAATAAATAAATAAAACCTGGACAGGCGGCAAGTGGTAGCGGCGAGCGGCGGCCATAGATTGGAGCGGAAGGTCTGAGCGCGGTGCCGGTTGTAGTGCGCGGTGTAGATTTATGTCGACAACTTTAAACAACTTCCAGTCATTGCACAGGAAACAGAATGTTTATATCCAGCTTTTATTTTCCGTTTGTCCACAGGTGGCCTGGCTCAGGGTGGACACTCAGACCATCCTCACGATCGGGCCGCACGTGATCACTAAGAACCACCGAGTGGGCGTGGCTCGTGGCGACGCGCAGACCTGGGGGCTGACTCTACGTGACGTTCGACCCTCGGACGGAGGCGACTACATGTGCCAGATCAACACCGAGCCCATGATCACGCAGACGCACCAGCTCCAGGTTGTCGGTCAGCACGAAACGATGCTAATTGCTCTAGAATAGTCTGATTATGACGACGCGATTGGCGCAGTTTGTGGTGCACCTGCCTACCGAGCCGGCGGTCCTGGGTTCGAATCCCGGCTATGGCAAATATTTGTGGGATGAACTCGAATATTTGTTCCTGGGTCATGGATATTGTCTATATATGTATATATATTATGTATATCGTTATCTGGTACCCATAGTACAAGCTTTGCTTAGTTTGGGACTAGATCGGTTTGTGTAAGAATACACTGCTGTCATACAGGCGAATAGGGGCAACCACATGGGCCAAATCAACATCGATGACGTGTAGGTACGCTTAGGGTTCTCGAAACAGTGCTTACTTTAAAATAGTCTATGATGCATATAGCAGGTGTCATCTTAATGCCAACACCTGATCGCCAATCAAAAACGTGTTGTCTCCATTTACCATTACTTTCTAGTATTTATGTGCTCCTGTCCACTGCCACTTAAGTTTTGAAGGAGTTATCTGTCGCCTTTACTCTGTTATAGTTTCTTAATATTGCTCCCTTATCAGATACCATTGATCAAAAGCTAAATAAGTCTTATAACACTTTGCTATAAACTAACATACCGTATACAAAGCGTTCACTACTTTTTATGACGATATCATATGTTTCGGACAGACTGGTTGGCTAGGAAAGGTCTTGGAAAAAAGGTCGATCATCGAATTCGGCTCGGCAGCATTCTGTGCGGCAATATATTTTGAAACGTTGCCGGAAAGCTTTTTAGGGTTCCGTAGCCAAATGGCAAAAAACGGAACCCTTATAGATTCGTCATGTCTGTCCGTCTGTCCGTCCGTATGTCACAGCCATTTTTTTCCGAAACTATAAGAGCTATAGTGTTGAAACTTGGTAGGTAGATGTATTCTGTGAACCGCATTAAGATTTTGATGCAAAAATAAAAAAATAATAATAAATATTGGGGGCTCCCCATACTTAGAACTGAAACTCAATTTTTTTTTTTCATATATCACATACGTGTGGGGTATCTATGGATAGGTCTTCAAAAATGATATCGAGGTTTCTAAAATGTTTTTTTTTTCTAAACCGAATAGTTTGCGTGACAGACGCTTCCAAAGTGGAAAAAAGTTGGTCCCCCCCCCTCTAACTTCTAAAATAAGAAAATTAAAAATCTAAAAAAAACATATGATGTACATTACTATAAAAACTACCAACGAAAGTTGTTTTGAACGAGATCTAGTAAGTAGTTTTTTTTTTATATTTTAATACCTAACTTTGCACCTAATTTATATGGGGCGCTATACATACCAGGTGCAAACTTAACTTAACCACTTAGGGATGGAAAGTGTTTGTACGGAACCCTCGGTGCGCGAGTCCGACTCGCACTTGGCCGGTTTTTTTTATCTTGAATTGGCTTTTATGATTTTGATAAAAAAAAAGGTTTACGCATATTTTTGATACATCCTAATTGTATAAAATGAAAATGAAAAATTTATTGATAACATTCGTTACAGGTCCTTTTCGTATTACATTTGTTTAATTTATATAATATACTATATTAGGTTAAGGTTATACAAGGGGTAACCGACGGTGTACCGAAAACTGAAACCATGGCTTCAGACCATTATTCTGGGCTGGAAAATCGTGGAAATTTCTTTGAGAAAATTCACAAATTTTCCTCGAGAGTTTTCAATTTTTCTTTATTTTTCTGTTAATCGAACTCTACCGGTAACAATTTTTCATGAAAAATCGCATGAAAATAGCATTTTCCGCAAAACAGGCAATGTATCACAAACAGTATTATGTAAGCTTTACGGTACAAAAAGGCGCGTGGAGTGGGAAAGATAACGGAACTGGCCGGTCATTGATCCGCCAGGCCAGTGCGCTCGCACTGTTTTATTCACCTACCCGCATTAATGTTTACCTACCCGCACATTTTATTTGCTTTATACTTGCTTGAATGAAAATAATCTTTTTAGACTGTTTTAATTCATCGGTCAGTTGTTATGGGTGTTAGGTAGTACACTAGTTGTGATCTGTGGTTGCGTTGTTTTTGTGAGTGCATTTATTCATGTCATTCGATGAGCATTGGCGTAACGGTATGTTTTGCGCTGACGCGTGAGTGGAGTGGGGAGCGCGTGGACCGGTCGATGCTTGCCGCGTGCTCCCCTCCCCGCGCGTCTGCACCCGAGAGAATTGGACGCAATACATTGCGCGTCGAGTTTTATAATTTATTTTGGAAAATCTTATCCTTGAGTTTTCCGAGAAAATGAACACTCGTTTTCAGTTCGTGATTATGGTCTAAAACTACAGTTTTCGTTTTCGGTACGCTGTCAGTTACACCCTGTATACTAGGTTTTGATATAGTTTGATGAAGACCAAGAGCTCTTGACGCACTTTTGTGCCGATTTGTTGCATACTTCTACTCGCCAAAAACCTCAACCGTCCAACAAAAATTTACATCTTTCTAGTAAAATTTGTAATTCACCTAATAATTTAAATTCCTCGATCAGTCGTGTTCAACGTCACTGATATCGCCGTAATATCGCATCGCAGTAATATCGACATGACATTCCAATTTCGCCCCGTTACCACCCGCTACTATGGGGACGTGCTCAAAATTTGATATCTAAAATAGCGCATTGTTAAAGTTGCTGATGTGATGTGATGGTGGTAATGTCTCCTAAAATCACAAAATCCTAGTCGAATTCAGACGCTCCTGACAATCTTAACTTGGCACTCTTTTACGGGGCCGCATGCGATGTCTAAGCGATAGTTTCTTAATATGGAAACTAGGCAGTTTTAGGATACTTTTAGACAACTACAGAAAAAAAAACTGACCGTGTTTCTTCAAATAAAAACATATAGTTCGAGCCAACATTTTGTATCGTAGAAGCGTAGCGCTACGAAAAAACGTAGAAACACCGAGCGGCCTACGTAGTACCTATAGAACTATATTTATACTTACCTACAGTAAGCGAGTTAACAGAATGTGATTCGAATTTTATACCTTTCTCGCTCGCTCTTATGCGATCTAGATAACAACCTCTGATTTCACCCAAACCCGAATTCTAATCTAAGAGCTGACGTACTGTACGTAGGTTTCACTTTATGAGGAAATGACACTGCTGATTTTTTCATACTGTCCGTTTACGTTAAGTTTGCACCTGGTAAGTATGGCGTCGGATACTAATGAGGACCAAACTTGACATAATCGTAAATTTATACAAATTGGGATTTCTTTGTCGACTTTAAGTCATAATGAAACTTTAGATTTTAAATAAAAAGAAATGTTCTGTTGGTCCGTTTAATTTTTGCGACAATTTGTGTACTACATAGAAAATTAAAAAATTGGCCGTGGAGTGCCCATCTCTTCTCGTGGGTGTCATCAAGGCGACTAAGAGATTTTGACCCGTGCAAATTTCACCTGCTATTGGGTCGGACTGGTGACGGGCAGCAGCGACACTAGTGCAATAACTATACTGCGATTGCCAACCCGCCTGCTCAGCGTGGCAATTAGAGCAAGCCCTCCCATGGCAAGTTCCAACGATACACGGCCCCCAGTTCCTGGCTGCCCTGTTATTCCAGATCACGGCGGCGGTCTCGGAAACCGCAGGGTAGGGGGTGCGAAGAATCCCCGGGTTACGGAAGGCCGCCAAAACAAACTGACCTTGGCGACGTATAATGGACGCACGTTACGGCTGACAATGGCGTGCAGTTGGAGAGGCCTATGTCCAGCAGTGGACAAGAATAGGCTGCTGATGATGATGATGATGATGATGATGATAGAAAATTAAAAATGAGCTACGAGTATGTCACTTCCTCTTCCCGCGACATATTTTTGAAATGGTTTTTACTCTACTAAACGCGTAATACATAAGGTAGGCACTGTATATGTAAATAGTAAATACATACATCTCCATGGTATAACGGACAGTATTTGAATTTTTCTTTCAGCAGATGCAATATTTTCTTATCAAAAAAGTAATTATTCTGTCGCTTGTAACGGCGGCACTCGACGTGCGAGTCGCTTCACCCGCAGAGATTGGATGCGGATATGTTACTCGAACGATTCCAATAACCACTGAATTAATTGAAATCGCTTTGGTAGTCAAGATGTGATAGAGCAGATCGAGGGGTTTTGAAACAGAGATGCTTAAGTTTTGGCGAAAGGGGCCAGTAAATACACACTGGAGTATACTATAAGTGATTCTTTTTTATCACTGCTAGAATATTAGGGTATGCCGTGGGAAACGGTTAAAAATAGGTACAAATAGTTGTACGCGGGTTTCATAATGCATAATCGTTTTGTGATATTGAACCTAATTTTAACCTAAATTTTAGTTTATTGAGTCAACTTTGTCACAACAAACACACGTAATATCGCTCTAGTTCATACTGCACGTTATGTACTATAGGCTACACAAATGCAATTCAACTGCAGCTCTACAACATTAAAACAATACCTATGAGCCCTTGACAATTTAAAATTGCATCATTAATTTGCCTTTCTTCCTGTGTACAGTTAAAATAGTTAAGGGTTTAGGTTCTTGTTGCTTATATTTTTATCGAGTAGGCCTGAAGTAGTAATAGTTTCTACATTATGACAACGACAACGCGATTTAAAAATTAGGATTTAAATTATCCTAGGGCCAATTGTTCAATCACCAGATAAAATATATCTGTCAGATAAATGTTGGCTGTCACTTTTTTTTTATACGACGGGAGAAAAGGATAGCAATAATTTTAACTGGCAGATATATTTATCTGGTGATTGAACAATCTGCCCTTAATCTTGTAATGTCCACTGGAAAGAAACATAACCCTAACTCATAGTAATAAAATCTGTATAAACCGTTACCATTAGCACACATTATTCCCCTACCAATTATAAATCACATAATGGTATGGGTTTTTTGTGTGAAAATAATAGTTATTATAATAAATATCATGAATGAACAATAAATTGGTTGAAATAAGATACTTCCATTGTCTCTCAAAATGTATGATAATTCCATTATCCTCCGCAAGGATCCGATATATTTAGAACTCACCGCGCTTAAGTTATTCCCTGAGTTGAGGGTCGCCGCAAGCTTAGTTTTATATAAGTACATACTTATGTATATAGCCTAGCAAGTGTCGGTCCGGCCCAGGGATAGTGGCGCTAAAATTAGCTTTCATGTGGCAATAATGCGCATACATCATATATTTGACTATACTATATCTATGTATACTTGCATTATTAAACGTCAATAAATATTTGTCAAGGATTTGTCATTAACTAAATTCAAAACATTGTTTACCGGAATGCTGCCCAATCCTTCGTTCTTCTTGCGAAATAAATACTGAATCCTATTGAAAAAAACTTGAGTTTCATCACTGAGCATAGTTTTGGCTGTATTATGCAAAAATAACTTGAAATTTGCGGAATATTTAGTCCTGTTTCCTCTTTGTGTACATCAGTGACATTTGCCGACTTTCAACGTCAGTTACCAAAAAATTGTCGTTGCCAGTAAAAATAAATTAGTACCACTAAGAATCCGCAATATGACGTGGGTTGTTAAACCCCCTGTGTGTATAAAACTTACTCACCAATGTAATAGATACCTAAACATTAAACATATAATTTAACGTAAACGCGCGTGCCTAAACGCTAACGTCAACATGAGTGCCTGCGAAAACATCGCAATGTGACATCCATAAGAAGATGGCATCTTACGACCATAATTGATAAATCTTGATAATTATATTCCTCTTCTCCCAGCTTTACCCAAGTATAGCCTAACAAGTTGCGGTTTAGCCCGGGGGGGGGGGGGGGGGGGGGCTACAAACGGCATTCATAATTATGGTATATGCATACCAATATTTGTATGGAGACAATAACTAATTTGCCATTTTCACCGTGACAAAGTGCGTTTAAGTTCATGGTTGTCATTCAATTATTCTCTTGTTAAATTGTGAGGATTCTGAAAACAATTTCAAAATATAAAATCGTAAAATTTTCGAACCTTTGAGGTCAAAAAATTTTTTTTCTTCGTTGCATGACTTATAGAGCTAATTTTATTCATATAACTACACTATGTTGTATAATTGAACATTAGTCGCATCCCCTATTATGGGTACGGAAGAGTTCTGTTATTGTCGTGCCTCTGTTAAGATTACCTATGCTCCGTACTGACTACAGTTATTCAGTCTCTGAGAGCTGGAACAAAGCGAAGCATTAAATCTCACTTTAGAGAGGGTTCCTTTTTTAACTGTGTGACATGGCTGCGAAACAAATTATCTTTATTTTATCTTCCCGTCCATATGTATTATTGTTCTCAACTAACAACACATTCTTCAAAACCATTTTGTCACCTTAGTGCCACCGGACATCGTGGACAGCGGCAGCAGCGGCGAGGTGATGGTCCGCGAGGGCGAGAACGTGTCCATACACTGTGCGGCATCGGGGACCCCGCCACCAACTATAACTTGGAGGAGGGAGGACGCGGGAGCCCTGAAGATCGGAGCTCAAACCGGTAAGTCAGACCTCGGGAGTCAATTAAAGAATTTTTAAAGTGTCATAAGCCCTAAAACGATGAGGCCTTACGCTACTTGCGGTTGAGCAATATCTCAGCCATACATATCCTATCCTCGAATTATCAATGAATAAAGGATATAATGTATATCGATGGTCTGCGAAGGCCATGACGTTCATACTTCCTGCTGCTTCGGAAACTCCGCCCCCACCATAACTTGGAGAAGAGAGGACGCCTTGAAAATTGGCAGATACTACAGTAGCGCCATCAATTAGACGCTTTTTAACGGACAGTTTTGGATATATAAAGATAGCGCTCCTCCTTTTCTACATTCCATGCTTACGTCATTCGACTCGTCGAATTTAGCCGGTGGGGCTTCACGTGAATTTGACTGTTCAAATCGAGATAATATTCATCATTTAAACTCAATTCGGCTCAAGTGGAATAGCGCTTATATAGCACTAATAAGCCTTCCATATGTCTAATTACTAAATTAGTAATACGAGTACGTCATTTGCCATCAGCGTTTGGAATAACAAGATAATTGTATAACCTATAAATGGAATTCCTCGAAATAATTGAGATATAATCATTCAATTACTCATAATTCATAAATATATAAAAACATCGCGACGACGACGATGCTGTCGGCGCAGTGGCGCAGCTGCCTATTGAGCCGGCGGTCCTGGGTTCCAATCCTGACGAGGGCAGAAATTTGAGCGATGAACTCGAATATTTATTTTGTTTCTGAGTCATGTATGTTCTATGTATTTATATAGGTACATATTTTTCTATATTTCATAACACAAGCCTACTAGAGCTGAATTTGGAACTAGCTCGATTTGTAAGAGGTTGTCCGATATTAATTTACTTTTTATCCCTCTTGGTTTTATGGGTGATTTTTTTCCGAGAAAATACTGCTAGCTTATTAACACAACGTGTGAAATGTGATGTTTGCACTGCACGTAGCCCTGATGGGCTATTAATTGAACCCTTTGAATCTTATCAAAATATTCGTTATCATAAATCTCTCACTCGGCTTCGTTTACTTTCGTCAACTGGAGCAATTTGCGCAACCAGTGATCTGGTACCCCTTATAGTTAATTTATAGGTTTATAGTTATCGTACGACGGACTACATGGTGAACTAGTCTTAGTATAAAATGTGGATTTGCAACATGACACTCTCTAGAAGTCGAGATATTTTTAAGCGGTTTTATTTAGCTTGTTGTGTTTGTTTTATAGGTACTGTATTAAATTAACAGGCATTATATGTCATGCTTTAATCCAATTAAACAAATCAAACGTTAAAGCAAATTGTTCAAATATGCATTATGAAAGTATTCGCATATAAAATATCCGTCATTGTATTACGAATGTATATGCGCATTATATTGAATCCAATATTGTTGTTTGATAGCGAAACATATCTACACCTCTGGCAAATATTTCGAACCGTTATTTCAAATAACAATCCATTAGCTATTTTATTTTTAAAGTAAACGAATCTAATCCAAACAATGTTTCATATGAACGTAAATTAATAAAATGTGCTAATATTTAAGTATAGCCATATGAACCATGATTGAATTGAATTGTTCAGTAACTGACTAAGCGATCGAAGATTGGCCTAAAATTCTTTCGCATGTCCGGATGTTTGGATTTCAGGACTAGAGGTCGCATTTCTCAATCGAATTTCATGAAATTTTATGAATAGTTTCTTTAATAATAAAGATTTTTTGTCGACTCCTTTATTTCAAAATTTTCAAAATGGTGGAGATAAAATTGATTGAAAATGTAAAAAAAAAAAATTTCAACCATTTCGAAGCAAACTCGCGCGGTCTAAAAAGCTCACAGAGCTAGTTTGATAACTATTTTTAGGGTTCCGTACCCAAAGGGTAAAAACGGGACCCTATTACTGAGATTTCGCTGTCCGTCCGTCTGTCACCAGGCTGTATCTCAAGAACGGTGATAGCTATATAGACAGTTGAAATTTTTACAATTGATGTATTTCTATTGCCGCTATAACAACAAATACTAAAAATAAAATAAATATTTAAGGGGGCCCATACAACAAACTTAGGCGTTATGGTGTGTACACCACACAAATGCCCCTGTGGGACTTTCGTCGATGAGCTGGGACACTACGGGTTATCTTGTCATCACAGCGCTGGCCGTCTGTCCAGACATGCCGCCCTCAACGATATTATCCGCCGAGCTCTTGCCACGGTCAACGTTCCCGCGATCCTGGAACCCAATGGTGTCTCGAGAAACGATGGCAAGAGGCCTAACGGAATGACCCTGGTCCAGTGGAAGATGGGTCGCGTGCTGGTGTGGGACGCAACATGCGTCCATACCCTAGCACCGTCACACCTTCCACGGACCTCGATCCGGGCCTGCGGGGCGCCGGAGACGGCTGAAAACCGCAAAATACACAAATACCAGGGTCTCGGCTCTCAATACCACTTCACCGCATTTGGTGTCGAGACCCTGGGCCCGTGGGGTTCAAGCGCTAGAATTATTTTTAAAGAGCTTGCGAAACGGCTCATCGACACCACTGGTGACCAAAGGGCTGGCAGCTTCCTCGCTCAGCGTCTTCGTATAGCAATACAGCGAGGTAATGCTGCCAGCGTCTTTGGGACAATGCCACGGGGGCCATTTTTAGACTTAGTTTAGATTTAGTTTCAGATTTAGATAGACTTATTTTAATTGGTTATTGTTTATTTTGTTCTGTTATATTTTGAATAAATTTATTGCGATACAAAAACTTGTTATAGATTATGGTACGGAACACTTTTTTTATTTTTATTTAATATTTAAATGTTATATTTAAAAGTCGAATTCAGTCCTAGCGCAACACCAAGCGCGCTCCTCAGTGCAAACTTCATAAAACAATTCCGAAGCAAGCAGAACTGCATTTACTCAAGCTCCTTCTAGCTATTGCGAGCACGGCGCACGACACACATCACGTACTGGATTTTCATAAGTACACGTACTTATATAATATTAAATGCGATTCTCTACGAAGTTCGCGACGCATTTGCATATAAGGTGTTCGTTCAATCTATAATTTATTTACATAATTAATAATTATATGGAAATAACAAGTTCTAAAGGAGACGTTTTATGACTAGACACGACTGAGTACCTATTGAGTTCATAGAATTACACTACATTATATTTTGACGAGTAAGTATTTGCGCGTCAAATTCAAGCACACAGCACACGACACACTTCAATTATATACCCACCTAATATTTCAGCGAGTTCTCAGGAAGTTTGGATCGCATCTGCATAATAAGCTGTTCGTGCAATCTATTGCATTCTGTAGTTCAGTTACATAATTATATGGAAGTAACAAGTTTTAGAGATGACGTCTGGTGACCACAAAGTAGGTCATCTAAAACTGTTTTTTTTTCACAGTAAAACCGTTTTTAGATCCCCTGCCAGAAAGTAGGGAGGTTAGTAAGTTAATAAAGTTATTTACGCAACTGTATTAAATAATATGTGCTCTTTGAATAATAATAATACCAATAAAATAAATGATAAATATCAGACAACCTCACACAAATCTCATCCCATCTCTTCCCTCTATAGCTAGTCCCAAATTAAGCTCAAGCAGGCTTGTGTTATGGGTACTAGACGACGATATACATACTAAAATTGATAAATATATACTTAAACTAGCTGTGCCCCGCGGTGTTACCCGCTCATCCCACGGGAACACTACATTTATTCGGGATGAAAAGTATCCTATGTCCTTCCCCGGGACTGAAACTATCTATATACCAAATTTCACCTAAATCGGTTTAGCGGTTTAAGCGTGAAGAGGTAACAGACAGACAGACAGACACACTTTCGCATTTATAATATTAGTATGGATACATAGAACAACCATGACTCAAGCACAAATATTCATCACACAAATATTTTTCCGGGCCAGGATTCGAACCCGGGACCGCCGGCTCAGTAGGCAAGTGCTTACAAACTGAGCCAACCGCGTCGTCCAAAAAATATCCATAGTCTCGTTGCAATGATAGTAGACCAACGTGTTACTCACTCTCTATACAGGATGCATCAGGGGTCATGAACGGGAGTAAAACGAGTTGTGGGGGAGACACACCTAGAGCATATTCCATGAGACCAACCACGAATCGCAAAAACAGCTTTTCCATACATTTATGATAATTAACTCTTGGTAAGATGATTAGTTTTCGCGATTTGTAGCTGGTCGCATTTTGAATGTTGCTCAGTGTGCCCTCTCCAACACCCCCTTCACTTCACAATATCCTTCTATACAGTTGTATTGAAAATAACTGACGAATGCCATATATCGCCATCGGCGAAGAATGTCATCAATTCATAAAGTGGTTCCTACAGACACGTAATATTTTAGAAAGTGTAACTCTAGAAGTAATAACGCCATAACTCTGGTCGTGTTACACGTTTTAGTTTTTTTTTTCTTATGTCTAGCCTGTGTGTGTGTCCCACTGCTGGGCAAAGGCCTCCTCTCTGTCTCGCCAGTCGTCTCGCTAAAGAGCAAGTTCCTCTCAAACGTTCTCAAATGCATACAGGTCATCTCGCCATCTCCTTTTCAGTCTGCTTCTGTTGAAAAGGACTACAGGTATTTGTTATCCAACATTTAAAAACAGTTACATTCACAAAGAATAAATTTGATCACAAAAGACCGCTTTCATTCAGTTTAACAACGGCAAAAGAGTAATTTGACAGTAATTATTTTATTTTGTATATTGAGTTGATCAGTCGATTACGTGCCTTACCTACAGCAAGCTATTGAAAATTTAATAACCTATTGTGACCCTGTTTATTTTCAACTAGCTTAAAAATCTTTTCATCCGCGAACAAAGCGTATAAAAATTAAATGTGCAACATTGTATCCACATTTTGCCCGCATTTCTAGGAAAAAATATTATACTTGTAGACCCTGCACCAACTCAATGTTTATGTTTCGCCCTATGGTTGACTGGCAGCGAATGCCTTGAGGCATTAAGTCCGCCATTTGTACTAGTTAGATCTGTGAAATAAAGTTTAAATAAATAAATAAAAACAATTTTAAAGTATGCTCGTTTTGACTCATGGCGAAAAATTACGGACCTCCGATTAGCTACATGGAATGTGCGTTCTCTTTATAGACCCGGGGCCCTGTACCAACTTAACAAGGAGATACAAAGGTATGGTGTAGGTGTAGCCGCTCTTCAAGAAGTCAGGTGGCTGGGTAAAGGAGAATGCAATGTCGAAAATAGGGCTACATTATTTTATAGCGGTAGTGATTCTGATCACCACACAAATGGTGTTGGATTCCTGGTCTCCAATAAAGTAATAGAAACTTGATCCGTTTTGAGGCAGTTTCAGACAGACTGTGTCCTTCGTATTAAATGCCAATTCTACAACATCTCGATTATCAATGCCTATGCCCCAACTGAGGTGGCGGATGACGACACCAAAGATGAATTTTATGAACATCTATAGAAACGGCGTCTGATCAGCTACCTAGCTATGACACAAAAATGGTGGGGGTGCCTTCAATGCGAAAGTGGGATGATGTGAAGATATCTTTGTACCGTCAATAGGAAAGCATAGCAAACACGAACTGACAAACGACAATGATCTAAGACTAATAAGTTTCGCCACATCCAAAGCCATGGTCATCAAGAGCTGAGCACAATGTTCCCGCACAAAGATATCTACAAAGGTACATGGAAGTCCCCGGATGGAAACACTGTCAACCAGATTGATCATGTCTTTATTGACGAGAGACGTAAAAGCTCCATCCAAGATGTAAGACCTTTCCGAGGTGCCGATTGTGACAGTGATCACTACATGCTAGGTTTTAAATTTAAAGTTAACATTAATATTTCACAAAAACGTCGTCACCATAGTGTTCAGATAATAGAAGCCGAAAACCTTAAAGATGAAACAATCAGTAGGTAATGCTGATGACCTAGCGCTGTTCGGGGAAACCAGATAAGAAGTCGCTGAATCTGCAGCTGTCCTTAAAACCGAAGCCCAAAAAGTGGGCCTAAGTGTTAGCTACGAAAAGTCAGAGTATCTGCACATGTAACGCTATAAAGACGTACGCAGTAAGAGGCAAGACCTGCATGTTGGAGATAACGTCTTCAAGGGGGTAGCCAAATTTAAATACTTAGGCTGCACTATCACCGACGACAATACACGCGAAGAGGATGTAAATATCCGCATCCAAAACACTCTGCGATGTAGCGCTGCCCTTCATCAAGTGTTAGTGTCCAAGCTGCTCAGCAGATGCACAAAGATCCGCAACTACAAGACGGTCATAAGGCCCATACTAATGTATGCATGTGAGACTTGGACGCTAACACTTAAAGAAGAAAACAAGCTTTTGGTGGCTGAGAGAAAGACCCTCCGGAAGATCCTGGGACCGGTGCGAAGGGAGGACGGTAGCTTTCGAATCCGTAAGAATGCTGAAATTGAGGAGCTGTTAGCCACTCCCAATGGAATTTGGGGAAACGAAGGCCCACCGTCTCCGCTGGCTTAGCCACGTGGAAAGGATGGACGAAGATCGCGGCGCTAAAAGGGTATACTTATTTGGGACGACCTATTGGCCGAAGGCCGGTCGGCCGTCCCAGGTATCGCTGGATCGGTGTCGTAGAAGCCGATCTGCGTGAACTCCAAGCCGGTAACTGGCGGGAAACGGTGCTAGATCGGGATAAGTGGCGTAAACTCGTGTCGGAGGCCAAGATTCGCTTTGGGTCGGTGAGCCATTAAGTAGTAGTTAAAGTATGCTCTAAAAGTGATTAAAGATTACTTTTTAGAAAAATATCTTAATTTAGTTTCTTTTTTTAATCGCCATAGTTGTGCATAATGCTTAGTGATATTAAAGTGCGACCAAGCCGCACTGTTCTGAAGATGTTGTGTGTCAACGTCTTTTAGCAGCGCTTTAGAGGGCTCTTTATTACGTAAACGCACCGTCATTGTCCTGCCATATATATGTAGCGGACTGTACTTTCTTGTATATTCTTGTTTCTCAAAGGACGGAATGTTTCAGTGAGCAAGTGGAGCGGCATCTGGTTGAACCTCAGCGCCGTGGAGAGGGACATGAGCGGCGCACTGCTCTGCATAGCGAGCAACGGAGTACCGCCCTCCGTCAGCAAGCGGATACCTCTACGAGTTCTGTGTACGTAGACAAATAGATAAACATTCCATCACTTAGTTACGTAAAGTAATAAGAGGTTACTTAACGCATTCACTCCCAGCAACGCATATGTGTTTTCGTTACTTTCACCCAGTGTAGCACAGACGCGTTGAGCCTTCATCAATAGTTGGATGAACTCACATGTGCGTTTGGGGCACAGCAAAATGCGGCAGCTGGTAAATATCGAGGAAAAGGGAGTGACAGTCAGTGCGTTAATTAGTACAAATATTGAGAAAAACCTTTATAAAATCTTTGTGTAGTGGCAGAGAAAATACTCTGAATGGCATGATGAATTGGTAATACTTCACCAGGACGTTACGTAAACGCTGTTTCCCATTTTATGTAAGGTAAACGCAGGTATCAACGACCCATCGAAAATCTGCAGGTAATACCGACCTATAAATTGAAAGTCAATTTTTACGCTTCCTGTACTATTCTAGCTATAGATAGCTGAAGCTACGCACACGTTGGTTCCTAGACCATCATTTACTTTTGCGTTAGTGTGTGTGAAAGTGCAAAAAAGAGACAAAATAACCCAATTTGTGCGGAGACAGCGTGGGCGCAGGTCACATCGTACTAGGCCTTAATCCATCAGGTAAGCACGTGACTTTTCTACTTAAGCGATTTATTTGAATAAGTGAGTGCTATACTTTTTGTTGTGTTATTAAATATGTTCCGTTGAGTGTCAGTTCTGGATTTCATACCACATTTTATTGAAAAAAAGCTATTTGAAATGATAAAACCTTATAATAAAATAGGACGGTCTTAGCTTCATCAGTTTTAGTTGTGGCAGCTATCGCCGAGTCATAAGTCGTGAATGGCCTCAGCATAGTGTTTCGGTTTTTTCTATATTGTGTTATTATATGACAATAACACCGGTAGTTCAATAGACCAATTGAAATTCAAACATCTGTTCTTTGTCAAAATGTATTAGCGACCTACGTATTGTTGTCTACTTTCTTTTTTATTACGCTTTTATTTTAACCAATATTGACATATTTTTGGAAGGTCGACTCATGCATCGTTACATTTATAAATATTTGTTTTTTGTTTAAAACTGTATGCATGGGTACATATTTCTTGTTATATGTATTCATTACGATCTGATTTATAGTCAGAAGGTGTAATTTAATAATAAATACCTACTTTTTATGAGTCGCTAATACATCATATGTTTGCACTTACAAATTTTATTACCGACCCATAAGTCGTTAATGGCCTCAGAATAGAGTTTTGTTTTTTTCTCTATTATGTCATTATATGACAATAACACAGGTACTTAAATAGCCCAATTTAAATAAAAACATCGGTTCTTTGTAAAAATATATTAGCGACATACGTATTGTTCTCTACTTTCTTTTTTATCACGTTGTTAATTGAACTAATAATGACATATTTTTGGAAGGTTGATTCTTGAATTGTTACATTAAAAGTTATTGTTTTTTGTTTAAAACTGTGTGCATGGGTTCATATTTCATGTTATATTAATTAATTACAATCTGTTTTAAAGTCAGAAGGTGTAACTTAATAAAAAATACCTACTTTTTATGAGTCGCTGATAAATTATATGTTTGCACTAACAAATTGTATTAGCGATCCATAGGGGTCGGTAGTAGCAACAGTAAGAAGCTATTACCGATCGTATATAGATTATTGTATATCTCACCTACTTTTTATGAGTCGCTAATACATCATAATGTTTGCACTAACAAATTTTATTACCGACCCATAAGTCGTTAATGGCCTCAGAATAGAGTTTTGTTTTTTTCTCTATTATGTCATTATATGACAATAACACAGGTACTTTAATAGCCCAATTTAAATAAAAACATCGGTTCTTTGTAAAAATATATTAGCGACATACGTATTGTTCTCTACTTTCTTTTTTTATCACGTTGTTAATTGAACTAATAATGACATATTTTTGGAAGGTCGATTCTTCAATTGTTACATTAAAAAATATTGTTTTTTGTTTAAAACTGTGTGCATGGGTTCATATTTCATGTTATATTAATTAATTACAATCTGTTTTAAAGTCAGAAGGTGTAACTTAATAAAAAATACCTACTTTTTATGAGTCGCTGATAAATTATATGTTTGCACTAACAAATTGTATTAGCGATCCATAGGGGTCGGTAGTAGCAACAGTAAGAAGCTATTACCGATCGTATATAGATTATTACGATCGGTGATAGCTGCATAAAAATCGTTAATAGCTTCACAGGCATTTTTGTGAGTCCGTATTAGCAACAATCGACTTCGTCGTTATATAAATTATTTTATACAGTAAAGACCTTTATTCAGTAGCCTTTAACATAGAAAATATAGAATTTACACATAATACAAACGTAAAAAAATAAAAACATGAATCTGAGAGCAATCAGCATCCTTAAAAATGATGGTTCATTTTGAAATTGCCTTAAGGGGGTCGGTAATACCTGCGTTTACCTTATTTGTTTATTCCTAATTATCGTAGGCATTTCACAATATCTATACTTAACATACATACGTGTTTTTATACAATCCAGGCTCCTTTTCTACTATAGCAATGCTACACAACTAAACGCCGTAGAAGGAAACACTACAAATGGCATTACGTATATTGTAGGAATTCTTTTTTGAGGCCTTTTATGACGTCTCTTATGTCAAAGAAGCAGTTTCTGGCCACAGTTCATAATACACAATACTCAATGGGTTCCATTGTTTGTTAGAACAGAGCGAAGTGAATTCGGCATCAAAAAAGGATTCCTACTATACCTAGTGTCGCACGGTACGGGGCGACGCTAAGTATAATCCTATTGATAGTTGGACTGGTGAATGTCTTCCTTTGTTAGCCGAATAGGCCGATACGGAATCGGCGGATCCAATCACAAACCTGACAAGAGATATTTTGGCCGTTGTTGACGCTTAGTTACCCTAAAAGCCTAAGCTAAATCTAACCTCTGAATATCCAATAAGATCAACGACGATCGACAATAATAATACTATTGTTCATTATATTATTATATTCGTTTTTTGTTATTTATGTATAAGGCATAAAATAAATGTCATCAATTCCAGAAAAACAAGAATACAACAACAGTACACTACAAGATTTTGCTCTCTGCTAGTGGTAACAGGTTCAGCGTATGCATGCTGTGAGCTGGGTCGGCTAAGCAGCGGTATTTTTAGCCTGCGTGCATAAGTTACAGTACCTAGCGGAAAAATCTTCTTCAGACAGACAAATCACATTGGTGTTTATGTACAAAAGTACGAAAAAAAGTAGCAATTTTTTTTTTTGTTAAAAAAAACCAGTTAATACAAGGTTTTCATTATTATATTTTACAAGTTAGATTTGTAGTTTATTTGTAATTAATTGTAAAAAATACGACTTCCAACCACCACCGTCATTATTCCTAACGGTATGTGACGGTATATGTATAGACTCCTGGTTTCAATTTACAGTACAATTTCAGGTTTCTAACGCTGTCGGGAAAGGTAAATAATCCATTTTAACTTGGCCAAACGCGAGCGGTGACAATAAAACTTCCATTGTGCCAGACTTCATGTCCCGGAAAGTGTTAAACCATTTTGAGTGTCTTAAAAGATTTACTTTTATTGAAGAGGACGTTTTGTAAACTCTTTAGTAGTAGGTATCTGAAATGTTTCCGCGGTGTGGTTTTGAACGAGGATGTAACAATGCTGTTAAAATGGAAGTTGCCAGATGTTACTTCTTTGATGTACGGAGCTACTACCATATACTCAAAGGACTTTATTATTTCACATAATAAACTGAACTTAGTCCTTCGTGAAATCATAACCTAAGCCAAAATTTTAGTTGTTAATACCTGCGTTTATTAAAAGAAAATATCCAAAAAAATGCTAATGTCATAGCAGTCTCATGGAATACCTATTGAAGTATTTTACATGGGGTTCAAAAAAGTTATTATTTAAGAAAAGGTTTGAAAAAAATCTGAGCTCTGTAAAAGGCATTAAACACCTTCACGGACAAGCACATCGAGAGACGTAAATTAGGACCGCCGTGATACGGCACGACGCCTGTGGACGGCGACTGTTATCTACGCAAAACTGCCACTTCGTCTACAGCCGAACATTCATAGTTTTTATATAAAGGTATGGGTACCTTATGTCGTTTTTGGCTAGATTTTGTATGAATTTTGTCTTCACGGCAGCATGCAATTTTAAAATTGTTCCTGTGTCCGCGAACGTGTGTATAAAAATATACTCATAGTACATTCCAAAAACCCCTGATATTTCAGTACCAAATTTCTACACAATTCAAACGGAATTTCTCCGAGTAAAAATCGCGTGAGCAATATCCGATGCGAATACCACGAAGAATATTTGTTACTAACAATGTTACGAGGGCACAACACGCTCACTTCTGTTAGTCCGAAAGACGCCCTCCTATCCACTCCACTCAGGTGCAACACCTCTCATTAGAAAAGCAAAAGCAACACACTCGTTATTTCACTCGCAAACAGTGCCAAATATAACGAGAATTAAGGAAAAATGTCTAGAATTTTGACAAAAACTTAACAAAAAAAGCGAGACCAATCGATAGACACTCAGACTCATTCGTCAAAATCGTTTCAATACGTTCGACGGACGATAGATGGATTATTAAAATCGGCGGCCATTTGCGATGGCCGGTCACTTAGCATAAATACTTTCGTAAAAAGAACCCCTCTTGGCCTTGTGTGAATTATAGATTAACTAGTTGGTTTGCGTTTCAAAGTGTACCGAGAACGTTTCTGGAATGATGAAATAAAAATCAAAATGATTTTTTTGAAATGAAAAGATATATGAAAATCGCCAAAAGTTTTCAAAAATTACGGTTTTCACTATCGATTAAATTATGTATGAGTCAAGGGCAAACCCAACGTGTGTCGAAATTGTCTGGAGTTCATCCTAACGGACAGCTAAGTATCAGTAGGTACTGCTTTGCGACATATAGTCCTACAGGCACATAGCGGTGAGGTAAAACCGTAATATATTTAAAGATTTCTCACGAAAGCTAAGTCTGTGTTTCATTATCGAACTTTTTTTCTTTTTCTTAGGTAAACCATCAGCAGTTGTTACACAGAAGATGATCGGTGGCTACCTAGGACAATCTGTATCTCTGCAATGCAAGATAGAAGCATATCCTATGCTGGGCGTCTACTGGACACATATCAACATGAACAGAATACAAAACGGTACGATAAATTTAACACAGTTTGCACTGACATTCATAATGATAATTTATCAATTCATTGTTATTTTTAATTTTTTTTTATTTCATATTGTCACTGATAAAAAATACTGGAAAGGTATTATTCGACGATCGTTGTCGCAATTGTCCCAAAACATAACGTATATTGTATGCTACGCTATTGGCGTATACTAATCTTTACACTCGAAAATCCCAATAAAATATCATGATACGTGCAATGCAAGTTCCCCAGTATACCAAAATTATTCAATATTATAATATGCTCAGGTTCAAAGTACCAGGCGTTCATAAAATCCAACGGGTACAAGCACACAGCTGTCCTGAAGATCAACGACGTGTCGAGGGAAGACATCGGCTTGTACCAGTGCCACGCGGAAAATGTGCTCGGCTCTGCGCATGATGACATCACGCTGTATAGTAAGTGCGATATTTCCAAGTTATTATTCACTCCGAATACTCCGATATCTTTATGCACCCCTATTCGTTTTATTTCGATTCTTTTATTTTCGATTTAGATTATTCTGTCAGCGAGGTTAAGGCGACTCCTATTCCCAACGTCCTTGAGGATCTGGGCGGAGCCAAACGTTATTCCCCCCGCCGACCGTGCGCCCCCGGAACAATACTTCGTTCATTATCTCGTTGAGTGGCGTCCAAGCAGCTTCATACACTCGCATAGTCCGAGCGTGAGTTGAAGATCAACAAACCTTATTTAAAGGCATTGAAAAATCTCGAAGTAAAATAAATCATTTAAACAATGATATAATTATTTCGGATTACTAAATATCTATTTACCCACTACAGTAGAATATTAAAAATAAAATGCGTTAAAGCTATTTTCCAAAAAAATAAGTGAAATTGGCCATTTGGAAGTCTCGAATCGAAAAATACTTTTTAGTTTCTTTTGTATGTGTAGGTACCTACCAGAAATATGTAGTTAAAATGCCGACAAGATTCTTGATTATACGTGTAAAATCATGCAGACATAAAAATATCGTTTTTTTTTTAAATCATATCGTGACCCAGCGGATGAACCGATATTTTAACATAGTAGTGGAGGCACAGCTTTATCCCCCGGGTCATGCTGCTCTAATGAAAAGATAAACTATAAATAATAGAGCGACAAACTCAACTTTACCGTTGGAAAACGGATTTACGTCCTTTACCTACTTATAAACAGTGATAGTTTTTTATGACTACATTAGAAATGGTCTCAGATTTTCCCCTATACTTGTTGATATTGACGATATTTTACTAGACGAATTTTTTAGCAAATTTCAATGTTCAAGGTCAATGGATAACCTATGAATGTTAATTTACTTGAGTGTCAAAATATGCCGATGCTGGAAAGGAGAACTTATCTAAGCGACATTTTTGGGGATATTGAGTTATACACACTGTTGGGATCGGCAGATTTTTCTGCATCGAATGGGTTGGGTCTCGTATACATCTGTCTGACGACTTTTGTGTCGCTTATCCCGTCGGTGATTTAGAGAATCTCTGCTTTTTTTTCTACTAAACGACTTGATTTTTGAGGTTTTTTAGCAATATGGAGATTACATAAAAAGTTTTTTGCATAATAATGAACCTTAGAGCTTTTTTACTTCTTTGTCAAAACAGATCAAACAACTTGGATAATTTTTCTTTATTGCAACTAACCTTGCACTTGTTGGTTAACTGTTTTTACCTGATCGTAAAATATATTTTAATGTCGTTTGAGGCATTTTACCTATGTATTTATGATAAAATTAACATAAAGGTAAATTATGAAAGAAACATTGAATGTGATCCACTGCAATGTAAGCACGACTCGAACCTGCGACCCTAAGTTTCCGGCGTAGTGCTCTACCAACTGAGTTATCATATCGTTACGTCAATCACACTAAATCTTTGATTCCATAATTCTTCGCTACTGGAGCGCCCTCTGTGTCATGTGTGTTTAAAATGCTTATGCGCATTTGCCAAAAAGTAAAAATGTGGTATTTCCACATTATTAAACAGAATCGATATAAGATTCTATAAAAAAAATAACATGGTTAGATTAAATTACCTGATTGTCGTATCTTAACTATTGGCGTTTATCCAAAATTTACCTGCTTTGATACTATGAAACCATTGTCGCTTATCCTTTTTCACCTGATATGACTTTGATCGACTACTGTCGCTTATCTTGAATTGCTTGAATGACAATTGAGTCGTAGGTATTTGTCGCATAGAATGTACTAAAAAACAAATATTTTCGTTAAATTGGTAGTTAGACAACTTTACCGGTTCTGTTTAATAAAATATCACACATTTAGTAGTAATTCAATATATTTATAAAGGCCGCTAGGCCCACCTTCGGTGTAAATCTGTGTCTGTGGCGCTAAGGCATTACTTTGGACTCGCTTGATGGACCCAAACGCCATCTCACTCAAACAGTGTCTTACGAGACGTCACTTATACCACACAGAGTTGTAGGTAGTTTTGTTATTCTTGTTAGGATAGGATATTATCTCATTGCAATTGTAAAACTTGAAATTTCACGTAGTTCGTGATTTAAAATTCCTTAATGAATACCGAGTGACTGCAGTCTTGAGAACTCTTGTGCTGTTCTCATTAGTCATAGCTATCGTTTGCTACCATACATTGGTCTACTTTCAGCAGATCAGATCACACATAAAATTGATAATATTGAAATTTCACGTGATATCTGATGAATAAATCTTTAACATTTCTAAAGCAGTTTTTTATTGATGCAAATATGTATTCTGACTATATTTACATAAGCCCTCATGCCAAAATTATCACTTGCCTTCTTGGACTAGAAAATTATTGTAATTTTTGATAATGTATTTTTATATCATATGCCATGTACTGTACTAGTGACGCCACGAATGTGAATAATTAAAATAAATATTCGTATTCGTAAATTAGCGTTTTACCGAATATTACAATGGTATTCAAACGAACAATACTTGTTCTGCATTACGATATTCATATCTCTTAGGGTTGAATTCATAATAAATAATAATAAATAAATAAATAAATATTAAGGGACAATCATACACAAATCGACCTAGTCCCAAACTAAACAAAGCTTGTACTATGGGTACTAGACGACCATATACATAATATATAAATACATATATAGATAACATCCATGACCCAAGAACAAATATTTGCACAAATATTTGCCCCGGGCGGGATTCGAACCCGGGACTGCCGACTCAGTGGGCAGGTGTCTACCAACCGAGCCAAACGCGTCGTCACGTAAAGATCATTAGACGTTATCATACTTAAATATCTGTATTATCAGATTTTTTTACTAACCGAAATACCTGAGGTACTCTTATATTACACAGAGAAGGGCCCTAAAACCCACACCAAAAGTGTTATTTTCTGGGAATCCTGTCTGGTGTGGGCCCATGACTGTGAATATCTAAGTATCCAAATGTGTTCGGGAATACTAAGCAATGACAATTTTTTTTATAAGTACTTAAAATTAATAGATACCTAAATAAGAAAAAAAAACAGTTGACTAATTCTATATGAAAATGAGTGCTTTTGTTATTTCGCATAGCGTAGTCGTGTGAAAAAACGAACTACACTCTTTTAAAATACACTTCAAACGCACGAAGACAGATCGAACCTCCGCGGGATCCGGTACTATAACAATTTTCCGTAACTAGATGGATCGCGAGAGCAGCCTTCCCCTTCGACGGTTAGATTTACACTGAGCTCGCAGCCCGGGCACGGCCGCGCTCGCGGAAATTCAGTTTTTTTGATGCTTTATTAGACCGAATTTCCATTTTACTAACTTTTAAACAATACGATTAAAGGTCAATGAATTGTCAATGTTCTTGCGAAAGAGCCGTGTAAATATCACTTGTAGTTTAGAAGCCTTAGGGAATTGAAAATTGAAAACGACCCTATTTCAACATTATTTTTTCCATAGTAATTATTGCTTAAAAAAAAAATCCAACTATAATTTTTTAGAAGAAATAGTCAAAAATAACATATATTTTTTTCAGATTTTTCCGTTGGCTAGATTACGAGCCTTAGGACTTTAAAAATCACCATTCCACGTACGGAGTCGCCTTAACTTAAAATTTGAATATAATACATAAATAAGAACCTATCTTTTGTACAAGCACTGTCAGATACGAAACCACAAAAGATATTGTTTATGTAAATAAATATAAATAAGATCTTTTACAAAAGAAAAGAGTTGTGTTCGTAATTTATCATCGCTTTGTTTTTCCAATAGACCTTTTTGCGCACGACTCCAATTCAATCCAGTATATATGTAAAAAAATTGGGGCTTTTATATCCGAGATAAAGAGAGTATATTTTCGACTATATTCGTTTGATAAAAGAAGAATGTTATTCAGACGATTAAAGCACAATCAATACTGAAGTTTCACTGAACATTGACGGCGGTACATCATGGGTAAACAATAAATTTGAATCCATTGCAGATGCCTAATGAAGCAAAGTGTTGAAGCTATTTGTGCATTGATCATATTATTCATACAAATTGCGTTTTAGAGTACATTCTGCCATCATTAGCTAAAAGGCAAATCCATTGACTTGCTAATGCCTGTTTATTTCTGAAGTTTCATCGTACTAATAGAGGTCTCTAATCAAGAGCGGGACAGCTTGTACCTGTAATTATGATATAAAAATAGTAAAATATATCACACTAATACACTATTATAAAGGCGAAAGTTTGTGAGAGTGTTTTTGAATGTGTAAGTATGTTTTTTTATTTCTTCATGCTCAAACAGCTGGTCCAATTTTGATACATTTTGGCATTAAGGCAGCTGAAACCCTGGTTTAACACATAGACTTCTTTTTACCCCGAAAAACATACACAAACAAACATAACTTTCAAAGTATGATAACTTTAAAATAGTTGTTACTGCTAGTTTATATTCAAAAATAATATTTGGGATTTCAATGCATCGACACGTTCGGCGCTCGAAACATAAAGTTGTAGCGAACGAAAGTTATCGCGTAATGCATTCGATAATA
Source organism: Apotomis capreana (assembly GCA_947623375.1). Classification (NCBI taxonomy): domain Eukaryota; kingdom Metazoa; phylum Arthropoda; class Insecta; order Lepidoptera; family Tortricidae; genus Apotomis; species Apotomis capreana. The sequence goes on along the minus strand of OX392505.1, from coordinate 16,226,080 downwards.
TTGCAGTACGCTACACGCCAAAATTTCAAATATCCATTAATAATTACGAACAACGAATGTATGAATGTTGTTGGGACATATAAACAGTTAGTCGAACGTGATTAGCTGATTATATACATGCTCGAATAGGTGGCTAAATTAGGCGCAGATTTGAAATTTCGATCTAATGATTGCGGTAGGTTCATGGGGAGGGAAAGTCAATATAGGAAGTACATTTTTTTAATTATTTCTCATTGATTCCGTATTATAATTATCTCGAAACCCACGGGATTCCTACCATAATTACTAAACCTAATAGCCTATTTTCCGGACCGGCCTAGGTGCATTCGGCGGCGGTTAGAAGGTTGTCCATTAATTACCTACAGAGCACCCTGTATATCTCAGTCAGCGACTTACGAAATTAAGTCTCCTTAAAGATTTTAATTTAATCTGATACGCATAATCAATTGCGGGAAAGTAATTACTCGGTCGCTACCACCCTACTTAATTGGTACAATAAACTCTCGTTCAAATTTCACGGTTCATTGCGACTGGTATTGAAGTCATTAAGTAAACAGAGTAAACAATGTGCGCTGTTTCGCAATCACTCACAGAATCTCTTTGACAGGGGGCTCTAATATACCTATCCAAGAAATATAAAATTGGGACAGAAAATCAACACACCGACCGGTTTGGAAAGTATAGTCTTTACCACACCATCTTATACCCGTAATTCTACAAATTACACACTCATACAATCATAATACTTCTTGTCTTAGATGAGCGTACCTACTGGTGCCCTTATACCTACAATTTATTTTCATGGCGGCAAATACTTTTTTTTGTAAGTAGAAAAACAGTTACAATTTTTATTAATAAAAAAACATGAGCATTTGCGGTAAGTAGATATTTCTTTATATATGATTTAAACATCTATATTGAGTTTATAATAATTTTATCACTTGGCTGTCCTTTATAGCGCACGTTGAAGTCGGGGTACACTATCCTAAGGACCCCATTTCTTTTAACGGGATAATAACTAGTATATCGCCATAATAATAATACGGGAAGGTGGGCTGTAAAATATTTCTCTGTTCCAAATTTCATGCAAATCTTTCCAGCCGTTTCGGAGTGAAGAAGTAACAAACATGCACACACAAACTTTCGCTTTTACAATGTTAGTGGGAGGGAGTGACTCACATATTTTGGATTGCCCAGCCCCGGCATATCCAGCTAACCATACATATACCAAAAACAGAAATCCATCCAGCCATTTTTACGTGACTGTAAATTTGAGCCTGCATTTCATTTTTGCATCAGATTTTTATAACCATAACTGGTACCCATTTAATTTACATGATACCAATATCTATTTTAAAAAGAAGGTTCGAACAACGACAAACAAACAACTTTGTAATCTTTTTATTTAGTTGACGCTGCAATATCTAGACACGCGGCAGCGTGTCCAGCCAAGTTCACCGCAGGAACTGGCGAGCAGCAGCCGTGTGTTATATTACACGAACCGTTTGGAGCCACTTTTGACCCCCCCATAACTCCAAATCTATTTAACATAAAAAAATGAAATTTGGCTTATGTATTAAGATCCTTTAGAACAAGTAGAACCCCAAATTTCATTAATATAGATTAAATAGTTATTGAGATATTAAAGTCCAAAAAACGGTATTTTTATCACTGACTGACTGACTCACTAGTAATCAAAAACCTAACCCACTTCCAGGTGACCTAGAAAGGTGAAATTTGGCATCCAGCTTAGTAATTGTGTGTGTATACATATAAAAATCTAAAACAGTGATTTTTTAATTTTTTTTATTATTATTATTATTGATGGTTGTTGCCTCAGAACTCTGTCATTTATAAACCGATTTGGAAAATTCTTTTTTTGTTTGAAAGATATACTAGAATAGCATACCTATACACTCACACGCACACACACATACATGCACATAAAAATCCAATACGTACTAACCGTTTTGGAAAATTCTTTGTTTATTCAAAACTTTCAAAAGATGTACTAGAATAGCACACAGAACTAATTAACAAATAATAATTAAGTAATTTACACATCATAATAATTTCTGTACAAAAAGTAATGATATCCCATCAAAAACATAAATGTAAAATGAGAGCCAAGTTCAATATCGCGTGCACTTCGCCGACAAAAGAATTGAGATCTGCAAGGGCGCCAAGTTCTTTGCCCTAAAATTTTAAGATACAAGGACATGCGACATACTCGATGCATTTATTTTACTTGGGGTGTAATTCAATATCAAGACTTGACTTGGCTAGTTTTAAAATATAAATTTATATTATAAATCAAAATCAATCAAATCATTAACCTATTTTCGTAAAGGTAAGTACGCAAGTTAGTGTACGTCTTGTTACTTATACCTACTGTTAGCTTGATAATGAACTATGACTATGTTTCTTTTATAAAATTTAGTTAGTTTGTGAAAACTAGCCAAGTCAAATCTTGATATTGAATTACACCCCAAGTAAAATAAATGCATCGAGTATGTCGCATGTCCTTGTATCTTAAAATTTTAGGGCAAAGAACTTGGCGCCCTTGCAGATCTCAATTCTTTTGTCGGCGAAGTGCACGCGATATTGAACTTGGCTCTCATTTTACATTTATGTTTTTGATGGGATTCTTTATTTCTTTGTTTGTTATAAATCCGATAAGAACATTTTACACTTTAAACTTTAAACTCCTCCCCTTGCCCTGACTTTGGTTTCTTAATTTATATTTCACAATCACCTTAACAGGCCATTACATATATATTTTGACCTATGATGTCATCTCATGTCTAATTAAGTATACTAGGGAAAATTAGGGCCGTTTATAGCATTTTTTTAGCATAACACTTCTGTATTATTTCAGCGCTTGCTACGACGACTACGAGTACTTCAGTGGTGACCACAGCGAGACCAACCACCCTGCTGACTGAGCGGATCACTTCTACGCAACCATGTGAGTGCTTCTCGAAAAAACAAAGAAAGAAATGCATTTATTCGTCACGTGGCCATAAAACATAATGACATAAAGGGTGTGACAGAAGTATAAAAAAATTAAATGGCTAACTATCTATAATAGTATAATTATGGCTGTGCCACGAAAAGGTCCCACCTCTCCTCGCTCAAGAGCCAGCGCTGATCTTCCGATGGGACCGAAGTGGGAACCATATTAAATGTAAATTTCATGTAAATGCTAAGATGAAAGATTGAGATTGGCCGCTGAAGTTGGCAGCACATTCGTTGTGCAAGAGAATGCAGAAACTATAGGCAGCAGCCCTATCGACGTTAATGTCAAGGTGTGCACGATCCATATCTAGGGATCGTAGTTAACTTCTCTCAGCCCCCCGCTCTATTCCGATTCCGAGTAAAATTTTTGTTTTCATATTATGACAAATATATTGATACTTAATAATTTCAACCAACTTTTTGACGTGAATAATACTTTTCCCCGAGTTCTAGGTAGTAATAAAGCTATTTTATGCTTTCATTGCGTGCAGTCGAAAATAAGTTTAAAAAACAAATTTCCCGTGTGAATTTAGTCAATTTCGAGTTGTTTTGAAACAAAAATTATCAATGATAAATTCAAACTAGATTTCAAACATACATACTCGTATACCTACTAATAAATCCCAATAGTCCTGTTCTAGGTAGTAACATAATATGTTAAGAAACATGTTTGATCATAGAGAAAAATGTCTAAAAGAATGAGCATTTTAAAAGGAATAAGGCCTCTTATGTGACGTAGAGTGAACAATTTCAAACACTGTGACGGTGAGATTCTCTCCCCTCCATCCAACTCATCAGTGGAAATGCACGTTAACAAATAATAATTCGTGTGACATTATGTTCACAAGTTTACCTTTCGTTTAATGGAGGTATCTGTTGTAATAAAAATAGAAACCTTAATGAGTAAACAGCAACCTTCGTTAGTTACACTTTTGTTCGCTATTCAAAAGAAATTAATCGGCTTTCCGAAAATAGTCTCAATTACAAGAGTATTTGTTTGGGACTATTTTCGGAACGCCGAAGCCTTTATTTCGATCAGCTATTTAATATTCAGTATCGTATAAGTAACTCTATATTAAAGTTATTTTCAATTATTAACCCTTAGCAATTTTGGTAGTCTGTGTTTTTACATACCAAACGGATTACTAAAACGATTCGCTCGCAAAACTTTACCTTTTACGCAGTAAATCGTGCGAGCAAAGGTATGTTAATACGTTTATTTACATTCTACAGATATAGAGTTAGAAACGAGTTCAGAAGAGTACGAGAAAGACGCCAACGAAGACAGTTACGTGGTTGTTCTAAGCCAACATCAAATGCAGAATTTGGGTGAGTAACTTGAAAGATTGAAAACAAAAGTTGTCCCTTCATTTATCGTATGTGAGTTATTAGAAGCCTTAGCTTAGCACACGGGCGAGTTGAAAGCGTGGCGAGAGCGGAAAGAGTTCGCCGCGGTACACTATGGTGCCTTAGGCTGCGTTTCCACCAGGTGCGAGGATGCGTAGCGAGAGCGAGGGATGTGTTTTCGTTAACCAATAGAATCAGTTGCGCTAAGCGAGGATAAGTAAATTAAGATATTCCATGGGTTAACAAAAACACATCCCTCGCAACGCATGCTCGCACATCTCTGGTGGAAACGCAGCCTTACGGCGATATAAAGAACGCGGCGCGGGTTTATGTCGTGCAACAAAGAGTTGAAGTTCGCACTTGAAGTAGGACTCGTGACTTCTTTTTTTAGAACAGGAAATATGACGTTAATTAAATATTCATATTGACTTACTGCCATAGGTACATATACCTAGTATCAACAAATTTTTCAAATGGTAGGATATTTATGATTTGTGTTTTTTTTTGAGATTTAAAGCTTTCGGATTATTTTATAATAACAATTTGTTTGATTTGTATAAAAACTTAAATCTCAAATTTACTCACATTTTCCTTTTCTATTGAATAGCTGCAGGTTTATCAACCTTATTTAAGTAGGTACCGTTCAATTCTGTAGCAAAAGAACTTACTAGAAGTGACTACAATTAAGTCGGGTCGTTGTTAAAGAGCCAAATTTGAGCCATCTAATAAAATTAGTCAATATCAGTAGCTATCTGAGAAATTGCGAATATAAATTTGATATTATTTGGAAGGTTCTATTCATGAACTTCGTCTTTGTATTCCATTTAGTTCAATAATTGCGTAAGCAGTGAAGCAGATGAATTGCTAAAATGGAAAGTATAATAATTCTAGTGTCACGATTGCTATTATTGTAAAGCCGAAAGGTCTCCCTTTCAATATTCTCAAACACTATCGGAAAAAAAATTGTCTGTGCTGCACAACCTACACAGCGTAGCGAAGGACACAAAATGCCTTCACAAATCATGTCCTTGTATATTCTTCTGACTTTGTCCTTGACTATAAAATTACAATTGCGAATTAAATACACTTATGGGTATGAGTATGAACTGTATTTTAATGTCAATATCGGCTCCATACCTCTCTATAGTCCTACCGGGCTATCAGAAGACCGATGGCTAATAGAAACATAATTTTCTTTCAGAATTATCACCAAGTTTGTGACCAGAGAAAAATCCAGACCACTGGTCCCTGTGGTCTGCGGCGCCCAAAGTGTCGCTTTCTGTGGACTTACTTTACATTGTTATAATCACCATCGCCTGTTAAGACAACGAATCAGACTCCAGTGTTGGTGTTAAACAATCTCACGGTGTGTATAGGTAAGCAGAGCTTAATAGTTTAGAATAATTTCATCTTGCATTGTGTAAATTAAATATTTGGAAATAAAAAAGACAATGGTCATGTATGAGGAGCATAGATAATTACTGCCCGTTTCTTTTAAACCGAGCAATAATTTTAACAGTGGTACCTAGTAGAGTGAATTTCGACAACTACACCCGGTATTTATACGTAGAGAGAGAGCGGAATAGAAACTAAAAATAGACAAAATCGAAATGACATACCTAGGGCGGTGATTCCTAAATATCCCAGATCGCAGGTGTTTGTGGCCCGAGGCGAAGGTGAGGGAGCTTTACGAATTACCGCCCGTGGTTTGTCTGAAGTTGCACGTCTTGCCTGGCTTGGAAGTGGGATTCTCTGCCCGCTAGGGTGACGTAAATATAAATAATTGTAACGATTTGAATTTATTTTTTAGTTTGGTTGCCAATTATATTCTGAAACAATTGAATCACATAGAAGCAAAGTCAGCAGCAACATCCAATATGATTGAAAATCATATCTTAGGTTATTTTAACTATACCAGACTACATTCAAAATTGCAACATTAAAAAAATTGGATGTTGCTAACTTTGGTTCTATATGACTCAATTGTTCATCATCGCCATTTAATAAGCGTATACATTTTACGATGTCTACTTATAACATTTTAACGGAATACAAATTTATTATCAGATTCTTATGTTAATATATGTGTATACATTTGTGAATACTCACATACATGTATGAGAATACATTCCCATATATTTAAGTCGTATGTCGTCAAGCCCCGCTTATTTAAGTATAATGATAAATTTTATTTGAATTACGAAATGATGAAAAACAGTTCCAATATTTAAATTATTTAAATAAAGAAAAGTTAAAAATAAGAATGAAAACAAATGCTTAATTTTTTAGGCAAGTGTATACGAAAGAATACGCATGACATAATTGTTTGCCCCCCAATTAGATTAAAATGAGGCATCATAACAATATCTCCAAACTAAAATTAACGTGCTTACTGGTAACATATTAAATTGGACAAAATTAATGGAAATGTTCATTTGAACTGCAAATAAATGTAGATAGGCTTAAAATTCAAATACTTACAGTTTTCTTAGAATTTGTACGAGATCACAAAACTTATATTAGTTATATTGTAAAATATCTTTCATAATTATTTTAAGCAAGTTAGCAAACTTTATACCAGCACTTTTTGTTATACGAGATCGTTTTTCTTGAATATTTGTAAAATCTTTCTGTTGGGCTTTTTTTTTAAGGCTGCTATAATGGGGGTCAGCGATCTTTAACTAAAAAGGGAATAAATTACGAAAAAGCCTTAAAACGTTCTTGAACAGATTTCTCTTTGAATTAAAGATCGTTGACCCGAGCTGTTTAATAAATAACCTAAAACTGTTAACATATATGTAACATAGTAAATTTAATAAATAGAGTGATATAAGGAAGCGGCTCTTGATTTTAATACCCTTAAATAGATTTATAAGAGTAGTCTACATGATCTTCGCACTGTCCGATCCTCATGCTCCTCACGCTTGGAATGAAACATACATTTTCTATGTTTATGTTTACACCGGTAAAAAAAAGTTAAAAATTGAATGCTTCCAGCGGGATTCGATCTTTTGTCTCCGTGGCTCTCTGAGCAGGATATAGTTCGAATCGCATTTGTTAAGCGAATTCCATTAGCTTTGTACCCGATCGGGTACAAAGCTAAGTGGATTCGCTCAACCAAAAGGATTATTTCTATACCAGGCGACCGAACTTCCAATTTTTCCTTCGAAGCCCACCCCATCGAATTTTTCAATTGGTTGCCTCATTTTCTATGTTAATGTCATTATAGTATATGGAAATTATAGACACTCAAATCGGACATTGGTGCCCTCAGAAGATATTACAATCACTGCTCAAAGACTTTAGAAATAACATGTAACTTGACGGGCCTATGGGACTATGAAGTCAAAAAATTGGGCAAGTGCGAGTCCGACTCGCGCATGAAGGGTTCCGTACAAACACTTTCCATACTTAAGTGGTTAAGTTTGCACCTGGTATGTATAGCGCTCCATACAAATGAGGTGCAAAGTTAACGCAACCAATCCCGTTTGTTGTATGGGAGCCCCCCTTCAATATTTATTTTATTTTATTTTTAGTATTTGTTGTTATAGCGGCAATAGAAATATGTACATCATCTGTGAAAATTTCAACTGTCTAGCTATCACCGTTCTTGAGATACAGCTTGATACAGCCTGGTGACAGACGGACGGACGGACGGACGGACAGCGAAGTCTCAGTAATAGGGTCCCGTTTTTACCCTTTGGGTACGGACCCCTAAAAAATGTAATCTAATTTAAAATTTTCAATGTTTTATTTGTTAAACATAGGTGAGGTGGGGTTACATACAAAATTACCGGGTGTATCAATGTTTCGCCGTTAGGCATAGAAATAACTTTTTGTAGAGTTTCCCCAACAGATTACGCCATATTTAAGTATAGATGTTTCATACGCATGATATGCAGTTAATACGGCAGTCGTATTTACAATTTATAGTGACTTAGTTTAACTTTCTCGCCCTCTTGCGAGCTGACCGTAGGGAATACCTTCCTGGCAGGAAAGTGCTGCGTTGATGCGACTTCGCTCTCATCTAGATAGATAACGTTTAGTCCACGCCTCGCTAGTACTAGGGCCATTCATTCATGAAACGGCCTTCGACACTCCGTCAGGGCCTTCCTAAATATTTCGATAGGTACAATGCCCGTCTATCTAGGGTTTTGAAAAAGGTCAACATTTAGTATATATGTATAGTAGAGAGCTCAAATTAATATTCATTCATCTGAGTTCTTTACTTTGTATACCTATTACTTATCATTCGATACCTAAGTATTTAACATAGTATCTACTAAATTAAATTACTTATAATCGTAAGTAATAATCAATCTGATCCCATCATTGTAATCACTGTTTCCTTCAAGTGTAAACAGAACCTCGATGTTTGAAGCAGGGACCGGAACCGGTTACCTTAACAAGGGTTTTTGATGAGGTTATTTTAGAAGTTGTTTTTAAAAACCCTTACATATTGTTAACCCTATGATGTGGTTGTTTCAATGATACGGTTACTGTTTTGTTGCAGTTAACGCGGTTAATAACTACCTTAACTAACCTACCCCGTCCCACTAACAGAGTCTTTAGGGTATTGAACCGAGTTCAAACGAATGTGATCCTTAAGTAATGTGTTATTAGTTCCGTTTTTGAATAGCAGTTATAATAACTACTAACCCTAACTTAATAACCTTAACGTAAGGGTTTTTGAACGAGTTCGAACGAATATGATCCTAAATTATGTCTTATTAGGTCAGTTTTTACAACGACCTTACCATCGGAGGCACTTTATTCATACATGGAGACCACCACAAGTACACATGGACCTCACCCGATGGAGTCACCAAGAACCAAATCGACCACCTTGCTATCAGCTCCAAATGGCGCTCATCACTGCTCGACGTCCGCAACCGTCGAGGCGCGGATATCGACAGTGACCACCACCTAGTCGTAGCTGAGGTGCGGCTCAAAGTAGCTGTAGCTCGAGCATCCAGTGCGACCACCAGGATATGCAAACGATTTGAGGTCAACAAACTGCAGGATCCAGACGTAGGCAACGCCTTTAGACTCGAGTTGCGAAATCGTTTCTCCGCACTCGAAATGGACTCTACCAATTCTGTTGACGCGGAGTGGAACCACATCAAAATGGCCTATACAGAGACCAGCTCCGTCGTCCTTGGACACAAGTCATCCACACGTGAAGACTGGATGTCACAGACAACGTGGAACCTCATTGAAGAAAGGCGCCAGCTCCATCTTCAACTCCTTGCACCCAGTGACGTGGCAGTGCGCGAAGACCGGAAGCTGCAATACAGACAGATTCGCAGAAAAATCTACCGCAGCACCCGTCATGACCGTCGAGTATGGGCTGATAGTGTTGCGGATTGCGCCCAACGCGCTGCCAACTCCGGCAATCTCAGGGAGATGTACAAGGCGACGAAGGTCTTGGCCGGAAACCGGAACCAGAGGAAGAAGAAGCCCTTGAAAGACAAGAGAGGCCAGCTGATTGTGACATCGGAGGGACAGCTTCAGCGCTGGCGGGAGCACTTTGAGGAGATCTTCCGAGTCCCCAACGACCCCGTTGCTACGGCTACAACTGCTGCCAACTTGCCCGCACAAAGCCTGGACATTGATGTGTCTCCCCCTACAGGAGAAGAAGTAGTGAAGGCCATCAAATCATTGAAGAACGGGAAAGCCCCAGGAGTCGACCTCATCGCAGCGGAAATGCTAAAAGCTGACATCCCCACCGCTGCGAACGCGCTGACGCCCCTTTTGAGGAACATCTGGTCAGCCGAAGAGCTGCCCGACGACTGGAACAAAGGCCTTCTTATCACCGTACCCAAAAAAGGAGACCTCAGTGAATGTGGCAATTGGAGAGGCATCACCTTGCTCTCGATTCCTTCTAGGGTGCTCTGCAGGATCATCCTAGATAGGCTGTCGGGGGCCGTTGAACCTCTTCTTCGCAGAGAGCAAGCTGGCTTCCGACCCAATCGATCGTGCACGGACCAGATCAACACCTTGCGCATAATTCTCGAACAGGCATCAGAATGGCAGAGGGAAATGTACCTGACCTTTGTGGACTTCGAAAAAGCTTTCGACACGCTGAGATGGAGCTGTATCTGGGATCGGCTACGTGAAATTGGAGTCCCCGAGAAGATCATTAACATAATTAAGGCCATCTACGGGATGTATTCTTGTAGAGTAACTCACGACGGCCTCGTCTCGGAGGACATACCGGTCCATGCGGGTGTACGCCAGGGGTGCCTTCTTTCACCTCTCCTTTTCCTTGTCGTCCTGGATGGCATCATGAATAACACCACCAACAGCAAGCGCCGCGGCATAGAGTGGGGACTGTCCAACGTCTTGGAAGATTTGGACTATGCCGATGACCTATGCCTATTGAGCCACACGCGCGCAGACATGCAAGCCAAACTGGACGACCTACGACGAGAGGCTCTGGAGACGGGACTTAAAATTAACACCCGGAAGACCCAGGAAATGAGGTGCGGAGCGACAAGCTCTTTGCCGTTGCTCATCGGCACAGAGGGGGTGGAGAGAGTCCACAAATTTACTTACCTCGGTAGTGTAGTGTCGGAAACAGGAGGGACCGAAGAGGACACCGCTTCGAGAATTGCCAAGGGGAAGGCAACCTTCGCACAGCTCCGTCCTGTCTGGCAATCGCGGAAACTGACTAGGAGAGTTAAGCTCAAGATATTCCGGTCCAACGTGAAAACCGTGTTGCTGTACGGATGTGAGACGTGGAAGGTCACTAAAGACATCACGCACCGGTTCCAGGTCTTCATCAACCGCTGTCTTCGCCGAATTCTCGGTGTATACTGGCCCGAGAAAATCTCCAACGTAGACCTGTGGGAACGCTGTGGTGAGACTCCGATCGACCAGCAAATCAAACGCCGCAAGTGGAACTGGATCGGCCACACGCTCCGAAGGGACCCTGATCACATTCCAAGGCAAGCTATAGACTGGAATCCCCAAGGAAAGCGGAAACGTGGTCGCCCTAAACAAACCTGGCGGCGGACGATCACTGCAGAAGCGAAGGCGATAGGAATGACCTGGAGCGAAGTGAAGCGCGAAGCCCAAGACCGTTCGGGATGGCGACGTACTGTGGACGCTCTCTGCCCCATCCAGGGGACATAGGACATTAAGTCAAGTAAGTCAAGGTCAGTTTTTGAATAACAGTAACTCAGTAAATTTCTTATCTCTTGCAAGTCATAAACATGTTTGGCTTGCGAGGTTTGTAACAATATGCTATAAAGCGTCAAATCAGTCAATATTCAACTTTAAGTCTTTGGTGTAGAAACTTCTTATGTTACCATGGTAGCGTTGCTTAACTCGAGCGGCGAAAACAGTGTGTTTTTTTTTTTTTTTTCATATTTCATCTTTGCCTTTGGGCCTTGGGGCTTGACAAATAACTCTAAGACGGAAAAAATAAAAGTCATTCATTTATTTTTGCCGTCACCATTGATATCACATATTGGTTTATCCCAAACACAATTAACTATCATTTCCTTCATTCCCCGTAATACAGATAAGTATTGTTTCGATAAAAAAATATAACAATTAATGCGGCATTCAGTTAAGGCACAACTGCATTTTGATTATTCTTAAAACAATAATAAATACCGCGTCTCATTACGGTTTGCGTCTTAGTGTGCAGTAAATGCCATTACTCCGATAACAATAAAATAAAAATAATCCTTAGCATTTCACTCATCCCTTTTCATCTAAGTATATATTTATTTAGGTTGATGTATGCGTCAATAACGAACTTCAAATTATTTTAATAAAATTACACCCTTAAATTGTAAAGATTAGCAATATAAATGATGGTTCTGTGGATATTCTTATTATTCAAATTGATTTGAACAAGAATATTTCTTGTACTCTGTGTCTTGATTAAATCATGATGCTTTTTTTATTAATAGTTAAAAACGTAATAATTATAACAACATTTAAAAAAATGTTTTAAGTAATTAATTAAAATGTTATTTGAAACAAAGTAAATTTTGTTATATTATGTATTCTATAATTATTTTTTTTTTACTATAAAAAGAAAATTATTTACACACAGATGTCATTTTGTCCGGATTTCCGGCTGGTCTCGCTTAGGGGTCACATTTCTCAACCGATTTATGAAGTCTAGATTAATTAATTATATGAAATATTTGTGTCGATAAAATTATTTGAAACTTTTGAAATGGCAGAGGTACGAGGTTTGAAAACTAAAAAAAAAAAAACAATTTTCATCCATTTGGAAGAAAAAATAAAACAATTTAAATTAATAATCAATTAAATTAGTTAATTGTTATGTTAATTAGTTTAGGTATGAAACTATATTTGATAAGTTGACTAACCTAGTATCATGGACCATCGGTTTATTTAATATATTTTAAATTTGAATATGAATTAAGTAACAAAGGTTCTTTGTTACCTGCCATAACTTACTATCTCTTTCGCTTTTCGCTGATATTAAAGGGATAGCATACGTTGTTAGGAATAGTAAAAAAAGATCTAAAATTCAGTTGCCTACTGTTAATACTCTTACTAGTATCTTGTCGGTACTTATAATGTATGTACGAGGTAAATCTGTTTTTTCAGTAGACAGTTATAATGAAGTTGTGATGTGACACGAGATATTGCAGTTTCAATTGTAGGTACACTTAAAAACAAACCATCAGACCCTACACTCGAAAAGTATACAAGCAACCGTTAAGGAATTCCACTATCCAACTCCTGACTACACCATACGACATTAGTCTCCATATTACCAATTCATTAAAACAACTAAACAAGTGGCTATGTAAGCGGTAAACCTCGCGACTTTACTTCAAAATGGTTGTTATTTGTTATTTTTTACATTAGCAAACCCCATATCTTCGCCATATTGAAAAATTACGAATAACTGAATCAACAATTCATATAAATCGGACCTCTAGTCGACAACAGCCGGAAATCCGAACATCTGGACATATGAAAGCATTTTAGGACAAGCTGATACGGAAATGCGTTGCTTGTTTAAAAAAATACTCATCACAATACCTACTTAGGTAACAAAATCTAACCGACTGTACAATAAAATTAATCCAAGTAACATTATAATTGAACGTTATTTGAAATGTATTAGTATAATAATCATTTTGTCTTTTTTTCTTTAATTAATAAAATAAGAATTCAATTTTTGTGTTTATCCTAATCTGAGCTAATAGCGTCTTGCCAGCATCAACGCGATTCCTATAATGATACCTTTAAAAGTATTTACCATATTTTTAGATTTTAAATAAAACTGTGATCAAAATAATAAAAATATAATTGAAATTAGAAACAAAAGAAAAGGGGCGAGTGGTATCGAGATGAGTGCGCGCCGCCGGGTGACGAAATGCCACGCGTCACAGGGCAGCGGTGCCTTATATGGGCTGCTCCGGGCTGGCAGGCGGGGTGTAGGTTGGAGAAGCTGCTGCCGCTAACACGGCCTCTCCTGACGTGCCAGCGTCCTCGCGGGCGTCAGCAACTATCGGCGCTTGACCAGCACGGGCTGCTGCCAAGTCGTCGCCGGGTGTTGCCAACGAGGTGCTTGGCTTTGGACCTACTTGATCCTCATCATCAGAACCTGCACGACAAACACCAAAAATGAGCATCTAAATCGGGAAACTAGTTGTTTTTTTTTTTTTTGACAAATGGACTCATTAGTTTACTCATATGAAATGCTAACCAGACCAAAACGTATCTTAATATTTAGTTTAATCAAAGTCAAAATAATTATAACTTGACAACGACCATTTATTAACCATGCACGTAACACATAGCCATACGAACTCAAAACCCCATAAGGGCCATCAATGAGTTCGCTTGCCATAATAAGTACCAACCAAAACCTTCGTCGGGCTTATACACGGTACAAATGGCCACGTTTGTCCTCAGGATTTACACAGTACTTCACCAGTCACGCCCCAAATGTTACAAAGACATAAATTTGGGTACTTTCTGGGTCACGACTGCTACCCATAGGTAGGAACAAAACTAAGACAGGCACAGGTTAACGCACAGTTATATTAAGGACTCGTTATCCAGTTGATAATTAATTAGCCACGATATATAAATATACGGAAACAATTTATAGACAGAGATCGTCCCGACTACAGCACTAAACTAATGAATGATTAAATTCATAAATTTAATAGGTTAACACTTTGAAACTTTGTTAGCTTTGTTTTGTTAACCGTTCATATTTCACTGCTAGCGGACTCGAGTTATTACGCACGACGTTTGACGCTTAGGAATAAGTGTTTTGCGTCGTCAAGAGGGTCTTATTACTCAAACTAAAAGCCACGATACTCATAACAACTTTAAGTATGTTTAGCATTTCAAACAACTGCGACATTAACAATATGAATTACTTATATTTGATAATGTCAACAAAGGGGCAAGAAAAATACACATCTCGTAGTTGACGTACTTGCCTAACAGTCTTTGGCGTTGGGGATTTAGTTAAGGCTTCTATTTTATGAGCGCTCGGTCTCACCTGACCATTACTAATAGTCCTCCCTAGGTACTCTACCTTCGTTGTCAGAAAAGAACATTTTTTTCAGATTAATTGAAAACCCAGATTTCGTCAGTTTTTCTAATACCGAATCGAGTAAAGTTAGTCCCTCTTCGATACTATCACTTAACAACAAAACATCGTCTATGTATACAATTACTTTTCCTGACTCGATAAAAGGTTTGAGGGTTTCAGAAATAATACGTTGATAAACTACAGGTGCATTTGCGAGTCCATAAGGAATTTTTAGGTACTCATAATGACCCTCAGGAGTCACAAAAGCTGTTTTTTCAATTGAGTCGTCACTCAGTTTGATTTGATGGAAGCCGGTCAACATATCTAACGCTGTAAAATATTTACATTTACCTAACCTATCTATGTGGTCCTCTATAAGAGGCAATGGATACCGTTCCTTTACCGTTATATTGTTTATACCACGGTAATCAACGACCATCCTATTGGAGCCGTCTTTTTTTTTTACAAGAAGAATTGGACTTGCGTATGAGGATTCCGAATTACGTATAACGCCTTTCTCTTTGAGATCGTTTACAATAGTCCTCACACATAATTTTTCCTCGTGAGACAATTTGCATGGACGATAGTTAATCGGGGTCTCGGTTGTTAAACGAATTTTCATTTCACCGGTATTGACTGTACTCGAGGCGGTACCACTAAGAAAATGTTCGGAATATTTTTTTAAAACACTTTCAAGACGCAGTTTATCATGACCCAGCAAGGGAGTATTGAATGAATCAAAACAACGTTCTGAATTTGACACCGGCCCTACGTTGTTTACATTCGCGCGGTCGGTACAGATGACACGCTGGCAATCACCGGTACGAATATACGCTACACCTTTGCGATTCAAAACATCGGTACCTATTATTACGGGTGTGCTCAAATAACCGCTGGGTACTACATGAAAGTCTACCTCTAAGGTCAAATTGTCAAACTCGATAGGTAAAGTCACGTAACAGTCTGATCTTATTTCATGACCACCTATTCCACGCAACATCTGAGCGTTAGGGTTTTGGCGGCAAGAAAAATGTTTAAGAAGTTCTTTAGACATAAGCGACACAGACGAGCCGCTGTCAATTAAGACGTCCGTAGGTAGACCACACAGCACTGCTGGTGTGACGTCAGACCTAGCCGTTTCACATGTAATCTCGCGGCAAAAATTGACATTAGACTTATTGCGCGACCCCGATCGCTCTTTAGCAAAACACTTTTCTTCCGTATGCCCCAATTTTTTGCAAAAGTTACACTTATTTGGGTTTTTCACGTTCGGGTATTGAAAACTGGCATTAGTACTCTGACTGTCACTTGTTACGACTTTAGAGCGTTTAGGACACTCGTTGCTTTTATGACCGCGAGCTCCGCAAGAGAAACACTTCACAGTTTTTTTGTCTGTAGCACTACGTTTCCTAGTCCCGCCGTTATCGTTCCAACTAGTGTGTCGGTTTAAATGGATACTTGAGTCAACGCTGTTTTTGTTAACATTTATAACGGGCTTACTTGGCATCACATACATAGATAAAAATTCCACAATATTTTCGGGGGTTAATTTCGCATTCATAGCTGCAGCGCGAATCTGCGGGTCTTTGATACCACGCACAATGATTGCACACAAGAGATCACTACTTAATCCTTTGACAATACGCAATCGTAACAAAGATTTACGCGCGTATTCCGCGTATGTGGAATATTTATCGGACTCAGTGCACATGACGTCATACAGGATATTAGCGATATCGACACGTTGTGGACAAAGTGACTTTAGTTCTTATTTAAAAGTAGTCCAAGTACGATCCGTTGCAGTCCATTCGCGCAACCAAGAGCGAGAATCGCCCTTCAAACACAAACCGACACGGGCCAGACATTCTTTGTCGTCCCATCTATTTTGTAATTTAGCTAGATCTACTTCTTCACTCCATGCATTGACGTCATGAACATTAGGGTCGAAATCAGAGACATAGTAATGGTTTGATCTCACCGGGTTCAAGCTCCTTAGGGCATCGATAAGACGCTCCGCGGCGTCTCCTGATGCAGTCGACGTTGAAGGCGAAGATGACACCGACGGCACCGGGGCCAGTGGTGTCGGGACATGCGCGGGCCGGCTGAGTGGGCTGGCCATGCGCATCACCTCTCCATGAGACTCGGGCACAGAGGGACTAGTCACGTCGGCGATGGCAGGACTTGGCTGTTCCATGCTTGATCGTGGTTCTGAAACTGAACGCCGCTCCAAGGCCGAGACCCTATTAAGTATTGCGTCCAGGGTAATATTAAGGCGTGTTAGGTCGGGTGGTGGAGGCGTGCACTCACGTATACGGTTCCTTCTAGAACCAGAATTATTGTTCGACATTTTTTTTTTATATTTTTTTTTTTTATATTTTTTTTTTTAGAAAGTGGGAACACGCGAGACAATCCCACTTCTGATTTTAGATTTTAAATAAAACTGTGATCAAAATAATAAAAATATAATTGAAATTAGAAACAAAAGAAAAGGGGCGAGTGGTATCGAGATGAGTGCGCGCCGCCGGGTGACGAAATGCCACGCGTCACAGGGCAGCGGTGCCTTATATGGGCTGCTCCGGGCTGGCAGGCGGGGTGTAGGTTGGAGAAGCTGCTGCCGCTAACAATATTATAATCATGCTATGTTCATAAAATAAAAATACATTTTAGGTGTGTAAATAATTTACTAGGATATACATTTTTTAATCAGATAACAAAAATAGTAAGTTTAATTATACTAACTAAAACCATAAAAATATCATCATCACAGTTTAACATGCATAATCAGTTTTAATAACTACCTATTCTTAACAATTAATACTTATAACACCTATAGGTACATTAAAAACACCATAATAAAAAAAACAATGACATAAATCACAGCAATTAAAAAATCAAATCAGTTTAAAATTAGACCATATCAAATAAAATACTAAATTATGGATTACTTATTATTTACGTAATTTTAGAACAGCCGTATGATACAATTCTGTCATAAATTTTACACGTGCCCACATGTCCTTCAATTTATCGTCCGGTACGTCTTCTAACAATTCCTTGAATTCAGCCAAAATTTCTTTACGTTTTTCATAACCTTCCTTCCTCTCTTGATTTCACTTTGAGTCTGAAATAAAAAATATATATACTTAATTTGGTGTTTCATTTTAAGTTTAGTAAGAAATACGTCACTAATATTAGAAATGTAAGCGTCGTCCAATAAAGTACAACGTTCATGCATGGCCTATTTTTTGTTAGGAATGCTAAACTGGCAGCTCTAAGGATACCCGAACTTTATAAGTAAATTGGAATAATGCAAGATATACTACTGAGATTTTTAGCTAAATGTGCCAACATATTCTGAATAAAATGTATAATAAATGAAAATGCACAAACACACATTTACGAAATGTCATTGTAGTAGGTATTCCGAATTTGTATGGTAATTAAATATTATATATTTACATATACATTCATTTAAACAAGTTGTCTGGCAGAGAACGCCTCATTTCATGGCAAAAAGCCGCCATTATTATCTACGTTTTTGTGGAATGCAATGTGCAATCAAGTTGAAATAAATAAATAAATATAGGTACGTATAGGTATATATATATATATATAATTAGAATATGGTTGAAAAAAAAAACAAACATATTGCAGATACTATTAAGGAAAAAATATCAGTTCGAGTACCTTTAAGGTCGATAGTATTTACAACGGTTTAATGCTAAACAAAATTGAAATATAATCATTAATAAGAATGCATAACTTACCAGTTTCTTCTGTCTTTCAAGTTTATTTACAAAGTCACTATATTCCTCGGGAAAATTGCATGGCAGTGGCAGCAAGCGCTTTTTGTAGTACCTTTTAAAGTTTTTTTTTAATATTTGTTATTTTATGGCACCCGTTTGTAACTGACCAGTTGGACGATTTGGAGGATACTGAGTAACTAACGCTTAGCATCCATGATGCTTCAAAACAATACGAATCCCATCTCTTTCTTACATTTTTTATCTAATCTAATCTGTCATTTTAAAACAGCACGTTGCACACTTAAAAATACCATGCTGCAAGTCGAACTCTCTTTTGTTCTTAAACGATGGTTTTTATTGTTATTAGGTATAACGTTACCAGCAAAGCTGCCGATCGTTCCTCGATAAGAAAAAAAAACCGGCCAAGAGCATGTCGGGCCACGCTCAGTGTAGGGTTCCGTAGTTGCTCATCCTTCACAATAAACTGCTGTTTTAAGCCCGAGTTTTAAGTTAAGAAAGATTTCAAGCTCTATAAAAAGGTCGTAAACGCCCTAGAAACTGTAATCACTTATTACCTTCTGAAAGTCAACTTACGTCCTTTAAAAGAAAAAATATAAAATTTGGCGATAACTCAAAAACAGCTCGACCGATTTTGTTCAATATAGTTTGCATTGAAAGTAATTATAAAGCCTCATTTACAAGAATTTTTCCGATTTTTTTTGACCCGTGGTTGAAAAGTTAGAGGGGGGGACACTATTTTTTTGTTTTCGGAGCGAATATTTACAAAACTGCTGACTTTATCAAAAATAATGTTAGGAGACCCCAATTATTTTTACAAGACCTATTAAACGACACCCCACAAACTAGTGTTGAAAAGAAAAAAAAATCACCCCCACTTTAGGTGTCAGTTCGAGAGGTACCCGAAAAATTTTTTTTTAATTTTTATTTTACCGTTCTGTCGGCGTTATACATACACATACTCATACCAAATTTCAGCTTTCTAGTACTAATGATCACGGAGCTAAGCCGCGGACGGACGGACAGACGGACATGGCGAAACTATAAGGGTTCCTAGTTGACTACGGAACCCTAAAAACAGTATGAAAATTATAGTTATTTATTATTATTATTCCCTTTATTCATTTTTGTACTTAGGCTAGGTTTTTTTTACAATAAATTTATATAAAAAGTAAAATATAAAAAATACATTACAAATATAAACACATTCTAAAAAAAACCTAACCTAGGGTGCCACCGGCAGCGGGGCGGGGCCCAAGCTACCGGTGGTTAGGGCTACAGAGAGAGGAACCTCCTGACGATGCGCGCCGTGTCCAGGAGTACCGCTTTCTGAATCTGACCCTTGATCCAGCCATCTAGCGAGAGTCTCTTAAGATGTTTGTCGAGACTCTTCGCTATAAGACCGTTCGCCGAAACGACTATCGGGACAATGATCGTCGAGTCAACATCCCACATGGCGGTCACCTCGTGAGCCAAGTCAAGGTACTTGCTGAGTTTGTCCTTCTCGGCCTTCACGAGGTTCTCGTCATGGGGGATGGTGATGTCGACGAGCACTGCCTGGCGCTTGGATCGATCTACCAAAACGATGTCAGGCTTATTGGCTACAATAGTCCTGTCCGTGATGATAGATCGATCCCAATAGAGCGTGGCACGACCATTCTCAAGAACTGGCATCGGTGCGTACTTATAGTACGGCACCTCAGACCCCACAAGACCGTATTGAAGAGCAAGTTGCTGGTGAATGATCCTGGCTACTTGGTTATGTCTGTGCAAGTACTCACCGTTAGCAAGATGAGAACAACCGGAGATTATATGCCTGAGTGACTCACCGGGACGGCGGCATGCCCGACAAATGTCGACCGTACCGTCCTTCAGGATATATCTCCGGTAATTGTTCGTCATCATTACTTCGTCCGCAATTGCACAGACAAAACCTTCAGTTTCCCCGAAGAGATCCCCGAAGCGTAGCCAGTTCACCGACGCGAGCAGATCTACATCGGGCCCCGTAAGGGCCTTGTAGAACCGCCCGTGTAGCTCCTTGCTCTTCCATACAGCCCTGCGGTCATCGGTGCTAAGCACCTTTGGTCTGCGCCAGTTCTCGTTTGCTAAGGAGAGAGAGGTGAGGCCTTTGTCAACTGCTACTACATCGCGATGAATCCCACACTCGTTGTTTAGGAAATACTCCCTAAGACTGCACACCTCGCGGTTATGGAGGTCCTTGGCGTTTAAAAAGCCACGGCCCCCACACTTACGCGGGATGTACATTCTCATAACTGACGAGCGTGGGTGCCTCATGCGATTTGTAGTAAGCAGCTGACGGACCCTCGTATCCAGGGCGTCCAGCTCAGTCTGAGTCCACCTTAGTATGCCAAAGGAGTAAGTGAGCAGAGGCATCACCCAAGCGTTGAAGGCGCGCGCCTTATTGCCACCGGACAAAAGACTGTTAAGTACTTTTGTCAAACGACAAAAGAAACGCTCCTTCAACGCCTGTCTAATGTCTCCGTCCGCAATACCCAATGACTGTGACATACCAAGGTACTTGTAGGTTTCGACTTCGGAGATAGACCTGAGGGACATTGTCTCAGAAAGTTGTAAGTTCGCGGAATTTACGACTTCCCCCCGCTGTACATGCATGACCGCACACTTGTCTACACCAAACTCCATTTTGATGGCGCTACTGAAGGTTTCTGTTACTTTTTATTACTTTCTTTTCCAGTTTATTATTATTATTATTATTATTATTATTATTATTATATTAGATATTATTACTTTTTTATTAGCAGAACAATCACATCAAATTATCAACTAATTAACAATATCAGTGTAGGAGAAACATATAAAAAGCAAAGATAAAGTACTTATTATCTAATAACAACAACAAAAAACAAAAAGTCAAAACAAAACTAGTCTAAAAAAAACACGGCAATACGTAAACATTCTGCCAACTCCGCTCATCTATAACGATCCTTCAACGTTCAGTTCCAAACCCTAACGCGATAGGGTTTAGAGTTAACTGCTATAAATAACCCTTACGCGTTAGGGTTTTAACCGTAACTGTGTAACTGTGTTGAGGTTGTAGTTAACTGTTATGATAGGGTAACCTTAACATAGGGTTACCAAATTAAAAGGTTACCTTATGTTATGGTTACCAAATTGTTAGGGTTACCTTATATTAGGCTTAACTTTAAAGAGGGGTTTTCCGGTCCCTGGTTGAAGTATATTTCCCCATGACTTCAGGTTGAAACCAGATATCCCATTCAAGAATCCAATGCAATGTATGGTTGAGGTTTTTAATTCATGCACGGAATATATGGAATCCAATTAAAAGGTTTCATGATAGCATTGAATTACATGAGCTTACATATCATATCAGCCGAAAGAAAAACAAGAAGAGCTTTCAAGCCCTGCTGGGCAAAAGCCTCCCCCAATTTTATCCACAACCATCGGACGAGCGCCGCCCTCATCTAACGACTTCTCAGGATCCTGCGTTGGTTCAGAAACTCCTACTTACAGCCTACGTGACGTAAAATAAATAAGGTAAGTTAGTCCGTAAGCAGCCTAGCTGTCACGGAAACAACATACAAAAAACGATACGGATTTTTAGCCGAATATGGCGAGAAAAAAAGAAGGAACGTTACGAGTATATATAGCTAAACACATTAAAAACACATCACAGTAAAAATGTGGCGTAGTTTATCTGTTTATTTTATTGTTATATTTAATACATATTTTAGATACCACCACTTCGGAGGTATCGGGGAGATATACGTGGAATGAAAGCTCAGGTTTCTTCGTGATTGTGTCCAATATTCTTTCCCGATTTGTGGTGCAAATTTAGGCGTAGGTACTTTAATTCAAAGAGCATAAAATCACGAATAATATAAAAACTAATCAAGCGTTTTATCAGTAAAACGATTGTGTATACTCGTAATCGATATACGTGAACAATCAGCCGTACGTACATATACATACATATCAAGATTGTGGAAGAATGATATTTTCTTAATATCCGGTGATGTTTCAAATATGTTACGCTTCGTAGAGCCAGCTCCTTTATTATTAATCTCTAGTTATGAATAGGTACTTACTATGTAAGTTTTATTCATAGTTGAAATATTTCGAGGAAGAAGTTTTATGGTAACTATAGCTGTCATCTTTACTAGACCCCGTTATAGCAGGTAAAAAATGACAATCAGAATATACACAACTCTTATTTAACGCATATGTAGGGTGTTGGTAGGGTGCTTATTCAGTAACAATATTGAAATTGGTTCACTAAAGAACAAGATGACGACTAGCTTATATTTTGCACTTGTAAAGTTGCAAAAGGCACATCTTAAAAGTAATTCTAAGGACGTTTTCGACGGAAGGTCCACCATGCCTACTGTTCGTCATAAAAAAAGGCATTCATTAATCTACTCGCTTAAATGGCGTAGTTGGTAGGTCACGCTTCCGATACTGTGTTCAATGAGATGAGGTTATCTGCTGTATACGACACCACCTTTAATTGCCATAATTTTCAAAACCACTTGTCTTACTTAAATATAAAAACAAAATTTACTTAAATATAAAAAAACTCAAACACAAACTAATCCATGCAATTTATACATCTCATCAAACGACTATAGTAGAGTTGCTAAGCCGCGAAATTGTGCGCATCGGGTTACAAGCATGAAATTTCTACCACACATAGAGCGTTCCACGGTGATTATTTTCAGATGTGGAGGGAAGTCAGATTCGTCCGCTGTGTGGTGGGAGAGCGGGGTGAAGAGGACCAAGTACTGTTCTTTTTCTTTTTTTTATTACTGATCAGTTAAGGCTATTAGGGCTTGCGCGACACCGTTTTCGTGTAAAATAGATATCAGCTATTAATTTTTCATGTTATTAAAGAATACCTAGTTTCATATAAAAATTTGGGTTTACTGCCGAAAAGGTAAAAATCACAACAAGTTTTTTTTATTCAGAACGATAAATTAGTTATCTATCCTGAATATTTACAATTTAAAAAATATTACTAAACAGCAAATTTAATCTTGTTTTTAAAAATGTATACATATTGGGCACATCTGATACAAAAAGTACCTTGAAAAAAATGTTGATGTTAAGCTTAGCCTGCGTGTTCTAGTACATTTTGCTTAGGGTTTCTGCTCGAGACTTCTCGAACTCGAGACAACTCGAGAGTTTCACCTCCATTCGAGACGAGAAACAAATAGCCGACTCTCGAGACTCTCGAGTTCCGGCGAACACAAAATAAGGGCTAAAGTCTGGCTCGCCATTTTGCCGCTTTTAACGACGATAACGCCACCCGCGCACTATAAACACGTGCAGCGGACTCGCACGCTTTGTAAAGTTTGTAACTCGCCGCTGCCGCATACAACCAGTTAGTCGAAGGAAGTATTACATCCAATAAAATGATCTATCGAAGCTTTGTCAAAAAGAGACGCATCGATCTTAACATCTGAAGCCATATTAAACGTGCTGAGTGAGAAGTTAAATTCTATGGACATTGACTTAGCCATACGATTTTAAGAAAATCTTAATAACAAAATTGAAGGCAGGCGAAACGTTAATTTGATTTCCTTAATCAAATACCTGCACGATCCTGAGGCATTTTCTAGTAGTGACAGGAATTGCAGTAAAACTGCTTTAAGAAACTTCACCGAAGGTCTTTATAACATACTTTTTCCGAGCAAGTCAACAACATCCTCAACCGCCGATTGTCAAAGCAGCCAACCGGACGTGAATGAATTGGAAAAACAAAGGCACCAGCAAATTTGAGTCACTATTAAAAAAAACGAATAAAGTAGATAAGATTCTAGCTGAACGTGATCCACACCAAGTCACGAAAAGTTTAATGTGGAAGAAATTTAATGACTGACCTTGGGGAGGGTTAGGTTAGTTCAGGGGTTAATTTTAACACAATGTAAATTTTAATATTTATGAGTCTACGGGAAAACGTACTCCTAGTTAATCTTGAGATGTTGCAATTACCAAAGACTCGAGAGTCGAGACAACTCGAGAAATTGGAGTCGAGAATTCTCGAAACTCAAGAAAAAAAATGAGGCGAGAAACCAGAAACCCTAGTTTTGCTAAGTCGCGAAATTGTGTACATCGGGATACAACCACGAAATTTCTACCACAGATTGAATATTCTGCGGTGATTATTTTCAGATGTGGAGGGAAGTCAGAGTCGTCCCCTGTGCGGCGGGAAAGTGGGCTGAATAGGACAAAGGAGTCCTCTTTTTCTTTTAATAATAATAATAATAATAATAATTCTTTATTTCAGATAATACAATCCATATTAAATTGTTAGTAAAAAATAAAATAATAATAGAAGAACTTATATCTATGTTAGTAATGTCACTACAATAATTAATTAATTTTTAACATTAATCTAGAGCGGATCCCAAGTGGACTTTCGTCCAATGCTCGTTTGAGCATTGGACCTTCTACCCTATCAGCTATAATGGCTACGAGGCTATTGCGGCTGCCACGGACACGGCGCCACAGGGATGCGATTCGTTTGCGTATGATGGCCTGGAAAGTGTCTACGTTTGCCTCAACGAACATTCCTGAAGCACTACAGTATCGTGGCAGCCCCATCATGGCCCTGAAGCCATTATTATATTGTACTTTTTATATTACTGATCAGATAACGCTCTAGGACTTGTGTCGTGTCGTTTTCGTGTAAAACAGATATCAGGAATTCATTCTTCATGTTATTTATTCATAGTACCATGTAAAAATATGGTTATATTTCCGAAATTGTAAAAATCACAACAAGTTTTTTTTATTCAGGGAGATAAATTAGTTATATTTCCTGAATATTTACAACAAAGAAAAATATTGCAAAATAGCAAATTTAATGTAGTTTCTAAATATAATAAATATTGGGAACTCTTCATACAAACAGTAACTTAAATAAATTGTTGATGTTGAGATTAGCCCGTGTGTTCGTGATACATTAGCAAAAAAATATTTTGTTTTAATTACATTAATTTGTTTTTCTAGGACGTATATAGTAAATATTATATGTAAA
The DNA here is from genome assembly GCA_947623375.1 of Apotomis capreana. Lineage (NCBI taxonomy): Eukaryota > Metazoa > Arthropoda > Insecta > Lepidoptera > Tortricidae > Apotomis > Apotomis capreana. The sequence continues at coordinate 16,200,360 of OX392505.1, read as the reverse complement.
AGCATGTTAACAATCATTATTTAATGTATTTAATGAAGCGAAATAGGATGCGTTCGGAGATTTACGTTGGTTACGCCGACGTAAAGATATATTTTAAGCTACTGTTTGTATGAGAAGTGCCCAACATGCATATATTTTTAGGAACCAGATTAAATGAATTTTTGAAATAATAATAATAATTTGAAAATGTTCACGAGATTGAACTAATTTACCTCACTGAATAAAAAAACTTGTTGTGATTTTTACCTTTTCGGCCATTACACCCATATTTTTATATAGAACTATACAAAAATAATATAAAAAATGAATTTCTGATATTTGTTTTACACGGAAACGATACCAAACACTTACTGACCAGCAATAAAGAAAGAAAAGAGGGATACTTGGCCGTATTCACTCCGCTCTCCCGCCTGACAGGGGACGAATCTGACTTCCCTCCACATCTGAAAATAATCACCGTGGAACACTCTATCTGTGGTAGAAATTTCATGCTTGTAACCCGATGCGCACAATTATGTTAGAAAACAGCGGACTAACAACTCTACTACTAGACAGAATAACGAGATACTTGTACAAAGCGAATAACTCGATATTGTTTATCAAACATAAGATACAAAGTTACTGGTAATGTGTATTCATGACATAATATTGTATATCTAGGGCCGTATGTTTTGTTTGAACAACAGGTACCCAGAGATAGACTGGTACATTCCAGGCCTATTCTAAAGTTTGTATCGTCCCTTTTGTTATCTCGTTGAATAATACAAGAGTAAACGAGAGGGCATAATTTGAACCTCGAACAATAAGCTTCAAGGTAGCGCCCAATATCCACAATCTATACTCGTATACGAAATATTTATATGTTCGGGACTGACAATATTGCAGTTGACAGTAATGGGGTATAAAATATTACACTACATCACATTTCACCACCCATTGTTGCCGCATTACATGTAATTTGACAGGCTAAATCATGATTTATCGATTTTTTCCTTAAGAAAACAATCTTCGCCGTACTGTACCTTATCAAACGCTGCAACCATACTAAAATTTACCAGGAGACGTTGAAGCCTTAATTATATTTGCCTTGGGAGTTACGTTATGCGGAACCCCGCATTGGCCCACTATTACCATATTTATAGAGTTCCGTTCTCGAACCGAAACAATAAATTGCAGAAAGGGCGAATTAAATCTACCCGAGTCATTTGTGGAGGATGGCAATGGTTTGCAAACTGAATTAAGGCGCTTAAATTATCATACTGGTACTATTATGTATAGAACTAGTAATTATTGAAACGATAAAAAACCCATATACGCTTGAAATAAGCTCACAGCTTTCCACCAATTTTGCCAATCTTATTTACGACGACACGTTTGGCGCAGTTTGCAGACACCTGCCTACTGAGCCGGCGGTCCCGGGTTCGAATCCCGGCCGGGGCAAATATTTGTGTGATGAACTCGAATATTTGTGCTTGGGTCATGGATGTTATCTATATATGTATTTATATATTATGTACTAGCGACCCGCCCCGGCTTCGCACGGGTGCAATGCTGATAAATTATGCATGTATTATACATATAAACCTTCCTCTTGAATAACTCTATCTATTAAAAAAAACCGCAGCAAAATCCGTTGCGTAGTTTTAAAGATTTAAGCATACAAAGGGACATTAGGGACAGAGAAAGCGACTTTGTTTTATACTAATGTAGTGATATCATCGTCTAGTACCCATAGTACAAACTTTGCTTTAGTTTGGGACTATGTCGATTTGTGTATGATTGTCCCCTAATATTTATTTTAATATTTATTTATTTTATTTACCTTTTATACAAATAAAGTAATTCGGATCCTTCGTTTAGGAGCTATGATGCACAGACAGAGTTCGGGTACTTATTAATAAAAAAATATTAGTATAACATCTGTATACTTTTCGCTTTATATGTATATTTCGATATGGTATCTAAATATATTATGTATATGTAAGTGTACCAGTATCACCACTTCGCCAACTCGGTCGCATTTATTTTGCGCCTTATTTATATGAGACGCCATAAACATCAGGCGCAAACATAACTTTACTGATTGCTGAAGATATACCAGGGATATACCTAAGACATATGGCGGCAGTACACTCGAATTAGCGCCCTTCCTGCGCGATCAAAATGAAATACTCGTTGCTTTTCCCTGCACTTTTATTTTCACTGAAAACAGAGCCTAAATTAGCTAAAAAGTCCCATAACCTTTATTACGTAACGAAGTATGTATTAACACCTAAGTAAGAGTCTGTCGCATTACAATATTTGAGTCATTTTCAAAAACCATGTACATCTTATCTTATCTTATTAGGAAGGGGTCCTTGCGGATACACTTCGACCCAATGGGATCTTTTGTGTAGTTACCCCCATCGCGCCTACTCAAAGGATTGTTCCACCACCTTCATATATCGGATGATGGAACCAGTTGGTAGTGCCTGGAATTCCTTCGGTTCTGGGTAACCAATACCGAATTCCTTCATTCTGAGTCTGGCGAGGGCATGACATCCACACAGTATGTGCTTCATTGTCTCTGCCTCCTCGCCACACATTCTACAATCTGTATTGTCAGACAGTCCCAACTTGGCCAATAGTCCTTTGACCCCAAAGTGACCAGTAAACACCCCCGTTATGATTCGGAGCTGTCTTTTGCTGTATTCCCATAATTTCTTGGTCCAGCCTGATTCTATACATTCCATGAATAGCTTTGAGTGCCTCAAGCCTGCCATTTTCCTCCACTCTTGTTGGTGCTGGTTTTTGGCATAGTCCTTGATGGCTGTTGCTATGGTTCCCTGCGAGAGACCCACACATGGTTCAGGTCCTATGAAACTTGTCGCAGACCCTTTTCTAGCAAGTTCATCTGCAATTTCATTACCGATGAAGCCTTCATGCCCTGGGATCCATACCAGTTGCACCTTATTGTGCCTTCCAAGCTTGTTCAAAGCTAGGACGCCATTATACACAAGTCTAGAATCCACTTTAGGCGCACCCAGCGCTTTAAGTGCCGCTTGACTGTCACTGAGTATGTAGATGTGCTTCCCTCTGGTAAGTCTATCTATGTTCTCCTGGGCACAGGCGATTATAGCGTATGTCTCCGCTTGGAAGACAGTCGCATAACCTCCCATACTTGTACTTGCATTGAAGTCTTTTGCATGAATGCCTGCTCCCGTACCTGATCCCATTTTTGATCCATCAGTGTACCAAATAATGTCCTCACCATCTGCTGTAGGTGGCTCGCGACCCTCGGCCCATTCCGCCCTCGTTGGAACTTGTACCTTGAAGTTCCTACTGAATACAAACTTAGGCTGCATTTTATCGCAGCTCATGGTTGTTATTCTGTCAAGAAAATTGTTGCTTTCCATGCTAGTGTGCTTAGTCTTCGGCGTGCAGTAGCTCCACAGGTCCATTGTTTTTAACCTGTGCAGTGATTTGCGCGCTTCGGACTGTATCACTATATGTAGCGGTTGTAGATCTAACATTATTTCTAGCGCCGCGGTTGGCGTAGTTCTAAACGCCCCTGTTATAGCCATGCACGCCGTTCTTTGCACCTTCGTCAAGGCGTCTCTGCATGTGCTCCTCAACGTCCTTGGCCACCATACGAGGCTACCATATAGGATGATTGGTCGTACCATCATGGTATAAATCCACTTTAGTACCTTTGGACTTAATCCCCACGTCTTACCATACGCTGATCTACACATCCCAAATACTCTGAGAGCCTTTGTTATGGTGTGATCAACATGCTTTTTCCAATTGAGTTCCTTATCTAGTATGACACCAAGATATTTCACCTCACTGGACATTTCGAGTACCTGTCCATACAGTTTTAGTTCCTGCATGTCCTTAAGAATTCTCTTTCTCGTGAATGGTATTACCACTGTTTTGCCTGGGTTAATGGATAATTGGTGATTGTTACACCATTTCTCCACTTTCCTCAGTGCTTCACTCATAATTGCTGATACCGTACTGGGAAATTTCCCATTTACGAGAATCACCAGATCATCTGCATATCCTACCGTATAGATAGGACCACTGTTGAGTTCCTCCATTAGGGAGTTTACCACCAGACTCCATAGAGTAGGTGAGAGTACTCCTCCCTGGGGACACCCTTTTGTAGCCGTAGCTAGTATTTCATCTCCCATCAGAGACGACTTTATTAGCCTGGCGTTTAACATGTTGCCTATCCATTTGCAGATGGTCGGTTCTATGCCATGTCTTGCAGCTGCTTCACTGATAGCTTGGTACGTGGTGCGATCAAACGCTCCTTCTACGTCTAGAAAAGCCGCCAGGCATAGTTCCTGATTTTCTATGGCCCGTTCGGCTTTGGTTGTTACCAGGTGCAACGCGGTATCGGTTGACTTTCCAGGTTGGTACGCACATTGTAGTTTGTGCAACGGACGTCTTTTTAATGGACCATCCCTTATATGTCTGTCCACCAATTTTTCCAATGTTTTTAGGAAAAATGAAGACAGACTTATAGGCCTGTACGATTTGGCTTCTCCGTAGTCTGCCTTGCCTGGTTTAGGCAGGTATATTACTTTTACCATTCTCCATACTCGTGGTATGTGTCCAAATGCTATAGACGCTCTGTACAGTCTACTCAGGTGAGGAATGAGTACGTTTGCGCCTTCTTGTAGTAGTACTGGGTAGATTCCATCTGGTCCCGGAGCCTTGAACGGCTGGAACGTTGAAATTGCCCATTTCAATTTGTTATGATCTACTACCTTTTTCGACGTGTCCCAGTTGTGTCTGGTTGTGCTTGCGCTTTGTTCCACTACACTAATTGAAACATCATCTAATTCGCTCTCGTGTATCACTGAGCCTGGAAAGTGTGTGCTACACATAATTTTTAGGGTTTCTAGCCCTGTCTCCGTCATTTTCCCGTCACTGCCCTTAATGGTTGTAAGCGGGACTGACTTCGACGTAGCTAGTGCTTTTGTTAGTCTCATACCTTCTGGTATAGACCCTATTTGGTCGCAGTGACCCCTCCACGCGCTTCTTTTTGCCTTTCTCACAGCCTTATTATATTCTGTGAGCTTTCGTGCATAGCTCTCAAAGTTATTTGAGGCTTTTGCGTCATTGAAAATAGCCCTGGTTTCTTTCCTGAGTTTTGCTATCTCTGGGTTCCACCAGGGTATTCGTTTTGCCATAATTTTCTTTTCGGGGCAGTTGTCGGTCCAGGCTGTATATACCGCTTGTACTATTTTGTCAGCTTCAAACTCTATATCAATAATAGAGTTGAGCTTACCTTTAGGATCACCCAGTTCCACTTTTAGGTCGGCTTTGTATGCTTCCCAGTTAGTGTTCCTAGGGTTCCTTTTGAGTACAGTTTCTACTTCTATCTTCGTGTTGTACCTAAAGCATATGTATCTGTGATCTGATAAAGAAATTTCCCTAGAAACATGCCATGAGTTGATACTTTTACTAATGTTATTAGAAGCCAACGTTATATCAATTACCTGACCTCGCCTTGCGTTGACAAAGGTTGGTTCATTGCCTTTATTAATAATTTGTAAGGAAGAACTCACCAGAAAATCCAGTACCTTCTCCCCTCTCTTGTTGACATCCGAGCTGCCCCAGATGACATTGTGAGCATTTGCGTCGCAACCGATGATCAGGTCGGTGTTCGCCTTGTTGCCTTCCGCGACCATGTACATAGTTAAGGGCTTTAATTAAAACAAAACTTAATTGACTCCTTTGTGTAACGATAGTTACCATATCTTTTGTATGAGTAACTTTCGTAACACAAAAGATGCGATCGTAATTTTGTTTTTATTAAGCCTTTAACTATGTAAGTATATACATGTTTTTTGAAATAGTTATTTGTGCAACAAGAGAGCAAAGTTGTTTTTTGTTACGAGTGCTGATTTTGAGTCCCGAGCAAGCGAAGTGAGTGTAGCGAGGGACTCAACAGCACGAGATGCAAAAAACTTTGCTCTCGTGTAGCACACACAACTTTTCACCTCATCAGCGAGAACGTATTCGACATTTTGTGCTTTTTCTTCCAACGTATGTTTATAGTCTTTGTTGCTGATTTCAATAATATTATTAATCAGAAAATAGATAAGTGCTGCTTAAAAAGGAATAACAATATAATTTAATTGAAATTATAATCAACCAACCAACACGGTTATTGTCATTATTTGATCAAATTGGAAGATTTAGCAGATACATGACGTGTTTATTTATAAATACATATTATATTACAAGATTTTGTTTATAAATTGATTAATATTTTTACTCCTAAAACACCAAACAAAACAAATGCAAAAGAAAATAACAATTACAATATGAACTCGATATTTTTTAATGTACGTTTCGAATATGCATCTATGATAAATGGTGAAATTATAAATTATTATTATATTTACAATAAGTAGTAAGTTGAAAAATCTTATTTTATTTGAGCAATGATCTATTGTTTTATATAAAAAGCACAATAATATTAATGTTCGGTCGTTAAATAAAAATATAATAAGTAAAGAAAAAAAAATACGTTGCAACTAAAACTTTTTCGGGTGTTTTTAATGAAAATTTTGGTATAACGCGTATCCGAACTGTTCTCAATCGAGGTCGGATTCGAAAATCGAATTTCAAATTGATAAGTTTCTATCCCTCTCTTTTATATACATATGAAAGAAACAGAGTGCATCGAGATTCAAATGATTAGAATTTTATAATTAACCTTTGGCTGAAGAATGACAATTCGTGGTCAGATATTGAAAAAATTAAAAAGCTACTTTCTACTCACGCTCGAAACAAAATCGCATTTTGTTCACTGTTATCTGACAGCAAAATCGCCATGTTTGAGCTGGTGAGGTGAAAATGACTCATTTGTGTTGTTGGCTCGGCGACATTTGGTAGATTAAAGTGGGCTTAGACGTGACGCCGTATTGTTGTTTATGAGAACTCGACAACAATATTCACATAATTTTTTCACGTAAAAATTTTAAAAAGTGGAGACTTGGCACTCAAACGTGTTTACTGTATGTGCCGCGTTGATAATGGCATTAAAGCTATTAACAATGTTATTGTTACAGTCAGTAGCGTGACGTATGGTAGTATACCTATGTGTACTATTTCTAGTATGCTTCATATGTAATATACTTACTTACCTATGTATACTGTATCCATAAGTAAGTTTATTACGTGCCACATGAACTCAAAAACTACGTCGATTGCCATAAAACTTTTTAGTAATATTGCTTAAATATTAGAATAATATATATAGGTAATGATTCATAAGAATCAGAAGCTAAAAGAAACAGGAGTTAAAAGTTTGTATGTGCGCTTTTCATCCTTCTTGTACCATGTATATATCCTTAGAAGATGATTTGTCAACGAATACCCTTTTCGTATTGCAGTGCAGAAGGTGGTTTAATTTTATTTCCAGATTTTACTATATCTCAGCCAAAAACAGTCGTTGAAACCTTCAAATAGACTATAATAGAACAAGTGGTTGTTTGATCATTATTCTCTCACGTTTGCGTCGAATTTAATTAAAATCATCTAATATGCGACGCTTTTATCACTACGTTTTCCTGCGTACTTAAAATCCAATAAAGTCTGTTTTATTAAACGTTGAAAAAAAGTATATACAGTTCAGCTCAGTTTCAGCTTCGCCAAATATGTACCCAGAAGTAGGATATTTCGGTCGGGAAATTCATTTAAGCGAGCAATAGACGCGGATATTGCGTTGTTTAGGCCGCACTAGGCGATTTCAATATCTCGCTGAGCCTGTTCCGAGGCTTCGTGGTCTAACGTTCTATATTTGTATCTTGCAGACAGTGAACCAATTCGCTCTTAAATGGGCGCAAATGGGCCTATATGTTTAACTTGGTATGGTTGTTTTTTAAAATTGGAATACAATTCATGGGTGGCTGTGGTACATACTAAGTATATGCGTTCTTAAGTTGGTGGAAGTGGAACAAATTGAACTTGTCGCTTGTTAATTTTAAGGGTGTATGGCACATTTTCAAGGTATTTAAAACGAGACTTACAGCCACTATAGCGATGTAAAAAAAATAAGTAAAACCTAGTACTGAGTACCTACCTGTAATATGGAGCCAACCATGATAAGAATCCTTTTGCGTTACACCTTGTACTATGTGATGGTTGATTAGGCTCTAAAACATATGATAGTTATAGTTATTTTTCATATGGCTCAGAACCGATTATTTACTTGTGCCATCGCGGTGTTAAAGGGAGGTTAGGAAACCTCTCAGGCCTCAGGGCTCTCAGGCATAACCTAATTTCCTCAAATGAGCCAAGTTTAAGAAATACAGGATTGCCACATCTACAAGAGATCATTTGATGCTTCTATAAGTATTTTTGATATAACCCGTGAAGACAAAGCCACGCCAAATAAGAACGTGTGTCTAAGGACGTGTGTAGTTGCGTGTAGTCTAAGACAATACACAATATTGTTCAAGGTAATAGAAAATAACTCGTACAAATACAACATTCTCCTTTCCGATTATAATAATTATTTATATACGAGTATTAATATTGAAAATAGTGGAAAGTGAAGTTATATTATGTAGGTGCATAATGAATTAGTCATAGGTATGTGAAGTGTAAGGTATAACGTGGTCATCGAGCTTAACTCAGTGTGTGAAATAATAATTTCTTATTTTATTTAATGATGATAATCTATTTAGATTAACTAGAAAAACGATCGTTACAAGTTAAACGGCCGATAGAGAGATGATAATGATATAAAGCGTATAATAATTGCGCCCGTGTTTGTGTGTTTCGTAAAATGTTAGTCCGAATGCCACATTTAATTGCTGACATTTTCATTGGTGGCTACTATGAGCGACATCGCTAAAGATCCTTTAAATAAATAAATAAATATCGGACAACCTTACACAAATCTATCTAGTCCCACAGTAAGCTCTAGTGGCTTGTGTTATGGGCACTAGACCGCGATATACATACTTATATAGATACATACATAATTAAATACATACCTATAACATCCATGACCCAGGCACAAAATATTTGAGTTCATGACTCATCACACAAATATTTGCCCTTTCCGGGATTCGAACCCAGGACCGCCGGCTCAGTAGGCAGCTGATGCTTTTACTTACCACTGCTCCAACTGCGTGAAACAAATAGCTTAATTCCACGCCAAAGCTGCAACAAACGCTCCACGTTACATGAATGAAATGGCGCCGTGAAATAGTCGCGATTATCCTTTACATGTAAATGGGGCTTTCTTGCTGAAACTGCAAATTATACGTATTTCACACAAAAGAAGATAACAAGCGCAGATCCACCGTTGGCTATGCATGCCCAAAATTTGAATTTAGGTTCACGGCTTTTGTGTGAAATTAGATGGTTTCTAAAGCCTGACTGTCACTTGACCAACTTTTTAGGGTTCCGTACCTCAAAAGGAAAAAGCGGAACCCTTATAGACCCTTGTAATTAAATCATAAAAAATATAGGTTTTATTTAAAATACATAAAACAGTTTTCCAACGGTAAAGTAAAGTTTGTCTTTTCGTTACAGCAATATGCAGACTTTCATTTTAGGGTTCCGTACCTGAAAAGGAAAAAGAACCGTTATAGACCCTTGTAATGAAATCATAAAAATTATAGGCTTTATTTAAAATACATAAAACAACGTTAAAGTTAAGTTCCTTTGTCTTTTCATTAGAGCAATATGCAGACTTCCATAATTCGTACGGAAAGCTCGGTGCATGAGTCGGAATCGCACTTGACCGGCTTTTTTGTATGGATCCGCGCCTGAAAGAGAAGTCGAACTTGGCGACGTGAAATTTGGCACCTTCAATGTTGCAAGCAATCTATGTAAATCGTAGATTGTAATAAATACATGTTCTTACAACAAATATGGATTTTTTCACTTATTTGGTGTTAATATGAAATAAAAAGTCGAATCGCCTAGTTACTTAGCTAAATAAAATATAAAAATATGTAATAACACCAACATTAAATACAGTTTATTTCGGATTAAAAAAAACATCTGCATTTCACCCCTTGCCTTGGGTTTAAAAACCTTGGTGTTTACCTAGCTCAGTGGCGTCAGGGTCCTCATCCTATTTCAGCTACTCAGTTATGAATGTATGTTTATGTAGGTCATCAATATAATGGCTTCCCCGGAGAGCTAAACATAGGAACATGCTGATTAAAAAATAAAGTAACTGAGTATGTTTTTGAGGTCAGGTTTGTCATTCATCATGATTGTACATTGAGTTATTATATATAATAGAGCCACAGACCCGAACAAAAATGACAAAAAAAGTAGCATCGTTGTCATGTTCATGTAGATGCCAATAACGCTTATTTATAATTTATAACAACATAATTACTTCGTACAAAATAACTCATTGATCAAACGTTTAAGTGTCAAATTGATTTACGTACCTACTTATTACCACAAATATTTTTCGTGTAAATTAACTTTTTTAGCGTATTCTGACTAATGACTCTTATCAAACTTGGAACATGGCACGAATAGAGCAGATTTTAATATTGTTACATACTAAAAATATTTATATTATTATTTTATTTTGGTATTAAAATATATTTGTTGTTTAAACTAAATTAACTCGTAAATTGTTAATAACAAATTAAGTTACGTTTTACTGCATAAAAGGGTCCCGACACTGCATAGGAGGGATCAGTAATAATGACATTATTTCTCAACTCATCTTGTTCTAGTGTATGTAAAATGAGAGTAAGGCAAGTGCAAAATATTAACATTTTGAATCCTTTAAAGTTTGATTTTATTTGTCGGTGGCGTGGTATGCACGGCAGCACACGTTGCCTTTAGGTGTTCTTGGCGTTCAAAAGTTTAAACTGAAAGTGTCTAGACTCTGTGACAAAATAAAACAATAAAATCAGAGGGTGCCATTTTTCCCGTCTGATTGTGTGTCCATGTAATTATTACGTCAATGTGATTGTATATCTATTTCAGAAGAAAAACGAAGGATTGATCGGTCTTCCGGTAAACAATGTTTTGAAATTCGTTGTTGATTTAAGTGCCGCTATATTTATTTGAGTGCATTTTTCTATCGATAACCTAGTTTATCGAGATGGTTCTGAGCCTTGTTTGATGAAAATCAGCGCTCTCGTCGGCAAGATATTCAGCTTTTAGTGAAACAAGAGGATCTCAGTCAATATTGAAGCTAGGAATTCCAAATGTTGTGGTAATGTTCAGTTTTAGTAGCATTTGTTATATCACTCACTTATGATGGCTACTTGTGTCGGGAGTTTGAGCTTGTGTTGGGCTTATGCCTTGGATGAAAATCCAACCGCTTTCTGGGTGAATGTGAGTACTTACTTTACCAACTTCGTGATCGAAGTTGTAAATGAGAATTAAGCATAATCTCGATATTCAACATAATATTGCTTGTGCCCACTCGATTAGTAGTATGTTAAACTATAATATATCTCCGTATTTTTTTAATATACATATATATTATACACGATGATTTTTAATCGGTGATCAGCAGACCCCGTTATCAGTGGTGAAGAAACATTGAAATTACTAGGGCTGGCACTACACATTAATATTTAATTAATATTTTTACGTGTATTATTTGATAATAAACAATAATACCTACTCATTTTATTCATAGGTATATATATATAGTGAAGCCAGTTGCCTTAGAAAAAGCATTTGGTTGTTGAACTTTATAATAATAGGTACTAAATTGGCATTTATTTGTCAAAATATGTTTGATGTAATATAAATACTTAATTTTATGTTCAGCAAAAATATGAATTTAAAATGGATTAACTCTGTAATTGATGGCGGTCACGATGAGGTCATAATTACATGAAAACAAACTTTTATTTTTCCATGATGATTTTTATTTTGAAACCAAATTTGTCTTAAATTCCTTGTCACCCTACTAATCTGTATTCTGTTAGCTTACAATCTCTTTATTAATTTAATGGCAATGACAATTTATGAGTAATAACTTGTCATTACATAAACAAAGTCGTAGAAAACTTCGTCAAACCCGCCAAAGCTATGGCACTTGATGTAGGTATCGCACTTCAATAATTTATGTATGATGACCATGTATCTAGTGGTTATTAGTTTTAATTATGTTTTAACTTTTAATTAAATAAACAGTGAGGTAATTGCGTGAGACCTCGCCTATGAAGTTTAATTTTAGCTGGATATTAATATTTTTCTACTCCTGATCACCGATTAAGAATCATCGTGTATATAAGTAGCAGTGCTTATATTAAATTGACACGCTTTACACAAAAGTATTTTATTTACATAATGACTAAATTCACGCATAGGTATGTGTCCTATCCACGAATATACACAACTACGAGTATATCCATAAGGGAGTTTTGCCTTAATAAATAATTAAATAAACAAACACGTCTCTCTAACTATGAATGTATGTAATGTTACGTTACGAGTTGCGTGAACTGAAATGTTGAAATTATGCTGGTATTTAGTTATTTTTATTATCTTAAGACGAAGACTATTATTATGAATCCTCACAAAAGAAAACCACAAGAAATAGCAGACTATAGGGACTACAGTTAACTTAATTCAAAATAAAATGGTAGCAGTATCTATAAATATTTCCATTCAAAACCAACGGTTGGTCATAAAGTGCACTGAATATACACAAACAGTCTTGCGCATTTACGGAAATTCTCGCGTATAATCCTAGAAATGGTAGTGGTTATACTGAGGCAATTTTATATAAACTCGAGGGAAGTAGGTATTGAGGTCTTATTAGTTTTAGATTTAAACAAATTTTGTTCTTGTAAAGAATGTTCGCGAGAGAAGTTCAGTTGACAAAGTACTTATTTTGACGAAACCTAAAGTAGGCAATTTCTTCAATTAGGTAGACTATCGACATCGAGTCAAAAGTATATAAGGGCGATGTGAGGGGGGCCGTTCGTGTACTGATGTCGGATGACTCGGTGGCACCTCCAGGTCCTGAGACGCTTGCTTCCTTGCGTACGAAGCATCCGCCTCCGTCCCGCACGTTGACTTTCCCTCGGGAGCCGGATCGGTCAATTCGAGCCTTGGCGGTAGGCTTGGAGGACGTGGTCCTAGCACTGGGGACATTCCATAGTGGGTCAGCTGCCGGCTTAGACGGAATTCGCCCAGCTCATTTAAAAGAGTTGACGTCGAGTTCTGCAGGTGACAATGGGCAACGGCTGCTCGAGTCCCTGGTCAGGTTATGCAATTTTTTGCTTAGTGGACAATTAAACCGCGAGATTTGTCCATATTTATACGGAGCGTCTCTGTGCGCTTTAGCAAAAAAAGAGGGAGGCATACGGCCAATTGCGGTGGGTAGCACTTTTCGCCGGCTAGTAGCCAAGTTGGGGTGTCATGTGGTAAAGGAGCAGATGGCGGGGTATCTTCAGCCACATCAACTGGGTTTTGGGACGCGAAGGGGATGTGAGGCTGCGATCCACGCCACGCGCACTTTTGTCACGGATCCCGCAAATTCCGATTGCGTTGTCTTGAAATTGGATCTCAAGAACGCGTTCAATACTGTGGAGAGGGATGTTCTGTTGGGCGAAGTGGAAAAAAATATTCCTACCCTGTACCCTTTTTTACATCAGGTCTATCATTCTCCTTCTAACCTCGTCTATGGTGATTCCCTAATTCTTTCTCAGGTAGGTGCGCAGCAGGGGGATCCGCTCGGGCCGCTTACCTTCAGTCTTGCTATTCATGAAGCGGTGTCGTCTTTGAAATCCCCTCTGAATATTTGGTATTTAGATGACGGCACCTTAGCGGGTGAGCCTGAGGTCGTAAAGCAGGACTTGGCAATCCTCATTCCCCGTTTGAAGGGTATGGGACTGGAGGTGAATGCGAGCAAGTGTGAGATTTACTGCTGCGGACCTGCTTCTTCTTCTTCTTTAATTTCTTTGAGGCATTTGCTTCCTGGTCTCAAAGAGCTTTCGCACGAGACATTTGCCCTTCTGGGTTCTCCTATTTTTCAAGAGGCCATTTCAAGTGCAATAGAGACCAGGAAACGTCTGCTTTTGCTTGTTCAGGAGCGTCTAAAGGGTATTAACGCCCATGTTGCCCTGACCTTATTACGAGTGTGTTTTGCGGTTCCCAAAATCTCTTATTTGTTGAGAACCACCCCAACATGGTTGTGGCCCGGTGACATTTCTGCTTTTGACGCCACATTGAGAGAAACCGCGGAAGTTTTATTGAACGTGTCTCTTTCGGATGAGCAATGGGTCCAAGCTTCCTTGCCTATACGTCACGGTGGCCTCGGTTTGCGGCGTGCGGGGGATGTGGGCTTACCAGCCTTCCTTGCATCGGCACATGGAGTTGGTGGCCTTGTCTCTAAAATTTTAAGTTCTCATGGAGACGTGGTTACCATTCCGTTTGTGAATGATGCACTGGCGATGTGGACAGCTCTTTACCCAGGTGCATCGCTGCCCGGGGCCCCGGAGATACAACGAGTTTGGGACGACGTGGGGGCCAAGGACGCACTTTCACGGCTTATGGAGGTAGCCACTGGGGTTGATTTGGCCAGACTAAAGTCGGTGTCGAAAGTCGAATCAGGAGCGAGGTTACAGGCTTTACCAGCTCCATTTTTAGGAACACTCCTGGACAACGACTCTTTGCGGGTGGCAGTAGCTCTCCGCCTGGGCTGCGATGTTTGTGAGCCTCATAAATGCATCTGCGGTTCCATGGTGGAAGCGAATGGCCATCACGCGTTGAGTTGTTGTCGGTGTTCAGGGAGGTTTCCACGCCACCACGCTCTCAATGACATCGTGAGGAGGGCTTTGGTATCGGCCAACATCCCATGTATTCTGGAGCCTCCAGGCCTCTGCCGCACCGACGGCAAAAGGCCAGACGGCTTAACTTTAGTGCCGTGGCAGAAAGGAAGGTGTTTACTTTGGGACGCCACGTGCGTCAGTACTTTCGCCGCCTCACATCTCAGCCGTACAGTCCGCACAGCAGGTGCCGCGGCAGATTTTGCGGCGGTCAAGAAACGGGAGAAGTATTCGGCACTGGGCAAGGACTATTATTTTGTACCGCTCGCGTTTGAGGCTACTGGGTGCTGGGGGGCGGATGCTATAACCTTCATTCGGGAAGAGGGACGTCGAATTAGGGAGAGGGGATCTGACGCCCGTGCGGGTTCGTACTTGGTGCAAAGGTTGTCCATCGCCATTCAACGTGGTAACGCGGCCAGTGTGATGGGTACCTTTGCGCCAGGGGCAACCCGAGGAGCCCTGTTTGACTAGGCTTAAGCTAGTCTTAAGTATTAATTTATTTTTTATTTTTGTATGTGTTTTTTTTTTGACTTGAAATTTTTTTTATCTATTACCAACACTGATACCAATTGCACATTGCTGAGCTTGTCCTTTTGCCATTGTTCAATTATTTGATCTTTTTACTTGGTGTTTCTTTTTTTGTATTTTTTGATGTACATAAAACTGTGATTAGGTACCTACTTCTGTATGAGTATTGTTTGCCAGGGTCATAATCCCAAGAAAAATCTCATCAAAGTGCGTTGAAACTTCGTATGGCGACTGAAAGGTGTCAATCTTTAGAATCAGACAATCGAAGTATTGCAAGTAGATTCATCAGAAAACTTTGTTACGGTGATATACTTTAGTAATTGCCTATTTTTTTCTGATACCTACCTAGTGTTTTTGATATCCCGGTGCGACCCAGTAGTAGGTACTTGATTAAAATACCTAAGTATAAGTTAAAATTGGTACCAAACACATTTAGCCATTTATAAGTAGGTAAGGAAGTCTATTATTACTTTTAATATAATTGCCTTTATTACCTATTTACTGTTACAAAATGTATACGCGGTATGGGTAACAAGAAATTTGAAAGGCGCTTTCAGAAAAGGAAATGAAAATGAAAGTAGGGTACGAAAATTCTCGGGTGTTTCTATTTGTATTTTGATCATGCCTTAGAGCCCCATTCTCCTCCTGGTTATTTGAAATTACGCCCTCAGAAAATCCATGTTGAAATGCTCGAATTATTGTTTGCTGTGTGACTGCTTTGGGGAAACCGTAAAAATATCATACTTTATCCGTTTACTTTATATATGTTTTCGGGAATGTTGTCTAAATAAACGAGCAGTTAAGTTTTAGTTATAATTTGTGTTATTGAATTTTTTAAATGCTGATACTAAATGGAAAGATTTGAAAATTCTATTAAGCCTAACCTATTTGCCGTTGTTTTTGGGTGCTGCTATTTAAGAATTTTTATGTTTTATTTTCTTTGGTTTCCGCGACTGTCACACACTTAAATAAAACAATTTAAACGGATTATATCGCGTATATTAATTATTTGAGCCTCCCTGACGTTTCAGTACCTTTACAGATACCGTTGTCAAACGTCGTCGGCTCAAATAATTAATATACGCGATATAATCCGTTTAAATTATTTATTTAAATTTTTATATTTTTTCTGCACACCAATTTCTTACAGTTTAAAATATTTATCTATCCAAATATCATAAACCCTCCATGATGCGTTCAATAACCGCACATTATGACCACCATAAAAATAGTCTGTTTTGTTAGAACAAATTTCTTATCTGTAAAAATTTTATTATTGCTAAATAATAACATCGGTTTCGATACTATTATTTTTTCAAATTTCGAACATCTGAAAAACAAAGAAATTTGATTTGACCTCTGTTCTAAAATCAGTCGAGATGACGTTTACTTCGAAATTAATTGTCAATTTGCAATCAAATTTGACAAATGTCGCACGTAAGTAAGATATCGAACGATATGATAGTTGGGGCCGACTCTAGTCTGTCTCTGAATAAAAAAAAACTATGACAGCTGCCAGAAAACTTTATTACCGCCATTGCCGGGTGATATTTGTCATAATGTGCGACTCCTGAATGCATAATGGAGGCTTATGATATGTGGCTAAATAAAGTAGTGTATGTAACTGTACATAAAGAGCATTAAAACACTCGTGTGATGTTATTATGAAACTTGCCTTCGGCTCGTTTCATAAACTCACATTCGTGTTTAATACCCTTCATTATGTACAGTCACATAAACTACTATTACAGTATCTTAATAATGTCTTTAGCGATAATACGGCCTATTGCCTTCCATTGTTTAATTTAAGATTCCTCATGTATTATTTTTCTTGTTGGTGTATAATAAAGTATTCTTGTATTGTATTGTGTTGTGTTGTGTTGTGTTGTGTTGTGTTGTGTTACGCAAAGCTAATCCATGCAAACCGCCGAGTTCCCACCGTTCCGGCAAGCCGTGAGAAACATCGTCAGCGGAACGTGGGTGGCCCCCGCACACGAGGCGCCGTGTCAGCAAAGAGGACGGCGACGGCCCCGCACTTCGGAATTCATTCTTGATCTAACTTCGGTCACTAATCATTCATTTCAAATTAATTGTAATTTTCCTATTTTAATTAAATTGAATAAAATAAGTTTGGTTTTTTTTGCAACCTCCGGCGGCAGCCTTCGTTTGTGGCGCAGTCGGTAGGATAACTTGAGGCTTTTCGCGACCGCCGAAACTAAAATCGCAACCGTGCGCGTGCGATCGCGGGCATCAAGAGAAGAATCTACGAGAGCTGCAGATCCAGAGGGAATCCAGATATCGATTCGGCAAGAAGAACCATGTTGTAAGTACCTTGAATCTTTCTTGGTCCTTTCCATCCTTGTCTTATCCTACTTATAGTTGTCTTTAAAGTCTACTGTTTCGAGTTAAGCGATTACTTGAATATTCTTTCTTATTTTATTATAACCTTGCATTAGTTAGTGTCCAAGATTTTTCATCCGAGAGAGTCCCGGACCCCTAGGCTAAGTAGCAGTAGAGTTAGAGTTATTGACGAGAGGAGAAATTTAGAACGTATAGACGAATCGGAAGAAATGTCGCAGGAGGATATTGATACGATTTACAAGTCTTTTAGGTTACTACCTGAGTTTGATGGCAATCCCCATGTTTTAACGCGTTTTATTAACCTATGCGATTTTAACTCATTTCAAAACTGGACCGGCATACGCATTGCAAAATCAAGCTTTAATAAATGGAATTTTAAACCGAGTAACAGGGCCTGCAGCTAGGCTTATAAATTCTAATGGTATACCCGAAGATTGGCAGGGTATTAAGAGTGTACTCGTGAATAATTTCGCGGATCAGCGGGATGAGACCGCTTTATATAGTGAACTTGCGTTGCTGACCCAAGGGTCTAGCACACCTCAGGAGTTTTACGAAAAATGCCAGGGCACACAACCCATCTTTAATATGCCTGGTCCATCAAGACCATATCCGATGCAGTCCCAACCTTTCCAAGGCTGGAGACCCAACTTCACACCCCAGATGCAGCCTCAACGCGGGCCTACCCGCACTCAGCAAATAATGCGCACCCCTCCTCAAAATTATAATCCACAGAGCAATGTATTTAGAATGCCCAACAGGTTTCCCCAATCTCAGGCACAAAGCCAGCCCCGTCCAATGAGCGGTGTTAGCCATTTTGTTCCAAAAACGTTACCTCATACCTTAGGTAGGCAAGATTGGGGTAAGTTCCAAAATCCACCCCCAAGTAACTATTTTAAAACTCGAGAGGTAAATATCAACGAATTCGGTTATGACTACAGTGATTGCTACAATTATGAGTACGACTATAATTATGACCAAACCTGCTACCCTTATGAATACTCTGATTACCCCTATTACGAGGAACAATTTACTTATCCCGAACCTGCCGTAATAGAAGAAGTCGGGGACCTTCCTGCCCCCACGGAGGAGCAAAATTTTCAGAAGGAGTCGAAGTCCGAAAAACAAAAATAGAAGTAAATTTTCACATACAACGGCAACTAGGTTACGTACAAATTACCAACCCTCCATTGAAACTACTCGTGGATACCGGTGCAAATCAGTCTTTTATTAGCCCCGATGCAGTCGAAAAATACTTTAATCATATTCCATTGAATTTCGAACCTTTTGAGGTGACGAATATTCACGCAACAAGTAAATGTAACCATTCTATCACTCTACCTTGTTTTCCTGAGTTCCGCGAATCAGATGATGTCACGTTGTTCGTGTACAAGTTCCATGATGACTTCGATGGGTTGATTGGCTTTGATCTATTAGATGTTTGGGGTTCCAACATCGATTTGAGAAATAAGGTATTGGTAACAAGAAATGCACGCATCCCTCTACAGATGTATGACTCACGTAATGCAAACCTTTATGAGGAAATCATCCCCGCTGGTACATCAAAGTTAGGTTGCCGATAAATACGTTAGATGGAGACGCGCTTGTGCAAGACCAAGCGATATGCAACTGTCTTATTTCGAATTGTTTAACGAGGGTTATTAATAACCGAGGCTGGGTAGAAATCACTAATCCATCATCTAACGACATTATTTTCTCTATGGATAGACCGGTAGAGGCGGAATTGTTTAATGTAGAGTCTGAATGTACTGAAATTTCGTCAAAACGTGCCAAGGACGTTTTATCGCGCCTTCGTACTCAGCATTTAAATCCAGAAGAACGGGTTAATTTAGAACGACTTTGTGCCAACTATGCTGATGTGTTTTACCTTGAGGGAGAACCGTTAACATTCACCAACAAGATAAAACATAAAATAAGAACTACAGATGAAATTCCAGTGCATACCAAAACTTACAGGTACCCTTATGTCCACCGGCAGGAAGTCAGGGATCAAATAAAAAAGATGCTTGACCAGAATATAATAAGACCTTCGGACTCAGCATGGAGTTCACCAATTTGGGTCGTTCCGAAAAAGGCAGATGCCTCAGGCAAAATCAAATGGCGTCTTGTCGTGGACTTTAGGAAGGTCAATGAGAAAACGATTGATGACAAGTACCCCATTCCCAACATTACGGACGTACTGGACAAGATAGGTAAATGTCAGTACTTTACAACTCTAGACTTGGCTAGTGGATTTTATCAGGTAGAGATGGACCCTGAGGATATTCACAAGACGGCTTTTAATGTGGAAAATGGTCATTATGAATTTTTGAGGATGCCCATGGGACTCAAAAACTCCCCATCAACTTTCCAACGAGTTATGGACAATGTCCTTAAGGACCTACAGAACGAGGTATGTCTCGTCTATCTCGATGATATAATTGTTTTTAGTACCTCCCTTCAGGAGCACATTATAAATCTGGAGAAAGTTTTCCAGAAACTGCGTGAATCTAATTTCAAAATCCAGATGGATAAATCTGAGTTCTTGAAATTAGAAACCGAGTTCTTAGGACACGTTATTTGCAATGAAGGTGTGAAGCCAAATCCCAATAAAATCCAAGCCATCCAAAATTACCCTATACCGAAAACTCAAACTGAAATCAAACGTTTTCTCGGACTACTTGGCTATTATAGGAAATTTATACCAGATTTTGCATCGCGTTACTAAACCACTAACACAATGTCTTAAAAAGGGCTCTAAAATAACACTGGATCAAAAATACACTGAATTTTTCGAACTTTGCAAGACTCTTTTAACAAACAACCCTATTCTACAATATCCGGATTTCACAAAAGACTTTATTCTCACAACAGACGCATCAAACGTAGCAATTGGCGCAATATTATCTCAGGGACCTGTAGGCTCAGACAAACCGATTGCCTACGCGTCTAGAACATTAAACTCGAGTGAAGGTAACTACAGTACGATTGAAAAGGAATTGCTAGCTATAGTTTGGGCCACCAAGTATTTTAGGCCATACCTTTTCGGACGCAAGTTCAAAATTGTTACAGATCATAAACCACTGCAATGGGTTATGAATCTCAAAGAACCAAATTCGCGACTTACAAGATGGAGACTGAAGCTCAGTGAATATGATTTCACAGTAGTTTATAAGCAGGGAAAGAATAATACAAATGCGGATGCTCTTTCCCGAGTCCAAATTAATAACGAAGAACTTGATAGTATAATAGATGAGCTAGTATCCATACTGCCCAATCCTTCCGAAAGAGCACCCAACTTAGATGACTCCAGGACCATAACAGTTGAAGCTGAGGGCACCTCAAGAACGGCCACTGTGCACACGGATAATGAGAGTCCCATCTTGGAAGTTCCGATTTCGGATGTTCCACTTAAC
Source organism: Apotomis capreana (assembly GCA_947623375.1). NCBI lineage: Eukaryota > Metazoa > Arthropoda > Insecta > Lepidoptera > Tortricidae > Apotomis > Apotomis capreana. The sequence goes on along the minus strand of OX392505.1, from coordinate 16,179,272 downwards.
AAATTTACTAAACAACTAATTTTTAATGTAGTTGGAGACATTAAGGGTAAACCAGTAGTAACAAAGCCATTTGACACGTTCACAAGAATCTCCGTTCAAGTATCTGAATCCAACCTGGAGGAAGACGTAGTTAACGCAATCAAAGAATATGTAAACCCTAAAGTAAAAACTGGTTTACTCATCAACCCCTACCTATCTATGTATAATATAATACCCATAATACAAAGGACATTTAAAAATTCATCCCTTAACCTCATACTAACAAAACGTGAAGTTGAAAATGTGCGAGAGTATCTTAGACAACAGGAAATAATTAATAAATATCACGAGGGAAAATCTAACCATAGGGGCATAACCGAAACTTTTCTAGCTCTGTCCCACAGATACTTTTGGCCAAAGATGAGAGATAGTATAACTAAATTTATAAATGAATGCACGACATGCGGGCAAGCAAAATATGACCGTAACCCTGTAAAACAGCAGCTTAAAATTGTTCCACCACCTGGTAGACCCTTTGAAATAATCCATCTGGATTTGCTTACCATCCAGAACGAGAAATATATTACTATAATTGATGCTTTCTCCAAGTATGCACAAGCCTATTATTTGCGAGATGGAACAGCCGTGAGTGTAGTTCAGGCGTTACTTAAATTCTTTACACATCATGGAGTACCAATCACTATAGTGACTGATAATGGGACCGAATTCACGAATCAGCTTGTGGCTGAATTTGTTAAGATTCATAAGATTCATCACCATAGAGTCGCTGCTCACACACCCAATGAAAATGGAATGGTTGAAAGACTTCATTCCACTATACTGGAACACCTGCGTATCTTAAAGATTGGACAAAAATCTGAATCCGTAATTAATTTAATGCCATATGCCCTTCTGGCTTACAATAGCAGCATCCACAGTCTTACTAGATGTAAGCCACTTGATGTAGTCACTGGGCACTTCGACCCGCGCGATCCATTTGATCTTGATATTTCATCTCAATTATTGCAGCAATACATGGCTAACCACAAAGAAAAAATGGCCTTAGCATACAACGCTATACACGAACTTTCTCTGTCATCTCGGGAAAGACTTATAGATAACCGTAATAAAGACCGAGAGCCTGAAACTGACTACTCTCCAGAGCAGCAGATTTTCGTAAAAAACCCTTTAGCATCCCGTCAAAAACTAGCACCCCGATACACCCATGACGTAGTAATGGCCGACCTTCCCATCCACATTTATACTAAGAAAAAACGGGGACCGATTGCAAAAACTAGGCTAAAAAGAGTCCCTAAATCAAATCAATTGTTGCAGGAAGTTCCTGATTCTCCATCTCCTTCTACGAACAGGCCTAACACAAGAGATAAGACTTGAAAGTCTTGACGACGGCCCTGGTATCCTGCCCTTCAAACTAGGGACAGCTAAGATCATTTCTCACTACCATTCCTTCCTGCAGCATATTAGTCTCAAAGAATTGAAAGAAAGAGTAAATTCTTTTAACAGCCAATTAGATTACATCAGCCCAGAATTGCATAATAAAACTAACTCCTTATTCGAGCCCCACATATCCTACCTCAGAAATAAGCTTGACAGTGTACTTGAGTTGATTACATCATTCGAGTCTAATCGCGTTAAAAGGGGACTCGTGGATGGTCTCGGGTCCGTGATAAAAAGTGTCACTGGAAACCTCGACTATACCGATGCGATGCACTATAACCAAGTTCTTAAAACCTTACAAGATAATCAGAACAACTTAGTAGCCGAATTTAACAGTCATGTTAGCCTTTCCAAAAATCTGACTACTGAATATTCTAAAGTAATAGATAACATAGTAAATAATCAGAATAGAATGAGTACTTTACTAAACCAAGTTAGTAGGAACGTAGCAACCGGAGAACAAGATATTATTAAGTTCGCACACATTGCCCAGATCCTTATGATTCTGAGTGATAATGTAGATTCAATTTCGCAGGAACTAATTAAGCTGCAAAATAATTTAGCATTCATAAGAACATCCACGATGAATCATTCGGTATTAAATCTACATGCACTACGTAGCATAGTGGCTAAGCTGAGTACATTATACGATAGAGACAGGATAGTAGATCTAGACATAAGAGAATATTTCGATATAATTAGGCTAGGATCTTATTATATAGGTAACGATATAATTGTAGTCTATAAGTTTCCCATTGTCATATCACCCATCTATGATATATACAAACTAGCTATCGTCCCCAACAAAAACCATGAAATCCTTACCCCTCCATCTCCGTTCCTAGCCCTCCATGAGAAAGAATTCAGGTACATAGAGGCTGAATGCCCGAGGACCAGTAAATGGTACTTATGCGAAGAGAGACGTAGCCCGCAGAGCCGAACTTCCGAAGACTGCATCCAGCAACTTATTACAACTCAACAACGAAGCACCATCTGCCATCCCACCTCCATAGCCCTGGACCAGCCAGCGTATGAAGAATTGGATGAAAAACACTATACTATCAGCTTTCCAGTCCCAACGAAAGTTCATCTCTCCTGTGGCCAACATCTGTATGAAACTCTGCAAGGCAGTTATCTCGCTATATTGCCTCGGCATTGTCGCATGGAGACGTCACATTTTACAATATCTAATACCAATGATCGCCTAAGAGGACAAGCATTCAAGATACTGGACCTGCCCAACAATACTGCTCACCTCACATCTCCCGGCATCCCAACACTGAAACTGAACTCTGTCAATCTGGATAACCTCCATCGGATTAACACTAAGATCTCCCAGCAACTACCCATCAAACTGAAAGGAGACGCAGACTACGCCCTCTATCACACTACTGTACCCATGTACATGGTTATAATAACTTTATGTTCGCTGGGTGCTGGCCTATACTATCGCAATCGTTACGCGAAGCAAACAGAACCCTCACCACAAAACCCTGATGATGAAGGCTCACCAGAACTACACGCCCTCTACGCCCTACCAAACCCTGCGAGGACGGACCCCAACCATCTACCAGCTCAATTTACGACCAAGGTCTTCAATAGTCGCTGTTCTACGGGTGGAGGTGTTACGCAAAGCTAATCCATGCAAACCGCCGAGTTCCCAGTTCCCACCGTTCCGGCAAGCCGTGAGAAACATCGTCAGCGGAACGTGGGTGGCCCCCGCACACGAGGCGCCGTGTCAGCAAAGAGGACGGCGACGGCCCCGCACTTCGGAATTCATTCTTGATCTAACTTCGGTCACTAATCATTCATTTCAAATTAATTGTAATTTTCCTATTTTAATTAAATTTAATAAAATAAGTTTGGTTTTTTTTGCAACCTCCGGCGGCAGCCTTCGTTTGTGTTGTGTTGTGTTGTGTTGTGTTGTGTTGTGTTGTGTTGTGTTGTGTTGTGTTGTGTTGTGTTGTGTTGTGTTGTGTTGTGTTGTGTTGTGTTGTGTTGTGTTGTGTTGTGTTGTGTTGTGTTGTGTTGTGTTGTGTTGTGTTGTGTTGTGTTGTGTTGTGTTGTGTTGTGTTGTGTTGTGTTGTATTGTGTTGTATTGTATTGTATTGTATTGTATTGTAATGCCGCCTCATTAAGAGGAGATATCACTGCTCATTTTCCCATACTATCAGTTTACGTTAAGTTCGCACCCGGTAGCTATCGCGTCAGATACAAACGAGGTCCAAACTTAACGTAACCAGGCTATACCTAATATACCTATAGATAGTTACCCAGGTTATATACTCGTATATAGTATGGTAGTCAAGTTTGGTATCCATCATACCAAGTTCAGATCGACCGTTTGGAGAGGATGGATCCAGCGCTCTTTTACTCGGTATATAGCCTATAAGGACCGTTCTAAAAACGTCACTAAACGCACCAGTTACGAGAAAAGACTTGATCATTTCAATATGTGCACTCTTCAACAGACACGAGATTATTTAGATCTTGTTTGGCTACACAAAGTGATAAATGGGGAAATTAATGAAGGTCGCGTCCTAGAGAGTTTTAACTTTATTGTACCCTCACGCATCACCACTTTCCGACCAAAGCTAGCGAAAACAAATTTAGGTAAATTTTCCGTCTTAAATAGAATACAGAAACGATACAATACGCTGCAAATTGTGCATGATCTGGATATCTACTCTGACAGTATCGGTTGCTGGAGACTGCTTTCGCAAGCTAGTGACACGCAATAGTTCCTTTTTAGGGTTCCGTAGCCAAATGGCAAAAAACGGAACCCTTATAGATTCGTCATGTCTGTCTGTCTGTCTGTCCGTCTGTCTGTCCGTCCGTATGTCACAGCCATTTTTTTCCGAAACTATAAGAGCTATACTGTTGAAACTTGGTAGGTAGATGTATTCTGTGAACCGCATTAAGATTTTGATGCAAAAATAAAAAAATAATAATAAAAATTGGGGGCTCCCCATACTTAGAACTGAAACTCAATTTTTTTTTTTTCATCAGACACATACGTGTGGGGTATCTATGGATAGGTCTTCAAAAATGATATCGAGGTTTCTAAAATATTTTTTTTCTAAACCGTATAGTTTGCGTGACAGACGCTTCCAAAGTGGAAAAAAGTTGCCCCCCCCCCCCCCCCCCTCTAACTTCTAAAATAAGAAAATGAAAAATATTAAAAAAAACATATGATGTACATTACTATAAAAACTACCAACGAAAATTGTTTTGAACGAGATCTAGTACGAGTAAGTAGTTTTTTTAATACCTAACTTTGCACCTAATTTATATGGGGCGCTATACATACCAGGTGCAAACTTAAGTTAACCACTTAGGGATGGAAAGTGTTTGTACGGAACCCTCGGTGCGCGAGTCCGACTCGCACTTGGCCGGTTTTGAAAGGATCGTTGTAGGTAGTCGCAAGATTTGTTTATTTTTAATTTTGTTCTCTCTGTAATTAGTTACTTTAGATTAAGTTAAGTATGTAGGTATGTACCTTTTTGCCAATAGTCCAATATTTGTAAATGCTGTTGCACATCTGTAATTGAGGTGCGGGCTAGAAGTGCTCCTAGTGTTTAGTGATAATTTACATGTTAAAGCCTTGTACTTTGTTGGTGTGTCAATCAAAAATATAAAAAATAAAAATAAATAAAATACAAATCGAGGTCGTTTTCGATTGTGTCCTCCTCTAAAACTTAACCAATAGTAACAACATTTTGGAATCTGAACAACTAACTAACTGAGCGCAATGACCCAAAGTGGATCAGGCCTCCGACACCAGATTACGCCACGCTCCACGATCCTGAGCCAGCTCTCGCCAGTTAAGGATGCCTAGGTCCCTAAGATCTTTTTGGACTTCATCACTCCAGCGATATCTAGGCCGTCCTACGGGTCTGCGACCACTCGGTCGTCCCAAATAAGCGGTTTTTGCGGCGCGATCCTCTCCCATTCTCTCAACGTGCCCTCGGTCTCTCCTATAATATTAGGCTCCCGCACTAGATCTTCGATCTCTTTATTTTTCTTCAGTCTCCAGCTTCCATCTTCTTTTCGGTTCGGGCCCAGAATCTTCCGCAAGATCCTCCTTTCCGCCACTAAAAGCTTACTTTCTTCCTTCAAGGTCAGAGTCCAAGCTTCGCAACCGTAAGTTAAGATTGGTCTAATAACGGTTTTGTAGAGTGTGATCTTAGTACTCCTACGTATTATTTTGGACACCAGTACCTTGTGGAGACCGGCTGTACATCTGAGGTCTGTGGAATCTGAACAGGAAAAGTGTATTTTATGTCAGACTAAGAGAGGTTAAAGACGAGGACGAAACCTCGACTTGTATGAAAAATTTAGCAGTGGTATTTCCTCTTAACAGAATGTCGCGTCTTGCCACGATACATTATCATGTCGTATAATGTCGTATAATAGTGTTTTACTACAGTTGCACAGACACAGGCTGCGCGAGACACATTTGTATTGTTTTCTAACACCATTCATCCCTACATATGTTATTTAGTATAATTCTTACTATCTTTATATTAAATATATGCACAAAATTCAATCATGTTATTAATCATAACATTACCAATAGCATTTATTTAAACTGTTATTTATAAAATACAAGATAGGTACGTACGCATCATAAGGGTATAGGTAGCTCTATATATATAATATAGTAGGCTTACGGAGAGTGCAGTGTCATGCGTCTGCCTCTCTCGGTCCTGACGAGTGTATAGAGCAGGGATTAACCTTAAATATATTAAGCCTATCGATCCGAACAGAGCCGTCAACATTTATAGGGTCCTTCCACGTAGTCAAACTATTTTGTCCAACTAGTTTGACTACGAGGAATTATGCTTCCTCGTGGTCAAACTTCATTCAGCACGCTGTATGCATGCAGTTTGTGTATGTACAGTCATAGATGATAATAATATAAGTAATAAGTTAATGTCAAATGGCAGGTTCAGCGACGCGAAGTTCGTGAAATTGTTTTCCTTGTTATATTCAAAGAGTATGTAATCACTCCGTTTTAGTTATATTAATATCTATTTAAATTCTAACTCAGCCTTGTCAGTTGGGCTCTTATATTAGTAATTAAAAATGGATTTAAAATATGTGAAACGTAAAGGTGGAACAGTTCTTCTACTGGAGGGCCGGCAGTACCTACTATAAATGCCTATACCTACCTTATTATTAATTTAAACTTTATTTCACAATAAAAATAGTACAAATGGAGGACTTAAGGCATTCTCTACCAGTCAACCACAGGGTTAAACAGAAATATGTAGTCGGTGCATAAAAGTCGGTGTGTAAAATAAATGCAGATACAAATGATATGAACATATATTCCATTTTACATGAATACTTTATACCTATAAGCAATATACCCTTACATAACATAGGACGCACAAACAAACAAATTAGTACATGGAACTTAGGATTTCAACTTAGGACTTAACTATGCAGATTTAGAGGTATTTAAACAAATCTATAAGGAAAGTTTGTTGCGACATGGTTCTTTAATGTTTAAGACGCCCACAGGGTCTGCTTGCAAGTTCGATGTACCGAATCATACTATACCTACTTATCTCTTTGATTCTTTGTCTATCCCTATGGTCTATCCTCTCCATAACATTACTCTAGCTAGGTGTCAACTTCGACTTGGGAGTTTGTACTGGTTATGTTTAGTATAATTTTAGGCACACAATACATGAGTCGGGGTTTTCTTTTTAAGTTTTTTAAGTTAGGTTATTTGGGTTCAGATTATAGAGCCTGTTGCCGTTGCGTATAATTTCCTTATTTTTGTCCATCTAAAGTTTTGATAATGAGAACATATATTTCATACCCTACCCTAGCCACGCCGAATTTGGGCAGTCCTCGCAGAATCAGGTAGGTTAAGAATCGCAAATCGATTCGAAACATGTAGAGGTCATCGACTTTCACGGTACCCGTTTCCACATTGATTTCCACATAATAATATACGCGACTCAACATAGGTATAAAATACGTCTCATATTTGACACGCCTCGCTGTGACAAAGCTAGTATTTCATATAGACCCTTATCAGATCCCTATTTGAATAATAGATGTGACGGAATTCTCAATTCCTTTATAGAATACATTCATGAATAAACTTAGCCATATAAAATAGGAAATATTAATCTGTTATTTCGAAATTAATACTGAAAATCACTACATGGTTGGTGTTTACAACAAAGAAGCAAGCATCTCATTTAACTATTAGGCACATTTTAAGAACCACTAAATTGTTGATGAACAGGCTTGTTTAAAGCGATTAAAGGTGCTAGCGCATAGTTTAAGTAAATGCTAACTCTGCTACTAATCCTCAAACAACAAAATGATGTATTAACAACAGTCGGCAGTAGATTGAAAAACATATTACCAATGGCGTAATGTGGAAGCATAGGTAATATGAAACCTGAATCACTCACCAATGATGTTATTCTGTATTAGTGGTACAATATGAAAACCCTTTTTCTTGTCAAAATTCATAATCTAGTTCCATTAGATTTATTTATTACTCCGATATATTAATTATCTCTTCATCGAAGTAACTTAGCCATAGAAGCTTTAACCTTTTTACTACAACTTCAATTCGCCATAGACACTCTACACTTACCCATTTCTGAGAAAAGTCCGTAGGTATACTTAGGGTTTTAATTTTTGCCGTCTGACTCTAAAGTACGAAACCTTGGAAATTTAATTCAATTTTGGCAATTACGCTATGCGCTTAATGTATAATAATGACTGACCAGTATCGTTGAATACAAAACATTCAAACAACTACGAAATCAGATACCAAAGTTGGTAAATATTAATTACAGGTAAAATAATTAAAATAATAAATTAATTATTATTTATAATTTTAACTGAAATCTCACGGCATAAATAAATCCAAATCTTATCTAAATCTTAACCTACAATTTTCGAAAGAGTGTATTGCAAGGTTTTTAATGAAACCGCTGCATTTTACACCTAACTCTTACTTGGAACCAATCTCCTTTATTGATATTTATATCACCTAAGACCCCGTTACTCGAATTAATTGTTATTAGTTTACTTAGCATAAGTAGAACCTAAACAACGACTACCTCTAATTATGAGTTACGACAACGTTCAGGCAAACGAGAATATACACCCTTCTAACAAGTTAATTAAGCTACGGTGAGAGAAAGTGGCAATGACGTCCTATAGAAACTTTTATCGATGGTTATAATCATAAACAACGTAAGCGACTTGACACCAACTTACCATTATACCTAGTAATTATAAGACGATTCGTAGATCACAACGACACCGAAAGTGAAGGCACATTTGCTAATATACAAGTCGCTTATGACTTTTCTTCTTTGAAGCTCTTTTTAAAGAAGTCTCTCCGCACCGCACCTAAATTTTAGAATCAACAAAAACTTTTTTATTAAACCACGGAAGCTAGTCTCCAAGAGGTGTACGGGAAGTATTAGGAGAGATGTGAATCAAACAAATGTTGGGACCGAACTGAACTATATTGAAGAGTAAATGCGATTATTAAGAGTACATAAGGTTGAGTATACATTATAATATAGCTTACCACTACACCTCCCATTCGATGGGAAAAAAAAAAGAAAAGAGAAAAAGGGAATACTTTTTCTTTTCTTTTTTTCTTTTTTTTTTTTTTCGTTCTACATAACTTGTTTTCGCTTATACTATTGAAAAATTTTTTTTTTTTTATATCTAAATACAATAAAATATCTGGATAAAATATTCATACATAGTACATTTTAGTACGGTTTTTGTGAACGACGTCCAGTTTTCCGTCCTTAATAATCTGTACATTTGGTGACAAGTCCTTAACTACTTTATATGGGCCGGAATACAAAGTATCCATTTTAGTGCCCGTTTCATTTTTTACTAATATTAAGTCACCGTTGGTGTAATTAATTGGGTTTACATAATCATCATAAGATTGTTTTCTCTTAAATTTACTCTTAAGAAGGTTTTCTCTTGCCTCCTTTTGAGATAGTTGTAAACGATATTTCAACTCACACGGGTAGCTGTCGTAATTATAAAGTGGATCTATGTTGTTTACAATATTACTGGGAAGTGAACACATTTTCCCGAATACCAGTTCATACGGAGTAAACTTCGTCTCGGAATGTACAGCCGTATTAAATGCGAAACGCCAAAAAGGGAGCCACTGGCTCCAGGTTTCAGGATGATTGTCAGTTTGGATTCGTAGGAACGATTTTAAATGTTTGTGTGTTACCTCTAGGGATCCAATAGATTGGTGATGGTAAGCTGTGGACTGTAACTTGTTGATTTTTAATAGTTTACATACCTCCTGGAATAAAGTGGACATAAATTCTTGCCCTCTGTCTGTAGCTATATTTTTCGGAACGCCGTATCTAAGGATGAAATGATTGACTAATGCCCTGGCAACTTCAGCCGTCTGTTTCGTAAGTAAAGGATATGCCTCAACATATTTTGTTAATTCGCATTGGATCGTTAATATGTACGAATATCCGTTGTCATCTACCTCTAATGGCCCTACCAGATCTAAGTAAATTTTCTCAAATGCTGTGTTTGCTGTGGTAGTTAAAGTCATAGGTTCTCTTATTGGCAATGAGTGCTTATTACGCTGGCATTGATCACACCGTTTTACAAATTTCTTTACGTCACTAGCTATACCTGGCCAGTAATAGTATTTCTTGATGTTGTTAGTCATCCGCCTTATACCTGCATGACCACTGCTAGGTAGAAGATGAAAGTCATTAATGATGACTCGTCTGTCATCTTTGCTTTCCACTCGTTGCACACTATTTAAGACACATAATTTTGGTCCTGAACGCATATTCATTGTTTTTAGTTCGTCCGCTAACTTTTTAATAAAAATGTGATTTTTGTTATTTTTTATGATACATACTTCACTTATATTCTCTAATGCGCACATCTTGTCTAACTCAGTCACGAATTCCGCTCGCGTCATTCGTGATTCCGAGTTGAAATATTTTATGTAAATTGTTTGTTTACTTCGAACAAAACACAAATGTTCACTTTCCGCACTAATAACCCCTTCCTTACGTAGTTTCTCTATATTTATAGCATCACTGAAACAAAGTTCTACTGATTCTGCCGGCTTGAACTGTGTATTTATAACCTGTGGCTGATTTAATTTAATTGGTATTAAGGTAGTCGATTCTGTATCTACCGGTGTGTTTGTACTTGCTAACTTCTTGGCTTGTCTCCTTGTCATAACGTTTATGCTATTAGTTTCATGTAAATTTTTTAACTGGTCTGATGTCATGCAAATCCGAGACAATGCGTCTGCCGCTGCATTGTTTGATGCTTTTACATATTCTACCTCAAAACTGTACTCCTCTAAAAGTAATCTAAATTTCATCAATCGACTAGATGGGTCCTTCATATTAAAAAGATAGATTAATGGCTGGTGATCTGTTTTTTTTTAAAACAACGTCCGTACAGGTATGGGCGAAAATGTTTTACAGCCCACACTATAGCGAGGAGTTCTTTTTCTATTACTGGATAATTTTTCTCTGCTGGGTTTAAGGCTCTACTAGCAAAAGCGACCGGTCTGCCATTTTGGTTTGACAATATCGCGCCAATAGATTTATTTGATGCATCTGTTTGTACTATAAATTGGTTCTGTTCCGATAAGTCTGGGTAGTCAAGGACAGGTGGACTGGTAACACAATCTTTTAATGTTTCAAATGCTGTCTGGCAATGTTCATCCCAAATAAACGCTGAATTCTTTTTACATAGTGAGTTTAACGGTTGCGCTATAGCTGCAAAATTTTTAACAAATTTTCTATAGTAGTTTGCGAATGCTACAAATCTTTTAACTTCCTCTGTGTTTTGTGGACATGGGTAGTTTTTAATAGTATTAATTTTTTCTGGATCCGGCATAATGCCTTCATTGGAAATCACATGGCCTAGGTAAAGTATTTTCTTTTTTAGGAAATCACATTTAGTTGGGTTTAATTTCAAATTTACTTTTCGTAGCCTTTCTAGTACAGTTTGCAAGTGTTTATTATGTATTTCCAAATTTTTGCCAAATATGATTAAATCATCAAGGTAAATTAAACATTTTTCATAGTTTAAACCTGCTAAAGCTATGTTCATCATACGTGAAAATGAGCTAGGACTTGTTTTGAGGCCCATTGGCATTCTTGTCATTTGATACTGCCCTGAGGCAAAAGCTGTTAATTTTCTGCTGTTTTTATCAAGTTCGACATTGTAATATCCCTGGTATAAATCTAGGTGGGTGAAATAAACACTGCCAGACAGTGATTCTAAAACCTCGGTAATGTCGGGTAGTGGGAATTTATCATCTTCAATTGAATTATTTAGCTTGCGATAATCTATTACCAAACGCCATTTCTTCTCTCCGCTCTCGTCTGTTTTCTTTGGCACTAATAATATTGGGCTAGACCAATCACTTTTACTAGGTTCTATTATACCTTCATGTAGCATTTTGTCTATTTGCCGTTTAACTTCTGTTTTTTGTGAAACTGGTAGCCTGTAAGGTTTTGTGAATATAGGACTTATATTCGGTTTCAACGTAATGTTATGTGTATATATATCTGTTGTGCTTAAAGAATCACCTGGTAAATAGAAAACGTCTGCGTATTTCGCACAGATACTCTCGATCGTTGTCTGTTCTTCCTTATTTAAATGACAAATGTTTAGCTGGGCGAATAGCTGTTTTACTCTGTTCGCATTTTGATTTATTTCATCAAAGTTACAGATATCGAATTGACTTAGTTTGTGAATTGTAGGGTTTATATTTTCTAACGATAAATCATTGTCGGTAACGTTTAATATCTTTATTGGTATCATTCCGTTTATTGGCGTTGCAATAGAGCTTGCCAAGTATATGCCTTCTTGTATAGTCGTTGAACATACTACACAGTCTTCACTAAAATTTGTTTCCAAAAAATGTATAGATTCGCATCGCCGGGGTATATTAATAGCTTTGCTACAGTTATTCTTTATCGGAAAACTAATACTAACTCCGGAATTTAGTTGCAATGTCAGATCGTTGTTATAAAAATCCAATTTACCTTTATACTTATATAAGAAATCGCGTCCTAGTATACCGTCAGACTTTATTGGTAACGTTTCAAATACGTAAAACTTATGTTGCACATTCGTATCTCCCAAAGGTAGGGTAAGATAAACATATCCGATGGCCTGTACTTTTCCACCAAGTCCGTTTATGATAATGTTCTCTTTATGGATTGGAATGTTATGCTTTGCTACATGACCATATTTGCATGCCGACAAGGATGCCCCGGTATCTACTAGGAATGACGAGGATGACATAAACACGAAACAATTACTGTCACCGACTAATATTTGGTGATCACTGTTAGTTCCGAAAAAACTGAATCGGGGCTTCCGACGCAGGGTTCTCGGGAACGTTCTGGGGTGCATCGTCCGGTTCATTCAAAATGTGGATGTCACGCGACTCTTGTTGTTGCCTGTTATTATTAATAAACGTACCTCTATTTAGACGCCCTCGGGTGTCATGACCTCTTGAGGTCCACGGCTGGTGCCAACCACGGCTCTGATTTCCATGCTGGAAGTTTCGGCCTCTGTAGTTGGAGGAGGCCCTGTTGTTGTAGCCTCCACGTGGTCCTCTATAATTATTCCTGTTACCTCTAGTGGGGTAGTAATAACTATCTCTAAACATACCCAGTACTTCTCCCGATGCTGGTGTCGAGGACATTTCTTCGTCTTGAGCACCCTGTATCGCCTCCTGGAGCGACTTGTAGTTTCTCGCTGAAATTATTGTGCTTATTCTACGGTTCCGTAAGCCGTTGGCAAAACGTTTAATTGCGTAATTTTCATTTATTGGTTTCAATATTTTATAACACTCTGTATTGCCGTCTGCTTGCGATACCGTAAGGTCAACAAACAAATCAGTTAATATTTTCCCGTAATCCGAAACTGACATATCATTTTGCCTTATTGTTTCCATTCGGCTCTGAATTGCCGTGGCTGCCTTTTTTGGCAACAATTCCGTTCGCATATCCTTCAACAACGCTTCAACACTGTCATAAGAAGTTTTTAATTTTAATTTAGCAGATTGTGACAGCCTACTTTTCAACACGAAATTAATCAAACTTTTTTTACAGTCCGACTTCGAAAGAATTGAATCATAATATTCAATGTTATCTATCAATTGCTTAGTGGCCGTCTCGTCATCTGTCATACTCGGTAGAAGGCTTAAAGCGGTCTTTAAATCGAAAGTGGCCATGGTTACTTTTGGCTCGTTGCCTTCGTTCTTGTTACTAATATCCTGACATAATGTAATTACCTCGTCGTATGATGATATTATTTTCCTATAAAATTGTTCTAAAAGAGGTAAATCTTCAGTATCTATTTTACCTGATTTAGTACTACTGTCAATTTCCGCTAAACAACTCTCATATCGCTCATATATTGCGCGTGCTTCGTTAGCTTTTGTATCTAAAATGGGGCCGGTCCTTCTAGCCGGGCCAATCTTAATTAGGTATGTTCTGATGCCCTTCAATTCCTCATATAGAGATTCTAATACGTCTGCCATCAATATATGAACGATACTTATAATTTATAATTATGCTTATGGATTAAATTAGTTGTATATTTTAAACATAAATGATAAATGCAACGACATCTACGTAATAAGTTCATGTAAACTGTAACTGTAGATAAGCAGTTAATTAATTTATTACTCGATTTTTTTTTTTTTTTGATGTTATTAATCAAGTTTTACTCACGATTTTTCACTTCCGCACTAAATACTCACTATTTTCACGAACAGTTTTATTTTTTATTGCACTTCACTAAACGTCGAGAGCTGGGTGGTCCTTCTCTGGCCATTTAAGGTGCGGCGCCAGCCGCCTCGCGCTGATGGTGTCGTTTTGCCGACGAATGCACTGTAGATATTGTCGCACAAGTTTGGATGCAAAAAAACAAAATAATATCAACCCGATGATTCCAATTGCAATTGACAAGATGACGACGAATTTTATGGAAACATCTTCAAAGTGTTGTATGGCTGCACTATTACTTGTTTGACACATGATGGTGTTTAATTTAAAGAAAAATAAAAATGTGTATAGGTATGATACGTCTTTCAAATATTTCTTTCCTTCTCTTTTTTCTAAACCTGTTCCGGAACTCTCGGGTATAGCTGTGGCTGAGCGCCTTCGCTGCCGGTGTCTCCAGGTGATCGGCGATATATTGACCTTCGCAAAGTGTTACGATGAATTTCCCGTGTTATCCATTCAAGGTGACAATTTCTATATATCTTATATATTGCATAAAGTACCCCCAATAGGATGGTCAACACTATTATGGATAACAAGATATTAGTAGTTGTAATGTGGAATTTAAATTCCTCAATAGAGGAGTTGTTACTTCCCCCCACGGAATTTTGCACCACTATTGTTTCTTCTGATTTGGATTGTTGTTTGCCCATATTGCTGCTATATCCGCACACACGTCTATCACCCGAAAAACACGAAACTGTTTTTGAACCATTGTCACTTCGCGATAGTTCTATGAATCCGTGCACATATTTCTGTCTATATATGGAGAACGGTCTCAAATTCGCACGACACGCGCTAAGCGGTGGCCTCTGGCAGGATCGCCATGTACGGGAAGTATTAGGAGAGATGTGAATCAAACAAATGTTGGGACCGAACTGAACTATATTGAAGAGTAAATGCGATTATTAAGAGTACATAAGGTTGAGTATACATTATAATATAGCTTACCACTACAGAGGGTTAGGAACGCTACGAGAATTCCACAGGAAAATGCGGGCAGGTACATGCTGGCAATATCCAGAGTACTTAAGTGATTATAGAAACATCGATGAATTCAGCGCCCGTTTATCTAAACGTGTTGATGAATGGTACCAACGCGTTTCGGTTTGGACGGCTTCCAAAATAAAGTTCAGGGCGACCTTTTGCATCTCGATTTCAAAGTAACAACTCTCTCAGCATCTTACTCATAACTGCAGCTACTAAGAATGCAGTTTGAAATAATAAATCGTCGACCGAGTGCAGTCCCACCTCCGTACATTAGCATTATTCAAAACTTCCACCGGAATATGCGATCGTTTGCAGCCGGCGGAGCCATTTGAGTGCATTTTAACGATTCACTGAGTTGTCAAGTAGTTTTTCTTGCATTCGCGGTCTATAATAATAGTTACGTGAAATTTGTGGGATGAATCGTACTGATTTCCCGTACCCGTCATGAAAAGAAGTTAAGCTAAGATCCTAATAGTTTCATATGCCACTTTTATGAGTTTATTTTTTATTCCCAATTAAATATTTGATGGGAACGCCACTAGCTATATTTTTTGTGCTAAAATTATAAGATAAATTAATCTAACAAATTAAAATAATCCGTTTCGAATGTATTTTAATGTCTGAGACTTACAGGAGTTTTCTATATAATATTTAAATAAGTACAGACTTAAAAATTCAAATAATCTACATTAAAAAAATCTAATTGGTGAATGCTGTTTCAATTACGTTTTTCTTCGGAATGGTTTTTAAATTATCATAGGTTATAAGAATATACCGTACCAATTTACACTGTGTAAATAATATTAGGTACTTTAATAATACCTAGTTGCCTACAGCGTTGATATAAGTACACTAATTTATATAACGAAGTATTTACTGTGTAACGGATTTATTAAAGCGAAAATGTAAAATATTTAAGTATAATTATCTTGATATTTTAACCTCAAGGCGCTTCAATATTTAGGTACTGAGCAAGAGTCATGCTGGCTTAAACTTACTATAATTTCGAAATACTCGAAGCAAATAAATTAATTGTCATTTAGATGAAAGTCGTAATGCTACGCAATTAATTAAAATGAAGGTTTACAGTATTTTCGTACCACTTCAGCTACGAGTACATCAACACCAACGGTGATCTGACGTAGTATTTAAAGACAACACCTCTAACTTAAATTCAATTTAAGCCTTTACAATGTCATCAGTAAAATAAACACTGTTTTCTAATATTGGGGCATAAATACTGAAGTTAAGAAATATAATATACTTACCTATCTATTTTAAACCGCTTACGAATCCATACTGATATTATAAATGCGAAAGTGTGTCTGTCTGTCTATCTGTCTGTTACCTCTTCACGCTTAACCGCTGAATCGATTTTGATGAAATTTGGCATGGAGATAGTTTAAGATCCGAGGAAGGACATAGGATAGTTTTCATTCTGGAAATTATCCCTAAAAAGATCGAAAAGTGAGTAAGTAATTCATGATGACATTGATGGCCCTGTAGGAAATGTAATTATTAGACCAAAAGCACAATTATTCTTACATTTGCTTAGGCGCTTTATATAATCCCATTAAGGTAATTAGGTGATATGATGATAGATATCTATCGTGTTGTACGAGGTTGCTTCCATACTTCCAAGTTTCACGTGGACGTAGTCGCGGGCAAAAGCTAGTAAAAGAATATTTATGTACAAGATATAACGTGTGTATTATTATGTGTGTTTTTTTTTCAAGTGTATCGGGTTTCTATCGGTTTTCATAATAATGTTACAATCTTGATCTTTACTCCTCCGGGCCTATGATGGCCGCGTTTATGACGCGTTACATTAATGATGGATGTTTTGTCAATTATTATTATTAATCGCGTGATGAAAGCAACTGTCATAGATCCGAAGTGAATCGATGAAATGTAGGTTTTAGCAGAGAGTATGGAGGAATCTAAGACCATTGTCTATGAAAGAGACGGGCCCATGGTAAGATAAATATTAATAAGGGCCGTTACCATCGTTGATCAAAAGTAGGGTTTCTGCTCAAGCATTCTTGAACTCGAGAAATTTGTCTTCATTCGAGAATACTCGAGTTCCGAATTCGAATTGCGTGCCATAAGCCAGGCGAGCTAGCTATCGGCGTTTTACAATAATTATTCGACATATATTACATCCAATAAATCTGTCTATCGAGACTTAGTTGAGAAGGATGCAGCGATGCTGACATCTGAAGCAATTATAAATGTGCCAACTGAGAAATTAGGTTCTTGGAAAATGACTTTATAGCTAATCGATTTTTTAAACCTGTACAACAAGGTTGGACGCAGGCGAACAGAGCCGTATTTCCCGCTAGGCCCACAAGGGCCGAGCCTAGGGGCTCAGCCAGCCTATAGGGATCCCAGCCCCAGTGGCGGGACTTGTACCTGCAGCGCTAAGTACCTACGCAACGCAATGAAAGATAAACATAATTATAATCATTAAGAATGTAATTTATTTGATTTGTTGTGTTTGCCTGTAAGTGGGTAAAACATTTATATGTTTAGTACCTGTTTTTTTTTGTTGTACAGTATTGTACCTGTTGGCAAACCTAATAAATAAATAAATAATTGAAATCAGTATGTTTGTATGAGAAGAAAGCTATGTTTTTATAAAGTTGATGACGTGACAAAGAGTGATAAAAATGCTACTAAACCCGATGTTGTGATTATTGTTAATTATGTGACAACAAAAGGAATTCTAACTTCAATACCGAATATTCCAATTAAAGCTGAATCTTGGAAACGGTTGCAGGTATTTTTACCAAACATTGCTAAGAAACATCTCAACAGACAAAGATTAAAAAAACCGCTTTCGAATCGGTCCATCCGTTTGGGAGCTACGATACCACAGACAGACAAACAGATACAGATGTTAAAGTTATAACCCCTCTTTTTTCTTCGGGGGACAAAAATAAATAATGTTTTGCTTATACAGCCGTTTCTTATAGTAACACACTTACCCCTAATCCGTAAGAGATGTGGGTGGAGATTATAGTTTATAATATAGACAGTGATATCTAAGCCAAAACGTCTATAATTAAATAAACAAATGTATTTACATGTCAATATTATAATGCTCTTAAAGTAAACACTTAATAATAACATGTATATAATATTACTATCATAACTTGCTTTGCTGCTATTGTTGAGGGTAGGTACATAGTACATTCGTTTTCATCATCTGTGAATATATACGTACAATTATAGAGCTAATTCTAAATCTGAGAACAGGAGTACTTACTAAGTATGCAAATTTCAAACAAAATGTGTTTTAGCTTCTTATTCAGACTAATCCGATCACTAATCCGGCACTATTAATAAGTAGGAGGTGCCGGATTATTGGGATGTTCGGATAGCTCTATAGTATCGAATAAAACAGCAATAACTAAAATAATGGCGCGAGCGCGAAGGAGCAGATAAAGGTGAGGACATTGCCGGTGGAGAGTGTCGGATTATTGGATGTATCTGACTATTGTAGTGCCATGATTAGTAAGTCTACGACACACTACTACATTTGTCATCATCATCATCCCGTATCTATCCACTGCTGGATCAGGGCCTCCTCGTGCATTTTCCATGCCGCGTGCATCCTCTCCCTTCCCGCGACCTTAACTATGTCGTCTCTCCGTCTAGCATTCGTGGTTGCCACCAAATAGGTCTGGAGACCAGCGTCGATCTTCTCGCCTACATCTACATACATGCCCCGCTCATCTCCATTTTAGACTAGCGGCTTAGCACCTAGCGATGTCGGTTACTTGGGTTCTCTGTCTGATATCTTTGTTTGGAATGCGGTTTCTGAGTTATTTATTTATTTAATCTTTATTGCACAAAAGAAAACTTATCTTACAAAAGGCGGACTTTGGACTTGAAGTTTATGGACGGTTTCGCGGGTGAAGGTAAATGTTTCTACTCCATAGGTCATAGGAGGGAGTACGCAATGATCGTAGACCTTCCTTTTCAGGCTCATGGGGATATCGCTTTTTAACACTTCGGAGTTTCCTAAAAGCCCACCGTAGTCCTAGTTATTTATCCATGCTCAGGCTATTTCTGTTCAGATTTAGAACCTGGCCTGGGTATATATTGTAATTTGCAACATTGTTGTTGCCCACCAAGACGTGATCTACATTTTCTTGCACATTATTTGGGTTTTATTCAAATTCATCCTTAGGCCTACTTTTGCCGAAGCGGCGATTAATTCTTCGAGCATGCCTTTGAGTTGGTCTACTGATTCAGCTATAAGAATGATGTCGTCCGCAAATCTCAGGTGTGTTAGACTTTCTCCGTTTACATTTATAGGTACCTTTGTTGGCCCAGTCCAGAGCCTGGAAAACATCTTCAAGTACTGACGAGAACAACTTCGGCGATATTGTGTCTAAGAACTCCTTTTTGAACTTCAACTGGTATTGTGAGCTCATGATGTTGACTGTATTATGTTTTCGAGAATTTGTATATACCTGTCGTCGACAAGACAACATTTGCAGTAGCTATCAACTTTTAACGAATAGGAAAATGGCCAAAAATAAAATTGTGAAATATTTTAGGTTTCTTTCTTTCTTACGCGTCACAATTTCATCCATCGCATTGGTAACGAGTTCATAGCAGATTTCTCGTTTACATTACTAGACAACCATTTCCTCTAACATCCCAAAACAAAATGCTAATACATTTAAATTCTATGAAAATAGTCTATATTCTGAAAAAGGCTCTTGGCTAAACATCAGTGAGGTTAGTCAGTAAAATGTTTCCTCGTAAAGGTTATTCGTCCATACACACGTGTCTAATTTAGAAACAACATTTTAACCTCAAAGTAAACCCTTTTTCTCTTTAACTGTTATCTCATGAATAAACTAATTACTTATACTAAATATTTTAGATATCATGCTAGAAATTTTATTAAAGGATTTGTGTTTATATATGAGAAAACAGCCTTTTTCTACATAAAATTTAAATTTTTAGGGAAGTAGTTTGATAGATCAGAGGAGTAAATCGAATATTCTACGTATATGTATGACAAAGGATGACAATTGGACTAGGAATCTGTACAGTCAGTAAAATATGTCGGGATTCTCCTTGATGACTGCAGCGTCTTCGGGACAGTAGAGCAGGATGTTGCCTACTGTACAGGGGCGTTCGCAGCACTCGGTCGCCACTTGTCGGCGCACGCGCCGCCATCGTTTCAACCGCTCGCGCTTCATGTGCTCGTGTAGGTCTTCTGGGATTAACTTATCTGTAAAGAAAACAAGTAGAAAATATATATTAAAAAAAAAATATTCTATAGACAAAGTAGCTTGTCAAGACGAATCGCATTTTGCTCTATCTATCACTCTATCACAAATTATTAACTAGTGGCTCTGTCAGCTGTGGGGCTAGACCTAGCGAATTTTTCGACATGACTGAAATATGTTTTTTTTTACGTTTTCAGTCCCCATATCTTCGCCATTTTAAAAAAATTCGAGAAATTGACTTGGCAATCATAATTTATATAATTATTGAAGCTGCACATAAAACACGAGAACTGTTTGGGTAATGCGCCCTGTAGGCGAGAACAGCTGGAAATTCGGACATCCGGTCATACGAAAGTTTTTGGCCAAGCTGAAGAGAACACGCTGCGTTCGCTGTGCTCGCTTGACTAACAGTATATCCTCTAACGTATAAACTTTGTTGGAATCAAATAACAGATGAGAGGAGGTCGTTCTTATATTGTATCTTAGACTGGAAACTAAATCAGACAGCTAGAAATAATTCTAAGCCGGCGAGACGATAGAACGTATCTGTCTGTTTTTAAATTAAGAAACGGTTGATTGAAATAACCTAAATGCAACTTTATAAAAAAATTATGCATTATACGACATGAACATGACAAATAGTCACCATGTAAACTATACATTATTTAAATGTGTTGGTTAACCGAAATACGCTTGTAAATATTATTTGTAAAAATCTGAATTTCCGAGTGTATTAAATTCTCCAAAACGGCGTGGTTAATCAAATCAACATTTAATTATTGTAACATCGTTCCGATTGCATCGCGATTTAACTTAATTAACATTTCCAATGTTAAACAGGTATAAATAGGGTAACACATAATATATCATTACGCTTTTAATGTAGGTCATCTGATTGCCGCATCACAATTATTTGAAATTGAGAAAAAACTTTTAAACTTTACCAATCTTGGTATATATAATTGATTTTCCAGATAGATGTTTATAATATCTTCGAATAGCTGCATTATTTATTACTCAGAACCAATACAAATAGAAAAATAAGCTGATTGCACAATACTCTAAATCACAATGCCAATCCAGCACTCTACGCCAAAAAAAGAAGGCGTCGGCTTGAGCTCTCCATTCTTTAGTTTGCACTCAACGACCTTTTTCTGTCCCACAAACTTTTGCCGATTGTGCACTACCCTGAAATATAGCTATCCAAAGAAACCAGTCAGCGGAACGCAAGCCCGCAACCTTCGAGGCTTCGACTCTATATTTGTATAGGATTAAATCTGACGAGCCAAAACGATAATTTTCCTCCCCAGCAGACTGATGCCATATAGTGAAACGTTGGTAGATTAAACCCATCTGGCATGTACACCTTTATCTTTGATTCATATTTAAAAAATGGGTGGTTTGCACAAATGTAACTTTAACAGAGAAATATTGTATTATTCTCGCTAATTATTTGACAACAGAATAAATACACGCGACATTATCCGTTAAAATTATTTTCTTGATAAAAAATGTCAATGAAAAGTTCCGCCTACCTTTAGGTACGTGTGGGAGCTGAAAGGCGAAAAATCCTTAATTTCCATATTTGGTTTTAGTAAGGCGGGTATAGAAATGTCAAAGTTGGGTTAGGATATTATAATATAACGTGGCCCCAGGCGTAGGCACGGCCATGTATGTAGAGTAAGAAAGTTTTACGAGTTTGAGTAACCTTCGGAAACAGATTGGGATAACCTGGAATACTTTTATTTGAAGTTTCCCGCCATATTATTATGAAGGAAGAATAGTTATTTGTTATGCAAGGCTGCAAAGTTGTTATTTGGCGCGAGTGTTGAAATTGAAAGCTGAGCGAGCGAAGGAATCTAAGATTCAACCATGAGCGAAGCGAATGGTTCAAAGATAGATTCCTGAGCGTAGCGAAGCTTTCAAGACACGAGAAGCTAAATAATTTTGCAGCCATGCGGAACACACAACTTTTCACCTCACTACAGCGAGGAAAGTACAAGATTAAAGAAAAACAATTAAAACATAAAAATGATCATATTTAATTTTGCCTTCTATTTAACACATCAAATTTAAAACATTAACACACTCAAATCCAAACCAAATAAATACGAGAGAAGCACACATATTAAAAATTAAAAGTAAGTATGGCCGTAATTTGTATTATCGTCGTGTATATTTTATCGTTGAGTTTTTCTTAAGCACTGGTATCTATATTATATTTGTATTTGAAACTACTTGACACATTCGTTGTGAATGTGGGAGAATGGCATTCTGGGAAGGATTAGTTGGCCACTCGGAAGTATTTTCCATAACACTTGCTTTGGAAGTTATTGGACGATGGGATCCAAACAAGATTATTTCGGATTTATCTTCTTTAAAAACGTCAATAGTTACGGTAAATTACTTATCGTCCCCAAATATTTATAACAGGTCCTTTTTCGTTTTAATGCAGGCTTTTAGCATTGAATAAATACTCCAAATTCCGCTTAACTTTCTTGTTTTCGATACTTATTTCTATAAAGTAAGACAACAGTATGTATTCTCCACAGAAAAAAATTACGTTGTTTACGTGAATTGTGAAAACTTCCAACTTTTTAATTATTAATTTTCTCGGGTGCGTTCAGAAATTACACTCTAATGTTCCAACTTTTATAACAAATAAATATTAAAATTTGTGTTGTATTTAATATATTTACTAGTCAAAATATGCACATGAAAATAATTAATATATATAAACATATTCAACATAAAATAAAGTGTAGAAAAAATAAAAACTTAAAAATCTGTAACCACAAACCAGGTTTCTGGACGTGATATTGTAGGTGTATTTTTTAAAAAGAATTATTCAAACGTACATAATGATTTTAGCCGGCCTGACCAGATCGCCCTTTATTAGCGTGCGTTGATTGGTTATTCGAAGATTTATCGACTGATGAAATCAGTCACGCGTTGAAGGAGTCTTAAATATAAAAAAGTTACATGCACCACAGAAAATCAAAATCGTCGTGTTCGAAATTCAAATGACTTTTGCACGCTAGCGGATAAAATAGCACATTACATCAGAGGCCGGGAAAATGAGGATTTCCGGCCAAGTAGGTATATACGGCCGAGCGAGCGTGCGAGCGAGGCCGGATAGTGATACGAGGCCGGGAATCCGTTTTCACGACGAGGCATGTATAGTGCTTTTCTCAAACATACAATGAAATAAAAAAATATACTTCAAAGAATAACACTTAATATTGTTTGTCCGATATTTTCCGAATTTGACCGAATTTTAAAAATCCGATTTCAGATTCTGACTCAGGAGCCCCAAAAACCCCCGGATACCGAATTTCAGCCTCCTAGGACCAATTTGAAATTTTCTCCATACAAATCGTTTTTTTTTTTTCGATATTTTCCGAATTTGACCGAATTTTCGGACAAGATTTCAGATTCATATTTTTGAGCCCCGAGACCCCCCGATACCGAGTTTTAGCCGCCAAGCACCAATTTGAAATTTTGAAAAAAAAAAAGTCGCCATCTTGAATTTTTTTTCCACAAGTGTCTAACAACCAACCTTTAAGAACAAAACCTGCTTTTTGTCAAACCAGCCAGCTGTGTGAATGACCTTGTTGTTGAAACCAAAAAAAAGTTACTTTGCAGGCCTAGGCCTGAAAAGCAGTATGAAATCCCTTTACAGTCTTCTCGAGTTGTTGCGCCCAAAAACCGATACTTCCGAGCCTATTATAAGGAACGCAAAGACAATATTTCATTGCATGTTTGAGAAATAGACTTTTGCACGCAGATTTCGCCCTATAAACGGAGGTTTTCCGAGCGAGTGAGGTGAAAATATGTTTTCACCTCACTCGCTCGGAAAACCGCCGTTTATAGCGCGAAATCTGCGTGCAAGTCTATTAAGTTTTTCCGTTAGGCTAGCGTGCAAGTCATTTGAATTTCGAACACGATACTATATTCTCTGTGATGCATTTTTTAATGTGTGCTATTCTCTTGTTTTTTTGGTTTGGATTTGAATGTGTTATGTCTTAGATATGTTAAATAGAGGGCCAAATTAAATATGATTATTTTTATATTGTAATATTTTTTCTTGCAACTCGAATTTCCTCGCCGTATTGAGGTGAAAAGTTATGTATTCCGCACGTCTGCAAAATTATTTTTCTCAAACATGCAATGAAATATTGTCTGCGTTCCTTATAATAGGCTCGGAAGTATTGGTTTTTGGGCGCAACAACTCGAGAGGACTGTAAAGGGATTTCATACTGCTTTTCAGGCCTAGGCCTGCAAAGTAACTTTTTTTTGGTTTCAACAACAAGGTCATTCACACAGCTGGCTGGTTTAACAAAAAGCAGGTTTTGTTTTTAAAGGTTGGTTGTTAGACACTTGTGAAAAAAAAATTCAAGATGGCGACTATTTTTTTCATAATTTCAAATTGGTGCTAGGCGGCTAAAACTCGGTATCGGGGGGCTCTCGGGGCTCAAAAATATGAATCTGAAATCTTGTCCGAAAATTCGGTCAAATTCGGAAAATGTCGAAAAAAAACGATTTGTATGGAGAAAATTTCAAATTGGTCCTAGGAGGCTGAAATTCGGTATCCGGGGGTTTTTGGGGCTCCTGAGTCAGAACCTGAAATCGGATTTTTTAAATTCGGTCAAATTTGGTATCGGGGGGCTCTCGGGGCTCAAAAATATGAATCTGGAATCTTGTCCGAAAATTCGGTCAAATTCGGAAAATGTCGAAAAAAAACGATTTGTATGGAGAAAATTTCAAATTGGTCCTAGGAGGCTGAAATTCGGTATCCGGGGGTTTTTGGGACTCCTGAGTCAGAATCTGAAATCGGATTTTTTAAATTCGGTCAAATTCGGTATCGGGGGGCTCTCGGGGCTCAAAAATATGAATCTGAAATCTTGTCCGAAAATTCGGTCAAATTCGGAAAATGTCGAAAAAAAACGATTTGTATGGAGAAAATTTCAAATTGGTCCTAGGAGGCTGAAATTCGGTATCCGGGGGTTTTTGGGGCTCCTGAGTCAGAATCTGAAATCGGATTTTTTAAATTCGGTCAAATTCGGTATCGGGGGGCTCTCGGGGCTCAAAAATATGAATCTGAAATCTTGTCCGAAAATTCGGTCAAATTCGAAAATATCGAAAAAAAAAAATGATTTGTATGGAGAAAATTTCAAATTGGTCCTAGGAGGCTGAAATTCGGTATCCGGGGGTTTTTGGGGCTCCTGAGTCAGAATTTGAAATCTGATTTTTAAAATTCGGTCAAATTCGGAAAATATCGGACAAACAATATTAAGTGTTATTCTTTGAAGTATATTTTTTTATTTCATTGTATGTTTGAGAAAAGCACTATACATGCCTCGTCGTGAAAACGGATTCCCGGCCTCGTATCACTATCCGGCCTCGCTCGCGCGCTCGCTCGGCCGTATATACCTACTTGGCCGGAAATCCTCATTTTCCCGGCCTCTGATGTAATGTACTATGGCTTCTCGTGTCATGAAAGCTTCGCTTCGCTCATGGTTCAGTCTTAGATACCTTCGCTCGCTCGGCTTTCAATTTCAACAGTCACGCTAAATAACAAGTTTGCAGCCTTGCATAACACATAACTATTACCTACTCAGTCATCTTTAGTATTTCAGTTGATTTATTTACTCAATCTAGAAAATCGATTTTAGATACATCCCTGGCGCAGAAGGTGTGTTGTAAGTTTGAAACATAGGTATTATGTGTATTGTGTGGCATTATAATTTTAAATATGAATCTTTTGAAGGCTTTATTATAGTGATAAATGCGTAGGCATGCTGGATGAAAACGTCCATCAGAAAAACCCATTCAATAATACTGGTACGGGTGTTTTTGTTTGTTATGTTATCATGACGGTATGGCTAGTGATACGATTATACGTACCTACCTGTAATACATGTGTGGTATTGACAACGCATAGCCTAAATTATTGAAAATTTGGAGATCGAAATTGGTACACATTATTCTTTAGACACCAACAAGATAATCCCAAAATTATGTAAACTCCTAAAGAAGTGAATCGATGGATAACATTACGCATAAAACGCTTTGGAAATTCAACGTGGACGACGTTGCATGGCCGAATTAAGCCCAACAATAGTACAGTCCGTGAACTCTTAGATTGGGATACGGGCTTGTTTGAAATCGAACATTCCGTCAGTTTACGTACTGTAGTACCTACTGTACCAAAGTTATACGAAAAAGAAATCAAGAAAACAGCGTAAGTATTGACTTTTTTAAGATAGCTCCCGACATTTTATTTAAAATGACTTACTTTATTTGACGGTAATAGCAAACATATTCTTACCAATGATATGCGACGTATCCCGCTTGACAATTTTGTAAATATTATTGCAAAAATTTGCTATGATCCTCGACAAACGATTACTGCAGCTATTTAACGTGTCAGACAGTCTGAACGGCTGCGGTTCTTCTTGTGCTAATGCTAATAAGCTACTTCCAATTATGATAATAACAATATAAAACTGAAACAAAACCAAACAACATGTTATAAAAATAATACACCAACATTATACACATTTTATAAACACCAAAATGGATACAGAATCCAAATCTTCACAATAGACACGGCATAATGAGTACTGATTCACGTATCGTCAAGTAATTAAATCTTTGACCATTACAATTTTCTCTTCAATAACATTAACACTCAAAACAACGACTGATACATGGAATGCTACCTACATAGTTTAACATATTCATTTTTGGCCAATTTCGAGTGCACCGGCACTGCACGGTCGCTCCGTCTAACAATCTGGTACTCAATGGACCAAACATCACTACGCAGGGCTAAAAATAAATGCCCAAAGGTCCATAGTACGGAGTTACTTAAAACTTGTTTACTTATAACGTTTACAAAACTTAATCATATGATAACGCCCTCTAATTGTCTCCTTTATCTGTGTTGCTGAGACGCCTAAACATTTATCAAAAAACGAACGTTTTCGTCGTTAACTGTACTTTTCCGGGCTTATGTATATTTAGGATGCCTTATCCATTGTTATTATGATGGAACTACAAATTGCGTCTAAGTAGGTAATGTTTAATCATCAGTTCCTAAGATACATTAATATTCATGCCTTTACCTTATTCAGAAGTAAACAAACGTTAGTCAGCCATGATACCCTACCATATTGTAATTTTCTCAAAGATATCAACAATCTACGTTTCCCTACAGTTTTTCATCTATCTCATGTATATTGGACTATTAATTATTATTAAACTATTAATTCCGTTTCTTTTGTAGATGATAGTGCGTTAGACCAAATTAACATTCAAATGAACCTGCATTCCGTATGTACCGTATTAGTACTTTAGGTACATACTTAGGGCGGTGAATTTATGAATGCCTAGTGTTTGTGGCCTAAAGCACCTGAACCGAAGGTGAGGGGGGATAAAAATGCGATCTGGGGCTTAACGAACTACCGCCCGTGATTTGTGTTAAGTTTAACGTCTTGTTGCGTTTTTAGGGTTCCGTACTCAAAGGGTAAAAACGGGACCCTATTACTGAGACTTCGCTGTCCGTCCGTCCGTCCGTCTGTCACCAGGCTGTATCTCAAGAACGGTGATAGCTAGACAGTTGAAATTTTCACAAATGATGTATTTCTATTGCCGCTATAACAACAAATACTAAAAATAAAATAAAATAAATATTTAAGGGGGGCTCCCATACAACAAACTTGTTATAGATTCTTGTACGGAACCCTTCATGCGCGAGTCGGACTCGCACTTGCCCAATTTTATTACATTTTCATATACAATCTTCTAAATAACAGTGATAGGGAACATCACAATAGTGAGTTAAAACTGCGTATAATTTTAAATCCCAAATGAATCATCATCTGGGTCAATAATTATAGTCCTGCTAAAAAGGGAGTTTAAAATCTGCATCAAAAATTACGTGACCCTTTTTTGCAGTATAGTTCTACAATAGTGAAGGAATATTCGGTCCCTTATCATGAGTTAACGTGACCGTACTCGATAGGCTAGGCGCTCATGAGTGTACTCGGCTAATTCCGAATGGCGGGTAATTCCGAAAATTACTGATATCTAATAAACGGGGTAACATTTTTTGCGCTAGCAACACTTCCTCAGCTACTATACTTCTACAGTAAGAAGTGTTGCTAGCGCAAAAAAAATTACCCCGGCCGTTTATTAGATATCAGTAATTTTCGGAATTACCCGCCATTCGGAATTAGCCGAGTACACTTAAAGTTTGTCGTTAGCGACAGCGTTAATGATTTGTGTGGAGAATGGATTTGTACAACGCCCCTAGTTGTGTATTTTGAAGAACTACAATTGACAACATTTCATATTTTTAAGACTACAATTTTATTACTTCTCAGAATTCTGCTTAGAAAGATGAAGTAATATCCGTTTTTATATTTTTTCTGAGATTTTTATTTTTTTATTATTTATTGAAAAAATTTACTAAATAAAACATTTTAAACGGATTATATCGCGTATATTAATTATTTGAGCCTCCCTAAAATTAATATACGCGATATAATCCGTTTAAATTGTTTTATTTAAAAGTGTGACAGTCGCGGAAACCGAAGAGAATATTAAAAACTTATTAATTTTAAAATGTGGCAACACCAAAACTATGACTCAATGGAACGGTTACTTTAGTCCGATTTCTAATAAAAAAAAAACGGAATGACTTTGAGGTTGACATGACATTGTCAAAATTCCAAATTTTCGGTTTGGTTTGATGCATATTACTGATCTATTACTGATTCTGGAAACAGTAACTATTGAACTTACATTAAGATGGTCTTCGCAGATAAATAATGGTCTCTTTGGCACAACCAATTTCCCCACTGCTTGACACCATTCTCCTTTATATGTGGCACATGAAAGAAATGTTTATCGAGTGTTTTCGTCGAATCGTTTTTGCAGTCCGGCACAAAACAATACTTGGTGTATTTTGGAGGACTATTATACCTCATCAACCCATACGGGTGCGAGTCCATCCATTTTTGTAAATTAATTCCGGCCAATACGTAAGTAATTAAGTAACACGGTTAGTTTTTCATTTGAAATCTCGTTAGTAAAATTTGGTATGCGTCAACGTCAAATAAAAAAATATGAGTTATTTTTTCGCTGTTTGGTCTAAGACGACAACCCAATTAAGGCCTAATTGTCTTAGATTGCGGTAATTGTATCTATTTTCTTATGTTTCTTTTAATACAGAAGAATAAATTCAAAGATTTTTTTTACGCCTATAACAGGAGCCAAAAATTAAAACATAGATTTTACTCGTCAAACTGAACAACATATGTTCAGAAACTTTTTTTTTAAATACTGTTTTCATATGTTCATTATTTCAAACAAAGTACTTAAATAGCATTTTCAATGTACGCCGTCCAACATTGACTTCGCCTCAGCATTGACATAGCTGTCACTTTACTAAATATCAAAAATTTCGCAATACATTGCTTCTTTGAATAAACTTTATTTTACAGGTTTACATTATTATAAATGAGTTATTTTTAAAAGTTGTTTAATAAATGTTGTTCAGTTTGAGGGGAAGAATCTATGTTTTAATTTATTGCTCCTGTTACAGAGCCCACCTGGTATATTAATTTCCAATATGAAATGTTGTCAATTCTCCATACAAATCCTTTATGTAGTCGCTTGCGACTACTGTCACTGTAAACTCATGGTAGGGGTACAGATTGGTCAAATGTATACAAACGATGTAGACTTGTAGATAGAGATGCCGATAGACGAGTGCACATAGCAACAGCTGCTATAAGGTCAAGTGGCAGGAAGACGAGTTACTGCGAGTACTGTAGGTATGATTGTACAAGGGTCGGCTTGTGACCCAGACGATTTGTCACACTTGTTATTAACTACTGTGACATAAAAACAACATCAGGATGTGTTTATTATTAGAAAGCCAGTGATAACAGTGCATTTTTATTGTGTTTCTTATGCGAGTTCATTGACGTTTTTGTCAGTCTGTTATTCTGATTTAAAAAACCGTATCTTAAAGATATTTAGAATGTCGAAATCCTCTTTGAAAGCCTAAAGGCGGCTTCATGCTCTTGCTTTTGCATTGCATTTTCAATTATTGACATAGAAAAGTAAAAGTTCCGCAAAATAAAAAATTGAGTTAGGGCACTTAATGTCCTGTATTATGTTAGAATGGATTGATCCCTTAATGTGTTTAATTTTTGCGGATCTTAGCGCCTTTTGTTCTCTACCTTCGAAGGTCCAAGGGGATGAACTAGCTTTTTAATGTCAAAGGGGGCAAACGAGCAAACGGATTACCTGATGTAAATCATTATCATTAAATTTATCTTTGGGTTCAAAATCAGACAAAAAGAATTTTGAAAACATTCCAAAATTCTTTAATATTTTGTTTGAAGACGCTCTTGTTTTTACAGTATAATTGATAAAATCCTTTAACATTCAGACATGGCAACGAGTGCGAAGTAACGAAAATTCATGGTAATCAACCAATTTGAGTCAAAGAATTGTAGATTTTCCATTTACGCCATACTTTAATTTTTCTTTTTAGAGTAGCAATAAGGGCGGAGGAGAAGCATTTTAGATACTTTTCAGATTAAATTCGCTTAAGAGGGACACACTTGTCAATAACTTAAAATATTAAACGGTAGAACCGCTCGATCGCTTCATTGGGTTCCAAATTGGCGAGTTCAGAATCCCAATCTTCTTGGCTTACCTCTTGCTCGACAACATCATAATCAGCTTTTAAAAAAATATAGCGTGTAACCGACGGTGTACCTACCGAAAACTGAAACCATGGCTTCAGACCATTATTCTGAGCTGGGAAATCGTGGAAATTTCTTTTAGAAAATTCACAAATTTTCCTCGCGAGTTTTAATTTTTTCTTTATTTTTACGTTAATAGAACTCTACCGGTAACAATTTTTCATGAAAAATCGCATCAAAATAGCATTTTCCGCAAAACACACAATGTATCACAAACAGTATTATGTAAGCTTTACGGTACAACACAGGCGCGTGGAGTGGGACTGATAACGGTACTGGCCGGTCATTGATCCGCCAGCCCAGCCCAGTGTGCTCGCGCAGGCCGCTGCGGTCGGACGCATGAGTAATGTTTACCTACCCGCACATTTTATTTGCTTTACTTGAATGAAAATAATCTTGTTAGACTGTTTTAATTTATCGGTCAGTTGTTATTGGTGTAAGTTAGTACACTAGTTGTGATCTGTGGTTGCGTTGTTTTTATGGTTGCATTCATTCATGTCATTCGATGCGCATTGGCGTAACGGTATGTTTTGCGCTGACGCGTGGGTGGAGTGGGGAGCGCCTGGAGCGGTCGCTCGCCGCGTGGTCCCCTCCCCGCGCGTCTGCACCCGAGAGAATTGGACGCAATACATTGCGCGTCGAGTTTTATAATTTATTTTGGAAAATCTTATCCTTGAGTTTTCCGAGAAAATTAACACTCGTTTTCAGTTCATGATTATGGTCTAAAACTACGGTTTTCATTTTTGGTACGCTGTCGGTTACACCCTGTATATCTTGGTATACGGTTTATGGGAATAGGCAGAGGATCGAGGTTGACACTGAATTGAACAGACGGGTAGTGTCTGTCTATATTAGATAATTACATTTCTGGGAGAGATAATTATCTCACATGTTTCATCCAAAATATTACATCTAGAATCCTTTCATTAACATTCAGAAATTTATTGTACTTTTTTAAATCTAAAATATTAACGGCGTTCAGAACACGTTTATTTAGGGGCAAAGGTCGTTGGTACCTAGAGGGTGTAAGCTTGCCAGTGTTTGTGTTTTGTACCCAATTAATTGTTGGTACATTGAACTCATTGAAGTCGCCGACAATACAAATATCGACTTCTTCATAAAAATCATTTATTTTTCAATCTTACTACAATAATTTTCATAATCGCTGTTCGCAGATTTTAGGGGGAAATAAACGCCGTTAATTATTAGTTTACGTTACCCCACTGTTACCACAATAAACACGTCTTCTACAACAATTGACTCCCAATCAGTATACCGGCATAGTATATATATTCTTTGATACCGAGTCGCTTGAAGGTTTGACTTAACAGCTTTTAAAACACCATCACCACCCTTTTTCGCCTTGCTCACCAACTTCACCAAGTCCCTGTCGCGCCGAAAAATATTATACCTATTTGCTGTCAAACAATTCGAAATTATATGTCAGACGTAAGCCATGTTTCAGTTAGTATAATGACGTCTTAGTTACAATGCGATATATCTAAACGTACCTACATCCAATATTTTCGATTTTAGGCCACCACAATTTAGGTAATAGAACGTTAAATTATTAGGAGATGCGCCTAAAAACCATGTATGATACGATAAAACAGTATGTGTAATAATAGTAATAGACAATAATGGTGTTACCTTATTATATTATTAGAATAAATATGTTGCTCAGGGGAAGAAAATCAAAATACATATAAGGTATTTTCAAAACAATTACGCTCGTAGTAGCTTCAAGGTTCAATTTATTTAGTTTTAGTTCACCTACGCAACCAAAAGGCATAACAATAGAATATATCCGAAAACTTCACAACTTGGCCAAATCATCCTCTTTGCGGATGCGAATAACAGAAGAAGAATCATTTTTTCTAACTAGTATAGCTGCATTTTTTTATCCAGACTCATTTATATTTTTAGTGCCACCTTTTGTGTTTCCGCGTGCAGAATTTTATTCTTCAGCGTGAGGTGTGCATTTATATATCGACGGCAAAACGCGTAAACGCTCTAAACGCCAAGGGAATTCATTGGCGTTTACAGCGTTTACGCTTTTTGCCGTCGATATACTCGTATAGGTCGGGTATCAGATGTTTGGCTGGTCGGCGCGCTGTGGGTCGTCGCGCGTCGCGGCGGCAGCGACGGCGCCGAGGCCGAACGCGGCGCCCAGCAGCTGGCCGCGAAGGACGCGGGCCGCGCCTATTTATTTTTTAGGGTTCCGTAGCCAAATGGCAAAAAACGGAACCCTTATAGATTCGTCATGTCTGTCTGTCTGTCCGTCTGTCCGTCTGTCCGTCCGTATGTCACAGCCATTTTTTTCCGAAACTATAAGAGCTATACTGTTGAAACTTGGTAGGTAGATGTATTCTGTGAACCGCATTAAGAATTTGATGCAAAAATAAAAAAATAATAATAAATATTGGGGGCTCCCCATACTTAAAACTGAAACTCAAAAATTTTTTTTTCATCAAACACATACGTGTGGGGTATCTATGGATAGGTCTTCAAAAATGATATCGAGGTTTCTAAAATATTTTTTTTCTAAACCGAATAGTTTGCGTGACAGACGCTTCCAAAGTGGAAAAAAGTTGGTCCCCCCCCCTCTAACTTCTAAAATAAGAAAATGAAAAATCTAAAAAAAACATATGATGTACATTACTATAAAAACTACCAACGAAAATTGTTTTGAACGAGATCTGGTAAGTAGTTTTTTTTTAATACCTATTAATACCTAACTTTGCACCTAATTTATATGGGGCGCTATACATACCAGGTGCAAACTTAACTTAACCACTTAGGGATGGAAAGTGTTTGTACGGAACCCTCGGTGCGCGAGTCCGACTCGCACTTGGCCGGTTTTCAGTTATTTAATCTTTATTATACAAATGAAAAACCAGTCGTACAAAAGGCGGACTTAATGGGGCATTTTCTACCAGCAAAGCAGATAAGTTGGCTATAAAGTCGTCACGCAACCGAACCAACATCTACGAGTACATATCGACGGCAAAAAGCGGAAACGCTGTAAACGCCAAGGTAAAATTCATTTATTTTCACTTTTTGCCGTCGATATTGTATAAAGAAATGACAAGAGTCATTCTCGTACGGGTGGGTCACCTGATGAAGAAATCTGCTTGAGATGGCCTATTTATTGGCCTGTGCGTGTATAACTATTTGATATAACCGCATATTGTAGCCAGGCGGAGATTTTAGTGCTATAATCTGATATTTATAACAATTATTAATTTAGCGTTAACTGGCATAGCGTAATTAATTTTTGAAAATTTTCTGAGCAGCAATGTATGGCGTAGTTATTACTAGTGAAGTGACAGTTGTGACATTGCGATGTTTAGTGTCAACAAACAACAACCATTGCGTGCTGAATTATTTTATATGGATAAAAAAAGTTCGCTTTTTTTATAATTTACGGATCTATATTTTAATAAGTGCCTATATACTAAGAGCCCGTAAAGTTTGCGGTTATATCAAATATACACACTGTATAATACATACTGACTCTTTTCAACCAATTTCAAAAAGAGGAGGCTTGTGTTTGTTTTTAGGGTTCCGTACCCAAAGGGTAGAAACGGGACCCTATTACTGAGACTTCGCTGTCCGTCCGTCCGTCCGTCCGTCTGTCACCAGGCTGTATCTCAAGAACGGTGATAGCTAGACAGTTGAAATTTTCACAGATGATGTAATTTTATTGCCGCTTTAACAACAAATACTAAAAATAAAATAAAATAAACATTTAATTCCCATACAACAAACTTATGGTACGGAACCCCTCATCACCCCTCATGCGCGAGTCGGACTCGCACTTGCCCAATTTTTATAATGATTTTTAGGGTTCCGTAGCCAAATGGCAAAAAACGGAACCCTTATAGATTCGTCATGTCTGTCTGTCCGTCTGTCCGTCCGTATGTCACGGCCATTTTTTTCCGAAACTATAAGAGCTATACTGTTGAAACTTGGTAGGTAGATGTATTCTGTGAACCGCATTAAGATTTTGATGCAAAAATAAAAAAATAATAATAAATATTGGGGGCTCCCCATACTAAGAACTGAAACTCAAAAAATTTTTTTTCATCATACACATACGTGTGGGGTATCTATGGATAGGTCTTCAAAAATGATATCGAGGTTTCTAAAATATTTTTTTTCTAAACCGAATAGTTTGCGTGACAGACGCTTCCAAAGTGGAAAAAAGTTGGTCCCCCCCCCTCTAACTTCTAAAATAAGAAAATGAAAAATC
Source organism: Apotomis capreana (assembly GCA_947623375.1). Classification (NCBI taxonomy): domain Eukaryota; kingdom Metazoa; phylum Arthropoda; class Insecta; order Lepidoptera; family Tortricidae; genus Apotomis; species Apotomis capreana. Next base: position 16,143,730 of record OX392505.1, on the reverse strand, counting down.
TTAAAAAAACAAATGATGTACATTACTATAAAAACTACCAACGAAAATTGTTTTGAACGAGATCTAGTAATTAGTTTTTTTTAATACCTAACTTTGCACCTAATTTATATGGGGCGCTATATATATACCAGGTGCAAACTTAACTTAACCACTTAGGGATGGAAAGTGTTTGTACGGAATCCTCGGTGCGCGAGTCCAACTCGCACTTGGCCGGTTTTTTCACCTTGCTAAAAAGAGCCTTTCACAGGGCAACAAGTGATTCCATAGCTTATGCCGTGCTTTAATGTCTTATTCATTTTGTTACGGGATACTGAACCATTTTAAAGGTTTATTCCATTAATTCGTGTTATAAAAGAGTACTCAAATAACTATGATCTTAAAGCTTGGTGTTTATTTGATTAAATTTTGGCATATTTTATGTTTTTCTTAAGCATTTTATTAAAATTCTTACTAAACTTTGTTCGGCATCAAGCGTGGGAGCACTGCTGTCATGGCACAAAGGAAGTATTTCTATTGCCTTTTGAAAATGACGTTGGTTTTTCTTAAAGGAATAAGAGGAGGGGCTTGTGTTTACGGGCAAACAAAAATACAGCCAACAAATACAATTAAGTATTTTATAAATGAGTTTTAATTTGAGTCATTCACGAGTATAAATTCAATTTTATCATTTGAAATTATGCTAGATAGGTTTTGAAAAGGTACGAACAACCATCAATCACAAAGATCAGCTCAGTGGATGTTCAGAGCACATTTGTTCTTCAGAAGAGATGTATACGAACAATATATCGCATGACTAAGGAACAATCCCTTCGAAATATATTTAAGGAAAAACGCTTCTTAACACTCACTGGGATATATATTCTGGAGCTTTGTCTTTTTGTCAAGAAAAATAGTAGCTATTTCACTAAAAAAGCACAATATAAAGATAATCTGAGGGAGAAATACAAATATAATTTGCTTTGTCCTAAAACCAACAACTCACAATATGCAAAAAGCGCATTCATTACTGCAATACGTGTCTTTAACGCCTTACCAAATGAAATTAAAATGTTAGAGGGAACCCGTTTTAAATTAAAGTTAAAAAATTGGTTGATTGAAAATGTTTTTTATAATTTAAACGAATTCTTCAATAAATGTAACATGAATTAAATGTATGCGAATATACGCTTATGTTATATTATGTAGTGCTATGTAGTCATAAGAACAAAAATTGTATGCCCGAAACGGGCGGCTGTTGATACTCTGCATTTTGCTGTATACCATCCTTTATACACAGTTCACAATAAATGAGTACTTTACTTTACTTTACTTTACTTTACAAAGGTGCCTTTGACAACTTTACTTTATTACATTAGTAAAGTACCTAGGTACTCTGAATTGACATTTTAAACAAATGTACTTAGTTCATTTGCTACTGTCTCGCGCCAGTAAATGGGGTTTGCCCGTGATATTAACGCGTAAACAAGTCCATTGCCGGTCGCACGTGCGACACAAGTTATTGTTATTATTGAATAGACAGCGACACATTTAATTTTATTATTGGATCGTGCCCTTAATGTCACGCCGGGTTGCGAGCGAGATAACTGTCGCTGAGCACTCGATTAGTCTCGAATCTCGATGCGCCACGCATCCGAGGCTTGCAAGGCATATACAATATATATTCTCAATTTCCGCTAAGTATGCGTTTTATCTAATTTAATCTGCAAATGTAACCCATTTTCCACATACCTACATTTCATAAATCATTCATTAATCTAGTAATCATTCCGTGAGCTTTTCCTCTGATTACATTTATTTATTTATATTTTATTGCACAAATGTATAGTTTTAAAAACTTAACGTACACAAGGCGGACTTAATGCCATTGGGAATTCTCTACTAGTCAACCTTAGGGCAACGCAGAAAAAATGTAGGCGGTGCATCTAAACAACATAATTACATCTAATAATAAAACATTGGTTATTTTGTGGATATACATAATATGTATCATACGTAATTCGTAATTCATAATATGTATCGTATACATAATACTATATATTATATAGTATTGTATGCCGTCGACATGGCAGAAGCTCCTAATAACCTGATCATCTAAATCAAGGTTAATTTGTCAAATGCGTATCCTGAAAGAATCGGGAAAAGGAAAAACACCCGACAATGCTTATGTCATGAAATTAAAAATAACGGCCACTACGACATATTGGCGCGGTAGTCTCGACAAATGACAACGATCAACAAACGTTGACGTAATAAAGTGTTATTCGGATGGGTGTATTTAGGTCGTCTCATAGCTTCATTTTTTTTTAATTAAGTAATCACAAATAATTTACAATTAGTACGCGTTACAGAAACCGGTTGGAGGTTTAAACGTGACTCGAGTGTATCGCACCGCTCACAACATTGCATAGATAGGCATTTATAATCATACTAATTATACGGGGTTCTATTCTTTGTCATAACATCATTTGTCCTAAAGTCGTTACATGAAACTTCTCCCATAATGACACAGTCAAGTCAGTCATACCCATATTTATTCCTTACCATACTGCATTGAATGTCCTAAATATATTATCTCATAATATTGATAGTCCTAAAAGTCTCATTACAATATAAACTCAAGTTTTTACAGAGTAAGTCCTAACAAAAGTTCAAAAAATGGTCTTCGGAAGGACATACGGTAATGTTGAGTTACAAAGTTCGAAACTGTTACAAAACCGAATCTGTCAACTCCGACTCCTTCCCGATTGTAGTCAAATTCAATTACCCTTACAAATATTAGTAACTCTTTTTTACAAAACATTGCATTGCACTGTTATGATGGCGGATTTTAGTAGTTTGGAAATGTAATATTATGTGTAGGTACGTGCACGAATCTAGGACTCTTGCTGGTTAGGTCGCGTGCCGACACAGAGCACCCTAGAGTGTTTTTGTAAATCCAGAGGCGCGGAGGGAGTGCAGCCCTCGCCCGCCGTGACAAAGCTCGGCAGCCGTGCGAGGCGGAGCTGCTGAGGCTTGTCGCCCAAGGCAGCCGACAAGCCGAAGCTGCGGAGCGAAGTACGGGCGACCATGCTTTGTCATGCAAGGGCGGAAGGGCTGCTCTCCCTGCAGCGCCGAAGCTAAGGCGGAGTCAGTTTTGGTCGATTTAGGAGTATATTATCTCGGTAATTATCAAGTTTGAAAAAATGTTGCCCATACAAAACATGCTTATTTTATACTGAACTGATAATTATATTACCTATTTGGAATGTTGCGTTATTACTTATTATGACAATCGAATTTCGTACAAATAATATTCAGTCAAATGACTTTAGGACAATTGATGTTATGACAAAGAAAATAAATACGTAGGAAATAATTATTATGACTGTCACGAATTATGGCGAGCTATATATTAGGATTATAAAAGATTATGACTTACCTACGAAATTATACGTTTCGATTATTATGAATAACGTGGGCAAGTTATATTAGGTTATGGAAAATTATGTTTGTTAGTTAGGACAAACGATCATTATATGACCACAAACTTTATGGGAGGCGAAATTAGGATCTCAGATGTTATGACAAAACTTAGAGAGCCAATAATACTCCAATATTCGGAGGAATACCTACTCGTCAAAGTCATAAAAATAACTAACGGCCTAACACTAACACACGCCAGTACAATTCATGTCCGGCGGACAGATAGAGAATTATGTTCCTGTGGACTACATTTAGGCCATTTTGGTTTGTGGAAATACCAACACATACACTAATTGTGCATACTTGTACAAAGCAGTCTATAGAGCTTTAAAAATCCTGCGAATATAAACAATTATCTCTATTCACTTGCTGTTCCAATTACATAATTCCATGACATTTGACATCTAATTTAAATGTACTGCAATATTTAAATTGATTTTATTTATATTTATTTTATACGATACAAAATACACAACACAAATTACTATTAAAAACAGATACACATGTGTTCATCATTGGCCTATTACGGTACAAACTGGGTACAAATTTATGATTTCTTTTTCTAATAGGTAGGTACCTCGGTTAGCGATAACAACGAGATTTGCAGTACAGCTTAATAATCCGACAGTTACGGACAATTATAGAATTGTCATTTCAGCAAACCGTAGAATATTCCACGAATCCCGATATTACGGGCGACAAACTCTATCGATGTCCTATTTTATTAACATTTATATCTTATAGTATACTTCCTTTTCGGGGCACAGCCATAAAAATAGTTGCATATTGTTTTATTTTATTTTATTTTATTATTGTTTCTGTCACACCTTTTATGTAATTATGTTTTGTGTCTCGTCACGAATAAATGTATTTCTTTCTTTCTTTCTCTTCTTTCTACTGTACCAGATACCTAGATTAGCCTGAACCGCTGTTTAGTAGCCTACTAAACGTTTTATTTTTTTGTTATAATAAGTTCTACAAGGCAGGCAATGTTGTATTTGTTAACTGTGTTCTTGTGTGCTCGTAAATAGATGACACTGCTCATATTTATTTAAGGAATATCAACTTAATTATTCTAAAAATACTAGTTTTGTGTCATGACAACAGTGCTCCCTCGTTTCACCTACCTCGATATATCAAAGTAAATTGAAAAACCAGGTAACCGTTGAACCTTTACCACAGAATACTTAATAGTACCCTTTAGATGAAATTCTGTACCACTATTTCTTTGATTCATACATTGTTAAAAAAAAAAAAAAACAAAAAAAAACCGACTTCTAAATAAATTAAAAAAAATAACCCGTTAATGTACAGATTACATTTGAGTCACCTTTTGAAGTCGGTGCCAAACAAAACAAAATGCATGCAGTGAAACATAGAACCACTTCCTTTTTTTGAAGTCGGTTAATTATCGGTTATAACCAAATTAACCAATTAATCGATTATTTACTGTTTTATCCGACCAAATAAACGGGTATGAAATTTGATCGGTTATTGCATTCCCTACTGCGTACTGCGTAGTGCCTCTTGCCACAAGGAAGAAAACCAAATACAAACCAGTAACTATATTCAGATAGCTCTGAACACTACAGGTAAAATGTCCTCATCCTCATACTCAACACCACGTCATAATTGCCCCGTTGACAAATTAAAACAATCACTAACAAAGCCTGCGTCCAGGTGGACGCACACCACATGCACATAATGAAATGCTGTTAGTATCAGTCTCATCATCCTCGCAATACGTCGGGACGTCTGATTAATGTGACGTCACCAGTCAGTGCGGGCGATTAAGTTGACTGACGCGTGCTCGCGACTGAACCTTACCTAGATACAGCGCACAAGGGAAACTAAGGAGACGGTTGGCTATGCTTTTATAAAACTCTAAAATTACACCAAAAAAAAATCTAGGAGGAGAGGTGATTGCGGGAATATGTACACACCGCGATGTACGGGTTTACTAATGTTTCGCAGAAAATTATTTTACCGAACGTTATGTTTCGCATAAGGCTCATGTTGCATAGTTGTTATTCTACAGACACTATCTATAGATGTATTTCATTTGTTCCATATAGGCATTTGATAGGGTTAACAAAAAAATCTTAACAGCGTTATGCACGTTCCTTGTAGTTTCGTATGAACATTTGATGTGGATAACCAAAATCTTGATAGCGCGCTGCTTGTTTTCTTTTGTTACGGATATGCATATGATAAATTAAAAATGCCGAGTGTCGCTAAAGCGAATAAAGTGTGCATGAATGACGTGAGCGTTTCTCATTTTACCTCTAGGTAGATGCACACACAATGAATTTCTGGTAGTAGATTGTCTCATCTTCCACGCAAGACGTCTAGTCTGATTAATGTGACGTCACCAGTCAGCGCGCAACGCGTCGCCGCGGACGATTATATTGACTGAGTCGCGACAGAACCTAGATAGAGAACATGAGGAGCTATGGAGACGGTAGGTATCTACGTCGAAGTTTTAATGAAATAAATTTTCTGTACAATTATAAAATGTTAAACTTGTTTTGAAAAACGATTTTGAATAAAGTGTGTTTTGTTTTGTTTTAAAGCGCCGGATGGAAAGTATCTTCTGAAGCGCGTGTCCATTTGGACAATATCACCCACCATCTTCATAAATCATGCTGCCTAGCCATGTCGATTTTAAGATATAGCAGTCATCTGTTCTAATGTCATCTCTTCACGGCTCGCGGTTATGTGACTTAGTTAATAGGCTATTAAACCAAAGACCAAACAATATTCAACAAACATATGCGATGAAAGGAGTTAATATGTTCATTCTCCTCCTCTCCTTCCTCTGAGAGGTCTGCGATGGTCACGTTTATCACGTGATAAATAAATGACAAAGCATTTGTCACTGTTAATCTTGTCAAAATGAGACGGATACATTGTCACTTTGCAGAGAAGTTTAAAATACCTATCAGTTTGAGCGTCTCCTTTTGATCCTGAAAAAATGCCAACTCCCCAAATAAGTAAAATTACGTTCCTAGCGGGTGAAGCCGCGGCAAAAAATTAATTATTTACAAGCTGAAACACCACCTGCTTACTGTATTTCTGTTCGTTAAACTGTTTCGGAAGATTACAGACGCAGTAATTAGCAATTAGGGGAAAGCTTGCTCCAGTAGAAAGCACTAAGTTGATTCATACTGTAGCCATGTCCTCGACGTATTACGACGGTTCTGTTATTACAGTGGCTCAAGCCCTGCAAATCGATAACACGGATTAAGAGTATTATTCCTTAACATACCAGAGCTAGTTCGCTATGTGCCATTCATAGATCTGAGATATTGTAATAGGTCAATCAAAGCATTGACACTTTCACGGCCGGTACGAGAGAAGGAAATTAAGACGCTCCTGATACGATACCACATCTGTGAATGGTGACTTTTATATTTGCAAAACAGCTGAACATTTCCCATAGTTTTGTATAAAGGCCTTGTGCCGTCTTTGGCTAGTTTTTTGTATTAAGTATTGTTTGTGTTGCAGCATGAAATTTTCAAAATTGACCTAAGTCCATGATAAAACAGATTATATCGAGTATACTATTGAATTTTTCAGCTGTTGATGGTCATTAAGTTATTGCGCAACAGATAAATGAAGCAATTATAATTTTTTCAGACACTAACATGATATAAGTATGACATTCAATAATCGAGTTATACTCGTAGACGTTGCGCGTCGAGTGGAAACATTAAATAAAAATATGCGCGATTTTATAATAATCGCGGGAACCGAAGAAAATTACTATGTGTGTTAATATTCCATCAAAATTCAGCCATAAACGTACTTCGGCCTAACAATTTTGATTAAGCCTGTGTTCAAAAATTTTCATCAGAAACTTTTTCAGAGTTTTAAAACTGGCAAAACGAACTGCTACCAACATCGTGTATATGGTAAAAAGGTTGAGACATATTTTATTATTGGCGTTTTCTCGTATTTTGTTGTAACTATGTGGCGGTTTAGGTTTTTTATAAAGTTTTGCAACTCTCAATAAATATGTACTTAGTTACAGATATTTGATACGGTACTGTGTCAAAGAAGAGATTAAAGATGTAGGTCACTAGGGTATGCGTTATCTACGGCGTTGTTTTTAGTAAATATTTATATCGGTAAACAAACAAACACTGAAAATAGATATGATACTGAACTCATCGGTCACGTTATTAAAAAATAAATGCAATTTTACTTTCTGACAGTATAGTAAAGCATTAGCATTTATATTAAAATCAAACATTAAATACAAGTGCCTAAGGGAAAAATATCCACATAATGATACGTTAAACAATCACTCTTTCACAAAAATATTACCAACTTCAACAAAAATAAATCGTATTCCCGAGAACAACTGCACGAGTAAACAACTATAAATTACCGAAACCGTCATTATAGCCTACAATATTTGAGGACTTTTTTTCTATTCCTATTCGTGTACCCATATAATTAGTTATAACACAAACGAAATGTAATTGTTTTAAGGCGACTCCTAATCCCAACGTCCTTGAGGATCTGGGCGGAGCCTAACGTTATTCCCCCCGCCGACCGTGCGCCCCCGGAACATTACTTCGTTCATAATCTCGTTGAGTGGCGTCCAAGCAGCTTCATACACTCGCATAGTCCGAGCGAGAGTTGAAGATGAACAAACCTTATAATATTTAAAGGCATTGAAAAATTTCGAAGTAAAATAAATCATTTAAACAATGATATAATTATTGCGGATTATTAAATATATATTTACCCACTACAGTAGAATATTAAAAATAAAATGCGTTAAAGCTATTTTTCAAAATAACAAGTGAAATTGGCTATTTGGAAGTCTCGCCTCGAAAAATACTTTTTAGTTTCTTTTGTATGTGTAGGTACCTACCAAAAATAGTTAAAATGCCGACAAGATTCTTGATTATACGTGTAAAATCATGTAGAAATAAAAAATATAGTTTTTTAATAAATAAATCATATCGTGACCCAGCGGATGAACCGATATTTTATCATAGTAGTGGAGGCACAGCTTTATCCCCCGGGTCATGCTGCTCTAATGAAAAGATAAACTATAAATAATAGAGCGACAAACTCAACTTTACCGTTAGAAAACGGATTTACGTCCTTTACCTACTTATAAACAGTGATAGTTTTTTATGACTACATTAGTAATGTTCTCAGATTTTCCCCTATACTTGTTGATATTGACGATATTTTACTAGACGAATTTTTTGGCTAATTTCAATGTTCAAGTTCAATGGATACCCTATAAATGTTAATCTACTTGAGTGTCAAAATATGCCGATGCTGGAAAGGAGAACTTATCTAAGCGACATTTTTGGCGATATTGAGTTATACACACTGTTGGGATCGGCAGATTTTTCTGCATCGAATGGGTTGGGTCTCGTATACATCTGTCTGACGACTTTTGTGTCGCTTATCCCGTCGGTGATTTAGAGAATCTCTACTTTTTTTCTACTAAATGACTTGATTTTTGAGGTTTTTTTAGCAAAATGGAGATTACATAAAAAGTTTTTTGCATAATAATGAACGTTAGAACTTTTTTACTTATTTGTCAAAACAGATCAAACAACTTGGATAATTTTTCTTTATTGCAACTAACCTTTCACTTGTTGGTTAACTGTTTTTACCTGATCGTAAAATATATTTTAATGTCGTTTGAGGCATTTTACCTATGTCTTTATGATAAAATTAACATAAAGGTAAATTATGAAAGAAAAATTGAATGTGATCCACTGCAATGTAAGCAGGACTCGAACCTGCGACCCTAAGTTTCCGGCGTAGTGCTCTACCAACTGAGCTATCATATCGTTACGTCAATCACACTAAATCTTTGATTCCATAATTCTTCGCTACTGGAGCGCCCTCTGTGTCATGTGTGTTTAAAATGCTTATGCGCATTAGCCAAAAAGTAAAAATGTGGTATTTCCACATTATTAAACAGAAGCGATATAAGATTCTATAAAAAAAATAACATATTTAGATTAAATTACCTGATTGTCGTATCTTAACAATTGGCGTTTATCCAAATTTACCTGCTTTGATACTTTGAAACCATTGTCGCTTATCCTTTTTTACCTGATATGACATTGATCGACTACTGTCGCTTATCTTGAATTGCTTGAATGACAATTGAGTCGTATTTGTCGCATAGAATGTACTAAAAAACAAATATTTTCGTTAAATTGGTAGTTAGAAAACTTTACCGGTTCTGTTTTATAAAATATCACACATTTAGTAGTAATTCAATATATTTATAAAGGTCGTTAGGCCGCCATCTGCGGTGTAAATCTGTGTCTGTGGCGCTAAGGCATTACTTTGGACTCGCTTGATTAACCCAAACGCCATCTCACTCAAACAGTGTCTTACGAGACGTCACTTATACCACACAGAGTTGTAGGTAGTTTTGTTATTCTTGTTAGGATAGGATATTATCTCATTGCAATTGTAAAACTTGAAATTTCACGTAGTTCGTGATTTAAAATTCCTTAATGAGAACTGAGTGACTGCAGTCTTGAGAACTCTTGTGCTGTTCTCATTAGTCATAGCTATCGTTTGCTACCATACATTGGTCTAGAACTACTGGAAATCTTTCAGCAGATCACACATAAAAATTGATAAAATTGAAATTTCACGTGATATCTGATGAATAAATCCTTAACATTTCTAAAGCAGTTTTTTTTGTATTTGCGTAATTGGACCATAAGTTTTTGTCTTAGAGAACTTTAAATGTCACTTCATTAATTTTAATGTTTGAAAATAAATATTTTCCTCTAATTAAAACATTAATCGTAAGTTTTTATTGTACGATAAATATATTTTCATGTCTGAAATATTTCCTACAAAGGCGATTAGATAATTTTTCTTGATTTATTTCATGCTGATTTATGCACATTTATATATTTACCTGACTATAAAATGAGCATGCACATATATATTGTTAACTGTGTTGATTGTTGTGTAATAGATTATACTATTTTACCTGACTAATTTCTCGGGAAACGTGTCGTTTAGATAATTTTACCTAATTCTATTTTGACGGCCATTTTGCGGAAGCGACGCTAAATCCTAAAATATTCCATTAATAGACAAAATAACAAAAGCAACATGTAAAAAACATGATATTGTTTATATAAGCATCGTATGCACATAGATATTGTTTACTGTGTTGATTGTTGTGTAAAATGTAGATTATACTATTTTACCTGACTAATATCTCGGGAAACGTGTCGTTTAGATAATTTTACCTAATTCTATTTTGACAGCCATTTTGCGTAAGCGATGCTAAATTTTAAATTATTCCATTAATAGACAAAATAACAAAAGCGACATTATAAAATGCTTCATTTAAAAAGTAGGTCCACAGAATATTTCGTAGTTTTTTAGATCTCCTGTAAAGTTAGCTCCGTGTCTCTTGGATAATTTTCCTTTCCATTGTAGATACGTTTTTTGCGGCATAAAGAGCCGTATCTTTTTTTTACGTTAACTTAGAAGTTCCGAATTGTATTGGGTGGGTGTAGATTTCTTGATCTGCAGATCGGTTGACATGCGGCAAACGTGTCAGCCCTACTTTAGTTTAGCGGTTGTCTGAGTTACGTAAGCTATTTGGGTTTTGGCGTTCCTTCCGCGATCGATTAATTTGATCCAAGATCGTTTCATTGCCCTCTGGCAAACTTAGAGAGAAAAATTCTGAGCATTAGTCAAAAATCAAGTCCGGGCATTACGATGAGTCTAAATAAAGTTATATATTTTTTCATTAATTCAACTGTAATCCGATCATTAATATATGGCTTTTAAACGATATGTAATAAAAATCAGGTTTTTATTTTATAAACGGTAAACAATTGGAACAGAACTTATGGCCAGGCTAGGTATGTCTAGCTAGGCCCGGCGGATATGTCAATAATGACTAACGCTCATTTAGATTTAAATATGAAGTGGGAAATTTACTGATGCAAATATGTATTCTGACTATATACGTCACGTGCCTTCTTGAACTAGAAAATTATTGTAATTTTTGATAATGTATTTTTATATCATATGTCATGTACTGTACTAGTGACGCAACGAATGTGAATACTTACAATAAATATTCGTATTCGTAAATTAGCGTTTTACCGAATATTACAATGGTATTCAAACGAACAATACTTGTTCTGCATTACGATATTCATATCTCTTAGGGTTGAATTAATAAAGATCATTAGACGTTATCATACTTAAATATCTGTATTATCAGATTTTTTTTACTAACCGAAATACCTAAGGTACTCTAATATTACACAGAGAAGGGCCCTAAAACCCACACCAAAAGTGTTATTTTCTGGGAATCCTGTCTGGTGTGGGCCCATGACTGAGAATATCTAAGTATCCAAATATGTCCGGGAATGCTAAGCAATGTCAATTTTTTTTTATAAGTACTTAAAATTAATAGATACCTAAATACGAAAAAAAAAGTTAAATTTAATTCTATATGAAAATGAGTGCTTTTTGTTATGTCGCATAGCGTAGTCGTGTGAAAAAACGAACTACACTCTCTTAAAATACCCTTCAAACGCACGAAGACAGATCGAACCTCCGCGGGATCCGGTATTATAACAATTTTCCGTAACTAGATGGATCGCGAGAGCAAGTGACACAGCCTTCCCCTTCGACGGTTAGATTTACACTGAGCTCGCAGCCCGGCCACGGCCGCGCTCGCGGAAATTCAGTTTTTTTGATGCTTTATTAGACCGAATTTCCATTTTACTAACTTTTAAACAATACGATTAAAGATCAATGAATTGTCAATGTTCTTGCGAAAGAGCCGTGTAATTATCACTTGTAGTTTAGAAGCCTTAGGGAATTGAAAATTGAAAACGACCCTATTTCAACATTATTTTTTCCATAGTAATTATTGCTTTAAAAAAAAATCCAACTATAATTTTTTAGAAGAAATAATCAAAAATAACATATATTTTTTTCAGATTTTTCCGTTGGCTAGATTACGAGCCTTAGGACTTTAAAAATCACCATTCCACGTACGGAGTCGCCTTAAGTATTATTTACGAATAAAATACTTACTGTTGAGTTTCTTTCGGCTTTCTTCTCAACAGCGGTCTCCTATTCAGAAACTCCGGTAGATTCAAAATCTGACTTGTAAAAGTGCCCTTGTGGCCTACTTATTGAATAAATTATTTCTTTTTATTTCCTCGTGTATCTCATTTTCACAAAAATCAGCTCGTCACCAAAATAGGACCAATTTGGAGAAGCTTTTTCTCGACCAAAAAAAACCTTTTTCCAAAACAGTTCATCAAAATAAATACTTAACGGAGTTCTGAGGTAACAAATATAAAAAGAAAGACAACCTTAAGATCCTCCTTCTTTTTGAACGGTTGAAAACTAGGTTAATTTTCCAATAATACATGAAAATTATCAAGTGATTTCCATTTTGAATCAACTGCCTAATTACATTCTCGCTTACAGTAAAATTTCCAACGACATAATTGAAATACCTTGAACGTGAACAAAATAACAACTGGAACTTAACGTATTAAACCTATACAATACTGGAATCCGAGCTTCGAGATAATAATAGGTGTGAATCGTCGTTGTTATGTAGATTGAAATTAAAATTCATCCCACATACTCACGTCACGTATTTGCATATTTAAATAAGACATCTAAAGCTTATAAGCACAATATCAAGCCCCAGTTAATGCAGAACTTTATCTCAAGACGTAAACGTAACCTGCCGCAAGTGCCTATTTCCTTCGGTTCCTCGTATTATTAAGAACAACTTAATATATATACACATATGTCTTTTTATTTGAATCTTCTGAGTTTATACCCACATCGAAAGAAAGAAAGAAAGAAAGAACGAAATTCATTTATTGGAGCGCAATAGTCCCAATAAAAATTTAAAATAAAAAAGAACAAAAATAATCATGGGTTATTACTTTTTATACCGAAAAAAAAACACGGTTCTGCGTAGGATAGAGTATGCGATGCGATTTGGTTCTCTATCGTTTGACCGAATTTCATATGCCATAATCTATCACTTGCCATAATATTAATTTGCCATAAATCTATTATTCTCTGTAATCTGAGTATTTTCGGGATTTTCATAAAACAAACCAAACCTAATGATATCTCCATAAGAAGAGTATATGATTTATGAAATAAAAAAGTTTATGGTAAATGAAATTTATGGCAAGTGAAAACCATTATCAAAATCATGACAAATGAAATTCGGGGAAGTGAAATGCACCCATGCGATTTCAATGAGAGTGAAGCCGCGAGGCAAGGCTAGTCTCTAATAAAACGACACAACCCCAGGGCGTTCGAGACCGTTTCATTCGTCTTGTCTCAAATATACATGTTTTAATAGACATTTGTTCAAATATCAGTGTTATCTGATCAATTGAATTCCATGCTTTCAAACCAACACGTATTTTTCTTTTTATACTTGAGAAGTGCGCTACAAAGGATAAAATAATACGAAATATCCGCTGTGCACTCTCCTCTGTTCATTTCGATGCAGTGCAGAGCATTTATAACTATTGTGCTGGCATTTTTCTTTGCGCCTTTTAAATAAACCATTTTTCACAGTTTTCAAGATGCAATAAGATTATACGAACTGTATAGGCACCAAATTCCTTGATCCCGTGACCCTCGAATAACTTGAAATGAGCAAAATCGCGGTAATGTGGGTCTCAGGTAGGCACTTTTTATGAAAGGATCAAGCCTTTTTGACCTCGAATATGATTATTGGAACCTGGTTATCTACGTGCGTTCGGCGACGCCCTTAAAACGATTTTTTTATCCGAGGATTCTTTATATAATACGCAAAATCTACCATAAATCTAAATGAGATCTCATAATGCGCTAAATGGGAAAATCCCAAGCGATTGGCAAAACAGTCTAGAAAAAATATGGCGAACCAAACAATGACTTCTAAGAAAACAATGTGTGAAAGCGCCCGGACTAATATTTGGACAGTTCGGGTTTACGGGCTGCGGGGACCTTTAGAAAAATATTATTACAAAGGCCCTAAGCAAAATCCCTTAGCAACCTTCAAGCCATGAAGATACCAAACATGACTGCATAAAAGATTCCTTCGTCTCATTTAACATACCTACATAGACGGAACAAATATATGGACAGCACGCCCAATAGCTAAGTAATATAAATCCGAGGAATATTCCTTTCAGATTAACAGCACGCTGTATTAATTTCTGTATGTAGTACATCCCCAAGGTAACGGAAATAATTTGTTCAAAACACGTACAAGGATAACGAACATCATAGCTGAACCTCTTGTAGGTATTACTCGTAACAATCTCTTCATCACTTTCCATTGCCAGTCACGTTCTACTTCAAATGAGAGAAAATCTAATCTTTTTTCTGCCCTTCTGAAGTGATTGGGGGCGAAGAATAAATTCCCTTGGACGGACAACGGCATTTGACTGCGGGCTCCAATGTCGGATTAGAACTCGTTTGCATAATCACACTGAAGTACTGAATGAGCTTATCTATTCTTCTTATGATTCAACTCGAAGATTCGATTGAAGTAGACGTGCTAGATCTGATAATCAAACGTGCAAAGGTACTAAATGTCTCCATAATATTAAAATCCTAAGTTGAACTTACTTGCTTAAAAGGAACCCATGATTTAATTTAAGTAAGTACCTACGTCTTTGGGCGAGGTCTATTTTAAGTCTTCGGGACTGTTTATTAATAGAAGTAGCTCCTCGTACTTAACCAAGTTTTGAAGTTGTTGATAAGCTTGCTAAAAATGTAGATACGGACATTTTAAACGCGTTATACTACTTATTTTTTTATTTATCCGTCCTTTTCCATTGACTTTCAGGGTATTTTACTTATTTTTTTTTTTTTTTTTTTCTTTATTGGCACACTAAACAGATTACATTCATTTCAAAAAATAAAGATACAAAGGACAGGCATTGCAGATAAATGTCATCCAAAATAAGCATGCACATCATGATTTTAACAATATATGTACATTGAAAAAATATCCTAAAATAAAAATTATTATAAATCTAATATTATTATAATGGCTCAACTGTTTAATTTAACATTCTATTTAAATATTTTATACATATTGAGCATTTTGAATTAGAATAACAAAACAATCAAAAATGTGTAAACAGAGATGGCGTTTAACGCGAGAGCAATTCTACAATCTGCCTCCTGAATACCAACCGTTGACCGTAATACCCGATTTCTTTGAATGCTGCATCGTCTTTATTTAAGTAGGGGAGCTGGGGGCTAGTTGTAGCTGGGGTAAGAAGTAACACCCAATTTTTACCTAGTTAACGGACATTTTATTACACAATTTTCGACTTTATACAATCCTTAAAAGGTGATCTATATTACCCGGGAACCGCCAGTGACCCGTCGGACGACGCAGAGGGAGGACGTGTGCATACGCTCCGATTCCGCCAGGTATTGGAAAAAACCTCACTCGTAAATTTTTGTTTTTTGGCCATGTTTTCAATGAGAATTATGTGTCTTTATAAAAAAAAATAGATAATTTACTAGGGTTTGATTATATAGATCGTGGTTTTGGTGAATATGTGTATTTTTTTCGTAATCGTAGTTTTTCTTAAAAAGGACACCATGGGGAAACTTGTAATAAAATTGTGGGGCTAAATGTAACATGTTACAACTTACCCCGATTAATGTTTGTATATAATGCGATTGTTGCTTTTATTATTTTCATTAATATTTATATAGGTAAACACGGTTTTATTCCAGAATGAGAACCTATAAAAGGAAAACTAACCGGGCTACTCAAAGCAAGGAAGTTTACGAGTTGGCTGCTATTGAACTTCAATAATTGAAGTTTTAGAAAATAAGGCCAGCATCAGAAAAGCAGCTCAAATATTCGATCTGTGCCATGTCTCACTATACAGATATGTGACTAAAAAGAAAAAAACCTGTCACTGTCAGTTGGCTACGTTAAACCTAGGCAGGTGTTCTCAAGCGAAGATTATAAGTGTCCGTGAGATTAATGCATATGCAGAGCATATGTATACATAAAATTATGTACATTACCATTATAATAACTGATATCCAGAAGTCTGACTATTACTATTAAGATTCTAATTAATCTGTAAGATTTAAACTGCCATATTATTTGTAAGATTAGATAAAAATAAGATATTAAAATAATTTTTTTAAGAAAATAATTATATTGGTCAGTTTTCCACATTTGCAGTACAATATTTTTTATTCCAAGTTTATTTAAGTATTGTTACCTATTTTAAGTGTAATAATTCTGTGAAACGGCAATAAATACTAGCAAACCAAAAAAAAACTATATCGTTACTACGTACCCCATTACTGTTACAAAAAGCCCCAAATACGGGGTAAGTTGTAACACTCGACATTTTTTTTAAAAATGACCCTTGATTAAATATTATTATAGATTTTTATAATATTAATTAGTGAGAAACCAGATAGATAAATAATCTCTTAAGATATTCTTTTACACTCAAAATTCGTTGTATAGTTTCGGTACGCTTTTTTCCAAAAATAGTTACAACAAGCCCCCTGCTCCCCTACCATTGTGAAAATGCTAATTACATATAAAGAAAACATAATTAATTTTATTTAAATAACGTTTATAAGGTTATTATATAACATTGTCTTGACTGCATTATTAATAAATACCAATCAGATTTAAATAAAAGATTAACCACTCATAAAACAATGATTCTCTGAAGACATCGCTTCCCTCGGAACGTTCGACACAAATCAGTAATTTCATACTCTAAGCCTTACATAATTATATGTAACCTTCCCTGCTCGAGAATCCAGGACCTCACGATCTCAAGCCAACCTATCCACTAGACCCAACGTGCTGAAAACCTGATTTAAAACTGCATTGTCTTCCAAACGGAATCCCACGTGGCTCGAGCGAGCCAGGGTAGAACTACTAGAAGCGATCACTCCGCCGAGGATATTGGCAAAGTTTAACGCCCAAATAGTTGCGGATACAATTTCCGATTTGTCGCTAACAAACTTGCTTTATTTACTCTCGGAATCTTGCTGCTGTGCAAATGGAGATACGAGTTTGTATGTTAATCGTACATTTGTATTATAACAAAGATAGTATTAGTAGTTTATTAGTGTCCAAGGTTCTCAGCAAGAATACGTCATAAGACCCATCCTCGTGTATGGCTGTGA
This sequence comes from Apotomis capreana, assembly GCA_947623375.1. Taxonomy (NCBI): domain Eukaryota; kingdom Metazoa; phylum Arthropoda; class Insecta; order Lepidoptera; family Tortricidae; genus Apotomis; species Apotomis capreana. The sequence continues at coordinate 16,126,057 of OX392505.1, read as the reverse complement.
AGCCTGGACACTGACCCTTAAAGAGGAAAGTCAGCTCCTCCAGCTCCAACGCAAAGTGCTTCGGAAGATCCTGGAACCTACCCAGAGGAATGATGGTACGTGGCGGATCCATACTAACGCCGCCGAGATTTAGGAGCTGCTAAGGCTAGAAGAAGTTGAACTTCATAGACTAAAGGTTTCATACGACTGAAACACAACAATCGTATAAACTAATTGTACGGGTAAGAATTCTGAACAATATTATGTGCCTACTACACGTTACTCTTCAGCTTGAAGCTGGTATATCTATAGCAATGTATATAAATGCTTTGCAAGCGTACATTAAAATATTGTTTTTAGGGTTCCGTAGTCAACTAGGAACCCTTATAGTTTCGCATGTCCGTCTGTCCGTCTGTCCGTCCGCGGCTTAGCTCCGTGATCATTAGTACTAGAAAGCTGAAATTTGGTATGAGTATGTGTATGTATCACGCCGACAAAACAGTAAAATAAAAACTAAAAAAAAAAAATTTCGGGTACCTCTCGTACACCTGAACTGGGGGTGTTTTTTTTTTCGTTCCAACACTAGTGTGTGGGGTGTCGTTGAATAGATTTTTTAAGAATAATAGGGGTCTCCAAGCATAATTTTTTGATAAAGTCAGCAGTTTTGTAAATATTCGCTCCGAAAATAAAAAAAATAGTGTCCCCACCCTCTAGCTTTTCAATCACAGGTCAAAAAATTATGGGAAAATTCATGAAAATAAGGCCTTATAAGTACTTTCAATGGAAACTATATTGAATAAAATCGGTCGAGCCGTTTTTAAGTTATCGCAAAATTTCATAATTTTCTTTAAAAGGACGTAAGTTGACTTCCAGAAGGTAATAAGTAGTTAGAATTACTTTGGCGTTAACGACGTAAACAATTTAACAAGATTTTTTTTTTAGTTTTTATTTTACCGTTTTGTCCATACCAAATTTCAACTTTCTAGTACTAATGGTCACGGAGCTAAGCCGCGGACGGACAGACAAACAGACAGACGGACATGGCGAAACTATAGGGAGGAACCCCTATAGTTTCGCCATGTCCGTCTGTCTGTTGAGTTGACTACGGAACCCTAAAAATAAGGTAAATGTAGTAATATCTGCTTAGGTACCTAAATCGATTTGCTACACGCATATTATTATGCAAAGTGCATTACATATGTCATAATATACAATACACATATAAACTTACTAACATAAACGAATTAAAATAAAGGCTATATAAAACAAATATGTAAATCGTGTTTCCTCGATTACGTAATTACTAGAATTTTTGTTTTGTTATTTTTCGATTTAGAATATTGAAACAGGATTTATCTACCTGCAAAAAAGCTTTTTTATTTGATATCTGAAATAGGAGTAAAAAAAAGGAAAACAGGAATAATAAAAAAATATTTTAAATACGAATATATTTTACGGGGTGAAATTTGCGGCGCCAGTTGATTGAAGTAGGTTATAAATGTTATAATAACCAAGTCTATGAACTATATATTTGCAACAAAACAACATTAAAAACGTCAGTGTGAATTAGCTGCAGAAATGGCAACTAAAATGTTTCAATTTCAAACCCAAATATCTGAATACGGCAGAGTAAGTTTACATACAAACTACAAACCATGGTATGAAATTAAAGGCTTAGTGTACTTAAAGTTACGGCCAGAAATCAGGCCTGCGCACAGTTGGCGCTTGGCGCTAAGTTGCACGTGGGATTTGCATTAATTTCGGCAAACATGCGACAAACAGGCAGCACCTGGTGTTCTTACTTATTACTGGCAAAGTCTGCGGTGCGACGATTAACCTGCCTCGGACCAGGTTAGGTTTGCTTTGTGACAATTCCAAAAAAATAACGGTTTCAGGGAAAACGGCTTTCAATGAAATGCTTGTTTGATCAAATGAAATGATTTGTTTATTCTATCAATAAAACGAGGGCTCCTCCGCCGCTGAGATTCCTAGAATCAGATGCGCTACATTCGTCGATACACTCGATAAATAGAATAAAATAAAATTATGGATTTATCACCAAAGCTCAGTCGGTAGAAGTGTGTTAGCGAGGTAAGCGCACCTAGCTCGTTGAATGCTATTATCGTAAGCTAACTATAAGTACTGCTAACGTCATCTTACAACCACGCAACTGTAGTTAGTTGGGAAATAGTACATTACATATGTACCTAGGGCGGTTAATTCGTGGATGCCCCAGATCACAAGTGTTTGTGACCCGAACCGAAGGTGAGGGCTATAAATATGCGATCTGGGGCTTTACGAATTACCGCCCGTGGTTTGTCTAAAGTTTTACGTCTTTCCTTGGCCAAGAAGTGAGAATTTCTCCCCGCGTAGCCGATAAAAAATCACTTACGGCCTAGGGTGATGTAAAGAAACATAATAGCGTTTGAAATATAACATCTGTAGGTACTTTTTGCTGGCGCACTTCTCCTGACTAAACTTATCTTTACATTTTCTGACGATCGTCAAAAAACTTAATAATGTGTCCACTACTGAACTGTAGGACTCGATTCTTCAGTCGTTGAAGCCATTTGAAGAAGATGGAGGAGGTCAGCGAAAAGTAGGTATAATATTGTTACGAGCGTAGGGTTCGTCTTGGATAAAAAAACACACTAAATAATTAAAACACACACTTTATTACGAATTTACAAACTACAATTTGCACCAACTCATCCGTAGGTACTCTAAACGCACTAATGACCTAAAAGATTCTTTGCTCCGATTTATCACTTGTTCGCACTATATCGTAATTACAACTTTTAACTAACTAAGCAGTCAGGGGGCAGTCAGCGACCGTTTATACCTCGAGGAATCACACTCTCGAACCCATGCTTTATGCATGCATGCTTATCCCTGAAATGCTTCCAGGGACTGAAATTGACGTCGGAAGCTTTGACCTATTAATCTACCGGACTAACAATATATTAAAAGTAAATCTTTTACAATTTTTACCTAACGCTGCTAAACTTTATACCTACCTAAGCTTCTTAAATTTTCTTAAGAAGTAATTTAATCCGCATTAGGATGAATTATAATAAGATTAAGGAAAACTTTCCTTTGGCATCTGAATGTTCTAGAAATCGAATTTGAATAAACCATTTAAAGAATTGAGAATTTGGTGATCTTATATGTATTTTACGCGTGTTTACGTTATTTTCAATGGCGCATGGTCGAACGGTTAGGTAAGGTCCCAAATAATATGCCAGGTTAGGACTTTAGCAATGTTTGTGAAGTATTAAACCTTAGGCTATTTATAAACGTATAAGCATTATCAAATTACTTTTTTATATATGTTTTTTATTTCTATCAAAAAATAAGTTTACTATTTGATTGTTTCATCGTTTGTCTTTAAATATATTATACGTATGTATATTTTAATGTTTGCTTGACGTCTGTCAACTATTCTATTCATGCGTATATAGTGACTTAGTCTAAGATCCGAAGCTTAATCAATCTTCACCGAGCTGATAATAGAATGTAACATATTTTATAATGAATTTAGAATAAATATTCAAAAATAGCCTGTCCAGGATATTTTTAGCAAACCCATTTTTAATATATTTTCTAATAACCTAAATTCATTATAAAATATGTTTCATTCTATTTTCAGCTCGGTGAAGGTCGATGTAGGTTCGGATCTCCTACTATAATGAGATGCGTAAATTAACTAAGCACTATGAATAATATTTTATAAAGTTGCGAATAATTTATACGCACTAAGCGTAATTCTACGCGACGCGACCAAATATTTTTGTATAGAATTGGATGCCACGTAGTGCGTTCTATCCACAGATCAGTGGTTCTATCTCATACATTTCATACAAAGAATATTTAACCGCGTCGCGTCGCATCGCTCCACTGCCGCATAGGTTACTAACGCTCCAAAAGTAAAACCCTTATTATGAGTAATGAGTCAATTGTAGCTTAATTATTATCGCTCAGGCAACGCTTTTGTCGATTTCCGGAAAGTGACAGATAGGACTGAGTGACTTGGAAGTAAACATTGCAGCTGTCACGTTAGTGCATAACGTAGGTATCTTCTTATAAAACATTATCGCGCACTAGTGCATAACGTATCTTCTTATAAAACATTATCGAGCACTATAACCTAGTAAAATTAATTCTACTATAAGCTTTCAAAATTAAGTGCTTTACTATTCTCAATAGAAAATAATTTTGTAATGTTTGTGATAGTTACAACAATTCGTTTTTCTTTTGTCAATGACACGAAAAATCATCTCTTATTTGTTTGCGCCCAGCAACGAAACTTCGAAGTGTGGATAATATCCATTTACCCAAATATTCCAAATCACTCTTCGTAGCAGAAAATTATATCATTCAACTTGGGCGCCTACCCTGCATATAAATGAGTTCTCTAATAGAATTTGCCAAAACTTTTGTTGGTCGAGTGTCAAGGTGGCCCTTAGGAAAAATAAAAGTATTTAGAATTGCGTTGGCTACTTACAGATTTTACTTAGGTTAAGTTATTACATAACAACAAAATACCTAGGTACATATATTTGTTGTTAACTTTGTTATCACTCTTTCAGCGAATACCACAAGTGCAAAACTTAAAAGGAGGATTCGACAAGCTGATGTAAACAAATTGACAATATAAATGATTTTGATTTTGATTTTTGATTTTGAGATTTCATTACGTTACCTTGAGATTTAGGCATATAGACATACCTAATTAATTCTCCAAGCTTTTTAAGGAGCCAGGTTACACCTGAATTTTGAAATCCTTTGAAACATTTAGTATGTAATGGTAATGGTACTTACTAATGGGTAATTTTATTCCGGGTTAGTTAATATAATTAATTAGCATCTAATTATTTGGCACCAATAAACATGGCTGCCAAAATAATAACGTGGCAACAATACCCAGGGAATATATGCCGACGTTTTAATTTACGAAGTTATATTTATGTAAGTAGGTTAGGTTAGACATTTTAGGTGTCTTTTGTAATTAAGTTGACAGTCGTCCTCTTGTGTGTAATATAAAGTCAGTGGCGACAATTGCGTTTAATAATTCAGTGCATAAAGGATTTTGACCTTACAAACGGTCCGGTAGTTTTGAATTTTTGATATGTTGTCTAGGATGGTTAGTCAGTGTTTAAAATGCAAAATGCACAATTCCCCCCCCCGAAGCAAGTTTTGACAATGTTATAGAGAGTTAAATTTACTACATTCTCCATTTTTTTTTTTTTCTAGGACAGATAGTTACAGAGATATCCACATTTAAAAAAACGTAAAAAATCGCAATTTCCTACTGAAAAACAAACTTTTGGATTATATCTTCGTTTAGGAGCATTTTAGCTAGAACAGTGCTTGGGCAATTTTGTAGAGAATTAAATTTACTAAGTATAATTTACGTTTCAAATTTTGTTTCTAGGACCGATAATTACGGAGATATGTAAAAAATAAAGTCACATTTTCCGAAAATGTATGTAAAAATGGACACGAGTTTTATAAGCAATTATATTTCCTACATGTTTTAATTTGTCCTAGACTAGTCCGTAACTGAATGACAGCGTTCTAAACCAAGAATTTTGAGAAACTTTCGAAAAATTCGACTTTTCCTGTTTTTTAAATGTGCATATCTCCGTAACTAACCGTCCTTGAAACAAAATTACAAAATTTGAAGTGTAAATTATAGTAAATTTAATTCTCTACAACATTGCCCAAGCTTTGTTGTAGCTAAAATGCTCCTAAACGAAGATATAATCCAGAAGTTTGTTTTTCAGTAGGAAACTGCGATAGTTCGTTTTCTATTGGGAAACAGTATGACATTTTGGAGTACAGCAATGCCATTTGGCACGGGTATTATACACGTCTACCTGAGCCCAAAACACCCGGTAGCCGGATTGAACACCGCGTCAGAAGGGGTGAGGGGGGGTTCAAAATACAGTGCTCCCGTCGTTCAGAAAAAAAAATCTGGCGGACTAGGTTAGACCTTTAAGTCAAGTTTGGTGGCGTTATCCGGTAATTAGATGATGCCCGATTCATTACCTGTGGCAGTTTTTAGGGTCCCGTAGCAAAATATGACGCAATCCTTAAAATAACAAACTTTCAGTACTAACAAAATGTAAACAAACCCTTATATTTTCATATTTTTTGTATTAAACTTGGTATATAAAAAATACTTTCCAAAATCCAATTTAATACAGATTCTAAAAACATTAACAATTAATATAAATTTGTCTATTTTCAATGAAAAATAAAATATTGAAAGTACTGCAACGATCGTCAGCGCAGCGTAGGGAACGGCAAAAAGACCCGAATACTAAAGTAAAATAAGTATTACTAACAAAAAAAAACAGTCAAGTGCGAGTCGAACTCGCGCATCGAGCGTTCCCTACAAATTTTAACCTTTCTCATCCCATCTTAACTGGTAGGACCCGGTTAAGTTAAGTTTGCACCTGGTACAGTTCATTATGTTCATTATAGCACATGTGTTATTCCAAAGAGTCAGCTACCTCCATCCTAAATTTTATTAAAATTGATCCAGCCACTTGAGCGTGAAGAAGTAACAAAAACACACACTCACAAACTTTTGCCTTTATAATATAAGTGTGATTTGTAATCATCTTCAATCTATAAACGAAGTCAGATTAGTCAGATAATAGTTAAAAATAAATACAAATAATAGTAGAACGTCTGTGAATCAATTATTTAGGCTATTTTTTTACCACGGGTAACACCGTGAGGTGCAGCTAGTACCTATATTAAAAAGAAGAAAGATATTTGTAAAGAGAGAAAAATACTTTTGTTTTACTTAATAATAGATAATAGAATATCAATTATAATTAATATATTATTTTAAGAAATTTAATTAATAGATATTATGAAAGCTATAGATATCTTATTTTTAGGGTTCCGTACCTCTATCGGCAAAAACGGAAACCTTATATAATTACGTTGTTTTCCTTCTGTCCGTATGTGTGTCAAAACCCTTATCTCGGGAACGCGTGGAGATATCAAGTTGAAATTTAAACCATATACTTACTCAAGTCTACAATCCCTTGAAGTCGTGAAAAAATCAATTTTCTAAATTAATAAAAGAAAAAGATACCGCCGTATATTTATATTTCGCCACTCTCAAGAGAATCAAAGTATATAGGGGTACTTTCCGTTGACCTAGAACTATGAAATTTAGCAACTAATATCGTCTTATACCACCAGTACAGATAATTATCTGAAATCTATACATTTCTAATTAAAACATAAAAAAATGTGCTTTCAAAAGTTATATGAGGACTACCCGTTTGGATTAAGTTTACACCTCATTTGTATGCGGGGCCATACGTACCAGGTGCAAACTTAACTTAACCGGGTCCTTCCAGTTAAGATGGGATGAGAAAGGTTAAAATTTGTAGGGAACGCTCGATGCGCGAGTTCGACTCGCACTTGACTGGTTTTTTTTTGTTAGTAATACTTATTTTACTTTAGTATTCGGGTCTTTTTGCCGTTCCCTACGCTGCGCTGACGAACGTTGCAGTACTTTCAATATTTTATTTTTCATTGAAAATAGACAAATTTATATTAATTGTTAATGTTTTTAGAATCTGTATTAAATTGGCTTTTGGAAAGTATTTTTTATATACCAAGTTTAATACAAAAAATATGAAAATATAAGGGTTTGTTTACATTTTGTTAGTACTGAAAGTTCGTTATTTTAAGGATTGCGTCATATTTTGCTACGGGACCCTAAAAAAACTGGCACAGGTAATGAATCGGGCATCATCTAATTACCGGATAACGCCACCTGACTTAAAGGTCCAAATTAATCCGCCAGATTTTTTTTTCTGAACGACGGGAGCACTGTATTTTGAACCCCCCCTCCCCCCTTCTGACGCGGTGTTCAGTCCGGCTACCGGGTGTTTTGGGCTCAGGTAGACGTGTATAATACCCGTGCCAAATGGCATTGCTGTACTCAAAATTGTATACCTCTCCATACAAGCATTCCCAATAGAAAACGGACTATAACTATCTGTCCTAGAAAAAAAATATAAAATGGAGAATGTAGCAAATTTAACTCTCTATAACATTGTCAAAACTTTCTTCTAGCTAAAATGCTCCTAAAGGAAGATATTATGAGCAAAAATATGAAGAAAGTGTCGGTTTTTTCAATATGGTGGCGGGCGCGGAGGGGGGGAATTGTGCATTTTGCATTTTAAACACTGACTAACCATCTTAGACAACATATCAAAAATTCAAAACTACCGGACCGTTTGTAAGGTCACACATAGTACTTTAGTCTCTATTCACCGTATTATAAGGGTAACGCTTTAACACGTAAGGTAGTGTAGTTTTAAAGGAATATTATTTAATCGATCAGAAAAATATTGTTAATTCTGATAAAGAGTGGGGCAAATTGTAGTTGGTGTGTAGGCAACGTATGGTCAGCAAACATTCATACAATGGCTCCATGCCTACCCTTCACCTACCACTGGCACATTCATTGACCCCTGCACGCTTCGCTTAGCTGTCGGTCTCCGGGTTGGGGCTGATGTGTGTGTAGAACACAGCTGTGCCTCTTGTGGGGCCCCAGTAGATCGTCTTGGCCACCACGGACTCTCCTGCTCCTCGGGCGCCGGCCGTCTCTCCCGACATGCTGCGATCAACGACATCCTCAGAAGAGCGCTCGTCAGCGCCAACGTGCCCGCAGCACTGGAGCCCCAGATCGTGCGGGACGATGGCAAGCGCCCCGACGGGATGTCGTTGATCCCCTGGAGAATGGGCCGCGCGTTGGTGTGGGACGCCACTTGCGCTGATACGCTGGCCGCGTCCTACCTCGCAGCAACTTCTAAAGCGGCCGGGGCGGCGGCTGACGCTCGGGAGAGTTTTAAATTCAATAAATATAAGTGTCTCGGCGCCCAGTACGAGTTTATCCCTTTTGGCGTCGAGACACTAGGTCCGTGGGGTAGGGCTGCGCGTGGGCTCCACAAGGCGCTAAGCAAACGCCTAAGGGAGGCAACGGGTGACCCTCGCGCAGGCAGCTTTCTCGCGCAAAGAATTGCCATCGCAATACAACGCGGGAATGCTGCCTATGTTGGCACGCTGCCAAAAGGACCATATTTTTATAATTCTTTATAATAGTTTTAGCCACCTTTTAGTATAAGTTTATTTGTTTTTTTAAATATTTTCTTGTAAATAAATTTCATACATCAGTTTGCAATATTTAAGCAACATTGAGCGACGTTACGACGAACGTTAAAAATCACAATGGTGCGAAAATTTGGCGAAGCTTACGTTGTGCACACGAGAAAACGTCGCGAGTTTATATCCCGACACGTTCATTACAATATTTAACCTTAAGACCATTTTAATACCCAAAACTGCCGTTTATTTCCAAAACAATTATAATCCAATCATAACGCGGGAACGTTCCAACTCGCAAATGGAAATGTCAACGTAATCCCGACAAACGACGTAACAGAACCACTGTATCTGGATTGCTACTTCGCCATCTCGGAGCTAACTCTGACACTGACAGTAATGGGAAATTCGACGGCCAGCTGCCACTGGAACTAAGTCACGTGTGTTGGGCACTCTGAACGCCCAGTATTTGCATTTGAAATAATTTCTGGGCTCGTTTCGTTTTCGAGAGCGAGCGATCCGAATATGGATATAAACAGTTACTGAAAGCTGTCCAAGTTAGAGCCACCTTTGTCAGTATCGCGCTTGCAACTGACACTTAATCACTGAACATGTTTTACCTAATTATAACTACAAAGATTACTTATTGATCGAGCGAGTGAAGCGTCCGCGTTTCATCAGCTTGGCCCAATTTTATTGCGTATGTCTGGATATTTTGTATGTCTAGATATTTTCCGGCTGTTTTCGCCTAAGGATCGCATTCTCACCCGATTCTCATAAGATTTTTTTGAATAGGTTTGATAAGTATTATAGAATTTTGTTTCGATTTAATTTTTCGAATTTTTTCTAAATGGCAGAGATGTGGGGAAAAAATTACTAATTTCAGCAAATTCGAAATAAACTGACGAGGTCTTCTGCTCACAGAGCCACTTGGCATTGTTCTATGAAGGTAAAATGGCAAAATGGAACCCAAGTTGTATGCGTTGGAAATTTGGTTTTGATAAGTGAGTATAAATATACCTACTAGTTAATTTCCCTAATATAAAAATTACATTAAAAAATGCTAAACGTATATATTTAAGAGGTAATTTTAGGATGCAATAGCAAACCAATGTTTTGTAACTTAAACCTAAATATCGAATTTAGGAAATCAACTTGGTGTTTTTAACATCAAAATATGTAGGTAAGGTAAGGTGGGGGAAGATTGAATGGTTTTTTGTCGAGATAGACAATGTTGTTTTAAAACCCTTATAAAATAGAAATCTATTTATATCCCTTCAAGTGTATTAATTGGAAGGCATGGGCAAGGATTATATTTTTGTATTCTGTTGATAAAACTCGGCTATGCCTATTCTAATATATAAAAATAATAAGATAAAATACACTTTTGTCTAAAAAATTGACGGGACAAGATGGAATGGTGGAGGGGTAAGATTGACATAGTTTCTAAATGCTTTTAAATGAATGCAAACGGTGGCGGTTGTTCGTTATTCAATAGAGTTTCTTACGCTAAACAGATACAGCTGATTGTTGCGTGAATATTCCTGATAGGTAACGAGAAAACTACAGTCGAAAAAAAAACTATTTCACTCTTACCCCGCTATACAGGAAAAAGGACAGTGATTCTCAAACTTTTAATTGGACACTTAAAAACTAAACACTTTTTTATATTATGAAGATCAGTTTGGAATCAAAATAACGGTTTAACGATGATAAATTCTTTATTTTATCAAAAATTTGATAAAAAAAGAACCGAACTCACCCTTTGAAGTCGGTCCCAAACCACTCATTTATTATATTTATATATTATAGTTTAAGGTTTGGCACCGACTTTGGCACGTCGCACAAATGCGTCGATCCTGGCCGAACTGAAGATCAAGTGCCGCTTATCGACCATTTGCCTCCAGCAGATCCTGCCGTATTTCGGTCACGTGGCTAGACGTGAGCCAGATAGTTTGGAAAAGCTCATTGTAGTTGGCCACATGGGAGGAAAAAGGGCCCGTGGGAGATCACCTACCCGATGAACCGATGCCGTGAAAGAAGCCTGTCAGGAAAATCTACAGGCGTCAATCCGGAAGGCGGAAAACCGTGTGGAGTGGAGAGCTTTGATGCAACACATAACGGCCTCAAATGGTCACGACCCTCAGACATGAGGAAGCGAGGAAGAAGAGAGAGAAGTTTTATTGAAGTCGGTTCTTTTTTTGTTTTTGCTTTTTATCACTAAAAAATACATATAAAATAGGTACTTATGGAGGGATAATCGAGGAGGTCTTGAAGGCATGAATCTCGTTTGAATTATCTCCTAACTCCTAACCGTTAAGGAGTTGTACCTTCCATCATCAGCTCAGCATTGGAAGATGATAACTACCATATCGTCGACCGTAGGTTCAATTGGGGTAAGGGACAAAATAAGATTTTTCAGGAGAGGCTGACAAAGTTTTTTTTTTAACTAAATCGTTCATAACTTTTTTTGTAGTGAACCTTTTTTGGGCCTGATTTCATACATAATCTTGTATTTTAGTGTTCTGTTTATTTATGTAGTGCTCGTTTTAATAATTTAGATATTATAGAAAATGACATGTCCCTTACACCAACTTATTTCGCTGCTGATGTCCCTTACAGACAAAGTATTCTGTAGTCTCGTCCCTTACCTTAAATTTACCTATTCATGTATCCACTATATTGATGAAGAAATGGCGTAAGGGACTAGTTGAGATTATGTGTGAAAGAAAAAATAGCGTAAAGGGATCGTTGTAAAAATAAATAAGTACATACCTTTGACGTAAGGCGTATCTTAACACCGGAAATCTTTAAAACGTTAATGTAAGAGGTATATAAATGTATTGAAACCGTGTGAGCATTTTTTGTGTATCCGTTACATGCAATATTTGTATCGTTACACGTAACGTTTGTATCGAGTGGAATAACCCACATTTTAATTTATGTTTTTTTTTTTTAATTATAGTCACATGAATTATTTTTCAGCCTCTATGATCGACTACTGAAATAAACAACCAATGTAATTTATACCGCAAAATTATGAAAAGTTTAGGGCTTGTGTTGAACGGTAAAAGTTACAGAATTAAATACAATTCAGAAATAATCATTTTACATTTGTACTTTTTAGGAGTCCTGTTAGACAACATAGTAGTTGCTCACAATTTAGTGCCTCCAGTTAATAAGGGATAACTCAAAAACGGCACTTTTCAGAAGAGACAAAAAACTATTTTTCAATAGTAGATATTTAGAACTTGAACTTTTTAAGGATTTTTATACAAGCTATAGTGTAAGGCTTTCATTTTATAAATAATTAACTAATGTGTTGGCCCTATAAATATGTTTTTAGTAGTTATAGCTTTTGTTCGCGAGTATTTTAAAGACATAACTCAATTTATTTGCAGCAATTTTATTTTATGAACGACGTGCATAAACGAAAGAATACGAATAGTACCTGTGTGAGCGACATGCATAAACGAAACGAAACGATTTATTCTATTATTTAATATGGTATTTTATAATTAATTACTACTTTCAAACTTGAAACTTGTTACCTAAGGAGTCAAACGAGGCTGTATAATCAATATCAACATCAATGTCAGTCAATGAATAGCAAGAGCTCTAGTTAGATCCTTTCATTTCTCAACACTTATCGGTAGAGGAATTTCAGATAATGACTATTAAAGTGTGTCATACCTAGGAATGCCTTTTAATTGACAGTGAAAATTTTCCTTTGCAATTCATCAAGTACCGAGACGATTTTAAGATTTCCAAACTCAGTAGGATTACCTTATAGTTATCTATAAAGTTTTACCCATGTTGACTATCTGGCCTCATGTACCTAATTTCAACTCAGCTAGTCCTCGGAAAGTCAATCTAATCTTCCTTGAGATATTTTTAAACATATAATGTGTAAAGTTAATTAAAAACATTTAATAAAGAACGTTTACCTCCTCCAGTATTTCATTGGTTATTGTTTTTTTCGACAATCTTAGCCCACTTTTTTAAACTATCCGCTCAACAAAACACTTTACGGACAGAATAAGATTCACGAGCTGCTGACAAAGAGTTCAGTACTTACTGTCGTTCAGAGACGCCGAATTGACGAATTATACCTAATAATATAAATAGACACATACCTACATTTCTCGGTGGACTAATTACTAAATTTGCCGAACTGACGAATTATACCTAATAACATAAATAGACACTTACCTACATTTTTCGGTGGACCAATTACTAAATTTGAAATTTTCTTACAACTTAAATTTATTTGAATACCTTCATTTATCGTGAAAGTTTGCATGTGAATAAGTCAAACTACGCTAGTAGTTTCAATGACTTAGTAAAGCCAAAAATTAACATCCAGTTTACACAGATACCCGTATAAACAAAGATTATAAAACTGATGAAGGTGCTTTTATTTATTTATTATTTATTTATTTATTGAAAAACAGATTACATGACATTACAGTTTACACCAATGCGTCATGAACCGAACAATGTTTATTTTGACGGCGAAACGGCGTGGCATCGTTGTTCCGACATCTCGGGTGTTGGATTGCTTTTATTGAAACATAACACTTTCTTTAAAAACAATAGATTAAAATAATAAATGAAGTTACATGTGTTTGTATATAAAGGTAACAGGGATAAGTATTCATTGATTCTCACGAGAAAATTAGCGTAACGGACAAAGAATCTTAATATAAATCAGATCAAACCTAAATATCGTCTTAACCAAATTGGTGTAAGGTTCACACTGTTAAAAAAATAAGGTGGCAAATTGGGGTAAGGAGCATTATTTTCTAAGCTCGTGCAATCTTTTTAAGGTATGGGTGTTATTTATTCATGAGCCAAATAAAAGCATTAGTGTAAAAGCCAGTTTCATAAGGTTGTCTTCAAAAATAAGTCATGTAAAGGTAATTTGTTAATTGGAAAGACCTTTACCTTATTCAAAGTGGATTGGTGGCAGTAGTTACCCTATTTGATGTTGCTTTATTAAAATAAAAAACAGATACATGGTTTTAGTGGGTCAGATTTGATTTTGAAACCATAAAAATCAGTAGTGTAAGGAACATTTTTTTCAAGCTAGATTTTTTTTATAAACACCATTCGATAGAGCGGAAAATTCTGAACAAAACTGTATATTCAACTCATTTTGCGTATTTTGTCCCTTACCCCAATTGAACGTACGGTCGACGATATGCAAATACTTAATTAGTTTTACTCTTTGATCTGACGATTTCACTCAAATCGACTTAATCACAAACTAAGAAAACATTGTTTTTATAAGTATAAGTTTAAGACTCACTATTTGTTTCATTTATACTTCATAATAACTACGTATTTACCTTATCATGAGGCCAATAAAAAAAAATTGGTACGTTAATAATTTTTTTAAGTCCAAAGTTTGAGAATCTGTCTGTTTTTCTATGATTTTCAAAAACGGGGGAAGATTGAAACATTACTATTTCAATGTTACCCCATTGAAATTGACTGGGGAAAGATTGAAGCTTCTCGTAAATCACAATATAAGAGTAATAGCTACACCTAGCACTGGTAAATAAATATAAAATCTAAAATAATACATAAATATTCAGTCAAAACTTTTATTCACACCCTATTAATCAAGTTATGAAACACGGGGTAAGATTGAAAATCGACGAATTGACCACGAAATGCTGACCTTCACAATTTAACACGTAACACGCGTCTACGCACTCCGAGCGGTCTCGGGCGACTGACTGGCGGATCCTAATAAAATGGCGGTTTAATTGATGATACCAGCATAAAAAAATATTAAAAAAATAGGGAGTAATGTGACACTTTTTATCTTCCCCCTTTTTTCATCTTCCCCCACCTTACCTTATTGCATGATTTTTTTAAATGTCCACCATAACCTAAAGATTATTACTTATTCTCAATATTCTTAAATTCATGTGCGGATAACGGGTATTTCACCTCATATTACCATTAAGTAATATAATTTCTGTTGGTGAGAGAGGACGTTTAAACGAAGTCTCTTGCTTGACCCAAACGAACCTTCAAACAGTTTACAGTTTACTTTGTAAGTTTTATATTAAATTCGATTCGCAAATAGGCTCATTCCAAATTATTGCACGATCGCCTATTTTTTAGTTACGTCACGTTCTTTCTGAAACAGCGATAAATTGGTAAACTAAACTTGTGCCATTACCTTCGTAAATGCTCAAGTCATCAAATTGAGACGCAATTTCTTTTTAAATATAAAGACTTTGAATTCTAAATTCGGAATGAGTTTTCAACTGGCGAAAGTCCTTATACTGATTACTGTGAAGTGTTACGAGGATAATGATGAGTGAGAACAAATTAAAAATAATGATCTTGTCTCTTTATTACTGTTTGTCTTGAGTGAGACGGTTTCAGTGTTCTTGGATAGGGGAAATGCGAATGTATTTGAGTTCACAAAGTCGAAGAGAATGTGTAAGTATGTAGGAACTCAGAGTTTCACATTGAAACTAACGAATTCAGTCTGAATTCTCGTCGTTTGCTCATTTGTAATTTGAATCTATAGCGGCCCCGGATTTGTATCCCGGTAGAAGCATACATTCGTTGCAGTAAAGATATTAGGTATATCTTAAAACATACTGTCGCTGTAACAACGATTTAGAATCGAATCGAATTTAGATAACACGGAAAAAATATCTAAATAACATTTTAATCTTTTCAAAGTTCAAAAAATATTACTTGATTTTCCAACAAATTAAAAGGTTGTTTCAGTATTACGTAAATACGTTGAGTGGCAATTTAATGTCGCGCATATAATTTCATGTCCAAAATAGCTATGTTACTTGTGTATCCATAATGTACCTGAGTTTGGTAGGTACTTGTACTTACCACATAGAATGCGCTCATAGCGATAATAAAGGAGCATTTTCTGCGCTTAGTGGGAATGTCAACTTTGTCTATAATTCTTTCAGTTTCTCGTTGGAAAGGTTTAGTAATTTTACGTCTCTTGCTTAGTTGGAAATTAAGGCAGCTTTTATACGATTTATCATCATTATCAGATCTCCTGAAATTAACCAAGTGAAAAACGTCACTGCTGAATTAACGAAATCGTCTGTATGGTATATGCAATTGGTTCATAAATGACGGAGTTCTAAGGTAACGAACATTAAAAATAATAAAAAATAAAACCGAATAACCTCTTCCTTTTTGATTTCGGTTGAAAAATAGACAAGTAACGTAAGTCCCTATTTTAAAATTGTAAAAAAATGAGACCCATACTTTTAGTAATGGTTAGGGGTTAGGTACCTACATTCATTAGAATTTAGGCGCAATCGCCTATCCTGTAAATGCCCAGAGCTGTAAAACATTCTGCATTATAATCTCATCATCACGCATATCCATTTTACGCGGCACTCGTACAACAAGACAGCTCAATTCATACAAATCTCCAGGGATAGCGGACACGAACCGTACAGAAACGGCTATAATAGAGAAAAGCCAAATAAAATTAGAATATGGACATCAGCCCAGAGAGCTAGAAAACATCCTGCACTATAATCTCGTTCCTTTTCCGCAGCACTGGTACAGCGAGACGGCTCAGGTCGTACAAATTTCCAGGGATAGCGGACACAAACCGTACAGCAACGGCTATAAGACAATTTAGCTCGTGAAATCCAAATACCGCTCCGCTTCAATGGTTGGCAGCCTCATGCAACAAACAGACATCGAAAGCAATTCCATTTTGATGAAAGTTGATGACGTGATCCATGAGGAATCGAGGGAGATTTCGGTATTTTTTATAGTAATTTTTTTTTGTGAAAAGGTGATAATAAATGTATATTGTTACATTGTTCACATTCCATTAAAGCAAGACATAATGAAAACAAGAGAAACTCAAGGAATTAGATAATTATCGTAAAATAAACAAATTATAGGCATTACCTATCTTTTATCTAAAGGTAAATGTACTACGACGATTCGGCATAAAAGAAAACTTAATACGTTCATAGAGAGATATGTATAATAATCTGTGATTAAGGTATTTTCGGATTACACTCACGTCCGTACTTCATACTGATGATATGGTAAATATGAAAACATTTCCAATCTGTAAGTAGACGGCATGTAGACGGTATTAAATTTCTACCGGGGGCCTAAACCTACCTGTAGGAAAAGGCTAATCGTTGTCTAGTAGTCCGCGAGCTCTCTAAACTAAGAGGTTCTCATCTGGATCGCGTAAGAGCGTACGAGTATCTTGTTATTTTATATATTAGGTATACTAGCTTTTGCCCGCGACTACGTCCGCGTGGAACTTGGAAGTATGGAAGCAACCCGTACAACACGATCCACCTAATCACCTTAATTAATAAAAGGGATTATTCAAAGCGCCTAAGCAAATGTAAGAGCAATTATGCTTTTGGTCCAATCATTACATTTCCTACAGGGTCATCAATGTCATCATGAATTACTTACTCACTTTTCAATCATCTTAGGGATAATTTCCAGGGTGAAAACTATCCTATGTCCTTCGTCAAATATTAAACTATCTCCATGCCAAATTTCATCAAAATCGATTCAGCGGTTTAAGCGTGAAGAGGTAACAGACAGACAGACACACTTTCGCATTTATAATATTAGTATGGATAGTATGGATTATTAGTATTATAAAATTCTAGATAATGAAAATCAATTTTCTATCTCTAATGGAGAGGAGACATGATTTCAGGAAACATCTTAATAGCGCGATGCAGTATCGCCTTTTGTTTTGTATAGGCGCGTGGCGCCATGACAGTCTGGCGCCATCTGTTGGACACAATTTATTTGTCCTAACATCACGCCATAATGGCTGGAAAAATTTTAACAAATTATGATACAGGGATGGCTGGACATCCAAAGATGGTCATAGGATACTTTTTACCCGTTTACGGTAAAGAAACACAAACGTGGATGGGGTTGTGGGGACCTCCTAGTAAATATGTATTTAAATTGGTGCGAAATTACGGGGTGGCTTATACAATATTATTTCAGCCAGTAAATCTGCATACTTCATTACTTAGGTTATAACTCAGCTCTATCGACCTAATTTACTTATGTCTAGATTATGTTTTGAACCTGACTCAAAAGGTATGCAGCGCCCTGGTGCTCCGCAGAAAGATTAACGCCGTGAGTTACTCATATTTACTCTGCTCACGAAACTTAACCATTAACTTTAGCATTCATTGTTTCCCTATATAATTAGGGGTTTAGAACTAATTCTACCCCTATAAGTACTGCCGCAAAATAAAAAGTTTGGAAACCTCTGATCCAACTCCTTTCGAACTTTATACTGCCCTTTATTTATTTAATATGAATAAGGGGAAAACTGGATTATAATTTATTTTTACAGATTGTTGTACTTTTGTCTATAATTTGGTCAAAAATAGGGATAAACCTCACTGGGTCCCGATTTTTATTTTGCTACCTAAATTTTTACTTACGCCTTACAACCATAAGGTGTTTTCACTACTTTAATTGTCTGTACTGTCTACTATAACAGTTATAGCAAATGTGACTCAGCCATTTCTTCACCTTAGACTTAGACCTTCAAATGTAATAATGCGTCTTGCTCTGAATAGCTGCAACCATACAAATACCAACTATTGTCGTATCCTACATATTAGGTATTACTACGTACATACTCGTATATGTTGCGTATACGACCTTCTCCAACAGTAACTGTATGAAGATACAAAGATTTATGCCTATGGCGCCAAACGTACATTACTACCAAGGTTAGTGCAAAACTATGAAGTGATGCTTCACTAATCGCGAGTCACTAATGAGTGACGCGCACCGATAACAGCTCTGCCTATCGCCAGCACGGCAAATCTCTGATAACATATCATACTCTAACCAACTAACAAAATGCACACCATATTGTTTTACATACGTAACACCAACGCGCAGGTGTTCTATTCGCGGTTTTTTTAACAATATGGTGAAATGATGTGAGCTACCATAACACGCAAAATGCTTTTGATTAATACGTGGACGACTGTCTACTGTTTGTGTATACTTGTGCTGGTGGCCGCAGAATTTAGTGATAGTGAAGGTGAGAAACGTATACTATTTTTCTTTACTAGTACTCTAGACTAGCATTTGAATCTGTTATCGAAATGCCTTTACTTCCTAGTTTTTATCTCAATAGACGGTAGATGATTTACTATTTTTTTCATATCCTTGAATCATCATGCTGGTAGTCCACTAACACCATTATAACGCAATTTAATATTAAAGCTAATTTACACATTTATTAATAATATGCGTAATTTATCTGGTTGTTACATACTTATTTAGTCGTCCTTCTATGCATTTGCTATTTAGGTACCGAGAATCTTAGAAATCCTGTGATAATATAAGACAATTATATAGACCAATGTAAGGGTAAATATTTTCATGGCTTCATTGGAAGAATAAAGCCAACTTATTTCTCAGATACCTACCACTTATTTGACCTACATTTATTCCAAGAATTCAATAACTACTTGATCCTGCTCCCATTCGAAACACCACAAAACAATTCGTACTCTTATTATTGATATAAAACAGTGAAATCTCATATACCAGCTTTAAGTGCCGATAACACCACACGCAATATATTGGTTTATACCGTCAGACGGTGCAGTATAAATGAAATTACTTCCAGAACAATGCACGGCGCTGAACTGCGTAGGCGAAGAATATGAGTGCATCGGAGATAGATGCTACTGCGCGGCGGGATTTGTGCCTAATCCACCCCAAACTGCCTGCTTAAAATGTCCAGGTAAGGAGGATGTGCCATAATAGTGTTTCAATGGTGATGGAGCCATAATCACGATTCTTAAAAATCACGATTAACTATATAGGTAAGGCAGAACGTGTGCGTCAGAATGATTGGTTGACTGTTGAATTCAGCATTCATTGCTTACGTAAAAATTGCTACCTATTTGCTAGTATTTGATACCATTTACCAAACAATTGCTACCTCAGTATAATAAAAGATATCACTTTTTTTTTTGAACAGTCATTCTGACAGGAAGTTTGGACAAAGTTCATATTTTGCGAAGGACGCACAATTTTCATGTTATTTACCAACCAAAATTTGCTACCTAATTGCTACCTACATTTAGCTTAAAATCAACTCTGCAGCGTTACAGATCAAAAAGTTTCGTGTATAATTATTTTTTGGACTACTTACAACATGAACGCCTGTGCGTATTAGCAGAGCAATCCAAATCTGTGGTGTATTTATGTTTGTGTCAGGCGCTAAGTAGTCCAAAAAATAATTATACGCGAAACTTTTTGATCTGTAACGCTGCAGAGTTGATTTTGAGCTAAATGTAGGTAGCAATTTGGTAGCAAATTTTGGTTAGTAAATAACATGAAAATTGTGCGTCCTTCGCAAAATATGAACTTTGTCCAAACATCCTGATGTCAGAATAACTGGTAAAAAAAAAATGTGAAATCTTTTATTGTACTTACTGAGGTAGCAATTTTTTGGTAAATGGTAGCAAATACTAGCAAATATGTAGCAATTTTTACGTAAGCAATCAATGCTGAATTAAACAGTCAACCAATCATTCTGAGGCACACGGCAGAACTATGTTGAGGGGTGTATTGAAAATATCTAAGTCGGAAGTTTTGTATTGACTTTAAAGGCTGTTGGTACTAACAGTTCCTGGAAACCTTATTATAACTGTGTAGAGTAATCGTCGATCTATTTACATATATATCATATCATATCAATAGCGACTCGTCCAGGCTTCGCCCGGGTCAGCATAAGACGACGTAGGGAGAGCGCGGGTGGGAGTGGCTGCATCAACCGCATCACGTTAGGTTCCTTCCAGGCCTTCCAGCCCACTTAACTTTATTCACGCGTATTTTTCAATTTTACGATAACTCCTTAGATATGTATTAAAATTGTTAGGGCTATTATAATGTGTATGAATTGCTGAAGGTAATTAACGTAGTATTTAATTTGGTAAGGTAAATATTTAGGTACTTTATCCGTATAATTAGCTTATGAAAATATGTTATGACACATTATGTGTCTTTTTTAGAAGTTAAAATGGGTATATTCTGAAAAGATAAACATATGCCATCGTAATTTTTTTTATACTTTAAAAGAGAAACTATTTCAGCCATCATTGTTTTATATATCTCAAAGGGATTAGGCGGTGTTTTTGATGAAAACTCCCAAACAGCATCCTATTTTCAACGTTTTCAAACATTCCAATCAAATATTTCAAACAATTTACACAAAACCTTAATAATACACCTGCAACTCTGCAGCTGCCACAAGAATCACCCCGTTAATCGATGAAAGCCGCATGGAAATACGTTCAACCGATTTTGAGATTATTTCGAACCCATCAGACAGACAGACGAGGCGGAGGATTTCGTTTTATATAGTGATGATTATAAAATATCAAAACATCCTAAGAACGTAATGTAGGATTTCCTTGCCAAGGCAATAACGTCGATTCACATTCCGGACTAATCCTGGACGATGACAAAGTTATGGGTAGATTCATGTCAAGTTGACTTAAAAATAAGTAAACTCCTTGAAATGGACGCATCACATCTCACATCGATTCTTCTAAGAACATGCAATATGTATTTCTCGATAGGCATAAGTGAACTAAAGCCACGATTACAAAACCTGTATAAGCTATGCAGAAATCTGTTTTTAAATTAATTCCGGCGATACACGATAAGATAAGATGTGCCGTTTCCGAGAACGTATCAATTTTATGGGGAAAGAACGTTCTTGAGAACATTTCCCATACAAATTCGTTCTCGTGTTAGAGATCTCTAACACGACGCGACGGCTCGCCCAGACATGGCAAATGACGCATAACATCCATTTCTTGTTAAAAAAATCGTTTATTAAAAGACACACGAAAGGAAAATTTACGATAAGTTCTGATCCGCATCGCAGGCTTCGTCAGGTGAGAATCTCACCTGACGAAGCCTGCGAGAGATACAACAACAAATCAGCAACAGGCTTCGTTAATTTCTTGTTTACTTCGTTGAAGTAGACAGCACTTGTCAATCTCGACGAGTGTGTAGGTACACTTGTACAGTGTAGGTAGCGTCATATTTTTACTTATGATATGATCTACTTACTTACTCGTATTTTCCGTATTTTATACTTGAATGAGAGCTTATCGCCGTATTGTCACAATTCAAGAGATTTAAGACCTCATTTGCAGATTACATTTTAATTTAAACGATATCACTCGCAATCATAAGTATTTATCAGTATCTATATGTTTATTGATTCGGCCATGCTTATTATGATCACTAAAGTAGTCTAATGATAAATCACTATAGTGGAGTAGGTACAGTTATGTTATCAGCTTAGAACTTAGGTAGTCAGTAACGATTTGTTTCGCATAGTTAAACCTGAAATAGGAGCTATATAAGATATATTAAACATTAATATTTATAAGAATATGACCTATCTTGATTTATTGGGTCGTTAGGTGAAGTCGTAATAGTGCACTTATCTGAATTAATAAAGCACGTTCTTGTCGTTCTTACTCAAACCGATCTTACGGAGTACGGAACCATTTCATTCGGTAGATTACGTACTTACCATAATTTATAGCCGTTTACAGTTATAACTTATAAGGAAGTTAAAAAAAATCCAGTTCAGAAAACATATTTAAAAAAGCTTTGCAAGAAAAATAACAAGGTTTTTCTGGGAGTGAAGGGGGTTATTTTAACTGTAATTTCAAGCTTTTTTGAAAATTTTCATCCATTCCCCATTGCCGCAGTTGTGTGTGGAAACTAAACCGTGTGCCTACGAACGGACGAACAAAAACACGAACAGCGAACTCTTTGTATGCATGTGCGTACGCGTACCACTAACAAACATTTAACTTTACTAAGTAGTATTCTGTTCGATGTTCGTGTTCACAACATTTTTGTTCGCTCGTGCGTACACAGCTTAAGAACTTTAAACGTCGTTCTTAGCTTTCCTAATATTAAAAATTAATATTTTAGGGATATGTGAAACCATTTATATTGACCTTTAGACTGCCTGTCCACAAAAGCGGAGCGGAGAAAATAAACCAATCAAGCTGCGTCTTTGTGAAGCCAAAAATAAGTCCATTTAAATCTGGGGAATGTCATTAATCAATTGTACACATCTCCGTTCCGCTCAGCTCCAATGGACAGGTTGGTGTTGGTATTCTTTGAGGAATCCCTTTATTCAGTAGTAGACGTCTTTTGGCTGATGACGATGATGATAGTTGTTTAGCCATTTATATGGTTTACAGGATTCATGGAGAAATGTTATGGACCATGCTGCAACACACGGCGAAACGGTACCCTGCAGTGCTGGCAGGGTATCTGTCAACCTTGCTACGACTCCCGTGGTAACTGGATTTGCAGGTTGATATTGCTTTTATTTTGCATCATTTGAAATTGTATTATTAGCCTGACGTGGTGTCCTCTCCCGTGGATTTCCACTCGTCTCTGTCCCTTGCTATTTCTGGCCAATCATTGATAAACACATCTAGCTCTGCCCGCGATCTCCGGCTGATCATAACCAGTAACTATCGTTTGGCGTCTACCAAGGACCTACCATTGTAGATACATGCAACGAACATTACCAGTACTGCTTGTTATAATGCTTGAAAAAAAATCACTATCTCTGTCTCAAGACGATTTGAAATACGTATTGCAATTTGTTTTTTTTTTGCCCCTAGAGCAGCCGCTAGGATCGGCGCTGTATAGACACATATAAAACATAGACACATATAAAACATCGGGTTAGTAATTTAATATTTGAGAGACAAAGAAAGGCATATGAAACCTCTTATTTCGGTAAACATAATAAATTCGCTGGTAAGCAATGAGTACATATAACTGTTTACATGTACTCGTTTGCCTTTAGGCTATAACCATAAGCATGCACCAATGAACGATAAAACTGATAATACGAGTGTCTTTGACTTAGGTACGATTATTGTGGCTATTGCATTTAACGCATTTACATGACGATTGTAAATGTATGTTTATAAAGTATATTTCTTATCGTATGTGAGGTATGTACTTCTTAACTCCATACAACAGTAAATGGGTGAATTAACGGTAAATTGAGCGGCCCAACGTATATAAAATTTTAAATAACAGAGGAATTTAGATGATAATTGTACATAATATGTAAATTACAACTTTGTTAATCCGTAGCATCTCATGTGAAATCCGTTCTTGTTGCGCAACGCAAGACACAACGAAGCAGAGTCATTGTGTGCCTTCGCTTTTGCAAAAAATACTTTCCGTTGTGGTAAATGTACCTATTCGGGTAAACTCACAACTTATAAGCTCATAAAACCTTGAGAAACTCAAGTTGGCTCAACCCAACGTTTAGGCCCAGCACAGACCACCCCCACTAGACGCAGCATGTAAGGCGACCCGCGCGCACCGACGATATGGTACGGCAGAACATTAAAGTATCAACACGGCGGCCACCGTTTAGTTGCGTCCTTGTTTATGATCCATGCGTACGTCAACGAAAAAAGAAATTAAATAAATAACATGGTAAATTGTAGTGTTAAGTGGTGTAGAGAGACCTCATAAACATGGACGCAACTAAACGGTGGCCGCCGTGTTGGTACTTTATGTTTTGCCGTACCATATCGTTGGTGCGCGCGGGTCGCCTTACATGTGCCTTGCATGCTCCGTCTAGTGGGGGTGGTCTGTGAGGCCCAGACTCCACCTAGGTTAATTTTTTAATTTCGGCTCGCTTCCTTTGTTATTGGCCGATTCCGCACGTCTCCGCTCTGCTCCGTTTTGGATAGAGATAGAGAATGCAAAGCCGGTTGTTTTGTCATAGTAAAACCTGTTATAACCGGTTAATTGTTTGGTAAAATAACCGGGTTTGCATTCCCTAGTTTTGGATCAGTGTGGGCCTTTGACTGCGTTTACACCGAAGCGAAGCTCAGCGGAGCGGGCCGTGATTACCAATCATACTTCTTCAACTGATTCTTGATTTCGAACCCTTTCAATAAACACTAAAAACCTACCCTTTTAATGAAAACTAGGAACTTATTATAGTTAAGTTGAATGAAGCTTGTTTATTTATTTCCAGAGACTCCCTTGATCAAATACTGCTGATATCTATAACGCAGGTCGTCATGGCAACGGCACTGGTGCTGGGCATTATTGCAACTTTCGTATTGTTGTACAAACTGTGTGCTGCGACCAACCTCAGGTACTTATTAGTTAAAGAAATTCAGAATATTATCTAGAAACGCGGGAGCGTGTCATGCTAAGTCAAGTTCAGAAAAGAAAACTAGCGACCCTTAATTGTGTATAAATGGTATTACAGAGAAAAACTTTAATCTATGTAAAGAGTTGTCTAAATAATTCATTATATTTATTACATCCTGATATTCTGTCCGAACACACTATATACTGAAACAGTGTATTTATACCATCTAAATTGGTCATACCTAAAAATACATTATTATCAATTGGAGTAAGATAAGATGATTGAGTGATTTTAAAGGTGATGGGAAACTTTAGACTTGCCGTTCGCAAATAAATAGAAGATTGTGTGACAAAGTGATGGTTTGTTTTTAATTGTCCGTAGGTATCAAGTATGTATGTAGGCTGGCCGTAACAAGATTTATTTTTAATTATTATATGGTTTCCATTTCAACCCTACGGGCTAAAAGTACCATTTTAGCCCTGCTTGACGAAGCTAAAATACCGCACGTGTATCTACTAACGTAACGTACGGCGAAGTGGAAAAATATTTATGATATTATTAGTTACATTTTAAGCCACTTTTCCAAAGAGTAACTAACATTCCATTTGCTTTATTTCAAGGCAATTGGGTTCCAGTAGCAGAAGTCGGCTATCCGTTGGAAGCCTGCAAGTGTACGTAGACGAAAGACTAAGAGATGCACCTCCAAGGTACGATATAATAGATATAAGTGACGTTTACCTTTTAAAATCAGTAGTATAAATAGGTAACTTAAATTAAACAGGTACCACAGGTGCCCTAAAAAACAATTATAGGCGCCATATGTAGACTTGGAAGAAACGCTCACTATAGGGGCTAGCGTCCCGTCCCGGGCATAAGCCCCGGTGGCTCTAGCTATTAAACAGGCGCCTCGGGCGAGTCAATCATTATGTTGATATAAGGCGCCTTAGGTGCACTAGACCTGATAAAAGAAACGCCCTTTAGGAGCTAGCTTTCACAATGATTTTATTTTTTTTATTTCATGATGCGGAAGGCGTAAGACCAAGTATGGGAATTAGGAAGGCCTATGTTCAGCAGTGGACGCACTTTGGGCTGATGATGACGATGATTGCATGTAGCCGGGTCGATCTAAAAACTCCTTAGGTACTCGTAAAGGTTGTGAACCTAATCAAATCATTCTATACCTTACTGTATGTTTTTATATATTTCAGGTATTCACGATCAGCACCCGCAGGATCATCAGTGTATCCGGCAGTTGCATTTTTGAACGCAGGATTCGTAAGTTCAGACCTGTATTTTTATATCAATACCATGGAATTGCATACTAATATTACCGCATTCTCGCCATGCTTGAGTCAATTGGCGATACCACCGGATAGTATCGAGTTCACACAAAACCCAAACATTAGCTATAAAGACCCGTTTGCAAGACAAAGGGTAATTAACGTCGCACCTTGGACCACCAGGCGGGAGAAACAAGCCTCGTGAAGAGTATAAATACCGTTGCACCTAGACACTCGTCGGTCATTCAGCTCGGAAGCATCAGCAGTAGTATAGTTTCTTAGTATAGTTTTTATATTTGTAAAAAACGTTTTTTATAAAAATAAAATAATTAATCAGACTTCAAGATTTTTAACTGGCGCCCAACCTGGGGGCGGTAAATCGCATTCGTCGGACGACGCGATAAGGCTTTCAAGTCTACAACACCGCGCACCCAAGAAGAAAAAATAAGTTAAAATATCAAGAAGAAGCTTTGACTCAATGCTACGGGAGGCTTTGCTGCTGCTGTGTATGTGAGTACCAAGTCGTATTTCCTAACCGTTCCAAAAATTCCTCTCCTCAGACCACCTCGATTTGTGTATAGGAGTAGTGAAATTAGTGTAAGAAGGTTAGATATGGCCCAACCCTCCGGAAATAATCCGCAAGGGGAACCAAACCGCGCGCCTACTACGCCCGCGGGAGTACCAGGAGCTAGCCTAGTGTTAGACTCCCACAAACTGATACACTTCGTCCCGACGTATGACGGTGACGCACTTAGCATTTATAATTATATATCTAGCGCTAACCAATGGTTGAATTTGTCTGGGAAAAACCCTGGTAACGTAATGTTGTTACTAAGTAAACTAACCGGTAAAGCAGCATTGACTATATCAATGCTCAACCATAACTTCGATTGGAACTTGATTGTGGGGGCTTTAAAAGGTGAATGTGGTGATAATAGGGATTTAAATACCCTATTGATAGAATTATCAAATTTTAAACGAAAGGGGTCTTACAAGGACTTTATTTTTGAATTAAAACAAAACTATTTTTTATTAAGAGTAAGTTAGCTGATAAATATCAAAAAAGTAGTGTAGTAGATGAAGTAATGGAACCATACATAAATATGGCTCAAATACGTTAAGGAATAGTTTACCATATCATGATCAAATCTATGTAAGTAATTGTAGCTTTAATGACACTGCTCAAAAAATTTTATTATTGGAAGCCGAAGGACGATTTGATAATATTAAACAAAAATTTTCTAATATCTTACCAGCGCCGCGTTTAATTAGTCAACCACCGCATTTCCCCGAGAATCCAATGCGATATTCCCAAAATATCAATAGACCTTTTTATTCTGCTCGACCACAACAATCATTTCAACAACAGGTACCAAGACCTCAGTGGATACCTAATCCAAACAATGTATTTACAAGACCTCAACATCCCCATTTCCGAAACTTTAAACAACAACAGCATCAGTCGCAACAACGACCAGTAAATAATAATACAGATGTTTCTATGAGGACCGCAACTCCCGTAAAACCCGGTCAGACCTACTTAGGAAAAGATTTAGTCGCAGAGGAGTTATATTATCATAGTGAAGAAAACATGCAGCAAGAATATGAGTATCCAAATTATCCTCACGAATTTGCGGAGGCACAATACTTTGATAATTTACCAGAAGTTCCGGCCACGCCAGGATCGTCAAGTGAAAATTTTACCCAGGACCCGGATGTAAATTCAAATATATAGAATTTAATCACGTGAAATCATATCTACCCTATTTTGAAACTGAAAAGCCTAAATTAAAAATTTTAATTGACACCGGAAGTCAACGATCATTCATAACAAAAAATGCTCAAGAAAAATATTTTCAAAGTTATTGGAAGCCGGAATATTTTCTAGTTAAAACGTCGCATGGTACTACCTCACACAATGGAGTAATTGAAACTCCGTATTGGTGTCGATACTTCGGCAAAGACAATGGACCGATGAAGTTTTACATTTACGATTTTAGCGACAAATACGATATTTTGATGGGAACAGAAATGATTGAACAGGTCAATGCGAAGATTGATTTGAAGGAAAGAAAACTGAGTATGCCAGATAATGAAATACTCATTTTTCATATGACATCAGATGATAAGTTAAATGTCGAAGATCTCTGTAAAACTTATAGAGACTTATTTTCGGAAGACGTCACAAATAGTGCTACGACTAAAATTAAACATCATATTACTTTAAATAATAACGAACCTATTTATCAAAAACCGTTTAGGTTGCCTCAAACACAACAACAGGAAATTAAAAGACAAATTGAAAAGCTGCTTGCCGAAAAAATTATTCGACCATCAGAATCACCTTGGGCATCAGCCGTACACTTAGTATCTAAGAAGATGGATCAATCCGGTATACAGAAATGGAGGATGGTGGTAGATTATAGAAGGCTGAATGAAAAAACAAAATCGGATAAATTCCCTTTACCTAATATAGAGGACTTGTTTTCTAAATTAGAGGGCAATACATATTTTACTACTTTAGATTTAACTTCGGGATATCATCAAATTTTGATGGATGAAGATTCTATTGAGAAGACTGCTTTTAGTACACCAGATGGGCACTTTGAATTCCTCAGAATGCCCTTTGGACTTAAAAATGCCCCGGCAACGTTTCAGAGGATGATGAATAGTGTCTTAAAAAAAGAAATTGAGGGAAACATATGTTTAGTTTATCTGGATGACATTATTGTATATTCTAAGACCAAACAAGAGCATGTGAATAAACTACAACAAGTATTTGAAGCATTAAGAAAGGCTAATTTAAAAGTGAATATAAACAAATGTGTGTTTATGTAAGAAGAAATTGAGTTTCTTGGACATATTTTGAATAGTGAAGGATTAAAACCAAATCAGAAGAAAATCGACGCTGTACGTAAATTTCCAGTACCAAAAACCGTAAAAGAAATCAGAGCTTTCTTAGGACTGATAGGATATTATCGTAAGTTTATACCAAACTTAAGCAGGATAGTTAAACCATTGACTGAAATGACAAAACATGATAAAGTTATAGACCCTCAAAATAAACAATATTTGGAAGCCATAGAAACTTGTAAGCATTTGTTAACAAATGCACCAATATTAGCCTTCCCAGATTTCAACAAAATGTTTGCCATTACTACAGATACCTCAGATATATCGCTAGGAGCCGTCCTGAGCCAAGATAACCATCCAATAGCTTATGCTTCCAGGACGTTGTCTAATGCTGAACAAAAATATAATACTACAGAAAAAGAATTACTTGGAATTTTGTGGGCTGTCACGCAATTTAGACCTTATGTATATGGAAGAAAATTTATACTTAGAACGGATCATAAAGCCTTAATTTGGCTGTCAAAACTAAAAGAACCAAATCAAAGATTGACCCGTTGGAAACTTAAACTACAAGATTATGATTATCTCATTGAATATGTTAAAGGAAAGGACAATTATGTGGCGGATGCCTTAAGTCGAGTTGAGATACATCATCACTCTGATGAATCTAGTAACAGAACACCACGAAGTAAGATAACTCCAGGGAATAATAACGAAAATTTACCTATACCAGGTTCATCAAGTGGAAACTCTATGAAAGTTAATTTTGAAACAACTTCGCGGTCTGATTTACCATCGGATAACGCAGATAATATATCATTACAGGGTACAGTGCATTCAAATTTAGAAAACAGTG
This sequence comes from Apotomis capreana, assembly GCA_947623375.1. Lineage (NCBI taxonomy): Eukaryota > Metazoa > Arthropoda > Insecta > Lepidoptera > Tortricidae > Apotomis > Apotomis capreana. The sequence goes on along the minus strand of OX392505.1, from coordinate 16,095,717 downwards.
ATGATGGAATACCAATAATTCATGCTTATCCCCCGAAACGATTAAAACGTGTAATTTTTGAAATGTCTCCATTTAAAAAGACAAAACATGAAAATGGGACTTGGTATTTTTATTAGGGCTCTCGGTCGTGTCCGGGTTTCGTGTACCCGTTTCCGTGTACCCGTTTCTCTGTTACACGGAAACGGGTTTCTGGCCCGTTTGGAACGTGTAATAAAGACCCGTGTAATTAAGACCCGTGTACCCGTGTACCCGTGTACACGGATCTCAATCACACGCGGGTCCGACACGCCGTCGACGTGTTGTGGCCATCTTACGGTTATTTTTATGCTAATTGTTATTACTATGATTTTATGAATAAAGATTATTATTATTATTATTCCCTTTATTCATTTTTGTACTTATTATTATTCTTTTAAAAGCTATGGAGTGAGAAATGGAGTATAATAATCAGGGATCGTACTTTTTCTAGCATTTTTGGTGCAATAACGTCAAATGACACGACAGCGACTTTAGTTTGTCGACGTGTATAATAGAATTGACGTTTAAATTTATGTAATATGACGTTATCGTTAAAAATAAAACGATATTATTTTTTACTTAATCAGTTATTAAAATTGTGTAAATTCCTCAAATTTTTCGGAGGGTATAAATATGAACTATAATCTGATATAAGGATTTATTGCAACTGTGTTAGATATTTCCTCATATGTATAATAAATTAATCCTTCATTGCATTATGCATATTGGGTTGGGCTTAACATGTTCTGAGAATATTTTCTGTATTTGCGATATGTTTAATACGCAAATTTATTTATTTTTTGTTGCTTAATTTTATTAAATGAAAGCGGCCTCTCCTTCAACTTTAACGAATAAAAGGTCTTATGTCAAAACAACTTGTAAGTATTAATCAGTAAAATTGTCGCGGTTAATTTATGACGATAAACAATGGGTATTGTCGTTATCTGCAAGTGCAGCTGCAGTGCAACCCTAATCCTATTCATATCTAATCTTTAAAAAAGTCGCCATAGCAGGTAACGTAAGAAGGTAGGTAGGTATGACAACTTTTTGCACCTAACACCATAATGTTACATCCATTATGCAAGGTGTTAGGTATTAATCAGTACCAGAGATGGGCAAAATGTAATCGACTAACAACTAACGATTAAAATTAACAGAATTAATTGTGATTGACGATTGAAAACGACGACTGATCAATCTTAGTTGTATAGAGTGCAACTAATTTAGTTGCCGATTGATTTCGGACAACTAAACTTTGTGATCGACTAATTAGTTAGACTATTTTTCCACGACTAATGTTAGAAGCAAATTGAACGAAAAACTTGGTATGTCTATGTTAATGTAATGTAATGTAGGTATGTCTATGTAAGCTATAAAATGGATTAGTAAAGTAGGTATATTTTTTTCCTCCTTCATAGGTATACATCGTTCTCTTTCTTATTTTTTACCTAGGGTCCGTGCCCTTAAACCTATACCTATATTTGCTGTAATAATCGTAAGAGCATCGTAATAAGTAATAATCACCTAGAATCTAAAATGACAGAACCTAGAATCTAGAATATAATATAATATGACCTAGATACCTCAAAACATCTATGAGTATGAATTTATGAAGCATGAGCCTTACATGGAATGGCCTTATCGATCAATTGGCTGCCGCTCCAATATATATATTGGCAATAGCGCTAATAAATAAAATATGTCATGTTGATATATTTAAATGTAGAATGACGCAAGGAAAATGTACAATAGTTAATGCTGAGATTTCTTTACAAAAAGGTTTAAATATTGTAAATGACCACACGGTGAAAACAAAATAGACCGCAACAAAATAGATAATAAACAACATGCAGATGTTTAATTCAATAGAACGTGTTATTTTTAGAAGATTCGTCGGCACTTGCACCAAAATGCAACAAACAACTTCCAGGTAAGTAGGATTATCCCATTGTTTTGTCGCCGCGTGACACTAAACAGAGTTGTACTAATGACACAGACAGCAAAATATTGATAATATCTATGTCTATAATTTACTCAGTATCGTATAGGACTTTACAATACTCGTTAGAACTAGTACTTTAAGTATCAAAATATTAATAGAGCACCAACTACTATATTGTTTGCGATTTGTAAACATTGCAGTTTTTCGTTATTTATCCTTATAATATTGTTAATATGGCCCATAATATTGCATTGTCATTCAAGCGTTACAAATTAAACTTGAATATATACATAATTTTAGCTCAATCGGTTGAAGATATCTGCTTCAAAATAAGTTGCAAGATTCTACCCAAACCAACATAGATACAAGTGATACAACATACGAGTACCTACAATGTACATACCTACTCGTAGTTACATATTGCAAGTTAAATAAAAATGCAAAAACGAGCGACTGCGTAGTTTTAATATTGATTTAATCGTGAAATTTAGTCGATTGAAACTAAAACTAATTCAATTGTTAGTCGAAGATTCTCACAACTAATTTAATCGCAACTAAATTAATCGCGATAAAAAATTACGAATGATATTTTTAATCGATTAGTTAACTAAAAAATTAATCGATTAATGCCCATCTCTGATCAGTACCCTAATAGTGATTATAAAAAGCAGAAAAAATATTTTATATGACGTTACTCGATCTTTTTTCCTCCGAAAGTAATAATATAAAATCAGTTTTTCATTCAATAATGAACAAATCATCCGTTTCATTTCAACTTTAACTCAAATAATAACTGGTCCGGGCGGGTCGCTCAGACGTGTATTCAATACCCGAGTGAAGGCGCGAACCGCGGATCCGGATCCAAACTTAGAAACGTTTCCTAGAGGACACGTTTCCTAGCGGGTCCGTGTCGACCCGTTTCCGAAGGAAACGTTTCCTAGCCGGTTCGTGTAGTTCGGGTTGTTAGTACCGCCGGTGTTAAGGACCCGTGTACACGTTTCCGCGTGTAACACGGATACCGGGAGCCCTAATTTTTATATTCCACCGAATGATGAAGAAGAAACTATAAAAAAATTCATGCTAGATCACTTAAGTCATGAAAAATATGCTTTTATCATACCAAATGAAAATTTGTATTATAAGGTTTCCGAAACATATCGGAAATATTTTGATCATACTAAATTTAAACCTATGAGGTATACTAAATCATTGGTCGAATTAAATGATAAGGAAGAACAACTGAGATTAATTAGAGAATACCACTTCAATGAAAATAGACATGCCGGTATTGATAGTTTGTATAAACAATTGAAAGACAAGTATTATTGGGAAAATATGAGAAAACAGATAAAACATTTTATTTTAAAATGTGAGTTATGCAAAAGGGAAAAGTATAACAGACACCCTAATACGACTTTAGCTACCGAAACAGAAACTCCTCATGAACCAATGGATATTTGGCATATAGATTTTATGTCTTTGGAAAGACAATGGTACTTAACAGTAATAGATAAATTCTCTAAATACGCAATAGTAAAGCCTTCAGAAAAAAGTACGGTGTATGATACTTTGGCAGAAATATTTGCATTGTTAGGAGCACCTAATAAAATAATTCATGATGGAGAGCAGTCATTTTGCAGTGAAATTATAAAAGAATTGTTCCAAACTTATAAAATAATAAACCATACTACATCTCCTCAACATCATAAATCAAATTCCGATGTAGAACGATTGCATAGTACCATACAAGAATTATATAGGTTACAAAGAGAGTCGGATTTGAATCAAAGGCAAAAAATTAATTTCATTGTCCATGCATATAATAATACTATGCATAGTGCGATCGGTATGGCTCCGTTTGAAGTACACTTTGGCAGGAAACCAAAGTTGCGAAATTTTGATAATTTAAAAGTAACCATTCAGCGTTACACTTCCCAACAAAAGGAATTCGCGACTAATTTAAATAAAAATATACATATTCTACTTCAAGAACAAAAAAACAAACGCAACGAAAGAATAAATAGAAAAATACACCCTCCAAACCCATATAAAGTAGGAGACTCGGTATATTTAAAAAACAGCAAGGCAGAAAGGCATAAAACTAACTCAAGATATTTAGGACCATTTAAAATCCTCAGTCTGGAACCAAATAATAGGTGTAAACTTAGTAATGGCAGAATATATCATATAGAAGAGCTTATTGTTACAGGGCTTTCTGTATCTTCGGATACAAGTTCAGACCATTGGAACCCGGAGAGCATGTAATTATAGTAGATATGAAACCTACGCGGATTATTGAAGGAAGGTGGACTATATAATACATCAATTGGACATAAAAGTTATTGTAGAAACAAAAAAAATGCTTTTTGAGACTGTAAATCAATTAGCACCTCTTTCCTCTAGAGGAGATGTTCAACATATTTATGATAGAATTGATGTAATACTTAAACATGTAGATGAAATTTGTAATCATTTGTATGTACAAAGTAGGGTTAAAAGAGGTTTGATTAATGGGCTTGGGTCTGTTATTAAATCTATAACAGGAAACTTAGATCAAGATGATCTTAATAACATTCAGAAAGATTTAGAACTTTAAGAATATCATACAATAAACGAATATCTGTAACAAGTGAAACTTTGGAGGAATATAATCGTCAAATAAGTAAGATAACTTCAATTCAAAATGAATTAAATAGTAAGATTGTTCAAATAAGTAACATTAAGGTTCAACAAAAATGTGCCCTTACATTATTGTTTCAAGCCCAAACTTTACAAGATATGGCAGACAGACTAACAACTGCAATAACTTTTGCCGAACATCATATGTATCACTACAGCATTATACAGTCTCATGTTTTACAAGACACGTTAAATAAAATAGATTTTAAGGTAATGATTTCTAATAACATTAATGAAATTGAACCTTTTATTACTGTTGATAGTAAGATTGTAGAAAATATAGTGTATTTTCTTATAAGGATACCTTTAGTGAAACCTCAAATATATTCAACCAGAAAGATTGTTCCCATAATCCAAAATACACCCACCTGTACCTATCCTATAATACGAAAGGTCACTCTAGCATACATGAAGACAGAAGTTTACGAGGTTGACGAGTGTACAGAACTTCACGAATTGGTTTGCAAAGGGAGTGTTTTGCAGAAAGCTAATTGTGAATCTGCAATTTTGTTACAAAAGAATACAAGTGAATGCAGTGTAGTACCAATAAGGTGCCCCGAAGAGGAAATACGAGAAATTTCACCAGAATTAATCTATATGTATTTTCATACAATAACTGAGATAAAAATAAAATGTGGTGTCGATGAAGAAACGTCATGGATCAAGGGATCCTATGTTCTAGACGGAAGAAATTGCGAAGTTGACATCGCCGGAGTCACTAGATTTCGAACCAGAGAGTCCAGTGAAAAATTAATCATTACAAAACTTGTAATTGAAAGAAAAGAAGATATTCCTGAGATTGAACTAACTTATGATAAAGAGAAAATTACTTCAATTTGAAGCATTTAAGACAAATTAAAGGATTTGAAGTCCAGACCCAGCATATTTATATACAATATGGGTTAATATCTTCTGTGATGCTATTAATCCTGGTATGTTTGTGTTATGTCCTTCGCACCAGGGTTTGTTCAAAACCTTGGGCTTCAAAACCGGAGAGGGAGAGTCAATTGGCGATACCACCGGATAGTATCGAGTTCACACAAAACCCAAACATTAGCTATAAAGACCCGTTTGCAAGACAAAGGGTAATTAACGTCGCACCTTGGACCACCAGGCGGGAGAAACAAGCCTCGTGAAGAGTATAAATACCGTTGCACCTAGACACTCGTCGGTCATTCAGCTCGGAAGCATCAGCAGTAGTATAGTTTCTTAGTATAGTTTTTATATTTGTAAAAAACGTTTTTTATAAAAATAAAATAATTAATCAGACTTCAAGATTTTTAACTCTCGGGGCATAACCCCCGTTAAAAGTATAAAAGTTCAATTTTACAAATGAAAACTAACAAGTGAGTCATCAATCATCATAGTTTTTAGTTTTTGAACTGACCCAGTCTACTTACAAACAATAAGAAAGACATCATGTCTTCACAATAATCTTATCCGCTACTGCTTTTGTACCCATGTCTTTAAGTAATAAGTATATTGATTTACCAACCCTATTGTTTCGTCACTAGGTTTCATATTGGGCATATTATAGTTTTAAAACCATTTTTTATACTCGCAGACTTTAATCTGTCAATTATAATTTCACAGGCAAAATCACAATAACGCACTTTTTAATCCTGTAACAAAATTCTATACTCTATGGTACCCGCTACAGAACTTTAATATTCATAAGACATCTCTCTACACAACTCTAATAATTTCAAAAAGAGAACATAAACTTATTTGATGCTCACTGATTGGTTGAAATTACTTGTCAAAAAACTCACCAATCACGAGGCACCCGCCATGGCCATCGCGATCATGTTTTTTTTTAATAGGTCAGTTTTAGTTGAACGAAAAAGGTTACATCAAAAATAAAAAATCATATTGGAGAATGACGATTAAAGTAAAAAATGTTTTTCTGAGTTTTGCTCGTATAAAAAGTATTGTATGCAATAGTTACACAATTAGGTCTTAAAGTCTCGTACCTTCATAGGCCACTCGGCAAGCCTCGTGACCTAAACGCGGTACTCGACTTTAAGAACCTCCATTGTGCAACGATTGCATAAAATACTATTAACCACATTTTTACCGCGTCGAGGTCGGGAAGCCGATCGCAAATATATATGTGTATTTATACTCTATATACCTACTGTGCAGTAAATAGATCCGATAATCCATTAAAATTCTGAGGTAGTTATAATCTTCTTAAATTATGTTGTCATTATCTTAGTTTAATTAAAAGTTTACCTCGCAATGGCCATTGTACCTAGGTACTCCTTACGTAGATTGGCTCAGTTAAAAAAATTAAAAGTATATATATTTTTACTTTTTTATACACAAATATGACATACAATATAGTTACTTATACTTATATTATAAATGTACCTTGTGTGAATCATTATGCTGACAGTTAATCACAGAGCTAATTAGATTGTTTATTTTTCAGATACACGACAGTACTGTACCCCCGCCGCCTTACACACCAGAGAGAAAAGAAGAAGATACGCCAACGTCAGCCACTCCAAACGCTCAGTTACATATATGATGATATATTTAGACTAGTCAATTATTATATCACTACATAGTATAAAACAAAGTCGTTTCCTGCAACGCAACGGATTTTGATGCGGTTTTTTTTTAATAAATATAGTGATTCAATTCAGGAAGGATTGTATGTATAAAACATCCAGAATTTATCAGCATTGCAGTCGTGCGAAGCCGGGGTGGGTCGCTAGTAATATTATAAAGGCGAAAGTTTTTGAGTGTGTTTTGTGTTTGAATAACGTGCGAAGACGATTGTTTGTTATTTTCTCAGGCTCAAACGGCAGGACCAATTTTGATAAATTCTGGTATTGAAGAAAGCTGACGCCCTGCATTAACACATAGGCTCTATACTCTTTATCCCGAAAAAAATTGTTCCCGTCGTAACACCGCGGGGCGTAGCTAGTTTTTTTATAAAGATAAATCGTCCATCCAGTTGGATGTGCTGAAACCTCGAATTCTGTAATGGTGTCCGAAAAAAAGGCCTGAGAAGTGTTTAAAGTAATGTAAATTATGGCAAAAATTTGATAGTTTCAGGCGTATCAACCAACTGATTGTAGTTTATGATATTTTTATTTGAGTTGAAACCTGGTGAGGTACCTATAAGTAGTTAATGCAAAAAGGCATTTGCTATTAGCGTGGCATTTGTATATTATAAACATGGAACTTGACAGTAAGTAATTAAAATAAATATACCTACCCAACCCTAATATTGAAAACATATCTACGTAATACCTATACTTACTAAAAATTTACAAAAATACCTTCTTGGGATATGCACTTATATTACTACATATAAGAATGCTGAAGTCTCGAAGCATCATTATACACGAGACGTTTATAAATCCATCCGAGCGAGCTTGCGAGCGAGGATGAATATAAAGTCGAGTGTAAAATGCGTTTTATGGACGAGTTGCACACGCTACTTTTCACTTCGATTGCCAGAAAATGAAACTGTATCATGTAAATAACATATATACACATATCATGTATACCTACTTAAAAACAAATTTAATTAAAATTTAAAGTAATAGTTTAAAAAGTAATAAATGATAGTACATAAAAGTTACAAGTTTATTTCAAGAAGTTTTATTGTGTACTTTGGCTGTTGGTATATTTGCCTTGGTCTTAGAATACTAACAAACGAAATAAAATAAAGAGTTAAAACCCGTTCCAGACCTTCCGATCCGATCTTTTTCTATTCTCCCGATAAATCGGATCGGATCGGAAGGTCTGGAACGGGTTTTATTGTATGAAGTTTTATGTTTTTTTTTTTTAACTGTTTATTAAGAACCTTTTTCGTGTGGCTGTTGGACCGATCGCCTTGGTCTTCGACGACGATTTTACTTTATGCTCTAGAGCAAAAAAAGCGACTTTATGTCGCCTACGCACAGCCTAAAGTCGAACTTTAGAGCGAGAGAAGTGAAAAATAATTTTAAGCAATAGGCAGTGTTTCTTTTTTTTTCAAATATATTGTGGTAATCCCATACTGGCACCACCAATGAAGACAACAATTTCGAGACTCAGATAAATTAATTAAAAATTCCCGCTCATCTATATAATTATATAAACGTAAAAGTCCTGACTGAATGACTCACTCATTCATCAACATAGAGGCGAAACTACTGAACCTAGGAACTTTTTTTACAATAGGTCAAGTATATGACGTAGGCAAGTGGTACTACGAAGGAAAATTTCAAAACTCATTCCCTAAAGGGTCAAATCGGGGTTGAAAATTTGTATGAAAATTGTGTATTTTTTTAAATAAGAGATGTGAAACTTTGTACAGATTCTCTATGTAAAAAAAAGGAAAGTAATTTTAGGATTTTTGTAAACTCATTTTTTAAAGGGTGAACGTTTGTATGAGGAACTTCGGATTTTTTGAATAAGAGTGGTAATAATTCGTATAGATTCTTCTATACAAAGCAAAATAAGAAATTTTAGCATTTTTGGAAATTCATCCCCAAAAGGGGTTAAATGGAAAGTGGAACTTTGTATGAGAAACGTGGCCTTTTTTAAGTAAAGTGCGCATTATTTTGCGTGTAGACTTCATCAAAAACAGAGAATATAGATATTTGTATAGAATCTTTTTATCGATTCTATATTTTTTATGTGGTAATACCACATTTTTATTTTTATAAATAATGACACAAAGGTAAATTAAGAAAGAAAAATTGAATGCGATCTACTACACCCCGCTTCGATTGTAGTAGATCGCATTCAATTTTTCTTTCTTAATTTACCTTTGTGTCATAATATTTAGAACAGCGCCATCACTCTCGCAGTCTTCACACTTGCTGTAAAGCAATGGGGATTGGGGATCGTGCGTGTAAAACGCACATCCTAGGGTATGGCTAATGCGCAATAAGCATTTCAAAAAACATATATGACGCAGAGGACGCTCCAGTAGCGTAAAGGATTAAGGGATGAAAGATTTGGTGTGATTGACGTAGCGATCGAATAGCTCAGTTGGGAGAGCAATGCGCCGGTAACGCAGAGGTCGCAGGTTCATACCCCGCTTCAATTGTAGTAGATCGCATTCAATTTTTATTTCTTAATTTACCTTTGTGTCATTATTTATAGAGAATATAGATTTCAGCGTTTTTGAAAATACAACCCCTAATTCACAATTTATATCACACAATTACAATATAAGTACCTGAAGTGTCAATTCAATGCATTATTTAGGATTCCACAGAAAGATCCAGCATCTCCACCATGTCGGCACGTTGCCTATAACTATAATGTACGAACGCCTGAAATATCTTTTTAGGGTTCCGTAGTCAACTAGGAACCTTTACCTATAGTTTCGCCATGTCCGTCTGTCCGTCCGTCCGTCCGTCCGTCCGTCCGCGGCTTAGCTCCGTGACCATTAATACTAGAAAGCTGAAATTTGGTATGAGTATGTGTATGTATGTGAGTGTTTTTTAACATGTTGCGGGTTCACTCAGAGCAATGGAGTAAGTAACTGTAATGGTCGGTATTTGGATCAAGTACTGAGCACTTTAGGAGAAAGCAATGGGGTGCTGGTGCGCGCGGCGGCGGTGCCGCTCGTACCGGTTGTCGTGTACCATCCTCCGCTAGAAGTGCGCGTGCGACCTTGCGCGCGCCGCGAGCGGAAGCGAGACACACAGAACGTTTCGGTCTTGTATGCGCCAGAAGATAATGAAACGAGGTGGAATTTCAATAAAGCCGATTTTCATTTATTGTATGCAAAAATAGCAGCCGTGGACTGGACAACTTTGTATAGCTTAGATTTAGAGAATAGTTTAAAGTATTTTTATGATAATTTTAATTCAATTATAGACGAATGTGTTCCGAAAAAAAGAGAAACTCATGGCCGCTCCAAGTACGTCTAGCCCGAGTGGTATACAGGGGAGATAATTCGAGATTTAAAACTTAAAGCCAATCTACATAAAAATTACAAGATTAGTGGGTCAAAACTCGATTACAAAGCGTTTGCTCAGTGTAGGACTCGAGTTAAAAATAAAATACTACTGGCGCACGAACAGTATAGGGACCGCATACAAAGTCACATGCTGGAGGACCCTAAAGCCTCAGGAGTTATATGAAATCGAAAAGGGGTAGTCGAAATATACAACAAATTGTTGTAAACGGGGAGGCATTGACAGGTGAACAGGCGGCTCAAGAATTCGCAACATATTTCCACTCGGTGTATAGCTCCGAAAGGCCGAGGTTAGATGTGAGTCGAGCGATAGCGGACGCGGGTGGCGAAAATGGAGCGGTGCGAGTTAATGTTGACAGGCTAGAGGTGCCGGATGTGCGACGAGCGCTTAAACAGCTTAAACCGAAAAAATCGTCAGGTCCGGATGGTATCCCCCCGTACATTTTTAGGGATTGCAGAGCAGTGCTAGCCGAGCCGCTGTTGCACATCTATAATCTATGCCTTAAAATGGCAGTTTTTCCAGATAGATGGAAAGTAACCAGGGTCATACCGGTGCCCAAGGGAGGTTCGGGTAACAAGGTTGAGGAGTACCGACCTGTGGCGGTGCTGTCCACTCCAGCGAAAGTTTTCGAATCGGCTCTCCACAAGAGCATATACGGGCAAGTAAGCCTGCAGCTTACAGATGAGCAACATGGGTTTCGACCGGCAAGAAGTACAGCCAGTAATCTGCTTAGTCACGTAGCCGATTTAATGCCTACCGTGGATAGCGGAGGCCAGGCTGATACTACATACTTTGACTTCAAAAAAGCCTTCGATTTAGTAGATAACGACGTCTTACTGAAGAAATTTGCAGGCTTTGGTTTTACCCCACATCTTCTTAACTTTTTTTCAGATTATATGAGGGATAGACAGCAGTTTGTAGAATATGTAGGATATCGGTCTAAACCATATTTTACTAGATCTGGTGTAAGTCAAGGTAGTAACTTGGGGCCTCTGGAATTTTTATTAATGATAAACGACCTGCCAGAGGTGATAAAAGATGCCAAATGTTTATTATTCGCAGATGATCTCAAGTTATCTCTCGTAATAAGAAGTGTGGAAGATTGTAAAAGATTGCAGAGGGATATAGACAGAGTGGTCCACTGGAGCAAAAACAATCTTTTGGAGTTTAACACCGCGAAGTGTATAGCAATAACCTTCTCGCGGGCACGTTCTCCGATTACACACAATTACAGTCTGGCAAAAAAGAGTAGAAATTAAAAAGTGGCAATACTGTAGTGCCGTCCCCTTTTCCTTAGATGGATTAGAAAGGGACGTCACTACGGTATTGCCACTTTTTAATTTCTACTCTTTTTTGCCAGACTATATACTGTAGACGGGAGACCTATGGTTAGGGTTACCGAAGTGAGAGATCTGGGGGTTCTTTTTACAACTGAGCTAGCGTTTCGAAATCATGTCACAAATGTTTGCAAAAAAGCATTTCGAAACCTCGGTTTTGTGCTTAGAATGGCAAAGGGATTCACAAACATGAAGGCGATAACTGCGTTGTATAATGCATTAGTGAGGAGTCAGCTGGAATGCAATGCCGAAATATGGGCTCCGTACGAAGCAAAGTATAGTCTCATGCTAGAACGGATTCAAAATAAATTTATAAGGTACATGTACATGAGGCAATACGGTGTCTATCCATTTTATCCGCTCATGTATCCCACATTGTTTGTTTTCGGCATGGTCGGATATGAGGAGCTGAAAGTCAGAAGAGAACTCTCACTCGTGACGTATGTTTTTAAGGTGATAAGGGGTAATATACACAATCCGGATATACTGGGTGCAGTGGGTCTGTGTGCCCCCCCCGCGCTCGCGACGCTCCGGCGGCGGCCGGGGCTGCTGGCCCTGCCACGCGCGCGCACCAAGCTGCTGCGGGAGGCGCCGCTGACGCGTGCACTACGCACCCTGAACGTCATCGCGATAGATATAGACTTGTTTTCTTGTGCTCTGAGTGAATTCAAAAAAATTGCTTTATGGAAGATTGCCTATCCTAGTTAGGTAATCTTGAAATGATACCTACCTGTATTTATTTAGACGTAAGATTGTTTTTATGTTATGTTTGCAACAATATCGCATTGGGTATAGCCTGTAATGATAATTGTATGTGTGGAAAAATAAATAAATAAAAATAAATAAATAAATAAATGTATAACGCCAACAGAACGGTAAAATCAATTTAAAAAAAAAAAAAATTCGGGTAAGTACCTCATCTAAAGTGGGGGTGAATTTTTTTTTTCTTTTCAACACTGTGGGGTGTCGTTGAATAGGTCTAGTAAAAATAATAGAGGTCTTCTAACATTATTTTTTGATAAAGTCAGCAGTTTTGTAAATATTCGCTCCAAAAACAAAAAAAAAATAGTGTCCCCCCCCCCCCCCTCTAACTTTTCAACCACGGGTCAAAAAAATTCGGAAAAATTCATGTTAATGAGGCCTTATAAGTACTTTCAATTAAAACTATATTGATCAAAATCGGTCGAGCCGTTTTTGAGTTATCGCCAAATTTCATATTTTTTCTTTAAAAGGTCGTAAGTTAACTTCCAGAAGGTAATAAGTGATTACAGTTTCTTGGGCGTTTATGACCTTTTTATAGAGCTTAAAATCTTTCTTAACGTAAACCTCGGGCTTGAAACAGCAGTTTATTTTGAAGGATAAGCAACTACAGAACCCTACACTGAGCGTGGCCCGACATGCTCTTGGCCGGTTTTTTAAACTTATGTATATTGTAATTGTGTGACATAGAATGTAAAGACAAGTTATGACTCATGCCTCATAGATTCTCTGCTTCGCTTTACCCATGGGCGTCGCCAAGGGGGGGCAGGGGGGGGGGGCGTAGAGATCCAAAAATATGTCCAGTCACTTGACTTGTCTGATGGATCATTCTTGCACATCGAAACTCAAATTAATTCAATAAGTAATAATTCCAATCCATTCCAACTCCTCCACAAAATGGATGTAATTAGGAGAGTAGAAGTCAGGGGCTAGAGGGAGATCGTTGATGAGATCGCCAGTGTATCGGCTACCGTCAGTAAAGCTCATGAAAAGTGACTCTACGAAACGAGTGGCGACGTGTCTCACTGACAGGTGACACTTTGTAGAGACTATGTAGAGTGTGTAAGAAGAAGAATTGTCCATATAATATAACATTGGTACAAAAAAATTAGAACTACTCAAGTGGCGCTGACCTGAAATCCTGAACCTGAGTTTGTTCTAAAATTGGTATATTTTACGTTTCCAGTCGCAATATTAACGCCATTTTGAAAAAAAAAAAAACTGAATCGACAAACGTAGACCAGGTACACTGGGCAGCCTCGAGTCTTTACTCGACGCGTCCAGCGGATCTTCGGCTCGTTGCAAGATCTCTCGGTCCGTTGCTTCGTGATATTCTGCACTTGCATCAAAATGTATTGAATTTATTGTCTTTCAACTTATGTTATGGTTACAAAAAATTTCGCGCTCGCTGCGCTCGCGCTAAACTCGTATCTGGTTTTGTTTTGACCCTTCCTCTTAAAAAATTTCGCGCTCGCTGTGCTCGCGCTTTCATCTGGTTTTGTTTTGACCCTTCCTCTTAAAAAATTTCGTGCTCGCTGTGCTCGCGCTTTCATCTGGTTTTGTTTTGACCCTTCCTCCTCTCAAAAAATTTCGCGCTCGCTGTGCTCGCGCTTTCATCTGGTTTTGTATTGACCCTTCCTCCTCTCAAAAAATTTCGCGCTCGCTGTGCTCGCGCTTTCATCTGGTTTTATTTTGACCCTTCCTCTCAAAAATTTTCGCGCTCGCTACGCTCGCGTTTTCATCACAATCATGAACCATATCCCTCCAAAGATTTACGACTAACTATTACGTTTTGCACCGTCCGCCCAAAACTTTCGCGCTCGCGTTCCCATCTCATTTTTAATGACATTTATGACTATAAGCCGAAATACACTTCACCAAGCACATAAATAAGGTACTTGCGCCAAAGACGGCCCTGTTCCTAAGATAGCCCACCAAGATAGCCGTACCATATATAGTCATAAATAAGTTAAGACTGTGGTACTTACCGAACATGGGGGCGAAATTTGATTTCCTTCAAACTTCCTTATAACTATAAAATTTTCAAGTGGGCTATCTTAGGAACAGGGCCATCTTTGGCGCAAGTACCTTATTTACGAGCTTGGTGAAGCTTCCTATCCTCAAGCATGACTTTACAACAATTCCTTTTCCCCACCCTGCATATATGTCAACTTGCCCTGCCCCCCCCCTTGACCATCGGCTGGCGACGCCCTTGGCTTTACCTATTCTTATTTTGCATGTTCGGTATTACGATGTAAACATTCTCCAATCTAGGCATCTGCTGCTTCCACCTGTTAAATTAATAACAGTATGATTCCTCCATTTCCTCCTGCATGGAATCTAAAAGTCTCAAGTTTACGTGGAACGTGGATAAGATATTAAGTTACTAGACATTCTTGTATTGCCACCACAAAGTGATCAGCCTATCATTGAAGATATATAATGGGCTGGGCTAAAGTGCTATGGCACTACGATGGACGTAAGCCGTACTCCATTCCCTTACTCGGTCGTCTGACGACATAGGGGTCACCCCTAACTCCTGGGAGATGCATGCAACTATACTATCCGCAAAACCAAGTGGCGAGTCAGGCAATAAACGTCAGTTACCGTAGGGGTGGTAACATGTCGATAACGTATCACTTAAACGTCGATATAATTATTATATTTTTAAATTAAATCTTATATCATTATTTAATTTGTTTTTAGGTGCATAAGTAGTAATTTAATGACACACAAAATTGTGTTGTTATTAATCTACAAGACGATAGTGACACTGAAGACGAATATGAATAGCTAATATTTTCCATGTTAAGTTATTTTTTTCTATAGGTACCTACTATTTATTTTATTGTAATGTATTATAAATAGAGATGTGCCGTTCTCAAGAACGTTTACCGATTTGTATGGGGAAAGAACGCTCTCGACTCGAGATAATTTCCCATACAAATCGGGAAACGTTCTCGAGAATGGCACATTCTCTAATTATAAATATGATGATATAATATTTTATGTTAATAATTCAATATACTTATTTAATATTTCGATAAGAAAAATACCACGCTATTTATTTCCTCGACATTCTCTTTTTGCCTAGCGCTACCTGCACTATTGTTGCACGGCCCGCTTTATAAGGCAGTGCAGGTGCGAAAGAGATAGCATGATTCCGATGATTTATGACCTGACTCGCCACTTGATATTGCGGATAGTATAAATGCGCTGATCACTGCTCTATAAATTGGCGGCCTATTCTCTGCCGTATCGTCATACGGGGAATTGCCTGCTGAACACCAAAGTGAGACCAGTTCACCAACGACTCATATTAGTACGAGCATAATAGGTACATAACATTCCAATGGTCCGCATAATAAGTACAACAATTTAGCACAAGCTATAAGCTATTGTAGACTCATCATCATCCTCCTAGCCTTTGTCCCTTATTAATAAGAAATCGTAAACCCAAGGCACTTAGCTGTCACTCGCCTATTACCGATATAATATTATGCACTAATACCGACACTAACAAATTATATTCATTAACTTTGATAATAAAACTTTTACTAGAAGAAAGAAATGACACAGAGTAATTGCAAAGATGCCGCTATGAGACATGTGTTTATTATCTATGGCCAGATACGGAAACAGAGTGAAACTTACCATAGTTATTAATGTTGCTATGTACTCAATAGAAGGTATAATAGTTACAAATTCGCGGTCATAGATATAGTATAGTTCGCGGTAGACGCGACAATATGATCTAGATATATATAAATCTACCCAAAAAGTTATGTATGCGCGCAGTTTTTTATCAATTTAATAATTTTAAGGAACAATATTAAAACGGGTAGAAAGTTACACAGACAATCCAGACTTGTGCGAGTGAAGCCGCGGGCAAAAGCTTGTATTTAATATTAGAAGTTACAACTTAATACACCGCTATCACGACTTGGAAAATATTTACGGCGGTTTTACCAATGACTGAAACATACTTCTTACCACGGAAACGTTCGGATATTATATTGAGACTGAGAAAAGGAGATCTGGTTTTGTATTTGTGAATATTATGTCATACTAAAAAATACGAAAATTATGTTCGTTTATTATTTTTTACTCGTAGTGACTCTTTTATTATCCTTACCGGTTAATTACCAATACCATAAGACATTTGACTCGGGCTGAAAATTGTAATTGTATTTTTGTTTCTAAACGCACTTTGGTTCCCTTTTCAATACACTTCGCGAGTTGACGATTCGTACTTCCAATTATTTCTGACTTGATATAAATGCTGTGCCTGTTTATAGCGATGATTTGATGGTATTTCTGTTAATATAAAGTCAGGTCTTCTTGAATACTGTAATATACAAATAAAACACAATGGCCGACGAAGAAATAAATGGAGATACTGATGATATTCAGCACGACAAAGACAAAACCCAAAAGAAGACTGCGAAACATGATAGTGGAGTGGCAGACCTGGAAAAAGTTACAGATTACGCGGAAGAAAAAGAAATTTCTTCACAGGATATATCTGGTGTGAGTATAGTTCTGTTCTGAATACATGTTTTGAGGTTATGCCATGACCAACTGAACATTTTATCTTCTCTAGAAGTAAAACGCTCCTTGATCTTATTACTTATATATTCCAGGCCCTATCCTTAATCGGTGACCGAAGAAATAAGGAGGCAGCAGAACGTCTTGAAAAAGAGAAAGAGCTACAAAAAGTGTCTGTTAAAAAAGATGACATAGAATTAATTGTAAGTACAAGTTTAATCTTTTCTATGGTAATCCAATAAGGATCGCTCCTTACTATGGCTACCAATAGAGGCCATGCAGGCTTGGGTAAAATGAGTCAAAACTTAACATTTTTGCAATTGGAGTTGTAATGGTTCATTTATTAAACGAAAAGCCAAATTCCATTGTGAAGAGGAGTATCCTTATAGGCCATGACCAATCAACTAGCTGGTGTAACAAAATTAGCATTATCTGTAATATAGACTTAATATTGCCTTAGCAATGGAGAATGGGTGAAATTTTTCAAAAAATTTGAATTTTTGTTTATATTTAGGAATAAAAAATTAATGAATCCATTCAGAAGTTGGCCACGCAATTCTGCAGCTCATAGTACATTAATAGATTAACTATTATCTATCCAATGGATTATAAATAAAATAAAATAAATATATAAATATTATGGGACAATCATACACAAGTCGATATAGTCCCAAACTAAGCAAAGCTTGTATTATGGGTACTACATGACGATATACATAATATATAAATACATATAAAGATAACATCCATGACCCAAGGACAAATTAATTCTTAATCTTGGTTATAATATAAATGACAAGTCTTGCAGACACTATCCAACTGCCAACAATCAATTTAGCGAACTGTACTTCTGGCACAACTGTGCCTCATGTTTACCCAGGTGAATAACAATAGCAGTTACATAGTTTTTCATTGATATTATGCCATTTGCAGGTGAAGGAAATGGAAATCTCCAGAACGCTAGCAGAAAGAACTTTACGGGAGCACAGGGGTGATGTGGTGGCGGCTTTAACAACACTTACTAATTAGAGCAAGCAGCTGTGGAGAATGTACTGTAAACCAAAATGAGTCATTTTACATGTTCAATAACTGTTATTGAAGGAAAATAGACTTTTCTATCTTGCAGTGTGCTTTTCATTTTATAATTACTTTTTATCAAATAAGACGATACTTTTTATAAAACCCCTGAATTTTCTATTATTTAAGTTACAGTAACAAATAATTACAAAAAACTTGAGACTCAATTTTATAGCAGACTAGCACTTTTGCAACCAGACAAAAAGTAACACATATCCCAGAATCCGGCCGAGCCGACTTTTATAGCATCAACCCCGGCTACCGGGTTGGCCGGCATCTGAACAAAGTTTACGAGCGCCCGGCCTCCGGGTTGTTGGTGTCGAAAGTGCTAGCCTACTTAGACAAGACTAATCACTTAATAAAAGTGTGTTTAAAATATGGTCAAGTTAAAACACAAGTTGATTGAACAAATTACTTAACAATCAATCTAGGTTTCTCGGATAAAATACGAGGTATATTGTAAAGGTTACCATAGTTTATAAGTTTTATAAAATAAAATGTTTCACGAGTATGTAATGTACTCGTAACGCCATCTAACAATTTGCGGCGAAAGTGCATACCGTTCGGTAATTCTTGTTTTGGTCCTGTAGAGTGGCGCCAGATTGCGTAATAATACATCGGTCTAAAGCTTAGTTCACATTCAAGAAATCAAGCGGTCTAAGTTTGCTACCGATATGACCAGATCATGTCGTGTATGACTGTCAGGGCCAACATATTTGCCGCAATTTGCTTGTCGTGCGATTTAACATCACCTGTCTTGTTTGCAAAATATTAAAAGGAAATTAGCCGGTAGTATTTAACGCGTGACAAGCAGAGGCGTGTCACGGCATCGACGAACACGAAATTGCTTTATTTACTCTTTACTCGGCGGACGACACGATGCTGTCGTCACGACTATAGTTGGGAATTTCCGTCGGCGATAATGTCGTTATCTTGCCAAAACAATTCATATGTGGACATCGTTGTATCGTTCACCGATAAATTCAAAAGTGAACCATAGAAACCATTGACGTATTAATTACCTCAATGATAGAAACCATAAAATCTATGCCTGCATACTTTGGTGTATCGCTACCTTTAGCGCCAACACGCATGTACTATAAAACCCTTAAACCCGCTCCAGATCTTCCGATCCGATCCGATTTATCGGAAGAAATTTCCTAACAACTGTACCCCACATTATCCGATTTCTTCCGATAAATTGGACAACTGCACTACACATTATCCGATTGCTTCCGATCCGATCCGATTTATCGGAAGAAATGTCCTAACAATTGCACGACACATTATCCGATTTCTTCCGATAAATCGGACAATTGCACTATACATTATCCGATTGTTTCTGATAAAGTGGATCGTATCCGATCTATCGGATGAAATCGAATAATGTGTAGTGTAATAGATCCTAACAATTACACAACAGATTATCCGATTTCCTAACAAAATATTACACTACAAATTATCTGATTTCATCCGATA
Organism: Apotomis capreana; assembly: GCA_947623375.1. Classification (NCBI taxonomy): domain Eukaryota; kingdom Metazoa; phylum Arthropoda; class Insecta; order Lepidoptera; family Tortricidae; genus Apotomis; species Apotomis capreana. Next base: position 16,075,942 of record OX392505.1, on the reverse strand, counting down.
AATCGGATCGGATCGGAAGGTCTGGAACGGGTTTTAAAATTCCGTGGAAACAAAGACTTCTATTTTGTCTATTACCTAAAGAAATTGATCAGTTCAATCTAGTCTATGCCTATCATAAAGGTGTGCTTGCGCTTTTGTCGTATGGCTTTTGTTTTTATTTATTTATTTTATAGTCAAAACTTTTGCGCTACGTGAATAATTAATATATTGATTTATTTTGAATGTGTGTCGTGTTTGGTATCGGTGACATAGTGCACACAACACGAATTCGTAAGTAAAATTTGCATATTTTTGAATGTCAATCTAGCGATTTTGTTACGAATTTCGTCCTTGAAATATATAATTTTTACTACATTTATAAATGATGTATCGTTTTGGATGAAATTCTATTTTGAATATTTTCAAGCAAAGGGTATCTATTATCACAGCACCAAGGTGACAGACAACTACTACTTGTCATCCAGTTGAATTCACATATGATCGGATTGTATTGGTATTTGAAACATCATATTTAAAATACCCTAGAGGTATAAAGGCATATAGATTACTATCATCTTCTATTATATTTTCACATATGTACTTAAATATTACTCGTAAAATATTATCTTCCAGAGAAAATGATTGTTCAGGCATCCATTCACGACGTGTCGTTTGCTCTAGATAATCCTGAAATAGTTATCGTGTTATATTATTAGCTATTCAGCGCACACATTTATCCGGAATAGCTTTCAAATATATTTATAAAATAATCACAGGTGTACAGATATATGCCTACCAGTAATCATACAAAGTAGTGAAAAAAATCATGGTCACAATATTCTAATTTTTCTATTCACATGAGATCAAATCCAATCATGTGCATAAAACCTCTCATGCATGTTTCTGGAATTATATAATTATTTCAGTAAGAGATCAACAAATGGATTTGTATAAATAAATTTATCATATGAAAAAGTAAACATACTAAATCTGGTAAACTAATTTGTAAGTAGTAGCGTATTTATATTGGTAGAATTAATAATAATTACTTTTACTTCCTTTTTTTATTATTAGCAGCATAGCAAATTTAGATTATTAAATACGAGTTAAGTTTTTATGGTATGAGCAATATCCTATCACTTTAATATGCGCTTAACCCCTTATATGTATAAGCATGGATCCATGTGGGACATTTGAACCTTACATTCAAATATCACTTTGTGTCAGTTTGAATAGAGCATTAAAATTTTTGACATCACAGAATCTTAAATCGGGAGCCCTTTGATTCATAGATTTTTTTTTCGTAAAATGTATCATTTCTCCGAAAAATCATTTCGTAGAATTTTTATCCTTCTGTAGTTATACATTTTTCATAATTCATGCAAATATCATCCTATTGATTAGGTTAAGTTAGGTTTGTTTTATAACAATCTCAAATAGTTGACGGTTGCAAAGAAAAATGGCTTTCTTCGAAGTAATATAGACGCTCTTAAATCCCGTGTATGGTATTTTTTTGAGACATGAAATTGTTGATGTTTTTATAAAATTTCAGTCCGTCGTAGTTAAAAGCTTTGAATAAAATAAATAGTAACATCACAATACTTATTGGTTTTTGGTCATTTCGAAATTATAGTCAGACCTTAAATACTTTGATGATTCAGAATAACAAAGTCAGATATGTAAAGGCTGATTTAGACGATGCCAATTTTGAGACGCCTAAATTACGGCGCCTCGAAAAGGCACCGTGTAAACACTTTCCGCGCCATTTTTTCGCCGCATGCCAGCGCTGGCGCGGAATAGAACACGAGCCTATTTTTCGGCGCCAGTGACCCCCCCCCTCCGCGTCTCTCGCTGCCACTAATGACTGGTACTGAAAAAAAGCACCGTGTAAACACGACTGGCGGCGAGATTTAGGCGGCTGAACATAGTCATTGTGTAAACGGTCGGAGGTTTGCTGTGCGGTAATCACTGGCGCCGTAATTTAGGCGTCTCAAAATTGGCATCGTCTAAATCAGCCTTAATTTCTCCACATTCATTTGTTTTATCATGTGTTTTCAAAAATAGCATTTACACATTTTGAATCAAGTGGTTTAAGGTCATTCGAGTCGGTCAGATTCCCATACTACGAAAGCCCCCTTAAGTTTCCAGTTTAAAAGCTTCGATTTCGGTTGAAATATGTTTTATATTATAATTTGATATGCGTTTTTATCGCAAAGTTACATTTGAAGACACAAAAAAGCCATTAAATAAATTATTTTAAGCATTTAAAAAACACGCATTTACTATGAAAAACATTGTCTCTATTTCACCGCCATCTGTTGGACCTCTTCGAAACCACAATAACTATTACCTACATATTTACATATAATACATGGCGCTATTCTTTAACAATTATTTTCTGTAGTTATTTAGTGTAAGAGATGTTTTTATATCAACAAAGGTGTTGGATGTTTTAAATATTATCAAATAATTTATTCCTGACACTAAATTAACAATATTTTTTATAGGTTTTTAAGTGCCTGGCTGTATGGGTAATACCATTGTCATTAATTTCACCCGCGCAATAAAGAAAGTAATATTTTTATCCGTCATATTTTATTTGTTGTCATATCTATTTTGTATTTAATAGTTTTGTTTAGGGATTCATCGGCCATCTTTGTTCATGTTCATTTCATCTCATTTTTTAATAATTTAATTTTAGTTTTTATTCATGGTTTTATTCTTTATAAAGTGAATATTATTATGAACTGACATTGGCAAAAGCCTCGAGCTGCCATTCCTGGATTTAATTTAATTTAGTTTTGTTTATTATTTACGGTTCATATCGTGAATCTCTTTCGAAAACGTTTGTATCGAGCAACGTAATTTAAAATAATAATTAGGTATCTGTGCACCTGCCGGATTATTGTTTTATAGAAAAGGTAAGTATGAAATTGTTGTTTGTTCCTAAAAAAATTATTAAAAACCGTGTTTCATCATGACACGTTCATGATCTCGAGTAATTTACTGATTGTCTAGACCATGGTATAATAAACTAACCCTAAGTGAACTAAAATAATTCTGTTCTAATAAATGGCCTACCTACTATTATATTTTATAACACGGGATTTCGTATCCACCCATCTAAAATAATTATTCAACATTGTCGAGTTGTAATAATATCAAATAATATGGGTTATAGGTACAGTATGT